>CM075670.1:245311241-247811241 GCA_037962975.1 Clitoria ternatea | reverse complement strand
TTTTCTGGAAGTTTTTGAAATTTTTGAATTATTTTAATAAAATAATATATCTTAAATAATTTTAAATTCATATAAAGCTGCTTAAAATTAAAAATATTTACAAGAATGTAAAGTTAAATTATAAGAAAATTTTCTAAAATCTATTTCAAGTAGACTTATCTAAAAATTATCGGTTTGAGTAAAATCTTGATTTTTACCAATCGTAAAAAAATTGAAATCGTACTAATAAATTTTTATTAACAAAAAATTTTAGATTTTTAAAATTTAAACTTTATATTACTTATCATAAAATTAGTGAGAACTGATATAATATCCGCTACATTTCAAAAAGGATTAATTTTGAATATTTAAAATATACCGAGTGAAAGGTTACTATTTGGCTTAATAATTCTGCCGACATTTACCATGCAAAATACTGTGTATGTATGAAATTTTCAAAAGTTGTACAGTAACCAGGTTTTAAATTTCAAAAAATGTATAGTACTTTTATATTAAAATAATGGAATGCATAGTAAATTTTTTTCCTATAAATACCGAAGGAATTCTTCTTTAGAATTCACAATTTCAGATTAAGTTTTCTTAATATAGTAGTGTTAGTGAGATAGTAGTGGAAGTAAGAGAGAGAAATAAATTTTTTGGAAGAAGGTTCTGCTAAAATTCTAAGGTACAAATACATCTCTTTTATATTTTTAGGATTATTTTTATATCGTTTTTAGAAATCTATTATTATACTGGAAATAATATTATTTTAAGTTACTATTCTGTATAGTAATACTATTTCAATAGTAAATTACTATTTTAATAATAAATTACTATTCAAATAGTAAATTACTATTTACTATTACTATTTACCTTTACTGTTACTATTTACCTTTACTATTCACGTTTTACTATTTACTGTTACTATTCATAATTTACTATTTACTATTACTATTCACATTTTACTATTTAGTGTTACTATTTATTGTTACTATTCACTATTCACTATTCACTATTCAAAATTACCATTTTTATTTTAAGTAGTAATCTTAATTTTTATCTTGTAATTATATTAAAATGAAATTGGTATGTTTTAGAACTCGAAGACGAGGCGCGGACGGATTTTCAATAACGAATCGGTATACAAGAGGTAAGAGGGAGTGAGATAAGAATATAATATGAAAGACATAAGAATAAAGGGAAGAGTCCCCTACTCCTTTTAAATTTAATAATATTATTATTTTAAAGTAATAACTTTTCAACTTAAAATTTATAATAAATTTAATATATTGTGTAACTTATTCTAAAATATCTATACATGGATCTGAATTATTATAACTTATACGGACTGGACTAAACCTATGCAAGGACTTGGATTTTTATATCCTATATGGATCGAACTAAATCTATGCAAGGACTTGGACTATTATGATCTGTCTAGACTGAACTATACCTATGCGAAGACTGGATTATATATATGGACTTATATAGACCTGTGCGAGGAATGGACTATAAGGACTCAAAAATCAAAACTACTAATTTAAATAACCATTAAAATTTGAATTATATTTATGAGCGATATTTAGTTGATTTGACTTAATTATAATTAATTGTATTTGATTTCGATTAATGATATTGTATTAGACTGTGATTAATAATATGCAATTATGATTGATGATATTTGATTGTGATTGATGAGATTACTATACTTGATTGTGGTTGATGAATGATTGATGACCTTATGATATGAAGTTTGAGTATATAGCAAGCATGACAGAAAGTTAAAACTCAGTAAGAATTTTCTTATCTTACTCTTTAAATTTTTATTAAAAGAGAAAGTATTTTATAATTATTTTAGTCTTTTATTTCTTCTTAGAAATAATTTTCACTAACTTTATTTTTAATTTCAATAATAAAATCTAGTATTAGAAAGAAGTTATTTTATGAAAATCAGAGGTTGAGATAATTAATTCTTGAATTAAAGAAAATTTTTATAGTTTTAAGTATTCTTAGTTAATGATTTTAAATTATCTTCTTTAGAAATTAGAAGTTTAAAGTAAATTATTTTGGTTTTCCCCAACGAAATAACTAAAGAATATTTTGTGGAGATTTCTAAAACTCAATCTAGTTAAGATTCAAATTGAGAAAGATTATGTAAATATGTGAAGATTTTTAAGAGAAAGTTTTGAGATATTTAAGGCTTGGAAACTCAATTTTGGTAAGATCTGAATTTAAAAACTGTACTAAATTATTTCAGTATAACAGAAGTTCAAAAAAGAACATATGGGAATGTGCAGTTTATTGTGATGATTTTGTGAACCTTTATGGTATTTAATAATTGAGTTTCTAAATGTCTTAACCAACTAAATATGCGAGTAGTTCATGCATCATGAATCATTAAAGAGAAATGAGATGTGATATTGCCTGGGGACGGATGATAGAAACCGAGGATACATTAGAGGAGGCTTAATTGCGAGCCTTGGGATGAGAGGGTGTGAAAGGGTGCTGCAGGTGACCTGGGGTCGCTCCCTAGTGTCAGGTACTTTCACAATAAAAACTTTCTCAGTCTGACTAGTCTCTAAGTGTTTCCATGCTAGTTGAGTTGTTCATATGCCATAAAGGCATTTATGTTATTATTATCCGAAATTTATGGAACAGTGTAAACTCCTGGTTGGCCCAGTGTAAACTAAAGCTTTAAGGGCCCACATGCATAGAATGAATGAGATGATAGTATTAAAAACATTGCATGACATTCATATAATTGTGACATTCTATGTGGGTGGTTATGAATGAAAATATAATTGTTATGTTATGAAAACCCTTATACTTATGTCTTATCTGTAAAGTATTATATTCTGTTTCTCACTCCTTCTTGTTTGAATTTTGTGTCCAAAATATATGTTATATGATATATAGCTAGCAGTTTAAGATGAAAGGATGAAATTACAAGAGGGTAAATTGGTCTCATCCTCAATCAGATAGGAGAAGAGATGTGACAAGAATAGGATTCAAAATCACATGGTTTGAAGATAAGGAAATAATTGGTTACAGTCGAAGTAGAGGTATTAAATTTTTAGTTTTAGTTTACCTTAATACAATATTAAGTTGGATGATTGTAAATCAATGTAAAGGTTAAACTTTAATAAACCTTATTCTTTGGATATGATACTGAAATCTTTGATCACTTATGATTTTCTGAAAGTGCATTTTATCATTATAAATAATTTGAAACTTTTTACTTTCAAAATTCAAAGAAAATCAGATGTATATATGTCCTTGTATACATGAGATAAGAAGTGATAAATATGTATATCTTTCTTTTAAAAAAAAGAGCAAGAAGAATAGATATATGTCTCGTGTATATAAGGGGGTGTTTCACTCCGAAATCTATGTTCCTTCGTGAATTTCGAATCTTATACTGATTTGGCTAAAGTTGACGGGAAGTCTTTTAAGTCTTTCTTTACCCGAATATCAATTAAAAAGAATAAGCCCGTCTTCTGGAAGAATGAAGAGGGTCTTAATAAATTTCCTCTGAGCTAGACTCATGAGCACTTTCTTCTGACCTCCCAAGCGTAGTACACTTATCAATCCGAGCTATCTACTGAAACGGAGACGGTGTTATTCGCCCTTGAAGCATACACTACACGCTTTAAAGCATTTTTGTGTAGACATCTTTTAAGTAGTTTGAGCGAAGTCTGAGATGAATATCTACGTAATTCTCATTTTATTTCTCTTTTCCTCCTTTGTTAATTATATTGAGCATTTTTTTGTTGCTAATGCGTTTTATTTATGCATGTAGGTGAAATAGAACAAAAATCTCTAGACATGAAAAAGTTGAAATTCTTGAAAGAAGGAGAGAAATCCGTGGCTGGTGAGAATGAAATTCAACCTAAGAGGAATTCTGTGAAGGATCGTTCTGAGTTGATCATTCTGACCTCGGATGCGGAAGGGGAGATTCCGTTGGTGGAAGGAGATTTAGCTGGTGCTGGTGCGAATATGAGTCAACCCAAAATAACAAAGAAGAGGGGGAAGATCAAGAATGACCCTTCAGGAAGATCACCGAAGAAACACAAACCTTCAACGAGTCCGGAAAGAACAAGGGCCTCCAAAGGTAAAGCTGTAGAGACCTCGGATACAGCTAAAGTTTCTTCCGGACTCCACAAGGGTATTCTTTCTGGGGTCTTTGGATCAAGTCCAATCTCTTCCCCAACTGCTTCGTTCCTCACTCCTTTCCTCTCATACCGGGGGGCAACTCCAACGATCCTCCCTCTGCCTCTATACGAACTCCGGCCCACACTTGAACCTAAAGAAATTAAAGAGGCGTGTGAGGCCGAAAAATGGCAACTAGCAGAACTCACGGGGATGCTTAATTCGCTCAGCCTGTTAGCTGATAATGCTACTGAGGTTGATAAGCTGAGTGATAAAGTAGAACAACTCAACCTCTCAGCAGAGAAAGATAAAGCTGCCCTGAAATTAGCTGAGGATCACCTAACCAAGTCTAAGGATTTCAAAGATCTCATGAACAAGGAGAATCTCAAACTTAAAACCATACTTAAAGACTTGAAGGGTAAACTGACAGAGAAGAAGGAGATGCTTGATAATTCAAAAGAAGAACTCCGTAACAGTCAAGCTAAACAAGCTGAGCTTGAAGATAAAAACAAAGCTACTGTGGAGGATTATTTTAAACAAGCAGAGGAGTGGTCCCAAAAGGAGAAGAAGTTCCTCCTTGAGATTGAGGGACTGAAGGCTGGGGGCACGAAATCTTAAGGAATGAATGAAGATCTTCTGAGGTTGCGGGAAGAGTTGGCTGTAACTAAAGCTAAGGCGAAGGAAGCCATTGATATATACAGCCAAGTTGCTGAAGAATCCTACGGCCTAGCTATACGCCAAGTTTTCCACCGTAACCCCACTGTGTCACTTAACCTCTATGGTATGGATCCGTTCTATGAATTCCATGGAGGGAAGTTAGTCGCAGTGGTTGAAGGTCGTCATGAAGATCCTCTGGAGTCCTTGTACGGTTTGCCCCCTCTTCCTGAGGGTCAAAGTATGGGCCCGGATTCTGCTGTTCCTATGCCGGAGGGCGTCTCATCTATAGGAGGTGCGAAGGCACCAGAAGAGAAAGCTCCTGAGGAAATCCCTAAATAAGGGACACAAGACCTTGGAGAAGGAGAAAGACAGAAAGAGACTGAGGAGCAAGTTCCCCTTCCGTAGTCTTGTTATTTTTCATATGTAAAGTTGTGTTCCGGGATCAACTCCGGTTTTGATCAATTACATGTAATTCTATTTTTTATGAATGAATAAAATTCCATTCAGATATTTGTCTTCAATACTTCATGAAGAATAGTATAACTTAGATGTATATATCATTTCAGTAATCGATAATCTGTTCTGTATGACTAACATTGAGGTTGGATTAAAATAATTGCCTTGGAAAATTAGATCATATAAGATAGATAAATTTAGAATGGAGAGATATATACATGAATACTGTCCCCAAGTACAAGTATGTTAAGGAATAGGTACCTGTCATAGGGCATCACCCTTAATTCTTTTGGGGAGAGAAGGAGTCGATCCGTTGTTCACAAAAGCGGTGTCACAGGACATATGAGTAGTATTAATTCATATTATTCTCACTGGAGAGAAAAACGTCATCCATTATGAGGGTATTGTTTCGAGCTTAGGGAACTGCAAAAATACATAAGGATGATGGTTGGGTTTTTCATCATAAGGATGATGATGGGAATTTGTCCACGCCAGGAGTCACATCATTAAATTATAGAATAGGTGATAGAGAACATCCGTCCTGGGGAAATACATCTCAATTGTAAGAGTACGGATTGAGTCTTCAAAAGCTTCCATCATAAGGATGATGATGGGAATTACCCGCGCCAGGAGTTACATCATCAAATCATAGAATATGTGATTGAGATAATCCGTCCTCGGGAAATACTTCAATCGTAAGAGTAATTATCAACGCCAGGAGTTACATCATCAAATCACAGAATAGGTGATTGAGATAATCCGTCCTGGGGAAAAATACTTCAATCGTTAGAGTGTGGATTGTGTCTTCAATTTCTTAATCAAATCCGAGTACGGATTGAGTCTTCAATTTCGTTATCAAATCCGGTATCGAGACAAGATCATCACTCTACTTGTCCCCTAGCTTGTGTGAGGGACTAGTAAAGTTGCTCATATAAGCTATGTCGTTTGTAGTAGGTCTGGATACCGGTTCATATACGTTGTCACGTAGATATCTATTCTTGGAACGAAGGCTTCGTTGTCATGGCGCTCCTTAGGACGGATATGGACAAAGATTCTTTGTGCGAGAATCCCAAAAGTTTTTGAAACTTGCAACCCTTGGTATTCGAGTAACAGTTGTAACGTTTCTCATGATTGGACATTTAATGCCTTTAATCATGTGGGCGAGCCATTATTGCCTTAAATGCGCATGTCTTTGTAACCGTCACTTAGGAGCGTTATGAGCCTGAAATTTGAATTTTGAGGCCCATTTAAGAGGCCTTTTGATGAATTGACGATGCTTTCGCGCCTTAGGGATTTGAAATGACAGCCTTGTATTTACCAAAAAGGTGTCGTTTGGTGGTAAACGACATAACCTTTGACCCGGTAATTGAGTCTGTTGACCCCTTATAAAAGGAATACTTAGTGGATTCAGAAATCACTCAATCTTACTTCCCTGACGAAACTCTGTAAAAATTTTGAGAAGACATTTCTGTTTGCCTCTATGAAATTTGATTCACCATCTTTCTTCATTCTTAGGTAACTTTTTCCTTCATCTTCTCGTATTTTCTTTTAGTTTTTCTAAATGTCTGGGAGAGGTTTTGCTGGCTCGAGCCATGTTGGCCCTAGGGGAAGAGGAGGAAGAGCCTTGTCTTGAACTCCCTCAAGTCATCGTGGTGGGAGGATCCCTGTGATCTCCTACTCAAAGCCACTTCATTCAGAGAGGGAGGCATCGCCCTACTCAAGGCGAAGGGTGATAATACCCTCTTCAGAATCCTCTTCTAGTGAGAGTGAGGAGAGCGCTGATTTATACCTCTCTGATGATGTGAGTTTTTACCGCAGCGTGAAGGCTTTTAAATTAGCTCTAAAGAAGATAACCGGAGAAAGCACCTTTAGTGGCGGAGCACCCTCTCAATAGTATATCTTGAAGACAGCTTCTGGACTGTGTAATGTAGTTGCACACCGGATTGACTGGGTAAAGTTCCAAAAGATGCATCCATATAGCTGGGTGGCAGATGAATTTCACGATACACCGTCCATCCATGCTCGGGAGGACGGAGCAAGGTTGGAGCCTCGCTTCACAGTCTTCAAAAAGGAAAAATACAAGGAGCGTTTTATGGTGTTGGCTCCCCTTCCCTCAGAACGGATATGTCATACACCGGATGAGAGGTCAATATATATGTATGACTTCCTCTTTTTGAACTTAGGTGTACGCTTTCCTCTGACAAAATTTCAGATGGGGGTCTTGAGGTTTTTGGACTGCGCCCTCTCTCAGCTTCACCCCAACGGATAAGGGTTGATCCGTTCTTTAGAAGTGCTTGGGGAGCACTTCAACTTCACGCCGACGGTCGCTATGCTCTTTTATTTCACACAAGTGGTCCGTCATGCGAATAAGGAGAAGGGAGGAGTAAGCTTGGTGACCCTCCGAACTCATTCCAAGATTGTCAACTTCGAGTCCTACACCGACTCCGCTAAAGTTGATGGGCGTTCTTTCAAATCTTATTTCACCAGGATCCGTATTAAGCCTGAGGATACAATTTTTTGGTTGAATAAAGAAGGGATAAATGAATTTCTCGTGGCCTGGACGCACGAGCATTTTTGGTTAACCTCCCAGGCTTATTATACCGATGAGGCTGAGTTAACCCCTACTTCAGTCTCCGTTCTTTTTGCTCTCGAATCATACACCGCCTCGCACAAATTTTTCTCCTGCAGGCGTTTGCTAGGGTCGAAAACTACCCGCGAGGAGTATTTATGTAATTTTCTATTATTTCTCATTTTCTTTCTTTTTATGTCTTGAAATCTTCTATTACTGATGGTCTTATTATTAGATTATGCAGTTGAAATTGAGGTCGAGTCATCAGATATGGAGAAGTTGAAGGGGCTCAAAGCTGGAGGGAAATCCGTTGTGGCTGAGAACAATATTCAGGCAAAACAGAATTCCAAGAATGCTACCGTTGAGACCATAATACTTACTTCGTCCGCTGGTGACGATATTCCCTCACTAGAGGGCGGATATGAAAAACCGACCTCCAATGTTGAGGGCAAAAGAGCCGGGGAGAAAAGGAAAAAAGCAAAAAATGACTCTTCCAAGAAAACGGAGCCTCAACCTCTCCTTAAAAAACTAAAAACTTCCGAAGGAGTAGCTGATTTAGAGGTTTCTAAAGGAAAGAAGGTAGAAGGGCCCACACCGGATGCCCCAAGCAACGCTGCTACCTCTAGCGCCAAACCAATAACTGTTTACTTTGCACCCAGGGTCTCTTGCCCCCCTCCAGGTAACTCCAATCTTGCCCCATACCTAGTGTATGAGGGTCCAGTGCCTGAGTGCATCCCTGATTCTCCCTACAAGCTGAAAACTTCATTGGAGCCTGAAGAAATAACACAAGCTTGTGATGCCGAACAGTGGCAATTGGCAAAATTATCCGGTCTCTTAAGATTAGTTCGCAGGCTAGCGGAAAGCAAAGCAGAACTAGGCAAATTGACGGGCAAGGTTAATGACCTTACTGTTGCCTCGGCCAAGGACAGAGCGAACATTCTTTGCTTGGAAAGTCGGTTGAAGGCTTCCAAAGAGGAAGGGGATCAAAAGGATGAAAAGATCTCCAGGCTAAGATTTCTTGTTAACGAGCTGGAGGCCCAAGTACTTGATCAGAAAAAGGTCAATTCCGACCTCCATGCCAGCCTCTGTATGGAGAAAGAGCATTCTGCCAAGCTGGGAGAGGAATTGAAGGCAAACAAGTACATCTACTCCTAAGGGGCTGAAGACTTGGCTCATAGGGAAAAGGAGCTGCTCTTGGAGATTAAAAACTTAAAGTTGGCAAGTTTGAATGACGATGTTACCGCTCTGAAAGCAGATTTGACTACTGTCAACGCCCGACCGAAAGAGGCTGTGGATATTTGTATCCAAGCAGTTGAGGAATCTTTCGGGTTGGCTGTACGTCAGATTCTCTACCGGAATCCCCAAGTGGAACTTAATTTGAACGGTATTAATCTGTTCTATGAGTTTCATAGAGGGAAACTCATAGCTATTGTTGACGATCGTCAGGAGGATCCGCCAAACACCAAATACAAGCTGGCTCCTCTCCCCGAAGGCCAGTCAATGGAGCCTTCTCTCCTGGTACCTATCTCCAAGCGGCCCAAAAATGAAGGAGCAGATGATGTTGCTGGTGATGGGGAGGGTAAGGTCGGAGGTAAAGGCAAAGGAAAGGGTGGAGAAACAAGCCAAAAGAGATATCGGCTTCCTTATTGTTTTTATCAAATCAATTCCGCTGTGTTCTGGGATCAGCTCTGGATTATTGAATCAATTCACTTATGTATTTCAGGATTTTATCAATAAAATGACAACTTCCTTTATACGTCTGTTTGTTGAAAATAAATTTGATAGAATCGTTGTATGTGTAATAAACCAATCCGGATTTAGATACGTAGAATCTAAAACGGATAGTAACATACAATTAGTGTCCCCATGTATGGATACTTTAATAGTAAACACTTGGTTTGGTAGAAAAGATAAAATTTATCCATCTTGTGTTGTATCAAAATTATGGTGTGACGAAGTTGTTACTTAAATCACAACATTTGGCATTCACAAGCTTAGTAAGAAGAATACCTTAATCTTTAATGATTAGGCTTTCGATTATAAGTATCATAATGGGGGTTGCCCTCATGGGGAACACGTTGTCATCATGAGAACGGCTTGTAGTGTTAGTCTTGAGGGGAAGTAATCGTGACGATGTTTATTAAGTGTTCATCCCTTAAAATAGTCGTTAGCCGTTAGATATTGTCCCCAAGCATTATTGAGTGATCAGTTCCGAGTGAACATTTGACTCTGAATGAATAAATGTTCGACTCTGAGTGAGTGACTCCGAGTGAGGCTGGTTCTGGCAATATCACCCGGGAAATTGCATTACTCCTCGTGTTGCTCGGTAAAAGCATGTATGTTTTATCTGAGTCTTACTTTTTTGTCAAGGACGGGTACTTTGTTTTGAACAACTTCCAATTGATACTTCCGAGTGGAAACTCTTCCGAGCGATAGCTCCGAGTGGGAGCTTTCCCGAGCGATAACTCCGTGAGGAAACTCTCCTAAGCGATAACTCCGAGTGAAAGCTCAGATTGTTCCTTTCTGGGTGGAAAGATCTGAGTGATCGTTCCTGGGTGGAAGATTCTGAGTGATCCTTTGACGGTGCTCGGTTTAACTAAACAACCACACTCGAAGTTTGGTTTAGTCTTTAATCTGAATCTTCAGTCGGGTTGGGAATTTCTGAGTGCAACTTTCCCGAGTGGGTGTGTCTACGAGTATGACACTTCTATGTGGGATTGCACTGAGTGGAACATTTCTGAATAGGATATCACCTAGTAAATCATCTCCGATTCCCGCGTGGCATGGCACCGAGTAGAGAATTTCTAAATGGGATATCACCGAGTGAAATATCTCCGACTCTTGCACGGCGCGATATCGAATGGAGAATTTCCAAATGAAATACTTCGGATGAATATGTCTCAGATAGAGACATACCCGAGTGAATTATTCCTGATTGCAACTTCAAAGTGATAATTTCCAATTAAAGAATTCATGAGTCGGATTTTAGTAAGACATTGCCGACTAGATAATTCACGGATAAGACTTTGAAGTTAAGGTGTTTCCAGATAAGGAATTTTAAGAGAAAGCATTACCGAATTAAGAATTCCCAGGGAAAGTATTTCTAGGAGATTTGGAGTTCGGTTCAATCCTACAATCCAAGCCTTCGATTGAGGTTTAGTTTGGTCCTATAACCCATGTCTTTAATGGCGTTCGGTTTAATCCTACTAGCCTTCTTCAATCGGTGTTGGATTTTACCCATTCACCGTTCTTCACCGACGTTCGGCCAAACCTACTAGTCGTACTCGGATTTCGGTTTAATCCTACAATTTGAGCCTTCAACACGGGGTTCAGATCAGAGTTAATCCTGAACTTACTGTGCCCCTTACTCGGGGTTCAGCGTGGTCTTGAAGAAGAACCAGCTTACTGCGCCCAAGCCTTCACCGACGTTCGGTCCAACCTACTAGTCGTACTCAGAGTTTGGTTTAATCCTACAATCCGATCCTTCAACGGTGTTCAGCCAAACTTACTAACCGTACCCAGAGTTTGGTTTAATTCTACAATCTAGATCTTCGAATGGGGTTCGGTACAGCCTTATGGAAAGGTCTGATCCTACTGCGTCTTTTTCCTGGGATTCGGTATGGTCTTTGCAGGAGGACCAATCCTACTGTGCCCAGGTCTTCGATTATTCACACATATTCAAGGAGTTACATTGTCAACTACAGAATAGGTAGCTGAGATCATCCATCCTGAATATATTTGTGCACGCTGGAAAGACTGAAAATCACAGCATAAAGAAAAACTCGAAAGAGTTAAGTTGGTGTATGAGATTGTCATTCAACAAAAATAAGAATTATAATAAAAGCGTAGCTGGGATCATGATATAATGAATTCTTCGTTGAACAATCTCAGATGACGAGAAAAAAGTGCATATCGCTCCAGCAGCTAGCTATAATAAATGCGCAAGTTCTGGGTATTCTATTTGTTTCGGATTGGTGTGCCATCAAGGTTTTCAAGGCGGTAAGAGCCTTTACCAGCGACCTCAGATACCCTGTATGGGCCTTCCCAGTTTGGGGCTAATTTTCCTTGATGAGTGAATTTGTTCCCCACACTTGCTTTCCTCAAAACCAAATCGCCAATGTTGAAAGTCCTAGATCGGACTCGTTTGTTGTATCGAAGGACGACTTTGGCTTTGATGGCCTGATCTCTAATGAATGCATCCTCTCTGAGCTCTTGTATGACATCCATTTCTGATGCCAAGTTAGCGTCATTGCTTTCCTCAGAGAAGTACTTGACCCTCATAAAAGCAATTTGTAATTCCACAGGTATCATTGCTTCCACCCCGTAGGTCAGGCGATACGGGGATTCGTTGGTGGAAGAATGAGGCGTTGTCCGATATGCCTAAAAGACATGGCATAACTGGTCTGTCCATCCGCCATTGGCTTCCCCAAGACATTTTTTCAATCCTTTTAACACCTCTCTATTGGCCACTTCAGCTTGGCCGTTGGTTTGGGGATGTTCGACGGAGGAAAATATCTGGGTTATTCCCAACCCCTCGAGTAAATCTATAAACTTCCTGTTCGTGAATTGGGTCCCATTGTCTGTGACGATCCACGCTGGGACTCCAAATCGTGTTATAATATTTTCATACATAAAACGATGAGTTCGGGCTGAAGTAATGTGCACCACTGGCTCTGCTTCAATCCACTTGGTGAAATAGTCGACCCCTACAATGAGATATTTGATGCCCCCAGAAGCAGTTGGGAAAGGGCCCAAAATATCCAATCCCTATTGGTAGAACGGCCATGGAACAGCAGATGTGAAGAGTTCTTCTGCCGGTGTGTGGTGAAGATTAGAGAATTTTTGGCAGGCGTCGCATTTCTTGACAAAGTCAATGGAGTCCTGCTTCATCGTGGGCCACCAATACCCCGCCCTAAGGATTTTTCTCATCAAACTTCTTCCTCCGGTGTGGTGCCCACATTGTCCTTCGTGCACTTCCTCCATTACTCCTTGTACCTCATTCTCTCTTAGACAAATTAAGTAAAGTACGGAGAGTGTCCTTCTGTAAAGGTTACCATCAATTATAGTGAAGTATGGAAATTCCCTCCTTATCCTTTTCTTTTCCTTCTCATCTGTAGGCAACTACCCATCGGCCAAATAACGGATGTAGGGGGCCATCCATGTGTCACCGTAAAGGGAATTGGTCATTATGGCATTTAGAGAAGGGAAAAGAGGAATACTGGGTAACGTCAGTGTGCTCTGGACCAACGTTGTGATGCTTCCTGGCCGTTTGCTGCTTGCCAGTCTGGATAGTATATCCGCTCTGGTATTCTCTTCACGTGGAACATGTTTAAATTCCATTTTTGAGAATTTCTCTCTCAACTCCTTGACACAGTTTAAGTACAATTGGAGTTGAGGCTCACGAGCTTGATAATCTCCCAAGATCTGTGAAATCACGAGTTGTGAATCACTGCAGAGCGTCGCCTCAGAAGCTCCAATGTCAATCGCAACTCGAAGCCCAGCCAAACAGGCTTCGTATTCAGCTTGGTTGTTGGAAGTTTTGAAATTAAAATGAAGGGGAATCTCCAAGTGTACACCGTCATCACTTTAAAGAACTACACCTGCTCCAGAGCCCCTTTGATTTGATGAACCATCAACGTAGATGGTCCAATAAACACGGGGTGTAGTAGGATCTGTCCCTGTCATTTCTACAATAAAATCAGCCAACACTTGAGCCTTAATAACGCCTCAAGGTTCATAAGATATATCAAACTCTGAGAGTTCAATGGACCATTTGATCATCCTACCAGCGAGGTCAGGTTTGATTAATACAGAGCGGAGTGGTAGATCCGTCCTTACCATGATTGGATGAGCGGCCCAAACAACAGCGAGAACGGCCTTTTCAATTTTTTGATACCGGATCTCAGCGCCTTGCAATGTTTTGCTGGTGATGAAATTACTGGAGCTTCAACCCCTCCTCTGTAAGGACGATTATCCCTATGTTTTCCTTGTACAGACAGAATCATTCTATGATGATTCTTACGGGCTGTAATCGAAGCTCCTCCCCAGCGAACCCTTTAGCGATCATATCAATGACTTCACGTCAGCCTTGATGCTGTTGCTGAGGCATGTCATCTCTATGTGCTATGTCATCAGTCATTGCACCTTTCTGTTTCTCTACTGCAGAGAACTTCCTAACCGGATTACGGCTATTATCATCTCCATAATCATTGAGCTTCCTCTTTTTATTGGATGCCTCCAACTTTGTCATATTTAGGCTCAGGTTATAACAGTACCTGGTCATCTCTTGGTCACCTTGGATGGAAGAAACAACATTGTCCTTATCGATAAACTTGATAAGGAGGTGTGGAGTTGACATGACTGCCTCCATAGCATTCAAGGTGGGGCGGCCTATGATGCCGTTGAATAGTGATTCAATATCAATTACCAGCACCCTGGATTTAACCATTCTGGCCCCTGGTTCACCTTCAAAGGAGATAAGTGTGTCAAGGTACCCCTTTGTTGGTTGCTTTGCACCATTAAAAGCTGTTAGTTCCTGTGTGTAAGGCTGTAAGTCTGAGTCATTAAAACTCATTCTTTTAAAGCAATTATAAAAATAACATCACAGGAACTTTCCTGGTCGACAAGGATTCTTCGGACGTCCTTGTTGGCTATCACTGCAACAATGACTACAGCATCGTCTCCACCTGGAACGGTAGGACCGAAATCCTCATCAGAGAATGAAATTACTGGAGCTTCAACCCCTCCTCTGTAAGGACGATTATCCCTATGTTTTCCTTGTACAGACAGAATCATTCTATGATGATTCTTACGGGCTGTAATCGAAGCTCCTCCCCAGCGAACCCTTTAGCGATCATATCAATGACTTCACGTCAGCCTTGATGCTGTTGCTGAGGCATGTCATCTCTATGTGCTATGTCATCAGTCATTGCACCTTTCTGTTTCTCTACTGCAGAGAACTTCCTAACCGGATTACGGCTATTATCATCCCCGTCGTGTGGATCTTTTTCTCTTTTCTCATTCTGGTTTACCCTGTCAAAGGATTTTTTGTTTGAACAAGTATTGCTTTAGTTTGCCTTCTCTAATTAACGTTTTGACTGTATTTTTTAGAGCTTGGTATTCATCGGTGGAATGACCCATCTGTTCATGAAAATCGCAGTACTTATGGGGATTCCCTGGTCTTTTCACAGGGGCGGGCCTCCTAATGCCATAGATACTGAATGCTGGCCATCCTACCTCTCTCAAAATCTGAGATGGCCTGGCTGTCAGAGGTGTATAATGGCTAAAGGAATTAACATGTCTCTCTCGACGTCGAGGAGAGGAGTTGTTAACCTTGGGGTTGTTGAACGGCCTCTCCATGCGTTCTGACCTCATTTTCTCCTTATCTCTCCGCGGTTGTGAAGGTGGTGCTGGTGGTTTTTTCTTTGCAGCCATAGCCTCTAAGTGCATCTCTATACCCACATATTTCGAGGCTTTCTTCCTAAACTCCTTAAATGTTGTTGGCGGGCTTTTTGCTAGTGAGAGAGCGAAGGCCGATCCTGGCTGCAATGCCTCGATAACGATATACAGCTTAATAGACTCTGTGAGGTTAGGAACCAGAGATGCTTCCTTGTAAAACCTCTTCAGGAAATCCTTTAAAGTTTCATTTTCGCCCTGCTTGATTTGGGCTAAAGTATAAGATGTCCTGGGAACATCTCTAGAGATGACAAAGTGAGTTTCGAAAACAGTTGCCATTTCAGCCCAGGAATCTATTGATCCTGAAGGTAAACCTTTGAACCAGCTGAGGGCCTCTTTTGACAATATTCGTGGGAACATCCGACATATAACATCTCCGTCAGCCCCTAAGTACATGTCTTCAAATACGTAAGCATCAAGATGCTTAGTAGGATCGGTCTCACCATTATATTTTCCAATGAAGAGTGGCTGGATGGTTTTCAAATGCTTAGGAATGTGTATGCTCATAAGCCTCCTTGAAAAAGGAACTTGGAGCTTGTAAGTTACCGGGGATACTGTTATTAGCTCATTTCTCCCTTTAGCAGCTCTATCATCAGAATCATGGGTCTGTTCTCTTCCCTCAAACGTGGGGATGTTTGAGTATTGGAGGGTTGTGGATTTTTCTCCCTCGGCTGTATAGGGAGTATCTCTTGTGCGAGATAACTCCTTATCCTCACTCTGCCTTCTTTCTCTTCGCAGTTCTGTGAGTTCTTTTTGGAGTTGACTGATCAACTCATCACGAGGATCGGGGCTAGACACTGGTACCATCTTAGAGCTGCCCCCTTGAGATTCAAAGTTAAGCTTTCTGAAGGCGTTTGTGTTGGTTCTGCCCTCAGGTTGATTTTCCACAAAGTCATGTGCTTTGCCTTCCATGGATAATCATTGTTCTTTCGTAGGATGTGGGAATAACTTTATCAGGTCCTACATGGCGTGCCAATGATCCGTCCTGAACTGGGGTCAAGAGATCCGGTGTCGGGGAAATCATAAATAATGAGAGGATCACGTCTCTAAAGACCGGTTATGTAAGTATCCGGTTAATGTATCCGATGTCCCTATGTAAGAGAGCGGTCTGGGCGTCCTGGAGGTCCTTCACACCGTCCTCAGGCGTTGATGTGGGCGAAAGGTGGTGTCACCTGTGAAGATTCTTCGACGTTCAAGTCAGTGATAATATTCCAAGTAAGGAATGTATTTTAGACAATAATTATGAGTTGAAAAGAAGTCAAAGATCCTTCTCTTCATTGATGAAGAGAGTTCATATACCTGATTGGCTCGATATACGAGGACTTGTTAGTGGGGAACCACTAACCTCCAATAATATTATATATTATTATTTTATTATGCACTTGCCAGTATGATTGAGTCAAGTGGCCATTTTATATTGAGCGTAGGGAGTATGGGCTGGACTTAGGGGACAAGTTGATCATTCCCGTGAGCAGATTTTGGCTCGTAGTGTAAGGAACGGAATCTTTATCCTCGTCCCTGTAGCAATGCCCTTTCTCTTCTATATGGTGACGTGTATGTTATCCGGTGTCATGGTATTATCCTGGACAACCGGTATAGGGAGAGCGCCTGATACGGAATTAGAGTCCGGATGTATACTGATGACACCGGTTGCACGTTGGCTAGCTGTCAAAGACGTTGAAATATGTCTCGTAGAATGGATACCGGTATCGAGACCGGATCAAGAAATACTTACTATAAGTTAGTTTATTATTATCAGTTTTATGAAATTTTGGTATTTATATTTAATTATTTATTTTTTGAAATAAAATAAAATAATAGTAATAATAATAAAATGAAAATATTTATGAATGGGAATTTTAAAATGACTTAATTAGCATTTATTGATTAATGAAACTATATTAAGAATTTTAATATCTTTATTATTCACAACTTTTATTTTATGTTTATGGTTTTACATATTTATGATTTAACTCTTATTAGAATTTTAAAATAAAATTTTGAAGGAATTAGACTATGATTCTTTAGAACTTTTTGATCTACTTAATATTTATGATTTTATAGAACTTTTTGAAAATTTTGAAATATTTTAATAAAATAATATATTTTAAATAATTTAAATTCATATAAAGTTACTTAAAATTAGAAATATTTACAAGAAAGTGAAGTTAAATTATAAGAAAATTTTCTAAAATCCATTTCAAGTAGACTTATCTAAAAATTATCGGTTTGAGTATAATCTTAATTTTTACCAATTGTAAAAAAATCAAAAATGTACTAATAAATTTTTATTAACAGAAAATTTTATATTTTTAAAATTTGAACTTTATATTACTTATTATAAAATTAGTGAGAATTGATATAATATCGCTAAATTTCGAAAAAGACCAATTTTGAATATTTAAAATATACCGAGTGAATGGTTACTATTTGGCTTAATAATTTAGCCGATATTTACTATGCAAAACACTGTGCATGAACGAAAATTTCAAAAGGTGCACAGTAATCAGAAAAGAAAATTTTAGAAATTGCACAGTACTTTTATAATAAAATAATGAAATGTATAGTGAAAAATTTTTCTATAAATAGCCGAGGTTTCTAACGAATGAAATCACATTTTAAGATTAAGTTTTCTTAATATAGCAGTGCGAGAGAGATAGTGGTAGGAGTAAGAGAGAGAAATAAAATGTTTAGAAGGAGGTTCTGCCAAAATCATAAGGTAAGAATAACTATCTTTTATACTTTTTAGATTTATTTTTATATCATTTTAGAAATCTATTATTATACTGGATATAATATTATTTTAAGTTACTATTCTAAATAGTAAATTACTATGTCAATAGTAAATTACTATAACAAATAGTAAATCACTATTCAAATAGTAAATTACTATTTACTGTTACTATTTACCTTTACTATTCACATTTTACTATTTACCGTTACTATTCACATTTTACTATTTACCGTTACTATTCATGTTTTACTATTTACTGTTACTATTCATGATTTACTATTCACTATTCATTATTCAAAATTTACCATTTCTGTTTTAAGTATAAATCTTAACTTTCATCTTATAACTATATTAAAGTAAAATTGATATATTTTAGAACTCGGAGAGGAGATGTAACATTTCTGATATTTTAATAAAAATTATGATGAGTGAAAAATATTAACAAATGTTTTAGAGATTTAATATTTGATTTGCCTAAACCGGGGTCAAGAAATCTAGTGTCGTGCCGGTCTCAGATGTGAGGACCGAACGATGTTGAAGATCGGGTGAACATTGGAGGACGGTCAAGGACGTACCGTCTTGTAACTGATGCTTATCCGGTGTGCCTGGTGTGGTCTTGGACTAACCGGTGTAGGGAGAAGGCCTAACTCAGAAATATAGTCCGGATTAACCTCTCAAAATGGCTAAGGCAAATGGATATACGTAACAAGGATGTGAGAACGGATGAAGTGTCCGATCTCTCAAGCGTTAGCTCGGATTACCGATGTGTGACTCTACGCCAGGATACCGGTTGGCCTGTATCCCGATCGGGTCAATACTCTTATGAAGTATTAGACAAGTATGCATGATTAAACGTTGTGAAAGTAAATAAACTTAGTTGGTTGGTTAATTATAAAAGGGTCAAATGAGGTGAAATTAATTTAATTAAAAACTTTTAATGAGAATGCAAATAAAATAGGGGAAAAGGCTGTCTTGCCCCTAAGCCTTATATAAAAAGAGGTTCTCTATCTCCCTCTTCATTTTTCACGAGAACTACTTCTTCTTTCTCTTTCTTGGTCTGTTTCTCCTCCTTCTTCGCTTTCTCCTCTCTTGAGTTGCATGCTCCGGAGGACGACTCCGTTCGTGTCAAAACTTCAATCGAACCCGATTTCTATGACTGTGGCCTCAAGATGAGTCCACTGATCCGTTTTTATTTATGGTTCCTTATCCCTTTCATTTCTCTAGTAGCCAAGTGACCATGCATGGCTGTATACCAGTCTGTTCTCCACTCCTCTGGGGAGTGTGAGCTCGAATGTGGCCCTTAGAGCCGAGGGTGTTAAGTTAACGGGTTTTTGTATTCTGACCCGTAGGTAGTAGATTAAACAACGAAAGGCTGAGTGACGGAGCTGAGACTGTGAACCCAGTGCTCAGAGAGCGAGATCGACACCAGGAGCAGATTATAGAAGCTTAGAACCGAGGTAAGAGGGGTGTTTGGGTTATGATTAATTAGAATAGGAGTTACTTCCTATCTGAGTTGTTGAACGGTATGAACGGAGTAAGAAAATGTTATTGAATGTTGTTGTATGCGTATGTTTATACATGTGTGACGGTGAACACCGGTCAATTGAAGATCATGTGTGTGGCTTGAGTTAAACATGTTATGAGTTTGAAATATTTAATGTTGTGATGATCGGTGTTGTAAGGTAAAGCCGGGTTTGACAAGCAGGTCACCCGAGTGATGAGAAATTGATGTTAATGGCCACTTATAGCATGTGAAATGTGAACTGTATGTATGACTATGTGGTGCGGGATGGCCGACGGTATGTTATAGCCCCTCATTTTCGGCTCCCGTGGTTTTTGTGCCCAGTTGAGCTACCCAGTGGTCAAGTAGGACCTAGTGGTCGAGATGGAGAGTCAAGCAGGACTCGGTGAACCAAGCAGGGTTCACGAGGTGTCAAGTAGGACCCCCAGCTGAAGGCCAATCCTTTAGTATCCGGATACTAGGTGTCAGATTGTATGAGAGTCAGTGGTGATTATTGATGAATTTAATATAATTGTTAAGTTTGAGTTTATAGGTTTACCGTGCGTAATGTGCTATATTTTCCGAGTGTGACTTGATAGATCTCTGAGTGAAAATTTGATACATTTAGTGAGTGTGAATTGATACCTTTGCCGAATGCAATCGATGTAATTGTTGAGTAAACTGCTATAATTTTTGAATGAGACTCGTTATATATATATACTGAGTGTGATTCATTATTAAGTTGTCGAGTGAAATTCATTATTATAATTGCCGAGTATAATTGAAAAAGGGATGAAGATGCAATCGGATGAAACTTATATATATATAACTTGTAAAAATTCTATTTTATATTAATTATGATGCCAAACACCCACCCTTACTATTGTTTTCAATTTAGTAACCAGTGATAGGGAGGAGGTCGGAGCCATGGAGTCGCGTCAAGGGGGAGATCGATGCCAAGGCCCGAGTGATTTTGAGTGATTGTGTAACGCATATGTGTGTATAAAGAGTTTTCCGAGTGTGTTATATCACCTGTGTGCTGACTTAAATTGAATCTGATGTGAATTTATATTATATTATGCTTGGTATATATATATTTTCACATGTTTGCTGTGACAGTCTATTACCGAGCGGATTCATTCCCGAGTAAAGAATAATCGAGAAATCCCCCTCTGAGTGGAAGGTTGAATGTCCCGAGTGAGATCGGCTGGGAGACTGTTCCGAGTGAAGAGGGTGTATCATGATTCCGAGTAAAGTAAGGTCAGGGTATTTTCTGAGTGAGGATACCCGGAGGAACTCTTACCGAGTGGGGGAGGTTAGATTATTCCTGAGGGAGCTGTGACCGAGCGAACCTCTCTGAGTGAAGAGTAAGAACGAGTCAAGCGTGGTATGCCGAGTGAATGGAAGTTGAGTGTTTTGCTGAGTGAAGCCCTTTTGCCGGGTAAAACCCCATCTTGAGTTTCCCGTGTACGTCTTGTTCGCTCAGGTTAATATGTGGCATTCTCTCAAGCGAGTCGGCACTCGCTTAAGCGACTCTCGGATTTCGCCTTTATACCTTAGGGTCTCGCTCAGGCGAATGACCCCCGGTCTTCTTCTTCTTCTTCTTCTTCTTCTTCTGCTATTTTACCTCTATTTATTAAAAGATGTGTTTCTGATAGGATATTATTTTGCGTACGCTTTTATTATTATTTTGAATATATTTAAGTGAATACTATTTTATATCATTACCGAGTTGAATCATTTCTGATCGGTTATTACTTTTAACACTTTTATTAAAAGATTCATTTTAGATCGGTTTTGTTTATACTGAGTATGATTATTTAGAATGTAACTAAAAGAGGTAAATATTATTTTACATAAAGGCTGGGTGGATTATTTATTAAGGGAGGTAAATATTATTTCCTATTAAGATCCAAAATTTTATTTAACGTGAAAAATTTATTGTAGAAATAATTTGCCATGTGTAAATAAAAAGGGTAAATCAACCTAGGATGTTACAGTTAGTATCAGAGCAGTTCTTTGTAGAGCTGGGTGCATGGGTCAATTCGGTGAGTGTGTGAGTCCTATAGTGGGCTGTTTGCATTCAAATGTATTGTGTTTTGTTTGTGAAGCTTGGCATCGTTCCCTTGGCACTCCAACAGCGTTGTATTTTATGTGTATGAGGTAAATCTCTGACTCCCTGGTTAGCATTGGTTATTAATGGTGATGTGTTTGCTCATTGTAGAATTACATTATGGCCGAAGGAACCAGTTTCGGTGGAGGAGACGATTTCTTCTCCAAGTTTACCCAGCTGATGATTAGGACGGAATCTGGTCCCACTCTGGATAAGTTCCTGAAAAAGAATCCCCCGGCCTACAAAGGAGGGCACGATTATGACAGGTCATATATTTGGATCAGGGACATTGAGCAGGTCTTTGAATACTTTGAATGCTCGGATGAGCAGAAGGTTCTGTTTGCCACTTATCAATTAAAGGATGAGGCGAGAGTATGGTGGTCTCGGGCAAAGGTGCAGATGAATGCAGCCGGTGAACCACTTGTATGGGCAAATTTTTGACGGAGATTCCCTGTTAAGTACTTCCCGGATAACTATAAAATCCGGAAGGAAATGGAGTTCCTGAAGTTGGAACAAGGCTGGCTGTCTGTGGCTGAGTACACCAGCAAGTTTGATGAGCTGTGTGATTTTTACCATTCTTTCTCACTGGAAGGGACTGAGGGCAGCAAGTGTGCTAAATACGAGGCTGGACTACAGATTGAACTCCGTAGTGTAATTGTACCGATGGAGATTTAGGATTACCCGACTCTGGTGAACAAAGCTAGGCTGACGGAAGAGGTGCAGTTACAAAAGACATCTCAGCCGAGAGACAAGAAGCCATTGAAGGCAAAGGGATTCAGCTTCAAGAGGATGGGGCAGTTCTTTCGGGGCAGTAAGTCCTCGGCTACCTCTTTATCCTCTTCCGGTCGGGGTTCTACTGGCCGATCGGGTAATCTGTCTGGTAGCCGTGCGTGCTACAATTATGGCCAGGAGGGTCACATTGCCAAATACTGTCAGGCTAATCAGATTATATGCTTCCAATGTGGACAGCCAGGGTACCTCAGGCCCGATTGCCCATAGAGGCAGCAGCAGAGCAGGCAGGGCAACCGAGCCAACCCTTCTAGGACTCGGGGTGCCAATTTTCTGAGAGGAGGCAGGCATGGTGCTGGTCGGGGAGGCCAACAATTGGGAAGATCTGATGCCCAGTCCAGTGGCGCCCAGAATGCCATGACCAGGCGGGTATTTGCTTTTGATGCCTTCCAAGCTACGACGAATGACAACTTGGTACAGGGTAAGTGCCTTATCTGTGGCTATCTTGTTGATGTAATTTATGATTCGGGCACGACCTATTCATTTATTTCGGAGAGTTGTGTGCGACAGCTTGGTTTGCCGATCGGTTTAATGGAGAACGCTCTTATTGTTTCCACTCCAACCGGCTCCCCTTTCTGTGCAACCACCGTGTATAGAGAATTGCCGATGCAAGTCGAAGACCGTACTTTCCGAGTGAAATTTATCTGTATGCCGTTGAGGAACCTAGATGTTATTCTAGGTCTCGATTGGCTAGCTGCTAATCATGTGATGGTCGACTGCTATCGGAAGAGTATTGTTTTCTCCCAGGAACTCGACACGAAGGACATGGTGAGTTATGTCTCAGCCACATATGTTGTTTTATTTGCTTCGGAGGGTCGGTATAACCTTATGCCGAGTGATATTCCAATTGTGTGTGAATTTTCTGATGTTTTTCCGGAAGAAATTCCAAAGTTGCCTCCTAGTCGGGAGATTGATTTCTCTATTGACTTAATTCCTGGGGCCGAGCCTGTGTCCCATGCGCCATATAGGATGTCTTCGGTGGAATTGGCCGAAGTAAAGAAGCAAGTGAATGAGATGCTTGAAAAAGGCTTCATCCAATCGAGTGCCTCACCATGGGGCGCTCCAGTGTTACTGGTAAAGAAGAAGGATGGTAGCATACGAATGTGCATCAATTACCGACAGCTAAACAAATTGACGGTTAAAAATAAATATCCATTGCCTTGGATTGATGATTTACTAGACCAGTTGAGAGGCGCTGTTGTGTTTTCTAAAACCGACTTGAGGTTGGGATATCACCAGATCCGAGTGAAGTCGGAAGATATTCTGAAGACAGCATTTCGAACTTGGTATAGGCACTTTAAGTACATTGTAATGCCCTTTGGAGTGACGAATGCTCCTGCCATCTTCATGGACTACATGAATCAGATTTTTCAACCGTACTTGGACCAGTTTGTGGTGGTATTCATTGATGACATTCTGGTGTATTCAAAGTCGGTTGAGGAGCATGCTCAACACCTCCAGATTATTTTGTAGATACTCTGAGAGAAGAAGTTGTATGTTAAGCTATCCAAGTGTGATTTCTGGGAAGGTAGTGTACAATTCTTGGGGCATGTGATTTCCCGAGAGGGCGTCTCGGTTGATCTAACTAAAATTGAGGCAGTTATGGCTTGGGAGAGGCCGAGGTCGGTAACTGAAATCAGGAGTTTCCTCGGATTAGCTGGATACTATCGGCGTTTTATTGAAGGGTTCTCTCGGATAGCGCTTCCTCTGACTCGGTTAACAAGAAAAGAGAGTCCATTTGTATGGTCGAAAAAGTGCGAGTTGAGTTTCCAGACCCTTAAACAGTGTTTGACGACTACCCCGATGCTTGCAATGCCCGATGTAACAAGTGAATTTATAGTGTATTGTGATGCATCCAAGTTCGGTTTGGGATGTGTACTGATGCAATCCGACCGGGTGATTGCCTATGCTTCCAGGCAATTGAGACCCCATGAATTAAACTATCTGACTCATGATCTGGAGCTGGCAGCAGTGGTATATGCATTGAAGATTTGGCGCCATTACCTATGTGGGTCTTGTTTTGTGGTATTTAGTGACCACAAAAGCTTGAACTATTTATTCGATCAAAAGGAGCTAAATATAAGGCAGAGGAGATGGGTGAAGTACTTGAAGGACTATGACTTCGACTTGAGGTACCACCCGGGCAAAGTGAATGTTGTTGCCGATGCACTGAGCAGAAAGGTGTTGCACGCGGCTTACTTGATGGGCAGAGAGCAAGAGCTGTTGGAGAGCTTTCAGGATATGAACATCGGAGTGGTTATGAACGCTCCAAACCGAATGACAGTCGGAATGTTGAAGATCTCCAATGAATTTCTGGAATCTATTACTGTTGCTCAGAAAGACGATGAGGAGTTGCTGAAACTGATTGACACTCAGGCACGAGGCAAGGATATGGAGTTAACTCAGGGTAACGATGGAATATGGAGATTCCAAGACCGAGTGGTGGTGCCTGCACACGGTGATTTTAGGCAAGCCGTGCTAGCTGAGGCACACAAGAGTTCTGTGAGTATTCATCCCGGTGTGACAAAGATGTATCACCACTTGAAGAAGGAATTCTGGTGGCCGGGCATAAAGAAGGCAATAACCGAGTACGTGAAATCCTGTGTGATATGCCAGAAGTACAAAGTTGAACATCAGAGACCCCCAGGTTTGCTTCAATCTCCAGAGATTCCGGTCTGGAAGTAGGAGAGTATCACCATGGACTTCGTATCCGGGCTACCTCGTACCCGATCTGGGTGCAACGCAATCTGGGTGATTATTGACCGACTAACGAAGAGTGCCCACTTCCTGGCGATGAAAATGAAATGGTCATTGGACCGACTGGCCAGGCTATATGTTACTGAGATTGTACGACTACACGGTGTACCCTCAAGCATTATTTCCGATCGGGATCCTCGATTCACTTCAAGATTTTGGGGTAGCTTGCAACAAGAACTGGGTACTGAGCTCAGACTGAGCTCGACTTATCATCCTCAGACCGATGGCCTGTCGAAACAAACTATACAGACTCTTGAGGATGTGTTGAGGGCATGTGTGTTGGAGCACGGCGGATCATGGGAGAGATACTTTCCCTTGGTGGAGTCTGCATACAATAACAGCTATCATAGTAGCATTGGGATGGCTCCGTATAAAGCCTTTTATGGTCGAAAATGTTATACCCCATTATGTTGGAATGAGAATGGCGATGCCATTCATCTGGGGCCCAAGCTGATTCAAGAGATGAACGAACAAGTTACTTTAATCTGAGAGAAAATAAAGACTGCCCAAGACCGACGAAGGAGTTATTATGACAATTGGCATAGACCGCTTGAATTTCAAGTGGGCGACTGGGTGTTCCTGAAGATTTCACCGACCAAAGGTGTAGGTCGAATTTTGAAGAGCCAAAAGCTTAATCCGAGATACATCGGACCATACCAAATATTGGAACGGATCGGTGAAGTTGCTTACCGACTGGATCTTCCCCAGTCGTTGACTAACATCCACAACGTGTTTCACATATCACAACTCCGAGCCTATATTCTGTGTGACACAATGATTGTACCGAATGACTCCATCGAATTAAAGGAAGATCTGACGGTGGAAGCTGTACCGATCAGTATTGAGGAGTATCAAACCAAACGGTTAAGGAGCAAGGAGGTGCCATTGGTAAAGGTGAAATGGCAGAATTTGGATTGGATAACTTATACTTGGGAATTAGAATCGGATATGAGGTGGATGTACCCCCATCTTTTTCAATCGGAACATTGATTTCAGGGATGAAATCCCCTTTTAGGGGGTGGATGTAACATTCCTGATATTTTAATAAAAATTATGATGAGTGGAAAATATTAACAAATGTTTTAGAGATTTAATATTTGATCCGCCTGAACCGGGGTCAAGAAATCCGGTGTCGGGCCGGTCTCAGATGTGAGGACCGAACGATGTTGAAGATTGGGTGAACATTGGAGGACGGTCAAGGACGTACCGTCTTGTAACTGATGCTTATCCGGTGTGCCTGGTGTGGTCTTGGACTAACCTGTGTAGGGAGAAGGCCTAACTCGGAAATATAGTCCGGATCAACCTCTCAAAATGGCTAAGGCAAACAGATATACGTAATAAGGATGTGAGAACGGATGAAGTGTCCGATCTCTCAAGCGTTAGCTCGGATTACCGATGTGTGACACTACACCAGGATACCAGTTTGCCGGTATCCCGATCGGGTCAATACTCTTATGAAATATTAGACAAGTATGCATGATTAAACGTTGTGAAAGTAAATAAACTTAGTTGGTTGGTTAATTATAAAAGGGTCAAATGAGGTGAAATTAATTTAATTAAAAACTTTTAATGAGAATGCAAATAAAATAGGGGAAAAGGTTGTCTTGCCCCTGAGCCTTATATAAAAGGAGGTTCTCTCTCTCCCTCTTCATTTTTCACGAGAACTACTTCTTCTTTCTCTTTCTTGGTCTGTTTCTCCTTCTTCTTCGCTTTCTTCTCTCACGTTGCTGAGTTGCATGCTCCGGAGGAGGACTCCGTTCGTGTCAAAACTTCAATCGAACCCTATTTCTGTGACCGTGGCCTCAAGGTGAGTCCACTGATCCATTTTTATTTGTGGTTCCTTATCCCTTTCATTTCTCTAGTAGCCAAGTGACCATGCATGGCTGTATACCAGTCTATTCTCCTCTCCTCTAGGGAGTGTGAGCTCGAATGTGGCCCTTAGAGCCGAGGGTGTTAAGTTAACGGGTTTTTGCATTCTGACCAGTAGGTAGTAGATTAAATAATGAAAGGCTGAGTGACGGAGCTGAGACTGTGAACCCAGTGCTCAGAGGGCGAGATCGACACCAGAAGCAGATTATAGAAGCTTGGAATTGAGGTAGGGGGGGTGTTCGAGTTATGATTAATTAGAATAGGACTTACTTTGTAACATCCTATTTTCATCACAAATAGGAAATAGATATTAATATATCTTTCTTGAGAAATACTTACTATAAGTTAGTTTATTATTATCATTTTTTTTAAATTTTGGTATTTATATTTTTATTATTTGTTTTTTCAAAATAATAATAATAATAAAAATGAAAATATTTCTGAATGAGAATTTTAAAGTGACTTAATTAGTATTCACTAATTAAGAAAATTATATTAAGAATTTTTAATATCTTTATTATTCACCATTTTTATTTTATGTTGTTATATTTTTGTTTTCATACATATTTAAGTTTTGAACTCTTATTAGAATTTTAAAATAAAATTTTGAAGGAATTAGACTATGGTTCTTTTGAACTTCTTGATCTACATAATAGTTATGATTTTCTGGAATTTTTTGAAAATTTTGAATTATTTTAAAAATAATATATTTTAAATAATTTTAAATTCATATAAAGTTGCTTAAAATTAAAAATATTTACAAGAATGTAAAGTTAAATTATAAGAAAATTTTTTAAAATCCATTTCAAGTAGACTTATCTAAAAATTATCGGTTTGAGAAAAATCTTGATTTTTTCTAATCGTTAAAAAATTAGAAACGTATCAATAAATTTTTATTAACAGAAAATTTTAGATTTTTAAAATTTCAGCTTTATATTACTTATTATAAAATTAGTGAGGACTGATATAATATCGCTAAATTTCAAAAAGGACTCATTTTGAATATTTAAAATATACCGAGTGAAGGGTTACTATTTGACTTAATAATTTTACCGACAGTTACTAGGCAAAACACTGTGCATGTATGAAATTTTCAAAAGATGTACAGTAACCAGGAATAAAAATTCAAAAATGTATAGTACTTTTATATTAAAATAATAGAATGCATAGTAAATTTTTTACTATAAATACCGAAAGATTTCTTCTTTAGAATTCACAATTTCAGATTAAGTTTTTTTAATATAGTAGTGTTAGTGAGATAGTGGTGGAAGTGAGAGAGAGAAATAATTTTTTTTGGAAGAAGGTTCTGCTAAAATTCTAAGGTACGAATACCTCACTTTTATATTTTTTGGGTTATTTTCATATCGTTTTTAGAAATCTGTTATTATACTGGAAATAATATTATTTTAAGTTACTATTCTGCATAGTAAATTACTATTTCAATAGTAAATTACTATTCAAATAGTAAATTACTATTTACTATTACTATTTACCTTTACTGTTATTATTTACCTTTACTATTCATATTTTACTATTTACCGTTACTATTCACGTTTTACTATTTACCGTTACTATTCATAGTTTACTATTTACCATTACTATTCACATTTTACTATTTACTATTACTATTCACTATTCACTATTCAAAATTTATCATTTTTATTTTACGTAGTAATCTTAATTTTTATCTTGTAATTATATTAAAATGAAATTGGTATGTTTTAGAACTCGGAGATGAGACGCGCACGGATTTTCAATAACGAATCGGTACATAAGAGGTAATGGGGAGTGAGATAAGAATATAATATGAAAGACATAAGAATAATGGGAGGAGTCCCCTACTCCTTTTAAATTTAATAATATTATTATTTTAAAGTAATAACTTCTCAACTTAAAATTTATAATAAATTTAATATATTGTGTAACTTATTCTGAAATATCTATACATGGATCTGAATTATTATAACTTACACGGACTGGACTAAACCTATGCAAGGACTTGGATTTTTATATCCTATATGGATCGAACTAAACCTATGCAAGAACTTGGACTATTATGACCTGTCTAGACTAAACTATACCTATGCGAAGACTGGATTATATATATGGACTTATATAGACCTGTGCGAGGAATGGACTATAAGGACTCAAAAATCGAATCTACTAATTTAAATAACCATTAAAATTTAAATTATATTTATAAGCGATATTTAGTTGATTTGACTTGATGATAATTAATTATATTTAATTTCGATTAATGATATTGTGATATTAGACTGTGATTAATAATATGTAATTATGATTGATGATATTTGATTGTGATTGATGAGATTACTATACTTGATTGTGGTTGATGACCTTGTGATATGAAGTTTGAGCATATAGCAAGCATGACGGAAAGTTAAAACTCAGTAAGAATTTTCTTACCTTACTCTTTAAATTTTTATTCCAAGAGAAAGTATTTTATAATTATTTTAGTCTTTTATTTCTTCTTAGAAATAATTTCCATTAACTTTATTTTTAATCTTTATAATAAAATCTAGTATTAGAAAGAAGTTATTTTATGAGAATCAGAGGTTGAGATAATTAATTCTTGAATTAAAGAAAATTTTTATAGTTTTAAGTATTCTTAGTTAATGATTTTAAATTATTTTCTTTAGAAATTAGAAGTTTAAAGTAAATTATTTTGGTTTTCCCCAACGAAATAACTAAAGAATATTTTGTCGAGATTTCTAAAACTCAATCTAGTTAAGATTCAAATTGAAAAAGATTATGTAAATATGTGAAGATTTTTAAGAGAAAGCTTTGAGATATTTAAGGCTTGGAAACTCAATTTTAGTAAGATCTGAATTTGAAGACTGTACTAAATTATTTCAGTATAACAGAAGTTCAAAGAAGAACTTTTGGAATGTACAGTTTATTGTGATGATTTTGTGAACTTTTATGGTATTTAATAATTGAGTTTCTAAAAGTCTTAACCAACTAAATATGCGAGTAGTTCATGCATCATGAATCATTAAAGAGAAATGAGATGTGATATTGCCTGGGGACGGATTATAGAAACCGAGGATACATTAGAGGAGGCTTAATTGCGAGCCTTGGGATGAGAGGGTGTGAAAGGGTGCTTCAGGTGACCTGGGGTCGCTCCCTAGTGTCGGGTACTTTCACAATAAAAACTTTCTCAGTCTGACTAGTCTCTAAGTGTTTCCACGCCAGTTGAGCTGTTCATATGCCATGAAGGCATTCATGCTATTATTATCTAGAAATTATAGAACAGTGTAAACTCCTGGTTGGCCCAGTGCAAACTAAAGCTTTAAGGGCCCACATGCATAGAATGAATGAGATGATAGCATTAAAAACATTGCATGAGATTCATATAATTGTGACATTCTATGTGGGTGGTTGTGAATGAAAATATAATTGTTATGTTATGAAAACCCTTATGCTTATGTTTTATCTGTAAAGTATTATATTTTGTTTCTCACTCCTTCTTGTTTAAATTTTGTGTCCAAAATATATGTTATATGATATATAGCTAGCAGTTCAAGATGAAAGGATGAAATTACAAGAGGGTAAATTGGTCTCATCCTCAATCGGATAGGAGAAGAGATGTGACAAGAATAGGATTCAAAATCATATGGTTTGAAGATAAGGAAATATTTGGTTACAGTCGAAGTAGAGGTATTAAATTCTTAGTTTTAGTTTACCTTAATACAATATTAAGTTGGATGATTGTAAATCAATGTAAAGGTTAAACTTTAATAAACCTTATTCTTTGGATATGACACTATAATCTTTGATCACTTATGATTTTCTGAAAGTTTATTTTATCATTATGAATAATTTGAAACTTTTTACTTTCAAAATTCAAAGAAAATCAGATGTATATACGTCATTGTATACACGAGATAAGAAGTGATAAATATGTATATCTTTCTTAAAAAAATAAGCAAGCAGAATAGATATATGTCTTGTGTATATAAGGGGGTGTTACATACTTCCTATTCGAGTTGTTGAACGGTATGAACGGAGTAAGAAAATGTTATTGAATGTTGTTGTGTGCGTATGTTTATACATGTGTGACAGTGAACACTGGTCAGTTGAAGATCGTGTGTGTGGCTTGAGTTAAACATGTTATGAGTTTGAAATATTTAATGTTGTGATGATCGGTGTTGTAAGGTGAAGTCAGGTTTGAGGAGTAGGTCACCCGAGTGATGAGAAATTGATGTTAATGGCGACTTATAACATGTGAAATGAAAACTGTATATATGACTATGTGGTGTGGGACGGCCGACGGTATGTTATAGCCCCTTATTTCTGGCTCCCATGGTTTTTGTGCCCAGTTGAGCTACCCAGTGGTCAAGTAGGACCCAGTGGTCGAGGTGGAGAGTCAAGCATGACTCGGTGAACCAAGCAGGGTTCACGGGGTATCAAGTAGGACCCCCAGCTGAAGGCCGATCCTTTAGTATCCGGATACTAGGTGTCAGATTGTATGAGAGTCAGTGGTGATTATTGATGAATTTAATATAATTGTTAAGTTTGAGTTGATAGGTTTACCATGCGCAATGTGCTATATTTTTCGAGTGTGACTTGATAGATCTCTAAGTAAAAATTTGATATATTTAATGAGTGTGAATTGATACCTTTACCGAATGCAATCGATGTAATTGTTGAGTAAACTACTATGATTTCTGAATGAGACTCGTTATATATATGCTGAGCATGATTCATTATTAAGTTGTCGAGTGAAATTCATTATTATGATTGCCGAGTATAATTGAAAAAGGGATGAAGATGCAATCCGATGGAACTTATATATATAACTTGCTAAAATTCTGTTCTATATTAATTATGATGCCAAACACTCACCCTTGCTGTTGTTTTCAATTTAATAACCAGTGACAGGAAGGACGTCGGAGCCATGGAGTCACGCCAAAGGGGAGATCGATGCCAAGGCCTGAGTGATTTTGAGTGATTTTTAACGCATATGTGTGCATAAAGAGTTTTCTAAGTGTGTAATATCACCTGTGTGCTGACTTAAATTGAATCTGACGTGAATTTATATTATATTATGCTTGGTATATATATATTTTCATATGTTTGCTATGACAGTCTATTACCGAGCGGATTCATTCCCGAGTGAAGAATAATCGAGAAATACCCGAGTGGAAGGTTGAATGTCCCGAGTGAGATCGGCTGGGAGACTGTTCCGAGTGAAGAGGGTGTATCATGATTCTGAGTAAAGTAAGGTCAGGGTATTTTCCGAGTGAGGATACCCGGAGGAACTCTTACCGAGTGGGGGAGGTTAGATTATTCCCGAGGGAGCTGTGACCGAGCGAACCTCTCTGAGTGAAGAGTAAGAACGAGTCAAGCGTGGTATGCCGAGTGAATGAAAGTTGAGTGTTTTGCCGAGTGAAGCCCTTTTGCCAGGTGAAACCCCGTCTTGAGTTTCCCGTGTACGTCTTGTTCGCTCAGGTTAAAATATGGCATTCGCTCAAGCGAGTCGGCACTCGCTTAAGCGACTCTCGGATTTCGCCTTTATACCTTAGGGTCTCGCTCAGGCGAATGACCCCCGGTCTTCTTCTTCTTCTTCTTCCGCTGTTTTACCTCCATTTATTAAAAGATATGTTTCTGCTCGGATATTATTTTACGTACGCTCTTATTATTATTTTGAATATATTTAAGTGAATACTATTTTCTATCATTACCGAGTTGAATCATTTCTGATCGGCTATTACTTTTAACACTTTTATTAAAAGATTCATTTTAGATCAGTTTTGTTTATACTGAGTATGATTTTATTATTTAGAATGTACCTAAAAGAGGTAAATATTATTTTACATCAAGGCTGAGTGGATTATTTATTAAGGGAAGTAAATATTATTTCCAATTAAGATCCAAAATTTTATTTAACGTGAAAAATTTATTATGAAAATAATTTGTCATGTGTAAATAAAAAGGGTAAATCAACCTAGGATGTTACACGAGGCGCTCGAACTTTTCATAACGAACCAAGATACAAGAGGTAAGGGGGAGTGAGATAGGAATATAATATGAAAAGACATAAGAATAATGGGAGGAGTCCCCTACTCCTTTAAAATTTAATAATATTATTATTTTAAAATAATAACTATTTAACTTAAAAATTTATAATAAATTTTAAATTAAGTACCTTGTGTAACTTGATCTGAATACATATGCAAATACCTGGATAACCTATGCGAACTAGACTAAATCTATGCAAGGACTTGGATTATTATGACCTGTATGGAATGAACTATACCTATGCGAGGATTGGACTATATGGACCTATATAGACCTATGCAAGGAATGGACTATAAAGACTTAAAATTAATCTTATTAATCTAAATAACTATTAAAATTTGAATTATATTTATTACTGATATTTAGTTGATTTGATTTGATTATAATTAATAATATTTGATTTTGATTAATGATATTGTAATTTATAATACTAGACTGTGATTAATAATATTTGTGATTTGATGATATTTGATTATGACTGATGATATATGATCCGGTCCCAACACCGGCCCCCAAGGGCATGGTTTTAATACTTTGCCAGATCAGCATTTCGAACAAGAGAAGTACGCTTCAAATATATTGTAATTGTTTCTATATGGAACACATACGACCAGGGCAAGTTACTCCGCCAAGGGAAGTAACCCCGCCAAGGCAGGTAACGCCGCCAGAGTGCATATTACTCCGCCAAGCCATAGGCTCAACACAGACGGAATATTGAACTTCCCATACTGCGTAGCGAACCCATACTCACAACCCCGGCACGAGATTGACTCTGTCTTGAGAGGTTAATAATGGGAATCACGCTGTCACGCATAAAGGGAAATAACAATAAAATAATAAAGCATTCACGCTTCCCAAGTAAGTGGAAATACCTACTACAATAACGGTGCTCGTGAACGACACAGGGACCCACTGTCTTTCTTGCTTTATGCTAGAAAACAAGGAACGGGCCCTACCAATAATGCAGCACCAGTAACAGGTATATAAACCTCAGCAAAAAGGTATACGGGGGCTTTTTCCCCCATTTCTGAACCTTACTCTCTCTCTTACTTGCATAATTCTCTCTGATTGTCTTTCTAAGTCTTAAAGTATTCTGAAATGCTGACTTGAGCGTCGGAGAACGATTGCAGGTACCACCCCCAATCGGGTCAAGGCTGAGAGGACTCCTCCAGGCGGACTGGGACACCGCCCAGTGTATACTGCACTCCGTGTCAAGGCAGAGGAGGCAATTCCAGGCGGACTACCACATCGCCGCAGTGCGAGTTACACTCCGCCCTAGTATGGTTCAGACTCCGCCTCATCATACGAAGACACTCTACATCATCAGATTGAGCTGTCTCAGGATCGTAACTTTACACCCCCCGTAAAGGACGGATCAATATTTTAATACTTGATTGTGATTGATGAATGATTGATGATCTTGTGATATGGAGTTTGAGCATATAGCAAGCATGATGAAAAGTTAAAACTCAGTAAGAATTTTCTTACCTTACTCTTTAAATTTTTATTCTAAGAGAAAGTATTTTATCATTATTTTAGTCTTTTATTTCTTCTTAGAAATAATTTTCATTAACTTTATTTTTAATCTCTAGAATAAAATCTAGTATTAGAAAGAAGTTATTTTATGAAAATCAAAGGTTGAGATAATTAACTCTTGAATTAAAGAAAATTTTTATAGTTTTAAGTATTCTTATTTAATGATTTAAAAAATATATATTTTCTCTTAGAAATCAGAAATTTAAATTGGTTTTCCCTAATAAAATAACTAAAGGATATTTTGTTATAGTCGAGATTTCTAAACTCAATCTAGTTAAGATTTAAATTGGAAAAGATTATGTAAATATGTGAAGTTTTTTAAGAGAAAGTTTTGAGATATTTAAGGCTTGGAAACTCAATTTTGGTGAGATCTGAATTTGAAAACTGTACTAAATTTATTTTTGTATAACAAAAGTTCAAAGAAGAACTTATGGGAATATATAGTTTATTGAGATGATTTTGTGAACCTTTATGGTATTTAATAATTGAGTTTCTAAAAGTCTTAACTAACTAAATATACGAGTAGTTCATGCATCATGAATCATTAAAGAGAAATGAGATGTGATATTGCTTGGGGACGAATTATAGAAACCGGGGATACATTATAGGAGGCTTAATTGCGAGCCTTGGGATGAAAGGGTGTGTGTAACACCCCCTTATATACACGAGACATATATCTATTCTTCTTGCTCGTTTTTTTATAAAGATAAACATATTTATCACTTCTTATCTCGTGTATACAAGGGGGTGTTACAAAGTGGTATCAGAGCAATTCAATCCAAATCGGCTTGGGGTATGGTCTTACTAGCGTGTTAGTGTACTCTGATGGTTAAGTTTGTCAAGAGATTTTATGGTTGACAAAGGAGGAAATTTTATTGGAGTAGATGGTAAGAAGTAAGTGAAGAAAAATTAGGAATATAGAAAGAAGGAACTAATTTTAAGTTCATAAGAAGTATAAGTTAGAACTCTATAGCCTGTTACTTGAAAAATGTTATTGCAGGGATTATCAGAAACTGGCCATTCTGCAGTCTTTCTTGACATTGTTTAAGTACGGGAGTTAATGTATGGTGGAATGATAAGGTAAATTAACTAATGCAGTTATTTCCTTTTATTCCAAATGTATTGTATGGTGTTTGATTCTCTGATTAATATGTGATAATGAAATATTCTAACATTTGCCTGTTTTACGATATGGTATGAGACAACAAGGGAGATAAGACAATAGAAAATTCTTAGAAATGTTTTGGTATGAATTCTAGACTGGAGCTGTCATGGCTTTGACTACTTAGTTATAAACTACCGGGACTGATCACCCCGAATGATTTGCACTAAGTAGTGAAAGACATGTCAAATGAAGGATGTTAAGATCAATGAATTTAACCCTGAGATAATGTGGTATATGAAGAAATGGAGATAAACTCAATAAATTCTATTAGAATATTCCTTACCATGTCCTTGAAGTTGTAGAGATACTTGTGTGAATTAGAATTCCAATGGGTAGATAACTATTGTAATTCCAAACTAGTATAACAAATTGTTTAAGATAGAATCATAGTTTTTTCTTTGGTGAGATATTTTGAAAAGAAAAATATATGGATGTATGTTTCATGAAAGAAATATGATAATTTGTTCACTAACTTGTTTGGTATAACAAATAATCATATTAGGAATTGTATCTCTGGCTATTTGTATTGATTCTTTTTTTGTATGATATATAAGATATGTTAATTATTGTTTTCTTGGATGAAGTTTTCATTTATGATGTCTACAATTGAATAATATAAATGATGGTTATGTGTATAAATATATGAATTAATGAAACTTTTATGGTTGTGACATCGAATGTAATTAACCATATATTTTTGAATTTTTTTAAGTGATTTATTGTGATAAATATGTCAATGAATGACCTAAAATAAGTATTATAGATCTTTGGGAGACATCAATATTGGTTTAATATTTAGAAATTGTGACATAAAATATTTTTGTGATTCCTAACAATATGATACATGTTTATCAAGTTATTTTCTTTTAGTCATCGATTTTGTTTGATGAATATACATACCTAATATAAATCATTGTTATGTAATGACCATTGTAGATTTAAAATAAGGAAATGTGTTAATAAACCATAAGGAAGTAGATATGGACATTTACTTATTGAATTTCCTTTGAAGAAAATTACATAAATCTTAGTTACATAAATTTAAGTGAGTATTTCTAAATCAACGTAGTGATTTATGATCATTTAAGATTGGAGAATTTATCAAATCTATGTAATGGTTGTAGTCAATTATGATGGAATATGCAATCACTTAGTTAAGGAATATTTAATTCATTATAGAAGACAATAAGAAATGATTACATACCCTGGATTGTCATGAAGCAAAGAACACAAGGATTTAACTAGATAAACAAGTACAACATAGACTAAGACATATTTATCCTTTCTCACTAGGATAATTTATTATACACGATTACATTAAGGAAAATAAAGTAGAACATCTAGTACATCATAGATAAAGGTCTAAGAGTCTTGGCAATACAAAAATTATCCAAACTAGAGAAATCACCATAATGATTATAAGAAGTGAGGCACTTGTTATCACGAACTGTAGTCCATCTCGCCTTCGTTCTTCGTCGCTTCTAGATAGGTTGGCCATCGAGTAGTACAATATTACTTGAGGGGAAAAAATTGAAGAAATTGAATAGAAGAGAGAAACTAAGAAACCTTGAAGTTGTGATAAGAAGTGAGAATGAATGAGAATTTATAAGCAAGCAAGGGAGGGAGAGTTGCAACGGTCATAAACGGCTAGTTGCTAACGGCTAGTTGTCCAGTAATTAATTCTTAGCAGTCCATTTTCCTATGTTACGAGTAGGAATTTTAATTAACAGATGTTATGGATTATATTAAGTAAGGTTTTAATAGATTGAGAAAAATAATTATTGAGGTGTTTAGAGTTAACCATCAATTTATGATGAGCATGGTTGACAAAATTAAGACGAGTAATATTTTTGAGTTAAGGAAAAAAAATAGTGATAAAATTAAAAGAAGATAAATGGCAATGTTAAGGAAAATGTACACAATTGTTAAGGAAACTAGAAATATATTTTAGAACAGTTTAGTTAGTTTAGCTGTGGTAAGATTTATTAACAATATTAAATTTCGAGAACGAAATTTCTTTTAGGGGAGTAGAGTTGTAACATCCCATTTTCAACACAAATAGAAAATAGATATTAATATATCTTTCTTGAGAAATACTTACTATAAGTTAGTTTATTATTATCATTTTTTTGAAATTTTGGTATTTATATTTAATTATTTATTTTTTACATAATAATAATAAAAAAATGAAAATATTTCTGAATGAGAATTTTAAAATGACTTAATTAGTATTAACTAATTAGGAAAATTATATTAAGATTTTTGAATATCTTTATTATTCACCATTTTTATTTTATGTTCTTATATTTATGTTTTTACATATTTAAGATTTAACTCTTATTAGAATTTTAAAATAAAATTTTGAAGGAATTAGACTATGGTTCTTTAGAACTTTTTGATCTACATAATATTTATGATTTTCTAGAAATTTTTGAAAATTTTGAAATATTTTAAAAAAATATTATATTTTAAATAATTTTAAATTCATATAAAGTTACTTAAAATTAAAAATATTTACAAGAATGTAAAGTTAAATTATAAGAAAAATTTCTAAAATCCATTTCAAGTAGACTTATCTAAAATTATCGGTTTGAGTAAAATCTTATTTTTTACCAATCGTAAAAAAATTGAAAACATACTAATAAATTTTTATTAACAGAAAATTTTAGGTTTTTAAAATTTAAACTTTATATTACTTATCATAAAATTAGTGAGAACTTATATAATATCGCTAAATTTCAAAAAGGATTGATTTTGAATATTTAAAATATACCGAGTAAAATGTTACTATTTGACTTAATAATTCTGCCGACATTTACTATGCAAAATACTGCGCATGTACGAAATTTTCAAAAGGTGCACAGTAACCAGGTTTTAAATTTTAAAAAAAGTACAATACTTTTATATTAAAATAATGGAATACATAGTAATTTTTTTCTATAAATACCGAAGGAATTCTTCTTTAGAATTCACAATTTCAGATTAAGTTTTCTTAATATAGTAGTGCTAGTAAGGTAGTGATGGAAGTAAGAGAGAGAAATAAATTTTTTTGGAAGAAGGTTCTGCTAAAATTCTAAGGTACGAATACATCTCTTTTATATTTTTAGGGTTATTTTTATATCGTTTTTAGAAATCTATTATTATACTGGAAATAATATTATTTTAAGTTACTATTCTGTATAGTAAAATACTATTTCAATAGTAAATTACTATTTCAATAGTAAATTACTATTTCAATAGTAAATTACTATTCAAATAGTAAATTACTATTTACTATTACTATTTATCTTTACTATTCATGATTTACTATTTACCATTACTATTTACTATTTATTATTTATTGTTACTATTTACGATTTACTATTTACCATTACTATTCATGTTTTACTATTTACTGTTACTATTCATTATTTACTATTCAAAATTTACCATTTCTGCTTTAAGTAGTGATCTTAATTTTCATCTTGTAACTATATTAAAATGAAATTGGTATGTTTTAGAACTCAGAGATGAGGCGTACACAGATTTACAATAACGAATCAGTATACAAGAGGTAAGGGGAAGTGAGATAAGAGTATAATATGAAAAGACATAAGAATAATGAGAGGAGTCCCCTACTCCTTTTAAATTTGAAAATATTATTATTTTAAATATTAACTTTTTAACTTAAAATTTTTAATAAATTTTAAATTAAGTATCTGGTTTAACTAACTCTAACATACATATGCAAGGACTTGGATTTTTATAACTTATACGAACTGGACTATACCTACGCAAGGACTTAGACCACTATGACCCATATAGACTGAACTATACTTATGCAAGGACTGGATTATATGGACTTACATAGACCTATGCAAGGAATGGACTATAAGGACTCAAAATCAATTTTAATAATTTGAATAACTATTAAAATTTGACTTATATTTAATTGATTTGTTTATAATTATTATTGATATTTATTTATGATCGATATTATTTGATCGTGATTGACATTATTTGATTATGATTGATGATATTGTGATTGGTAATATTTTATTATGATTGATGACATTGTGAAATAGAGTTTGAGCATATAGTAAGTGTCGCGACCGGGATTGCGGCGGCGCGGCCGACCCTCTCGAAAGGATGAAACAAACGAAAACAGGGAGTCGTCACCAACGTTTTTATCCGTAGGAAAAATATTGGGAAAAAAATAATTTCAGTAAAGCACTGGTTTTTAAAAAATGAGATTCAAGTTCGGAAGTCGGTTAAGAGTAGGGAAGGTATTAGCACCCTACATCGCCTGTCAAAAATAGTACCAAGATTGGAAATGCACAATATAAATAGCCTTATAAAAGATGTTATGTTTCTTCCTTTTTATTATTGTACTTTGTGTAAAAAAAAGAAAGGAACAAACTGGACAAACATGAAGTGTAGGTCAACAGGACGTGTCTAAATTAACCTCGGCTTTGGTATAAAACAAGAAAAGGGAAGGATGCTAACAAGATGTCGCGTCTAAATTAGTTATCCTTTAATCAAAATGCGTGGTTAGAAATGGGAAGGGGATAAACGGGACGTCTCATCTCGAGTATCCCGTTCCTTATGAATCATGGTGATGGTCTACCAAAATAGGGGAAAATCAACAAGATGTCACGTCTAAATTGATTTTTATGGAAGTGATAAAAAAGGCAGTTACAAAGGAAACATAAAGAAAATAAAAATAGGAATAAAATGGGAAAGGTGGGCCCGACATAATTTAAAGTCCTGCTCCTACGTATTCTCAAGTTACCAAGAAATCAAGGTTACATAGTTCTTAAAAAAAGGATATTCTTAAGACAAGTTTAAGGGTCTAAGGGTGGATGAGGTTTACGAAAAAAAAGGGTGCACGCAAGGCGGAGTTCTCCGCACGTGCGTGCGTCTTGGAAATAGTGTAGGCAAAAGTGCTTCTGCACGACACTAATTTAGATCAGTATTGTGACATTAAAAAGGTATCAAGAATACACACTTTTCTTTTTTGGGTTGCTTTTTTTTATATTATTTTTTTTACTTTTTATTTTTTATTTTGAACAAAGACAAAGGGGAAGTTCAACAAGAAAACAGGATGATAAAATGCACAACAGTAAGGAAAACGGATAAATAAAATAATGAAAAGGGGAGATCGTTATTAACAATTAAAAAGCAGAGTAAAGAGTTCAACAGGATATACTAAAGCGAGAAAACAGGTTCAGCAACAATGACAATTTGACAAAAGTAAATAATGAAAAGCAAGGGGAAATAAGGAGCAGAATGTAACCGGTGTAATGGGGAATGTTGGAAACTGGTGTGGACTTGAAGTATAAGAGTCAGAGAGGAGCTGGTGCGTCAGTGGAGTAGTGGGGAACCGGTGTGTGGTTCACTGAAGAGACGGTATAGGGGATTCTGGTGTATGGACCGGTGGGAAGCTAATGATTTAGTGGAGCTGTTGGGGAACCGGTGTGTGGTTCACTGAAGGGACGGTGTGGGGGATTCTGGTGTATGGACCGGTGGGAAGCTAACGATTTAGTGGAGCTGTTGGGGAACCGGTGTGTGGTTCACTGAAGGGACGGTGTGGGGGATTCTGGTGTATGGACTGGTGGGAAGCTAATGATTTAGTGGAGCTGTTGGGGATTCGGTATGTGGTTCACTGAAGGGACGGTGTGGGGGATTCTGGTGTATGGTCCGGTGGGAAGCTAATGAAGATGATTTGGAGGGAGCTGGGTAGTATCTAAGAAATGGGAAAACTCAATGGGAATCAGGTCTAATCCGGTATCCTGGTAACAGCTGGGTCCGAAACAAATTGCACTGAGAGTCTGGCTTTGAACTCCGGAGAAAACCTCAAGCCTTTTGATCAAGAGATTTTAGAGATTGGAGCAAGTTTTGCAAGGGAACAGGGGCAGAGTTTCGACTCAAAGAAGGCTCTAAAAATCCAACCCCTTGTGCCTCTTCAGATGAGGTATTTATAGGGGTTGCCGAGTGCTTGGACAACACATGCTTCCACTCACAGTGGAGGCAGCCTAGCCACTAACAGGTAGTGAGAGGGCAGCGGCTGGTGGGGAATTTTTAATTATTTCCACTTCCGCCCCCTGCCTGCCACTTCCAGAATTCATGGATCGACTTGGGTGGTGTGATTCCAAGTCACAGTATGGGCAATCGGACTCCTCGATCGGTGCCACATTGGACCAGTTTTCTTCTTATGGCCCGGATCTCTGTCTATCAGCATCTCTTCTCGGTGGAAATTGATCCGAGCGAAACAGATGAAAAGCAAGAGTGTAAAAACTGATCCTTCGACACTCAGTGTGAAGGCTTGAGTTGTAAAAACCGATCATTCAAGTGACACCGGCTCCCTTTTGCTCCACTCGGAGATGTTTTGTCCGGAAGTCTGCTTGAAAGACTGTTAGCCTTTCTTTGAAAGTGACCCACTCGGAGCTTTCTCATTCGGATATATCTGCCTCAAAAGTATTCTTTTTCAAAGTCTGACTCACTCGGGAATATCTCTTTCCGAGAATTATTTATCAAAGCAATCATTCATCAAAGCATCTCTTCGTTCAAAATTGCTTCACTCAGAGGTGCTTTGCTCGAAAAATGTTTCTGCTTGAAGCACTCATTTAAATTCGATAGCCTTTCTTTGGTCAAAAGTGGACCACCTGGAAACATATCACTCGGAAACACCTCCAAAGATATTTCACTCGGTTATATCTCGGGCCGACAGGCTCCTTCGATTCACTTAAAATTAATTCACTCAGGAATTCTTCACTCGAATGTCTCAGTCCGAGAGGTATTCCTTCGAAATTAGTCTTTCATCGTTCAGAAGTATTTCTCTCGGAATTGAACCACTCAGAAATTATGGAACTTGGAAGAGTCTGCCCAAAGTATTCATTCGGAATCGATCCGCTCGGAAGTCGTTCACTCTGAAATCTCTGTATCCGGGAGACACTTCACTCGGATATATTTGTCCGAAAAGTATTTTTCATAGTCAGAGCCTTTCTTTGCTCGGAAGTGATTCCCTCGAGAATGACCCACTCGGGAATGTATTACTCGGAGAGTAACCACTCTGATATATCTTTGTCCGTAAAGTACTCTTCATAGTCAGGGCCTTTCTTTGCTCGGAAGTCTCTCGAGAATGACCTACTCGGAGAAACCTTACTCGGATATATCTCTTGCCGAAAAGCTCTGAAATCAGCCATTTTTGTTGATGCACTCGAGAATTGTCCCCTCTAAAATACTCATTCAAAATCAGTCTTTCTTTTCTCGGAAGTACTTCTCTCGGAATTGAACCACTCTGAGAAACCTTACTTGGATATATATCTTTGACTGAAGTATTCATTCGTAGTTGATCCTTTTTCGTTTAGAATCAATTCACTCATAGTTAATTTCTGAGAACAGTGCATATCTCAATCCCATGTCACGACCTCAAGTACAACGTTCGACTCTGTTTCTGAGAGGGTAGTTCGACCATGGTCCACGTGCCCCAGTTTGGGCTTGCATGTTGTGCATTGGGAAACCTAGTCATTCTGCTAAAATCTTGACCCTAATTTTTTGCCTGAGCCGCCTTTTCATGTTTTCGACTCACCGAGTTGCTCTAACTTTTGCCTAGGCCGCCCTTTCAGGTTTTCAGCCTAGCGAGCTTTTCATTTTCTTTATAATGTGTTTTTCTCTTCTTGTTTATTTTTGGCTACATCCTTTACAGTAAAAGGTTGAAACTGATTACACTCCAGTTGAGTCTGCCCAGCCTTTCCAAATTTAGTTTGATCCTTTGGGGAACTTGTTGTTCAAGTGGCCTCAATACTCAAGAGGGGGGGTGAATTGAGTTATAAAACTTTTGCTTGGAATGCCTTTGAAATTGATTTCTATAACCAAGTTTATGAGATTATGCAAGTGAAAGCAAGTAACAATGATATGCAATGCACTACAAGAGGTAAGTATTGTTGAGGCAATTTAGCAAACACTTGGTGTGCAATATCTAAAGTATAGCAAATTAAGCAAGTTCAAGTATGTTCTTCTCAACCAAACAATACCAATCAACAAATATGCAATGTATGGAAGTAAAAGAGTAAGGAAGAGAAGCTTGCAAACCGATGTAACGAGTTCCACCCAATCCGGTGTACGTCTCGCCTCTAAGCAACCCACTTAGAGGATTTTCCACTATTGTAGACTAGAGATACAACTTTGAGCAATTGCGGCTTCCTAGTGTCCCACACTCAAGAACCCAATCCTCACAAGTATAAGGGCAACCCACCCAATCTCTCAATCTCACAATATCCCAAAGGTTGAGTCCATAACCTTTGTAACCACTCAACCTAGAGTGAACAACCACTCAACCTAGAGTGAAATAGCTTGTGTTTGGTGTTTGTTTACAATCAAATATACTCTCTTAATAGAGTAGATGTACAAATGAAAGCTCTAACCAATTCTAACTCTCAAGATGAGAGGATATACAATTGAAAGTACAAAATGCAAGAGATAGGCTTACAAAGCACAAAATAGAGCTATGAATTGTTGCTACTTGGTTGTGTGTTTGTGCTTGTCTTCCTCTTCAATTTATAGAGCCAAGATAGCTATTGAAGAGTGCCCTAGTCCATCATAGCCGTTGCAGTTAGTGGGAATTTGAAGAATTGTGGAGACATGACCTGGTTTCCCACTTAAATCTGTTTTTCCACTAGCGTAATCGATTACACCCTCGCGTTGTAATCGATTAGCTTCAAGTCAGAGAGTCACTAATCGATTATCTCATTACCTGTAATCGATTAGCATCTATACCTGATGCATTTAATTTGTTTTCGCAGCATCCTAATCGATTAGCATCTCTTGCAATCGATTACCTTAAATTCCAGTGGCTTCCTAATCGATTGTATGGCTTCCATAATCGATTAGCCATCGTACCTGATGCACTTAGTTCCATTTTTGATTGTTGTAATCAATTAGTCTCTGGTGTATAATCGATTACCTTAAATTCCAGTGGCTTCCTAATCGATTGTATAGCTTTCCTAATCGATTAGCTTCAACTCTGATGCAATTTCTTCCAAGACAGAAAGCTCCTAATCGATTAGCATCTATGGCCTAATCGATTAGCTTCGCTGTTTCTTCAATTCTGATTTCATGTCTTTGTTTTTGCATTGGTTTCTTCAAGAGTACTTGTCATTATCAAAATCCTTGCACATCTTTTGGACCTGTTAACATATTCAAACACATTCTCCCCCTTTTTGATGATGACAACTATGTTCATCTCTTGAGGGTTGTTAGTTTAAATAATATAGACTTATCTTTAAATGTATCCTTTTGCAAAAACAACTCTGCTACATTATCTCTTTTTCAAATAGCAGATGATAATTTTCAAAACGCAGGGTAATCACATTCAACAGCCAATGTCTTATCTCATTTTATCTATTGTCTATTATCTCTTATCTTATAATTCTCCCCCTATCAAAAAGAATTTAACAAACAGATAAGATTTTTCAAATTTTGTTAACAAAGCATCTATTATCCATATTATCAGAGCATATTATCAGAGCATATTCAAAATTATCCATATTTTGTATCAGAGCATTATCCAACATATGAACATATATTCTTCTCCCCCTTTGTAATCATCAAAAATAATTTAGAGCAGTGAAGAGAAATAATATAAACTGAAGTAGGATACTTTTATTGAATTTAAAGAAATGGGAAATACAAGAAATAAATTTATTCAAAATGCAGAAAAGCAACAAACAGAAACCAACAGCAAAACATAACTAAAAAGTCTAATTGTCCGGGTTGAAGAAGCGGATTTCTGCAATTTGGTGAGCCAGTTCTTCATATCGCTGCTGCATCATCTCAAAATGTTGCTGCTCGGTCATGGAAAACTCTTGGAGGGAGTTTTCAAGTCGATCGAAGCGGCGATCAAGATGGGCGTAGAGAGATGCAAAAGGGTCAGCTTGTGGGGCAGATGAAGAGGCTGCAGCTTGTGGTTGAGGTGGAGAAGGAGGAGGAGCAGGTGCTTCTTCAGCAGGAGCTTGGAAGGGAATGTTGGCATAAACGCCCTCCATTCGTGAGTACCATGCTCCATTTGAGAAAACAAGACCCATTTTGGTGAGGTGATGGGTGCCAATGCAAGCTCTAGGGGGCACTTTCTCAGAGAGTTCCCCTGCTAAATCTACTCCACAGAATTTGAAAATTTTGGTGAGGAGGATACCATAAGGGAGCTTTTGCTGGTCCTTGGCATGGCGCATGTGGAATTTGATCAACTGAACCCAGTTGATCTCTTTGTGGTTCAGCATAGCCCACATTAAGAGGACATCATCCTCTTCAACCAGAGCATAGTTCCCACCACGGGGAACAATCATCTTGACCAAGAAGAAGTGGAGCAGGCAGTTGTTCATGGTCAAGTGGCCAACTAGTTTGTGGTTGCTCCTAGGGCGGTCAGCTTTCCATAAAGATTGGCGAGCAGTAAGAGCATTGAAGCCCCATTCATCCTCAGGTTTGCCTCCATCAAAGTCAGCGTTGTTGAGGGGAAGTTTGGAAATCTCTGCAAACTGGGCATTGGAGAGTTTGATGGTGGTGTTTTTCACCTTGTATTCAACCATCCCATTGACAAGGCGGAGGTTGCAGTAGAATACTCTCATGAGCTCAGGATAGTATTCTTCTTCTTTGAGGGATAGGAAGGGGAAGAGGTTGTAGTGGTGGAGACTTTGGGTGAAGGTGAGGCTTGGGTTGTCAAAAGTGTTGGCAATGGTGTAGTGAGGAGTCATAATCTCCTTTTCAGAAAAATTCTTCATAAAATTCTGAAGATCTCTAGGAGAAGAGAAAAACCTTGAGAAGTCAAGGGGATTATGAGCTTGAGCAGTAGAGGACCTAGCCCTTTTGACATTCCTTGAGGTAGACATGGTGAAAAATGCTAAAAGAGGAGATGAAGAGAGATGAGTGCTAGAGAGTTTTAGAGAGGTTTGGGAGAGAGGAGGTAGTGTGAGATGAGAAGGGGAATGAGGGGGTATTTATAGTTGAAAATTAGGTTTGGGAAGGAGGAAAGAGAGTTTAGGAAGGAGTGAAGTGAGTTAAGAGAGGGAGAGTTTCGAGTGAGCCTAGGGAGTTGCATTTGACTCTGCAGAACGCAGACTAATCGATTACGTGGCAGGGGGTAATCGATTAGATCACTGTTTCTGGGGAATTCCAATCGTTCCATACAGATGGTAATCGATTGTAGGCTTAGGGTAATCGATTAGTTTAGAAACAGAAACGTCCTAATTGATTGGGGCAAGGTGGTAATCGATTATGCAGAAGAGGAAACGTTTTGAACTTGAAACAGAAGCTTCGTAATCGATTATGGATCATGGATAATCGATTATCTTTGAATCAGAATGATTGTAATCGATTATGAGTGTGCTATAATCGATTAGCTTAGAAACAGAAGCTTAGTAATCGATTGGGAATAACAATGTAATCGATTATGGAGTCAAAAACTTCAAATATATCAAACAGCAAGGTTCCAAACATGAAATGTGATATATACCATGCATTATGCCATTCAACAAGGTTCTTATCAAAATATTCAACCACAATTGGACATGTCAAGAATGCCTAACTCTCTTCTTATGTGAATGAATTGCTCTCTAGCCAAGGGTTTTGTGAAAATATCAGCTAGTTGCTTAGAAGTTTCTACATGTTCAAGTACACAATCCCCTTTTAACACATGATCTCTAATAAAGTGATGCCTAATCTCAATGTGTTTGGTTCTAGAGTGGATTACTGGATTCTTGGAGATGTTAATGGCACTTGTATTATCACATTTAATGGGGACTTTGTTCAAGGAAATACCAAAATCAAGAAGTTGTTGTCTCATCCAAAGAATTTGAGCACAACAACTACCAGCTGCTACATATTCTGCCTCAGTTGTTGACAATGCAACACTTGCTTGTTTCTTGCTATGCCAAGAAACAAGGGAACTACCAAGCAAATGGCATGTACCACTAGTGCTTTTTCTATCAAGCTTACACCCCGCAAAGTCGGAATCAGAATATCCTAAAAGATTACATTCAACGCCTTTGGGATACCATAAACCAACATTTTGAGTACCCACAAGATATTTCAAAATTCTTTTTACGGCAGTCAAATGTGATTCTTTAGGACATGCTTGATATCTAGCACACATACATACCGCAAACATAATATCAGGTCTACTCGCAGTTAAATATAGTAAGGATCCAATCATACCTCGATATTTGGTGATTTCAATGTCCTTACCCTTTTCATCTTTGTCTAGATAGCAGGATATGCTCATGGGTGTAGCTATCTCGTTTGCCGTGTCCATTCCAAACCTTTTAAGTAGTTCCTTACAGTATTTGGTTTGGCTAATGAACGTTCCATCAATGGCTTGTTTTATTTGTAGTCCAAGGAAGAAGGTGAGTTCTCCTATCAAGGACATTTCAAACTCATTCTGCATAATCTTGGCAAATTCTTGACAAAGATTTTCATTAGTAGCACCAAATATTATGTCATCTACATAAATCTGTACCAAGAGGATGTCATTTTGTTTGCGTTTTATAAACAATGTAGTATCAACCTTTCCTCTTTCAAAGTTGTGTTCTAAAAGGAATTTGCTTAATCTTTCATACCAAGCTCTTGGAGCTTGCTTCAAACCATATAAGGCTTTTCTCAATTTGAAGACATGATTTGGAAATATATGATTTTCAAAACCGGGAGGTTGATCTACATAGACTTCTTCTTGAATGTAGCCGTTTAAGAACGCACTTTTGACATCCATTTGATACAGTTTGAAATCCATACAACATGCAAAAGCTAGCAATAATCTAATGGCTTCTAACCTAGCTACGGGAGCATATGTTTCTTCATAGTCTATTCCTTCTTCTTGGTTGTATCCCTTTGCAACTAGTCTAGCTTTGTTTCTAGTTATTATACCATTTTCATCTAGCTTATTTCTAAAAACCCATTTGGTGCCTATTATTAGATGATTATTGGGTCTTGGCACAAGTTCCCAAACTTCATTTCTTTCAAATTGGTTTAACTCTTCTTGCATGGCCAACATCCAATGTTCATCAATAATGGCTTCGTCAATATTTTTGGGTTCTATTTGGGATACAAAAGCCAAGTGATTGCATGCATTTCTAATGGCGTTTCGAGTACTTACCCCTTTGGTTATTTCTCCAATGATTTTGTCCAAGGGATGATCCTTCAATGTTACCCAATCTTGTTGTCTCTCAATTTGGGTTGCACCTTCATCATTGTTGACTTCTTCTTCTTTGTCTTGCAAGTTCATTTCTTGGAAGGTACCTACAAGATCATCAACATCTTCCTTTCTCGGAGGGTTATGGCTATTTTCATCAAATTTGACATGAACAGATTCCTCAATGGTATTTGTTTGTTTGTTGAAAATTCTATAAGATTTACTTGATTGAGAATATCCTAGGAAGATTGCCTCATCAGATTTTGCATCAAACTTTCCTAGATTATCCTTTCCATTGTTGAGCACAAAACATTTACATCCAAAAATATGAAAATATGCAATGTTCGGTTTTCTTCCCTTGTAAAGCTCATAGGGGGTTTTCTTTAAAATAGGCCTTATCAAACATCTATTCATAACATAACACGCGGTGTTTACCGCATCGGCCCAAAAATGTTTTGTAATATTGTTTTCATTTAGCATGGTTCTAGCAAGCTCCACTAAAGATCTATTCTTTCTTTCAACTACTCCATTTTGTTGTGGAGTTCTAGGAGCTGAAAAGTTGTGATTAATACCATGTTTTTCGCAAAACTTTTCAAAAGATTGATTTTCAAATTCTCCCCCATGATCGGTTCTAATGGATGCGATTTTTGAGTTTTGCTCATTTTGGATAATCTTTGCAAGTTTCTTGAATGCATGATATGCTTCATTCTTATGAGCAAGAAACAATGTCCATGTATATCTTGAATAGTCATCTACTATAACTAGACCATAGTAATTACCTCCAAAGCTTTTGATTTTGGATGGTCCAAATAAGTCCATGTGCAAAAGTTGTAAAGGCCTTTGAGTAGAAACAATGTTTTTGGATTGAAAAGATGCCTTTACTTGTTTTTCCTTTTGACATGCATCACAAAATCTGTTTTCAAATTTAAGCTTTGGTAGACCAATTACTAAATCTTTAGAAACAAGTTTGTTCAAGTGGTCTACATGTATATGAGCTATTCTTCTATGCCATAGCCATGTTTCATCCTCTTTTGAAATGAAGCATTGTTCATCATTTGTAGACAAACTATCCATATCAATCATGTAAATATTATCAATTCTTTGGCCTACAAACTTAATTTCCTTATTGGTCTTATGCTCAATTATGCAACAATTTGATTCAAATAAAACTCTATATCCTTTGTCACATAATTGACTTATGCTTAGTAAATTATGTTTGAGGCCTTCAACATACAATACATCACTTATGGATGTGGAAGAGTTCTTACCAATATTTCCAATGCCTAGGATTCTTCCCTTAGTGTTGTCTCCATAGGTGACGCTTCCTTTTCGTTTGGGAGTGAATGATGTAAATTTGGTTATATCTCCCGTCATATGCTTCGAACACCCGCTATCCAAGTACCAATGGGTGTTGCTTGCCTTGAAGCATACCTACAAAACAAAATCATTTTAGAGAACTAGGTACCCATTTTATGTTGGGTCCTTTAAGGTTAGCTTGTGGGAACGTTCCTTTGGGAACCCACACCTTTCTTAAGACCTTTGGTCCTAGTTTCCTAACACTACACTTATATGCACTATGTCCTTTGGTACCACAATGATTGCATTTCATAAAAGGTGAGGAGGATTTGCTTGGTGGTGCAAAGAAGTTTTTGTAGTGCTTCTCCATTTTATGATTACTATGTTCTTGGTCATATCCTAGACCGGTTTTACTAAACATGCATTTTTGTTGCCCAAGTAGGATATTCAAATTATCTCTTCCATTAGTGAATTTCTCTAGTGTCATATTTAGGTCTTCAACCTTGGTTTCTAACACAATGCACTTCTTTGCAAAATCACAAGGTTTATCCCTAGAGCATGTTTGAACTTTCTCTAGTTCTTCTTTTAAGCTCTCATTTTCTTTACATACTTCCATGAGATGCAATTCAAGAGTATCACTAGTTTTCCTAGATGCTTTGAGTTTACTAGAGATTTTTGTAAATTTGTCATATAATTCCTCAAATGCATCTAACAGCTCATTTTTATCTAAGTCAAGAAGATTTACCTCATTTTCTTTTTCTTGATGATTTGCCATTAAGCAAAGATTGGCTTGCTCATCTTCCGAGTCGTCGAAGCTGCTCACATCGTTCTCATCCCAAGCAATATAGGCTCTTCTTCTTCTTTGTTTGTCCTTGCCCTTCTTTTTGAGGTTTGGACAATCGGCTTTGAAGTGCCCTTCCTTGCCACATTCAAAACAGCTTGGTGAAGAGGAAGTTTCATTAGAGGTAGATTTCTTACCTTGGGGCTTAAAGTTCTTTTGGAACTTTTTGTTCTTCATGAATCTTCCAAATCTTTTTACGAACAGCCCAAACTCTTCTTCTTCATCTAAGTCACTGCATGATTCTTCCTCATACATGGAGGTGGCTTTGAGGGCTAGCCCTTTCTTCTTGGTGGATTTCTCCTCTTCCTCGGCTAGCTTCAATGCTTTAAGTTCTTGCTCTTGTTCTTGCAATTTTCCAAAGAGTGTTGCAAGAGACATTTCATTGATGCTAGGAGATTGTTTTATTGCTGTGACAAGAGGTTGCCATTCCCTGCTGAGACTTTTCAAAATTTTGTGCACAAGCTCTTTGTTAGTGTACACTTTGCCAAGAGTAATAAGATGGTTAATAATCAGTGTAAACCTTTTCTGCATATCTACAATAGATTCTCCTGAATTTATCCTAAAGCATTCATATTGGCTAGTAAGAGTACTAATCTTTGAGTCCTTTACATCATTAGTACCTTCATGGGTTACTTGAAGAGTATCCCACATTTCTTTAGCGGTTTGGCATGTCATTATTCTAAAAAATTCGTCTTGTCCTAAAGCCATGGTAATGAGATTTTTGGCCTTGTAGCCATATTGGACTTTCTTTTCTTCCTCGCTAGTCCATTCATCTATGGGTTTTTCAACATTCTTGCTATCTATGGTATGCATTGGTATATAGGGACCATTTTCAATGGCATTCCATATTCTCAAGTCAATTGATTGAATGAAGATTTTCATTCTCTCTTTCCAAAAGGCATACCCTTCCCCATTGAAAGCGGGAGGTCTATTTATCGCACCACCCTCGGGAAAAACATTTTGAGAACTTGAGGCCATTTTAATCTCTTGAAGCTGTTAAGCTTGATTTACCAAGAGTCAAGCTCTGATACCACTTGTTGTTCAAGTGGCCTCAATACTCAAGAGGGGGGGTGAATTGAGTTATAAAACTTTTGCTTGGAATGCCTTTGAAATTGATTTCTATAACCAAGTTTATGAGATTATACAAGTGAAAGCAAGTAACAATGATATGCAATGCACTACAAGAGGTAAGTATTGTTGAGGCAATTTAGCAAACACTTGGTGTGCAATATCTAAAGTATAGCAAATTAAGCAAGTTCAAGTATGTTCTTCTCAACCAAACAATACCAATCAACAAATATGCAATGTATGGAAGTAAAAGAGTAAGGAAGAGAAGCTTGCAAACCGATGTAACGAGTTCCACCCAATCCGGTGTACGTCTCGCCTCTAAGCAACCCACTTAGAGGATTTTCCACTATTGTAGACTAGAGATACAACTTTGAGCAATTGCGGCTTCCTAGTGTCCCACACTCAAGAACCCAATCCTCACAAGTATAAGGGCAACCTACCCAATCTCTCAATCTCACAATATCCCAAAGGTTGAGTCCACAACCTTTGTAACCACTCAACCTAGAGTGAACAACCACTCAACCTAGAGTGAACAACCACTCAACCTAGAGTGAAATAGATTGTGTTTGGTGTTTGTTTACAATCAAATATACTCTCTTAATAGAGTAGATGTACAAATGAAAGCTCTAACCAATTTTAACTCTCAAGATGAGAGGATATACAATTGAAAGTACAAAATGCAAGAGATAGGCTTACAAAGCACAAAATAGAGCTATGAATTGTTGCTACTTGGTTGTGTGTTTGTGCTTGTCTTCCTCTTTAATTTATAGAGCCAAGATAGCTATTGAAGAGTGCCCTAGTCCATCATAGCCGTTGCAGTTAGTGGGAATTTGAAGAATTGTGGAGACATGACCTGGTTTCCCACTTAAATCTGTTTTTCCACTAGCGTAATCGATTACACCCTCGCGTTGTAATCGATTAGCTTCAAGTCAGAGAGTCACTAATCGATTATCTCATTACCTGTAATTGATTAGCATCTATACCTGATGCATTTAATTTGTTTTTGCAGCATCCTAATCGATTAGCATCTCTTGCAATCGATTACCTTAAATTCCAGTGGCTTCCTAATCGATTGTATGGCTTCCATAATCGATTAGCCATCGTACCTGATGCACTTAGTTCCATTTTTTATTGTTGTAATCGATTAGTCTCTGGTGTATAATCGATTACCTTAAATTCCAGTGGCTTCCTAATCGATTGTATAGCTTTCCTAATCGATTAGCTTCAACTCTGATGCAATTTCTTCCAAGACAGAAAGCTCCTAATCGATTAGCATCTATGGCCTAATCGATTAGCTTCGCTGTTTCTTCAATTCTGATTTCATGTCTTTGTTTTTGCATTGGTTTCTTCAAGAGTACTTGTCATTATCAAAATCCTTGCACATCTTTTGGACCTGTTAACATATTCAAACACAGAACTGATGTCACTCCAAATAGGAGACTCTACTCCTTTTAAGGTCGAGGTGTGGATGACGACAAGAATATAAGTTCTTGGCCTAATGAGATTCATCCTCCTCAGGCAGAAAATGATAGCTTGCTCGATGATCTGGACGTAGCCGGCTTTCCCCACTTGGCACGTGCATTGGACTCCAAGCTCGATTCTATTTTTTTCATTTTTTCCATTTTTCCTTTCATTTTTGTTGTTTTTCTTTTTTTGTGTTTTTGTTTTTGTTTTTGTTTTTGTTTTTTTTTGTCGGAAAGTCTCCCTCGATTGTGCTTGTATTTATAGGCATCAACAATTGCCCCTATCTATGCTGGTGACTGTTGAGGTTTCCTTAAACGACTAGCCTGCCCTTATCCAATTCGGGACTTGGCTGTGTTGTCATTTAGATAGATTCCTACCACGTCCTGAAACAAAGTTACTAATGCCTTCTGATAAATTGCCCCTGTGTTTTCTTAAACTAAAGGACATTAATAACTTAATGGATTCCTTCAGTTGTTCTTGACTCAGGGGTATACCCACCTTGATCTTTTCTCCTCTCTATTTGACAATCTTAATCGCCTCTTAAAAGGGATAAACCTCTTTAACATCTTGTTCTAACAATCTTGTTAACTTAGGCGATGGCTCACAAGCTTCCCTACCTTCTTTGTCAGCGCGATCGATCGGGTAGTTGAGGTCATGAAACTGGATCGTGACCTCACTGTTCTTAGGAGAATCATTTTCAGACCTGCATTTATTTAGTTTGTCATGGTGAATGAGAAAAAGAAGCAAATAAAGGGAAAAGGATCCAAGGTAGCGATAAGGAAAGCAAGAAAAGGCATTTTGAAATTCGACACGTATTTATTGAGAGAAACTTAAAATGATAAAAACATGTTTTTGCCCTTATTACATAAACATCCCAAAGCCTTAGGCACAGCTATCGGGTTGAAAAGACATTAAAACATCTCTTCGATTGAAAATTTAGAGTCGTATGGAATTTGATAGTCTCCTAGTCATAAAGATCTCCGCCTGGCGGGCAATCACAAAGTTTGCATCATCACAGGGGCCATCTTCTGTGGCGAAGACATCCCTTCCATGCTCCTAACCTTCTTTTATTGCAGTAACCCCAAAACTCCCATGGTTAGGCAAGGGGTTTATGGTCACGTTGGGACTTCCTTCTTGGAAATCTATCCATTTGGCTTTGATTAGATCCCTCACTTTGCATTTTAGGGCCTGACAGTCCTCAGTAGAATGCCACGGGGCTCCAGCATGGTAATCACATCAGGCATTGGGATTATACCCTTTAGGATAAGGGGGAACCACCGGTTTCAATGGACAGGGTACCGCAAGGGAGTTGCGGATAAGGTGAGGTAAAAGTTCCGTGTAGGTTATCGGAATGGGGTCGAACCAGGCTGGTGTTTGATTATTGATGGGTTTTATTGTGCTTTGGATGGAATTAGGAGGTCGAGTCCATCTTTGTGGAGGATAGTATGGCATAGGTTATGGATTAAGGGGTTTGAAAACAGGCAAATAGAACTGGGTAGGTGTTCGAGCGACAAATGGATGGAAGTGGGATTGTAATGGGGGGGGATAGGAATCTTGGTTATGGGCGGTGATGGCCATAAAAGGTGTAGGAAGATTGGCAGGCTGAAAGGCAGTGTGAGTTATTGGTCTTGGTTGGGCCTTCTTTTGGTTGTAGGAGATGGAGTTGGTTTCCCCTTTTCTTTTTTCTTTATTTCCCGATGCAAATCTTCTCGTGATAGGTGCCCTAGGGATAGGTGCCCCAGATGGTTGGGAGGATTGTGAGACAAGGGGATTCATCATTTGAAAATTATGATCCTCTTGTTGGTTATGGAATAGGGGAGTCCTTGGGGTATTCCATAAGGTGGGAAAGGTACAGGATTACCATCTAGACCAACGAACAGTTAGGGGTCAACCACTTACTTTGCTTTCCCAGTGTTGACAGTGAGAGAGGTGGTCAAAGGGTGAGTAACTTCTGCCTGTGTTAGACCAAGGCCCAGGGAATGTAGTAGGGTTAGCGGTTGTTGTTGAGCATCCTCGATGCTCGCAGAGGAGTCTTCTTCTGTGATTCTTTTTTCTAAAAGTTTAACCATCTTCGCCATTTGCTCCTTTAGTTGGTTGACCTCGTCTCTGAGGTTTTTATTTTCCTGTTCTATTTCAGTCACGAGTCTCTTCTGAAGTTGGGTTCTGTAGGGGTGTTTCCTCATGATGTCTTTTAAAAAATACAAAAGTGTCAGGTGGAAATAAAAGGAAATAAAATAGTATGACTGATATTAGAATAAATTGATGCATGAAGCAATCACAGGTCTTAACGAGCATCCTTTGACTATTCCTCAGAACGATTTGTTCAGAAGTACTAAGTGTGATAAACATGGAAATTAATATGGGATAGTTGTGAAGAAAGAAGAATCTTTCTTTCTGAAATGCAATAAGAGCCTCAAGTTCAGCTATTTCTAGCTCGGGCAACCATGACCCTCCTCTTAAAGGTTTGATCCCACGTTAATTTCCATATCTTGCTCAAGGATATTCGTTAAGCTCTGAATAGCTTCCGGCGAGAATAGAGAGAAAGAGCTATCAGGAATTGACGTGCTTCGCAAATCAATACTCCCCTAGTAACTTTCTTGAAAACATTTTTATATTTAGGGGTTACGATTTGACAAAACTTGTATCAAATCAAAGGTCGTGTAAGCTACGGATTTTTTGATCAACGTCAATACAAAAAGAATTGATTTTTTCTTTATATTTTTTTGTTTTTTTTTGTTTTTTGTTTTTTTTCGAAAGGTCCGTAACTCAAGGCCCAAAGACTTAAACAAATATGCATAAAAGGAAAGGACTGCTTTCCTGTTAAAGGATTATTAGTTAAAAGTATGTCATTTTCAAAAAAAATAATCCACTAAACGGGCAAGTGGTCCCCTAATTTGGATCAGAAGGGAAAGTGAGAATGAGAAAAGGTAGAAGTAAAGTTTTCCCCTTTTGTGGCCTAGGTCAGGATTTTCTGAAAGTCTTTTCTAGGCTCTACGGCTTGTCTAAAAGTGACTCTCCACACCGGGTGGCTTATACTATACATATAAGAGGTCACCAGAGCTAAGATCCTACCCATGACAGGGACACAACAGTGGGGAATCCATTAGGTGCGTATATCATGAGAGGTCAAACTCTGGTTGAGGTTCATACAAACACCGGATAGGAAGTACATCCCATACGATTTCGTTACCAACCCCTCCTAACTTAAGCTTCATTTAGGGCCCGGGTATAGGGCACCACTCATAGGTGTGTGTAAGTAATTGTGAGTGTAGTGTGTGGAAGGGCATTCAATACCTTTTACCTTACCCTATTCTACACAAAGAACAAACACAAAACAAATATACAAAGTCGCCTACCCTAAGGTTCAATGATCACGAAAAAGTAACATGGTCCTCTACCCTATGGTTCAACAAACATGCAAAACATAGACAATGGAACAAATAGCAAGATATAATCAAAACAAGAACAAACATTCACAACAATTAACAGAAAATAAAACAAGGGGAAGAAATCCAAGCTAACAAAGGCTATATAAAAAAAACATGCGCTTTCAATCAAACTGGCCTGACTCTCTTAAGTGTCCCCAGCGGAGTCACCATCTGTCACGACCGGGATCGCGGCAGCGTGGCCGACACTCTCGAAAGGATGAAATAAACAAAAATAGGGAGTCGCCACAAACGTTTTTATCCGTAGGAAAAACATTGGGAAAAAACTAATTTCAGTAAAGCACTGGTTTTTAAAAAATGAGATTCAAGTTCGGAAGTCGGTTACGAGTAAGGAAGGTATTAGCACTAGGGATGGAAATAGGCCAGGCCATCCGTCGGGGGCCTATGGCCTGGCTCGTTTAAAGCCTACATAGGCCAGGCTAATCGGGCTAGAAGGCCAGGCTTAGGCTTTTAAAAAGGCCTTTTTAACTAAACAGGCCAGGCCACAGGCTTTCTAAAAAGCCTTTGAAGCTCAACAGGCCGGCCTATTTAATTAGATTAATTGCTAATTAGTTATATATATATAATATATATATATATATTAGATATTTACATTTATATAATATAAATTAATATTAAAAATTTATAATTAAAAAAATTAGGAGGGAATGGGACACAAATTTTTTTTAGGTTGGTTTTGGCATTTTAAGAGTTTCACTATAAATAGGCATTTTAAACAGGCTTTTAAATAGGCCAGGTCTTTAAACAGGCCAGAACAGGCCTTAAAAAAGGCTTATTACAGGCTAATAGGTCAAGCTCAGGCCTTGAAAATTTGATGTAGGCCAGGCTCAGGCCTCTCAAAGCCCGGCCTGGCCTGGCCCATTTCCATCCCTAGTTAACACCCTACATCGCCTGTCAAAAATAGTACCAAGATTGGAAATGCGCAATATAAATAGCCTTATAAAAGATGTTATGTTTCTTCCTTTTTATTATTGTACTTTGTGTAAAAAAAATGAAAGGAACAAACTGGACAAACATGAAGTATAGGTCAACAAGACGTCTCGTCCAAATTAACCTCGGCTTTGGTATAAAACAGGAAAAGGGAAGGATGCTAACAAGATGTCGCGTCTAAATTAGTTATCCTTTAATCAAAATGCAGGGTTAGAAACGGGAAGGGGATAAATGGGACGTCTCGTCTTGAGTATCCCGTTCCTTATGAATCATGGTGATGGTCTACCAAAATAGGGGAAAATCAACAAGACGTCACGTCTAAATTGATTTTCATGGAAGTGATAAAAAAGGCAGTTACAAAGGAAACATAAAGAAAATAAAAATAGGAATAAAATGGGAAAGGTTGGCCCGACAGGATTTAAAGTCCTGCTCCTATGTATTCTCAAGTTACCGAGAAATCAGGGTTACGTAGTTCTTAAAAAAAGATATTCTTAAGACAAGTTTAAGGGTCTAAGGGTGGATGAGGTTTACGAAAAAAAATGGTGCACGCAAGGCGGAGTTCTCCGCACGTGCGTGGGTCTTGAAAATAGTGTAGGCAGAAGTGCTTCTGCACGACACTAATTTAGATCAGTATTGTGACATTAAAAAGGTATCAAGAATACACACTTTTCTTTTTGGCTTGCTCTTTTATTATATTATTTTTTTACTTTTTATTTTTTATTTTGAACAAAGACAAAGGGGAAGTTCAACAAGAAAATAGGATGATAAAATGCACAACAGTAAGGAAAATGGATAAATAAAATAATGAAAAGGGGAGATCGTTATTAACAATTAAAAAGCAGAGTAAAGAGTTCAACAGGATATACTAAAGCGAGAAAACAGGTTCAGTAAAAATAACAATTTGACGAAAGTAAATAATGAAAAGCAAGGGGAAATAAGGAGCAGAATATAACCGGTATGATGGGGAATGTTGGAAACTGGTGTGGACTTGAAGTGTAAGAGTCGGAGTGGAGCTGGTGCGTCAGTGGAGCAGTGGGGAACCGATGTGTGGTTCACTGAAGGGACGGTGTGGGGGATTCTAGTGTATGGACCGGTGGGAAGTTAACGATTTAGTGGAGCTGTTGGGGAACCGGTGTGTGGTTCACTGAAGGGACGGTGTGGTGGATTCTGGTGTATGGACTGGTGAGAAGCTAATGATTTAGTGGAGCTGTTGGGGATCCGGTATGTGGTTCACTAAAGGGACAGTATGGGGTATTCTGGTGTATGGTCCGGTGGGAAGCTAATGAAGATGATTTGGAGTGAGCTGGGCAGTATCTAAGAAATGGGAAAACTCAATGGGAATCGAGTCTAATCCGGTATCCTGGTAACAGCTGGGTCCGAAACAAATTGCACCAAGAGTCTGGCTTTGAACTCCAGAGAAAACCTCAAGCCTTTTGATCAAGAGATTTTAGAGATTGGAGTATGTTTTGCAAGGGAACAGGGGCAGAGTTTCGACTCAAAGAAGGCTGCAAAAATCCAACCCCTTGTGCCTTTTCAGATGAGGTATTTATAGGGGTTGCCGAGTGCTTGGACAGGACATGCTTCCACTCACAGTGAAGGTAGCCTAGCCACTAACAGGTAGTGGGGGGCAGCGGCTGGTAGGGAATTTTTAATTATTTCCACTTCCGCCCCCTGTCTGCCACTTCCAGAATTCATGGATCGACTTGGGTGGTGCAATTCCAAGTCACAGTATGGGCAATCAGACTCCTCGATCGGTACCACATGGGACCGGTTTTCTTCTTATGGCCAGATCTCTGTCTGTCAGCATCCCTTCTCGGTGGAAATTGATCCGAGCAAAACAGATGAAAAGTAAGAGTGTAAAAACTGATCGTTCGACACTCGGTGTGAAGGCTTGAGTTGTAAAAACCGATCATTCAAGTGACACCGGCTCCCTTTTGCTCCACTCGGAGATGTTTTGTCCGGAAGTCTGCTTGAAAGACTGTTAGCCTTTCTTTGAAAGTGACCCACTTGGAGCTTTCTCATTCGGATATATCTGCCTCAAAAGTGTTATTTTTCAAAGTCTGACTCACTCGGGAATATCTCTTTCTGAGAATTATTCATCAAAGCAATCATTCATCAAAGCATCTCTTCGTTCAAAATTGCTTCACTCGGAGGTGCTTTGCTCAGAAATGTTTCTGCTTGAAGCACTCATTTAAATTCGATAGCCTTTCTTTAGTCAAAAGTGGACCACCTGGAAACATATCACTCGGAAACACCTCCAAAGATATTTCACTCGGTTATATCTCGGGCCGACAGGCTCCATCGATTCACTTAAAATTAATTCACTCAGGAATTCTTCACTCGAATGTCTCAGCCCGAGAGGTATTCCTTCGAAATCAGTCTTTCATCGTTCAAAAGTATTTCTCTTGGAATTGAACCACTCAGAAATTATGGAACTTGGAAGAGTCTACCCAAAGTATTCATTCGGAATCGATCCGCCCGGGAATCGTTCACTCTGAAATCTTTGTATCCGGGAGACACTTCACTCGGATATATTTGTCCGAAAAGTATTTTTCATAGTCAGAGCCTTTCTTTGCTTGGAAGTGATTCCCTCGAGAATGACCCACTCGGGAATGTATTACTCGGAGAGTAACCACTCGGATATATCTTTGTCCGTAAAGTACTCTTCATAGTCAGGGCCTTTCTTTGCTCGGAAGTCTCTCGAGAATGACCTACTCGGAGAAACCTTACTCGGATATATCTCTTGCCGAAAAGCTCCAGAATCAGCCATTTTTGTTGATGCACTCGAGAATTGTCCCCTCTGAAATACTCATTCGAAATCAGTCTTCCTTTGCTCGGAAGTACTTCTCTCGGAATTGAACCACTCAGAGAAACCTTACTCGGATATATATCTTTGACTGAAGTACTCATTCGTAGTTGAGCCTTTTTCGTTTAGAATCAATTCACTCAGAGATGATTCGCTTGGAAACATCTCTACCCAGAAAAAGCACTCATCCAAAGTCAGAATCTCTTCGCTGGAGGTACTTCAGTCGGGAACTCTTCACTCAGGTATGTTTATCTGAGACGCTTTTTATTTAGAATGGCTTCAATTGAGAGTTCACCACTTGGATGTGTCCCTAACTAGAAAAAGCACTCATCCAAAGATTCACTTTTCGCTCAGAAGTAACTCCCTTGGAAGCATCCCACTCGAAAATGACTCACTCAGAGACATTCCACTCGAAAATGATCATTCGGAAACATGGAACTTTGAGAGAGTCTACTTAGAGCCTTTTCTTCATTCGGAAACAACTCCGTTGGAAGCAGCCCACTCGGAAACGACTCAATCGGAGACATTCCACTGGGAAATGACTCACTCAGAGACATACCACTCAGAAATGACTCACTCAGAGACATTCCACTCGGAAATTTTCATTCCGAGTCATTCTACTCGGAAATGATCATTCGGGAATATTTCTTTATGAGAAAAACACTCATCCGAAGTCACTCGAAAATTCTTCAATGACTCTTGATTTGGGCAACGGATGTCTGGCGCCTTTTTTAATTAAATCTTTGGTATTTAGGCCGAACCAAAAGAGATATTCACAGTAAGCATGACGGAAAGTTAAAACTCAGTAAGAATTTTCTTACCTTACTCTTTAAATTTTTATTCTAAGAGAAAGTATTTTATCATTATTCTAGTCTTTTATTTCTTCTTAGAAATAATTTTCATTAACTTTATTTTTAATCTCTAGAATAAAATCTAGTATTAGAAAGAAGCTATTTTATGAAAATCAGAGGTTGAGATAATTAATTCTTGAATTAAAGAAAATTTTTATAGTTTTAAGTATTCTTAATTAATGATTTTAAAAAATATATATATTGTTTTAGAAATCAGAAATTTAAATTAGTTTTCTATAATGAAATAACTAAAGGATATTTTATAGTCGAGATTTCTAAACTCAATCTAGTTAAGATTCAAATTTGGAAAGATTATGTAAATATGTGAAGTTTTTTAAGAGAAAGTTTTGATATATATTTAAGGCTTGGAAACTCAATTTTGGTGAGATCTGAATTTGAAGACTGTACTAAATTTATTTCTGTATAACAAAAGTTCAAAGAAGAACTTATGGGAATATACAGTTTATTGAGATAATTTTGTGAACCTTTATGGTATTTAATAATTAAGTTTCTAAAAGTCTTAACCAAATAAATATACGAGTAGTTCATGCATCATGAATCATTAAAGAGAAATGAGATGTGATATTGTCTGGGGACGGATTATAGAAACTGATGATACATTAGAGGAGGCTTAATTGTGAGCCTTGGGATGAGAGGGTGTGAAAGGGTGCTTCAGGTAACCCAGGGTCACTCCCTAGTGTCGGGTACTTTCACAAGAAAAACTTTCTCAGTCTGACTAGTCTTTAAGTGTTTCCACGCTAGTTGAGCTGTTCATATGCCATGAAGACATTTATGTTATTATTATCCAGAATTTATGGAACAGTGTAAGCTCTTGGTTGGCCCAGTGCAAACTAAAACTTTAAGGGCCCATATGCATAGAATGAATTAGATGATATTATTAAAAATATTGCATGACATTCATGTGATTATAACATTCTATGTGGGTAGTTGTGAATGAAAATACAATTGTTATGTTATGAAAACTATACATTCATAATTGATTATGTATATGATTGTGATTGAAATTATTATATTAGATTATGAAAACCCTTATGCTTATGTCTTATCTGTAAAGAATTATATTCTGTTTCTTACTCCTTCTTGTTTGAATTTTGTGTCCAAAATATATGTTATATGATATATAGCTAGCAGTTCAAGATGAAAGAATGAAATTACAAGAGGGTAAATTGGTCTCATCCTCAATCAAATAGGATAAGAGATGTGACAAGAATAGGATTCAAAATCACATGGTTTGAAGATAAGGAAATAATTGGTTACAATCGAAGTAGAGATATTAAATTTTTAGTTTTAGTTTACCTTAATATAATATTAAGTTGGATGATTATAAATCAATGTAAAGGTTAAACTTTAATAAACCTTATTCTTTGGATATGATACTGTAATCTTTGATCACTTATGATTTTCTGAAAGTTCATTTTATCATTATGAATAGTTTGAAACTTTTTACTTTCAAAATTCAAAGAAAATCAAATGTATATATGTCCTTGTATACACGAGATAAGAAGTGATAAATATGTATATCTTTCTAAAAAAATGAGCAAGAAGAATAAATATATGTCTCGTGTATATAAGGGGGTGTTACAGTGTGAAAGGGTGCTTCAGGTGACCTGGGGTCGTTCCCTAGTGTCGGGTACTTTTACAATAAAAACTTTCTCAATCTGACTAGTCTCTAAGTATTTCTACGCCAGTTGAGCTGTTCATATGCCATGAAGGCATTTATGTTATCATTATCCAGAATTATGGAATAGTGTAAACTCCTGGTTGGCCCAGTGCAAACTAAAACTTTAAAGGCCCACATGCATAGAATGAATGAGATGGTAGTATTAAAAATATTGCATGACATTCATGTGATTGTGACATTCTATGTGGGTGGTTATGAATGAAAGTATAATTGTTATGTTATGAAAACTCTATATTCATAATTGATTATGTATATGATTGTGATTGAAATTATTATATTAGATTGTGAAAACCCTTATGCTTATGTTTTATCTGTAAAGTATTATATTCTGTTTCTCACTCCTTCTTGTTTGAATTTTGTGTCCATAATATATGTTATATGATATATAACTAGCAGTCCAAGATGGAAGAATATGTAATTACAGAAGGGTAAAGTGGTCTCATCCTCAATCAGATAGATGAGGAGATATGACAAGAGTAGGATTCCAAAACTCGATGGTTCAAGAACTAGGAAATGATTGGTCACACTTGTAGTAAAGGTATAATTTAGTTTTACTTTGCCTTATTATAATATCAAGTTAGATAATTGTAACAAGGTAAATGTTAAAATTTGATAAACTTTCTCATTCGGATATAATACTGTAATGATTTATCACTTATGATTTCTATTAATTGTTTTGTCATTATGAACAAATATTAAAAGACAATGTTTTTTTTACTTTTAATATTCAAAGAAAATCAGATGTATATACGTCCTTGTATACACAAGATAAAAAGTGATAAATATGTATATCTTTCTAAAAGTTTTTTTTATATCTCGTGTATATAAGGGGATATTACAGCGACCAGGATCACGGCGGGACGGCCGACCTTTAAAAATAAAACGAGTTTCTAAATCCTTTTGAAAAGAAAACAGGGAGTCGCCTCATAAAAATGAAATTCTAAGTTCGGGAGTCGAATTACAGGTGAGGAAGTCACAACTGTCCGTTATAAAACAGTTACCTCAAATTGATAACGCGCACTATAAGTAGCCTAGAAATTATATTAACTTTTTTTAAAAATAAACAAACAAAACATATGAGAGAGCTTGAAATAAGATCAACAGGACGTCTCGTCCAAATTAAACTTAAATCAAACAATTTAACTAAACAATTACAGTAAGATATCAAGCAGCAACAGTAAGAAACTTAACGGAATAGTGACAGAAAGAAAGTAGACACAAAAGGGATAGTAAGAAACGACAAAGCAACGAGATAAAAAAACCTTGACAAAATAATGATAGTAAGAAAAAACAAAATAGAGTGAGAGTAAAGGTTAATAGGACGTCCCATCCAAATTAAGATTAATTTATACATAAAATTTAAAGATTAAAATAAAATTAAATGATACGGAATAAAATAAAGTTAATTAACAAAACTGAAGATTAACAAGACGTCTTGTCCAAATTAACCTTATTTTAAGAAATACTATTTTAAATGAAATATTAAAAACATGAGATTAACAAGACGTCTCATCTAAATTAACCTTATTTTTAAGAAACACTATTTTAAATAAAATATTAAAAAAACATGAGATTAACAAGACGTCTCGTCTAAATTAACCCCCTTGCGACAATATAGTTTTAAAATGTTAAAAAATATAAAATTAATTGAGATAATAACAGAGACATGGACATTAATAATGAGAAAATGGGCTCGACAGGAATCGATTCCTGCTCCTACGTATTCTCAAACGTATTGAGAAATCAGGGTCACGTAGTTCTAGGTTGGAAATTAATTTTGAGAAAATATTTAAAAATTATTTTTAGTTGATTTGATTTTTAAATAATGAAAGAAATTTTATAAGGAAGGAGAAATACAAGGCGAAGTAATTCGCACGTGCATAAACCTTCGAAGTCTTATATCACAAATGTAGACAAATGTAATTTTGCACGACATTGCTCATAAGGTTTTAAGACAAATTTTCTAAAAAGAAAATATATATTTAATATTTTTTTATTATTTTTAATTTAACATAATAAATAAATAAAATTATTAATCTTTATTCTTAAAAGATATTTAGATTTTCATTATTTTATACTTTGATTTAACATAAAAAATGTAATTAATTATTTATCTACTTATTATTTTTCTAAAAAAGGAGAGTGTTTAGGTTTTAATATTTGCTTATTTTTTAATTTAACATTTCTTAAGATAAATAAGTAAACAGTTTTTATTAGAATATTAAAAGTGAGCAATAATTAGCATCCTTTTAAAAAACTAAACAAGATTCAGCATCTCTTTAAAATACAATCCCAATTAAAATAATATACCTTTTATGAGAATAAAATGGAAAATGGTTTTTTTGGTTCCTGAAACCATAAACCAAAAGAAAAGATAGGCCTTAGTATCTGAGGCTCAAAACACAAAAGAAACCTAAACTAAACAAAGGGAGAAAAGAAAGAATAAGAGAAACAAAGGGAAGGGCAGCGGAAAAGATCATGAGGGAGAGAGGAAGAAGAGGCCGAGAGGGAGAAGGCTGACCGGGAGATAGGAGCTCAGACGACGTCAGGGGGAGGCCTGCTCAGGTTCTCGGTGGCGGAGGTCGTCGCGCGCAAGGTGGAGCTGGTCGGGGTGGCGTCGTGCGGTCTTAGGTCAACGATTCAGGGGGTCCGTTCACAGTTGGGAGCTGTTCTGGTGGCGGCCAACGACAAGAAGGAGGGGTATTCCTCTTCTTTTCTTTGCTGTTTGGTTGTTTTTTTATGTTTGGTTGCTGTTTTAATTTTTGGATAGTTAATGGTAATGATGAGGAAGGTGATATGATTTTTGTTGGGTTACTATTTGTAGATGGTGATGATGAAGTTGGATGATGAATGTTGTTGGAGAAGATTATTGGTGGAGATGTTGTTGTTGGGTTCTTATTTTGAATTGGTGAAGGCGAAGGAATTGAGATCCGATCCCCCTTGTGATCTGCTATGGACCTTTAAAACCATTTGTTGACAAAATTTTAATTGCCTTTTTTAGACCACCCCATGCTTATAGTGGAAAGATGAGCTGCCATGGAGATGATGGCCAACATATTGCAGGAAAACCAAGGAAGTAGGGGAATGGGTTTTTCTTATAATAATGGAAAAAAAGATAGTGTTCACAATTTGTTAATTGTTATGAAATAACTTTAAAGAAATTGAAGAAGAAAAGAGGAATAGAAGAAGAAGTAGCAATGTAAGAATTCCTTTCACTCTTGTAAAAAATTATGAAGGGTTATGAGCCCTTTTATAGCCTAAGGTGGACATCCACCTTTATTTTAATATTCATAATACTCCCCCTTGGATGTCTATATTTTAGAATGTGTCTCGTTAAAACCTTACTAGGAAAAACCCAGTGGGATAAAAACCTAGTGAAGGAAAAAGAGTACAACATTCTTTACAAAATAAATAATTTAAATGTACAAGTATTTAATTCTCCCCCTCATCAGAACACTTATGTAAGCATCAAAGACCAATCTTCTGTACTAGTTGCTCAAAGATTTTGGTGGGTAAGGATTTTATGAAGATATCTGCTAGATTCTCACATGATCAGACTTGCTGGATATTTATATCACCATTCTTTATAAGATCATGAGTAAAGAAAAATTTTGGTGAAATATGTTTTGTCCTATCTCCTTTAATATAACCTTCCTTTAACTAGGAGATACAAGCTGCATTGTCCTCACATAAGATTGTTGGTGGTAATTCTCCAGCATGCAAGCCACAAGTTTCTTGAATATGTTGAATCATAGATCTCAACCAAACACATTCTTGACTTGCTTCATGTAATGCTAGAATTTCAGCATGATTAGATGATGTTGCTGTAATCGTTTGCTTTATGGATCTCCATGAAATTGTTGTACCACCACATGTGAACAAATATCCTGTTTGTGATCGACCATTATGAGGATCAGACAAATACCCTGCATCTGCATAACCAATTAGGTTTGCCTTAGATACATATGGGAAAAACAAACCCATGTCCATTGTACCTCTAAGGTATCGAAATATATGTTTAATCTCATTCCAATGCCTTTTTGTGGGTAAAGAACTATGTCTTGCTAAGAAATTGATAGCAAATGATATATCAGGTCGTGTATGACTAGCAAGATACATCAGTGCACCAATTGCACTGAGATATGGTACTTCAGGACCAAGTAGTTCTTCATTTTTCTTTTGAGGTCAGAAAGGATCTTTGCTTACTTCGAGTGACCTTACAACCGTTGGACTGCTCAATGGGTGTGATTTGTCCATATAGAATCGCTTTAGCACCTTTTCAGTATAAGTCTTCTGGTGCATTAAGATTCCTTCCTTTAAATATTCTAATTGTAATCCGAGACAAAACTTTGTTTTTCCTAAGTCTTTCATCTCGAATTCCTTTTTTAAGCAATTTACAGCCTTTGAGAGCTTTTCAGGAGTTCCGGTGATGTTTAAATCATCTACATAAATTGCAATTATAACAAACTCTTTTTCCAATCTTTTCATAAAAACACATGGACAAATCGGGTCATTTTTATACCCTTCTTTCAACAAATATTCACTGAGACAATTATACCACATACGTCCAGATTGTTTCAGTCCGTAAAGAGATTTATTCAATTTAATCGAATAATTTTCTCAAGGATTTGTCTTGTATGCTTTAGGCAAATTAAATCCTTCAGGGAGTTTTATATATATGTCATTTTCAAGTGATCCATATAAATATGCTGCAACAACATCCATAAGGCGTAAGTCAAGCCTTTCACGGATTGCCAAACTTATCAAGTATCAAAAAGTAGTGGCATCCATCACTGGTGAATATGTTTCTTCGAAATCAATACCAGGTCTTTGTGAGAATCCTTGTGCAACAAGTCTTGCTTTGTATTGCACAATTTCACCATTTTCATTTCTTTTTCTTGTAAAGACCCATTTGTACACAACTAGTTTTACACCTTTGGGTGTTTGGACTATAGGCCCAAAAACTTTTCGTTTTACAAGTGAGTTTAACTCTTCTTTGCATTGCATCTTTCCACTTTGGCCAATCATTTCTCTGTGCACATTCTTTAACTGATTTTGGCTCATGATCTTTATCATCATTTATGATATCAAGAGTTACCTTGAATGCAAAAATTTCATCAATATCGACTTCGGGTCGATTCCATTGTATTCTATCCATGACATAATTTATTGAGATCTCTTTATATGTATCAATTTCAGGTACCTTGGTTTCTTCTGGATTTGAAACCTTGATTATATCAGGAGACTCTACTGGAGTCTTTATATCCTCGATTCGACCATCCTCTTTATTTACTTTTCTTTTCCAAAGATTTTTATCTTTAGAACCAACAGGTCTGCCACGTTTTATTTTGGCTTCAGACTCATTTGAAAATTTAGATTGTCCTTCAGGGATATCAATCTTTATTGGAGTATTAACAGCTGGTATGTGTGACTTAGTCACTGTTTTTGGATCAGTAAATGCATTAGGTAATTGGTTTGCTAAATTTTACAAACTAATTATTTTTTGAACTTCTAGTTCAGATTGCTTTGTTCGAGGATCAAGATGTGATAGAGATATCTCATTCCAGCTAATCCTTTTATCCAACTGTTTATTTTCTCCCCCTAATGGTGGGAAAACAGATTCATCAAAATGACAATCAGCAAAACGAGCTATAAATAAATCACCTGTTAAAGGTTTAAGATATTTTATTATAGATGGACTTTCGTATCCAATATATATTCCTAACCTTCTTTGAGGTCCCATCTTAGTGCATTGTGGAGGAGAAATAGGAACATATACCACACTTCCAAAGATTCTTAGATGGGAAATATTTAGTTCTTTACCATAAACCAATTGTAAAGGGGAATATTCATGATTACTTATAGGCCTGATGCGAATAAGTGTTGCCGCATACAAGATTACATGTCCCCAAGTTGAAATTGGGAGTTTTGATCTCATTAACAATGGACTTGCTATCAATTTCAAACATTTAATTAATGATTTAGCAAGTCCATTTTGTGTATGAACATGTGCTACAGGATGTTCAACATCAATTCCAATGGACATACAATAATCATTAAATGATTGAGATATGAATTCACCAGCGTTATCAAGGCGTATTTTCTTAATTGGATAGTCAGGAAAATGAGCTCTTAAACAAATTAATTTTGCTAGTAATCTCGCAAACGCCTGGTTGCGAGTTGATAATAAGCAAATATGTGACCATCTAGTTGATGCATCAATTAAAGTCATAAAATATCTAAATGGTCCACATGAAGGGTGTATTGGTCCACAAATATCACCTTGTATACACTCTAAAAATGTGAGTGATTCATTCCCAATTTTTATTAGTGATGGCCGAATGATCAATTTTCCTTGAGAACAAGCAGCACATGAGAAATTCTTAGTTTGCATAATTTGTCTGCTGGATAAACAATGACCATTTGAATTCTCAACTATTTTTCACATCATAATTGATCCAGATGGCCTAATCGTTCATGCCAGATAACAAAGTCATTCTTATTTGTAAACTTCTGGTTTACAATAACATTTGTTTCAACTATACTAATATAAGTATAGTACAAACCGGAGGAAAATGAAGGTAATTTTTCCAACATACATTTCTTATCAGAAATTAACTTTGTGATGTAAAGATATTCATCTTTTCCTTCATTTGTGGTCTCAATATGATATCCATTTCTGCGGATATCCTTAAAACTCAACAAATTTCTTTGAAACTTCTTAGAATATAATGCACTTTCAATGTGCAATTTTGTTCCTCTAGGTAACAAAATACTGGCTCTACCGGAGCCTTCAATTATATTTATACTACCAGATATAGTATTAACATTGGCTTCTTGTTTTACTATATGGTAAAAATATTTCTCATTCTTGAGAATGGTATGAGTTGTTGCACTGTCTGTGAGACATATATCTTCATCATTCACATGAGCATTCATTCTTCATTAAATAAATAAAAATAAATCATAAGTAAAAATATAATTAACAATAATATTTAACAAAATTTTATTGATAAAGACAAAATTTACAACAAAATAAATTACATGAAATATTAAAATAATTTATTTAGGGGCATTCCCTTCTCCAACCAAGTGGTCAATTTCTTCTTCAGGAAGAGTAAGAAAATCATCAATACTAAAATCAGAGAAATCATCATCTATACCAGTAAAATTTGTCTCTATTATTTTCCCTTTATTTTTAAGGGATTTTTGGCATAGATCTATGAGATGCTTTGGTGTGCGATAAATTCGAGACCAGTGTCCCTTGCTACCACAACGATAGTAGATATTTTTAGTTTGTTCGCTATTTTGAGTATCTGTCCCTTTTTTCATATGTACTTTATTTTTCCATGTGAATGATGACCTCTTATCATTTCGACCATGACCATGGCCATAACCATATCCACGACCAATACCATGTCCCCGAGCATTACCTCGTCCACGACCGCGGCTACGGCCACGATCACGACCATGAGTATTATGATCGTGTGTTGCTACATTCACTTCTGGGAATGGAGCAGTTCTAGTTGGACGAGACTCATGATTTTGCATGAGTAATTCATTATTTTGCTCAGCCATAAGGAGACAAGTAATTAATTCTGAGTATTTAGTAAAGCCCTTTTGACGATATTGCTGCTGCAGAAGCATATTAGATGCATGAAAAGTGGAGAATGTCTTTTCTAACATATCACTTTCAGTGACCTTTTCTCCACACAACTTCAATCTTGAAGTAATTCTAAACATTGCAGAATTATATTCATTTACAGATTTAAAATCTTGTAAACACAAATGCATCCATTCATAACGGGCTTTTGGAAGAATTATATCCTTTTGATGGCCGTATCTCTCTTTTAGATTATCCCACAAAACGAGAGGGTCTTTAACTGTTAAATATTCATTTTTTAACCCTTCATGGATATGGTGAGGTAAGAAAATCATGGTTTTAGCTTTATTTTGACTAGATGTCTGATTTCCATTTTTAATGATGTCTCCAAGACCTTTTGCATCTAAATGGTGAAGTTGCATATGTAAGTATGCAAAGTAGTTTTGATGAATGATAAAGTATTCATGATGATGATGGAATGGCAAAGGTTCAGAAACAAGAAGGTTCAAGCACAAAGACAATGGCTAAGAACAAAGAGATGAAGATGCCTCACAAAGAGTTAAAGAAACATGAGCTATGGAAGACAAGGTTGATGACATGAACTAAATCATGAAGAATAAGCTCATAAGTTGAAGAAAAATCAAGGAAACAAGCATGAGGATCAAAGGAATAAGCCATGGGTCAATACATATCAAGAACATATCAAAGACCTTGAAGAAGTACATGTGCTAATCGATTAAACCATTGCCATAATCGATTACATAGGTTCTGGAATGAACATAATCGATTATAGATAAAAGGCTAATCGATTACCAATTGAAAAGGTTGAAGACTGAGCATCAGGTATTTGGAATAATCAATTACAAAGAAGAATCTAATCGATTGCTGAGCTTCTGTTTTGTCCATAATCGATTGCACAAGTACCTAATCGATTACCATGCTGCGAGACACAATTAAGAGCATTAGGTATCAACCAATAATCGATTACAAGGAAAGGCATAATCGATTAGAAGGGTTCTGTTTCATATCTAATCGATTACAGTAGAAAGGCTAATCGATTACCTGCTGCATAATACTGAAGATTTCAAAAGCTAATCGATTACAGCTCGAAGGCTAATCGATTACCATAGTGTCAGAACGTGGGAAAATGCTTTTAAGTGGAACTCCAGCTCATTTCTTCACTTCCACTTTATGCCCATGCTAAGGTATCCGTTGGAGAAAATGTGCAACGGCTAGAAACCCTAAAAATGGCTATAAATGAAGCATGGATTCAAGAAAGAGGAAGGGCACCAAGGGAGAGACCAAGGCACAACACAAGGCAATCAATATTCTTCTTCTAGAGGTCTTCTTATTAGATTTCTCTTGTATATTCTACAACTCTTGTTTCTAAACTTGCATATTGCTTAAGAGTTGTTAGATTGTGAGTTTCAATTTGTATATCCTCTCTTGTTGAGAGTTAGAATTTGTGAGAGCTTTCATTTGTGTATCTACTCTATTGAGAGAGTTAATTACTTGTAAACCAAACACCAAAACACCAAGGTTTTTCACTCTAGGTTGAGTGGTCACAAAGGTTGGGGTTCAACCTTTGGGTATTGAGAGATTGTAAGATTGGGTGGGTTGCCCTTTGCTTGTGAGGATTGAGTTCTTGAGTGTGGGACACTAGGAAGCTGCAATTGCTCAAAGCTTGTATCTCAAATCTTCAATAGTGGAATCCTTCAAGTGGGTTGCTTGAAGGCGAGACGTACACCGGGTTGGTGGAACTCGTTAAATTGGTTTGCATTTTTCTCTACCTTGAACTCTTTATACAACTGCGCATATAAACTGTTTGTTGAAATGCTTGAGCTGAATGTGTGAATCAAAGTTGTTGTTCAAGTAGAAAACTAACTCTGCATGCCAAGTGTTTGATAATTTGCTTGAATCAATATTTGGTAAAGTTCGTAAAAACTGAAATTTGTTTTAACTTGCCAAGTATCTAGATCATTGTTTCCTATCAACTCTTGTGTGATACTTACTTAATTGCCTTCACTTATTTCATGCACACAAGCTGTTTGATATATTAAATGAGCTGAACCCTTACAGGAAACATCACATTATTTGTGAAATAAATCTATGCACTCCAACTGATTGATAAATTGTTTAAACCAATAACTTGCCTTGTTTATCACACTTAAAGCAAAATATTGTCATTGCACATCAAGTGTGTCATAGTGTGATATGTGCATAAAAGTTGTTGTCTCTTCATCATTGCATTATTTGTATATTACTAACCATTTCTAAGGGGATTCCGCGCGAAAATTTGAAACACTTAATTCACCCCCCTCTTGAGCGTTGAGGCCTTGGCTAACAAGTGGTATCAGAGCTTGACTCTTGCCACAAGGCTTAACAGCTGCAGGAGATCAAGATGGCCTCTACCTCTTATGATGCATTTCCATAAAATGGCACAATAAGTAGACCTCCAATCTTCAATGGCAAAGACTATGCTATTTGGAAAGAAAGGATGAAAATCTTTATCCAATCCTATGACCTCAAGGTATGGAATGCTATTCAATTTGGTCCTTTCATTCCTATGCATATTGTCAATAATATAGAATGTATGAAGCCCATGAACTTGTGGACTATGGAAGAAGAAAGGAAGGTACAATTTAATCTTAGAGCTAAAATTCTTATCATATTAGCATTAGAACCTAATGATGTTTCTAGAGTTATTGCTTGTAACAATGCTAAAGAAATATGGGAAACTCTTGAAACAATATATGGAAATACTAATGATGATCAAGATGCAAGAATTAGTACTCTTTCTAGCAAACATGAAGAATTCAAAATAAGTTCGGAAGAAGAGATCAATGAATCGGAAGAAGAACTTGCATGCCTAATGACAAAGCACTCCCAAGATGATGAGGTATGCTCTTTAAAAGCTTTTAATGATGATAATGATGATGAAATTGATAAGGATGAATTATTAGAAGCATTTGAAGAATTGCATGAAAAATTTGTCTTGTTATCAAAAAAAATATGCATGCTCTAAACAAACCATTTTGACTCTTGAAAAAGAATTGCATGATGTTCACATAGAAAAAGAATATCTTAGAGTTCAAAATGATGAATTAGTAGCTTCAAATGTATCTCTTAGAACTTGTAATGATAATAATGATTGTGTGATTATTGATAAATGCATGCTTCTTGAAAAAGAGAATAAAGAACTAAAAGAAGCACTTAGCAAGCTTACAAGTAGTCAAAAGAATCTAAGTGCACCTATTAAAGATCAAAGGCATACACTTGATAGAAGAAAAATAGGTCATTACAAGAACCATTTTGCATCCTACAAGGAAAAATCCAAATCCTCCCTAAGATGCACAAACCATGAAAGAAAAGAGAACTCAATGTCTAATCGTTTTAAAAGGAAAGAATATAAAAGGAACCATTACTATCATACTATGACTTATTCATTGAATGCAACATGTTTTTATTGTGGAATATTTGGTCATATATCATCCAATTGTTTTATAAAGAAATCCCGTCAAAAGTGTACAAGAAAGGTATGGATTCCAAAACAATCTTGAAATCCCAAACTAACAAGAAAGGACCCAACTCTCAAAGGGTACCTTAAATCTTTGAAATCTTGTAGGAAAACTTCAAAGCAACAACTTCTCATTGATGGATGACCAAAACTCATGGCCTAAGGAGATATCAATTATCTCAATCTCCACTCCAAAAGACAAAGAAGAAGAATAGAGCAAGCCAAGATTATGATGACTCATCATACATCTAAAAGGGAACCATTCAAAACAAGGAAATGGACAAGAGGCTTTAATGTGACTCACACAAGATGGATTGCACCGACAAAATCCAATGGACAACACTAAAGGTGGTACAACAAAAGGTGCAAGCAATTATCATATAATCAATGTTAACACTCATTCTTGATGAATCTTGATGTGTGAAAATCTAACTTTGATTTGATATATGATTGAGCATGAATAATATGAAATCTTGAGATGGATGAACAAATAATCTTAGGACCCCTTAAACTTATGAAATCCTTAGAATCAATGATGTATATGTATATAGTAATTGATGATTAGTGATCTGTCCTGAACCGGGGTCTAGAGATCCAGACTCAAGTCAATCATAAATAGTATGCAAATACTATGCAGAAGACCGGATGTATGAGTATCTGGTGTAATATCCGTTGTCCTTGAATGAGGAGAGCGGATTGGGCGTCCTGGAGATCCTTCACACCGACCTAACGCGTTGAAGTGGGTGAATGGTGGTGTCACCTGCAAAGATTCTCCAACGCTCAAGTCAGTGATGATATTCCAAGTAAGGAATGTATTTCAGAGAGTAATCGTTCATAAATTCAGTTGAAGATCCCTCACTTCATTAATGAAATGAGTTCAGATACCTGATTGGCTCATTTTACGAGGACTCGTTAGTGGGGAACCACTAACTCCCATTAGCATTATTTTATTGCGCACTTACCAGCATGATTGGGTCAAGTGGCTATTTTATATTGAGCATGGAGAATATAGACTAGGATTAGGGAACAAGTTGACCATCCCCGTGAGCAGAATTTGGCTCGTAGTGCAGGGAATTATTGATCGATCCCTGTAGCAATGATCCTTGTCTTTAGCACAGTGACGTGTGTGTTGTCCGGTGTCATGGTGTTATCCTGAACAACCGGTATAGGGAGAACGCCTGATACGGAATTACAGTCCGGATGTATACCGATGACACTGGTTACACGTTGATGTCTTGACAAAGACGTTGAAATATGTGTGGAGATCGGATACCGGTATTGAGACCGGATCATATGTCCCCTAGCTTGTGTGAGGGACTGAGTGGTTGTTCACATAAGCTACTCAACCTGTGAGAGGTCTGAATACCGGTGAGCTTACGCGTAAAACAGTTCCTTAGCATTTATTCGTAAAGAACCGTTCTCAAATTAAGAGATCTGGTCTGTTGGTGTCGTGACAACGGATTCAGACAAAGATTCGTTGTACGAGAATTTTAAGAGTTTATTGGAATTGAAAGCTCTTGAAGTTCGTGTAACGGCTGTAAAGCGCAAATTGCGTTGCATGATTAGACATTAATGCTTTTAATCGTGTGGGCAAGCAATTATTGCGTCTGAGATGGAAATCTCATTAACCGTCGTTTTGGGCTTAATGGGCCTGAAGTTTTCGAAACTTTTGGGCCTAGTAGATAGGCCCTTCGTCGAATTGCTATTGTTTTGGCGCCCATGAATTTGGAACGGTTGTGTCGTTTCGCTTGTGAACCAATGCGTTTAATCGAGAACGACACAACTTCCAGAGTGGGTAACCGAACCTCTTCGTTTCTTATAAAAGAAACACTTAGTGGATTCTGGGTTCCACTTGTTTCTGATTTCTTAGCAAGATTCTGTAAAAAATTTCGCAAGGAAGTTCGTCGCTTGCTCTACGAGACCTTTTTCATTCTTCATCTTCATCATCATTACCTGAGGTAATTATTTCTTCTTCCCCTGTAAACCTCGTCTTATTTTGGGTCTGTTATTCTTGCTTGAAGAGAATGTGGTTCATTTAGGGGGAGAATAATTTCTCGCAACCCTAATAGTCATGGGGAAGAATCCTTGTGATTCTTTCTAGGGCTGAGTCATGTCGCTCAGAAAGAGGATCTTACTCACTGTGGAAAGGCTATTTTCCCTTCTCAGAGTCGTCCTCTGATTGTAGTCGCTTTGTAGAAGATGAAGTGAGTAATGATTATCAACTTTCTGACGACATAATTTCTTATCATAGATTAAAGAATTCGGTCTAGACGATTCAAATGGCCACTGGAGAAGGAACTTCCAGAGATAATGCCATTGTGAAGACAACAGAAGGTCTTTACAGCGTCGCTGTTTCAAGGTTGAATTGGGAAGAACTTCAGGCTAAATGGCCTTTCTGCTGGGTGTCTAATGAATTTAAGGACTTGGCCTCTCGTCACGCAGATGAGGAAGGACCCCGGATTCAACCGAGGTTCACACTCTATGCGGAAGAAGAAATGAAAAGGTGGTATAGGGTATACGCACCACTCCCAACAGAACGGATATGCCACGTCGTCCCAAATGATCGTTCTGTATATATGTACGATTTTATCTTTCATTACCTGGGAGTCTGTTTCCCTTTAACCGAACTTCAGATGGGTGTGTTGAGGTTTTTAAATTGTGCACCCTCCCAACTTCATCCCAACGGTTGGGGCCTCGTCCGAGCTCTAGAGGTTTTGGGTGAACATTTCAACTTCACGCCTACTGTAGCAATGCTATTTTACTACACCCAAGTAGTTCAGAGGGCGAATAAGCAAGGCGGTGTTGGTTTGGTGACACTCCGGACTCTCTGTTCTTTTGTGAACTTTGAGTCTTACACCGATTCGGCCAAAGTTGATGGGAAGTCGTTTAAGACCTACTTCACCCGGATCTCCATTAAGAAGAGCAAACCGATATTTTGGAAGGATGAAGAGGGTGTCAACAAATTTCCACTGAGCTGGACCCATAAACATTTTCTCTTGAGCTCCCACGCATATTACGCTGATCAATCCGAGTTGTCTCCCGAGTCGTCAAAAGTGTTGTTCGCACTTGAAGCACATACTACACGTCGTAACGTATTTTCGTGTAGGCGTCTTTTAAGTAGTTCAAGTGGAGTCCGGGATGAATATCTACGTAATACTCATTTTATTTCACTTTTTCTCCTTTGTCAAATATATCGAATATTTCGTAGTTGCTAATCTCTCGTGCTTGTTCATGCAGGTGAAATAGAACAAGAAACTCCGGAAATGAATAAGTTGAAGGGATTTAAGGCGGCGGGTAAATCCGTTGCCCGTGAAAATGAAATCAAGCCTAAGCCCTCCACCAAGGATCGTCCTGAGTTGATCATCCTGACTTCGGATGCTGAAGGGGACATTCCGTTGGTTGAGGGCGGTTCATCCGATGTTGGCGCAGCTACGGGTCAGCCCCCAGTAGCTGAGAGGAGGAGAAAAATAAAAAATGATTCATTCGGGGGTCCATCCAAGAAGCGTAGAACTTTAGAAGATAAACCTGTAGAAACCTCAGAAACAGCTGGTGTTTCCTCCAAATAGCATAAGGGAATCGTTGCCGGGGTTTCTGGGCCAAATCCGATCTCCTACCCAACCACCTCGTTTCTTACCCCCTTCCTCTCATATCGGGGATCAACTCCAGCAGCTCTTCCACAGCCGATGTACGAGCTCCGGCCCACGCTTAGTACTAAAGAAATTAAGGAAGCGTGTGAGGCCGGAAGGTGGCAGTTAGCAGAACTGGCTGGAATGCTTTATTCATTCAGCGAGTTGGCTGACAATGTCGATAAGGTTGATGAGCTGAGTGATAAATTAGAACAGCTCAACCTTTCATCAGGGAAAGACAAAGCCACAATCAAATTAATGGAAGATCATCTTGCCAAGTCTAAGGAGTTTGGAGACATTATGAACAGAGAGAATCTTAAGCTTAAAGGTGACTTCAAAGACTTGGAAGGCAAGTTGGCAGAGAAGGAGGAAGTCCTCAACAAAGCAAAGGAAGAACTCCGCAGCAGCCAGGATAAAAGCAAAGCTGCTACTGAGGAGTGGTCCCAAAGGAAGAAGAAGCTCCTTCTTGAGATCGAAGGACTGAAGGCTGGGAGAGCGGAGTCTGAAGGATCGAGTGGGGAGCTGTCGAAGTTGCGGGAAGAATTGGCTATAGCGAGAGCTGAGAAGCAAGAAGCTGTTGATATATGCAGCCAGGCTGTTGAAGAATCCTTCGGCCTAGCTATACGCCAAGTTTTCTACCGCAACCCCACTGTGAAATTTAATCTCTATGGAATGAGTCCGTACTATGAATTCCATGGAGGAAAGTTAGTCACAGTGGTTGATGGTCGTCACGAAGATCCTCCGACGTCCCTGTATGGTTTGCCTCCTCTTCCTGAGGGTCAAACTATGGTACCGGATTTTGTCCTTCCTGTGTCTGAGGTTCCCTCATCTGAAGAAAGAACTGAGGCTCCTGGAGGGGAGATTCCTGTAGAAGTCCCGAAGGAAGGGACACAAGAGCCTGGTGCTGAGGGGGTACAGAAAATTGAAGAATAGATTCCTCCTCCGTAGTTTTGTTTTCATTTATATGTAAAGTTATGTACCGGGATCAACTCCGGCTTTAAACTATTATGTGTAACCTCGTTTTCAATGAATGAATTTCATTTAAGAAATTTGTCTTCATCGTTTCATGTATATTTAAGTCATTGTTAATCCGTTCTGTATGATTAACCTTGAGGTCGAATTGAAATCATTGCCTCGGAAGATTAAACAGCAAATGAATTTAGAACGGATAAATATATACATGTCCCCAAGTGCGTGTTAAGAAGAAGGTTCCTGTCTTTAGGGCATGATCCTTAATTCTTTTGGGGAAAAGAGGGGTCGATCCGTTGTTTAGTAAAATAGTGTAACAGGACGGATGACTGTTCTTACTTCATGTTATTCTTACTGGAGAAAACAATGTCGTCCATTGTAAGAATATTGTTCCAAGTTCGGGGAACTACGAAGGTGTAAGAAAGTGGTGTTTGAGCCTTCCATCATAAGGATGATGATGATGGGAGTTTGTCTATGCCAGGAGTTACGTCATTGTACCACAAAATAGGTGATAAAGAGTATCCGTCCTGGGAAAATACCACTTGAGAGCGAAAGTGCGGATTAACTTTCAAAATCTTCCATCATAAAAATGATGATGGGGATTGTTTGTATCAGGAGTTACATCATCAAATCACTTTATAGGTGATTGAGATCGTCCGTCTTGGGGATGTGTACGGCACCAGGAGTTACATCGTCAGATCACATAATAGGTGATTGAGATCATCCGTCCTTGGGATGTGTACGGCGCCAGGAGTTACATCGTCAGATCACAGAATAAGTGATAGAGATCATCCGTCCTGGACAAGTACACAGCGTCAGGAGTTACATCGTCAGATCACATAATGAGTGATTGAGATAATCCGTCCTGGAGACATTTTTTCAATCGTAGGAGTACGGATTGTGTGAATGCTTCTTCAATTTTCAAAAGCTTCCATCATAAGAATAATGATGGGAATTGTTCATACCAGGAGTTACATCATCAAATCACAGAATAGGTGATTGAGATCATTCATCCTGGAGTGATGATTGGAATTGTTTGTACCAGGAGTTACATCATCGAATCACTTTATAGGTGATTGAGATCATCCGTCCTGGAGACATTTTTCCAATCGTAGGAGTACGGATTGAGGTGGATGCTTCTCAATCGTATGGATTGAGTGCTCAATTTTCGTATCCGAAATCAGATATCAGTAGTACTCTACTAGCCCCCTAGCTGATGTGAGGAATTAGTAGATTTGCTCATATGAGCTATATCGATCGTAGTACGTCTGGATTTCGGAATTGTACTGGTGTGTAAATATCCGCTCTGGGAACAAGGTTCCGTTGTGATGAAACGATTGAGGGCGGATTAGAGCAATGAGAATCTCAGAAGTTTATCGAATTTTGCAACCCTTGGTTTTCGGGTAATGGTGGCCACGTTTCTCATGATTGGACATTTAATGCCTTTACTCACGTGGGCGAGCCATTATTGCGTTAAATGCGCATGTCTTAATAACCGTCACACAGGAACTTGGTGGCCCTAGGATTTGGATTTAATAGGTCCATTTAGAAGGCTCTGTTACGAAACGATGGCATTTTCACGCCTTTGTGTTCAAAATGACAATTTTAATCCACTAAACGGAGAGTCGTTTGAGGGTAAACGACAGGTTGCCTTGAGTCGGTATTTGAAAATTTTCATGCCCTGAAAAAGACATATTTGGCAATCTCAGTAACCATTTCTTCTTACTCCCCTGACGAACCTCTGCAAAAGTTTCGAGAAGATTATCGTGTCTGCCTCTGTGAATCTTAATTCACTATCCTCATCCATCCTTAGGTAACCACTTTCTTTCCATTTTTTGTGTCTTGTTTCAATATCTGAAAATGTCTAGGAAACGTTTTAGTTTCGGTGGTGTTAGCCCTAGAGGAAGAGGAGGAAGGGCTTTAACTCGAAACCCTACAGTTCGTGGTGGGAGGATCCTAGTGATCTTCCAATCGAAGCCACAATACCCAGAGAGGGAGGCGTCGCCATATCAAAGGCGAAGGGTGATAATACCCTCTTCGGAATCCTCCTCTAGTGAGAGTGCTGAGAGTGCTGATTTGTATCTCTCTGACGATGTGGATTTTTACCGCAGCGTGAAAGCTTTTACAATGGCGGTGAAGAAGAGAACTGGGGGAAGAACATCTGGTGGGGAAGCACCCTCTCAGCAGTATATAATGAAGATAGCTTCCGGGCTGTGCAATGTAGTCGCACACCGGATCGACTGGGTGAAATTCCAACGGAAGCGCCCATTCAGCTGGGTGGCTGAGGAATTTCGCGAAACAACATCTGTCCACGCTCGAGAGGACGGAGCGGAGCTGGAACCACGTTTTACGGTCTTCAAGAAGGATGAGGACAGGTTTCAGTTTATGGTGCTCGCTCCGCTTCTGTCAGAACGGATATGTCATACGCCGGACGAGAGGTCCTTGTATATGTATGACTTTCTGTTTTTGAATCTTGGCGTGCGCTTTCCCCTCACCGATTTTCAGATGGGGGTTTTAAGATTTCTGGATTGTGCTCCTTCGCAGCTTCACCCCAACGGATGGGGGTTGATCCGTTCTCTTGAAGTGCTTGGGGAGCACTTCAACTTCCAACCGACGGTAGCTATGTTGTTCTATTTTTCCCAAGTAATCCGTCGTGCAAATAAGGAGAAGGGGGAGTGAGTTTGATATCGCTCCGGACTCTCTCCAAGATTATCAACTTTGAGGCGTATACCGACTCAGCCAAAGTTGATGGTCATTCTTTCAAGTCTTACTTCACAAAGATTAGCGTCCATCCTGACGAACCAATTTTTTGGTTGACTGAAGATGGGATTCCGAAATTCCTAGTGGCTTGGACGCATGAGCATTTCTTATTGACCTCCCAGGCGTACTACACTGAGGAGGATGAACTGAGCCCATCTTCAGTTTCTGTTCTTTCAGCCCTTCAATCCTACACCGCCTCGCACCAATTTTTCTCTTGCAGGCATTTATTAGGATCGTGGTCCACCCGCGAGGAGTATTTGCGTAATTTTCCTGCCATTTTTCATGCTTTATTGTATCATGCCTTGAAATCTTTGATCTCTAACCGTGTTATTTGATTTTGCAATTGAAATTGAAACTGTGTCACCAGAGATGGAAAAGCTGAAAGGACTCAAAGCTGGAATGAATTTCGTAGTAGCTGAGAATGACATCCAAGCAAAACGGAATTCGAAGAAAGCTACAGCTGAGACTATAATTTTGACTTCATCTGCTGGTGACGATATCCCCTTGCTTGAGGGCGGATCCGAGAAACCGTCCTCAGAGGTTGCGGCTGTGAAGGTCGGAGAGAAAAAGAAAAGGACAAAACGTGATTCCTCCAAGACCTCGGACCGTCAACCTTCTCCCAAGAAACTAAAAACTTCAAGAGGGGCTGCTGATCCGGAGCTTTCTAAGGGAAAGAAAGTGGAAGGGCCCACTCCGGATGCCCCAGGCGACGCGATCACTTATGGTGCAAAGCCAATAACGACTTATTTTGCACCCAAAGTTCCTCGCCCTCTTGAAAGTAGCTCTGGTCTTGCTCAATACCTGGTATACGAGGGTTCCGTTCCTGAGGGTGTCCCTGAAACTCCGTACAAGCTGAAGCCTTCATTGAAGAGTGAAGAAGTAACCAAAGCTTGCGATGCCAGACAGAAGCACCTGGCAGAATTATCCGGTCTTCTGAGATCGGTTCGCGAGCTTTCAGAAGAGAATGAGAGGCTCAGCTTGTTGGTTGGCAAGGTTAACGATCTTAGCGTTGCTGCTGCTAAGGATAAGGCAAACATCCTCCGTTTAGAAGGTAGATTAGAAGCTTCCAAAGAGGAAGGACATAAGAAGGATGAAGAAATTGCCAGACTGAAGTATCTTGCCAAGGAGTTGGAGGTCCAAGTTCTTGACCAGAAGAAAATCAATTCCGACCTCCATGCCAGCCTTTGTACGGAGAAGGAACGTTCTTCGAAGCTAGGAGAGGACCTGAAAGAAGCTAAGATCGTCCACTCTCAAGGAGCAGAAGATTGGTCGCGTAAGGAGAAGGAGCTGCTCTTAAGGTTGGCTGATTCAACTGACGAAGTCAAAACCCTGAAAGCAGACTTGGCTGAAGCTGTAGATATGTGTGATCAAGCAGTCAAGGAGTCTTTCGGGTTGGCAGTTCGTCAGGTTCAATACCGGAATCCCAAGGTGACATTTAATTTGAATGGTATTGATCCGTTCTATGAGTTTCACCAAGGGAAACTGGTGGCCATTGTCAAGGATCGTCATGAGAGTCCGCCTAACACTCCATATAGATTTGCTCCTTTACCTGAAAGCCAATCAATGGGACCTTCTCTCCTGAAACTCAGAAGTACAGGAACAAGCTCTGGCGCTAATGAAGGCAAGACCGGAGATAAAGGCAAAGGGAAGGAAGGAGATACAAGTCAGAAAAGCTAGTGCCTTCCCTATTTCTTTTTCTTTTTATTGATTCAAATTCGCTGTGTTCCGGGATCAGCTCCGGATTATTATACGAATTTCTCCATGTAATTTTCATTTGATCAATAAAAGAGCCATTTGCCTTTATATGCTTGTTTAGTAGAAAACAGCTTTAATAGAGGGATTGCATGTGTATTGAATCATTCCAGATTTAAGTAATGAAGATCGGATAATAATATAAAATCTTCTTTCCGGACTTGTACATGCGAGATGAAGAACGGATAGGAGTATATAACTATCGTTTTTCATGTATAGGCGTTTTGATAGCCAAAGACTTGATTTGACAGGAAAGATAGAGTATCTTTTTGTCAAGTATGAGTAATTTGATATATAAAAGCCTGGTAGAAATCGTATCCTATTTTTTTTTTGAAGATCATGCCTTTTGGTCGTAAATATCATAATAAAAACAGCCGTTGTGGGTAAACATGTCATTGTCATAAGAACGGCTTGTAATGTTAATCTTGAGGGGGAATGATTGTGAGAACGTTTCATCAAGAGTTCATTCCTCAAGATATTCGTTAAACTGTTGATGCTGTCCCCCAGTATCATTGGGTGATCGGTACTTTGAACAAACTCTGAGTGAGACTTTCACGTGAGAGTTTTTAAGAGTGAGGACTTCGAGTAAAAATTCCTCTAATTGTTAATTCTAAATGTAAATATTTCCGACTGCAAGGTTTCGGGTGAATATGCCTCGTATTGTGGCGTACCCGAACGAATTATTATTGGGTCGGAGTTCATGAGTCAAGTTTCAATCTGAAGAGTTGATGACTCAGAATTTCAAGCTATAAAACTTCCAAATAAGGGACTTTGAAAGAGAGTATTAATTTGGAGTTCAGTATAACTTACTTGTATTTAGAGTTCGGTTTAACCCTACAATCCATTCTTTTAATCGGTCTTTGGTTTTTCCCATTGACGATTCTTCACCGACGTTCGGTCAATCCTACTAGCCGTACTCAGAGTTCGGTTTAATCCTACAATCTGAGCCTTCAACACGGGGTTCAGATCAGGGCTAATCCTAAACTTACTGCACCCGTTACTTGGGGTTCAGCGTGGTCTTGAAGAAGAACCAACTTACTGCGCCCAAGCCTTCAATACGGTGTTGGGTTTTACCCTTTTACCGTTCTTGGAATGGGGTTTGGTTCAATCCTACAACCCATTTCCTGAGGTTCGGTTTAATCCTACAGCTCAGGTCTTCATCGGTGTTCAGCCAAACTTACTTACCGTACCCAGAGTTCGGTTTAATCCTACAATCTGGGCCTTCTATCTCTTAGACACACTCGAGGAGTTACATCGTCAATTACAGAATGGGTAATTGAGATCATCCGTCCTGAGTATGCTCTTGTACGCTGCACATATTCGAGGAGTTACATCATCAACTACAGAATAAGTAATTGAGATCATCCGTCCTGAATATGCTTCTGTACACCGGATAAACTGAAAATCACAGCATAAGAAAAACTTAAAAGAGTTAAATTGTTGTGAGAGATTCTTATTAAATCAAAAATAAGAATTACAATGAGAGTGTAGCTGGGAAAATAATTTCTCCAGTATTCAATCCAAAATAAGGATAGGAGAATATGCATTGCTCCAACAGCTAGCTATAGTAGATGCGCAAGTTTTGGGTGTTCCACTTATTTCGGATTGGAGTTCCATCAAGGTTCTCAAGGCGGTAAGAGCCTTTGCCAGCAACCTCGGATACCCTGTATGGGCCTTCCCAGTTTGGGGCTAGTTTGCCTTGATGAGCAAATTTGTTCCCTATACTTGCTTTTCTCAAAACCAAATCTTCAACGTTGAAAGTCCTTGATTGAACTCGCTTGTTGTATCGGAGAGCAACTTTGGCTTTGATAGCTTGATCTCTGATGAATGCATCTTCTCTGAGTTCTTGTATGACATCCATTTCTGACGCCAAATTAGCATTATTAGTCTCTTCAGAGAAGTATTTGACCCTTGTGGAAGCAATCTGCAGTTCCACGGGTATCATTGCCTCTACCCCGTATGTTAGGCGATATGGGGATTCGTTAGTAGATGAATGAGGCGTTGTCCGATATGCCCACAGGACATGACACAATTGGTCTGTCCATCCGCCCTTGGCTTCACCAAGGCGTTTCTTCAGTCCTTTCAGCACCTCCCTATTGGCCACCTCAGCTTGGCCGTTAGTTTGGGGATGTTCGACGGATGAGAATATTTGGGTTATTCCTAACCCTTCGAGTAAATCTGTGAACTTTCTATCCGTGAATTGGGTGCCATTATCTGTGACAATCCGTGCTGGGACCCCGAACCGTGTTATAATGTTTTCATACATGAAACGACGAGTTCGGGCTGAAGTAATATGTACCACCGGCTCTGCTTCAATCCACTTAGTGAAATAATCGACCCCTATAATGAGATATTTGATGCCCCCAGGAGCAGTTGGAAAGGGGCCCAGAATATCCAATCCCCATTAGTAGAAGGGCCATGGAACAGCGGATGTGAAGAGTTCTTCCGCCGGTGTGTGGTAAAGATTAGAGAATTTTTGGCAAGCGTCGCATTTTTTGACGAAGTCAATGGAGTCTTGCTTCATCGTGGGCCACCAGTATCCGGCCCTGAGGATTTTTCGCATTAAGCTTCTTCCTCCGGCGTGGTGTCCACATTGTCTTTCATGCACTTCTTCCATTACGTCTTGCACCTCATTCTCTTTGAGACAAATCAAATAGGGCATGGAGAGCGCCCTTCTGTAAAGATTACCATCGATCATAGTGAAGTATGGTAATTCCCTCCTTATCCTTGTCTTTTCCTTCTCATCCGTAGGTAGCTGTCCATCAGCCAAATAACGGATGTAGGGGGCCATCCATGTGTCTCCATAAAGGGAGTTTGTCATTATGGCATTTAGAGAAGGGAAAAGAGGAATGCTGGGCGACGTTAGTGTGCTTTGAACCAGCGTAGTGGTGCTACCTGGTCGTTTGGTGCTTGCTAATCTGGAGAGTATATCCGCTCTAGTATTCTCTTCACGTGGAACATGCTTGAATTCCATCTTCGAGAATTTCTCTCTCAACTCCTTGACACAGTTCAAGTATAATTGGAGTTGAGGTTCGCGAGCCTGATAATCTCCTAAGATTTGTGAAATCACCAGTTGTGAATCGCTGCAGAGCGTCGCCTCAGAAGCTCCGATGTCAATTGCAGCTCTCAGTCCGGCCAAACAAGCTTCGTACTCAGCTTGGTTGTTGGATGTTTTGAAATTAAAGCGAAGGGAGATTTCCAGGTATACTCCGTCATCACTTTCTAGAACTACACCTGCTCCAGAGCCTCTTTGGTTCGATGAACCATCAACGTAAATGGTCCAATGGACACGAGGGGAATCTGGATCAGTCCCTGTCATTTCCACAATAAAATCAGCCAGGACTTGAGCTTTAATAGCACTTCAGGGTTCATAGGATATATCAAATTCAGAGAGTTCAATAGACCATTTGATCATCCTCCCAGCGAGATCGGGCTTGAATAAAACAGAGCGGAGTGGTAAATCCGTTCTCACTATAATTGGATGGGTGTGAAAGTACGGTCGTAGTCGTCGAGAGGCCCAAACAACAGCGAGGGCGGCCTTTTCGATTTTTTGATACCGGATCTCAGCACCTTGTAAGGTTTTACTAGTGAAATAGACCGGTCTCTGTCCATCGGGAGTTTCTTTTATCAAGGCAACGCCCAAAGCTTCATCTGAAATAGCCAAGTATAGGATGAGTGTATCCTCGGGGTTAGGCTTTGTGAGAATGGGAGGTTTGGACAACACCTCCTTAAGCTCTTGGAATGCTTTCTCTTGTTCCTGTCCTCACTCGAACTTCTTGGACTTTTTCAGTATTTTATATAGAGGGAGTGATCTGTGAGCCATTTTAGGCATGAACCGTGCCAAAGCTGCTACTTTTCCATTCAGGGATTGGACTTCTCTGAGATTCTTTGGACTCTGCATGTCTAGAATCGTTTGGCACTTCCCTGGATTGGCTTTAATACCACGTTGAGTTAACATGAAACCCAAGAACTTCCTAGCAGGGACAGCGAAAGTGCATTTCATTAGGTTTAGCCTCATGTTAAATTCTCTCAAGCGGGTAAATACTTGGCGTAGGTCTTCAATATGATCGCCTGCAATCGGTGTCTTGGCTATTATATCATCGATGTACACTTCAACAAGCTTGGTATGCATACCCTCAAAAACCTTGTTGATCATGCGTTGGTAAGTGGCCCCAGCATTTTTCAGGCCGAAGGGCATAACTGTATAGCAAAAGACACCGCGATCATTTATGAAAGCTGTCTTTTCTTGATCCTCTTCGCACATTGGAATCTGGTTGTAACCTGAATAAGCATCCATGAAACTCAGGTATTGATAACCAGAGGAATCATCTACCATCCGATCTATATTAGGAAGAGGATAAGGATCCTTTGGACAGCAACGGTTAAGGTCCACATAGTCAATGCACATTCTCCATTTACCATTGGACTTACGGACCATCACCACATTCGAGAGCCAAGAGGAATAACGGATTTCTTTGATAAATCCGGCCTTCAGCAATTCCTCAGTTTGCTGGCAAGCTGCCTTCTGTTTCTCTGGGCCCAATCTCCTTTTCTTTTGGGCAACCGGTCTCGTTTCTGGATAGACGGATAATTTATGACAGCAGAAAGCAGGGTCTATGCCAGGCATATCGGCTGCAGTCCATGCAAAGAGGTCTTTAAATTCTTGCAGGAGCGTCAGTAGTCGCTGTTCCATTTCTGAATCTAGCTTGTCATTAATATGGGTGATCTTTTCTGGAGAATCTCCCAAGACGATGTCCCTGGAACTTCCATCCGGTGTGGGCTTTAATGGGTTGGACGGATCAATGTTCAAATCCGCCCTAGGGTCCAGGTCGACAAGGCTTACAGATCCAGCGGCTGCTCCAGCATCATTGAGTTTCCTCTTTTTATTGGAGGTGTCTAGCTTTGTCATGTTGAGGCTTAGGTTGTAGCAGTACCTAGCCATCTCTTGATCACCCCGGATAGACGAAACAGCATTATCCTTGTTAATGAACTTGATAAGGAGATGTGGGGTTGATACAACTGCCTCTATTGCATTTAGTGTGGGGCGGCCTATGATGCCATTAAATGGTGATTTGACATCAATCACTAGCACTCGGGATTTAACCGTTCTGGCCCCTGGTTCGCCTTCAAACGAAATAAAGGTATCAAGATACCCTTTAGTCGATTGCTTTGCTCCGTTGAAAGCTGTTAGTTCCTGCGTATAAGGCTGTAAGTCTGAGTCTTTAAAACCCATTCTTTCAAAGCAATTATAGAAAATAACATCGCAGGAACTTCCCTGGTCAACAAGGATTCTTCGGACGTCCTTGTTGGCTATCACTGCAGTGATGACCACAGCATCGTCACCGCCAGGAATGGTTGGGCCAAAATCCTCATCGGAGAAAGAGATTGTTGGAGCCTCAATCCCACCTTTGTAAGGGCGATTGTCTTTGACTTTCCCTTGCATAGAGAGAATCATTCTATGATGATTCTTACGAGCTGTAATTGAAGCTCCTCCTCCAGCGAATCCTCCAGTAATCATGTCAATGACTTCACGCCGGCCTTGACGCTGTTGTTGAGGCATGCTATCTTTGTGTGCTATTTCATCAGTCATCACACCCTTTTGTTTCTCTGAAGCAGAGAATTTTCTGACCGGATTACGGTCATTGTCATCCCCGTCGTCTGGATCCCTTTCTCTTTTCTTATTCCGCTCTACTCTATCAAAGGATTTCTCTTTGAACAGGTATTGCTTTAACTTGCCTTCTCTAATTAGCGTTTCAACCGCGTTCTTTAGAGCTTGGCATTCATCAGTGGAATGACCATTCTGTTCATGAAAATCACAATACTTACGGGGATTTCCTGGTCTTTTCATAGGGGCTGGTCTTCTGATGCCATATATGCTGAAAGCTGGCTATCCGACCTCTCTTAAAATCTGAGATGGCTTGGCAGATAGTTGTGCATAATGGCTGAAGGAATTAACATGCCTTTCTCGAGGTCGGAGAGAATGGTTATTAACTTTAGGATTGGTGAATGGCCTCTCCATGCGTTCTGACCTCGTTTTCTCCTTACCCTTCTGGGTTTGGGAAGGTGGTGTTGATGGCTTTTTCTTTGCAGCTATGGCTTCCAAGTGTATCTCTATACTCACGTACTTTGAGGCTTTTTTCCTGAACTCCTCAAAAGTTACTGGAGGGCTCTTTGCTAATGAAAGAGCAAAAGCTGATCCTGGCTGCAACGCCTCAATAACGATATGCAGCTTAATAGACTCTGTGAGGTTAGGAACCAGGGCTGCTTCCTTGTAGAACCTCTTCAAGAAATCTTTTAAGCCTTCGTTTTCACCTTGCTTAATCTGAGCCAAGGTATGAGATGTCCTGGGTACATCTCTAGAGATGACAAAGTGAGTCTCAAAAGTAGCTGCCATTTCAGCCCAAGAATCTATGGATCCAGAAGGTAGGCCTTTAAACCATCCGAGGGCCTCCTCAGATAACGTTCGAGGGAACATTCGACACATCACATCTTCATCAGCCCCCAAGTACATGGCTTCAAACACATAAGCATCAAGGTGCTTAGTAGGATCAGTTTCACCATTGTATTTTCCGATGGAAAGTGGCTGAGTAGTTTGAAGGTGCTTGGGGATGTGGATGCTCATAAGTCTCCTTGAAAAAGGAACTTTTAGCTTGTAAGACACTGGGGATGCTGTCGTTGACTCTTTCTTCCTTCGGGAAGCTTCATCTTCAGAATCACGAGTCTGTTCTCTCCCCTCAAACGTAGGGATATTTGAGTATTGGAGAGTGGTGGATTTTTCACCATCAGTTGTATGGGGAGTGTGTCGTGTGCGAGATGATTCCTTATCCTCGTTTTGCCTTCTTTCTTTTCGCAATTCAGCGAGTTCCCTTTGGAGTTAACTAATCAGCTCATCACGAGGATCAGGATTAGACACTGTTACTATCTTTTTTGAGCTGCCCCCATGAGAATCAAAATTGAGCTTCCTGAAGACGTTGGGGTTGGCTCTGCCTTCAGGCTGATTCTCCACGAAATCTTGTGCTTCGCCTTCCATTGTGGATTACTTGCTCTGTCAAAGGATATGGGAATAACTTTATCGTGTCCCACTGGGCGTGCCAATGATCTGTCCTGAACCGGGGTCTAGAGATCCGGACTCAAGTCAATCACAAATAGTATGCAAATACTGTGCAGAAGACCGGATGTATGAGTATCCAGTGTAATATCCGTTGTCCTTGAATGAGGAGAGCGGATTGGGCGTCCTGGAGATCCTTCACATCGACCTAACGCGTTGAAGTGGGCGAATGGTGGTGTCACCTGCAAAGATTCTCCGACGCTCAAGTCAGTGATGATATTCCAAGTAAGGAATGTATTTCAGAGAGTAATCGTTCATAAATTCAGTTGAAGATCCCTTACTTCATTAATGAAATGAGTTCATATACCTGATTGGCTCGTTTTACGAGGACTCGTTAGTGGGGAACCACTAACTCCCATTAGCATTATTTTATTGCGCACTTACCAGCATGATTGGGTCAAGTGGCTATTTTATATTGAGCATGGAGAATATAGACTAGGATTAGGGAACAAGTTGACCATCCCCGTGAGCAGAATTTGGCTCGTAGTGCAGGGAATTATTGATCGATCCCTGTAGCAATGATCCTTGTCTTTAGCACAGTGACGTGTATGTTGTCCAGTGTCATGGTGTTATCCTGAACAACCGGTATAGGGAGAACGCCTGATACGGAATTACAGTCCGGATGTATACCGATGACACCGGTTACACGTTGATGTCTTGACAAAGACGTTAAAATATGTCTTGCAGATCAAATACCGGTATTGAGACCAGATCAATTAGTAATGATTGATGATGAGTTTGATGAATGATTGCTTGAATAACATGGTACATGAAAATCTTGAGATTAAAGATGATTATGCACAAACATACATGAATCTTTGATAATGTTTAAACCCTTGATGATACATGAACTCTTGATGATATATCATGAATTCTTGGTTATTGTATTGATTCTTAATGATGCATGAATTTTTGATTAAATATGAATTCTTGATGATGTATCACTTATATGTTGTTTAACTAGTGGTATCTAAATAACAAACATCTTCCTTTAACAATGGTATGAATTGAATTAGTAAGAGGAAGAGATTATGAGGACATAATCTTGATTATGTGCTTATCACTATGCCTTGATAATAAATACATATATTGCATGTACAAGTGGTATCTATGCTTTGACAATCTATGCAATTATATGTTGTTTTTAATAATGCCTAAAAGAAAGTAGGTATGCTCGATGTATGTTATAACAAGTGATTGCCTAGACTTTAACTTCATGACTAGTAATATCATAGGCATGAACAAGAGAGTATATTAAGAGACAATGCATAAAATGCTAAGAGATAATGCTTGATATGTTAAGTGATGATGCATGATCTTGACTGTGAAAAGAAGTTTGAAAATATGCATCATTGAGATTGAAAAGAATTTTTGAACAACATTATGAACAATGATGAATGCTTGAATGCTAAAAATCTTGTGCTGAATGCTTAAATGACAATAATTGATATCAAGTGCTTAAATTAGCAAATCCATCAAGTGGTATCATGCATGACATCTAGATAACAAATGGTATGACATAGATGAGTGTATGACTTGCATTACACACGATGACCATGATATGCTTCTGTGACTTGTCTATATGTATTACTATTTATCTATGCAAAATGTTTTCTTGTACATATTTGATAAATGCCATATGTGAATGCTTGACTAGACCTATATGTAACATCATAGGCATAAGATAAGAAGAGATTATTTGAGATACAAAAGTCATATGGAAAATAGTGAATATTTGGCACATGTTCTAGCACAAATGCATGAGTAGTACAACAAAATTGTTTTAATCACTCCATCTTTGCTTTGATACCTAGACATAAGTGAAATCGCATTAATAAAGTGGTATCAACATCTATATTTATCCTTGTTAAATTGCATGATTAAGGGGGAGTTTTATAACATTTCTTTTTAACAAGTGATATCTATTGATGATATGTTATCTCTTTATCAAGTGGCATGAAAAAGTGAGCAAATCATTTTTAGAAAACTCTCTTTCCAAAATAATACTGCATCAAAGACCTAAAATTGGTACAAACTCTTGTGGACTCAATGCTACTAACAATATGCTTTGCAAAGAGTTTGTTAAGTTTATGTAAGATGATTCAAAATGGTAAATCAAACTACCAAACTGGGAAAACAAAGAATTGATCAAGGAATGAAACATGGATGAAGCAAAATGCCACACAAGGATGTGAAAAAGGGCATAAAACTTGCAAAATACCAAGGTATGATCGAATTTTTACTCTACCATTATGATCTGTGAATTCTATAAATCATATTAACAAGTGGTATGAATAACAAATTCCACAAGATGAGTATATCACTTCATCCCTGCTCTGATACCTAGATATATGTATACATTGTTGAAAAATCTTCTATGTTACTGCTCTGATACCTAGAAATGCATCAAGAAATATTAATGAAATGATTAACAAGTGGATTGTTATATGCATTGGTATCTAACCTTTGAATGGTATTTACTCATATTATGGTATCTATTATTTCAACAGTGGTATCTATTAAAAAGAGGATATCATATGCTTTAAAAAGTAAACAAATGGTATCAGACTTGATTAAATTGACCTACAAGTGATATCAAACTTGATCAAATTGGTATAATCGATTTCACATGTTAATAAGTGGTATATTTTTTACAAGTGGTATCAATTACAGTAGTAAGGGGGAGTATGCACATGAATGATTATCCTTGATTTCACTTTTTTGTAATTATATTTATGGTACTCATGCTTTTACTCAATTATATGCTTACTTGGAAGAATATCATTGTGCGTTTTGATAATGCCAAAATAGGAGAAAAGTATGTGCTTATTAGAAGTGATTATGAGCTTATGTGTCTATCCTAATTGAGAAAATTACTTGCTTACTTATATTTGACTTGTTTACAACTGTGTAAATAATGACATGTGTGCTTAATCATGTGACGCCTCTCATACTTGAAAATGATACTCACTACATGATTAAAATAAGTTAGCAATCAATCATATGCTTACTTGATGAATAAATTATGTGATTGCTTATTGACTCTAGATGCAATAAAATGGCATATATCATTGATCATGCTTTAAGCTTTGATTTGAAATCCATATGAAATACTTGCTCTAAGTCTCTCTTATTCAAATAAATGAGCTTATATGTTGATGGCATAGATTATGACTAAGATAATGATCTTTTTGATGATGCCAAAGGGGGAGAGATTAGTGAAAGGATTAGTGATATCAATTGCATGATTAAAACAAGCTGGTATAAGTTACAAGATTAAGGGGGAGAATAACACTTAAACAATATTGACACAATGGACTTCACTAGCATCCATTACATCACAAAGGGGGAGAATACATATAAACATTGATTGTCATTATTCTGTGAAACTAACACCCCACGAGATGAACATTGGTTGTCATCATCAAAAAGGGGGAGAATGTGTTTAAATGTTGAAACAGGTTTTGATAATGACAAACGTGAAGACTAAGGCAAAGACTCCTAAAGGAAGAAAGGATATTACCATGAAGCCAATATGATGAATTTGCAACACATGAATACAAGCCATATGGAACATTAATTGTCATCATCAAAAAGGGGGAGAATGAAGTTGCATATATAAGTATGCAAAGTAGTTTTGATGAATGACAAAGTATTCATGATGATGATGGAATGGCAAAGGTTTAGAAACAAGAAGGTTCAAGCACAAAGGCAATGGCTAAGAACAAAGAGATGAAGATGCCTCACAAAGAGTTAAAGAAACATGAGCTATGGAAGACAAGGTTGATGACATGAACTAAATCATGAAGAACAAGCTCATAAGTTGAAGAAAAATCAAGGAAACAAGCATGAGGATCAAAGGAATAAGCCATGGGTCAATACATATCAAGAACATATCAAAGACCTTGAAGAAGTACATGTGCTAATCGATTAAACCATTGCCATAATCGATTACATAGGTTCTGGAATGAACATAATCGATTATAGATAAAAGGCTAATCGATTACCAATTGAAAAGGTTGAAGACTGAGCATCAGGTATTTGGAATAATCGATTACAAGGAAGAATCTAATCGATTACTGAGCTTCTGTTTTGTCCATAATCGATTGCATAAGTACCTAATCGATTACCATGCTGTGAGACACAATTAAGAGCATCAGGTATCATCCAATAATCGATTACAAGGAAAGGCATAATCGATTAGAAGGGTTCTGTTTCATATCTAATCGATTACAGTAGAAAGTCTAATCGATTACCTGTTGCATAATACTGAAGATTTCAAAAGCTAATCGATTACAGCTCGAAGGCTAATCGATTACCATAGTGTCAGAATGTGGGAAAATGCTTTTAAGTGGAACTCTAGCTCATTTCTTCACTCCCACTTTATGCCCATGCTAAGGTATCCGTTGGAGAAAATGTGCAACGGCTGGAAACCCTAAAAATGGCTATAAATGAAGCATGGATTCAAGCAAGAGGAAGGGCACCAAGGGAGAGACCAAGGCACAACAAAAGGCAATCAATATTCTTCTTCTAGAGGTCTTCTTATTAGATTTCTCTTGTATATTCTGCAACTCTTGTTTCTAAACTTGCATATTGCTTAAGAGTTGTTAGATTGTGAGTTTCAATTTGTATATCCTCTCTTGTTGAGAGTTAGAATTTGTGAGAGCTTTCATTTGTGTATCTACTCTATTGAGAGAGTTAATTACTTGTAAACCAAACACCAAAACACCAAGGTTTTTCACTCTAGGTTGAGTGGTCACAAAGGTTAGGGTTCAACCTTTGGGTATTGAGAGATTGTGAGATTGGGTGGGTTGCCCTTTGCTTGTGAGGATTGAGTTCTTGAGTGTGGGACACTAGGAAGCTGCAATTGCTCAAAGCTTGTATCTCAAATCTTCAATAGTGGAATCCTTCAAGTGGGTTGCTTGAAGGCGAGACGTACACCGGGTTGGTGGAACTCGTTAAATTGGTTTGCATTTCTCTCTACCTTGAACTCTTTATACAACTGCGCATATAAACTATTTGTTGAAATGCTTGAGCTGAATGTGTGAATCAAAGTTGTTGTTCAAGTAGAAAACTAACTCTGCATGCCAAGTGTTTGATAATTTGCTTGAATCAATATTTGGTAAAGTTCGTAAAAACTGAAATTTATTTTAACTTGCCAAGTATCTAGATCATTGTTTCCTATCAACTCTTGTGTGATACTTACTTAATTGCCTTCACTTATTTCATGCACACAAGCTGTTTGATATATTAAATGAGATGAACCCTTACAGGAAACATCACATTATTTATGAAATAAATCTATGCACTCCAACTGATTGATAAATTGTTTAAACCAATAACTTGCCTTGTTTATCACACTTAAAGCTAAATATTGTCATTGCACATCAAGTGTGTCATAGTGTGATATGTGCATAAAAGTTGTTGTCTCTTCATCATTGCATCATCATTTGTATATTACTAACCATTTCTAAGGGGATTCCGCGCGAAAATTTGAAACACTCAATTTACCCCCCCCCCCCCTCTTGAGCGTTGAGGCCTTGGCTAACAAATGGATTTCAGCATCCAACGTCCATGATAGATAGTTTTTTCCAGATATGTCAAGAGCCACGAACTCAAGGTTGGTAATATTTGACATAGTTATTTCTATACAAAAAATTATAAATAAGTTAGAAAATACTCATTATATTATCTATAATTACTAATGGTAATAACAAGTTAATAATGATTATAAATATGTTTTGTTTTTATTTAATTATAAGCACAATATTTTTTTAAAAAAATAGAGTAACTTAAATGATCTGGTATTAAAGATTTATAATTTTCATAAAATGTCATTCAGATACTAGTGGTCTAATGGTAAAGTGATAACTTATCATGTTATAAGTCTTGGGTTCAAATCCTTACAAGTATTATCTTATTTTTAACTCTTTTATTATAATTATACTAATTATAAAGACTAATTTAACAATGAAAGAGTTATGTACACGCTTCAGGCACTGCTATATTAAGAAAATAATAATCGCTATAATAGTCAACGTGAAGTGGAAATAATAAATAATATAATAATCAATTATAGTGGCAATTGATAAATATATAGTAAATAAAATTAACTCAATAAATGATTTATTTATTTATGATAATTTTAAATTGTTATAGTTCTTCAGTAACTATCAATAAATATTTTTTGAGAATTCTTCGGGAATTCTTTTAAATTTCATAGGAATGATTGAAATATAAGTTCTTCAGGAACTTATTATTATTTTATACATCCTTCCGGGATGTATGGAGTATAAGGTATGAGTTCTTCAGGAACCCTTTTATATTATATATATTATATATAATAGAAGATACATAAATTAAACTAAAATTATGAAATAAAATTAAAATGATGTGTTACCTTTCAAAGGTTTGATTAGATCTCAGTTGGTCAGAATCTTGTGCTGATAACGTGTTATGAAATAACTTTAAAGAAATTGAAGAAGAAAAGAGGAATAGAAGAAGAAGTAGCAATGTATGAATTCCTTTCACTCTTGTAAAAAATTATGAAGGGTTATGAGCCCTTTTATAGCCTAAGGTGGACATCCACCTTTATTTTAATATTCATAATATTAATGGCTATTGTTGATTAATTATAAAATAAAATATTAAAATTACAATGGTTAATATTAATTATTAATGTAACATCCTAATATTAAAGTTTAATTTATTTTGTCGCATGAAATAAATAAATATTATTGGAGAATAAATTAAGTTAATGTGGATTAATTAGGAATTTTTCCTAAATTATTATAAATTAATTATGAGTTGTTAATAAAGTAATGAAATTTGAATAATTAATTTTGGGGATTAATTTACACGTTTATTACACTGATGAGATTAATTTAGTAATGATAAGATTCAATGTATTGTTATGGTAATCATCTTTTATTTTTTTAAGATTTAGAACAATTTAAAATAAAAAATAAAATGTTCAAAATTAAAATTAGTTATATCAACATAAACTATAAATTTAGTCATTTGACTGATTTTCGATTACTTAGCACGTTAAATGTTGAGACTAAGGATCAGTTTCTAGGCTTCCGACTCAATTAATACATGAAAAAAAAATCTTAAAAAGCATATACTCTTTAGTAGGTAATTTGGTTCTTTAAATATAGTCGGTATTAAGTTAATTAAGCGAGAGTAAAATTGCCATTAAAGTTTGAAATGGTCAATAAATGTTTGATTATTTAAACATGGTACTATTAGATATTCAAATTTAACATATATATATATATATATGTGTGTGTTAGAAATATCTAAAATTTACTATTAATTTTCATATCTTAAAAAGATTAGTCTACAATTATTTATCAAAGATATAACGGGTCTATCAAAGTAAATAAATAAATGAGAGTAACTTTTTTAATAAATGCGAGTTCCATTGGTAAATAATTAAACTTATAATCTTAAGGATTCTAAGGCAAGTTTCTTTGATGTGAGGATATTAATTATTAATGAGTAATTTGGAAATACATATGCGACAAGTCTCTGTATTTAACCATTCTTTTATAAATCTTGTAATTTTAAAGTTAAGAACATAAGTGATATAAGTCCTTGCAATTTAACAATTTTTTATAAAATTTTAACGACTATTATTCATCAATAAGAGTTTAAGCTTATTTAATTATTATCTTTAATAACTATAAGAATATATTATCTACATCTTATAAGATATATGTATTAAGGTGGATTATATCTTATGGTTGAGTGAATGATTTTATTAGTATAAACTTTACATTAGACTAATTATATCGGTCTAATAAAATCGATGTAAAAAATGGTGGTGGTGACAATATTATAATTATTTTTATATTTTTTACATATGTGAGATGAGTGCAGTATAGCACTATGTTCTACTTTTTATATCATACAATTTATATATGTTGTTATAAACCGATATAAAATAGAGTTGGTTGTTATAAAATAAACTAAAAATTATGGAGGAAGATGAATTGGGAGAAGAGAATAGAAGAGAGCAATCAAAGAGGAGAAGTGAAATTGAAGTTATGTTTGCTTGCCTTGCCTTGGAGTCCTTTTATAGGCAATTGGACATCCATAAAATATTCATAACACTCCCTCTTGGATGTCCATATTTAAGAATATGCCTCGTTAAAACCTTACTAGGAAAAACTCAGTGGGATAAAAACCTAGTGAAGGAAAAAGAGTACAACATTCTTTACAAAGTAATTAAATAATTTTAATTTTCCCCCTCATTAGAATAGTTATGTAAGCGTCGAAGACCAATCTTCTGTAGTAGTTGCTCGAAGACTTTGGTTGGTAATGATTTTGTAAAGATATCTGCCAGATTCTCACATGATCAGACTTGCCTGGACATTTATTTCACCATTCTTTATAAGATCATGAGTAAAAAAATTTTTTGATGAAATATATTTTGTCTTATCTCTTTAATGTAACCTTCCTTTAACTGAGAAATACAAGTTGTATTATCTTTACATAAGATTGTTGGTGGTAATTTTCCAACATACAAGCCACAGGTTTCCTAAATATGTTGAATCATAGACCTCAACCAAACGCATTCTCGACTTGTTTCATGTAATGCTAGAATTTCAGCATGATTAGATGATGTTGCTGTAATCGTTTGTTTTATGGATCTTCATGAAATTGTTGTACTACCACATGTGAACAAATATCCTGTCTATGATCGTCCATTATGAGGATCACTCAAATACCCCGCATCTACATAACCAATTAGATTTGTCTTGGATACATATGGGAAAAATAAACCCATGTCCATTGTACCTCTAAGGTAGCGAAATATGTGCGTAATCTCATTCTAATGCATTTTTGTAGGAAAAGAACTATGCCTTGCTAACAAATTGACAACGAATGATATATCAGGTCGTGTATGACTAGCAAGATACATTAGTGCACCAATTGCACTAAGATATGGTACTTCAGGACCAAGTAGTTCTTCATTTTTCTCTTGAGGTTGAAAAAGATCTTTGCTTACTTCAAGTGACCTTACAACCATTGGACTACTCAATGGGTGTGATTTGTCCATATAAAACTGCTTTAGCACCTTTATAAGTCTTCTGGTGCATTAAGACTCCTTCCTTTATATTCTAATTGTAATCCAAGACAAAACTTTATTTTTCCCAAATCTTTCATCTCAAATTCCTTTTTCAAACAATTTACAGCCTTGATAACTCTTCAGGAGTTCCAATGATGTTTAAATCATCTACATAAATAGCAATTATAACAAACTCTTAGACAAATCGGGTCATTTTTATACCCTTCTTTCAACAAATATTCACTGAGATAATTGAATCACATACGTCTAGATTGTTTTAGTTCGTAAAGGGATTTATTCAATTTAATTGAATAATTTTCTCAAGAATTTGTCTTGTATGCTTCAGACAAATTAAATCCTTCAGGGAGTTTTATATAGATGTCATTTTGCTTCAGGTAAATTAAATCCTTCAGGGAGTTTTATATAGATGTCATTTTCAAGTGTGCCATATAAATATGCTGCAACAACATCTATTAGGCGTAAATCAAGATTTTCACGAATCGTCAAACTAAACAAGTATCGAAAAGTACTTGTGATCCATCCTGGCACCAGGGTCCAAGAGATCCGGTGTCGGGCCGGTCACAGAAGATGAAAACTAAGTGATGCTGAAGTCCGGTTCTGTAAGTATCCAGAGTGTGTATCCGGTGTCTCTGTATAAAGAGAACGGTCTTGACGTCCTGGAGATCCTTCACACCGACCTCTCGTGTTGATGTGGGCGACAGGTGGTGTCACCTGTGAAGATTCTCTGACGCTCAAGTCAGTGATATATTCCAAGTATGGAATGTAAATGATCACAAGGATCAGATATATGCATTTGGGAGAGAAAGTGTCCAACCAGCCCCTTTTTCCAGTAAACTGAAGTGAGTTCTTATACCTGATTGGCTCGGTTTATGAGGAACTATTAGTGGGGAACCACCAACCTCCATCAAGCAAGTATGTTATTGTTTATTGCGCACTCACCAGCATGATTGTGGCAAGCGGGTATTTTATATTGAGCGTAGGGAGTATGGGCTAGACTTAGGGGACAAGTTGATCATTCCCAGGAGCAGAGTATGGCTCATAGTGTGGGGAAGGGAATCATTGATTGGTCCCTGTAGCAATACCCATCGTCTTCTATTGGGTGACGTGTACGTTATCTGGTGTGCATGGTGTTATCCGGATTAACCGGTGCAGGAGAACGCCTGACTCAGAATTAGAGTCTGGATGTATACCAATAACATTGGCTGTATGTTATAGAATGGAAACCGGTTGATCATTCCGGATCGACCTCTCGGAATGACTGAGGCAGTCAGTTATATGTAACAAGGAAACGAGAACGGATGAAGTATCCGGTCTCTCAAACGTTACCTCGGATTGTGTATACCGGTTGCCCCTCTGGAACAGCCGTGCTGAAGTCACAACTTTAGGGGTCGGTATCCAGACCGGATCATTTGTCCCCTAGCTTGTATGAGGGACTTATGAAGTTGCTCATACGAGCTATATAACCTGTGAGAGGTCTGGATACTGGTATAACTTGCAAGAATATCTTTACGATTCCCGTTAACCGCTGAATATTGTCCCCGAGCGTTATTGAGTGATCGATTCCAAGTGAACATTTGACTCTGAGTGAATGATTCCAAGTGAGGTTGGTTCTGGCCGTTTCACCAGGGAAGTTCCATTACCTATAACCTCCTCGTGCTACTTGGTAAAAGTATGTACGTTTTATCTGAGTCTTTTATTTTTTATGTCGAGAACTAGTGTTTTGTCTTGAAAATTTCGAGTGATGCTTCCGGGTGGAAGATCTCCGACTGATCCTTCCAGGAAGAGGATTTCCGAGTAATCTCTCGGGGGGATATTTCTAAGTGATTCTTCGACGGCGTTCGGTTTAATCCTCTTAGCCGTACTCAGAGTTCGATTCAATCCTTTAATCTGAATTTTTATTCGGTTGGGAAGTTTCTGAGTGCAACTTTCTCGAGTTAGTGTGTCCCCAAGTTGAGTGCAACTTTCCCGAGTGGAGTACCTCCAAGTGTGACACTTTTAATTGGGATTGCACCGAGTGAGACGTTTTCAACTTCCACTTGGTATGGCACCGAGTGAAGAATTTCTGACCTCCACGTGGTATGGCATCGAGTGAAGGATTTCCGAGTGGGCCATTTCCAGGGGAAATACTTTTGGTCAGAGGAAGGCTCTGACTTTGAATAAGTACATTTCGGGTAGAGATATTCCCGAGTGAATAATTCAAGTCTGACTTCGAATTTGAAGTGTTTCCGAGTGAAGAATTTTCGGGGGAAATACTTCTGAGCGAATTCGAAGTCATACTTGGAGCTAGGTTTAATCCTACAATCCAAGCTTTCGACTGGGGTTCGGTTTGATCCTAAACCTGTCTTCAATGGCGTTCGGTTTAATCCTACTAACCGTACTCAGAGTTCGGTTTATTCCTACAATCCGAGCCTTCAAATGGGGTTCGGTTTGATCCTATAACCCATCTTCAATGGCGTTCGGTTTAATCCTACTAACCGTTCTTCTTCACTCGGTGTTGGATTTTACCCATTCACCGTTTTTCTTTACTCGATGTTGGATTTTACCCATTCATCGGTCGTCTTCAATCTACTCGGGGTTCAGCGTGGTCGTGAAGAAGGACCAGATTACTGCACCCAAGCCTTCATCGATGTTTGGCCAAACCTACTAGTCGTACTCAGAGTTCAGTTTAATCCTACAATCTGAGCCTTCGACACGGGGTTCAGATCAGGGCTAATCTTGAACCTACTATGCCCGTTAGTCAGGGTTCAGCGTGGTCTTGAAGAAGAACCAGCTTACTGCGCCCAAGCCTTCAATCGGTGTTGGATTTTACCCATTCACCGTTCTTTATCACTCGGTGTTGGATTTTACCCATTCACCGACCTTCATACTCGGTGTTGGATTTTACCCATTCACCGGCCTTCTCAATCAGTGTTGGATTTTACCAATTCACCATTATTCTTTACTCGGTGTTGGATTTTACCCATTCACCAGTCGTCTTCAATCTACTTGGGGTTCAGCGTGGTCTTGAAGAAGAACCAGCTTACTGCGCCCAAGCCTTCAATCGGTGTTGGATTTTACCCATTCACCATTCTTCATCACTCGGTGTTGGATTTTACCCATTCACCGGCCTTTATACTCGGTGTTCTTCATACTCGGTGTTGGATTTTACCCATTCACCATTCTTCATACTCGGTGTTGGATTTTACCCATTCACCGGCCTTCATACTCGGCGTTGGATTTTACCCATTCACTTTTTTTCATACTCGGTGTTGGATTTTACCCATTCACCGTTCTTCACCAACGTTCGGCCAAACCTACTAGTCGTACTCGGAGTTCAGTTTAATCCTACAATCCGAGCCTTCGAATAGGGTTCCGTTTGATCCTATAATCCATTTCCTGAGGTTCGGTTTAATCCTACAACCCAGCTCTTCACTGGTGTTCAGCCAAACTTACTAACCGTACCCAGATTTTGGTTTAATCCTACAATCTGGGCCTTCGAATGGGGTTCGGTTTGATCCTACAACCCATTTCCTGAGGTTCGGTTTAATCCTACAACCCAGGTCTTCACCGGTGTTCAGCTAAACTTACTAACCATACCCAGAGTTCGGTTTAATCCTACAATCTGGGCCTTCAAATTATGGTTCACCCCTTTGTACCTTCGAAGAGGTTCATCACTAACAATAGATACGTTGTTAGGATCGTCCATCCTGAAAGTATCTTGTCACAACAGTGTTATACGTCGAATAAAATCATAAAGACAATGGGTGAATCATATAGAGTATTTCATTAATTATGAATTACAAAAGAGAGAAAGGGAGCCGAGTTGGGGTTATGCCTCGTTAAACCTTCTTGGTAAAACCCGATCGGAAAAACCCAAGTAAGGAAAGAGTGCACATCGTCTTACCGACTAGCTGTAATAGCGAAAGGCGTTTTTTGACTTTGATGGCCTGATCCCTAATCAATGACCTCTCGACGGCCCTGATGTTGTTGTCGGGGCATAATATTTTACTGTGCAGGCTCACTAACCAGAACTCCCTCTTGTTTTTTAGAAGCAGTAAATCTTCTGATTGGAGTGGGATGATCATCATCGCCTTCCTCGGAATCCCTTCCCCTTTTCTCAATCTGGTCTGGTTCATCAAAAGTACCTTCTTTGAAAAGATACTGTTTGAGCTTACCCTCTCAGATCAGGGTCTCGATATTTCAAGGCTTGACATTCGTTAGCCGAGTGGACCCTTTGCTCATGGAATTCACAGTATTTCTGAGGGTCACCATGTTTATGAAGCTGAGGCGGCTTCCTAACCCTGTATGTAGTAAGCGTTGGCCATCTGATCTCTCTCAGAATCTGTGACCGCTTGGAATTTAACGGAGCATAATTACTAAATGCATTTACCCATTCTTCCTGACTCGGAGGTACAGGATTATCGAAGATGTTGCCCTGGAACGGTCTCTCCGTGCATTCCGATCGGGGCCTGTCCTTATCTCTCCATTGCTGTTGATGTGGCGTTGGGGATTTCCCTCTCGCCACTGTTGCTTCCAAGTGCATTTCAATGCCCACATACTTGGATGCTTTCCTCCTAAATTCATCAAGACTCGCCGGAGGACTTTTTGCCAATGACAGGGCAAAAGCAGAGTTCGGTTGCAAAGCTTCTATTGCGATGTGCAATTGTAATGCTTCTGCCAAGTTTGGAACAGCAGTTGCTTCCTTGTAAAACCTCTTCAAGAAGTCTTTGAGAGTTTCATGTTCCCCCTATCTAATCTAGGCTAAAGTATGAGATGTTCTGGGAATATCACTGGAAATGACAAAGTGGTCCACAAACGCTGTTGTCATTTCTTCCCATGAGTCGATAGAGCCTGATGGTAGCCCCTTGAACCAACTAAGGGCATCATCAACAAGAGTCCGAGGGAACATCCTGCATATGACATCTTCATCTGCCCCCAGGTACATGGCTTCAAATGCATAAGCATCAAGATGCTTAGTAGGATCAGTTTCACCACTATATTTTTTGATAAAGAGAGGTTGAGTAGTCTGCAGGTGCTTAGGGATGTGTACACTCATTAGTCTCCTTGAAAAAGGGACTGTGAGCTTATAAGTTACTGGAGAGGCTGTCACCAGTTTCCTCTTCCCTTTAGCAACTCTCTCATCAGAATCGTGGATTTGTTCCTTCCCTTTAAATATGGGGATGTTTGAATACTGGGGGGTTGAGGATTTTTCTCCCTCGGTTGTGTGATGTGTCCCCTTGATCTGAGACATGGCTCTCTACTCCACGCTCTTTTTTTCACGCTTCAATTTCATCAGTTCCTCTATCAACTTTCGTATCATCTCATCCCTTAGATCCGGTGCTAAAACCTGCACCATTCTTCTTGAACTTTCCACAGGCGACTTAAGAACTAAGCGCCTGTTCACTGGTTATTCCTGGGCAGCGATGTCTTCCACATGCCCATCTGGTTAGTTTCTCCCATTGCCTTCCATGATAAGAGACAAGATTTCCCAAACGAGAAGTGGGAATAACTTTAACAAGTCCCACTGGGCGTGCCAATAATCCATCCTGGCACCGGGGTCCAAGAGATCCGGTGTCGGGTCGTTCACAGAAGATGAAATCCGAGTGATGCTGAAGTCTGATTCTGTGAGTATCTAGAGTAGGTATCCGGTGTCTCTGTATGAAGAGAATGGTCTTGACGTCCTGGAGATTCTTCACACCGACCTCCCGCGTTGATGTGGGCGACAGGTGGTGTCACCTGTGAAGATTCTCCGATGCTCAAGTCAGTGATATATTCCAAGTATGGAATGTAAATGATCACAAGGATCAGATATATGCATTTGGGAGAGAAAGTGTCCAACCAGCCCCCTTTTCCAGTAAACTGAAGTGAGTTCTTATACCTGATTGGCTTAGTTTACGAGGAACTGTTAGTGGGGAACCACCAACCTCCATCAAGTAAGTATATTATTGTTTAATGCGTACTCACCAGCATGATTGAGGCAAGTGGGTATTTTATATTGAGTGTAGTGAGTATGGGCTAGACTTAGGGGACAGGTTGATCATTCCCAGGAGCAGAGTATGGCTGGTAGTGTGGGGAAGGGAATCATTGATTGGTCCCTGTAGCAATGCCAATCGTCTTCTGTCAGGTGACGTGTATGTTATCTGGTGTGCATGGTGTTATCCGGACTAACCAGTGCAGGGGGAACGCCTGACTCGGAATTAGAGTCCGGATGTATACCAATAACACTGGCTATATGTTATAGAGTGAAAACCGGTTGATCGTTCTAGATCGACCTCTCAAAATGACTGAGGCAGTTAGTTATATGTAACAAGGAAGCGAGAATGGATGAAGTATCCGATCTCTCAAACGTTACCTCGGATTGTGGATACCGGTTGCCCCTCTGGAACAGCCGTGCTGAAGTCACAACTTTAGGGGCCGGTATCCAGACCGGATCAACTTGTATCTATCATTGGTGAATAAAAATTAATACCAGGTCTTTGTGAGAAACCTTGTGCAATAAGCCTTGCTTTATATTGCATAATTTCACCATTTTTATTTCTTTTTCTCATAAAGACCCATTTGTACCCAACTGATTTTACACCTTCAGGTGTTTGGACTACAGATCCAAAAAACTTTTCATTTTTGCAAGTGAGTTTAACTCTTCTTGCATTGTATCTTTCCACTTTGGCCAATCATTTCTTTATGCACATTCCTTAATAGATTTTGGCTCATGATTCTTATCATCATTTATAATATCAAGAGCTACTTTGAATGCAAAAATTTTATCAACATCGACTTCATGTCGATTCTATTCCATCCATGACATAATTTATAGAGATCTCTTTATTCTTATCAATTTCAGGTGCCTTGGTATCTTCTAGATTTGAATCCTTGATTATGTCAGGAGACTCTTCTGGAGTCTCTATATCCTCGATTCGACTATCATCTTTATTTACTAAGGATTTTTATCTTTAGAACCAACAGGTCTACCATATTTTATTTTGGCTAGACTCATTTATAATTTTAGATTGTCCTGCAGGGACATCACTCTTTATTGGAGTATTAACAGCTGATATGTGTGACTTAGTCACTCTTTTTGGATCAACAAATGCATTTGGTAATTGGTTTGCTAAATTTTACAAACTAGCTATTTTTTGAACTTCTAGTTCAGATGGCTTTGTTTGAGGATCAAGATGAGATAGAGATATCTTATTCCAACTAATCCTTGTATCCAACTGTTTACTTTCTCCCTCTAATAGTGGGAGAACAAATTCATCAAAATGGCAATCAGCAAAACGAGCTGTAAATAAATCTCCTATTAATGGTTCAAGATATTTTATTATGAATGCACTTTCATATCCAACATATATTCCCAACCTTCTTTGAGGTTCCATCTTAGTGCGTTGTGGAGGAGAAATATGAACATATACCACACTTCCAAAAATTCTTAGATGTGAAATATTTGGTTCTTTACCATGAACCAATTGTAAAGCGGAATATTCATGATAACTTGTAAGCCTGATACGAATAAGTGCTGCCGCATGCAAGATTGCATGCCCCTAAGTTGAAATTGGGAATTTTGATCTCATTAACAATGGTCTTGCTATCAATTTCAAATGTTTAATTAATAATTCAGCAAGTCCATTTTGTGTATGAACATGAGCTACAGGATGTTCAACATCAATTGCGATAGACAAACAATAATCATTAAAAGATTGAGATGTGAATTCACCAACGTTATTGAAGAGTATTTTCTTAATTGGATAATCAGGGAAATGAGCTCTTAAAAGAATTAATTAAGCTAGTAATCTCGCAAATGTTTGGTTGCGAGTTGATAATAAGCAAACATATGACCATCTAGTTGATGCATCAATTAAAACCATAAAATATCTAAATGGTCCATAAATATCACTTTTTATACGCTTTAAAAATATGAGTGATTCACTTCCAATTTTCATTGGTGATGGCCGAGTAATTAATTTCCCTTGAGAACAAGCAGCACATGAGAAATTATTAGTTTAGAGAATTTGTCTGCTGGACAAGCAATGACCATTTGAATTCTCAACTATTTTTCACATTATTATTTTTCCAGGATGGCCTAACCGTTCATGCCAAATAACAAAGTTATTCTTATTTGTAAACTTCTGGTTTACAATAACATTTGTTTCAACTGTACTAATATATGTGTAGTACAAACCGGACAAAAATGAAGGCAATTTTTCCAATATATATTTCTTATCGAAAATTAACTTTGTAAATTAAAGATATTCATCATTTCCTTCATTTATGGTCTCAATATGGTATCCATTTCTGTGGATATCCTTAAAACTCAACAAATTTCTTTGAGACTTCGTAGAATATAATACATTTTTAATGTGTAATTTTGTTCCTCCAGGTAACAAAATACTAGCTCTGCTGGAGCCTTCAGTTATATTTATACTACCAGATATAGTATTAGCATTGACTTCTTATTTTACTATATGGTAGAAATATTTCTCATTCTTGAGAATAATATGACTTGTGTGACACATATATCTTCATCATTCACATGAGCATTCATTCTTTATTAAATAATAATAGATAAATCATAAGTGAAAATATAATTAACAACAATAAATATTTAACATAAATTCATAACAAAACAAATTTCATGAAGTAATTTATTTAGGGGCACTCCCTTTTCCAACTGAGTGGTCAGTATCTTCTTCAGGAATTGTAAGAAAATCATTAACATCAAAGTGAGTATAAGCATCATCTATACCAGTCAAATTTGTTTTTATTGTTTTCCTTTTATTTTTTGGTATAGATCAATTAGATGCTTTGGTGTGTGACAAACCCGAGACCAGTGACCTTGACTACCATCACGATAACAAATATTTTTAGTTTGTTCGCTTTTGAATATCTTTTCCCTTTTCCATGTGATCTTTATTTTTCCATACAAATGATGATTTGTTATCATTTCATCTTCGACCATGAGTATAATGATCATGTGTTGCTATATTCACTTCTGGGAATGGAACAATTTTTATTGGACGGAACTTATGATTTTGTATAAGTAACTCATTATTTTGTTCAGTCACAAGGTGATAAATTAACTTATAAATCAACTAAACAAGTTGAAATAAAATTTCATATAAGTGGTCGAGTAGTGAAAATTTTAAAATTTTTATGAAATTTTATTCAAGCACTAGTGGTTTATAGGTATGGCAGTAACTTACCATAGTATTGACTTGACTTTAATTTCTTATTAATGCATGTTTTCAATCATTAATACCTTTATATAATAAAATATATTATATTAATTATTTAATTTAATATAAAATTCCTTATCTGTCCTGATATAATCATGCAATTTAATTTATAAAATACAAGAGCAGATCAACATATAAAATATATGTAGCAATATCAACATCATATAAAATAAAAGTTATAGTGGAAGACATTATTATATGTAGCATAACAATTGAAGTTAGCAAATGAGATAGCAAATCAAGTGCAAGGTAATATAATTTTTTTTTCACGCAGCATCACTTGAAATCAGTGAATTGCGCATAGGCACAGTAACACATAACAATGGATTAATTTAATTATGAACCATTATAAAATATATGTAGCAATTTTAAATAGCAATTGCTTAATGGAATGGATCTGTAGCATAACAATAGTTATAGTGGAAACAGAGTATATAAAATAGAAGTTATACATATAACATGCAGCCATAGTGCAGGCTATAGTGGATCAACATCATGAAAATAAATCATGTAGCAATAGTGCAGGTTATAGTGGAACATATAAAGTAATAGAAATAGTTAATGGACAATAGTAATCACGCAAATAAGGAGGCACAGTAGCTAACAAATAATATATAAAATAAGGATAAGGAGGTATGTAACACCCCTATTTTTATTTTTATATTAAAATTTTGAAGGAATTAAATTATGGTTCTTTAGAAATTTTTAATCTATGTATTATTTATGATTTTTTGGAATTTTTAAATTATTTTAATAAAATAATATATTTTAAATAATTTTAAATTCATATAAAGTGACTTAAAATTAAAAATATTTATAAGAAAGTGAATTTAAATTACAAGAAAATTTTCTAAAATCCATTTCAAGTAGACTTATCTAAAAATTATCGGCTTGAGAAAAATCTTGATTTTTTCCAATCGTTAAAAAAAATTGGGAACGTATCAATAAATTTTTATTAACAGAAAATTTTAGATTTTTAAAATTTAAACTTTATATTACTTATTATAAAATTAGTGAGGACTGATATAATATCGCTAAATTTCAAAAAGGACTTGAATATTTAAAATATACCGAGTGAAAGGTTACTATTTGGCTTAATAATTCTGCCGACAGTTACTATGCAAAACACTGTGCATGTATGAAATTTTCAAAAGATACACAGTAACCAGGTTTGAAATTTCAAAAAAATACACAGTACTTTTATGTTAAAATAATAGAATGCATAGTAATTTTTTTTATAAATGCTGAAGGAATTCTTCTTTAGAATTCACAATTTCAGATTAAGTTTTCTTAATATAGTAGTGCTAGTGAGATAGTAGTAGAAGTGAGAGAGAGAAATATAATTTTTTAGAAGAAGGTTCTGCTAAAATTTTAAGGTACGAATATCTCTCTTTTATATTTTTTAGGGTTATTTTTATATCGTTTTTAGAAATCTATTATTATACTGGAAAGAATATTATTTTAAGTTACTATTCTAAATAGTAAAATACTACTTCAATAGTAAATTACTATTTTAATAGTAAATTACTATTTAAATAGTAAATTACTATTTACTATTACTATTTACCTTTACTATTTACAATTTACTATTTATCGTTACTATTCATGATTTACTATTTATCGTTACTATTCACGATTTACTATTTACTGTTACTATTTACGATTTACTATTTACCGTTACTATTCATGTTTTACTATTTACTATTTACTATTCACTATTCAAAATTTACCATTTCTGTTTTAAGTAGTAATCTTAATTTTCATCTTGTAACTATATTAAAATCAAATTGGTATGTTTTAAAACTCGGAGACGTGACGTGCACGGATTTACAATAACGAACCAGTATACAAGTATACACGAGGTAAGGGGGAGTGAGATAAGAATATAATATAAAAAGACATAAGAATAATGGGAGGAGTCCCCTACTCCTTTTAAATTAAATAATATTATTATTTTAAAATATTAACTTTTAACTTAAAATTTATAATAAAATTTAAATTAAATATGTGATGTAACTAACTCTAAAATACCTATGCAAATACCTGGATAACCTATACGAACTGGACTGAACCTATGCAAGGACTTGGATTATTATGACCTGTATGGACTTATGGACTGAACTATACCTATGCGAGGATTGAAATATATGGACTTACATAGACCCATGCAAGGAATGGACTATAAAGACTCAAAATCAATCTTATTAATCTAAATAACCATTAAGATTTAAATTACATTATGAGTGATATTTAATTTATTTGAATTGTTTATAATTGATAATATTTAATTTTAATTGATATTTAATTGTGATTAATAATATTTGATGTGATTGATGATATTTAGTTATAATTGATAATGCTTGATTTTGATTAATGATTTTATGATGTGGAGTTTGAGCATATAGCGAGCATAATGGAAAGCTAAAACTCAGTAAGAATTTTCTTACCTTACTCTTTAAATTTTTATTATTTTAAATCTTCTCTTCTCAAAAATTATTTTTATTAACTTTATTTTCAATATTTAGAAAAAAATTAGTATTTATTTTAGAAAGAAGACATTTTATGAAAATTAATTTATAACAAATTGAGATAATTAAATCTTGAATTAAAGAAAAATTTTGTAATTTTAAGTATTTTTGTTAATGATTTAAAGATTATTCTCTTTTAATAAAATAAAATTTTCAAAAGAAAATTATTTTATTTTTCCAACTTAATAACTAAAGATATTTAGAAATAATTAAGAATTTGATCTTGTTAAGATTCAATTTGAGAAAGATTATGTAAAAGTTTTATGTGAAATTTTTTTGAGATATTTATGGCTTAGAAACTCAATTTCAGTGAGATTCGAAAACTGTACCAAATTTATTTCTGTGGGACAGAAATTTAGAGAATTGAGAAAATATACAGTTTATTGAAATGATATTGTAAACCTTTAAGGTATTTAATAATTGAGTTTCTAAAAGCCTTAACCAACTAAATACGCGAGTAGTTCATGCATCATGAATCATTAAAGTGAAATTAAATGATATTGTCTGGGGACGGATTATAAAAATTGAGGATACATTAGAGGAGACTTAATTACGAGCCTTGGGATGAGAGGGTGTGAAAGGGTGCTTCAGGGGACCTGGGGTAGCTCCCTAGTGTCGGGTACTTTCACAATAAAAACTTTCTCAATCTGACTAGTCTCTAAGTGTTTCCATACTAGTTGAGCTGTTCATATTATTATTATCCGGACTTATAGAACAGTGTAAACTCCTGGTTGGCCCAATACAAATTAAAATTTAAGGGCCCACATATATAGGAAAGTTATGATAAAGATATTACAAAACATTCATGCATTCATAATTGATTGTGTATGTGATTGTGATTGTGATTGATATTATTATATATTAGTTTGTGAAAACCCTTTGTTGCTTATGTCTTATTCGAGAATATTATATTCTATTTCTCACTCTTTTCTCTGTGTTTTTGTTTCATATATTTTTAAATTAATGGTTCAGAGGGAAGGATCGAAGAATCTTGACAGTGAATATAACACGTTCTAGAAAGGGAGCTCGGTATGTGTAACACCCTCGGTTAGATAAGACAAATCCTTCTGTAGGTTCATCTTATTTAACTGAGAGTGTTAACAGTTTTAAGAAAAAGTGAATATTTTTTTTTTTTGTAGATCAGTGGAAGCAATAATGTATATATCACATAGTCATTCACAAACTGTAAGTAATTGTACTCTTAACAGAATGGGGCACGCAGGCACCCTTAAATATTATACAGTCATCCATCAATATTCAACTACTTATATTCTATTTAAGGAACGTTCTCAATTGGTTCAGCATATTGCTGTTCTCCATACTCAGGTTCTTGATTTCCTAATTCCTCTGAAAAATGGTCAACAGTAAGGGTGAGTATAACCCAAGACCCTGATTGGTTAATCCGGTGCGGACATAATCCAGTTAACATACAATATCACATAAATCATACATTTAGCATATTCACATTTATAACAATTAAGCATGTTGTCATCACATACATCGTACATTTAGCTTATTCACAATTATAACAATCAAGCATATTGTCATGAAAATGCATGAATTGAATTTATTATGATTTATCTTTGATTAAGTCTCATGATGCATGTGGACCCCATAACTCGTTTCATCTTCTTCTCAATCTTTGGAATATCACCATTCCAATCATCTAGAGCGATCAGGGTCCGCCCAAGTTCCATATGGTACAAATGAACTCATTGGTTCTCATCATTGATTTAAATATTTTTGGAACTTGGATCCCTACGATCATAGTTACACTCCGTCATTTAGTCAAAGTACACTAGAATTGCATCGTCTCACCCGGCTATCAGGCGCGACTCTGATGCCATTGGGTTGCCGTTCCAGTTGTACTCCCAAGATTCTTCATGGAGATCGAACGTGAGTGTCCTTCACTGTACCAAGTGTATGCTCTAGAGGTTTTTCTTCTCCAAAAATATTTTCATGATGCGAAATGCATTTATTTTATCAATTGGTTTCTTGGGTATCTTATGTATTTCCAGTCTCATCATATCATTCCCAAGTTCTTTGAATTCCATCAATTATTTAAACATTGTAAAATATTCGTTTATTATTTTAGAAATATATCTATTATATCTTGGTTAAAATTATATTTTCCATAAAGAGTAAAATAATATATTCTTTATGTAATTACGCATAATTAAGATGTTAACAATGTATAATCATAATAAAAATAATAATAATAATAACAATATTAAGTTTGATAATAAATAATAATAATAATAGAATAAGAATGATAATTATAACTTACCAATAACTTAAAAAGTAGTAAAGATTAGTTTCCAATTGAAAATTCAAGCGAAAACCACTAAAAACAGAGTTTTCCGAGTGGAATATGGGTAAATCCGAGTGAAATAAGTATGATTCCGAGTGGAATCATACACAGATGGGTTCTCCAAGCGATCTGGCTAAAAATCCGAGTGAAATGACACTAGAAAGCTGTTTTCCGACTGAAATAAGTTTGGGTCAGAGTGAAAATAAACTGGAATGCTGTTTTCCGACTGGAACAGCTTGAATCCGAGTGAAAATGAGTTTTCCGCATGAGATAGCTATGAATCCGAGTGAAATAAAGCTGAGCAGAGTTTTCTAAATGAAATTAATATGTTTTTCGAGTGAAACAGAAGCTGAAAATGGTTTTCTTAATTTAATTATCTTGAATTCTGAGTGAAATAAATTTCTGAGTGAATTAAAACATGAATCCGTGTGAAGTCAGTAGGAAAATGGTTCCCTGAGTAGCATTGTTTGCAAATTCGAGTGAAAATGAGTCTCTAAGTGAAATAAAGTATAATTCCGAGTGGTATTCAGTCAAAAAGGAGTTTTCTGAGTGAAATTATTTATTTCTTGAGTAAATTCTGACTGAAAGGAGTTTGATACGTGAAATAATTATAAATACGAGTAGAATCATACTGATGAGTTTTTCTGAGTGAAATTAAGGTGTTTACCGAGTTAAATCACTGAAAGAGGGTTTCATGAATGAAGCTAAGCTGTTTTCCGAGTGAAATATGTGTTTGGAAGAGTGGTCCGAGTGAAATAAAACTGGGAAGCTGCTGTTCGAGAGAAATAGGATGTTTTTCGAGTACAATCAGTCTCAGAAGTGTCTTCCGAGTGAAACATAATGATGAAACATTTTTCTGAGTGGAATAAAATAAGATTCCGAGTAGAATTAGGGTGAAAGTAACTTTCTGAGTAAAAATAATGTATTTTCCGTGTAAAATGTTCTATCCGAATGCTCAGGTCAGTTTTTCATAAAATCCGAGCTTATTACTCACTGAATCCGACTTCTATTTTATAATTCCTTGCTGGAACTCACATAAACACCCAGGATCCTTAATATCTTCACAGTCCAACAACCAGCATATATTTTTATCAATTTATTATACATATATTCAAATATAAAACAATAACCATAACATTTAATCAAACAACTCTAAACTGATTATAAGCATTTAGTAACAAATATATATATATGTATATACCAATAATAGCAATTAACGCATTTAATTCACATAACACTGAATCTGTCCTTGAAAGGTGAGGAACCAGGTTCCTTACCCCTTTCCTTCACTCGGTTTTTCCCACAGAGCACCCAAGAATATACCCCCTTACCTTTATGGAGCTACTGGAGGAGAAGAAAAGGCTTCCTTCACTGTCCTGCACAAATTCCGAGTGAAATAGAAGGGAAAGGAGAGAGACAGAAGTTTGCTGGAAAGGAAAATTGTAATAGAAGTGTGTTTGCAGCTGTGTTTCGTATGTGTGTTCTGAGAATCCTTAAGCTGGTTTAAATAGGGAGAGAGTAAGTGGGATAGGGGACAGCTTTTCTGAGTGGCTGTTAGTGGAGTGATAATGGAGGGTCAGTGGGAATTAATTAAGAGGATAGGCTGAGTCAGTGCCCATTTCTGGTCGTCCACTATCTATAATGCGCATGATTGAATTAAAATAATCATTACAAGACAAAATTGGAGTCAATACACACTATTGATACTGAATACCGAGTGAAATTACCACTCGGTTAACCACTATACCGACTGGAATTCTCACTTCTGAGTCAACAATTGCAAGGCTCGCTTGAGCGTGGCTTGCTCGCTTGAGCGAAGCTTCAATTCTTCACTCGGAATTTCTTTGAAACCGACTCAGGCACTCGGTTTCGCAATCGGTAATACCTTTCCAGACTGAGTCCTCTCTTCCTCAGAATCTTCACTCGGAAATCCGAGTCTTCTTCACTTGATTCACTCGGTTTAGGCCAATTTCTTTAATTATATGTCCAATTAATGTTTATTTAAGCCATTACCTCTCGGAACAAGGCCTACACGTACGAGTCTCACTCGGTTTTGGTCCAGTAGAGTATATCTCACTCGGAATTGGCTCCCTCTACCATTTTCCACTCGGTTTCCTAAGCAAATACACATGCAACCGTTCGGAATCCTTCCCAATTGATTCCACAACATACTCCAGTCGGTAGGAAGCATCAAATCAACATAAACATGAGTATATATGCATTCTTTCACTCGGAATACTTCAATCAGAGTAGTCTCCTTCAGAAAAGGAAGCATTTGGCACGGTTTGACTCGGAAACGAGTCATTCCAAGGTGTTTTGACTCGGAATTTCACCCAGAAGTGGTTCTCTTGAACACACTTTACTCAGAATTGCCTCTCAGGTCAGGACTCCACTCGGTGGTAGCCTTCTCAGTCATGTTTTACTCGGAAAACATGATATTGACTCGGAATTCTCTCCTTCACTCGGAATTTCTAATCCTTCACTCGGAATTTCTAATCCTTCACTCGGAATTCTTCTCTGTCACTCGGAACAGAGCCCTTTTCACTCGGTTTTTGTATAATTTCACTAATATTCCATATAAATTCTATTATTATGTGCAAAAATGACATTTTTGAGGTACTACAGACCTTCAACAGGGTATATATTGACTTATTCTTGCTTACAAACCTTCCATAATTAAAATTTACAAGGGTAAAATCGCTTCTAAAAAGAGGGATGTTACATTCTCCTCCCCTTTTAAGAATTTCGTCCCGAAATTCAAAGTTGGAATAATCGAGGGTACAATTCTCTTATTTTCTCCTCAATTTCCCAAGTAGCATCCCCATCATCTGTCTGACTCCAAACTACCTTGACCAAAGGGATTTCTTTGCCTCTTAGCTGTTTGAGACGTCGTGTCAGCAATCTTAACTGGCGATGCTTCAAAGGTGAGGTTTTCTTTTAGAACAAATTGATCGGGACTTAGAACATGATCAGGGCTTGGTACATATTTGCGAAGCTGAGAGACATGAAAGACATTATGGAGGTTTGTTAGCTCAGGTGGCAGAGCAATACGATACGCATGAGTTCCTATCTTTTGCAGAATCTGATAGGGTCCTACGTATCTGGGGCTTAACTTTTTGGCCTTCAAAGCTCTTCCTATTCTAGTGGTAGGGGTAACTTTGAGAAATACATGATCACCCTCTTCGAATTCTAATGGCTTCCGACGTTTGTCGTAGTAACTCTTTTGTCTATCTTACGAAGCCTTCATTGCCATCTGAATCCTTTGGACTTGTTCTGTAGTCTTCTAAATAATCTCTGGTCCAATTATTGTCTTCTCACCCGTCTCATACCAACACAAAGGTGTGCGGCATTTTCTTCCATATAAAGCTTCATAAGGGGCCATTCCGATGCTAGCATGATAGCTGTTGTTGTAAGTGAACTCAATAAGTGGGAGATATTCTTGCCAACTTCCACCATGTTCCAAGACACAAAGACGTAACAGATCTTCAAGAGTCTTGATCGTCCTTTCCGATTGTCCGTCTATCTGTGGGTGGTATGCGGAACTTAACTTCAGACGAGTCCCCAGAGCTTGTTGTAGGCTCTTCCAAAATTGTGATGTGAAACGAGGATCTCGATCAGACACGATTGCCGTGGGTGTCCCATGTAACCGTACGATTTCCTTGATATAGATCTGGGTGAGTTTTTCTAGGGAATACTTCATATTGACAGGAATAAAGTGAGCGGTTTTTGTTAATCGATCCACGATTACCCAAATAGCATCATATCCAGCTGATGTTCTGGGAAATCCACTCACGAAGTCCATAGCAATCTCATCCCATTTCCATTCTGGAATATCCAAAGGACGAAGGGTCCCACTTGGTCGTTGTTGTTCCACCTTTACCTTCTGACACATCAGGCAAGCTGTTACATACTCAGCGATATCCCTTTTCATTCCTTGCCACCAGAATAATTTCTTCAAGTCCTGATACATCTTGGTTGATCCTGGGTGGATACTGTATTTACTTTTGTGTGCTTCATCCAGGATGGATCTTTTAAGATCTGTGTTGACTGGAATACAGAGTCTCTGTTGATACCTGATCACCCCATGTTCATCTTTGCTAAACTCTGAGACTCCTTCTTTTGTCTTTTCTGCTAGATCTTGAAACTCCTGATCATTGGCTTGAGCTTCTTTGACTTGTTCTAGGAAATCATTGGAAATTCTCAACATTCCAACCATAAGACTTCCCCTTTTTGGTGTTACTGCCAGATTCAAATCGCGAAACTGTTCTATCAATTCTAACTCCTTTGTCATCATATATGATAGACGTAAAGCCTTTCGACTGAGTGCATCAGCTACTATATTTGCCTTTCCAGGATGATATCGGAGTTCGAATTCATAATCTTTGATGAATTCCATCCATCTACGTTGTCGCATATTCAATTCTTTCTGGTCGAATAGATACTTCAAGCTCTTATGATCACTGAAGACTTCAAAGTATGTACCATACAAGTAGTGTCTCCAGATTTTCAAGGCAAACACAACTGCAGCTAATTCCAAGTCATGTGTGGGATAATTAACTTCATGCGTTCTTAGCTGTCTTGAAGCATAAGCAACAACCTTTCTTTCTTGCATTAGGACACATCCTAGTCCTTGTCTTAACGCATCACAATACACTTCATATGGCTTGGCAGGATCTGGCAAAATCAAGACAGGTGCACTAGTGAGTCGTTGGCGTAACTCCGTAAAACTGCTTTCGCATTTGTCAGTCCATTCAAATGGTTGATCTTTACGGGTCAGCTTAGTTAAAGGTGTCGCAATTCGAGAGAAATTCTCGATGAATCGACGATAATATCCAGCCAGTCCAAGGAAACTGCGGATTTCCGTCACATTCTTGGGTTGTTCCCAATTCAGTACAGCTTCTACCTTTGTAGGGTCCACAGCAATTCCTTCTTTGGAGATGACATGTCCCAAAAATTTCACTTCTGTCAACCAGAATTCACATTTTGAAAACTTGGCGTACAATTGCCTTGCACGCAAAGTATTTAGGACAATTCGGAGATGCTCCTCGTGTTCCTCATGGCTCTTGGAGTAGACGAGAATATCGTCAATGAATACAACCACGAATTTGTCCAAGTACTCATGGAAGATTCGATTCATGTATCCCATAAAGACAGCAGGTGCATTGGTAACTCCAAAGGGCATAACAAGATACTCATAGTGTCCATATCGTGTTCTGAATGCTGTTTTGGGTACATCATCTTTCTTCACTCTGATTTGGTGATAGCCTGATCGCAGATCAATTTTCGAGAAGATAGTGGCTCCTCGTAATTGGTCCATCAAATCATCAATTCTTGGGAGAGGATATCGGTTCTTGACCGTAGCTTTATTCAACTGACGATAGTCAACACATAATCGCATACTACCATCCTTCTTTTTGACTAGAAGAACTGGTGCTCCCCAAGGTGAGACACTAGGTCTAATCATTCCTTTCTCTAAAAGTTCTTCTATTTGTTCTTTAAGTTCACTGAGTTCCTTGGGTGACATTCGGTAAGGAGCAATAGAGATTGGTCCTGCACCCGGTATAATGTCAATACTGAACTCAATTTCCCGCTCTGGTGGTCGCTCTAGTATATCATCAGGAAAAACTTCTGGAAATTCCTGAACAACAGGAATCTGATCAATTTGAGAAGTAGCCTTACTTTCAGATTCAGTAAGGATCATGTATAGTTGAACTTCCTTTGCTGGAATTACCTTTTCTGAGCTAATAGGACAAAGATCAGTGTTTTGATCACAATGAGATGTAGTAGACCCGAGAGTGATGGATCTATTATGACAATCAATCAGAATATGGTTGGCAGCAAGCCAATTCATTCCTAGAACAATATCTAGATCAATCAAAGGCAAACATATCAGATCTACTTGATAAGCTTTCCCTTCGATGTTGAGAGGACATTTCAAACACATGCAGGAAGGGCAAATGGGTTTATTTGCAGCAGTCGTGACAATCATCTTATTAGGCAGAGAGGTTGTAGGAAGCTTTAAATGTTTTACACAATTCTCAGATATGAAAGAATGAGTGGCTCCAGAATCATATAATACATTTAATAGAGTACTTCCTATAAAGCATGTACCTTGCACAAGATCGTTCTCTTGTGATACTTCCGCACCATTCATGGTAAAAACTCTAGCATTTCCTCCTGGTCTTCCAGTAGAGTTATTTCTGGGCCTTCTAGGATTATTGCTCTGATTGAAATTGTTGCCGCGGTGAATATTTTGCATCCTTGGGACATTGTTGGTAGAGGTATTTGCAGTAGGTCCTCCACTTCCTTGACCTGTTGGTCGTACTGCCTGTCCTTGAGTTACTTGTTGTTGGTTATTTTTATTTCTGTACCAACAGTCAGCATCACGATGTCCAATCCGTCCACAAATTGTGCAACTTTTACCGCTTTGGTTCTCCTGACCTCTAAGAGGAATTCGGTTGGCTGAGTTGAAAGGTCGGAAATATGGCCGATCTGCTCGAAAATCCCTTCTTTGCTGTCGATCTGGCATACGTCGTTCTGGCCCATGATTAGATGCTCCAGGTCGTCGAAGATTAGAAGTATTCTCAAATATACGGCATCTGTCAACCAAAGTAGTGAATTGTGTAATTTGTTGACAACATATGGCTTGACGAATCTCATGTCGTAGTCCTGCTTCAAACTTTGCACATCTTGACGCTTCTCCCATGTGGGTGTAGTAGGGACAACATTTTGCCAATTCATCAAATTTAGCAGCGTACTCCCCAACAGTCATATTACCTTGTTTCAGATTGAAGAATTCCTGCTCCTTTTGTCTCCTTATGTCTTCAGGGAAATATTTAGCGAGAAATTCTGTCCTGAATCGTCCCCAAGTAATGATATGCCCATCAGTAGCTAGTCTGACTCTAGCATGAGTCCACCAGTGTTCTGCTTCTCCAACCAGCATGAAGACAGCAAAGGTTACACAATCCTCATCAGAACATCGCATAGAGGCAAAAATCTTTTCAAGGTGTTCAATCCATAGTTGTGCTCCTTCTGGATTGAAGCCTCCTTTGAATTGCGTAGGATTGTTCCTTTGAAAATCAGCTAATCCCTGTCTGGCAAAAGTATGAGGTAATTCTTGTCGTTCTATTACCTCCACAATTCTGGTAAGAAGATTCTCCATCACATTATTGTTATTTTGGTGTGCCATTAGGAATTTGCTGAAAGAATATCAACAAATAGATTCAGGGTATGCGTTATGTGGAGCATTCCACATAGGATATTTAGTCCTAGGAGTGTTATGGACTGTTCAATATTTCTATCAGAGTACGTGGAAACCTAATGGTCCACTCCCCAAGCTTGATGAATCGACTATGCTCTGATACCACCTTTGTAACACCCTCGGTTAGATAAGACAAATCCTTCTGTAGGTTCATCCTATTTAACTGAGAGTGTTAATAGTTTTAAGAAAAAGTGAATATTTTTTTTTGTAGATCAGTGGAAGCAATAATGTATATATCACATAGTCATTCACAAACTGTAAGTAATTGTACTCTTAACAGAATGGGGCACGCAGGCACCCTTAAATATTATACAGTCATCCATCAATATTCAACTACTTATATTCTATTTAAGGAACGTTCTCAATTGGTTCAGCATATTGCTGTTCTCCATACTCAGGTTCTTGATTTCCTAATTCCTCTGAAAAATGGTCAACAGTAAGGGTGAGTATAACCCAAGACCCTGATTGGTTAATCCGGTGCGGACATAATCCAGTTAACATACAATATCACATAAATCATACATTTAGCATATTCACATTTATAACAATTAAGCATGTTGTCATCACATACATCGTACATTTAGCTTATTCACAATTATAACAATCAAGCATATTGTCATGAAAATGCATGAATTGAATTTATTATGATTTATCTTTGATTAAGTCTCATGATGCATGTGGACCCCATAACTCGTTTCATCTTCTTCTCAATCTTTGGAATATCACCATTCCAATCATCTAGAGTGATCAGGGTCCGCCCAAGTTCCATATGGTACAAATGAACTCATTGGTTCTCATCATTGATTTAAATATTTTTGGAACTTGGATCCCTACGATCATAGTTACACTCCGTCATTTAGTCAAAGTACACTAGAATTGCATCGTCTCACCCGGCTATCAGGCGCGACTCTGATGCCATTGGGTTGCCGTTCCAGTTGTACTCCCAAGATTCTTCATGGAGATCGAACGTGAGTGTCCTCCACTGTACCAAGTGTATGCTCTAGAGGTTTTTCTTCTCCAAAAATATTTTCATGATGCGAAATGCATTTATTTTATCAATTGATTTCTTGGGTATCTTATGTATTTCCAGTCTCATCATATCATTCCCAAGTTCTTTGAATTCCATCAATTATTTAAACATTGTAAAATATTCGTTTATTATTTTAGAAATATATCTATTATATCTTGGTTAAAATTATATTTTCCATAAAGAGTAAAATAATATATTCTTTATGTAATTACGCATAATTAAGATGTTAACAATGTATAATCATAATAAAACTAATAATAATAATAACAATATTAAGTTTGATAATAAATAATAATAATAATAGAATAAGAATGATAATTATAACTTACCAATAACTTAAAAAGTAGTAAAGATTAGTTTCCAATTGAAAATTCAAGCGAAAACCACTAAAAACAGAGTTTTCCGAGTGGAATATGGGTAAATCCGAGTGAAATAAGTATGATTCCGAGTGGAATCATACACAGATGGGTTCTCCAAGCGATCTGGCTAAAAATCCGAGTGAAATGACACTAGAAAGCTATTTTCCGACTGAAATAAGTTTGGGTCCGAGTGAAAATAAACTGGAATGCTGTTTTCCGACTGGAACAGCTTGAATCCGAGTGAAAATGAGTTTTCCGCATGAGATAGCTATGAATCCGAGTGAAATAAAGCTGAGCAGAGTTTTCTAAATGAAATTAATATGTTTTCCGAGTGAAACAGAAGCTGAAAATGGTTTTCTTAATTTAATTATCTTGAATTCTGAGTGAAATAAATTTCTGAGTGAATTAAAACATGAATCCGTGTGAAGTAAGTAGGAAAATGGTTCCCTGAGTAGCATTGTTTGCAAATCCGAGTGAAAATGAGTCTCTAAGTGAAATAAAGTATAATTCTGAGTGTTATTCAGTCAAAAAGGAGTTTTCTGAGTGAAATTAATTATTTCTTGAGTAAATTCTGACTGAAAGGAGTTTGATACGTGAAATAATTATAAATACGAGTAGAATCATACTGATGAGTTTTTCTGAGTGAAATTAAGGTGTTTACCGAGTTAAATCACTGAAAGAGGGTTTCATGAATGAAGCTAAGCTGTTTTCCGAGTGAAATATGTGTTTGGAAGAGTGGTCCGAGTGAAATAAAACTGGGAAGATGCTGTCCGAGAGAAATAGGATGTTTTTCGAGTACAATCAGTCTCAGAAGTGTCTTCCGAGTGAAACATAATGATGAAACATTTTTCTGAGTGGAATAAAATAAGATTCCGAGTAGAATTAGGGTGAAAGTAACTTTCTGAGTGAAAATAATGTATTTTCCGTGTAAAATGTTCTATCCGAATGCTCAGGTCGGTTTTTCATAAAATCCAAGCTTATTACTCACTGAATCCGACTTCTATTTTATAATTCCTTGCTGGAACTCACATAAACACCCAGGATCCTTAATATCTTCACAGTCCAACAACCAGCATATATTTTTATCAATTTATTATACATATATTCAAATATAAAACAATAACCATAACATTTAATCAAACAACTCTGAACTGATTATAAGCATTTAGTAACAAATATATATATATGTATATACCAATAATAGCAATTAACGCATTTAATTCACATAACACTGAATCTGTCCTGGAAAGGTGAGGAACCAGGTTCCTTACCCCTTTTCTTCACTCGGTTTTTCCCACAGAGCACCCAAGAATATACCCCCTTACCTTTATGGAGCTACTGGAGGAGAAGAAAAGGCTCCTTTTCACTGTCCTGCACGAATTCCGAGTGAAACAGAAGGGAAAGGAGAGAGACAGAAGTTTGCTGGAAAGGAAAATTGTAATAGAAGTGTGTTTGCAGCTGTGTTTCGTGTGTGTGTTCTGAGAATCCTTAAGCTGGTTTAAATAGGGAGAGAGTAAGTGGGATGGGGGACAGCTTTTCTGAGTGGCTGTTAGTGGAGTGATAATGGAGGGTCAGTGGGAATTAATTAAGAGGATAGGCTGAGTCAGTGCCCATTTCTGGTCGTCCACTATCTATAATGCGCATGATTGAATTAAAATAATCATTACAAGACAAAATTGGAGTCAATACGCACTACTGATACTGAATACCGAGTGAAATTACCACTCGGTTAACCACTACACCGACTGGAATTCTCACTTCCGAGTAAACAATTGCAAGGCTCGCTTGAGCGTGGCTTGCTCGCTTGAGCGAAGCTTCAATTCTTCACTCGGAATTCCTTTGAAACTGACTCAGGCACTCGGTTTCGCACTCGGTAATACCTTTCCAGACTGAGTCCTCTCTTCCTCAGAATCTTCACTCGAAAATCCGAGTCTTCTTCACTTGATTCACTCGGTTTAGGCCAATTTCTTTAATTATATGTCCAATTAATGTTTATTTAAGCCATTACCTCTGGGAACAAGGCCTACACGTACGAGTCTCACTCGGTTTTGGTCCAGTAGAGTATATCTCACTCGGAATTGGCTCCCTCTACCATTTTCCACTCGGTTTCCTAAGCAAATACACATGCAACCGTTCAGAATCCTTCCCAATTGATTCCACAACATACTCCAGTCGGTAGGAAGCATCAAATCAACATAAACATGAGTATATATGCATTCTTTCACTCGGAATACTTTAATCAGAGTAGTCTCCTTCAGAAAAGGAAGCATTTGGCACGGTTTGACTCGGAAACGAGTCATTCCAGGGTGTTTTGACTCGGAATTTCACCCAGAAGTGGTTCTCTTGAACACACTTCACTCAGAATTGCCTCTCAGGTCAGGACTCCACTCGGTGGTAGCCTTCTCAGTCATGTTTTACTCGAAAAACATGATACTGACTCGGAATTCTCTCCTTCACTCGGAATTTCTAATCCTTCACTCGGAATTCTTCTCTGTCACTCGGAACAGAGCCCTTTTCACTCGGTTTTTGCATAATTTCACTAATATTCCATATAAATTCTATTATTATGTGAAAAAATGACATTTTTGAGGTACTACAGACCTTCAACAGGGTATATATTGACTTATTCTTGCTTACAAACCTTCCATAATTAAAATTTACAAGGGTAAAATCGCTTCTAAAAAGAGGGATGTTACAGTATGAATACCGTGGTCCAATGAATAAATAAAGTTATTAAGTAACTGCTTCTGGGCCATGGAGTTTCCTCTCTTTCTTATAAAGTTTAATATTTATTTTCTTTGGATGAATGTAAAATTACTTTATAAAGTTTTAATAATATTTATGAGGTATTTCAGAAATGATGTATTTAATTTATTTTGATAGTTTCCTTTTAACAATCTTTTCTTTAGTAAAAAAAATATATGAATTTTTCTAGTATTATTAAGGTGTAACAGAGGGTGTTACAAAGTGGTATCAGAGTAGTTAATCCAATAGGCCTGGGGAAAAGGTCTATCTTGCTTTATCTGTAAACTCCGTATAGGCAATAGAAAATAGAATATCTAACTTGGTAGTAACTGTGATTGATGTGACAAATCTCAGTTACTGTGAAACAGGAAACTAATGGCCGGAAACGATCTTGCTGGAGTTGTAGAATGCTTAATTAATGCAATGGGAGCACGTGAAGGCCAAGGTAACGATGCCTTGAGAAGGTTGGACATTTTCGAAAAGCGCAATCCACCTCATTTCAAGGGAGGATATAACCCTGATAGAGCACAAACCTGGATTCGAGAGATAGAGAAGATCTTTTAAGCATTACAATGTAATGGAGCTGATAAGGTAGTCTTCGCTACTTATGCCTTATCTAAGGATGCCGAACATTGGTGGGATAGCATGCGTAGACAATTCAAAGTCAACGACATGGAGATCACTTGGGATTATTTCAAGGATATATTTCTGGAGAAATACTTTACAGTTGATGTTAAAGAGAAAAGACAATTCGAATTCCTGTCACTGACTCAAGGAAATATGACCGTTGGAGAGTACGCATCCAGGTTTGAAGAGTTATCTCGTTTTCATTCTCATTATAATGATGTTATTAATGAAGGTGATCGGTGTGCAAAGTTTGTAAATGGACTACCGCCAGAAATTAAAGAAGCTATAGGAAATCCATGAATTTTCTATGTTGGTAAATCGGTGCAGGATCTTTGAAGAGGATCATAAGGATAGAATGACCAAAAGTCATGAGCCCATTCACAAGGCGGGAGAAATGAGAAGTGGAGGACTTCACCATCACCAAAGAAGAGACTTAAGGAGAAATAAGCCCTACCAAGCGCCATTTTGCCGGTTTGGAGCAGCATCTGTTCCTAACAGACCCCAAGCTTCAACTAGAAGCTATTACCTGACATTTACACCAAATTTTAAATATTTTATCTATGGAGGACCCCATTTGAAAAGGGATTGTCCTAAAAACACTTATGTTTGCTTTAAGTGTAACAAACCAGGTCATCACATCAAGGATTGCCCAGAGATGAAGAGAGAAAACCCTGAAGGTGCGAGTACAAACATAAATACTCAAGAAGGCGTGCACAGTGTAGTCGGAAGGCCGAAGGCAAAAGGAAAGGTTTTTGCAATCACTGGAGAAAAAGCATCTCATTCTAATTCTATGGTGGAAGGTAAGTGTATCATTAATAAGATTCCTTTAACTGTTATGTATGACTCAGGTGCATCACATTCCTTTATTGCCAATGACTGTGCAGAAAAGAACTAAAATTACCTGTGATAGAACTGCCATTTGACTTATCTGTACATACTCCTGGAAACAATCCCATTGTCACTTCTAAAGCCTGTTGGAAATGCCCTATTGTCATAGATGGTAGGGACTTTAAGGCTAATCTTTTCTGTTTACCCCTTTCTGGCTTAGAAGTTATTATTGGGCTAGATTGGTTGTCTGACAATCATGTTCTAATAGATTGTCATAATAAAACCATAATGTTTAAAGAACCGGTGAATTTGAATCCTGAGGATTCGAGATTTCTAACCGCCAACCAAGTGAGTGCCTCTTTAAAAGGAGGGGCTCAAGGATTCATGTTATTTCTTTCAACGAAAGGAAAGCAAGAATCAAAAATAAAAAATCTGTCAGTTGTGTGTGAATTTCTTTTCCTGAAGATATCCCTGGTTTACCCCCAGAAAGAGATGTGGAATTCGCCATTGATCTAGTACCTGGAGTTGGACCCATTTCAATTGCACCATACCGAATGTCACCTCTAGAATTAGCAGAGTTGAAGAAACAACTTGAAGAGATGATAGAGAAGCAGTTTCTACGACCCAGTGTATCCCCCTGCGGTGCACCAGTGTTGTTGGTTAAGAAAAAGGATGGTAGTATGAGGTTGTATGTAGATTATCGGTAACTGAACAAGGTGATGATCAAGAACAGATATCCTCTGCCAAGGATTGACGACTTGATGGATCAGCTGCATGGTGCCACGATGTTTTCCAAAATTGATTTGAGGTCTGGATACCATCAAATAAGGGTGAAGAAAGAAGATGTACCAAAAACTACTTTTAGAACACGCTATGGCCATTACGAATATCTAGTAATGCCTTTTGGTGTAACTAATGCACCAGCCATATTCATGGATTAGATGAATAGGATTTTTCATCCATACCTAGATAAATTTGTAGTGGTGTTCATTAATGATATATTAGTGTACTCTAAAAGCAGATAAGAACATGTTGAACACTTGAAGATTGTGTTGGAAATCTTGAAAAAGAAACAACTGTATGTAAAGCTGTCAAAGTGTGAATTCTGGTTGGAAGAAGTGAACTTTTTAGGACATGTAATTAGTCGAGGAGGAATAGTTGTAGACCCTTCCAAGGTGGAGGTAGTTTTAAAATGGGAGAGACCAACCACGATCACTGAGATTAGAAGTTTCTTGGGCTTGGCTGGATACTATAGGAGATTCATTGAAGGATTTTCAAAGCTAGGGTACCCACTGACCAAGTTAACACGGAAAGGATAACCTTTTATGTGGACGACACAATGCAAGAATAGTTTTTAAGAGCTGAAAGATCGACTTACTTCTGCGCCGGTGTTAGTACTCCCCGATCCATATCAAAGTTTTGAAGTTTACTGTGATGCGTCTAAACAAGGACTAGGAAGTGTACTCATGCAAGACAAGAAGGTTGTAGCCTATGCGTCACGCCAATTAAGGCAACATGAGATTAACTACCCTACCCATGACTTAGAGTTAGCCGCTGTAGTTTTTGCCTTAAAGATTTAAAGGCATTATCTATACGGTGCAACATTCGATGTGTTTAGCGATCATAAGAGTCTCAAGTATTTATTCGACCAAAAGGAGTTAAATGTAACACCCTCTGTTACACCTTAATAAATTATAGAAAAATTTGTAATTTTTTTTTACTAAAGATATGATTGTTAAAAAGAAACTATCAGAATAAATTACATACATTATTTCTGAAATACCTCATAAATATTATTAAAACTTTATAAAGTAATTGTACATTCATCCGAAGAGAATAAACATTAAACATTATAAGAAAGAGAGGAAACTCCATGGCCCAGAAGCAGTTACTTATTAACATTATTAATTCATTGGACCATGGTATTCATACCGAGCTCCCTTTCTTGAACGTGCTATATTTACTGCCGAGATTCTTCGATCCTTCCCTCTGAACCATTAATTTAGAATATATGAAACAAAAACACAGAGAAAGGAGTGAGAAACAGAATATAATATTCTCGAATAAAACATAAGCAACAAAGGGTTTTCACAAACCAATACATAATAATATCACTCATAATCACATACACAATCAATTATGAATGCATGAATGTTATGCAATATCTTCATCATAACTTACCTATATATGTGGGCCCTTAAATTTTAATTTGCACTAGGCCAACCAGGAGTTTACACTGTTCCATAAGTTCGGATAATAATAATATGAACAGCTCAACTGGCATGGAAACACTTAGAGACTAGTCAGATTGAGAAAATTTTTATTGTGAAAGTACCCGACACTAGGGAGCTACCCCAGGTCCCCTGAAGCACCCTTTCATATTCTCTCATCCCAAGGCTCTAAATTAAGTCTCCTCTAATGTATCCTCGGTTTCTATAATCTGTCCCCAGACAATATCATTTTGGTTCACTTTAATGATTCATGATGTATGAACTACACGCGTATTTAGTTGGTTAAGGCTTTTAGAAACTCAATTATTAAATACCTTAAAGGTTTACAACATCATTTCAATAAACTATACATTTTCTCAATTCTCTGAATTTCTGTCCCACAGAAATAAATTTGGTACAGTTTTAATTCTCACCAAAATTGAGTTTCCAAGCCTTAAATATCTCTATACTTATCATAGAAAACTTTACATATATTTTTTTAAAAAAAAATTGAATCTTAACAATATCGAATTAAGAAATCTCAATTATTTTCAAATATCTTTAATTATTAGGTTGAAACAAAATAGTTTACTTTAAAAAATTTTATTTTTCTTAAAGATAATAATTCTTAAATTAAAAAAATACTTAAAATTATAAATTTTTCTTTAATTCAAGAATTAATTAATTTTCATAAAATGACTTCTTTTGAAATAAATAGTAGATTTTTAAAGATTAAAAGTAAAATCAATGAAAATAATTTCTAAGAAGAAATAAAAGACTAAAAAAAATAATACTTTTTCTTAGAATTTAAGGAGTAAGGTAAGAAAATTCTTTCTGAGTTTTAACTTTCTGTCATGCTTGCTATATGCTCAAACTCCATATCACAAGATCATCCATCATAATTAACAATCTTAAATAATTAACAGTCACAAAAATAATCAATCAAAATCAAGTCAATAAAGCATCATTTATAAATATTATAATTCAAAGTCTAATGGTTATTAATATAGTCAATTTGAGTCCTTTTGGTCAATTCCTCGCATAGGTCTATGTAAGTCCATATAATCCAGTCCTTGCATAGGTATAGTTCAGTCCATATGGGTCGTAGTGGTCGAAGTCCTTGCATAGGTATAGTCCAGTTCATATAGGTTATAAAAGTACAGGTCCTTGTATAGGTATGTTAGAGTTAGTTACATCAGATATTTAATTTAAAATTTATTATAAATTTTAAGTTAAATAGTTAATATTTTAAAATAATAATATTATTAAATTTAAAAGGAGTAGGGGACTCCTCCCATTATTCTTATGTCTTTTCATATTATATTCTTATCTCACTCCCCCTTACCTCTTGTATACTGGTTCGTTATTGTAAATCCGTGCACGCCTCGTCTCCGAGTTCTAAAACATACCAATTTGATTTTAATATAGTTATAAGATGAAAATTAAGATTACTACTTAAAACAGAAATGGTAAATTTTGAATAGTGAATAGTAAATAGTAAATAGTAAATCATGAATAGTAACAGTAAATAGTAAAATGTGAATAGTAATAGTAAATAGTTAATTGTGAATAGTAATAGTAAATAGTAAATCATGAATAGTAACGGTAAATAGTAAATTATGAATAGTAAAGGTAAATAGTAATAGTAAATAGTAATTTACTATTCGAATAGTAATTTACTATTGAAATAGTAATTTACTATTGAAATAGTAATTTACTATTGAAATAATATTTTACTATTCAAAATAGTAACTTAAAATAATATTATTTCTAGTATAATAATAGATTTCTAAAAACGATATAAAATTAACCCTAAAAAATATAAAAGAGAGGTATTCGTACCTTAGAATTTTAGCAGAACCTTCTTCCAAAAAATTATATTTCTCTCTCTCACTTTTACTACTATCTCACTAGCACTACTATATTAAGAAAACTTAATCTGAAATTGTGAATTCTAAAGAAGAATTCCTTTGGTATTTATAGGAAAAAAATTACTATACATTCTATTATTTTAATATAAAAGTACTGTGCATTTTTTGAAATTTCAAACCTGGTTACTGTGCATTTTTTGAAAATTTTGTACATGCACAGTGTTTTGCATAGTAACTATCGACAGAATTATTAAGCCAAATAGTAACCTTTTACTTGGTATATTTTAAATATTCAAAATCAGTCCTTTTTGAAATTTAGTGATATTATATCAGTCTTCACTAATTTTATAATAAGTAATATAAAATTTAAATTTTAAAAATCTAAAATTTTTTATTAATAAAAATTTATTGATATGTTCCTAATTTTTTAACGATTGGAAAAAATCAAGATTTTTCTCAAACCAATAATTTTTAGATAAGTCTACTTGAAATGGATTTTAGAAAATTTTCTTATAATTTAAATTCACTTTTTTATAAATATTTTTAATTTTAAGTCACTTTAATAATTCAAAAATTCCAAAAAATTTCCAAAAAATCATAAATAATACGTAGATTAAAAAGTTCTAAAGAACGATAATTTAAGTCCTTCAAAATTTTAATATAAAAATAAAAATATGGGTGTTACATTAAACATGAGGCAACGGAGATGGATGGAATTCTTAAAGGACTACGACTTTGAGTTACAATACCATCCTGGAAAAGCGAACCTAGTAGCTGATGCTTTAAGTCGAAAGTCTCTACATACGTCCACAATGATGATTAAAGAACTGGAATTGATAAAGAACTTCAAAGATCTTAACCTAGCAGTAAAGGTTAATGCTAACAGCTACAGATTAGGAGCGTTGCAAGTAACAAGTGAATTCCTGAGGTAAGTTTTAGAGGCTCAACGAGAGGATGAATTCCTGCAAGAGAAGAAAGAACTCTTAAAACAAGGAAAAGAAGTCGAGTTCAATGTGGGAAACGACCAATTATTGAAGTATAAGGATCGAGTGTGTATCCCTGATCAAGAGGAGTTGAGGAAAGAAATTCTGAAAGAAGGCCACAATGTAACATCCTAAAATTAATTAGAGTTAAACTCGGGACGGGGAAATTTTTCCCAAAATAAATCATGAAGAACCGGGCCAAAATAAAACAAGAAATGGAAGGCAAGGCAATAAAAAGCCGACCATCATGCATCACGGTGGGAAGAAATAAAAGCCAATCAATAGGCAGCCCAGCGGAAATACATAGCTGAAGCGAGGCCCAATTCGCTTGAGCGAAGCCAACCCAAAGCCTTCCATTGAAGACACACTCGCTCGAGCGAGAACTCACTCGCTGAAGTGAGAAGCCACACTCGGCATTCCTATCACTCGGTAAAGGGTTTCACTCGGTATCGACCCCAACACACATGCCTCACTCGGCAGCCCATAACTTAGTCTCTCAATTTTATCCACAGAGGCCACGTAATGATCCACTCGGAAAATAGTAATAATTCCACTCGGAATCTATGAATTTACTCCACTCGGAGTCCAATAACTTCCCTCACTCGGGTTACCACCCAACCAAACACCACTCGGTGTATTCCAACCATATTCAATCAGAATGTACCATACACCTACCACTCGGCATATTCATCATTTCTCTCACTCGGAGAATACATAACCTTTAGATCACTCGGGTCATTACCCATTTACTCGGAATATTATCAGGTTAAGTCACTCGGAAACCCATTCAAAAACTGACTCATCTTTCGAGCGGTATTCCACTCAGTAAACTAACTCCAAGACCGACCAACACCCATTCGGTCTTCCACTCGGAATACATATATAACTTCACTCAGATTATATATATAAAATACTTAGAATATGTCCAATCTAATCCATCATAACAACTCTTCCCTCGGAGAGGTTCACTCGGATTTCCACTCGGGTTTATACAAAATCATTCCCTACTCGGGGTTTATTCATATTTTTCACTCGGAATCATTCAAGCCTATAATCACTCAGAAAAGGCCACATTATTAAGCCTCACTCGGAAATGGCTCTAAACCTCCTATATTCCTCTCGGGATTCATTAACTTAGAATTATTCACACAACATCATTTATATTCCAGTCGGTAAGAAGCATCAAATCAACATAAAACACCTATACATATATATACTCTCTGCTTTGCAAATCTGACCACTCATTATCCGAGGCAGATACGTATATTACCAATATAAACCATATATGTAAATGTATATAAATATACACCCGAAATGCTAATGACTCAGATTTCTCATACATAGATGTATTCATTATACATTGTTCATAAGAGCCGGCCAAGGCTTTAAATATAACAAAATACACTCGGTACATTACACAATGTACAGCCTCATCATAAATACCCAACACTCGGGTCAAGGCTTCGTCAACATTCCGAGTCCCACATGCATACACTGAAAAATGGTGTAGGGGTAATCTTTTACATATTAAATGACAGATATTGGCTCGGATTATACCTCAATCCTCAATTACACAATTTACATAATTTGATCAACCATAACACACACTTCCATTTAAATATGAATACTCACACATCATAATCCAATTAGAATTCATCTCAGCCAATCCACTCGGCTATACAATTCACATTGTTTGAAATCACATATATGCACAACCATAGGTTCACATTGCACTCGGCAACAGCATCAACATATATATATATATATATTCACCCAATAAATGTGCACTCTACAATAGCATCAGTATACATGCATTAATCCAATCGGATTCACCCCAATCATTTCATATTCACATACTCAGTAATTCACATTGAGCTCAATGACAAATTATAAGTGTGCACACATCAATTCACCCGGATCCGGTTATTCATTATCCATTTTTATTGTTGCAACATAGGCTCCAAGCCTTTCATTCAGCTCCAAGCTGATTCAGCCGTTTTACAGGTACCAAACCGTTTGCCCTCACACGTAACACAATTGCTCCAAGCAACAACGGGAGTGTTACGGGCAGCCCCGAGTCCAACTCGGTAGGCTTGCCTTGAGTCCAACCCAAGGTCTTAAAGCGTCCAACGCTTAGTGCACTAGGCACTGCCCTAAGTCCAACCCAGGGTCTTTTATATATTTCAACACATATTCATCTGATTGTCGATCGGTATTAAGCGTCCAACGCTATATGCTCCAAGCATTTCAGTGGCGAATCGGATGAATATGGTCTTTTATCAGGTGTCCAACGCCAATGCACTTGGCATTCAGAATTAACACATGCATCCAATGCATCATATTACATAATCACACATGCACTCGACATTCAATATCAACACATGCATCCAATGCATCTCATCATTATTATTCATAACAGGGATCAGCATAGCAACAACACAATACATGCAATTTCATATAATATCCACTCGGGATTAACACAGCAAATCCCCATATTATGCACTCAGCATTCACACACGGGGACCATAAAGGACCACACAATGCACTCGGCATTCATATTACAATTATCATGCATCTCATACATTAACTCATATCATCACAAATAGCATCATACAGCTCTTGGACGGATAATTATACACCATGCAGTAATAAGTATCATACAACCGGGTTCAACTCAACAACAGCATACAATACACATCAAACACAACACAGTGCAATAATGTCACCCGAAAATCTGTCCATAAGCCATGCATTTGAGATGGAAAGCCCCCCATACCTGGAATGGAGATCCAGAAGCCATTGGCCACTCGTCCACACACAGAACGACTCAGCCCCAGCCACAACAACACTCTGCTCGGCTTTGGAGAATCAACTCTGCCTCCTTACCAGCATCAGAGTCTCCCAGGCTCAACATCATCCTCTCCCACGACCAGTAGAGGATTCCAACACTCAGACTTCAAACGCTGCTCCACCCTTGAATAGCAACCACCAAGCTCCCAAGGCACACAACCATGCCTTCCTCCACATGAGCAGCACCATACACCATCAACAACAGTGGAAGACCACCATGCCTCCATGCATCATGCATGCCTTTATCCTCCCAAGAGTAGTACAACCTCATCACAGTGGACCATCATGCATCCACAAATCGAGGCACACCAAACGCTGCTGCAGGCTCCCAACCGAGCCACCAAACAGCCCCATCAACGAGGATGAAGAAGAGAAGAAGAAGAATCACCAGGGAACAGGGGAGGAACCTGAACCCAGCCTCCAACACACAGCCACGCCGTTCCACTCGGCTCATCACAGGGAGTGGGTAGAAGAAGAAGATAAAGGAGGCGAAGGTGAAGACGGAGAGGCAGAAGCCTCATGGAGTTCCAGGGAGTAGAAGGAGCGTTTCTCTCCCCATCTGAAAATGCAACATGAAAGAAGTGAAGAGAATGAGAAGGGAAACCAAAGCTGGAGCTTATCAACACCTCCATCTGTTCCCTCTCTCATCAGCCATCCATTCCTCATTTAATGCGATCCATCAGTCATCAAATCACCACCATCAACCGTCCCATCAGCGTGGGAATTGAGGGGGAAAGGGAGAGAAGGGAACCGGACCCATCACAAGGCCACCAAGGGCACAAGGGTTATTTCAACATTATTATTATTATTATCATTCCTCAATTAATCTAATTAGCCATTAAATAAACCAATCATAATCCTTAATCAACCATTAACTCAATTAATCCATAACCTTAATCCTGAATTTAATCTTAATTGGCCATTAATTAAAAATCAGGATGTTACACACAAAAGTTATATGAGCATTCATCCTGGAGCTACTAAAATGTATCAATATTTGAAGAAGTTATTTTTGTGGCCTGGAATGAAGAAAGCGGTGGCAGAGTACGTGGCTGCATGTCTAATTTTCCAGAAGATTAAAGTAGAACACCAAAAACCCTTTGGAATGTTACAATCAATGGAAATACTAGAATGGAAATGGGATAGCATTACCATGGATTTTGTGACTTCTCTACCTAAAACTCCATTAGGACATGATTCAATATGGGTAATAGTTGATAGATTAACCAAATCTGCTCACTTTATTCCCATCAATATTCGTTACTCTATGGAGAAGCTGGCAAAATTATACATCGAGGAGATTGTGAGATTGTATGAAATTCCTTCAAGTATCATTTCTGATCGGGACCCTCGTTTTACATCACAATTCTGGAAGAGCTTGCACAAGGCTTTGGGAACAAGACTGCGTTTGAGTTCAGCATATCATCCTCAGACGGATGGACAATAAGAAAGAACAATCCAATCTCTAGAGGACTTGTTACGAGCTTGTGTGTTGGAGCATAAAGGAAGTTGGAATCAATTCTTACCATATGTGGAGTTTACCTACAACAACAGTTTCCATGCTAGCATTAACATGGCACCTTTTGAAGCATTATATGGAAGAAAATATAGGACCCCGCTATGTTGGTTTGAGACTCGTGAAAACTTGATGCTAGGACCAGAGTTGGTACAACAAACCACGGATAAAATTAAAATAGTTTAGGAAAAGATGAAGGCAACACAGAGCAGGCAGAAAAGTTATTATGCAAAAGAAGAAAGCTGCTCGAATTTCAAGAAGGCGATCATGTATTCTTGAAAGTCACACCTACGACTGGGGTCGGTCGGGCAATGAAATCTTAAAAACTAACTCCTAGATTTATTGGTCCATATCAAATAATTCATAAAGTTAGTCCTCTTGCCTACCAAATAGCATTACCACCTTTTCTTTCTAATATCCATAACGTTTTTCATGTGTCAAACTTACGAAAGTATATATCTGATCCTAAAATTCTAAGGTTCTGCTAATGAGATAGTAGTGGAAGTGAGTGAGAGAAATATAATTTTTTGGAAGAAGGTTCTGCTAAAATTCTAAGGTACGATACCTCTCTTTTATATTTTTAAGGGTTATTTTTATATCGTTTTTAGAAATCTATTATTATACTGGAAATAATATTATTTTAAGTTACTATTCTGAATAGTAAAATACTATTTCAATAGTAAATTACTATTTACTGTTACTATTTATCTTTACTATTCACGTTTTACTATTTATTATTGCTATTTATGATTTACTATTTACCGTTACTATTCACGTTTTACTATTTACTGTTACTATTCATGTTTTACTATTTACTATTACTATTCATGATTTACTATTCACTATTCACTATTTAAAATTTACCATTTCTGTTTTAAGTAGTAATCTTAATTTTCATCTTGTAACTATATTAAAATCAAATTGGTATGTTTTAGAACTCAGAGACGAGGCGTGCACGGATTTACAATAACGAAGCAATATACTAGAGGTAAGGGGGAGTGAGATAAGAATATAATATAAAAAGACATAAGAATAATGGGAGGAGTCCCTTACTCCTTTTAAATTAAATAATATTATTATTTTAAAATATTAACTTTTAACTTAAAATTTATAATAAAATTTAAATTAAATATCTGATGTAACTAACTCTAAAATACCTATGCAAATACCTAGATAACCTATGCGAACTGGACTGAACCTATGCAAGGACTTGGATTATTATAACCTGTATGGACTTATGGACTGAACTATACCCATGCGAGGATTGGAATATATGGACTTACATAGACCCATGCAAGGAATAGACTATAAAGACTCAAAATCAATCTTATTAATCTAAATAACCATTAAGATTTACATTACATTATGAGTGATATTTAATTTATTTGAATTGTTTATAATTGATAATATTTAATTTTGATTGATATTTAATTATGATTAATAATATTTGATGTGATTGATGATATTTAGTTATAATTGATAATGCTTGATTTTGATTGATGATTTTGTGATGTGGAGTTTGAGCATATAGCGAGCATGATGGAAAGCTAAAATTCAGTAAGAATTTTCTTACCTTACTCTTTAAATTTTTATTACTTTAAATCTTCTCTTCTTAGAAATTATTTTTATTAACTTTATTTTCAATATTAAAAAAAATAGTATTTATTTTAGAAAGAAGACATTTTATGAAAATTAATTTATAACAAATTGAGATAATTAAATCTTGAATGAAAGAAAAATTTTGTAATTTTAAGTATTTTTGGTTAATGATTTAAATATTATTCTCTTTTAATAAAATAAAATTTTCAAAAGAAAATTATTTTATTTTTCCAACTTAATAACTAAAGATATTTAGAAATAATTAAGAATTTGATCTTGTTAAGATTCAATTTGAGAAAAATTATGTAAAATTCTTATATGAAAAAGTTTTGAGATGTTTATGGCTTAGAAACTCAATTTCAGTGAGATTCGAAAACTGTACCAAATTTATTTCTGTAGGACAAAAATTTAGAGAATTGAGAAAATGTACAGTTTATTGAAATGATATTGTAAACCTTTAAGGTATTTAATAATTGAGTTTCTAAAAACCTTAACCAACTAAATACGCGAGTAGTTCATGCATCATGAATCATTAAAGTGAAATTAAATAATATTGTCTGGGGACAAATTATAGAAACCGAGGATATATTAGAGGAGGCTTAATTACGAGCCTTGGGATGAGAGAGTGTGAAAGGGTGCTTCAGGGGACCTGGGGTAGCTCCCTAGTGTCGGGTACTTTCACAATAAAAACTTTCTTAATCTGACTAGTCTCTAAGTGTTTCCATGTCAGTTGAGTTGTTCATATTATTATTATCCGGACTTATAGAACAATGTAAACTCCTGGTTGGCCCAGTGCAAATTAAAATTTAAGGGCCCATATATATAGGAAAGTTATGATAAAGATATTGCATAACATTCATGCATTCATATTTGATTGTGTATGTGATTGTGATTGATATTATTATATATTAGTTTGTGAAAACCCTTTGTTGCTTATGTCTTATTCGAGAATATTATATTCTGTTTCTCACTCCTTTCTCCATGTTTTTGTTTCATATATTTTTAAATTGATGGTTCAGAGGGAAGGATCGAAGAATCTCGGCAGTGAATATAGCACGTTCTAGAAAGGGAGCTCGGTATGAATACCGTGATCCAATGAATAAATAAAGTTATTAAGTAACTGCTTCTGGGCCATGGAGTTTCCTCTCTTTCTTATAAAGTTTAATATTTATTTTCTTTAGATGAATATAAAATTACTTTATAAAGTTTTAATAATATTTATGAGGTATTTCAGAAATGATGTATTTAATTTATTCTGATAGTTTCCTTTTAACAATCATTTCTTTAGTAAAAAAAAATATACCAAATTTTTCTAGTATTATTAAGGTGTAACAGAGGGTGTTACAAGGTACAGTAGCTTGCAAGAATAATATATATAATAGGAGAGGCTCACAGTAAGTATAAAATAATGGAGTTAATGTATCAATAATGTAAAAGAACAAATCAGAAGCAAAATTATATAATCGGTAAAGTAACAATTAAAATGAATTATAAACATAATACTAAATAATTAAGAATTTAGTTTTATTCTTCAATTATAAATATAATATGATATTTATTATATTAATAATGATCAAATTATATGACTATTTTGTACACCCTACATGGATGTTTAAAATATAAGTTCTTCAGGAACCCTATTATTATTATTATTATTATTATTATTATTATTATTATTATTATTATTATTATTATTATTATTATTATTATTATTATTATTATTATTATTATTATATGTATAATTCTATAATAAGTTCTTCAGGAACCTACTTTTATTTTATAACATAGATGATCCGGTCCCAACACCGGCCCCCAAGAGCATGGCTTTAATGCCTTGCCAGATCAGCATTTTGAATAAAGAGAAGTACTCTTTAAATACACTACAAATACTATACGGAGTACATACCGCCAGGGCAAGTAACGCCGCCAAGGCTCATGACTCCGCCCAGGCACGTTACCCCGCCAAGGAATGTAACTCCGTCCAGGCATGTTACTCCGCCAGGGAATGTAACCCCGCCAAAGTTGTTACTCCGCCAAGCCATAGGCTCAATATTGGCGGAATACTGAATTTCCCACACTGCGTAGCGAGCCCATACTCACAACCCCGGCACGAGAATGACTCTGTCTTGAGAGGTTAATAATGGGAATCACGCTGTCACGCATAAAGGGAAATAACAATAAAATAATAAAGCATTCACGCTTCCCAAGTAAGTGGAAATACCTACTACACTAACGGTGCCCGTGAACAACACAAGGGCCCACTGTCTTTCTTGCTTTATGCTAGGAAACAAGGAACTGGCCCTACCAATAATACAGCACCAGTAACAGGTATATAAACCTCTCTCGAAAAGGTATAGGGGATCTTTTTTCCATTTTCTGGACTTTTCACTCTCTTACTTGCATAATTCTCTCTGACTGTCTTTCTAAGTCTCTAAGTATTCTGAAATACTGACTTGAGCATCGGAGAACGATTGCAGGTACCACCCCTAATCGGGTCAAGGCAACGAAGATCCCGTCAGGCGAACTGTGACACCGCCCCAGATTACATTACACTCCGCCTCAGCATATAAAGACTCTCCGTATTTACATTTATACACACATTGCTTTGTATCAAAAACACATTTATATGTATATTTTGAGTTGTTCTACAAGCATACTTCTACACCCCCTGTAAAGAACAGTTCATTGGCACGCCCGGTGGGACCTGTAAACTTGGTAATCCCACAATCTTTGATCAATCTTCATTATCAATGAAGAGATAAGAACCAGAGATGCAGAACGAGGATTCTCCTCCACGTAATCCCAGACGTCTTAACTTCGATGATAATGCTCAGAAAAAAGCAACGCAAGCTGATTCTCCAGATCCAAGAGATGACATGATTCGAATGTTGAGAGAAGAACTTGCGGAACTTCGTCGTGAAAAAGCAAACCCAGTGCATGAGAAAGCTGGTCCTGCAGGACAGCCACATCATGAACCACACATGCAAGAGGAATCAAGTACTCCTCACTACTCTCGTATTCCTACATACATGGAGGAGCAACGAAGCCTTCCACTGGTGAATGTTCAGCATCAAGAAGGAAGGAGAGCAGGCTCAAACGCATCCCCCTTAGGATATAAGATGAGCATCCCATTTTCTAAAAGGCTCATGAATGCACATGTACCCAGACATTTGCAAACTATGCAGCCCATTTCTATAGGGAAATATACTGGGGAAACAGATCCCTCTAAGCATTTAGATGCGTATATCTACGAGGCCATGTTTCTAGGAGCTGAGGAGGATGTCATGTGCAGAATGTTCCCCAGGACCCTTACAGGCGAAGCTCTTAGTTGGTTCAAGAGCTTACCTTCAGGTTCCATTGATTCGTGGGAAGAGCTGGCCTCAGCTTTTGGAAACCACTTCGTGATCTCTAGGGACGCACCCAGAACCTCTCATACCTTGGCTCAGATCAGACAAGGCGACAAAGAATCTCTGAAGGATTTCCTTAAGAGATTTTACAAGGAGGCAGCCATGGTCCCTGATCTAACAGAGGCAATCCAGTTGCATATTCTCATAGAAGCTATGCAACCAAAGTCACCTTTCGCTTTGTCTTTGGCAAAGGGACCTCCAACCACGATGGAGGAATTTCGCAGGAAGGCGTCCAAGTACGTGGGTATTGAGATGCATTTGGAAGCCACTGTATCTCGCAGTAAACCACCCCCTGCAACTCCACCTCATGACAAAGGGAAAGAGAAGTCGTTAAAGAACGACAAATCCCACCAAAGGGACAAAGTAGGGAACCAACCTTTCAAACAGCAAGACAGACGCGTGTTCAATTTTGCTCACTATGCACCACTGAACACAACTTGCGAGCAAATCTTGCGTGAAATAGGATGGACCACCCTCAATGTTTATGGAATTCAACGTCCGCCCCCAATAAGGCGCGGTGGAAACCCAAAGAAATATTGTGAGTTCCATGAATCGGTTGGCCACACCACAGAAGAATGTAAGCAACTCAAAAATACCATTGAGGTGCTCATTCGTGAAGGTAAACTGAAACATTACCTGTTCAAAGGCAAATCTCATGATGAGCCTGAGAAGTTCGAAAAGCGACATCGTGATCGTTCTCCGAATCCTGATAGTACTCGGGAACCAAAACGTGCGGCGGTGTCTGAGAAACAAAAAGGCATTGTTCTGGAGTCCGCCCAACGAGAACCGAGCCCTGAACCTAGATCACGAGGTAAAAGACAGGTGGTGGACATGATTGCTGGAGGCTTCGCAGGAGGCGGACCCTCAAACACCGCCTGGAAAAATCATCATCGTATGATCTTATCTGTGCAGGGCAAAAACAAAGAATATCACCCATTCAGGGACGGAGTTCAGACTCCGCCTATAACTTTCACAGATGATGATTTTGGCCCAACCATTCCTGAGGGAGATGATGCGGTAGTGATCATTGCGGTGATCGCTAATATGGATGTAAAACGCATCCTAGTTGATCAGGGAAGTTCCTGCGACGTTGTTTTTTATGACTGTTTTAAACGTATGGGACTGACTGATGCTGATTTGCAGCCTTACACACAGGACCTTACAGCTTTTAATGGCGCCAAACAGCCTACTAAAGGCTACTTGGACACAAGGATTACCTTCGACGGTGAACCTGGAGCAAGGACTGTGAAATCCAGGGTTCTTGTCATTGATGTTAAATCCCCATACAATGGCATCATTGGGCGGCCTACTCTGAATGCCATGGAAGCCATCGTTTCAACCCCCCACTTGTTAATCAAGTTCATTGATAAAGATAATCAAGTCTCATCTGTCAGGGGTGACCAGGAGATGGCTCGTTATTGTTACAATTTAAGTCTTAACATGGTGAAGCTTGAAACCATGTCTAAGAAAAGAAAATTGAACGAAGGAAACAGTGCGGCGGCATCCGTTAACTTAGTGGATCTTGATCCCAGGGCGGAGTCTTCTATAGACCCACTGAACCCTTTGAAACCAACTCCTGATGGTGGTTCCAAGCCTATTGTTCTGGGCAGCACCCCGGAGCAAATCACTAACATCAATGACAAACTGGAGCCTAACGTGGAGGCAAGACTGATTGCACTCCTCCATGAGTACAAGGAAATTTTTGCCTGGACAGCCGCAGACATGCCTGGTATGGATCCTAACTTCTATTGCCACCGCCTGGCGGTGTATCCTGAAACTAAGCCAGTGGCACAAAAGAAACGGCGTATGGGTCCTGCTAAGCAAAATGCTGCTTGCGAACAAACTGAAGAACTCCTTAAGGCGGGGTTCATCAGGGAACTCCGTTACTCTTCATGGCTGTCCAACGTGGTTATGGTGCAGAAAGCCAATGGCAAATGGCGCATGTGCATAGACTACGTTGATTTGAATAAATGTTGTCCCAAAGATCCTTATCCTCTCCCCAACATTTACAGACTGGTTGACGACTCATCAGGATACAAGTATCTATCCTTCATGGATGCTTACTCCGGATACAACCAAATTCCAATGTGTGAGGATGATCAGGAGAAAACAGCATTTATCAATGACAGAGGGGTCTTTTGCTACAATGTCATGCCATTTGGGCTGAAGAACGCTGGGGCCACCTACCAGCGCATGATCAACAAAGTCTTTGAGGGCATGCACACAAAGCTGGTGGAGGTTTATATTGATGACATCATCGCCAAAACCCCAGAAGGAGGAGACCATGTTGAAGACCTACGCCTCATTTTTCAACGCCTACGACAATACAACATGAGACTCAACCCACTAAAATGTACATTTGCTGTGCCTGGGGGGAGATTTTTGGGTTTCATGTTAACGCAAAGAGGCATAGAAGCTAATCCTGACAAGTGTCGTGTAATACAAGAGTTGCAGAGCCCCAAAACATTGAAAGATGTACAATCCCTCAATGGCAAAATCGCTGCTCTAGCACGATTCATGCCAAAAATGGCTCATCGCTCTCTCCCCTTGTACAAGATGCTAAAGAAGGATAAAAAATTCAATTGGGGCCCAGAGCAAGAGGCGGCCTTCCAAAGCTTGAAAAATGTCTTAGCCAGCCCTCCAATCCTGGTAAAACCAAGTCCAGGTGAGCAACTCATTGTTTATTTGTCTGTTTCAGATGAAGCGCTTGCAGTGGCCCTGGTCAAGGAAACAGTTGAAGGCCAACGACCGGTATACTTCACTGGTAAAACATTGCATGGTGCGGAGTGCCGTTATCAGAAGATTGAAAAGGCAGCACTTGCAGTCGTTTGGGCCTCACGACGCCTAAGACCATATTTCCATGCACATCCCATCCTGATTCGCACAGACTTGCCACTCCGTACTATATTGTTCAAGCCAGACTTGGCAGGAAGGATGATCAAATGGGCCATAGAACTCTCTGAATTCGACATATCCTACGAACCAAGAACTGCTATCAAGGCACAAGTCCTAGCAGATTTCGTAGTTGAATTAACAGGCTCTAGCCCAGATGCAGATCATTCACACTGGACAGTATACGTCGATGGGTCTTCAAACAGCAAAGGATGTGGGGCAGGAATCGTTATAGAAAGTGATGACGGGGTACATATTGAAATTTCATTGCACTTTACCTTCACTACGTCTAACAATCAGGCGGAGTATGAAGCCTGCTTAGCCGGACTCAGAGCAGCACAAGATATTGGGGCCAAAACTGTCACCCTATGCAGTGATTCTCAACTAGTCATCTCACAAATTCTTGGTGAGTATCAGGCTAAAGAACCTCTACTGCAACAATATATGGACTGCGTCAATGAGTTGAAACAGCGCTTCGATGAAGTAACTTTCAAGCATGTACCTCGCGAAGAAAATACACGTGCTGATATCCTGTCCAGGTTAGCCAGCACAAAGAAGGCGGGGTGCACAACCACGGTTGTACAGAGTACTCTGGCGGAGCCAAGTATATTCCTTCCCTCTTCAATTCATATGATTAAAAGTCGCCCCGTTGATGACAACTCCTGGGTAACACCAATAGTTCGTTATCTTGTTAATGGACAATTACCCACGGATGATCTTGAGCGAAAGAAACTGAGGAGGGAGGCACCCTATTATACACTCCTGGATGGGCAGCTATACCGCCGAGGAATATCTGTCCCGTACTTAATTTGCATAAATGAAAACGAGGTGCCAGCTGTTTTGGAAGAAGTCCATGAAGGGCAGTGTGGACATCATCCAGGGGCACGGAGTCTTGTGAGAAAAATACTCAGGGCGGGGTATTGGTGGCCCACTATGAAGCAAGACGCCGCCTCATATGTTCAAAAATGCGATCAATGTCAACGATTCGCGAATTTTCACCATACTCCAGCCGAGGAAATGTCATCATCAATAACACCCTGGCCTTTCTATCAATGGGGCATGGATATTCTAGGTCCATTCCCAACTGCGCCCGGCGGTATCAAATACTTGATAGTTGGTGTTGATTATTTCACTAAATGGATTGAGGCAGAGGCAGTGGTGCACATAACGTCAGCCAGGACTCGAAGATTCGTTTATGAGAACATCATTGCACGTTTCGGAGTCCCTGAACGCATAGTCACTGATAATGGCACCCAGTTCACAGATCGCAAGTTCACTGAACTCTTAGAAAATCTCAGCATCACGCAGATTTTCTCTTCTGTGGAACACCCTCAAACCAATGGACAAGCAGAGGTCGCCAACAGAGAAATCCTGAAGGGCCTCAAAAAACGCCTTGGTGAGGCAAAGGGAGATTGGGCAAATCAGTTATGCCATGTTTTATGGGCATATAGAACCACCCCACACTCCACCACGAATGAGTCTCCGTATCGGCTGACATATGGAGTCGAGGCTGTCATTCCCATTGAATTAACGACCCCTTCAGCTCGAGTCCTCTATTTCAATGAGGAAGCCAATCAACAGAACCTCGCACACGAATTGGAGGTTTTGGCGGAGTTGAGAGAGGAAGCCTTTGTGAGAGATCAAGCTGTCAAAGCAAAGGCCGCCAAACGGTATAATGCACGTATGTGCGAACGCCGTTTCAAAGAGGGAGATTTGGTCCTGAGAAGGGCCAACATTGGCAACAAATTTGCGCACCAAGGCAAATTGGCACCAAATTGGGAAGGTCCATACCGAGTCATCGAGGTCTTGGGCAAGGGTACATACCGCCTAGAAAACTTGGATGGCACTCCGGTCAGAAATAAATGGAACGTTTTAAATTTACGCATATATTACAGTTAGTTGGGTAATACGGTATGATCTTTTCTTCCTAACTCAAGGATCTTCCTCTGTAAGCTTTCCTTGAAAAGATTTCGAAAAGATGTATCCCAACTCAATCCTTTATGTAGTTCCATTCTCAATGAAATGCCTTCCTGCATTTAATCTTCACTCTAACTTGAATTGATTATCCATGGCAGAATTTGTTCCCATGCAGATAAAACAACGACTCTGAAAACTGAAGCACAAACGCATAACTAACAACATGCAATGCCGCTTCACAAACGGAGTCAACAAAAACTCCTTGGGGAATTGGTGTCTCAGCTATATGCTGCACCATACTGACCCTAAGGTACAGAAAACTCCTTGGGGGGAAAGGATTGGTGTCTCAGCTATATGCTGCACCATACTGACCCTAAGGTACAGAAAACTCCTTGGGGGGAAAGGATTGGTGTCTCAGCTATATGTTGCACCATACCGACCCTAAGGTACAGAAAACTCCTTGGGGGGAAAGGATTGGTGTCTCAGCTATATGCTGCACCATACCGACCCTAAGGTCCTACAGGCCGCCTATGGAAAGAACTAGTGTCACAGCTATATGCTGCACTAATTCGCCCCCAAGGTCCTGCAGGCTTCTTGTGGGAAGAGCTGGTGTCACAGCTATATGCTGCACCACGCTAACCCCCAAAAACCCAACCAAATTCTTGCAGGATAAATTGGTGTCACAGCTATATGCTGCACCATACCGCCGCGAAGGTTTAACCAAATTCTTGCAGGATGAATTGGTGTCACAGCTATATGCTGCACCATACCGCCTCGAAGGTTTAACCAATTTTTGCAGGATAAATTGGTGTCACAGCTATATGTTGCACCATAGCAATCCAGACTTGATAATTTTCCTTCGATCAGGAGTCGCACTCCAATCAAAATGCAAAAGGATGAACATTCCATCCAAAACTTGACTCTGCCTAACTCCCAATGTTTTACGGAGTACACAAACAATCAACTCAAGCACTACCCAACAAGTTCAAGTAAGTTCAACACTTGTAAAATTGTGCTTCATTAAAATTCCTAAGAGGATACTCCGCCTTCTTACGGAATCCAACTTTTAAATTCCTGAGACTACTCCGCCTCCTTACGGAATCCAACTTCTTTTAAATTCCTAAGGGGCTACTCCGCCTTCTTACGGAATCCAATTCCTTGGAAATTCCTAAGAGGCTACTCCGCCTCCTTACGGAATACAACTCATTGAAATTCCTAAGAGGCTACTCCGCCTCCTTACGGAATACAACTCATTGAAATTCCTAAGAGGCTACCCCGCCTTCTCACAGAATCTACTTCATGGAAATTCCTAAGAGGCTACTCCGCCTTCTTACGGAATCCAATTCCTTGGAAATTCCTAAGAGGCTACTCCGCCTCCTTACGGAATACAACTCATTGAAATTCCTAAGAGGCTACTCCGCCTCCTTACGAAACACAACTCATTGAAATTCCTAAGAGGCTACCCCGCCTTCTCACGGAATCTACTTCATGGAAATTCCTAAGAGGCTACCCCGCCTCCTTACGGGATCCAATTCCTTTTAAATTCCTCAGAGGCTATTTCGCTTCCTTACTGAGTTTTACTTCACCAAAATTGCAAAAAGGCTATCCCGCCTCGTTATACTTAGTCATATTTCATTAAGTCCTCAGATGAATATTCCGCCTTCTCAATATCATTTTACAAGGCATAAATACGACGGACTTAAACACTACTTCTATGAACAAGTATACATTTGCAGAAAATATGTTTTATTGAATATTGCCAATATTAATGAAAATCCAGAGCCTATCCTGGAACAAGGCGATATCATTAAAATGCTAATAAAAACAAGACTTGCAAGGAGACTGAGGAGGAGACTAAAAAGCTGATCTTTAAGGGTCAGACGGCTTCCCTTCTTGCTGAGTGCAGGTGAGCTGACCTTCTCCTGGCCTGGTCAAACTTTGGGAAGGAGGCAAGTCCGCCAGAACATATTCGTCATTGGGCGCAGGAACATGACCCCCTTGAACAGGCACCATCAATTCTCCATTGATGAATTCATAGTGAGGATGAATGCCTGTGGTGGACAGAGCAACGCCTGGATTGCGATAACGGAGTTGACGAACAGCCATGCTGAAAGCATCATCAATCGCTGCCTCAGCCGCGTCCAGCGTGGATTGTAAATCCTTGTCGAGCTTTTCATTGGCGGCTTCAGAGGTAGCTTTTTCAGCTTGCAACACTTCAACCTGTTTTTCAAGGTTAGTGTACGCAGTAGCTGCTTGGTCTAACTCCGCCACCCAGGCATCTTCAGCAGTGGCTTTATCAAGTTCAAGGAAAATCAATCTCTGCTGGAGCTCACTTGCATCCTCGCCCAATTTTTGTTTCTACTGAATTAAGTCTGAAATCTGTTGTTTCAGCAGATCATTGTCAGCCCTCACCTGGGTCAGGCCACTCACCTCCTCACCCAATTTTGTGTTTTGCTCTTTTAAGCCGGAGACTTGCTTCTCCAGCAAAGCTTTGTCAGCTCTCACCCGAGCCAGCTCCTCCTCCAGCTTCTTGGTGTTGGCATCGGCGGTGTCAAGGTGTTTGTCCTTGGCCTTGATCACCTCGGACAGCTGCTCATTGTCATGTTCCAAGCTACGAATCTTTTCCACAGACTCGTGGTAAGACGCCTGAAACATGTTGGCCTCGGCAGCAACGTCAGCTATCCGGGGGACAGAGGCCAAGAAACCATCTATCTCTGCAAGGTGCCACCTCGCAGCTGCAGCAGCCTCCGGAATCTCATCAAAGTCGATGTCGGGGCGGAGGATGAATTCTGGATCACGCCTCTCTGACTGGCGGGATCCCGTATTTGTAAAGTACAGAAAGGGATTCAAGCGAGACCCCGCCTCAGGCAAAGAGACAAACCGCCTGGATGATTCCCCTGGCACATCAATGGGAAAAACGGTTGTCCCTCGAGTGGTCAAGCTCAGGGCGGGATCCTCAGTCAGGCGAACTGGGGAAACTTGAACTCTCCCTGTCTCGTCCCCCATATCGTGGTCAGAAGCGGCTTGGAATCCCTCCGCTTGCTCCCCCTCGACATCTTCTTCAGGGATGCCTTCAACTCCGCCCATAGTAGCAGAAGTACCCACGACAGGTACTTCCGGAGTCTCCTCCAAATCAATAGCAGCATCAATTGATGCTCCTTCCTCAACCCTCTTTTTGCTTCTGGTCCTCCTTCTTTGCAAGGGCTGGGGGTCTATTTCCTCTTCATCCTCTTCAGCAGCTTCTGGTTCTTGACGTTTTTTAGAACGCCTCTCAACACTAGCTGCTGAAGATCCTGCACCACATTCAAAATTTACTATGTTGGTGGATGCAGGGAAGGGGAGAGTTTTTGTCAGGGCGGCAGTCAGATTCCTCCTGGGCTGCACATTATTCTCCGCGTTTATTTCCCTGCGGCTCATTTGGATCTGCTTGATACGATCCATCCCAGGGAACTCAGCGATTTCTCCTGCGAAATAACAATATGAGGATACGGTTAGAAAATGCAAGATAGAGGAAATACTCAATCACATTGCAATTGTTCGTAATATTACTCAAGTATCCTTGAGCATCCCGCCCAAGCAGCCTCCGACAAAGAATCAGCTTGTGGACGGAGTTGTACTCCTTCAACATTCGGAGTACTTCCACAAACGCCGCCGATAGAGCACCCTCTTCAACCTCATACGCTCGTTTGGTTAAGAGAAAGTGCTCATGCGTCCACGCCACTGGAAATCTATCAACACCCTCTTTATTCCGCCAAAAAACAGGTTTGTCCCTCCTGACGGATACCTTCACAAAGCTCATCCTGAAGTGAAGTCCGCCTTCCTTGGCGGAATCAGCAAACGCCTTAAAGTTTAAAATCTTTGGCTCCGCTCGGAGAGTCACAAAACCCATGCCGCCGGTTTTCATATTTACTCTCCTCATAATGCGGCAGAAAGCGAAAAACAACGCCACTGTAGGCGTAAACCCCAAATGTTCAGCCATCACCTCAAAGCTGCGAACTATTCCCCAACCATTAGGATGCAGCTGAGAAGGGGCACAGTCAAAGAACCTAAGCACACCCATCTGGAATTTATTCAATGGGAAGCGCACCCCTAACTGGGTAAATAGGATATCGTACATATATATGGTACGATCATTCTGAGGACGATGGCAGACCCGTTCATATGTCTTGGGTGAACGGACGATGAACCTATCCTCATATTTCTCATCCTTCCAAACCGGAACAGGCAATTCCACTACCCCTCCGCTTGTTGTCGCATGTCGAGAGGAAGCATCCTTGACATCTTCCTCAACCCAACAGTAGGGGTCACTCTCGAGTGTCTTCTCCCAATCCAGTCCATGCAACACAACATTTCGACACTCTGCCATAATCAGCACTTGTGTATGGGAAACACCTCCTGACATAAATGAATGTACAGCATTACTAAAGTACTCCACGCTGCTGTAAAACGTCGAGTCCCTCCTAGTATAAAACGCCTCATCTTCACTCTCAATATCAGAAAACATGGGGCGAACAGAAACCCTAGAATGAGACTCTGACCTCTTTCCTCTCATCTTCCTTTTTACAAACACACAAAAAGGAAAACTAAAGCTAACCCAATGGAAATGAAGAAGCAAAGAAGAGGAAGAAGCAAGTACCTTAAGCTTCTGAAAGATAGAAGAACTCCAAACACCAATAAACTCGCAAGAGAGTAGCAAAAACACTTTCAGCGAACAAATACGAAGTGAGAGATGAAGCAAAAAATTTCCCTTCTGAGAGTTTACCTATTTATAGGCATGGCTTGGGGGGAAATAAGCGAATCCTCAGAAATTTCGAAGATGTGTTTGCAGCCGTTAGATAAATCTCATTAACGGTTCTAAAATTGAAATATGCGTTTACAACCGTTGGATTTGTCTCACTGACAGTTCCTTTTTTGCTGAAACCGATAGATATATCTAAGGGCAGATATTTCATGGGCCACGTTTTCAAAATCCAAGGCCCACGGTAATAACCTCGAAAACGGTTCTCCATTGCCATCACGCGCATTTATGTCCCATCATTGGAATGGCAATCGTTACGAGGGCATACGTGGCAATGAGAGACTGAAGAATAAAAAACATGGTTTCGAGGCGCATTAATGACAGGCGTGTCAAGTGATGACAGCTAATAAATGCATGAAAACACTTGCCCACAAATCCTGAACTAGCAAATGCCGCCTAAACCCATGCCTACAAAAGCTAAACTTAAGTGTTATAACTCATTAAAGTGACTCCGCCAGTCACTATAACAAGCTAGGGGGCATATGATCCGGTCCCAACACCGGCCCCCAAGAGCATGGCTTTAATGCCTTGCCAGATCAGCATTTTGAATAAAGAGAAGTACTCTTTAAATACACTACAAATACTATACGGAGTACATACCGCCAGGGCAAGTAACGCCGCCAAGGCTCATGACTCCGCCCAGGCACGTTACCCCGCCAAGGAATGTAACTCCGTCCAGGCATGTTACTCCGCCAGGGAATGTAACCCTGCCAAAGTTGTTACTCCGCCAAGCCATAGGCTCAATATTGGCGGAATACTGAATTTCCCACACTGCGTAGCGAGCCCATACTCACAACCCCGGCACGAGAATGACTCTGTCTTGAGAGGTTAATAATGGGAATCACGCTGTCACGCATAAAGGGAAATAACAATAAAATAATAAAGCATTCACGCTTCCCAAGTAAGTGGAAATACCTACTACACTAACGGTGCCCGTGAACAACACAAGGGCCCACTGTCTTTCTTGCTTTATGCTAGGAAACAAGGAACTGGCCCTACCAATAATACAGCACCAGTAACAGGTATATAAACCTTTCTCGAAAAGGTATAGGGGATCTTTTTCCATTTTCTGGACTTTTCACTCTCTTACTTGCATAATTCTCTCTGACTGTCTTTCTAAGTCTCTAAGTATTCTGAAATACTGACTTGAGCGTCGGAGAACGATTGCAGGTACCACCCCCAATCGGGTCAAGGCAACGAAGATCCCGTCAGGCGAACTGTGACACCGCCCCAGATTACATTACACTCCGCCTCAGCATATAAAGACTCTCCGTATTTACATTTATACACACATTGCTTTGTATCAAAAACACATTTATATGTATATTTTGAGTTGTTCTACAAGCATACTTCTACACCCCCTGTAAAGAACAGTTCAATAGATATAATCTTATACATCCTTCTGGGATGTTTAAATATAAGTTCTTGGGGAACTTTTATAATATATATGTAACAAAAGATACATAAATTAAAATAAAATTATGAAGGGAGAAATAAAATAAAATAACCATGTGTTACCTCTTGAAGACTTAATTAGATCTTAGTTGGTCAGAAAATTCGTACTGATAACGTGTTATAAAATAAATTAAAAATTATGGAGGAAGATGAATTGGGAGAAGAGAATAAAAAAGAGTAATCAAAGAGGAGAAGTGAAATTGAAATTATGTTTGCTTGCCTTACCTTAGAGTCCTTTTATAGGCAATTAGACATCCATAAAATATTCATAACATTGGTGACAATATTATAATTATTTATACATTTATTATACCCAACTCTTATTTTTTACGTTCACTTTATCTATACCAATCCAAAACTGGAAAAAGTTAAAAAGAACTGAAGTTAAAAATACCTAATTCATAAAATGCTTTATCCTTCGGTGGACCGTAACACTCGTCATTAAGAGTATATTTTACCTGATAACTCTTGTTGTGCCATTAGATGTAGAAGAGTCATTGAAGTAAACAAGACTCCTTTAAACAAAGTGTTATATATATATATATATATATATATATATAAAAATAAAAAATCGAATTCATCAACCTTTTTCAAAGATTCATTAATAATATAAAATATCAATGTTTCATAAAATTAGATTATTTCGATTGGTTCAGTAAAAAAATTAGTGAGTCAATCATGTTATTAATTCAAGTGATCTAGAATACAGGTAGAACAAAAAACCGATTAAGAACTGTAATGAATTGGCTAAAACATGATAAAAATTAATCCAAATTGGCAGGCCTTGGCGGGAGGCGGGCTAAAAATTTGTGTTCGTCCCGCCAAATTTGACGGGCTTGACGGATCAGACCCATTTTGCCATCCCTACTGGTTGTACATTACAAAATCATTTTTTTCTTTTTTAAAAAGTTTAAATTCTAAAATATTTTTTATATTAAATAAAAATACATATATAAAATATATGATGGATTACTATTAATTAATTTTTAAAATTTTATTTTATAAAATATACAGTATAATTTATTTATGTTAACTTCAAATTATTCTTACATTAATCATTTGTAGTTTTATATTAATTTGATTTTCATTCCTTTAATTTTGGTTTAATTACGATTAAACTATTAAATTTTAAATGGGTTTAACTAGTTTAATTACCCGTTCAAATTTATAAACATTGGATAATGTTATGGAGAATTAAAAAAAATTATTATAGAAATTAATTTTTTTGGTCCAATCAATGAGTAATCTTATTAACTTATATTTTTTTTCTTGTATACATAAATAACACTCTTTAGATAAATTAGTTGAAATTTAAAATCCCCTTGTTTAGATAATTTAACAAGTTGAACCTTGTTAAGTTAAACTCTTTGAATGAATTAAACATAAATAATTCATTAATGGCCTATAAATTATTTTATGAGTTTCACTCGAATGTAGTATATGCATTAGCATTACTTAGATATTTACAAATTAATTTTTGTGTATATTTTCTTAAAAGATCATAATTTTGGGAAGGGTGACAAGAAACAACAAAGGAAATTTGGTACCAGACAGATCCATAATGCCGGTTTGAGGTTTACTAGAACATAGTTCATCATATTTCTACTAGCAAGAGATCAACATGTCTTGTAAGTTTTAACACAAGTTTTTCGATTAAAAAAAAATTAAAAGTTGCTGATAACTTGGGTTTAACACAATCCAGAATCCTGTATTGTAAAATTCAGCTCTTAAACAGTTGTTATCAGAATCACAAGTTGCAAAATTATAGAAGCGTATATACATATAGAGAGGAATCATCAAGCACTAATTCCATGTCCGTGGTTAATCTTGGATGATCCCAAGTTGGCAACGTGAAACTGTGATGCATACTTGTTGGAAGCAGCTTCTATCACCGGAGGTTCATTCAGAAATGCCCAGCTACTCTTGGTCCACCTGCATTTCCATTTTTAATCCAAGTTAAACCCTTTCATAATAATTTATCAATTTATTCATGTCATTTCATTTCATTTACCACCCATTTTTCCTTATAAGCTGTTCCAAACTTTTTCTGTCAACATCCATTCCTATGGATTCCTTTATGCGGGTCAAGGGTACGGTGTTTGTCTTGTGAGAATCCTCGTATTTCTTCATCTATCATAAACACCCAAAAATTCCATTATGTTTTTGACTAATTCGTGACAAAGTATATATAAGATAAAAAGTAGAGTCAAACCTTAATAGTCTCAGATAATTTGGAAATTGCTCTGAGGTGTTCTTCCTCTGTCTCCTTCTTTATTCTCCAGTAAGCGTTAATTTCTTCTTTGGTGAGAGACCGATTCCTCTCAATTGTAGCTGAAAAATTAAGAAAAAAGATTTTCCCTCATCAGAAATCAATCACTATAATTCTATGCATAAAATGACACTAGTATTAATGGGTACCTGATTTAGGATCCAAGTTGTGAGAATCCCATCCTGCCATTAGAGAACCCATTGATGCTGAATTTCTTCTTTATCTCAACAAACTTAGTAACTATGCCACACTCTTCCAATGTCCGTGACCTATTTCTTGATATTAAATTTGGAATACAAGATATGTATATATATCTATATATATAAAAGTGCTAGTGTAGTTTGTTCTTATCTCTTGGCGATTAATTTATTACTTATGATGAGTGGACAATGGGTCACATCCAAAAGTTTCGGGTGTGAAGAGATAATGCTGATGAGAATGATCCTGGGATAAAGACAATGATACCGCTTATAGTTTGGGCTAAAGTTAAAAACAATTGAATATTTTAGGTTTTAGTTTCAGCAGCACACAGATCACTCTAGAAAACATGGCGGCTAACCCCCCACAGTATTTGTTTCTTGGTGATGTTTGACTCATTGCCCTAAGGGAAATTGAAAGAAAGGTTAAAAAAACAAAACTAATAAAGAAAGATAAGGGTGAGAAGAATAAAAAAGTGTAAGAAAAGAAGACTAAGAGAATGCTTTAAAAAACCCTTTATTTTTTAAAACGTTTAACTGTTAAGTTTTAGTTCTATGTAAAATAACATTTGATTAGTGTGTTTATCAAGGTATACAGGTTCCTGCTTATGATCTTATCAATTTCTTTGGTTATGATTTGAAATTTCTAGTGAAAAATTAAATATATACTACACTCCCTTTCTTTGGTAGGATAATCCAAGATAATTTTTTAAAAAATCAGTCAAATGATAACGACTTCCCTTGTGTTTTCTTATTGGGAGCACACGATTCATGAGTGTGACTGCAATATGGAGAATGGATTGTTCTTATTATCCCCTCACACATCTGGTTTTATTTATTTTTTCAGGGGCAGTTCCTAATTCATTTGATCATCTTGGATAATTTATTTTGTAAGCTTATGCTCCCGTGTATTTTCTGATCGTGTTCCTATATTATGCAGCAACGAAAATTGGAATCTAGAATTTTAAATATCACTGGTTGGATATAATTTCTTATTTCTCACCCTAGGACCTAGTCCCCTTATTTTCATGTTTGACGCATTCCTTGTTTACTTGAACTGCAAGAAAAGAACATGCCCAACTAGCTTAATCCATTTGAAAAGGGTACTTCCACTCCCCTCCTCCAAATTTACTGTAAAAAAATGCAAAATTTTCATTTCAAGTCTTCCATAATAAAGTGTACTAAGGACATATTCATCATTGATTTCCATAATCCACTTATCTAATCTTTACCGTTCAACCATTTATAACATGCTTTTAAGAAGCTTTGACAATTACTTGATACAAAACAAGCCAGTTAATAAGGAATCCCCTTAAGAAATTAGAGACATATGATACTTGCAAGTTAGTTACCTTACCCCACCATAAATGAACAATTTTTCAATAGAAAATAACAGAACATATGGTGGGTGAACACATATACTAAAACAAAAAATCTTGGCATCATGAGACTGACTGAATTTATGTTTATTTGGTTACAGCATCCTTATCTTTTGTAATCTCTCCGCAACTGAACTTGCAACCATGACGCCGAGGTTTGTCAGGGTTATCAGGGTCAGAGTCGCTTGGTTCAAGGAAAAGTCCCCTGAGGCATCTTCTTCTAACCACAGGCTGAGGCCGGTAAGGTAACCTCTCTTCCCGGTTAATGCTCACTTCAGCCTTGCCACCTTCAAAACATGTTTGTTTATTATCCTCATGATGTTGGGGAAGAATGACACGAACACCAGGGTCTCTTCCTGTGATTGAACCATATGACATGATTGAGTTGTTTATACTCTGTATGTTGCTGTTCACATATGTCTTTCCAGCTTCATCTTTCTTCTCCATGGATGTGTTCTTCTGTTCGCGATTCGTTTTGGTTGAATTAGAGTGAGAGCCTGCTGCTACGTTCATTGTTACTCCTCTGTTGTCACCAGCTAGAGTTACCACACTAACTGTTTTGTCATCTATGGGCAGTTTTTGGCTCACAGTTGAAATAACATCCTGGATATCATTTTGCATAGTGGGAATTTCCTCGCTGGATAATGGTATGGTTGATTCGTTTCTGGACACTGGATTAGCTGATGTTGAAGCTGGAGTCACAACTTTGATGTCTTTTCCACTTGGAGTGGACGTGGCAAACATAATCTTTGCCTCTTTCTGATTCTTGTAGAGTGCATCTTTAGTCTTCACTCCTGAAGTAGATGCTGTGGTTGTGGTTGTTGTATGAAGTTCAACCTTTGGTCTTGGAATTGGTTCTTTGTTTCTGTTGTTAGCTTTGGATTTAGAATGATGGGATTTGCTTTGTTTTTCTAAAGGGGTGTCCGGATTCTCATTAGCACTATCCAATTTCAATTCTTTAGTTGGAGACTTCATCTTTGGCTCTGAATGTGGTGGTGGATTAGTGTTTTTTTTAGATGGTGTGGAAGGAGATTGTGATGGAGAAGAGACTGGGGAGTCAATGATCACCGAAGATGTTGGTGATTGTGGTGGAAGAGAATTTGATGCTTTTGGAGGTTCGGTTCTTGAGGTACCATGAGGAGGTTGAGGTGGGGTGGAGGCTATCCCTGGAGGTCGAAATGGTGGTCGATGAAGGGTTGCATTGGTGGTAGCAGATTTTGATTTTTGTTTTGGATTGAGAGAATGAGATTCAGTGGAAGGAGTTGATATCCAAGGGATACCAAAAAGACACTGTTGCTTTTTCCGTGGCATGGATGGTGGGTATGGTATGGTTAATATTTGGTGTCAGAACACAACAACTGAATGAGTGTTTTTCTAACAAGGTATTCTCTATTCTAGCTAAACTTGTGTTATGTATGGTATATATAATGAACTGAGAATTTATACCTTGGATGCATTTTAGGACTTCCATTAGATTTTTAATTAGGTTGACTCACTCACCAGTTTTCATTGCTGATTTCCCTGAAAGCTTGTTCATTTGTGCTTTGCTTGTAATTGGAGATTTATGGTATAATTAAATGTCTGCCTACCATTCTTATCTTGTGGCGTAGGAAAGTATTTCTTTCACCTCTCATGAAAGAAATTTCTAGCATATACTTGCCCTCTTTCAAGCCTATGGAGTTCATGGTTTTAGTCATTCATCCACGTGTTAACTGGAATAATCAATTCATAAGTGTATAATGTTTCAGCAAATGAAGAACCGGGCATCATCCGAAAAGTTCCTTTCTTCATATTCTTCCTCAAGAAAAGAATTCAAAGACAGCAAAAAATAGAACCATGGTACAAAAAATATTATACATTTTTTTTCTTTTTGTTATGTTACCCGGAGACCCTCATCTAACTTCATAGAGCTTAAAAAAGTTGTGTAAAAAAATAGATTTAATGGATGGTTAATGTCTTCTTTTTATGTAAAAGAAGTGAATTTATGGTTAATTATTCATCCATTTATTTATTTTTTCAATCCAATAATAAATGAAATAGATTTCTTTTAACGTTTTTTCTTTTTCATAATTTTTCTATGAGCATGTGATTCACCGAAAGTAATACCACAATTATTAAAAACAAATCTCTGATAACGCCTCGTATTAATACCTCTACTCAATATTCATTACTAGCATGGAATCAAATTTAAAGTCATTCCAAACACATTGATCAATTTAATTTATGGATATTACTTGTTCTTAAGCCTGAATTCATGCTTAACAAATATCATCGAAAAGGTTCAGCAACTCATGCGCAAGCAACCATAAAAGTTCCTTTCTTTATATTCTTCTTAAAGAAAAGAATTCAAAGATACAGTCATAAAGTAAACAATGAAATATCAAGTATTGGGTAGTTTCAAAAGCCCTTGGCGTTGGTAAAGCAGAACCAACTATATAGAGCCTTAAGAAAATTAGTTGCAGTTACATATGGCCTTCATCCCTCAACAATTCTATAAACAAATAATACCAATTCACTACAAGTTTTCCTAACAGTAGCTGCAGTATGAGCTAAAACATTAAACCTATGAATGCTTGCATTTTGAATACTACACATTTATCCTGTACTGATTTTTACTTTTTTTGATTGAACAGAACTAGAATAACAAATGCTAAGAATTCATAGGATACTGCGACCTCACCAAAGGGCCGCAATATTTCAGAAATTCCACGGGAATGGAATCGTTAACCTGAACAAAATATCATCAGGTTTTGGATGTGTCACGTCCTCTCCATCCATGCAGCAGAAAGGATTGGAGAATGTTACAGTTTCAGAGGTACTAATGACCAAAGGGGAAGAAAACGTGGGTTCCTGGCTTTGGTGCCGAGTTGATGATGCTGTTATTAATGCAATGAAGAACGTAAGATTGTTCAAAACCATTCACTGAAATTAATTCATAAGATTTCTGATTAAACAAACATTGTATATGAGTTGTATTCTTCATGTAACACCTTATACAGTATTAGTGTTTTGTTGAATTAAAAATGTCTTAGATCCTGTGTTTTAATTTTCATTTCATTGGCTTTGGTTCTCTTATTCATCATGTGCTTGGTCCCTGTGTTTCCGAAATATAGATGAACTCCATTCTATTTCTTAAACAGAAGATCAAAGACAAAGAAATTTTAATATAAAAACCAATTTCAATTAAGCGCTGAAACACACTTTTCTTTGTTGTACAAACAATTTCTGACATCATATAAGGTTTCAGATGGCTGAAAATAACATTGGATCATTGGTGGTACTAAAGCCAGAGGGGCAACACATAGCAGGCATTGTCACAGAAAGAGGTAAATAATTTGTAAAGATAATTGCAGGCCAAAATGTAAACATCTTTAGACTCATTGAGCTAACTAATCTGTGTTGGGTTGCAGACTGCTTGAAGAAAATAGTTGCACAAGGAAGATCTCCCTTACACACACAAGTTGGTCAAATAATGACTGATGAGGTTCTTTTATATATAATCTCTCATTAATTTTATTAAATTTAACAACCCATTTGTGCATATTCTTGATGAATATTGACGAGGTTACCTATAACAGAATAACCTGATAACGGTGACCTCTGACACCAACATTCTTCAAGCAATGAGACTCATGACAGGTAACTCTTTTTGTTGGCATGATTTTTCTTTTAAGCGTTTGCTACAAAGTTTAAGGAATCAAATGTTAAAGCTTTTCTTGTTCTTGTAGAGAGTCATATCCGGCACGTTCCAGTTATAGATGGGAAAATAGTTGGCATGATTTCCATTGTAGATGTGGTGCGAGCAGTGATGGAGCAGCAATGTGGAGAATTGAAGCGACTCAATGACTACATCAAAGGAGAATACTATTAGCAGAAGAATTCAAGCATGGATACCGATTGTTGATATGAAATTCATGTAGAAAAAGTGAAAAACAGAATACACCTTTATATTTTATAATAAAATGAATTTGATTACATTTTATTGCTTTCTATTCTACTAAGCAGGTGAATAAACTTCTTCATTTTAATTTTAAAAATATTTTCAGCAAAAATGTTGTTAGAAAATTCAAGTATGTTGGTTTTAATAGGATAATCTGATCACAAGAAACACAAAGAAAACACAAGAACGAAGAAAAAATCTGGAACCTAAAAACAGTAAAACAGAGTACTCTAAAATACCAATGACAATTAAACATAAAAGATAAAAGGGAAGGAGATGAACAGTTTTAAGTGGTTCAGCCAAAATGAGTCGTCGAAGCAGCGAAATTAAATTAGGATGAAGAGATTACACATGGTTACAAAGTTAACCAATACTCTAGCTTTAGAGATTTTTCAGCCCCTTACACAATCACTCAAGGACCATATTTATAGGAAACAATGTCTAACAACCTCTATGAACCAAGGTAGTTACATAGAAACAGAAACACAACTGAATGAAGCTTGCGGAAGCAACAGACCAGACTTATAGAGTCACAGACCTTCACAATTCTCCACCTTGACTTTAACAGACCTTGACTCAAACACTTGTTTCCATAGCTGCTCTCCACTTATGCATCAATCACCGTCTTATAAAATTAATTAAGTCCAAGCAATGTTTGAACTTCACTCTAGGAAGAGATTTAGTGAGCATGTTCGTAGGATTTTCTTTAGTAGCAATTTTCTTAATCTGAACCTCCCTAGAATCAACCATTTCTCTAATAAAATGAAAATTTATATCAATATGTTTTGTCCTTTCATGATAGGTCTGATGATTATATGGGAATGACATTTTGGCTATCGTAGAAAATAGGAAAATTGTCTTGGTTAATACTAAGTTCTCCCACTAGACCTTTCAGTCACAGACTTCTTGTACTACATCCTGGGACTTTGTTTCAGACCGTACAGAGACTTCTTGAGCAAACAAACATTGCTCCCATCTTCTGAAAAACCTTCTGGTTGTTGCATGAAGATGGTCTCCTCCACATCACCATGAAGAAAAGTCATTTTAACGTCCATTCTAGCTCCAATTTAAACTGATTTACCAGGCTTAGTAGAACTCTGATAGAACAATGTTTTACAGTAGGTGAAAAAATTTCATTGTAATCCACTCCATAAATCTGCGTGAAGCCTTTAGCCATAAGTCTGGCTTTAAACCTTGGTGCTTCAACCCCTGGTATCCCTTCTTTTCTTTTGAAGATCCACTTGCTTCCAATAATCCTTTGCCCTTTAAGAAAATCCACAAGTTCTCAGGACTGATTTTTATTTAATGACTCCATTTCTTCATGAATAACTTTACTCCAATGTTGTGCTTCAAAACACTTCATGGCCTCCTCAAATGACTGTGGTTCTATGCTCTGAACTTTATCAGCCACACTCATAGTGTAAAAGATCAGGTATGCATACCCATATCTATTTGGTGGCTTAAGAATTCTTTTCCCTCTGTCTCTAGTCAGTTGATAATCAAGGACATTATGAAAATTAGTAGCTCCACTTGAGTTGTTAGTTTCCTGAAAAATAGGTTCTACAGTATTGCCTGGGTTTGGGTTTGTTGACTGTAAAAACTGATCCTCCACATTTTGAGTCTATTTCTCTTTTGATGAGAGCTTCACCTCAATCTGAGTTTTTTCTCTATCTAAAGTATCTTCCTACAGAGTCTGATCCATCAACATACCCATTCTTGACTCATCAAAAATCACATCTCTACTGATGATGCACTTGCCTCCTCCTGTTCCCAATTTCCAGAGTTTGTAGCCTTTCACACCTTTAGGATATCCTAGAAAAATACATTTGACTGCCCTTGGTTCTAACTTTCCCTCCTTTATATGTGCATAAGCTAGAGATCCAAACACGCACAAATTAGAATAATCTGCGGGCTTTCCCGTCCAAGCTTCCATTAGTGTCTTGAAATTTAAAGCTGAGGATGGGCACCTACTAATTAGGTGAACAACAGTGGTAGCAACTTCTCCCTAGAAGTACCAAGAAGCATGCATCTTACACATTCCAAGATTGTTCTATTCAGTCTTCCAACCAAACGATTTTGCTGGGGTGTTCTGGGCACAATTTTATGTCTTTTAATTCCCTATTTCCTGCAAAACTCATCAAACTACCCTGAAAGAAATTCCAGGCCATTGTCAGTTCTTAGAACCTTAAGTTTGATGCCTAACAAATTATGAATCAATGTGTGCCATTACTAAAATCTTGAAAATGTTTTAGACTTATTTTTAAGCACAAACAACCAGACCCTTCTTAAAAAATCATCCATTTGACAAAATAAAAGCATCCACCTAGAGTCTTAATTCTAGAAGGCACCCACAAATCAGAATGGACATATTCAAAAGGTTTGGAAGAAATATGCATGCCTGACCCAAATTTTACTCTATGATATTTACCAAGCACACAATTTTCATAGAAATCCAATTTATTTATTTTATCCCCATTAAGCAGATTCTATTTTTCCAATTCAAATAACCTTTTTTCACTAACATGCCCAAGTTTGAGATGCCATAATTTTGTTTTATCCTGACATACTTTGCTAGCAACAGATACGTGAACAATTATAGTAGAACCATCTAAGATAAACAAACCATTGCATTTATCTTTAAAGCCTTTTGTAACTATTAAAGACCCATTTGAAATGTTTAACACACCATGTTGAATTCTTATTGAAAAACCAAGATTATCAAACATGCTTATTGAAATGAGATTGTGTTTTAAATCAGGAACGTACCTTACTTCTTTGAGAAGAAATTCCCTATTGTCAAACATCCTCAATCTGATGATTCCAATGCCATGCACCTTACAGGGACGGTTATCCCCTAGCAAAACTGTTCCACATTCTTTAAAATCCAAGGTTTCAAAATAATCCTTCTTTGGGCATATATGATAGAAGCGTCCAGAGTCCATGACCAAGTCTTTGAGTCTGCAAAGATGATACAACAAGAACTCCAACACTCTCATATCCATCTAATACAGTTGTAAAATATGTTACTTCAGAGTTGCCTTTGGGACCCTTGGCGTTCTCAAGACAGTTCTTCTTGAGATGTCCAGTCATGTTACAGGTATGACACCTATACTGAAAAATTTGATCCCCAGACTTAGCCTTCTAAAATGGATTTTTTCCTTTCTTGCCTTTCCATTTCTTTTCTTTCTTCCACTTCGAGACATTAAGATTTTCACCATTGCCCTCTATTTTAGACTCTTGTTGTCTCTACAACTCTTTGGATCTGATTAAGGTCATAACCTCTTCAAGACTAATGGTCTGTTCCTTTCCATAAAGGATTGCGTCTTTGAAATCTTCATAGCTTTTGGGGAGAGACTTTAACAACAAGATGGCTTTGTCTTCATAATCTATTTTTATTTCAATATTTTCAAGATCGTCAAGGATCTTGTTAAACTCTGCTATCTACTCTGAGACACTTTTTGTCTCATTCATCTTGAAGGAATACAATTATTGTTTTAGGTAGAGTCTGTTTGCAAGAGATTTCATCATGTACAAAGATTCCAACTTCACCCATATTGATGCAGTTATTTTCTCTCTCGCTACCTTATTTAACGCCTTGTCACCAAGACACAAGATGATCGCAGATCTTGCTTTTTCAATCATATCTTCTTTTTCTTTAGGAGTCAAAAATGTATCCATCTTCTCCGCTCCTTTGATTGCTTTTGCACAGCCTTGCTGGATCAAGATGGCATCCATTTTGATCTTCCACAGGCCAAAGTCATTTTCACTAGTGAACTTCTCTATATCAAATCTTGTGGAACTCATTCTTTGATTTCTTGATGTTTTAGGCATTCCTACAGACAGTGCCATTTGTTGGTTCTAATAGGATAATCTGATCACAAGAAACACAAAGAAAGCATAAGAACAAAGTAAGAATAGAGAAAAAAATCTGAAATCTAAAAACATAGTAGAATAGAGTACTTAAAAATACCAATGCAGTGATAGCAATTAAACATAAGAGATAAAAATGAAGAAGATGAACATAAACAGTTTAACGTGGTTCAGCCAAAATGAGCCTACATCCACGGGAAGAGCAGCAAAATTGAATTAGGATGAAGAGATTACGCATGGTTACAAAATTAACCAATACTCTAGCTTTAGAGATTTTGCAGCCCCTTACACAATCACCCAAGGACTATATTTATAGGAAATAATGCCTAACAACCTTTATGAACCTAGGTAGTTACATAGAAACAAAAATGCAACTGAATCAAGCTAAGTCTGCGTACAGACCCAAGGGTCTAGACCTTGCGGAAGCAACAGACCAGACTTTTAGATCATAAACCTTCACAAAGTATATTTTCGTGTTGTGAACCTAAACTCGGTTGAGTTAGAATTATAATTTTAAGGTCCAATTACATGGAATTACAATGTAATTAAAACTAACCATTTTCAAATTCTAATCTCTATATTTTAAATTATTAGTTCTTAACATCACATTGTATTATACCGTTACTAATGTTATCATAGCCATCATCCACCATAATTGTTGTTGTCTCCGTTGTCATTGTCACCTCCACCACTATTGCCACAAACATCATTATTCCCACCATTATAATTGTCACAACTGTTATTATTACAACCACCACTTCACTGTCATTTTCACGATCGCTGCCACCACCAAGCCATTATTATTGTCACCATCACTCCTATCGGCCCATGGTATTATTGGCAGCATTGAGACACTGGTGGCTATGGAAATAATTGAGGTGATGATAGATGACACTAGAAAGGGTGGCAACGATGGAAGTAATGGTTGTGACAATAGCGGTGACAATAATGGTAATAGTAGGGGTGCCAATGACACTGTGGTTGTTAGTTATTTTTAACATGTCAATAAACAGTCCTATTTTATAGGATTGACTGTGTCTTGTTAGTTGCTGAGTTTTCGCCTAGATTTCTGCCATGTAGTTCGTTGTTGTTTTTTTTTTGTTTTATTGTTACTCTGTTTTGAGAGTCAAGTTTATAAGGCTTATAAAGCCATTTTCATATGATTGAATAAATGTGCAATCTCTTCACATATTCAGTGTGTTATCTGTGCTTTATCATTAAGCTTTAACAATTGGTATCAGAGCTTCGCAAGGGGCCTGATCCGGGGTGAGTGAAGAGAGAATCTAGATCTAGAGTGCAACATAATCGTGAGCATAAAGTCATGACTACCTCAGAGAAATTTATTCAACCAGCCATTCTAAGGTTTGATGGACACTATGATTTCTGGTCCATAATTATGGAAAATTTCCTACACAGTAAAGAACTATGGCAGCTTGTGGAAGATGGAATACCAACGCTTGGTGCAACACCCACTGAGGTACAGAGGAGTGTAGCTGAGGCACAACTAAAGGATTTGAAGGTGAAGAATTTCTTATTTCAAGCTATTGATCAAGAAATTCTTGAAACAATGTTGGACAAAAGCACGTAACAAGCAATCTGGAGATCCATGCAATAGAAATATCAAGGATCAACGAGGGTCAAACGTGCTCAACTTCAAGCTCTTCGACGTGAGTTTGAACTACTGGCGATGAAGGCTAGTGAGAAAGTTAACAGCTACCTTGGGCGCACACTCAGTGTTGTTAACAAAATGAAATCTAATGGTGAAGTAATGGACTCCAACACAGTGGTTAGCAAGATACTCAGATCTTTAACCATAAATTTTAACTATGTAGTATGTTCTATCGAGGAGTCCAATGATTTGAACACTATGAGTCTTTATGAACTCCATGGCAGTCTGCTTGTTCATGAACAACGAATGCAGAGTTCTCAACCAGAGGAAAAAGTTCTGAAAGTTATGCATGTTGATAGAGCAAGAGCAGGTCGTGGTTGTGGCCGTGGAAACCGTGGATGTATGAGAGGTCTTGGAAGACAACCTCTCAACAAGGCATTCATTGAATGTTTTCAATACCATAAGCTTGGCCATTTTTAGTATGAATGCCCTGGAGTTGAGAAACAAGCCCATTACATAACGTTTAAAGAGATAACTGAAGTTAAAGATAAGATTTTGTTGGTAGCATATAAAGAGGTGACATATCATGTTCAGATGGAAGATTGGTTTCTGGATTCTGGTTGCAGTAATTATATGACGGGAAATAAGCTCTGGTTCACAGAAATACATGAAGAAGGACTCCATAAAACTGTCAAGCTCGGTAATGATACTACAATGAAGGTAGCTGCCAAAGGAAGCATTCGGGTTCAGATCAATAATATTGCTTACGTTATTTCAGATGTCTATTACGTTCCAGAACTCAAGACCAATATTTTAAGTTTGGGACAACTTCAAGAGAAAGGGCTTACCATTCTGATCCAACATGGTGCATGCAAAATATTTCATCCAGACAGAGGATTGGTCATTCACACCACCATGCGAGGGAACTGAATCTTCTATTTGTCAGCCTCAATGTGTCCTCAATGTTCTCAGTGTTTTCAAGTGGAAGATATTTCAGAAAAGGAAACGCAATTGTGGCATAGATGATTTGGACATCTCAATTTCAAAGGACTTAATACACTCGCACAGAAGCAAATGGTGATCGGGCTACCTTCACTGAAAACTTCCACAGTTGTATGCACTACATGTCCTGTTGATAAACAACACCGTGATGTCATACCAAAGTTAAGTTCTTGGCACGCATCAACTAAATTACAGTTAGTTCATGCTAATGTATGTGGTCCATCTCACCTGCTTCAAACAGCCGCAAAAGGTACATACTGAGCTTTATTGATGATTATTCCCATAAAACATGGGTTTATTTTTTGCATGAAAAATTTGAAACTATCAATACATTCAAGAGCTTCAAAGCATGTGTTAAAAAGGAAGCTAGAACTCATATTGCTTGTCTGAGAACTGATAGGGGAGGGGAATTCACATCCAAGGAGTTTTTAGATTTTTGTACTCATCAAGGTATTTCCAGGCAACTGACAGCTGCTTACACCCTTCAACAGAACGAAGTTACAGAGCACAAGAATCGCACCATCATGAATGCAGTACGAGATGTGCTTCATGAAAAGAAAGTTCCAAAGTCCTTCTGGCCTGAGGCAGTGAGATGGTGTGTTTATGTTCAAAATCAAAGTCCTACTACTATCGTAGGTCATGGAACTCCAGAAGAGGTATGGAGCGGAATAAAACCTCGTGTTGATTACTTCCAAACATTTGGATGTATTGCACACGTTCATATTCCAGATCAAAGAAGAAGTAAATTAGATGACAAAAGTCACACATGTGTTCTTTTGGGCGTGAGTGATGAAGCGAAAGCTTACAAACTCTTTGATCCCATTTCAAAGAAGGTAATTGTAAGCAGGGATGTGGTATTTGAAGAAGACAAAGGCTGGAGTTGGCACAAGGGTATAACTGAGAGTACATCTCCTGCTCTCGATATGGAGGGCCAAGACGGAGAAGGGAGTGACAATGCTGATTCTACACCTCAACTTGTTATAGCTAAAGGTAGCAATAATAATTCAGAACCATTTGAATCAGCTTCTGATTCTGTATTTACTGATCCTCCAGTCAAAGGGAGGGCAACAAGGACTCGGAGAGAACCCTTGTGGATGACAGATTATGAAACCAATCTGTTTGTAGAAGAGGAGAGCTTGCTAGCAATGCTAACAACCAATTCTGAGGATCCTCAAACCTTTGAGGAAGCTAGTACGAGTCACAAATGGAAGGAGGTGATGGACACTGAGATGAAAGCAATTGAAAGAAATAACACATGGGATCTAGTTGACCCACCTGAAGGCGTGGTACCCATAGATGTAAAATGGGTTTTCAAAACAAAGCTCAATGAAAGATGACAGGTAGAAAAATATAAAGCCCGATTAGTGGCAAAGGATATGCTCAGAAATATGGAATCAACTACACAGAAGTCTTTGTTCCTGTTGCTAGACTTGATACAGTGAGAGTGTTGTTAGCTGTGGCTGCTCAGAATGCATGGGAAGTATTTCAGCTTGATGTAAAGAGTGCTTTCTTGCATGATGAAATTCAAGAAGAAATTTATGTTCACCAACCTGCTGGTTTTATCAAGAAAGGCAGAGAAGGATAAGTATACAAGCTGAGGAAGGCTTTTTACAGGCTCAAGCAGGCACCATGAGCCTAGTATAGTAAAATTGAAGCATACTTTGCCAAAGAAAGGTTTGCACGTTACTCCAGTGAACATACCTTGTTCACGAAATAGGTTAGAGGCAATATTTTGATAGTTAGCTTGTATGTGGATGATCTAATCTTTACTAGAAATAGTAGAGCTATATGCGAAGAGTTTAAACGCTCAATGCAGTTGGAGTTTAACATGACAAATCTGGGAAAAATGAGACATTTTCTGGGAATAAAGGTACAGAATGAAGCAGGCATTTTCATCTGCCAAAGCTGATATACACGTGAGATCCTAGCACATTTTAATATGTTGGACAGTAACTCAATACGAAATCCCATGGTACCAAAAACCATTTTATCCAAGGATGATGCAGGAATTCCAGTAGATGCTATAAAGTTTAAACAAGTTGTTGGCAGTCTCATGTACTTGACAGTTACACGACCAGATTTGATGTTTGGAATCAGTTTAATCAGTAGATATATGGCCAATCCCAAGGATTCCCACTAGGCAGCAACAAAACGGCTTTTCAGGTATCTAAAAGGCACTATTGAACACGGTCTCTTCTATCAAAAGGGAAGGAATATGAGTTTCACAACCTATAGTGACAGCAACTATGCAGGGGATTCAGATTATAGGAGAAGTACTACTGGATTAGTGTTTATGATTGGAACTACAGCTGTATCCTGGGCTTCAAAAAAACAGCCTGTGGTAAGCCTATCAACCACTAAGGCTGAATATATTGCTACAGCATATTGTGCATGTCAATGTATTTGGCTCAAACGAATCCTAGAGCATCTTGGAGTAGAAGGAAAAGAAGCTACTGAGATTTTCTGTGATAATAGTTCTACCATACAACTGTCCAAGAATTTTGTTTTTCATGGCAGGAGTAAGCATATTACAGTAAGGTTTCACTTTCTCAGAGATTTAATGATCAAATTATCACACTGAAGTACTGCAATAGAAATGAGCAAGTGGCTGGCATTATGACAAAAGCTTTGAAGCTTGATCAATTTGAAAAACTTAGACGTATGCTTGGAGTACTTACAATTAATAAAATAAGCTAAAGCTTAAGGGAGGGATTGTAAGTTATTTTTAACGTGTCAATAAATAGTCCTATTTTATAGGATTGACCGGGCCTTATTAGTTGCTGAGTTTTCGCCTAGATGTCTGCCATGTAGTTCGTGGTTTTTTTTTTTTGTTTTATTGTTACTCTGTTTTGAGAGTCAAGTCTATAAGGCTTATAAAGCCATTTTCGTTTGTGCAATCTCTTCACATATTCAGTGTGTTATTTGTGCTTTATCATTAAGCTTTAACAGTGGTAGCAGTGATCATGATGGCAAGAGAAGAAAAAATGAGGACATTAATGGAGGTATAAGATAATGTGATGTTAAAAGTATGTAATTCAAATGGTAGGAGTATGAAATTGGAAATAGTTAAGTTGTGTAAAATTATAGCTTCAAATTATAATTTCAATTTTAAAAAATTTTCAAGTAACAAAATTTTAATTCCACACTCAATTTGCAAAAGAGCACCAAGTTAATACATAAGCTTGGGGAATGGATCTAACTGTGGGCCAAATTTAATATTTATTCCTATACCAAATGATTGGGGCAACCTGAAAGCAGTCCACAAGCTAGCAGGCCCAGATTGGAAACATTGACTAGATTATCTTTAAAGATATAGATTCGAGATGCTATGAAGTCAACCACATTTTAGGAACAAATTAATATGTCATCATCCAAGTCCTGGGCCTTTCAGTGTTTCAAAGTTCCTTCAGCATGAGGCAGTATCCCCAAATTGTAGAACTCACTTAATTAAGTAACTGAATATATACAGTACTTCTCCCCTTTCCTTGTTTTAAAAACAAAAAATATATATGACTAAATCATCAAAATTAAAAAATATTAGAAACAATCATATTAATAAATAATGTTATGAATTTAATATTTTATTTTGAAATTATCCATAACATTAAATAAATAAAATAATTAAACAAAAATAAACAATATAAGTCTTCACAATAAATAAAAAGTATATAAGATATGTAACAGTTAATATATTTAAAAGGTGTTTTTATGTTTTTTATATTTAGAAATAAAGAAGAACATTTTTTTTTATTTCTTATAAAACGAAACGGAGGAAATATTATACAGTGGCTGACTAGCTAGCTTGTTTTATCTTTCTCACCACCTCCAATCAGGAGACATGCGACAATGGGCATCCAATAGATTCTGTACTCTAATCATCTTATCTTCATAGTGCATTTGAGATATTATCTAATTTTATTTGAATAAAAATCAATAATATATTCCTAGCCAACCCCATTTGAATTATCCAACCAGAAACCAAATGAACAAATTAAGAGATAAATTTCAACTCCCGTTAAAAGTGGGTAAATTTCAACTCCAATTATTTAATGTAGTACTAGTAATTAATACAAAATTAACATAACTTTCGTGACGCATTAATTCAAGCAATGCAATTCGAAGATGAACAGGGATGTTAACGTGTAAAATATGTGAATGGGTAGGAAGAGTTACCTCCAAGTTGCAGATGATTATTCTGGCAATCTTGTAATAAAAGGACGCAGAATATCTTAGCGTTGCTTTTGTGAAATGGAGTGGAGGTTTATATTGTTAGGGAATATATATATATAGACTATTGTTTGCAGTGGGAATTGGTATCTAATCCCCCACCGCCACCAAGAAATTAATTGTACTAATTAAGAAGAATGACATGTGATTAATTAGGAACCATTTTTGTCAAATAAGGGAATCATATCTTGTTGAAGTATTCGGCAAGTTGCTTGAGTATCACTTATTTAAGAACCTTCTTCATCAACCACAATCTCTGCACTTGATACATCTAATGGGTATGGGGGGTTGGACAAGGGAAGAGAACAGGCGTTTTGAGGATGCTCTTGCGGTGCATGGCCCTGATGATCCAAATCGGTGGCAACATGTAGCCAATGCTGTTGGTGGCAAATCAGTACAAGAGGTCAAAATACACTACGAGATCCTTAAGGAAGATGTCATTCGAATAGAGCGTGATCAAATCCCACTACCCACCTACACAAACGCAAGACAAATTCAGAATAACCAAAGGTAATTATAATATATCCAATCATCACTCAATAACTGGGTTAGTTGAATAGTGTGTTCAACTTCTGTTCTTTAAATTTTTTAATACAAATGTAGAAACAGACTCCACGTGAAATTCAATCCATTGAGTTTCAGATCACATGCACATGATCTATTAGTTTAGAAAATAACAATTTTATATTAGTAATCGTTGTTATCGCCATTGGATCATGCATTCCCCGGTTCAAATCACCTGTAATCATTGGATGTAGTTAAATATTGTGGCACATGGAATTGTCCTCTGCATCGATTATCCGTTTTAATTTGTCCCGTTCTTTACCAGGCGAATGCGGAATGTAAATCTCCACTGAAGCCAAGTGTTGCTAGTTTCGACGAGAGCATATTGCACCTTATGTAATTAGTGGCTTTGTAATTTGTATTTCTTTCCCTGTTATAATTATTCCCCTCAACAACTGTAATTTGTAAGAAAAAATAGTATCATGTATTAATATTGTAATGTAACTTTACCAAATATGGAATGCGTGCGTGCGTGCGTGGCTGAGAAAATAACCTATATATATATATATAGGAAATGATTGTTAAAATTAAGGCGCAAAAGAACGGTTAGGAAATGATTTTCCAAAGATAAGCAGCGAATGTAACGCGTGAAGGAGAGGTAGTAGCGGTATATAAAACGGGGAAATGTGATGGAAGAAAGTTGCAATTTCAGTGCCAGGTGCCTTGGTTGAGAAATTGTCATCAAAGCGTGAATTCGAGGGGCCGGAAAAATATGAGGAAGGTAGCATCAATTGTTTTGGTGTTTTGGTTGGTGATGGTGGCTGTGCCTGCTGCATTGGGTCAGGAAGATGAAGAGGAACCAGATGCATTCAAGAATCTGTTAGGTCAGGGAAGTTTCTCTAAGGATAATATCGACAAGGCCAAGAAGGCTCTCGGAGATGCTGCTGCTGGTGGCGCTGCAGAGGCTGCACAAGATGCCGTTAATGATTATTTCGGCGGTGGCGATGATGACGACTCTGGCCACGGCGACGAAGGCGGTGACGAAAGCGGTGATGAAAGCGGTGACGAAGGCGGTGAGCACGATGGATCCTTAGCAGGCTGGATTGATGATGATAAGTGAGATTCAAACCTCTCCAAATACTCTTACTAATTTTATATCCATCGCTCTTTTTAATATTAATTATATTACTATTTTTTAAAAAATAAAATGTTTTTATTTCTTTTGTTTTTTAATTTAACTCTCCAACGTACCATTAATGTTTCATAAAGAAAATATTAAATAAATAATAAAGTAATGTAATTGAAATTAATAAATAATTAATTTAAATGATATATATGTATGATTCTCCTAAAATCTATTGAAATGTTTTAAACAGAAAAAATTTCTAGTGTATAAATAGCTCTACAAGGAGTACAGATTTATCATGACATGACATGAACGTTAAAAAAAATAGATTGTTTACCACAAATGTTTATATATATATATATATATATATATATATATATATATATATATATAAAGAGTATATTTTTACGTCTAAGTTATTTTTTTATTAGTTATAATCTTTATTTATTGAATACGTTGAAAATAATTCTTAAAATATTGATAGAAAAAGGATAAAATTAATTTTGAGAATTTAAGAACAAAATAAGTTAGAAAAATAAAACAAAAGAAATATGATATAATATTTTTATTTATTTACTTAGTAACACAGTTAATAATATTATATTTTAAGAATCAACTTTAACATATTTAATAATATAATGACTGAAACTAATAAAAAAATAATTGGATGACCAAAACCAAAAATTAATAAGAAATAAAAACCAAAAACATTTTTAGCTGTATAAAAACCTACCTGTTTATGTTTCATCATCTCTAAATGGAGGGTAGAAAATTGGTATTCTAAAAATCTTTTGGTAACATTTCTTTTAACTAGATTAATGCTCGAAGGTTTTTCTAGCTGTAATATAAAGCATATTTTTAGAGAAACCCATGGAGGTTGATTTGTTGGTCAATATTCTTGTGATTCGGAATTAGAATTAGTCACTTGTGGGAGATTCTCACCTTGTGATGCATAGACTTTTTTGCTAATGTATTGAAGCTTTTAAGGTCTAAATATTTTTGTTCAATTCTTCAATAAATTGGGCCTGGACCCCACTTACTATACTAAAACTTATTTTATTATTAAAATGTGACCCAAAAACCAAGATTAAACTAAAGCTTTTTGTTTTACCCTAGTGTATTATTTTTGTTTTTTTACCAATATTTTACCTTCTAGAATTGCTACTTATGTGATTGAAAAAAATATATATAAATAGATTGGTTTACTCTAAACTATTAGAACTACATATTATACACATCTTGTTATCTATATTATATACATTCAATAAAATTTTTAAAATGATTCGTATTTCTTAATTAATATCTTAATAATATTTTTTTCTTATTAAATAGTAGTAAAATAAAGAGACGTGAGTAGGAGAATTCAACCCTATTTACTTAACTTTACTCTTATATTGAGAGTATTTAAAATGCAGTTCGGATTAGTCAAACCGACTATTGTTTCAAACTGCGTGAAACATTAATATTAACTTTTAAATTTTTTTGTTTTTATATCTCTGTTTTTACGACCACATAACATAAAGGCCATAGTGTGAATGGTGTATCTAAAAAAAATACTAACTATTGGTGGTTATTTATTGTTGTGATAAGCAGCAGTACAAGCAGCGACGGGGCTAGTTCTCCCGTAGGTTCAGATCCACCAATGGGGCAACCCGATGATTTACCTGACGACGTGTTTCCAGATGATCCATCTCCGTCATCTTATGATTATGGGGCACAAGCAGGAGCACCCGATTTCGCACCCACAAACTCACCAACAGAATCACCCGAATTGGCACCCACAAATAATGCACCGTCATCAGAATCACCTGAATCAGCACCAACAGGGGAACCAGATGATGACATAGACGACACTGTATGGCCACCCACAAATGCACCTGAAGGCGCACCTACAGGAGAACCAGATGATGGAGATGATGACACAGATGACACTGTACGGGCACCCACAAATGCTCCCACACAGGCACCTCAACCAGAAGATGACCCTGCTGATGATGATGAATCATAGGATACAACAACCATCACACTAATTGCACTTTATTAACGTTATATCCACAATTATATACATATTATACATTGACCCTTGAAACTATAACTGGACGGTGACATCCCATGTTGGGACTTGATTACGCAACCAATCTCAGATTTTCTTGCCCTTCAACAAAGGTGCCTAATGCCCTAATGTCATCCTAATGTTGTGCAACACATGAAATAAACTATACCTTTGTGCTATGAAAGACTAAGGTGGAGGGACATGGGGACAAGTCTGATTTAATATCTAGATGATTTGCCGTTTTGTATATGAAGTGTCATAATGAAATAAATCAAAGCTATCAAGTAAATAAATTTAGGTATTTTATCATACAAATTAGACCACTAAATTTTGAATGAGTACTATTGCTGACCAAAACTCGAGCGGTGGAATAATTGATTGTGGGCAGAGGGAGACGTTCGAAAATGAGGATTCATGGAGATGTTTGTTATATGTAGTGTCATTTTTATATTTTTAATGAATTATGATTCTTTTTATCGAAGGATAGGGAAAGATAATGAGTATTTTATTTTTAACCCCTTCAATTCATTATCTTAGATTTTTTTTTTCACCCTTACCAAAATTATGCCCTTTTAAGGAAATATACACAAAAATAAATTTATAATTATCAAAGTAATAGTAATGCATATACTGTATTCGAGTGAAACTTATAAAATAATTTATAGACTATTAATGAATTAATTATGTTTAATTCATTCAAATAGTTTAACTTAACAACAACGTTCAACTTGTTAATTTATCTAAACAATGAGATTTTAAGCTTCAACTAATATGAGACAATGTTAGTAGAGTTTTTCTTAATTAGTTATATAGAAATAATTTATATGTCATTGTAACAAAACAAGAACATACATAATTACTAATCTTTGAGAAAAAAGTTAGTCCTGGTTAGATAATTAGGATTATCTAAATATTTCATTCATCCGAGCGAAAATCTCTTGGTAATATTAGTCTTCCCAATTCTCAGGGGTGCAACTATCATTCATAGTCTCAATCTATTTAAAATTTGTGTTTGTTTTTTAAAATCAAACATCTTTACATAGATCGAGACCACGAATGATAGTTGTTCCATATGAGAATTGGGGAAACCAACGCTACCAAGGGATTTTCACTAGGATGAATGAAATAAGAAGTGCTCTGATCACCATTGCCAACATTTTGATCCTTGTGATGCTGTGTGTTTCCACCTTTCGCCATGATAGGATAGGAGTAGCAAAGCTCTGACATGATCAAGAGATTTCGAACAAGAGAATTGAGATGAAAACTAATCTCATTCATTAAACTTGAAAGAGAATCAACTTTGTACATACATAGAGCTATTCCGGTACAACAAGCTAACGTAACACCTAATGCACCCAATCAAAGCTCATGAAACAGAATAACTCCACCTAACTAACTTGAACTCGCACTATCAACCAATTAGAGCATGATGGACCACAAATTGGAAATAAATACAGATGAGGCCAGCGAAGAAAGAATTTAGGGCCTGTTTGGTAACCCATTGGGGTAACCTGGTTGAGATAACTGAGGTTTTGTAAACTGGGGTTTTGTAAACGGAGTTGTGTTTGGATGTGAAAAAGTTTGGTTGGGTAAAAGTGGGTTGAAAAGTAGAGATTGTGTTTGGTTAAAAAAAAAAGTTGGGTTCGGTAAATTGTGGTTTGGTGAGAAATTACCAAAAAGGGTATTAGTAAAAAATATATTGAATATGTATATATATTAATAATGTAAATATATATATATAGATAATATTATGCATAATTAGATTTTTTAGTTAACAAAATAGATTATTTTAAATTTTATTTTTAATTATTTTTAATAGACATTAAATATATTTCAAAATTCTTACTTTTATTTTAAAAAATTTGTTATCAGACCAAGTAAGGTTACTTTTTAAAAATAGATTAATTTTAAAATAGATAATTTATAAAAATTCATAACTATAGATTATTGTTTTAAGAAAATATGATATTTTTAACAAAGTAGATTAATTTTTTTACCAATTATTGTTATTCAAATTAGATGATATTATGTATAATTATAATGTAGTTTTTAACAAATTAGATTCTTTTTCTTAACAAGTTATGTTATTTTTTTAACAAAATAGATTAATTGATGTTTATACATTCAAAGTAGTTGATTTTATATATAAGATGGAAAAGAAATTAAATTATTTTTAATTTATACATTATAAAAATATTAAGTAAAAATTTGTACAACTCTAGCAGCTAAAATTTGGTCTCTAATTGAATCGCGTACAACATTCATTCCCGGCGATGAAGTCGTGTAAACTTCATCCTCAACTAGGAGTTGTACCCGTTGTTGCGCTCTCATAGAGTTGTTGTCATTTGCATTTCATTATCAAACTCAGTGTCTGGAAGGTTGGATCTCCGAATAAAGTTATGGATTCCCATTGTCGCACAAACCAAGTGAACTTGGGTCTCATAGCTGTAGTTCGGCATTTGTCGAAGCACGACAAATCTGTTCTTCCAAACACCGAAGGTACGTTCGATTGTGCTTCGTAGACTTGAATGCAAATAGTTGAAGACTTCATTGTTGTTCTAAAAATCTTGTGCCCGTCTAAAGTCTGGAAGATGGTATCTTTTACATCGGTAAGGACCCAGATATCCCATCGGCGTAGGATAGCCACTGTTTACCAAATAGTATTTACCTATTACATGAAAGAGATTACTTCATCAATATATTCATAATTATCAAGACCAATAAAAGTAAGTGTACACATGTAGGGACAACAAAACCATACCTTGGGGCGGATGCGGGAATCCATAATACGGGTTGGTCACCGCGTCGTTAAACACCCGGGCATCGTGGGTGGATCCCTCCCATCCGGGTGGTTAAAAAATAAAACACATATCCATATCACAAGCGGCCATCACATTTTGTGATGTGTAACCTTTCCTCCCAATGAACCGTGTAGAAAGCGTAGTTGGTACGACGCACGGTATACGAGTGCCATCAATGGCTCCAATACAATCTTTGAAGAAAGGTCAGTATCTCCTACTATCACGTATTTTTGGAGAGACATGCATAAAAGTAGGGTCCAAAGGCCTAAAGATCTTCATTGACAATGAGACACATGCCTATAATACACAGTGGAATTGTCGGCTAACTGTTTTACCGGAATGCTGAAATCTTTCTTTATGACCCTGTTCCTCACACCATGTCCGACTGTGTGCAAAAACAATACCATCATTTCATGTACTCCCATGCGAGACGTAGGAGTCAGGCCATGGTCAATTAATTTATGACACAGGCCTAAAATGATGTGTTTACTCATTCTGAACATTTCTTGACAACTTGTGTCGTTGCCATCAAGCATCTCTTAGACCCATTCATGTCCCTCAAGTGCATTAGTTCTACATGGTTCTTTGCATACATGGTTGATGGCTCATTCCTCAATTATCCTTGATGCGCCCCTCATCGCTATAATTTGCAACTCCATAGCATGATTTTAAAAAATATAATCACTTTAGATTTTAAAATTATGATTGTTATCCATATTAGTTTAAAAAACCCTTAATTATTTTTTGATGACTAAAAAATAAGTTATTATTTGTTATCCCTACTTAAAAAATATAATCACTTTAGAGGTCAAAATTATGGTTGTTATCCATATTACTCTAAAAAAACCCTTAATTATTATTTTTTCAACCCTTTTAATTTTTTTTCTAAACTTTTAAAGAAAATACAATTACTTATATTTGACAAATATATACTTGTTAGTTCTCATTAGTTTAAAAAAACTGTTATTATTTTTTCCTAGCATTTAGAAAAAGTTATTATTTTTACCCTTTTTAAAAAAACTTATGATGCACTTAGTTCATAAGTTTTCTTAGAAAAATAAAAAATTATTCTTAAAAAAATTTAAAAAATAAAAAAAATGTTTATTTATAAATTATTTAAATTTTTTATAGAAAAATAGAAAACTGATTTTCTATTTTTTAAGAAAATCAAAAAACTCTTTTAAAAAGTTTTCTAAGAAAAGTAAAAAATAGAAAAGGCGATAACTGAATTACAAGATAAGGTAATTAAATTACAAGATAATGTAACTGAATTACAAGATGAGAATATGAAACAAATAACTATTGATTCAAAAAGTTTTACTACTACTATTTTGAAATATATTTAAATACAAACTCATTCATTTTAATATAACTTTAAAATTTTGTCACAAATTTTATGTGATGCATATACTTGTCATAAATAATATATATATAAGACAAATCTTAATTAATTTGAATTAAAAAATATTTGAAAAAATTTAAAAAATTGAGTGCACTTGAACAACTTTTTTAGTTTTCTAGTTTTCCAAATTGAAAAACGGTCACATTATCTAAACAAGTTTTCAAAATTTTTCTAACTATTCTAGGAAATGAAAAAGTTTGAAAAACAAGCGGAAAACTTTTCCTAGAAAATTCTAAACGCATTCTTAATCACTTTTATTTTCACAAAAATTGGATAGGAAGGGCTAGAGGCGGAATTTAATGCAAAAATTGGTAGATGTTACTCGAAAGATCAGTTTAAAAATAAATGGGACAACCTAAGGAAGGAGTGGGTGTCGTGGTATAACTTGTTCAAAAATACAACGGGCCTAGGATGGGATAATGAACGTCATACTTTCATTGCGGACGACGATTGGTGGGATGCGAAGCAGCGGGTGTGTGTTTATTGTAACTCGCATTAGAATGTCATTTAATGTAACCTTATTTGTTAAAATATAGCCTAACAATAATCATTATTTGTACAGGAAAACCCCGCCTATCTAAAATACCGCTACGAGGGTCTACCATATACAAAGGATCTGACATATTTGTTTAAAGATAATGTGGCAACCGGTGAATTTGCATGGGCTCCCTTATGCGAGGTTTTGCCAACCTTCAACAGTGCACATGAATATATCCCTGATCCTGTTGAAGGTCAACAACCGATGCATGAGCAACCTTTGGGGGAGCAAGGTTTGGGTGAGGGTTTAGGTGATAGTGAAGATTCAAGTTTTGGTTGAGACCAGCCTGTTGGAGGCCAGTCAACTGGTTTAGGGTTTAGTAACATTGACTTGAACAGAACATCACAACAGACTGTGACAGCCAAGAGTAGAGAGAAAAGGCGGAGGGTTGTTGGGAAGGAAAGTAAGAAGAAAACTAGAAGGGGTAGCGTTGCAATTATAAGTGAGTCAATGGACAACATGGCACGAGCTGTAACTAGTCATACTTCTACTGTGGTAGGAAACAAAGAGGATCAGACATTGTCCATTAGAACCACACTACAGATTCCTGAATGCCAACGGGATAAAATGTTTAAAGCAAAGTGTATGGCGGTACTTCAAAATGAGGAGAAGCGGAGGTGGTTCAACCTCATCGATGAACCAGACGAACGAGTTCCGTGGCTTCTTTTTGAAATTCACCGGGAGGGGTTGTAGGATTTTTATTGGGTAGCATATGTTATGGTTGTATTTTTTGTATAATTAACAATGTTTTATGTTAATCCTTCGTCATTATGTGGTTTATCATAATTATATGTTCTTTCAAACGTAATTATTTCATGTTTAATTATATGGTAATAATATCGTAATTATGTGTGGTTCGTCAAACGTATTTGTACTCATATTATCAATTAACATATTTCAACATTAACAGATACTACCTCCGGTTCCAAATATAAGCAAATTTTAGTGGAATTTTTTGGTCCCTTAATATAAGCAAAATTAGACTTTCCCAATGTCATTAAATGCTTGTTTACCAAATATGTCCTCATCATATATATTTCCAAGGCCACTAATTCTTTATGTAATAAATGATACTAAGGGTATTTTAAAAAATTAAATCAAATATGTGGTAACATTAATGCAAATAACTACCTCCAACTACTATTCTTAATATGTGTGAAGTTAGGTATATTTACTTATATTTGGAACCGGAGGTAGTATCAATCATGGCATCCAACAGTGGTCAGGGTTCCTTACCACATGCTATGTAGTTGCAAATTATAGCGATGGGGGGCGCATCAAGGATAATTGAGGAATGGGCCATCAACCATGTATGCAAAGAACCATGTAGAACTAGTGCACTTGGGAGACATGAATGGGTCCAAGAGATACTTGATGGCAATGACACAAGTTGTCACAAAATGTTCCGAATGAGTAAACACATCATTTTAGGCCTGTGTCACAAATTAGTTGACCATGGTCTGACTCCTACGTCTCGCATGGGAGTACATGAAATGGTGCTAATGTTTTTGCACACAGTCGGACATGGTGTGAGGAACAGGGTCATACAAGAAAGATTTCAGCATTCCGGTGAAACAGTTAGCCGACAATTCCACCGTGTATTACAGGCGTGTGTCTCGTTGTCAATGGAGATCGTCAGGCCTTTGGACCCTACTTTCATGCATGTCTCTCCAAAAATACGTGATAGTAGGAGATACTGACCTTTCTTCAAAGATTGTATTGGAGCCATTGATGGCACTCGTATACCGTGCATCGTACCAACTACGCTTTCTACAACGGTTCATTGGGAGGAAAGGTTACACATCACAAAATGTGATGGTCGCTTGTGACATGGATATGTGTTTTATTTTTTCACCACCCGGATGGGAGGGATCCACCCACGATGCCCGGATGTTTAACGACGCAGTGACCAACCCGTATTATGGATTCCCGCATCCGCCCCAAGGTATGGTTTTGTTGTCCCTACATGTGTACACTTACTTCTATTGGTCTTGATAATTATGAATATATTGATGAAGTAATCTCTTTCATGTAACACATAAATACTATTTGGTAAACAGTGGCTATCCTACGCCGATGGGATATCTGGGTCATTACCTATGTAAAAGATACCATCTTCCAGACTTTAGACGGGCACAAGATTTTTAAAACAACAATGAAGTCTTCAACTATTTGCATTCAAGTCTACGAAGCACAATCGAACGTACCTTCGGTTTTGGAAGAACAGATTTGTCGTGCTTCGACAAATGCCGAACTACTGCTATGAGACCCAAGTTCACTTGGTTTGTGCGACAATGGAAACCCATAACTTTATTCGGAGATCCAACCTTCCAGACGCTGAGTTTGACAATAAAAATGCAAATGACATCAACTCTATAAGAGCGCAACAACAGGCACAACTCCTAGTTGAGGATGAAGTTTACACAACTTCATCGCCAGGAATGAATGTTGTACGTGATTCAATTAAAGACCAAATTGTAACTGCTAGAGTTGTATCAATTTTTACTTAATATTGTAACTGCTAGAGTTGTATCAATTTTTACTTAATATTTTTATAATGTATAAATTAAAAATAATTTAATTTCTTTTTCATCTTATATATAAAATCAACTACTTTGAATGTATAAACATCTATTAATCTATTTTGTTAAAAAAAATAATGTAACTTGTTAAAAAAAAAGAATCTAATTTGTTAAAAACTACATTATAATTATACATAATATCATCTAATTTGAATAACAATAATATATGCTGGTAAAAAAATTAATCTACTTTGTCAAAAAAATATTATATTTTCTTAAAATAATAACCCATAGTTGTAAATTTTTATAAATTATTTATTTTAAAATTAACCTATTTTTAAAAAGTAACCCTAACTAAGTCTGATAACAAATTTTTTAAAATAAAAGTGAGAATTTTGAAATATATTTAATGTCTATGAAAATAATTAAAAATATAATTCAAAATAATCTATTTTGTTAACTAAAAAATCTAATTATACATAATATTATCTAAAATATATATATATATTTACATTTTTTGAATTAAAATATATTTACATTATTAATATATATACGTATTCAATATATTTTTTACTAATACCCTTTTTGGTAATTTCTCACCAAACCACCATTTACCCAACTCAACTTTTCCTCTAACCAAACACAATCACTACTTCTCAACCCACTTTTACCCAACCAAACTTTTTCACATCCAAACACAAATCCGTTTACAAAACCCCAATTTTCTTAACCCAGTTTACAAAACCTCAGTTATCTCAACCAGACCCTTAGTAGATTATGGGAAAAGAAGAAAGATGAGAAGAAGTTCGTATAAAATGTAAAATTAATAGCCGTACCGCAAACAATGTTGCTTTTCATGCAGTGGACTCCCATCATCTATTATTTTGTTGAGGACGCTTGATTTTGAGAAGATGGGAGACTCCCGCTATAACATGCAAACGACTGTTTGGGACACCTGTCTTTGCCAGGGCCCTTCCATTGTTGTCAAGAAGCACAAAGCAAGGAACATAGTTAACATCGTAATTAAGGAGCTGCAAAAAGGAATATATAAAATACATGAGGAAGAAGTTATAATGAACAAAATTGTACTGAGAGTAACTTCATTCAATTATTAGTATAAAATATTATCTTCCAGGTATTAAATGATAGCAAACCCACAAATTTGATGAAGGTCATGCAAGGATATCGAGAAGTAATAGCTTTAAGTAATGGAAATTGGAAGCTCTAGAAACTAGATTTCAAAGAAATAGCATGGCAAAGTATTCATAGACAAAAGCTTCTAATCGTATCCTAAATTTTCAACCCTACTGTTTCCATCAAGTAAAGGAGAAATGACCAGGCTATAACCTGACAGTTAGAGGTTAAATATGGAAGCAACATTTGTTACAAAGCATGAGGACATAATCCAAGGCAGGATGCCAATAGTAATCACATATCCAGGTCATTTTTCAGAGTGATAATCAGCATGTAAGAGCTTGTCTGAAAAACTTTCATGATTTATACATGTAGTGAAAAACTTAATACATGGCCAACGTTGGGATAAAATATCACCAACTATGATAATGCAGAACAAATTAGAATCCATTGTAAATTACGTGTTGGTTTCTGTTTGGGCTTAATATATTTGAGCACCGCTCAAGCAACTGTAGCCACTTTAGCACATGTACTGTAAAACCTTTTATTAGTCACTTTCTTTTTTTGCAAATTAGTTGATAACGATATAATTAAATCTGTTCCAATTGATAGAATTTGTTTTCATTAAGGGAATCTGCTAAGAAAGGGCTAATTGCTGTAATTGGGAAGAGTTCAACTTTTCCCTAATTTCCATATGTTATCTTAAATTTTTTCTAGTTGCTTGTCCATAGCTGCATTTCAGATCTCTTGTGAATCCTTTTTTCTCTATATCTCGTGCAGTTATAGCATCATGTACTCCTGTATACAGAAGGTCCCAAAGCTTTACCCAAGCAATCCCAAGAAATAGCTGAGATAAGCAAAATGTTGCTGCAACATATGCAACACATGAGAAATCAGCATAGAGATCAAGTTTGATCCTATGCAAAGATTCTCAAAGGTGGCACAACCCAAACAACATTGTCGAAGGGTAGGTAGACAATGAATTTGAAGATGGAGATGCTGACCCACTAACCAGGTAAGGAAAATTTGTTTCCTTACAAAAAATTATGTAGGATGTCCTAAAATCACTGAGCAACAATCAAACTTCTTAAGGGTACAATTAGATCCACCAATTATTGATGTCAGTGTCTCTCAAGATCATATTCCTAGGAGGTAGGGAGATCTGAAATCAGTGAGTAACAAGAAACTCAGAACTAGACCAGAGAACAAAAAAGCTTCTGATTAGTATCAAAGACAAAACATAGATCAAGAATGATACAAAAGTGTGACTCTATTCTCTCCCTTTCTCACCCTATTTCTTCTGGGACACCTGGACCCTCCCTCAAAATTTCTGCTCCAAAATCCAATACTAATCTCTAGTCTTATACTCGCATTGCAACTAACTAAAACATACTATTACCAACCCAATTTTTAATTTGGGGTCTGCTAGCAGAAACTATAGATATTCATGTTTTCATGTTGATCTTGCTTTACATCTTTTACAGCATAGCAATGAAAATTATAACCAATCAAACAGTCAAGAAATTACCAATTGATTATTTTTTTATGGTGGATTAAGGTTGCAAAATACTGATATTTGAAAAGATCTACTTGATAGACAATGAAGGACTATATTGAGAAATTTATGAAGTCAGGGACCAACACTTATAATCAATTTCTGAGGCTAAACCCACTAAAGTAGGAAGCCTTTTATAATTAAATTGTTAGAAGACAAAACCACCAAAAGATATAAGCCAAGTTAAACCTAATTCTGTAATTCCTCAAAGAGCCAATTATTTTCTCTCTTTAATCCTATTCCTGTGACTTCATGCATAAACCCCCATTCCAATACCTAAAATTGTAAGCCTGTGGGTCCCTTTTGTTCTTGACTGATTCATAAAACTTAAAACACATGGGGAGAATTCAATCCAAAAAACTAGTCCATTAAGTGGGAGAGCTTAAGTATCACACCACATTGAACTACCTTAATTACTCAATGTGGGACTCCTATTACGCCACGAATTGAAGAGAGAACGTACAAACAAGGGCTCTCTCAACTCATTGCTTTCATCCTACAACATATGCAATTTTCAATTCATCAGCACATACAAACTTCACCGCCTATAAAAAATTTCAACAGTCGCCGCCACACGAATTCCATCGACGCTGTTTTCCTTTTCACCAAAGCAAGAGCACCAAATTAAATTCTAATTGGCAAAAAGCAAAGACGATAGATATACCTCAGGCAGCCAATATTGATTCTCGGCATCGGCCATGACAACGTTGAGCCAGTGAGAGTTCCTGGCTTCGATCTCAGAGACAAATTTTAGCAAGGAGTTGCAGAGCCTGCACTTGGGCGAGTAGAATTCCAGCAACGTGGCTTCCTTCGCGGTTGCCAGAGCGGAGGCAAACGCTCTCTGCTCTGCCTCCGCCTGCTCCGCCGCCGTTAAGTTCTTCTTCCGCCGTGTTAAGTTCTGGTTTTTGGTTTGAGGAGTCGAAGATTTTGAAACGGAGTTTGCGAAATGGAAAGCGAGTGAACCAAGGTTTTGGAGAGATTTGAATAGCCAAGGACCCTCGAATTTGCAGGGGTTGGGGTTGGGGTTGGGGTTGGGGTTAGGGTTTGCATTGTTCCATGGCCATTGTAAGCAGACCACGGGTTGATTAGAATTAGGATTGGGAATCAAACCCATTTCGTTACCGCACAGTGTCGAATGATCGAATAGAACAGCAGGTAACAAACTCGTAACTACAACTCTAGAAAACAGGGATTAATAACTTGTATTTTCTATGCACTTTTGCACTTGGAAATGCATTAGTGATTTTTCACTCTTTTATTTTTAACGAAAGGAGTTTAACAAGATGAAAATTAAGAGAATATCTAAGATAGTAAGATCATATTAATACGAAATATTTAGGATCTTCATTTTCAAAAATTTACTTTTGAACTGAGAAACAAAATAAATATTACATAATTACTAAATCATAATTAATAATTAACTTGGTTGGTTTAGTAAACTGGTCTAGGTCGGGTGTAAAGGTCAGTCTCAAGATAGTCAGTGGAAAACAAAAGTCCTATATCAGTCTTACATGTTGTCACATGTAATGATATTCCGACGCTCAAGTTAGAGAATATTAATACATGAGTATGTTCCAGAGAGAATGTCTTTTTTTTTATTATATTGATACATGAGTAGCAGAAGAGTCATCGTGAAGTTTCCCGTATATTGTGTCACTATTATTCTAATCATTCGCAAAAAGCTGACATATGAAAAAAAAGTTTCCAAATGGCCTAGCTACCAATCAGTCACTTTGCAGGTTATTTGTTTAACATGTCGATGCATAGGTCAACTATGACTTTCAGTATTGAGAAGATGACTTATACGAAAGTCAATTCGGTTACCTTACGCTTGATATCGAAATGCCGGTGTCGTGACATCAAGCTATACGAGATATGTAACATCCCATTTTCAACACAAATAGAAAATAGATATTAATATATCTTTAATAAGAAATACTTACTATTAGTTAGTTTATTATTATCATTTTTTTATGAAATTTTAGTATTTATATTTAATTATTTGTTTTCTTAAAATAAAATAAAATAATATTAATAAAATAAAAATATTTATGTATTTTGAATGAGAATTTTAAAATGACTTAATTAGTATTCATTGATTAATGAAAATATATTAAGAATTTTAAATATTTTTATTATTCACAACTTTTATATTATGTTTTTATATTTATGTTTTTACATATTTGTGATTTAACTCTCATTAGAATTTTAAAATAAAATTTTGAAGGAATTAGACTATGGTTCTCTAGAACTTTTTGATCTACGTATTATTTATGATTTTATGGAATTTTTTGGAATTTTGGAAATATTTTAATAAAATAATATATTTTAAATAATTTTAAATTCATATAAAGTGACTTAAAATTAAAAATATTTATAAGAAAGTGAATTTAAATTATAAGAAAATTTTTTAAAATCCATTACAAGTAGACTTATCTAAAAATGATCGGTTTGAGAAAAATCTTAATTTTTCCAATCGTTAAAAAATTGGAAATGTATTAATAAATTTTTATTAACAGAAAATTTTAGATTTTTAAAATTTAAACTTTATATTACTTATCATAAAATTAGTGAGAACTGATATAATATCGCTAAATTTCAAAAAGGACTATTTTTGAATATTTAAAATAGGCTAAATGGTAAATTTAGCCCCTGGAATTGTTGGGATTTTGGTTTTTCTCCCTGAAATGATTTTTCTTAGGATTGTCTCCCTAGAAAATTTTTAAGCTTAGAATATAACCCCTTCCGTTGACTGCCTCTGTCAACTGATGAGGTGGAGCCTAGTCACATGCCTGTTATTGCATATGTGGCATGTGACTCATCATATTAGGACCAAGTCACTCATTAACCTTTTTTAATTAAAGGTTAACAAAATGATTAACCTTTTTTAATTAAAACCCTTCTTTTTCACCTTGAGAGGCAAATTGCCAACAAAAACAGTCTTTCAAGAGGATCATCCAAAGCCTTCCTCTTGCTCCCAACAGTTTTATTCCCAATCCTTTCCTTAACTTCCCCATTCTTCTTCTCCTCCCACTCCTTTTCAACCTCATCCCTCTTCCTCTTCCCCTTCTCAATTGCTTCAGCATCCAAGTTCACCCCTTTCCCTTCCCCTCCATTCTCGTCTGAACCGTGTTTCTTCTTCTTCTTCTCCGAAGCTTCGATTGAGGAATCCAAATCGAGGGTTTTATCTTTCTCTTTTTTCCCCTTCCTCTTTGTGTCGTCGCTGTTAGGGCTCTGACCGTGATTAGTGGAGTCGGAAAGTGGGGTAGGTGGTTGAGGCTTTCTCCTGAAGGGGTTGTCGTCGGAGAATAGAGAAGCGGTGGTGGCGGTGGATTGTTTGTGTGTGTTGCTGAAGAGCTTGCCGAAAATGCCGGGAGGGGGTGACACGGTATCGTTTTGAGGGGTTTGTTGGGGATCCTTGGGTTTTTTCTTGCCCATTATGGATGAGATGGAAGGAAGGGGAAATGATGAAAGAATTGTTGAGGATGCATGTAACAGCCCAATTTTTAATTAAATGTGAATCGATAATTAAACAGTGAAAAATTAAAGTTTCTTAGAAAAATAAGAAAATAAATCTTAGAAAATAGGAAATTTTATTCCGATTACAGGGATATTTTTATTTCATAAATCGAATTTAAAATGAGACTAAAAGGAAATAAAATGCGACAATAAAACGTAGAATTATTAAGGAACCCATTATTATATTAAAAAAAAAAGAAAATATCTTCTCTCTCTCGAAAACTCTCTGTGTCTCCTTCTTCCTCCACCGCCTTAACTTCCACCGCCATTGAACCTTATAAATAAGGCCTCCACCCTTCCAATTTCATCAAGAATAAAAACACTATAAATTCCTTAACCCTTAATCATCTTCTCCAAGCTTTCAAAACCTCCATTGCCATACTCAAACTCTCTAATTTTGCATAAGAAGAAATTACTCAAACTTGAAGATTCAAGGAAATACAAGGAAGCTTAGCACAAAGAAAGCTTAGGGATCTTCAATTAAGGTAAGAAAGAGGAGATAGGATATTAAATACTTAGAAATTAAGTTAGAATTGCTTGTTTAATTGTTAATTGTTTAGAAACTCATATAGTTAGATTTTAATTTAATTTGATTTAAATTGTGAAATTAATGCTAATTGGTTTAGAATTTGATATATGATATGTTTCTGATGTTGTATGATGATTTGGAATCAATTGGTATGTTTAATTTTGAAATTAAAAGTGAAAATACAGCAAAAACAGCAAGAACAGAGCTGCTGTTTTCGTTCTGCATAACAGACCCCTTTAACAGCGGACGTTTTCAGGAGGTGTTAAAAACTGGAAGCGGTGGCATTTTCGTAAATAAAAACGTGCGGTGGCATTTTTGTAAATATATCAGAAGCGGTGGCATTTTTGTAAATAAATTAGAACGATGGCATTTTCGTAAATAAGACCAGTGGCATTTTCGTAAATATGATTAAAAACTTAAAATAATAATTTTTTTTATGAAAATCAGAATTTTTATCATTATTGGATTTTTATTATTTTAGAGACTTTATCTTGAAATAAAATAAATATAATTAATTAAATTAAATTTAAAAGTTTATTTAAACATTTAAAAGGAGAAAACTCTTGTTTTTAAATTATTTTAGTGGTATAATTTTATATCATAGAAAATATAATTTTTCTATATTCTTTGGAATATGATATCAAATAATTACTATAACATGGAAAATGTATTTCCATATTCTTTGAATTATTAAATATTATAGAAAATATGTTTTCATATATTTAAAATGTGTTTTCATATGAATGAATTATGATATAAATTATATGGGAAATGTGTTTTCATATTCTTTAAATTACAAATAAAGTATGCTTATTTGATTAATATAATAATTTTATTGTTAATTATATAAAGGAATTTGATAATTTAATGCATCATGCATCATATGCATTGGCCGTTCAAAGAATCCGCAGGGGGGTTCTTTGAGGGGGTTCCCGGTGGGGGAACGCGCTCTGTTGAGCAACAGACCTCTGCGGTGGTTTTATACCACGGCCGTCTTAAGGACTAAGCAGTGTGTCCTTAAGGGGGGTCCCGCAACACTTGTTATTGATATTATAATATTGTTATCCGACGTTGGTGTTGCATTATGGGGCGCGGTATCGGTTGGATATCCGTAAAAATATTATTGTTGAAAATCACTGCAGATGTTCCCACCAGAATGGATCCATCATGCATTTTCATTCATATAAAGAACGGAATATAATAACAAAAGTATAATACAAAATACTTGTTTGGCATCTGCATCGCATAGCATCCTACTTGTGGTTGTGTTTGTCTAATTTAATTTCTATTTATTTGATATTTTATCTCACTCTTTCTGTTACTTGTGGCAACCCTTTAGTGGTTAATCAGGAAGACATGTGACAAAGTGGATGATGCTTGATGTGGATGAATTATGAAGGCTTTTGATGATGATGCTTGCTTGCATGGCTACTTTGGCTATATTATGCATATGCTATGTTTTGGTACTTTACATCTTTATATTTTAAAAGATCTAGGTGCCTGTTGTAAAATATAATATGTATGAGACTCTGATATTATGTATAATAAAATAAAGTTAGTTATGTAAAAGTTTCGTACTCTGATATTGTATCAGTAACCTCTGGAATCAAGTTGTGAATCACTTGATAATTACCAGGCGAAAGATAAGTTATCCAAGAGATTTTTATATGGAGATGGTAATTATCTTGGGATTTTCAAGTTGGCTCCAGGGTGTTACAACTGAAGTGGTATCAGAGCAATGATTTATAAAATATAAAGAAAACCTTAGGAAGTGACTAGAGATTAACATAAGATAGCTTGAAGTGTGTGAACCTTGATTTCTGTTTGTTTGCAATTTGTGTGCTTGTGTGTTATGTGTGCTCTTTGTATGTTTTTGTTTAGTATAATTATTAGTTAGATAACATAAAAAATTGTTAGAACTCTGAGTATATTAGATACTCAGTAACTGAATGCAGTGGTACTCATACCTGTAGGATAAGAAATGGCTAGACGTCAGAATGATGATGCTATGGCTGCTGCATTCAATCGCTTTGCTGAGATCCTTGAAAGACAGGAACAGCAAAGGTTAGCCGAGGGAACCCATGGACTTGACCGCTTCCTGAAAAGGAAACCTACCCAATTCAAAGGAGACTATAATCCAGAGGTGGCTTACCTGTGGATTAAAGAAATGGAACGTATTTTTCGATCCTTACCTTGCACTGAAGCTCAGAAGGTAGAATACGCTACTTACATGATGGTAGGGGAAGCAGAAAATTGGTGGATCTTTGCTCGCGTTAGGTTACTGGAAGCTGGTAGGCTGCTCAACTGGCAGAATTTTAAAGAAACCTTTCTCGAGAAATATTTCCCTGCTAGTATCAGGAGCAAAAAAGAATTAGAATTTTTAGAATTAAAACAAGGGAATATGTCTGTCGGAGAATACACAACCAAATTTGAGGAACTGTCATTGTTCTATCCTCCTTTCCAACAGCCAGGAACTGAGGCTTCTAAATGCGTCAAATTTGAAAATGGCTTAAGGCCAGAAATTAAAGAAGCCATAGGACATCAGGAGATTAGGAGTTTTCCTACTTTAATCAACAAATGCAGAATCTTTGAAGAGAACCATCGGGCCAGGATCGAACAAGAGAAAAGCAGTAAACAATTGAAACCTCAACTAGTGAACTTTAAAAGGCGAGGAGCATTTAATCAGAATCGATTTCGAGGAGGATCATCTTCATCATCTGGAGGACGCGTGAACCAATCAATCACATGGAACTGCTACAAATGTGGAGGAAATCATAGAACCCGAGATTGTACATAAACAGATGTTACCTGTTTCCAATGCAACTAGAAGGGACATATTCGTCCCAACTGCCCACAACTTCACCAAGGCACTGACACTGTGAATGTTAAAACTGAGAACAACAACAATGGAGCCAACAGAGGAGGAGCCAACATTCGAGATGGACGTAATGCCAATGGTCGCGGAGGACTTAATGTCAAAGGCACAGCTAGTCGAGGACGAGAAAGTGGACAGCTAGTGAATAATCAGAACAGATCATCGGCAGCTGGCAGAGTATTTGCAATCAGTGGATCAGAGGCATCACAGGCAGACGACTTAGTACAAAGTGAGTGCATTCTTAACGACACTACCTTATCTGTCTTATTTGATTCTGGTGCGACACATTCTTTTATAGCTGAAGAATGTGTTAGGCGTTTGAATTTACCTGTGAAATCTATGCAATATGATTTGCTTGTCTCTACTCCTACTGGTAACTATCTTAGGACAGCTAACGTGTGTGAAGGCTGTTTTATACATATAGGGGGTAGAAATTTTAACGTGAACTTAGTATGCTTACCATTAAAGGACTTGGAAATTATCTTGGGGATGGATTGGCTATCCGCTAACCATGTCCTTGTGGACTGCCGTAATAAAACCGTGATCTTTCCACCTGACAACATGGAGTGTCAGGAGTATGATGTCTCACAAAATCCTATAGGATATTCCTTAAACAATAAAGCCCAATTATTCATGGTATTTGCACTTACAGAAGGAAAAGTTATTCCTGATGTAAGTAAGATACCAGTAGTCTGTGGATTTCCAGAAGTATTCCCTGAAGATGTTCCAGGATTACCTCCTGAACGAGAGATAGAATTCTCTATTGACCTAATTCCTGGAGCAGAACCCATTGCTAGAACACCCTATAGAATGTCTCCAATGGAACTGGCAGAACTAAAGAAGCAAGTAGATGAGTTATTAGAAAAGCAATTCATACGACCCAGCGTATCTCCTTGGGGAGCACCTGTACTACTGGTCAAGAAGAAGGATGGTAGTATGAGACTCTGTGTCGATTATCGCCAACTGAACAAAGTGACGGTTAAGAATAAATACCCGTTACCGAGGATCGATGACCTGATTGATCAATTACGAGGAGCTACTGTGTTCTCCAAGATAGACCTGAGATCGGGTTATCATCAAATTCGTGTGAAGAAAGAAGATATTCCAAAGACAGCCTTTAGAACACGCTATGGCCATTATGAATATTTAGTTATGCCTTTTGGTGTAACTAATGCCCCAGCCGTGTTCATGGACTACATGAACCGAATATTCCATCCATACCTTGATCAATTCGTCATTGTCTTTATAGATGATATTCTTATCTATTCCAAAACCAAGGAGGAGCATAAGAAGCATCTGTACTTAGTACTACAAATACTAAAGGAGAAACAGCTATATGCCAAATTATCCAAATGTGAGTTTTGGCTTAATGAAGTAAAATTCTTAGGCCATGTGATATCTAAGAATGGAGTGTCAGTCGACCCTACGAAGATTGAAGCTGTAATAGCTTGGGAAAGGCCGAAAACTGTCACCGAAATCAGGAGTTTCTTAGGACTCGCGGGCTACTACCGAAGATTTATTGAAGGATTCTCCTGAATTACTCTACCAATGACTCGATTAACCTGTAAAAATAAACCCTTCATCTGGACTCCTGAATGTGAAGCAAGTTTCCAAGAGTTAAAGAGAAGATTAACAACTGCACCAGTTCTAGCTTTACCGAACCCCCAAGAAAACTTTGAAGTTTATTGTGATGCTTCAAAGTTGGGACTTGGTTGTGTCCTAATGCAACAAAGAAAAGTAATTGCTTATGCTTCAAGGCAATTACGACCACACGAACTTAATTACCCTACTCATGACTTAGAATTGGCGGCCATTGTCTTTGCTTTAAAAATTTGGAGGCACTATTTATATGGTGCAAAGTTCGAAGTTTATAGTGACCATAAGAGTCTCAAATACCTGTTTGACCAAAAAGAATTAAACATGAGACAACACCGATGGATGGAATTTCTCAAGGACTATGACTTTGAGTTGAAGTACCACCCGGGGAAAGCCAACGTGGTTGCTGACGCGCTTAGTAGAAAAGCTATTCATATGGCAGCTTTAATGATAAAAGAATTAGAAATGATTGAACAATTTAGAGACCTAAACATAGCAGTTGAGGAAAAATTTACAGTAAATATGGTTGTCGGAGTTCTAAAAATCACTAATGATTTTCTGAAAATGGTGTGTGAAAAACAAAGATTGGATGTATGTCTTCAAGAAATGATCGAGACACAACATAATGGAAAAGATCTAGGATTACAAGAAGGTTCAGATGGAGTATGGAGGATGAAAAGAAGAATATGTGTCCCAGAGGATGCAGAACTAAAGAAGATGATTCTAGACGAAGCCCATAAAAGCATGCTTAGTATTCATCCTGGATCTACAAAGATGTATCAAGATTTAAGAAAAGACTTCTGGTGGAAGAGGATGAAAAAGGAGATAGCTGAGTATGTTTCATCTTGCTTAATATGTCAGAAAAGTAAAGTAGAACATCAGAAACCATCTGGTGGATTACAACCACTAGAAATACCTGTATGGAAATGGGATGACATTGCCATGGACTTTGTGTCAGGCTTGCCTAGAACACAAAGAGGCAATGATGCTATCTGGGTAATAGTCGATAGATTAACAAAATCAGCCCATTTTCTTCCGATCAACATGAAGCATTCACTTGAGAAATTGGCTCAAGTGTACATAAAGGAGATAGTGAGACTATATGGAATACCGTCAAGCATAGTGTCTGATAGAGATCCTAGATTTACTTCTCGATTCTGGGGAAGTTTACATAAAGAGCTTGGTACCAGACTGAAGTTAAGCTCTGCTTATCATCCACAGACTGATGGACAGTCAGAAAGGACTATCCAGAGTTTGGAGGATTTACTGAGAGCGTGCGTGTTAGAACATGGTGGAAGCTGGGAACATTACCTTCCACTAATCGAATTCACATATAATAACAGTTATCACTCAAGCATTGGGATGGCACCATATGAAGCATTGTATGGTAGAAAGTGTAGGACACCAATCTGCTGGTTAGAGACAGGTGAGCACCTGACTCTTGGACCAGAAATTGTCCGACAAACGACAGAGCAAATTTGGATGATTAGAGAAAGGATGAAAATCGTACAGGATCGACAGAAGTCATATTATGATCAAAGAAGGAAGCCATTAGAATTCTAAGTTGGAGATTATGTATTCTTAAAAGTATCACCTAACAAAGGAGTTGGAAGAGTGTTGAAAAGCAAGAAGCTTACTCCAAGGTATATAGGACCATATGAGATCCTGAAAAGAATTGGTAAAGTTGCATACCAGATCGCATTGCCGCCTCACCTTTCCAATCTTCATAATGTGTTCCATGTCTCACAAATACGGAAGTATGTACCTGATCCAGACCATGTAATCGAGACTGATGATATAGAAATTAAGGAAAACCTTACAATTCCAGTAACACTAGTGAAGATAATGGACAGAGACGTCAAGCGACTAAGAAGCAAGGAGATCTCATTGGTGAAAGTAGCCTGGCAACAAGGAGATGAAATAAGCATGACTTGGGAACGAGAAGATGAAATGAGGAGTCAATATCCTGAATTATTCTGACAAGGTACGTTTAAATTTCAAGGACGAAATTTTTATAACGGGGGGAGAGTGTAACAGCCCAATTTTTAATTAAATGTGAATCGATAATTAAACAGTGAAAAATTAAAGTTTCTTAGAAAAATAAGAAAATAAATCTTAGAAAATAGGAAATTTTATTCCGATTACAGGGATATTTTTATTTCATAAATTGAATTTAAAATGAGACTAAAAGGAAATAAAATGCGACAATAAAACGTAGAATTATTAAGGAACCCATTATTATATTAAAAAAAACAAAAAAAAAGAAATATCTTCTCTCTCTCGAAAACTCTCTGTGTCTCCTTCTTCCTCCACCGCCTTAACTTCCACCGCCATTGAACCTTATAAATAAGGCCTCCACCCTTCCAATTTCATCAAGAATAAAAACACTATAAATTCCTTAACCCTTAATCATCTTCTCCAAGCTTTCAAAACCTCCATTGCCATACTCAAGCTCTCTAATTTTGCATAAGAAGAAATTACTCAAACTTGAAGATTCAAGGAAATACAAGGAAGCTTAGCACAAAGAAAGCTTAGGGATCTTCAATTAAGGTAAGAAAGAGGAGATAGGATATTAAATACTTAGAAATTAAGTTAGAATTGCTTGTTTAATTGTTAATTGTTTAGAAACTCATATAGTTAGATTTTAATTTAATTTGATTTAAATTGTGAAATTAATGCTAATTGGTTTAGAATTTGATATATGATATGTTTCTGATGTTGTATGATGATTTGGAATCAATTGGTATGTTTAATTTTGAAATTAAAAGTGAAAATACAGCAAAAACAGCAAAAACAGAGCTGCTGTTTTCGTTCTGCATAACAGACCCCTTTAACAGCGGACGTTTTTAGGCGGTGTTAAAAACTGGAAGCGGTGGCATTTTCGTAAATAAAAACGTGCGGTGGCATTTTTGTAAATATATCAGAAGCGGTGGCATTTTTGTAAATAAATTAGAACGATGGCATTTTCGTAAATAAGACCAGTGGTATTTTCGTAAATATGATTAAAAACTTAAAATAATAATTTTTTTATGAAAAACAGAATTTTTATCATTATTGGATTTTTATTATTTTAGAGACTTTATCTTGAAATAAAATAAATATAATTAATTAAATTAAATTTAAAAGTTTATTTAAACATTTAAAAGGAGAAAACTCTTGTTTTTAAATTATTTTAGTGGTATAATTTTATATCATAGAAAATATAATTTTTCTATATTCTTTGGAATATGATATCAAATAATTACTATAACATGGAAAATGTATTTCCATATTCTTTGAATTATTAAATATTATAGAAAATATGTTTTCATATATTTAAAATGTGTTTTCATATGAATGAATTATGATATAAATAATATGGGAAATGTGTTTTCATATTCTTTAAATTACAAATAAAGTATGCTTATTTGATTAATATAATAATTTTATTGTTAATTATATAAAGGAATTTGATAATTTAATGCATCATGCATCATATGCATTGGCCGTTCAAAGAATCCGCAGGGGGGTTCTTTGAGGGGGTTCCCGGTGGGGGAACGCGCTCTGTTGAGCAACAGACCTCTGCGGTGGTTTTATACCACGGCCGTCTTAAGGACTAAGCAGTGTGTCCTTAAGGGGGGTCCCGCAACACTTGTTATTGATATTATAATATTGTTATCCGACGTTGGTGTTGCATTATGGGGCGCGGTATTGGTTGGATATCCGTAAAAATATTATTGTTGAAAATCACTGCAGATGTTCCCACCAGAATGGATCCATCATGCATTTTCATTCATATAAAGAACGGAATATAATAACAAAAGTATAATACAAAATACTTGTTTGGCATCTGCATCGCATAGCATCCTACTTGTGGTTGTGTTTGTCTAATTTAATTTCTATTTATTTGATATTTTATCTCACTCTTTCTGTTACTTGTGGCAACCCTTTAGTGGTTAATCAGGAAGACATGTGACAAAGTGGATGATGCTTGATGTGGATGAATTATGAAGGCTTTTGATGATGATGCTTGCTTGCATGGCTACTTTGGCTATATTATGCATATGCTATGTTTTGGTACTTTACATCTTTATATTTTAAAAGATCTAGGTGCCTATTGTAAAATATAATATGTATGAGACTCTGATATTATGTATAATAAAATAAAGTTAGTTATGTAAAAGTTTCGTACTCTGATATTGTATCAGTAACCTCTGGAATCAAGTTGTGAATCACTTGATAATTACCAGGCGAAAGATAAGTTATCCAAGAGATTTTTATATGGAGATGGTAATTATCTTGGGATTTTCAAGTTGGCTCCAGGGTGTTACAATGCAGAGAGCCAATAAACCAGAGCTTGGATCTGAATTGAGAAGGGTTGTGAAGGTACATGGAGAGGCCAATAGGGTTTTAATTAAAAAAGGTTAATCATTTTGTTAACCTTTAATTAAAAAAGGTTAATGAGTGACTTGGTCCTAATATGATGAGTCACATGCCACATATGCAATGACAGGCATGTGACTAGGCTCCACCTCATCAGTTGGCAGAGGCAGTCAACGGAAGGGGTTATATTCTAAGCTTAAAAATTTTCTAGGGAGACAATCCTAAGAAAAATCATTTCAGGGAGCAAAACTAAAATCCCAACAATTCTAGGGGCTAAATTTACCATTTAGCCTTTAAAATATACCGAGTGAAAGGTTACTATTTGGCTTAATAATTCAGCCGACATTTACTACGTAAAACACTGTGCATGTACAAAATTTTCAAAAGGTGTACAGTAACCAGGATTTAAATTTCAAAAAATGCACAGTACTTTTATATTAAAATAATAGAATGTATAGTAATTTTCCTTCCTATAAACACCGAAGGAATTCTTCTTTAGAATTCATAATTTCAGATTAAGTTTTCTTAATATAGTAGTGCTAGTGAGATAGTGGTGGAAGTAAGAGAGATAAATAAAATTTTTGAAAGAAGGTTCTGCTAAAATTCTAAGGTAAGAATACATCTCTTTTATATTTTTTTAGGGTTATTTTCATATTGTTTTTAGAAATCTATTATTATACTGGAAATAATATTATTTTAAGTTACTATTCTAAATAGTAAAATACTATTTCAATAGTAAAATACTATTTCAATAGTAAATTACTATTCAAATAGTATACTATTTACTGTTACTATTTACCTTTACTATTCATGATTTATTTTTTACCGTTACTATTCATATTTTACTATTTACTATTACTATTCACGTTTACTATTTACTATTACTATTCATGATTTATTATTCACTATTCACTATTCAAAATTTACCATTTCTGTTTTAAGTAGAAATCTTAATTTTCATCTTATAACTATATTAAAGTGAAATTGGTATATTTTAGAACTAGGAGACGAGGCACGCGCAGACTTTCCATAACGAACCAAGATACAAGAGGTAAGGGGGAGTGTGATAGGAATATAATATGAAAAGACATAAGAATAACGAGAAGAGTCCCCTACTCCTTTAAAATTTAATATTATTATTTTAAAATAATAAGTATTTAACTTAAAAATTTATAATAAATTTTAAATTGAGTATCTTGTGTAACTTGATCTGAATACCTATGCAAATACCTGGATAACCTATGCGAACTGGACTAAACCTATGCAAGGACTTGGACTATTATGACCTGTATGGACTGAACTATATACCTATGCGAGAATTGGACTATATGGACCTACATAGACCTATGCGAGGAATGGACTATAAAGACTTAAAAATAATCTTATTAATTTAAATAACCATTAAAATTTGAATTATATTTAGTTGATTTGATTATAATTATTAGTATTTGATTATTATTAATGATATTTAATTTTGATCGATATTATTTGATTATGATTTACATTTTTTGATTATGATTGATGATCTTGTGATATGAGTTTGAGCATATAACAAGCATGATGGAAAGTTAAAACTCAGTAAGAATTTTCTTACCTTACTCTTTAAATTTTTATTATAAGAGAAAGTATTTTATCATTATTTTAGTCTTTTATTTCTTCTTAGAAATAATTTTTATTAACTTTATTTTTAATCTCTAGAATAAAATCTAGTATTATAAAGAAACTATTTTATGAAAATCATATGTTGAGATAATTAATTCTTGAATTAAATAAAATTTTTATAGTTTTAAGTATTCTTAGTTAATGATTTTTAATATATATATATATATATATATATTTTCTTTTAGAAATTTAAATTGGTTTTCCCTAATGAAATAACTAAAGGATATTTTGTTATAGTTGAGATTTCTAAACTCAATCTAGTTAAGATTCAAATTGGAAAAGATTGTGTAAATATGTGAAGTTTTTTAAGAGAAAGTTTTGAGATATTTAAGGCCTGGAAACTCAATTTTGGTGAGATCTGAATTTGAAGACTGTACTAAATTTATTTTTGTATAACAGAAGTTCAAAGAAGAACTTATGAGAATGTACAGTTTATTGAGATAATTTTGTGAACCTTTATGGTATTTAATAATTGAGTTTTTAACAATTTTAACCAACTAAATATGTGAATAGTTCATGCATCATGAATCATTAAAGAGAAATGAGATGTGATATTGCCTATGGACGGATTATAGAAACCGAGGATACATTAGAGGAGGCTTAATTGCGAGCCTTGGGATGAGAAGGTGTGAAAGGGTGCTTCAGGTGACCTGGGGTCGCTCCCTAGTGTCGGGTACTTTCACAATAAAAACTTTCTCAGTCTGACTAGTCTCTAAGTGTTTCCACGCCAGTTGAGCTATTCATATGCCATGAAGGCATTTATGTTATTATTATCTGAAATTATGTAACAGTGTAAACTTCTGGTTGGCCCAGTGCAAACTAAAACTTTAAGGGCCCACATATATAAAATGAATGAGATGGCAGTATTAAAAATATTGCATGACATTCATGTGATTGTGACATTCTATGTAGGTGATTGTGAATGAAAGTATAATTGTTATGTTATGAAAACTCTACATTCATAATTGATTATGTATATGATTGTGTTTGAAATTATTATATTAGATTGTGAAAATTCTTATGATTATGTCTTATCTGTAAAGTATTATATTCTATTTCTCACTCCTTATTGTTTGAATTTGTGTCCAAAATATATGTTATATGATATATAGCTAGCAGTTCAAGATGAAAGGATGAAATTACAAGAGGGTAAATTGGTCTCATCCTCAATCGGATAGGAGAAGAGATGTGATAAGAGTAGGATTCCAAAATCACATGGTTTGAAGAGAAGGAAATGATTAGTTACAGTCGAAGTAGAGGTATTAAATCTTTAGTTTTAGTTTACCTTAATACAATATTAAGTTGGATGATTGTAATTCAAGGTAAAGGTTAAACTTTAATAAACCTTATTCTTTGGATATAATACTGTAATCTTTGATCACTTATGATTTTCTAAAAGTTCATTTTATCATTCTGAATAATTTGAAACTTTTTACTTTCAAAATTCAAAGAAAATCATATGTATATACGTCATTGTACAGCGAGATAGGAAGTGATAAATATGTATATCTTTCTAAAAATTTTAAAAGCAAGAAGAATAGATATATATCTTGTGTATATAAGGGGGTGTTACAGGATACCTGTCCTAAATGACAGATTATGGTCAAATTACCTTATTGTTCATGGACTGCCGGTATCAAGATCGGATCATTTAGGATTCCTGAAGTATTGAGTTCTAGGATCATATTGTAATTTCCAAAGTCTATAATGTTGATGGATATTATAACAATTCTATAGTAACTGTACTAGAACTTGATTACAAATAAGGTATTTGGGAATAATTCAAAGTGAGATACTAACAAAAGTCATGTTATAAATGTTGTTATTATACCCCTAGATAGATATGATGGTGTCATTTAAAACGACGGTTAACAAATCTAATGGTCAGATACTATAATTGTTAGATTATACATGTCTCATACAATATTAACTTACAGACAACTTTAAATGGCATTGTAAGAGTAACATTAAAAGGAAAATTAAAGATTTTGTTGGAAAACCATAATAATATTTGAATAAAGTATCCTCTTAATATTTTCTATTGTGAGAAATTTTTAAAAGTATTTCATACTTCTGTTGTCTTTTATTACAATTAAACATTCATTTAGTTTTATCTTACCCAAATATATCACGGTAAACTGTTACTGTATATACCAAGCATGATACTATGATACAATAATCTAGTTTACAAAGAAAGTCACTATAATTGGTTTTCTACTTTATACAGATATACTATAGCACTCCATATTTATAATAGACAAATGAAAAAATGTTGAATGTTATAAATAAACTTAATAGATAGGAACAAAAATGAGAAAATGGAATAAATTTAAGTAAGAGAAGAGGAAACAAAAGAGAGTTAGAGAGATTAATGGAATATGAGAAGTGTGTATTATGAAGGGGGACTTAAGTTCTATTTATAGAACTTGAGTGGGGGACATCCATATTAAAATATTGTATAATACTCCCCATTAGATGTCCATATTTTAGAATGTACCTCGTTAAAGCCTTATTAGGAAAAACCCAGTGGGGTAAAAATCTAGTGAAGGAAAAAGAGTACAGCATTCTTTACAAAGTATATTCATTGATAAAATAAATAATTAAATTACAAGTATTTAATTTTCCCCTTATTAGAACATCCATGTCTAAGGCGCCTGATCCGGTCTCAATACCGGTATCCGATCTGCAAGACATATTTCAACGTCTTTGTCAAGACATCTACGTGTAACCGGTGTCATCGGTATACATCCGGACTGTAATTCCGTATCAGGCGTTCTCCCTATACCGGTTGTTCAGGATAACACCATGACACCGGACAACACACACGTCACTGCGCTAAAGACAAGGATTATTGCTACAGGGATCGATCAATAATTCCTTGCACTACGAGCCAAATTCTGCTCACGGGGATGGTCAACTTGTTCCCTAATCCTAGTCTATATTCTCCATGCTCAATATAAAATAGCCACTTGACCCAATCATGCTGGTAAGTGCGCAATAAAATAATGCTAATGGGAGTTAGTGGTTCCCCACTAACGAGTCCTCGTAAAATGAGCCAATCAGGTATATGAACTCATTTCATTAATGAAGTGAGGGATCTTCAACTGAATTTATGAACGATTACTCTCTGAAATACATTCCTTACTTGGAATATCATCACTGACTTGAGCGTCGGAGAATCTTTGCAGGTGACACCACCATTCGCCCACTTCAAAGCGTTAGGTCGGTGTGAAGGATCTCCAGGACGCCCAATCCGCTCTCCTCATTCAAGGACAACGGATATTTACACCGGATACTCATACATCCGGTCTTCTGCACAGTATTTGCATACTATTTGTGATTGACTTGAGTCCGGATCTCTAGACCCCGGTTCAGGACAGATCATTGGCACGCCCAGTGGGACACGATAAAGTTATTCCCATATCCTTTGACAGAGCAAGTAATCCTCAATGGAAGGTGAAGTACAAGATTTCGTGGAGAATCAGCCTGAAGGCAGAACCAACCCCAATGTCTTCAGGAAGCTCAACTTTGATTCTCATGGGGGCAGCTCAAAAAAGATAGTGACAATGTCTAATCCTGATCCTCGTGATGAGCTAATTAGTCAACTCCAAAGGGAACTCGCTGAATTGCGAAAAGAAAGAAGGCAAAGCGAGGATAAAGAATCATCTCGAACACGAAATACTCCCCACACAACCGAGGGAGAAAAATCCTCTACCCCCCAGTATTCAAATATCCCCACATTTGAAGGGAAGGAACAGATCCACGATTCTGATAAGAGAGTTGTTAAAGGGAAGAGGAGGCTGATGACAGCCTCTCCAGTAACTTATAAGCTCACAGTTCCTTTTTCAAGGAGACTTATGAGTGTACGCATCCCTAAGCACCTACAGACTGCTCAACCTCTCTCTATAGAAAAATACAGTGGTGAAACTGATCCTACTAAGCATTTTGATGCTTATACACTTGAAGTCATGTACCTGGGGGCAGATGGAGATGTCATGTGCAGGATGTTCCCTCGGACTCTTGTTGATGATGCCCTTAGCTGGTTCAGGAAGCTACCATCAGGTTCCATTGACTCATGGGAAGAAATGGCAACAGCGTTTGTGGACCACTTTGTCATTTCCAGTGATATTCCCAGAACATCTCATACCTTGGCTCAGATTAGGCAGGGGGAACATGAAACTCTCAAGGACTTCTTGAAGAGGTTTCACAAGGAAGCAGCTGTTGTTCCAAACTTGGCAGAAGCACTACAATTGCATATAGCAATAGAAGCTTTGCAACCAAGCTCTGCTTTCGCCCTATCGTTGGCAAAGAATCCTCCAGTGAATTTCGAAGAATTCAGGAGGAAAGCATCCAAGTATGTGAGCATTGAAATACACTTGGAAGCAACAGTGGCGAGAGGGAAATCCCCAACGTTACAACAGAGTGATAAGAGCAGATCCAGATCGGATCCCATGGAAAGACCGTGCCGTGGCGATGCCTTTGATAGCTCTGCTCTACAGCGTTAAGCAGAACAGATGCATGCATTCGACAATTATGCTCCGCTAAATTCTGAACGATCTCAAATTCTTAGGGAGATCGGATGGCCAACCCTTATTGCGTACGGGGTCAGGACTCCGCCCCAGCTTCGCAAACAGGGTGACCCTCGGAAATACTGCGAATTCCATGAGCAAGAGGTCCATTCAACAGACGAATGTCAGGCTCTGATGAATACTATTGAGACCCTGATCCGAGAGGGTAAACTCAAATAATACCTTCTCAAAGAAAGGTCTACTGATCAACTGGACCAGATTGAGAAAAGAGGAGGAGATTACGAGGAAGACGATGACGATCATCCCACTCCGATTAGAAGGTTTACTGCTTCTGTAAAACAAAAGGGAGTTGTGATTGGTGAGCCTGCGCAGCAAAACACTATGCCCCGACAACAACATCAAGGCCGTCGAGAGGTCATTGATTAGGGATCAGGCCAGCAAAATTAATAGGGCCTTCTGTTGATACAGCTAGTCGTTGTGACAAGATACTTTCAGGACGGATGATCCTAACAATGTATCCGTTGTTAACGATGAACCTCTTCGAAGGTACAACTGGGTGAACCACCCCATTCGAAGGCCCAGATTGTAGGATTAAACCGAACTCTGGGTACGGTTAGTAAGTTTGGCTGAACACTGGTGAAGGTTCGGATTGTAGGATTGAACCGAACTCCGAGTACGACTAGTAGGTTTGGCCGAACGTCGGTGAAGACCTGAGTTATAGGATTAAATCGAACCTCAGGAAATGGGTTGTAGGATTGAACCGAACCCCATTCTAAGAACGGTAAAAGGGTAAAACCCAACACCGTATTGAAGGCTTGGGCGCAGTAAGCTGGTTCTTCTTCAAGACCACGCTGAACCCCAAGTAACGGGCGCAGTAGGTTCAGGATTAGCCCTGATCTGAACCCCGTGTTGAAGGCTCGGATTGTAGGACTAAACCGAACTCTGAGTACGACTAGTAAGATTGACCGAACGTCGGTGAAGAATCGTCAATGGGTAGTAGGATCAAACCGAACTCCAAACACAACAAGTAAGTTATACTGAACTCCAAATTAATACTCTCTTTTGAAGTTCCTTATTTGGAAGTTTTATAACTTTAAATTCTGAATCATCAATTCTTCAGTCAGGAATGCTCAATTGAAACCTGACTCATAAACTCCGACCCAAAAATAATTCATTCGGGTACGCCACAATCTTAGGCACATTCACCCGAAACCTTTCATTCAGAAATATTTACATTCGAAATTATCAAATAGAGGAATTTCTATCCGAAGTCCTCACTCTTAAGAACTCTCACGTGAAAGTATCACTCAGAGTTCGTTCAAAGTACTGATCACCCAATAATACTGGGGGACAGCATCAACAGTTTAACAAATATCTTGAGGAATGAACTCTTGACGAAACGTTCTCACAGTCATTCCCCCTCAAGATTTACATTACAAGCCGTTCTCATGATAATAACATGTTCACTTACAACGGCGATCCCTATTATGATATTTACAACCAAAAGGCCTGATCTTTAAGAAGCAACATACGCTTTTTACCAGGCTTTTATATCAAACTATCTATACTTGACAAAAGATACTCTATCTTTTCTGTCAAATCAAGTCTTTGGCTATCAAAATGCCTATGCATGAAAACGATAGTTATACGTCTCTATCCGTTCTTCATCTTGCATGTAAAAATCCGGAATGAAGGTTCTACGTTCATACCCGATCTTAACTACTTAAGTCCGGAATGATTCAATACACATGCAATCCCTCTATTAAAGCTGTTTTCTACTAAACGTACTACGATCGATATAGCTCATATGAGCAAATCTACTAACTCCTGGTACGAACAATTCCCATCATTATTCTTATGATGGAAGCTTTTGAAAATTGAGAAGCATTCACACAATCCGTACTCCTACGATTGAAAAAATGTCTCGAGGACGGATTATCTCAATCACTTAATCTGTGATCTGACGATGTAACTCTTGGCGTTGTGTACTCTTCCAGAACGGATAATCTCAATCACTCATTATGTGATCTGACGATGTAACTCCTGACGTTGTGTACTTGTCCAGGACGGATGATCTCAATCACCTATTCTGTGATCTGACGATGTAACTCCTGGCGCCGTACACATCCCAAGGACGGATGATCTCAATCACCTATTATGTGATCTGACGATGTAACTCCTGGTGCCGTACACATCCCCAAGACAGACGATCTAAATCACCTATAAAGTGATTCGATGATGTAACTCCTGATACAAACAATCCCCATCATCATTTTTATGATGGAAGATTTTGAAAGTTAATCCGCACTTTCGCTCTCAAGTGGTATTCTCCCAGGACGGATACTCTTTATCACCTATTCTGTGGTACAATGACGTAACTCCTGGCATAGACAAACTCCCATCATCATCCTTATGATGGAAGGCTCAAACACCACTTTCTTACACCTTTGCAGTTCCCCAAACTTGGAACAATATTCTTACAATGGACGACATTGTTTTCTCCAGTGAGAATAACATGAATTAAGAACAGTCATCCGTCCTGTTACACTATTTTACTAAACAACGGATCGACCCCTCTTTTCCCCAAAAGAATTAAGGATCATGCCCTAAAGACAGGCACCTTCTTCTTAACACGCACTTGGGGACATGTATATATATTTATCCGTTCTAAATTCATTTGTTGTTTAATCTTCCGAGGCAATGATTTCAATTCGACCTCAAGGTTAATCATACAGAACGGATTAACAACGACTTAAATATACATGAAATGTTGAAGACAAATTTCTTAAATGAATTTTATTCATAAAGGACGAAATTACACAATTGTTCAAAACCGGAGTTGATCCCGGTACACAACTTTAAATATAAATGAAAACAAGACTACGAGGGAGGAATTTGCTCTTCAGCTTTCTGTGCCTCTTCAACACCAGGCTCTTGTGTCCCTTCCTTTGGGACTTCCTCAGGAATATCCCCTCCGGGAGCCTCGGTTCCTTCCGCACATGAAGGAACCTCAGACGTAGGAAAGACGAAATCCGGTCCCATACTTTGACCCTCAGGAAGAGGAGGCAAACCGTATAAGGACGTCGGAGAATCTTCATGACGACCATCAACCACTGCGACTAACTTTCCTCCATGGAATTCATAGAACGGATCCATTCCATGGAATTCATAGAATGGATCTTTTAATCTGAGAACGGTTCTTTAAAAAATAATAATAAATGCCAAGGAACTGTTATACGCGTAAGCTTACCGATATTCAGACCTCTCGCAGGTTGAGTAGCTTATGTGAACAACCACTCAGTCCCTCACACAAGCTAGGGGACATATGATCCGGTCTCAATACCGGTATCCGATCTGCAAGACATATTTCAACGTCTTTGTCAAGACATCTACGTGTAACCGGTGTCATCGGTATACATCCGGACTCTAATTCCGTATCAGGCGTTCTCACTATACCGGTTGTTCAGGATAACACCATGACACCGGACAACACACACGTCACTGCGCTAAAGACAAGGATTATTGCTACAGGGATCGATTAATAATTCCCTGCACCACGAGCCAAATTCTGCTCACGGGGATGGTCAACTTGTTCCCTAATCCTAGTCTATATTCTCCATGCTCAATATAAAATAGCCACTTGACCCAATCATGCTGGTAAGTGCGCAATAAAATAATGCTAATGGGAGTTAGTGGTTCCCCACTAACGAGTCCTCGTAAAACGAGCCAATCAGGTATATGAACTCATTTCATTAATGAAGTGAGGGATCTTCAACTAAATTTATGAACGATTACTCTCTGAAATACATTCCTTACTTGGAATATCATCACTGACTTGAGCGTCGGAGAATCTTTGCAGGTGACACCACCATTCGCCCACTTCAAAGCGTTAGGTCGGTGTGAAGGATCTCCAGGACGCCCAATCCGCTCTCCTCATTCAAGGACAACGGATATTTACACCGGATACTCATACATCCGGTCTTCTGCACAGTATTTGCATACTATTTGTGATTGACTTGAGTCCGGATCTCTAGACCCCGGTTCAGGACAGATCAGCGCCGAAGACCGATCTTTTGTACTAACTGCTCAACAACTTTGGTTAGTAATGATTTTGTAAAATATCTGCTAGATTCTCACATGATCGAACTTGCTGGACATTTATTTCATCAATCTTTATAAGATAATGAGTAAAGAAAAATTTTGGTAAAATATGTTTTATCTTATCTCCTTTAATATAACTTGTAACACCCCCTTATATACACGAGACATATATCTATTCTTCTTGCTCTTTTTTTTTTAGATATACATATTTATCACTTCTTATCTCGTGATACAAGGACATATATACATCTGATTTTCTTTGAATTTTGAAAGTAAAAAGTTTCAAATTATTTATAATGATAAAATGAACTTTCAGAAAATCATAAGTGATCAAAGATTTCAGTATCATATCCAAAGAATAAGGTTTATTAAAGTTTAACTTTTACATTGATTTACAATCATCCAACTTAATATTGTATTAAGGTAAACTAAAACTAAAATTTTAATACCTCTACTTCGACTGTAACCAATTATTTCCTTATCTTCAAACCATCTGATTTTGAATCTTATTCTTGTCACATCTCTTCTCCTATCTGATTGAGGATGAAACCAATTTACCCTCTTGTAATTTCACCATTTCATCTTGAACTGTTAGCTATATATCATATAACATATATTTTGGACACAAAATTCAAACAAGAAGGAGTGAGAAACAGAATATAATACTTTACAGATAAGACATAAGCATAAGGGTTTTCATAACATAACAATTATATTTTCATTCACAACCACCCACATAGAATGTCACAATCATATGAATGTCATGCAATGTTTTTAATACTATCATCTCATTCATTCTATGCATGTGGGCCCTTAAATCTTTAGTTTGCACTGGGCCAACCAGGAGTTTACACTGTTCCATAAATTTCGGATAATAATAACATAAATGCCTTCATGGCATATGAACAGCTCAACTAGCGTGGAAACACTTAGAGACTAGTCAGACTGAGAAAGTTTTTATTGTGAAAGTACCCGACACTAGGGAGCGACCCCAGGTCACCTGAAGCACCCTTTCACACCCTCTCATCCCAAGGCTCGCAATTAAGCCTCCTCTAATGTATCCTCGGTTTCTATAATCCGTCCTCAGGCAATATCACATCTCATTTCTCTTTAATGATTCATGATGCATGAACTATTCACATATTTAGTTGGTTAAAATTGTTAAAAACTCAATTATTAAATACCATAAAGGTTCACAAAATTATCTCAATAAACTGTACAAAATTATCTCATTTCTCTTTAATGATTCATGATGCATGAACTACTTGCATATTTAGTTGGTTAAGACTTTTAGAAACTCAATTATTAAATACCATAAAGGTTCACAAAATCATCACAATCAACTGTACATTCCCATAAGTTCTTCTTTGAACTTCTGTTATACTGAAATAATTTAGTACAGTCTTCAAATTCAGATCTTACCAAAATTGAGTTTCCAAGCCTTAAATATCTCAAAACTTTCTCTTAAAAATCTTCACATATTTACATAATCTTTCTCAATTTAAATCTTAACTAGATTGAGTTTTAGAAATCTCCACAAAATATTCTTTAGTTATTTCGTTGGGGAAAACCAAAATAATTTACTTTGAACTTCTAATTTCTAAAGAAAATAATTTAAAATCATTAACTAAGGATACTTAAAACTATAAAAATTTTCTTTAATTCAAGAATTAATTATCTCAACCTCTGATTTTCATAAAATAACTTCTTTCTAATACTAGATTTTATTATTGAAATTAAAAATAAAGTTAGTGAAAATTATTTCTAAGAAGAAATAAAAGACTAAAATAATTATAAAATACTTTCTCTTGGAATAAAAATTTAAAGAGTAAGGTAAGAAAATTCTTACTGAGTTTTAACTTTCCGTCATGTTTGCTATATGCTCAAACTTCATATCACAAGGTCATCAATCATTCATCAACCACAATCAAGTATAGTAATCTCATCAATCACAATCAAATATCATCAATCATAATTGCATATTATTAATCACAGTCTAATATTATAAATCATAATATCATTAATTGAAATCAAATATAATTAATTATAATCAAGTCAAATCAACTAAATATCACTCATAATTATAATTCAAATTTTAATGGTTATTTAAATTAGTAGATTTGATTTTTGAGTCCTTATAGTCCATTCCTCGCACAGGTCGATATAAGTCCATATATATAATCCAGTCTTCGCATAGGTATAGTTCAGTCTAGACAGGTCATAATAGTCTAAGTCCTTGCATAGGTTTAGTTCGATCCACATAGGATATAAAAATCCAAGTCCTTGCATAGGTTTAGTCCAGTCCGTATAAGTTATAATAATTCAGATCCATGTATAGATATTTCAGAATAAGTTACACAATATATTAAATTTATTATAAATTTTAAGTTGAGAAGTTATTACTTTAAAATAATAATATTATTAAATTTAAAAGGAGTAGGGGACTCCTCCCTTTATTCTTATGTCTTGCATATTATATTCTTATCTCACTCCCCCTTACCTCTTGTATACCGATTCGTTATTGAAAATCCGTGCGCGCCTCGTCTCCGAGTTCTAAAACATACCAATTTCATTTTAATATAATTATAAGATGAAAATTAAGATTACTACTTAAAATAAAAATGGTAAATTTTGAATAGTGAATAGTGAATAGTAACAGTAAATAGTAAAACATGAATAGTAACAGTAAATAGTAAATCGTGAATAGTAACGGTAAATAGTAAAACATGAATAGTAAAGGTAAATAGTAACAGTAAAGATAAATAGTAATAGTAAATAGTAATTTACTATTTGAATAGTAATTTACTATTGAAATAGTAATTTACTATTGAAATAGTATTACTATGCAGAATATTAACTTAAAATAATATTATTTCCAGTATAATAATAGATTTCTAAAAACGATATAAAAATAATCCTAACAAATATAAAAGAAATGTATTCGTACCTTAGAATTTTAGCAGAACCTTCTTCCAAAAAATTTATTTCTCTCTCTTACTTCCACCACTATCTCACTAACACTACTATATTAAGAAAACTTAATCTGAAATTGTGAATTCTAAAGAAGAATTCCTTCGATATTTATAGGAAAAAAATTTACTATGCATTCCATTATTTTAATATAAAAGTACTATGCGTTTTTTGAAATTTAAAACCTGGTTACTGTGCAACTTTCGAAATTTTCATACATGCACAGTGTTTTGCATAGTAAATGTCAGCAGAATTATTAAGCCAAATAGTAACTTTTCACTCGGTATATTTTAAATATTCAAAATTAATCCTTTTTGAAATTTAGCGATATTATATCAGTTCTCACTAATTTTATGATAAGTAATATAAAGTTTAAATTTTAAAAATCTAAAATTTTCTGTTAATAAAAATTTATTAGTACGTTTTAAATTTTTTTACGATTGGTAAAAATCAAGATTTTACTCAAACTGATAATTTTTAGATAAGTCTACTTGAAATAGATTTTAGAAAATTTTCTTATAATTTAACTTTACATTCTTGTAAATATTTTTAATTTTAAGCAACTTTATATGAATTTAAAATTATTTAAAATATATTATTTTATTAAAATAATTCAAAAATTTCAAAAAATTTCAGAAAATCATAAATATTATGTAGATCAAAAAGTTCAAAAGAACCATAGTCTAATTCCTTTAAGATTTTATTTTAAAATTCTAATAAGAGTTAAATCTTAAATATGTAAAAACATAAATATAAGAATATAAAATAAAAATGATGAATAATAAAGATATTAAAAATTCTTAATATAATTTTCTTAATTAGTGAATACTAATTAAGTTATTTTAAAATTCTTATTCAGAAATATTTTAATTTTTTTATTATTATTATTTTAAAAAACAAATAATTAAATATAAATACCAAAATTAAAAAATGATAATAATAAACTAACTTATAGTAAGTATTTTTCAAGAAAGATATACTAATATCTATTTCCTATTTGTGATGAAAATGGGATGTTACATAACTCTTCTTTAATTGAGAAATACAAATTGCATTATCTTCACATAAGATTGTTGGTGGAAATTTTCCAACATACAAGCCACAAGTTTCTTGAATATGTTGAATCATAGATCTCAACCAATCATATTCTCGACTTGCTTCATGTAATGCTAGAATTTTAGCATGATTAGATGATATTGCTATGACCGTTTGTTTTATAGATCTCCATGAAATTGTTGTACCACTACATGTGAACAAATATCCTGTTTGTGAACAACCATTATAAGGATCAGGCAAATACCCCATATCTGTATAACCAATTAGGTTTGCCTTAGATATATATAGGAAAAATAAACTCATGTCCATTGTACCTTTAAGGTAGCGAAATATGTGGTTAATCTAATTCCAATGCCTTTTTGTGGGTAAAGAACTATGTCTTGTTAACAAATTGATGGCACATGATATATCAGGTCGTGTATGACTAGCAAGATACATTAGTACACCAATTGCACTGAGATATGGTACTTCAGGACCAAGTAGTTCTTCATTTTTCTCTTGAGGTCGAAAAGGATCTTTGCTCACTTCAAGTAACCTTACAACCATTGGACTGCTCAATGAGTGTGACTTGTCCATATAGAACCTCTTTAACACCTTTTCTATATAAGTCTTTTGGTGCATTAAGATTCCTTCATTTAAATATTCTAATTGTAATCTAAGACAAAACTTTGTTTTTCCCAAATCTTTTATCTCAAATTCCTTTTTTAAGCAACTTATAGCCTTTGAAAGCTCTTTAGGAGTTCCGATGATGTTTAAATCATCTACATAAATAGCGATTATAACAAACTCTTTTCTGAATCTTTTCATAAAAACACATGAAAAAATCGGGTCATTTTTATATCCTTCTTTCAACAAATATTCACTGAGACAATTGTACCATATATATCCAGATTGTTTCACTTCGTAAAGAGATTTATTCAATTTAATTGAATAACTTTCTCGAGGATTTGTTTTGTATGCTTCAGGCAAATTAAATCCTTCAGGGAGTTTCATATAGATGTCATTTTCAAGTGAGCCATATAAATATGTTGCAACAACATCCATAAGGCGTAAATCAAGCTTTTCACGAATTGTTAAACTTATTAAGTATCGAAAAGTAGTTGCATCCATCACTGGTGAATATGTTTCTTCGAAATCAATACCAGGTCTTTGTGAGAAACCTTATGCAACAAGTCTTGCTCTATAACGCATAATTTCACTATTTTTATTTCTTTTTCTCGTAAAGACCCATTTGTACCCAACTGGTTTTACACCTTCAGGTGTTTGGACTACAGGCCCAAAATTTTTTCATTTTGTAAATGAGTTTAACTCTTCTTGTATTGCATCTTTCCACTTTGGCCAATCATTTCTTTGTGCACATTCCTTAACAGCTTTTGGCTCATGATTATTATCATCATTTATAATATCAAGAGCTACTTTGAATGTAAAAATTTCATCAACATTGACTTCATGTCAATTTCATTGTATTCTATCCATGACATAATTTATAGAGATCATCTTTATTCTTATCAATTTTAGGTACCTTAGTTTCTTCTGGATTTGAAACCTTGATTATGTCAGGAGACTCTTCTAGAGTCTTTATATCCTCGATTCGGCAATCTTCTTTATTTACTTTTCTTTTTCGAGAATTTTTACCTTTAAAACCAATAGGTCTGCCGTTTTTTTTTGGCTTCAGACTCAATTACAATTTTAGATTGTCCTTCAGGGATATCAATCTTTATTGGGGTATTAACAGCTGGTATGTGTGACTTAGTCACTCTTTTTGGATCAGCAAATGCATTCGGTAATTGATTTGCTAAATTTTATAAACTAATTATTTTCTAAACTTCTAGTTCAGATTGCTTTATTCGATGATCAAGATGTGATAGAGATATCTCATTCCAACTAATCCTTTGATCCAACTGTTTATTTTCTCCCCTTAATAATGGTGATCCAGTCTAGATACCGGTGTCAGGGTAAAAGTGTTATTTTATCTGTTTTCTACTTGCTACCGAAGCTGCAGGTTGGTCACCGGACTACTAGACTGTATAGGCATTCTTCCTATACCGATATGTCCAAGACAACACTTCACACACTAGTTATGATCCGTTCTGTGGCCACAGGGATATTGGCAAAGACACAGTTCTTCCCATATGCCATGTGTCAGAAGCAAGCTCTACGTAACGCACTTTCTATCTCCTGACCCAACACCTGTACTCTCCCTATTTTATTATATATAATTATTCGCCCATACTTTGAGAGGATAAGTGGTTGCTCCACTACCCAAATCCTCGTTACTTGAAGTGGGCCAAGTGCTCAAGCCGGTGTGCACATATCGACACCCTGCATACCGGAAAGTATCCACGTCACCCAATAGAAGGTACAAGGTATAGCCACAGGAGCGATACGCAAGAAATACGGCTCTCTCCCGCACCGCGTGTCAGAGTCGTACACTAAGCATTGTACTATTTGTCTCCTGGCCCCACCTGTGTCAAACGATTCATTCTTCATGCTCATCTATAAATAGTCGATTTTCACACTCACAAAACGTTACGTTGTTCTGACTCTCTATATACTATTGTATTGCTCAACTTTCCTCTGAAGTTTCAATTCTTTTCACTGACTTAGGCGTCAGAGAATCTTCACAGGTGACACCACCTTTTGCCCCCGTCAACGTGAAAGCTTGGTGAGAAGGATCTCCAAGACAACAAGACCGGATTCTCCCACTGAGAGTTCAGATTACAATACCGGATACCCACTATACCGGTGTACAAACACCTAAATCTTTGACTTTTATGGCTGGTCCCCAGTCTGGTTCCTTGACCCCGACTAGGCCAGTTCAAATGGAAAAATAGATTCATCAAAATGATAATCAGCAAAATGAGCTATAAACAAATCTCCTGTTAAGGGTTCAAGATATTTTATTATGGATGGACTTTCACATCCAACATATATTCCTAACCTTCTTTGAGGTCCCATCTTAGTGCGTTATGGAGGGGAAATAGGGACATATACCGTACTTTCAAATATTCTTAGATGAGAAATATTTGGTTCTTTACAATGAACTAATTGTAAAGGGTAATACCCATGATAACTTGTAGGCCTGATGCGAATAAGTATTGCTGCATGCAAGATTGCATGTCCCCAAGTTGAAATTGGGAGTTTTGATCTCATTAACAATGGTCTTGCTATCAATTTCAAACGTTTAATTAATGATTCATCAAATCCATCTTGAGTATGAACATGTGCTACAGGATGTTCAACATCAATTCCTATGGACACACAATAATCATTAAAAGATTGAGATGTGAATTCACCAGCATTATCAATGCGTATTTTCTTAATTGGATAATCAGGAAAATGAGCTCTTAAACAAATTAATTGAGCTAGTAATCTCATAAACGCCTGGTTGCAAGTTGACAATAACAAACATGTGACCATCTAGTTTATGCATCAATTAAAACCATAAAATATGTAAATGATCCACATGAAGGGTGTATTGGTCCACAAATATCACCTTGTATACGCTCTAAATATGTGAGTGATTCACTCCCAATTTTTATTGGTGATGACCGAGTAATTAATTTCCCTTGAGAACAAGCATCACATGAGAAATTATTAGTTTGGAGAATTTGTCTGCTGGACAAGCAATGACCATTTGAATTCTCAACTATTTTTCGTATCATTATTGTTTCAAAATGGCCTAATCGTTCATGCTAAATTACAAAGTCATTCTTATTTGTAAACTTCTGGTTTACTATCTCATTTGTTTCAATTGTACTAATATATGTATAGTACAAATCGGAGGAAAATAAAGGCAATTTTTCCAATATACATTTCTTGTTAGAAATTAACTTTGTGATGTAAAGATATTCATCTTTTCCTTTATTTGTGGTCTCAATATGGTATCCATTCCTGTGGATATCCTTAAAACTCAATAAATTTCTTTGAGATTTGGTAGAATATAATGCACTTTCAATGTGTAATTTTGTTCCTTTAGGTAACAAAATACTAACTCTGCTGGAGCCTTCAATTATACTTATACTACCAGATATAATGTTAACATTGGCTTCTTGTTTTACTATATGGTATAAATATTTCTCATTCTTGAGAATAGTATGAGTTATTGCACTGTCTACGAGACATATATCTTTGTCATTCACATGAGCATTCATTCTTCATTAAATAATAAAAAATCATGAGTGAAAAATATAATTTACAATAATAAATATTTAACATAAAATTTTATTGATAAAGACTGAATTCATAACAAAACAAATTTCATGAAACGTTAAATAATTTATTTAAGGGCACTCCCCTCTTCAACTGGGTGGTCAATGTCTTCTTTAGGAAGAATAAGGAAATCATCAACTTCAAAGGGAGTATAAACATCATTTATACCAAAACATCAATTAGATGTTTTGGTGTACGGCAAACCTGAGACCAGTGGCCTTGGCTACCACAACGATAACAAATATTTTTAGTTTGTTCGCTACTCTGAACATCTTTTCCCTTTTCCTTATGATATTTATTTTTCCATACAAATGATTTGTTATCATTTCGACCACGACCACGACCATGACCATGACCATAACCATAACCATAACCATAACCATAACCATAACCATAACCATAACCACGACTACGACCAATACCATGTCCCCGAACATTACCTCGTCCACGACCGCGACTACGGCCACGACCACGACCATGAGTACAATGATCATGTGTTGCTACATTCACTTCTGGGAATGGAGCAGTTCCAGTTAGACGAGACTCATGATTTTGCATGAGTAATTCATTATTTTGTTCAGCCATAAGGAGACAAGTAATCAATTCAAAATATTTTGTAAAACCCTTTTGACGATATTGTTGCTGTAGGAGCATATTGGATACATGAAAAGTAGAGAATGTCTTCTCTAACATGTCACTTTCAGTGACTTTTTCTCTACATAACTTCAATCTTGAAGTAATTCTAAATAGCGCAAAATTATTTTCATTTACAGATTTAAAATCTTGCAAGCGCAAATGCATCCATTCATAACGGGCTTTTGGAAGAATTATATCATTTTGGTGGTCGTATCTCTCTTTTAAATTATTCCACAAAACAAGAGGGTCTTTAACTGTTAAGTACTTATTTTTTAACCATTCATGGATATGGTGACATAAAAATATCATGACTTTAACCTTATTTTGACTAGATATGCATTATTTCTATCTTTAATTGTGTATCCAAGATCTTTTGCATCTAAATAGATCTCAACATCTAGTGTCCATGATAAATAATTTTTTCCAGTAATGTCAAGAGCCACGAACTTAAAGTTGGTAATATTCGACATATTTGTTTCTATACAAGAAATTATAAATAAGTTAGATAATATTTCAATAAAATAAATATATTCACTATAATTATTTAATAATGATGTTAATAACAATAGTAATAAAACAAGTTAACAATGATTATAAATATTTATATTATATTTTTATTTTATTTTATGATAAGAGTAATATTGATTTTAAAAAAAAATAGATAGAGTAACTTATAAATCAATTTAAATAAAATTTCACATAAGTAATTTGGTACTAAAAATTTAAAAATTTTCGTAAAATATCATTAATGATATAATTTCAACACCCGTTAAATGCAATTAAGAACGCAAATACATGTTAACAATAATACATGCAGTGCACAAGGTAATATAAAATAACACATAAGGTAACAATTTAATAATTGCAAAACTTCATGCGCGGTATATAATTTAATAATGAAGCAGGTATATAATTTAATAATTGAAATTATACGCAGTAGCAATTGAAATCATAGCAATTGAAATCAAAACATCAATAATTGAAATCATGCAATGGAGGGAGGAAGCACGCAACAATATTAAACAAGGGACAAAAGATAATGGAAGCTAACAAGGAATTAATAAACTTTATGTAGTAGGTATAATCATGCATGCTCCCGTGAAGTTACAGTGGAAAGCAATTAACAAAATACACAGTATAAAGTTAAGAAGGGAAGTAATATTTAATCAATAAAATGCAACAATATTTAATTTAATATTTAATAAAATGCAACAGCACAAGTAATAAGCAATCGAAATAATGCACATAAGGCAAAATGTATGATTTTTTTTAATTGTCATAGTTGTTCAGGAACTATCAATAAATATTTTCAAGAATTCTTTAAGAATTCTAAATTATTTGATTATTAATTTTATATCTCATGCAAAGATATTTGTGAATAAGTTCTTCATGAATCTATTTTTTCATAATATAGATATAATCTTATACATCCTTTTGGAATGTTCAAAATATAAGTTCTTTAGGACCTTTTATAATATATACATAAATAATATAAATTAAAATTATAAAGAATGATAATAATTATCATGTATTATCTTTCGTAGAGTTGACTCGATCTCAGTTGGTCAGAACCTCGTGCTGATAACGTACTTAATAGATACGAACAAAAATGAGAAAATGGAATAAATTTAAGTAAGAGAAAAGGAAGCAAAAAAGAGTTAAAAGAGATTAATGGAATATGAGAAGTGTGTATTATGAAGGGGGACTTAAGTTCTATTTATAGAACTTAAGTGGAGTAAATTCACATTAAAATATTACATAATACTGAAAATCATATATATTTATTTCCAAGGGGTCACACTCGCACGTGTCTTGCTCTCACAGAAGTGAGAGTAATGAGGTACGAGTTTCCGCACATAAAACCGAATAACCAGTGTTACCAATCCTCTCTTCTCTTACTCTTTTCTCTCGTGACTTTCCGAGAACGTTAACATCTTTCCCAAACCGCATCTCCATCAGAGTTATCATTTTGCCAGCAAGAAGCTTCTCCTTAACCATCCACCTTTGCAATTTCCCCGAAGTGGTTTTGGGAACACACTCACTCTTAACCAAAACCACCCATCCAACCTCCACCTTCTCTTTCTTCAAAACACCTTCTTTAATTCCCTGACAAACCCTTTTCAACACATCCCTGTCTATACTATCTTTCTCTATCCTCTGCATCTCTGCCACAACCACCACTGTTGTACTTGAAACTTCAAATGCCACAACACAACCCCCTCTGAGTAACTTGGTGCAACTGTTATAAGCTGCAGTTTCTATGTAATGTGGATGAACCCTTTTCCCATTTTGAAGTTTGATAACGTCCTCACAACGACCAGTAACAAAAAGATACCTTTTTTCTCCCTTCACAATCCCGGTATCCCCTGTCCTCACAAAACACTTACTAACCATGTTTCTTAGTCTTCCATGAAACACCTCTCTGGTTAAACCAGGGTGTCCAAGGTACCCAGAGGCATTGCTTGGGGAAGAAACCCAAATTTCTCCTTCAAAACCATCTTCATTAGGCTCGTGAGTTTCTTCATTAACAACCATGATTTCCACGTCCTCTTGTTCCTCGTTTCCGAGCCTTGCAACGGGTAACAACTTGTTGTGAGTTGGAAAATCAGTGTTACTGTTACTCTTTCTCCAAGCAGTGGACACAAAGGTGCAATTCTCTGCTAAACCGTAAGAAGGGGATATAGAGGAAGGGTTTAACCCAAAGGAAGAAAAGGTGTGAACGAATTCTTCAACGGAGTCTCTGTAGATGGGTTCGTTGATGATTATAAGGTTCTTCAGAGTTGATAGGTTAATGGGTGAGTTTCCTTTGTGGGTCTCTCCACGTTTGAGAACTAGTGGGAGTGTGAAGGAAGGAACAGGGGTGCATGTGGCCTTGAATTGAGACATGAGTTCGAGCCAGAGTCTGGGTCGTTTGATAAAAGAGGTTGGGGAAGTGAGAACACACGTAGCACCGGAGACAATGGTGAGTAACAGAAACATGAGGCCACAATCATGGTACTGAGGGAGCCACGAAACGATTGTTGTGTTTGGATGAAGGTCGTAGGCTTTTCTTGCTGTCCTTACGTTGTGAGCTGCTGAACCGGCTGTCACAAGGACTGGTTTTGGGACACCTGTAGCACCTGATGTGTACTGAACTAAATAAACCTCGTTAGCTTTGCAACCCTTGTATGTTAGGGACTCATGGTTATTGTTATTTAATGAATCATGGTTTTTTATGTCGTCTATGGAAATCCAGAGGATGGTTTGTAACATGTGGGCGAGGTTGTTGTTGTTATGGGGGGTAGAGAGGTAGTGTTGAATGCTTGATATGTAGTGAGGGTGGGCTATGGCAGCTTTGGGCTTGGTTTGCGAAATAGCCCTAATGAGGTGGTGATAGTTCTCATTAGCAAAAGAAGGGTGGGGAGGGATTATGGGGACACTTAAAAGACCAGCCCTTTGGGACCCAAAGATGAGCTTAACTAGGTCAAGTCCTGGAGAGCACAGAAGCAAGACTGTGTCACCTCTTTGTAGTGGAACAAGTAGGTGAGTGGAGATGGTCTCTGCGGAGTCATTGAGTTGCTGGTAGGTGAGGTGGGTATATGAGTCCAACTCTTGAGCCCAAATGAAGGCTGGCTTGGACCGGAAGGCTGGTAACCTGGCCCAAACTGGCAGGTATTGGTCAACTACTGGTTGGTCGAGAAAAGAGGGATCGTAGTTTTCATACTCGTATTGCATTGTATTTTGTTTCTTGTGTTGCTTGCAAAAACTAGTACACTCATCACTTGTATATTTATAGTTATCTTTTTAAAAATTCATATGTATTTTTAACTGCATGATCCAATCGTTGTGGGGTATTCCCAATGAAGATTACGAAAACTAGAAGGAATAAAGAAATATTCCATGGAATATCCTTATGTGATAACAAAAACCCGTCGCTTTGTGGTTGTTCGAGTATGTGTATTTGTAATACACATCGCCGTCCCGCCATGAATTTTTCATATTATAGACTGGTTGTCTACCTATCCGTCTAGAAGTGTATAACGTGTTCCTAACTCTATCTTGAAGAGCTATAAATTGCCCAATCACAGGACCTTTTCTTGTGTTTAATTATGATATGAATATGAGTGTAATGCTTAATTTTATTTTTATGTTTCTAGTTACCACACAACTTCAATAATAAAAACACAGGGTGAGAAGAGGAAGGGCCCAAAAGAATGGATTAAAATTAGAACCCATAAAAAGATGACATACATAGGGAATACGAATTGCCCAACGGTTATAGCTATTGACATCATACAAATTTTACTTAATGCAAAGGGCGCATCCAGTGGCAAGACGCAAGATAAGGACTTATACATTAGTTACAAGATCCAGAGTCTAAGCCCCCTAAAGCAGTCTTAACTTACCAAAAGACGATGTGCACTGCCAACTTGACATCTCGCCTCAAACAACTACCGTTACTGATCAACAAAACAAAAATTAAAAGAGTGGTCTTTATTAATCTTGCACTGGTTTTATTGAACACAAGGCAATCATACACTAATCCTTCAATGCTCTCGATGTCCAAGTTTCAGTACATACTAAGATCTATCATTAAATACACTCCATAGCGTGGCTTTGCAACTTCACATGTGAGCAACTGCTGGCGAAGCCTGAAGCAAATTTCTCAGTTTGGTGAGCGCTCATTGTCCCCAAGCACAGGCAGCCCTACAGCATATGACATAAAGATGAGAGACGTGCTTGATATAATGACATTATTAGATTAAACAATACAATCAATGACAAAACTCTAACATGGAGAACAAAAAGGAAAGAAGCCAAGTAAAAGACACATATTATACCTTGAAATTCACAAACCTCTCATTCACAGTGACTGGCCTTAGCATATAGTTATAAAATATACATGATTATAAGGAGATACTAGACAGTTTAGCACCAACAAAGCACAAACAAGTGCGTGAAAAAACAAGGACAACAGACCGTTATACATTATACAAAACAAACAGACAACACATTGCATGGGTAATTTACTTCAAAAATTATTTTAAAACAAATACGCACGCACTTCAAAATAGCAACCAAGGAAAGAATTAACATCATGTCATTTTTTAGCCTTCATAATGTCATGGCAAGGCTTCCAGAAAGACAAAAGAATCTCTATTACAGGTTGAGACGTTAGAGAAATAGTTTATCTCAAGTAAATGGACACAATGGTCAAACCCAAAAATATACCGGCAAAAAAGGTCCAATGGTCAAATCAGATCATTCAATGAAAATAGTGACCCATACAACACAACAACATCAAACACAACCACTAGAAAGGCAACACTGACCTAATAAAGCAAAAAATAAAGATAAGATTTCAAAATATGATTTGCAAAGTGCCTCTTGATGCTTACTAATCACCCAAGGTACCTTGAGAACAAATCTTATGCGATTCAGCATTCATCCAACTTTTATTGCATCTATTCCTTTCAAAAAGCAACCAAAAATTTTTTCACTGCCTTCTCTGACCCCAAAAAAGAAAATCAATTCAAGCAAACATAGGAAGTCAAGTCATGGCTCAAATTTCAATCAAAACCCGACTACAAATTTTTTTGTAGAATATTGATAAATCAAAATCCTCATTATTCGTATCTCATCATCCCCTGCAAACCAAGCAATGGTAATGTACATTTCAAGATGAACACAGCAACACAGCAACAACAGACCACTAACTTTCCCTCCTTTGATGGGAAGGTAGCTTGATACCACATAGCAGTTCTTCAATTCCAGTATCACACAAGTCACTAGTGACTCTTTCAGATTTAGATAACCAGATTTTATTAACTGTATCACCAATTCAATTCTTGCTAATGCTAGTTTTATTTTTAAATGTCACAGTATGCCTTTCTTTATGATTCTTGAATTTTACAGCATGCTTTCCTAGTTCTACATGATTCCTCACCTCCTTATTTTTTAACTCACATACTAAGTAGAAGAGAATGCCAGTAAAGTGTTCTCCACCCAAAACCAGTTTATACACAATACAGATCAATTAAAAGGCATGATGAGTAGACTATTTCTACTTTTGTCATTGTTATTTACTGACATGATTAAAAGACGAATAAAGATGTGCATACAAAACTAAATGTCAATATAAAACATGTAGTTTAATCACATGGGATGTATCTTGTTATTATTGATCACCAAGACATGAAAAAGATACTATTTTTCATCCACGTTTGACTAATATAGGTATATTTTAAATGAGTCAACACTGCTATCAGGTATTCATCATCACATTTTGCTTGAAGAAGTATCATCGGCCAAAGGCATTGCCTCATACAGTTCTGAAACAATAATATTCAACAATCATTCAGAGCAATCAGAGACTATCATGCTTCATTTTACAAAAGGACGGATAAAAAGATTTAAGGAATTCCATTTGCTTGCATAATCAGAAGAGCACCAAAAAATATCTTAAGGATTTAGAAACTCAAGCAACATGCCAGCTTAGTGGAAATCATAATACGTAACCAGGAGGGATGAAAGCCTTACCTAATCAAGGCAAAGAAATAATAGAGCATGCATCCACAAGATGAAAGTGCATATCTTTATGAGAATATTCATTCAAACAAGAGAGTGATGTACATAACTAAACGGAAATCTGCCCCAATAGTTTCAAAGAAACATAAAAAGAGGAAGTTAAAGAAGTGTACTTCTAAATATTTGACAAGACCATATTAGCTTATTTCAGGAACGTGTAATTTCACCGATTTCTCACATTTTCTAATATGAAGACAAACACCTGATAGCTCTAAAGCAATGGTGAACTATTTGACCACAAATGCAGAAAGCCATCAATCATAGCAGCAGCAGATGCAACTTCAGAAAATAACCCTTTAATGGCTCATCTTCATAAACATTCCATCACATTTAAAATTGAAATGAGAAAAAAAAAGAAATTGAACACTTGCAAGTTGGCTGCAACTACGTATGCTACATGAACATTTGCATCTAATAATACAAGTGCAGATATCTACCAGGAGATCAAACCTATCACCTCACATAAAACTAAAAACCAAGTATATGGGACTGTAGCAATGTGTTTCTTACCCGATATTAAACATGCTATTTATGGGATCCAGAAGCTGTGGCTGTGGAGGGTGCTGCTGCTGCTGTTGTTGCTGATGATGATGCTGCTCCTGCTGGTGGTGGTGCTGCAAACTAGCACCGGTAGCAACGGCAACGGCACTAGAAGGAGTACCCTTAGCTTCAACAAATCTCCACATGTACCATGAAGCGACAGAACGATAAGGCCTCCACTTCTCACACAACTGGTCCATCTGAGATGGACGGGGCAAGTCTTCGAGGTTGTAAAGGAGCTGAACCCCCTTGCGAACACCGAGATCGTTAATTGGAAGAACATCAGGTCTATGGAGCGAAAAGATCATGAACATGTGAACAGACCAAGATCCAATCCCATTGACCATAGTGAGCATGGTGAAAAGCGATTTATCATCCATGTTCACAATGGCCGAATCGGAAAGTATTCCATTTTGGTATTTCCTGGCCAAATCATGAAGGTAACTAGCCTTCCGCCCAGAAACCCCAATTTGACGAAGCTGTTGAGGGGTTAGGGCAAGAACGGTTTCGGGAACAACACCGTGTTCCCCACCGCAGAGAGCGATGAAGCGCGTGTAGATAGAGGTACCCGCTTTATACGCGAGTTGCTGGTACAAGATGCTACGTGTTAGGGCAAGGAAAGGGGTGTGAAAATTATCGAAGGTTGGAGGCTGGTGAATGTCGATTAGAGAAGAGAGGAGCGGGTCCGCGTTGCGAAGGAATCGCAATGCGATCTCAACTTCACCCTCACACGAAAGTGACCTAGCCACGATTCGCGGAACCACCGCGCCTCCTCGTTGTGCCTGAACCGTTTTGTTGTTGTTGCGGCCACAAGTCTTGCCGCCGGCGGTGGAATTGACTTTGGAGGTTTCGGTTTGGGATTCGGAGGTTGAAGTGTCCGGTGAGACCTTCCGGATCTTACGAGGACGGAGGGGGATTTTGGTGGCCGGGGGAGGATGAGCATTGGTGAGTTCGGACTCGGCCGGTGCAGCGTCGGGAGCGGAGGCAACGGCGGCGGGGACGGTGGTGATTGGGGCGGTGGAGGAAGCGTGTTGGGGGTGAGGTTGAGGTTGGATTAGGGATTGCGGTTGGGTCAGCGTCTGTTCACCCATAAGTGAAATTAGGGGAAGTTAATCTGAAGGGTAGGGTAGAGATTAAGAGAAAATGTGGTTATTATTATCTGATTAAAAACATGGAGAGAGTGTGAGAGGGATGAAATTGAGGGGGTTAGGGTTTGATTTTGATGAAAATGGAACTCACTATGCTTTACACGAACTGCGTGTACGGATTCTTCTTCATCCTCAATACCTTCTTCCCTTTCCTTTCGTTTCGTTTCTCTTTTCTCTGTCACACGCCACCTCGCACTGCGTGCTGCACGTGAACTTCTACGCTTGTTGGCCCGAATCAATTGGGCCCTTTTCACACGTTGTTTTTTTTCCTTTCTGGCCCAAGGAAAAAAATATAAAAAATTGGTAAAGATAGCTTAAAGCTTATAATTTATTTAGGAATTTATAAATTTGAATGTTAATAAAGTTGTTTGATAAACATTGATAAAGATAAGTGTTAGGAAGTAGAAAAAGCATGAGTTCGAACCAAAGTACCGACATTTTATTTCCAAGTCACGTCCTAGTGTGTTGGTTTTATAGGACACTCTAATACTTATTTAAAAAAATCACCTATTAAATAATTATAATATCATACATTTATTTCATATAATTTAAGTTAATTTTAATAAATAACTCTATTTCAATAAACCAACTAAAATATTACAAATTATAAACAATCTAAAAAATATAACTAAAAAAACTTATAAATCATAAGTTATAAATTATATGGTGTAAGCTTGTTTTATTAAATAGAATTTTTTGTATACTAAACAAATTAACTTATCATTTTTATTTTTCACACAAACCTAATTAACTTTTTCATTTTAGTTTTATTTTCTATTAATCATAGGTGACCTACCTATAATTAGAAGTAATTTTCCCTTATTTAAAAATCAGTTAGGAATCAAAGTTATAAAAATAGAAAAATTTAAAAATTAATATTAATTTTTTATGTCATTTAAGATAGTTAAAACTCATTTTGACCATAACATCTTTTTATTAATCAAACTAAGTTTAAGCAACCCTAACTTTTAACTAAAATTACAAAATAAAGGTAGAAGTAGTACGGTAAATGTCATTGATAAATGACAAAATAGTAGAGTCTCTTGGTACTTGGTTGGTTAAAGGTTTGACCAACCCAAAAAAAGATCATATGGTCAAACGAAATTTTAACTGTCTCAAACAATATAAAAGATCAATATTAACCTTTAAATTTTTTATTTTTACAATTTTGTTTCCCCATTTGGAAGATCGTAATTAAAGGTTAAAACAATTAAGAAGGTTTGCTAATAATGACAAAATTCTGGGAGCTAGTAGTAGCAAGGTGTGATCACGTGAAAACGATTCCTAGAAGTGCAACGATTTGAATGCGCTGATGTACAAGTAGCTGTAAATCTTATCAGTTGCCAGTAGCCCGGTCATTTTCTGTAAAGGTATGGATACTGTTTTAAGCTTAGGGGATACTTTTTTATTTTTTTGGCTTTAGTCGCCTGGGCAATCATCAAGGTCCGGAGTTACCCTCGCATACATTTGTATATATTTATGTTTAAAGAAATAAAGTTATAAAAATAAAAAAATCTAAAAATGAATATTGATATTTTATGTCGTTCAAAATAATTAAAACTTTGTTTAATCATACGATCTTTTTTTAGAGTTGATCAACGAATAAAAAAAAAACCTAAGTCAACAAAGAAAATACATACTTCCTCATCTATTTGCAAATAAATACACTACTCAGAGTCAGATGGCAGGAAATAAAAAAAAATGTGGAGTTTTTATTTAATAAATATTAATCATTTAATAAAACATTATAAAATTTAGAATAATTTTATATATTAAAATTTATTACAATGCAAACTAAATTTATATGTAATTTAAATTATTTATTTACATTTATTTACTTTTCCTTCATCCAATGAAAAGCTTATTTTTTTTCTTTTCTTTCTTCTTCTATTTTTATATATTCAAACAACATATTTTTTATTTTATTTTCATCAATTTTTTTCCGTTTTATTTTTTCCTTCTTATTTTATCTCTCAATCCAAATGAAGCTTTAAGAGGGAAAACTAATATTAAATACAAAAATTGTATATTGAGAAAAAATAAAAAGACATAATTTATAGTTTTAAATTTATATTATAGACGTGTTTAAAACTGGTCTGGCATATAATTTTTTTAAAAGAAACGTATAATTAATCTCTTAATGAGTTCCGTTACGAACTTTTAAACTAATGCGTTGTCACGTTAATTTAATTTATTTAAATACAGTACTATTCTTCGATCTTGATAAATTCTCATTCAATTCTTGAAAAAGGATTGTACAAATTGTTGCCCAAGTTTCCCACAACACCCATTTTAGTTATAATTTAAGTATTTAATGGAGATTAAACTCGAGAGTTTACATTGTTGACGTTGAATAATAACTTTTTCTTTTTTTTTTTGGTCGAAATAACTTTTTCTTTAAACAGTGTGCTTTTGTTTTTGGTTGGGACTTGGGTCATCACTTTGCAGATTGTATTTCCGTCAACTATATATATCCCAGAGAGAGAGAGAGCAATTAAATTGAACCCAAAAAAAATCATATCCAATGGCTTACTATAACCAGATAATTGGCAGCAGCGTCTTTGGGATAATTTAATTTTTACACTTATGGAAACAGTGATATAAGAGACTTATGCTTGACACACATATATATAAATAAAAAAGCGAAAAGAAAATCAAATATATTTTATAGTATCTCCCAGCATGTTATTGGTGAATCACACTTCACTGCAGACTTAGAGCCTTCATCCTGCATTATTAGAAATAGAAGGAGACTCAGGCACAGATAACAATAACAGCAACAGAATATTTTCATTGTTATTAAAATCAAACCGGTTTAGTGTGAGATGTATTTGCAAATAAAGAGAAGAAAAGAGTAATGTTAACTCCATACAATAAATATGGTACCTTTTTTGTTGATCCATGTAATTGTAACCCCTGGTTGCTAGAGATGGAAGATTTGTGTAATTGGGGAGGGGAACATGTCCTTCTTCAATCTGCTTGACATCCTCGAGCAGCATCTCATAATGCCTTTTGACATCCTCCACTGTCTTCCCTCCAACGGCCATGGCCAGCTTCTGCCACCTATCTGGGGTGTCCTTGTCCAAGATTGCCAATGCATTCTCAAATCTCTTGTTCTGCTTTGCCGTCCAAACCGAACTTGAGGCCATTGTAACAAGAATGTACACTTAATTATGATAAGAAGAGTGTACCATTGCTACCCTTTATATAAGAGTGGTGTGGAGGTACAAAGTGTGTGAATTGTGAGGTGTGTACTTGATGCTCATGCTAGCTGTTGCTTTCCGAACAAAACTGTGGGACAGATTCTGAAATTCCTAGATTTCGACGTGGTTTTCTTTTAACTTTTTCTTAATTTTGCATTAAAAAAATAGTTTAATTAAGGAGTTAATTAAGCTCTAAGAAATGCCGACTTTCCCTTAACCGAGAAACTTTTGCCTCCTGAAAATTTCACTCGTTCTTCTGAGTTCAGATCAGAATCATTTGTCCGTAAGTATTTTTATTTTTATTTTTTCAAAAGTATATCTTGTTTATGTCCTAGCTAAAATATAGCACCATTTTTATTGATTATATTCATTTTTTATCTCATTAACCATTAAACAAATTTTTTAGTTTCTTAAATTTTAAGAGGTCAGTTTTCCTCATAGATCGATTTTTCAAATAAATTGTGTAAATATTTATTTTTTATTTTTTATTTTTCAATATTACTTATTCCTATGTATCATGTAAAAAAGTTCATTTACACTTATTTTTATTTTATTTCTTAAAGGTATTTTTATATTGGTTATTGAAACAGTCGGTATAAAGAGTATTAAAAGAACACCTCTAGTTGTAATTTTAACTAGTGAGTTAATGAGATAAAAATTTATTGTAATTAATTGATTAACATGACACATTTTAAATGGTTAGATAATAAATGAGATACATTAGGATAAATGATACGTGGGTAACTTATATGCATGTTTTAATGTTTTTAAAACCGAATCAGTCATTGAACTGATGTCACCGATTCAAGTAAACTGTTATTAAACAATGATTGAACTAGTAGTATTAGAGAATTAACTCGGATCACTCATCTAACCGGTTCATAGTTCAACTAGCCGGACCAATTCAATTTTGATAATAATACACGAGTACCTACAATTTACTAAATAGATGTGTATGCGAATTACGTTATCAGTCTCGCGAATATTCACATGCATATAATATTTTTAATTGAAAATATTTAAATATTAAGACTTTCTTTTATTTGATAATGAAATAATATTTATTTAATATTAATTGATGATAATATTTTTAATGAATTAAATTTTAAATTTATTATATAATACGAACTTATATTATTTCATAATAAAACAATATTTTTATATAAGAATAATATATATATATATATATATATATATATATATATATATATATATGATGTTCCTAGTTTGTGGGGAATATGTTGCGATTAATTTCCATAATAATGAGTGTTCAAATGTTAAGTAACCATGAACAAAACCAAAAGAGAAAAAAAACATTATACTACCTTCATTTTGTGGATTTCTTATTATACTTTTTAATATATTAATTCTTTATATAATAAATGATATTAAAGGTATTTTATGAAACTAAATTAAATATACAATAATATTAATGTAAATAATTATTTCAACTATTATTTTTAATATATGTATAATTAGATAGTTTTATTTATATTTGAAATATGAGATAGAATATTTAATGTTTAGTAAATTATTTATGTTATATTTTATTATAATTATTTAGATCCTGAGCTCCTTGTCATGTCACGTGCATGGCTCCTGTTACAGAATTTTAGTGGCATTTAAAATAATTTAACACGAGACCATTTTGTTCTACCAAACACAAAATGGAGTTTGTTCAAAGTTAATCCTTACGCTACAATTTGGATCCTCTTTAACGGATTTTTTATTCTACCAATAGCATGCCATGATCTCGGTCATTAAATAATTGTACACACCAATTAAGAAAGAAACAAAGAAATGCTGTATCATTCAGATTTAAATTGGAGGCAAATTTTCTGTAAAAAGATTTTAAAAAGTTGGTGCGTTTTCTACAACCAATAAGTTGTACATTATTTAATACTGAATCCATTTTTATAAAATATATTCTTGACCTTAATTCTAATGTGACGCTTTCTAAATTGTTGGATACAAAAGAATACAACTTGTTGACTACTCCAAATGTACCAAAACCGATTACACAACAATAATTCAAAAGATGATATCCTAACCTCACCAAATAAATGTTATTACAACAATAAATGCTATATGATACGAAAAATTCACAGCATGAAATGCATAAATTTAAAATTAACAAATCAAGGCAAGTGCGATCATACATAGAAAGTGAGTAAATAATCATTCAAGTACCTAATTTGTGAATTCATATTTGGACTGAAATTTCTAAATTGGTGCATCAAGTAGTAAACTTAGGCAGCATAGTAAGTAGTTACCATTTAAATTTAGCACCTACTACTTGACTATAGTTAGTTCATTGGATAGTGTACATTTAGTACGCAGTCGGAAAACAGAATTAAAACAAATTAAAAATTAATATTAATTATTCATATTGTTCATACCATTTAAAATAATTAAAATCTTATTTAATCCTAAGACATATATTGGTGTGCTTGATGTTGGTTGTATATTTTAATGATTGTTGGCTTATGAGATCTTTTGCTATGGAGATCTGAAGTTGCACGGTAGAAAGGACAGGTGGACCAGGCACTGAAAAGTTTAAACGTTCACGGACACAAAAGGCACAAAAATGCTTTTTATCCTCTTTCTATTTCTCTGGTTTGCAAAATACCATTCTTATCTTATTAATCACTTCTCTACAAACGTTGTGATTGATATGGTAGCTAAACACTAAACAAAATTTCTTTTAATATTACACAGAAGATCCATGTGATTTACACTGATTTTTCTAAGTTATGAGGTAGCAAATGACAATAGAACAAATTTAAAAGTTAAACTGTTGTGGCCAAAGCACCAAAGTGGCTCAGTCACATTGCAACCACAGGCCAAACTGTTTTACATTAGAAATATCAATTTCCCATGCTATACACACATTCTAATTAATATAAAATTTGTAACTGTAATTAACTTGGTTCCACGTTATCATTATGTTTAACTTTTTTTTTTAAGTTTCGGCAGGAAGATCTCACTATATAAGAAAAGACATCTTCAATTAAAAAAATTAAAAACTTCTCAAAAATCATATCATATCAATCTTTAATATATTGTAATTTCTATCAAATAAATTTTTAATGTAGTGGTAATTATATTATATTAGTTTTTAATATTAATTTCAATATTTTAAATTAGACTTTGATATAAAAAAATGTTATTCATCAATAAAAATTAGTGTTGAATAGTTTTAAACACGATTAATATAGTTGGTTCGTATTAACAATATGCATCATAATGATACAAAAGATGTATTAAGAACACAAAGTTTTTATCTATTCTTAACAAAGTAAAGGTCAAATTACATATTTACAAATAAAGAAGAATAATGACATACATTATTCTTCGAAATACAATATATACTTTACAAAATCTAAAGAAGAAGTTGAATATAGACATATTCATTTTCATAAACATTAAATCATATTGGCTTAGATTGTAAATTAACTCACCCACATACTTTCAAAAATCACATTGGTCTATTACTATTATTAAGATGAATTTTACAATCCTACTACGACAACTTATCTAAAGTTGAGTGATAATATTGTCTTTTTTTTTCTATATTATATGTATGATGCATGCAACTATTTGAAACATATAGGTGTATAAAAAATTTTTAACTTGTCATGTAATTATGAGTATATGGTATGTTTCAATTTCTTATTCAACTTTTATTTTTTAGGATATTCATGACGATATCTATACTAATTTTTTACTTTGTTAAGGATGAATGGGAACTTTGTGTCACTAATATATATTTTTGTATCATTATGTCATATCACTTTAATATCAATCCACTATATAACTATATTTAACATCGTTCTACACTAATTTTATTAAATAACATCATTCTATCAACATAAAGTAACTAAACCATATATACTTTAGCGGGTAGTTTGAAGTATTCAAATTATCATGATGTGATTATTAACATATTATAGATTTCTTTAATACAAATTACAATTGATAATCGATTAAGGACTAATATGTTAGATTTTTTTAATATGAGACAAATATCAATTTACATAATATTATATATGTTAGAGACCAAATTGATGTATTTTATTATTGAAGATTTAATATGTTCATGTCACTTTAAAATGTAGCTACGTGACAGTTTATATAACACTTAATGTGTCATGTGACACTTTAACCGACGTTGTTCATCAGCAGTTAATAATAAGAACTGATTAATGCACAGTTTACATATACAAATAATTATAACATTTTGATAAACTAAAGAATACCTTAATAACTTTAACAATGTTACTCTGATTTTTGTTTTATTGCCTTCGTACTTGTTATTCTCTCTGATAATAAAATGTTGTTGAATGATATTAGTTTTGAAAGGATATATAACTTGGCCCGAGAAGCTATATGAAGTCACACATGGGAAAAAATATTACCACGTTACCAAATATTGATTTTAATTAATTACAAAATTATGTGTTAATAGATATATATAATAGTATATATGCTATCACTCTTAAATTCTTATTAATTATTATATTTATCAAATAATTATTTATTAAGACCATAAATAATGTAATAATCTTGGTTGATCAATTAAAGCAAATAAAGTAAATACTAGCTGTATTGTATTGGGGATGGTCTACAGGGTTCATAACTACTCCTCTTACTACAGGACGCTTACCTAGCCAACATTTAGATCCGGCTCTACCCAAACTTTTCTGGTTTACCTCAACATTCCCTAATTGTCCGACCGTTGCTGAACAGTTTTTAGATATCAAACGAACCTCCCCAGAGGATAATTTTAATGTGGCCGATTTTCTCTCTTTTGCAATCAGTTTCGCTACAGCACCGGCTGCTCTAGCTAATTGTCTACCCTTTTCGAGTGTGATTTCTATGTTATGTATTGTCGTTATCTTAAAAGTGATATTGTCGCGACGAAAAGTAAATAAAGGGTAGGAAATGGCAGTGCAAAGTGAATCTCGACATTAGGCGCTTTCCATCTGTTTTAATTACTTATATATATAAATTATATTTAATCTCAAATCTTATATGTCTTACAAGATGAGCAACCGAAAATGACTCGGTTGATTTGGGAAAAAGTTATGTGGCATGGAATAGAATTTTTGTATCTACTTTCTCACTTCTCCAACATGGATGGATATGCAAGCTCAAAGATAACAGTAACACAACTCACCTCTTCTTTGGTTAAAAGTTGGGTTTGACTTATTTAAAAAGATTCTATGATCAAAGGAAGTTTTAATTGTCTCGAATAATATAAAAAATATTAATTTTTAGATTTTTTATCATTTTTATAATTTTATTTCCCCAATTATATACTAAACAGACATTTAAATTAGTTATTGAATTTTAATATTTCATCCAACAATTAATACTATGTGATGATTGATTGACCTTGTTCAAATATCCAAGACCCAAAAACATTTTTACTTTAACATATCCATAGCAAGGGATGAGGTGATGCTGATACATTAAGAATCCTTATCATCCACGCATATTCTGAGCCGAATTTATCTCTAAAGAGCCTCACTCTTTCTGTTTCACAAGCTTTAATGATCACTCCACTACCAATTCAACTTGCCATTGCATTGATTTCTAACCAACCATGGATTGGTTTCCATGCATGCTTAGATTCCAAAACCTATAGATGCTTTGAAAGGAGTGGTCAAACGGAGTCACTCCCTAAAAATTATACCACATATGTAGTTCCACATAGCCAATTGATCTTATGGTACAAATTTAACATAAATTGTTTAGTGAAACTATATCATTTATATATTAAATTTTGTTTCTCTTAGTTGTATATGAAGCGTAGATATTCTACAACCATCCACATACCATTATTAGACACTATCAAACATCGATATGTAATTGAAAAATATCTGAATTTTATTTTTATGTTTTGTTTTTTAAAAAATGTCGATACTGTTTTTGATATGGTGAGGATACACCTATTTTCTAACTAAATATGACACGACTTATGACAATTTGGAGTTTGAGAGTTTTAAAAATTATTTTTTTAAAAGCCCTTTAGTGAATAAGAAAGGAACAAAACCTTCCCTTTTGTATATTTTCCCCATTTTTAAACAGCTTAGGGATTTTATCATTTCTCTTCTCTGTCACCATGCATTTTCTTCTGGTCTTCCCTCATTTGTGAAAGTGACCTAGGTTAGTAATAAATCTTTTAGTAGTCTTCTTTCAGTCTCCTCACTCACACATTTTTCTTCTTCCATTGACGGAGTTTCTTTGTTCATGACTCATAGTTAAACCTTCAAAATTTTATTGTTCAGGCTTCTTCATTTTTCACACTTTAATGTTCTTTATTGTTCTTCATTCGAGCTTTTTCATTGTTCTTAGCTTCTTTCTTCTCTTTTCTTTATTGGTACTTGCTCATTTTTTTCATTCAATCTTTTCATTGTTATTATTAATGCTCTGTTTTGTGTTTAATGTTCATTTTAGTCAATTATTTATTTATTTATTTATTTTGAGTTTATGTGTTGCCTTTGTTAGGTAGCTCATTAGTGCTCAATGCTTATTTTGTTTTTATTCATTTTATTTATTGTCATGAAGTATAAGTGTTTTATTCTATTCAATGTTCATTTTAGTCTCCGTTAGCTTCGGTTTTTTTTTTATACTTTAGATGTTTAGTGAAAATGGTTGAAATTTGCGGGGAACGAGTTTCTAGTAAAAATGAATTTGTCTCATTTTTTTAAAAAAATTTATGAAGATATCTAGCTCGTATTGTATTCGTATTTGTATCGTATTAGCCATCTGAAAAACATAACTAGCAGCTACTTGTAAACTACATGCTAAATTAAGATAGATTAACACCAAGAAAATAGTAATTCACTAGAAACATATGTTAGAAAATACAGCAAGCATAACTCACTCCCAATGTTTCAAGCCACGTTCTTGACAAATGTGGAAGATAACTCGTTTCCTTCAAATTCAAAATTAAATTTCATCCATGAAAATTGTGAAATTATATATTTCTTAATAACTAATCTAATATTAAGATTGAATAAGTTTTAATACTATATTAAAAAAATAAATTAAACTTGACTCACAATCAAAAGCTAGTTGACAAGAATATAGATTAATTTATAAATTCATTTGATGGAAAAGTTATAATATGGTATAAGTTGATATGATATGATAGACAACACAGTAAATTTATTATCTCATATCATATTAACTAAACATACATTAGATTTAAAAAGAATATAACAGTTTTTCCTATCTTAGTATATCAAACAAATCCTGATAAATATTTCTAGCCAATATGAAAAAGTAACAAAAATAAGTTTTATGGTGGATTATAATACACATATTATTAGAATTGGGTATACAAGTCGATTTGTTCCATAACTGGCCAACTTACATGAGCCCGTGTCTTAGATGACCGGTTTTTTCAAGACTGTGTAAGGACCATAAGCTTGCGAACTAACCCACGTATATTTTTGTATTTTTTACTTTATATTTTTACTTTTGTTTCTTTTAAAATTACTACCTAATTTTTAACAAATTAGTAATCAATGGAATTTAAATATTAACTTTCTCATATTTCAATAATGAAACATGATATAATATTATCTTAGGTTAGAAGTTCTTACTTTATTTTAAAAAGTGTAGTGTGAAAGTGAAATAGTATGAAAAAATGTAATGTTTATTTAAAATAAAATAACAAATTCAAATATAGATTGACTCGCATATTGGTTCATAAGTCGGTAGGTTATACCTGTTAAACCTACGTAAGTTAAATGGGCTAAGTCCGTAAACCCATATTTTAAATAATCTCCTTTTTTTAACCCACAACCTGTATAAAAATGAGTTAAACAGGTTGACTTGCAGGACTAAATATCCAACTCTGGATATTCTCTCGTGTGCATTATCTTACTTATTTCGTCGTAAGTGAGTGAGAACAAAGAATATAATGCTTTCTAAGCACATAAGGAAGAGACTGTTGTATGCTATCTTGAATCCATGCTATTTCACATTTCAATATGCCTTTTCCAGTCGTGATCATTTACTGATTCAGACCCATCAATTTATTGGGCATATGGGAGGGGGATATATCTAGAGATATTGGTTGAATAAACTTGGAATCCTTATCATCCATGTTTATATTCTATTATAAACCAATCAATGGGGTATTCAATTGTTCTTTCCCAATATCTCCAAAACTAGTAGTGCTCTGTTTTCTTTGCGAGGTCCCTTCCTCACAAGTTGAACATGTTTATTCTGGATACCTTTGGTCTTATTATAGATGTTACACTTGCATGGCTACTCCAACCATGTTTCAATCAATTCTTGCGCAGTCTCAAAAGTTTTTAGACGAATATTGATCGACAAGAGAAGCCATAAAGTAAAAAACACAAAGGAAAATTCCATGCTGACTCTATGATGTTGTGTTTGACAATGTTAATGTCCGCACCAACTTAGAATTATTTATTTATTTGTTTATTTACCTTACTTGACCAAGTTTGACGGAACAATTGTAGATTCAACAATGCTGGGCCACCGATAAAAGAAAATTATACAATTAGCATAGATGTTCAAATTGGATTAAATTGATTTTGAGATAAAAAATTATTTAATTCATTTATAAAATTATCTTGCGATTTAAATTTGATCGGTATTTGGATTGGATTGTTAATTCAATTCATGAAATTTAATTTGTTATCTAATAATAAAATCTAAAATAAATATATTTCATGCATAAAACTTAATTTTGATATATAATACAAAATTTTAATGGTAAAAATATGAAACATAAATTAATTTTATATTGATGTTAAAATAATGAATTTGTAACTACATTATAAAATATTACAAACAAAATAAAAGAAATCTATTTTTATAATAATAATGAGTTTAATATTTATATCTATTTTATTAAGTGCTATATTTTTATCAATAAATAATGGGCTGAATATATTTTAAGTCCCTGTATTTTAGCGTCTAATTGAGTTTAGTTCATATGTTGACTCTTTATTGTCTTTGGTTCATCAATTTTAGAAGTAAGTTAAAATACGTTTATACGTTATGTTAAATTTTCATTGATTTTATCCCTATTCTAGAAATAGAAATGAACTTCATTATATTTGTGAAACTTAAAGACCAAAGATAATAAAAATTTAATGAAGTGATAAACCTAATTAAGCACTAAAACACGTGGATTTAAAATACATTTAACACATAAATATAAATGAGTGAAAAACTTTATATATACGAATATAGATTCAGTTTGGATCAGCATTTAAATATAAATTCAATAAATAATTATTTTTTCTTTTTACAGTTTTCGTTTATTTCAGCTTTCGATTTTCATTTAGTTATTGATTTTTTTCAGTTTTGCTTTAACTGTTTGCAACTTTGCATCGTGTTGGACCTATAGATATACTCATGAGCTCAACCAATAGAACACCCACAAACATAAAGAACAACTACATTAACGAATCCAAGAAATATCTTGTTGCTTCACTTTCAATTTTTTTTAAGAAAAAATTATACTAATGAAAAAATTGCAAACCCTCTTTATAACAATAATTACAAGTTTTTTTATTCTGACAAACTTGTAAACTCTCCATAGACACACAACTACCCGAAAGATAACATTGTTTTATTACGTTATAATTACGAGAAAACTTATACTAAACTTATATATTGACATGAGTCATTTATCTTTTTATTTTTTACTCTACACATTATGGAATTCAGATGAATACACAAATAAACGACTATAATTCTAACACAATTTGTGGCAGTTAATGTATGCCATTACTAGTCAGTTGAATTTGGTTTAATCTACTTGACATGATTTAAATGTCATTTTCATGTTTGCAAGCTCTCCTGTTTTCTAGCTTTACAGAACTTCTCTCAGCTTGGCTATTTCACATTTGACAGTAATATTGTGATTATTCTCATATTCAACATGAGGTGAAATAGAAAAACAATTTTGATTTCAAGCTAACTAAAATTTCTTGTTTCTTATTTCTTATCAAACACATTTATTCCTCATTCCTTCTACTAAATTTTGATTTATTCCGAAAACTTGAAAACTCAAAAAAAATGTCTATTATCAAATTTAATAATCCCAGAAAAGAGAATAGTAGAAATGTGTATACATGTGCCAACGCAAACAAACAAACTTTAGGACATCTCTATACCCATAATTGTCATGGTGGTGGAGACGTTCATCGAGTAATTGCAAGAGTCTCACAGAGATTGGAATATGCCTTGAGGGCATTGATAAATCATTGTTGATTAAAAATATTTGGTTATCTATATTTTTCTTCTTTTTTAAAAAAGCAAGAAGGGGCAACTTTTAAAAATTCACACGGTCAAATTACTGTTGTATTCTTCTGGTCTGAACTGATTTGGCACTAGATTTCCTGATAAAAGATTCAGTTACATGAGATCAAAGACATGATACATATGAAAAGGAGAGACAGGAAAAAATTTGGCAAACTTTTAATATAATTTTCTGAACCAAAAAAGAATACTTCAACCTCTGTAATCGACACAGGTTAGTGCGCACCAGCACCACCAAAATTCTGTAAAGCGCCCGACGAAACTATACAACCAGGAAGAGATACTACGGACCATTGACGCAAAATCCCTAAGATTAAAATCTAGTACTTTTCCCTTGAAGCAGATGATAAAACTATCAATACCATTTACCGCTGTTCTTCCTTTCTTTTCTTTTCTTTTTTAGAAAAAATCATTTAGCGCTTAGCATTACTAAAACGAGCTATGTGCAAACGACAATATAGAAAAAAACATAACCTAAACTGGCTCAAATTGTTCAATTCAAATATCTGGCGTTTCACAAGCCAGAATGTCAAATTCATGCTGCATAAAATCTTCACTGGGTCGGTAGTACTTGTCCGGAGAGTACAAGCCAAGGTTAGATACTTGGCTAGTATAAAGGCAGGCAAATCTCTCAACCTGCACCATGAATGCAATATTAGATATTTTGTAATCTTATAATATTAATTAATTTAGCCAAATAAGAATTATTAAATTAATTAGTCAATATCATATTATTAATTATAATATATATAATTAAATAATATATTTATTTATATAAGTTATCTGTTTGAAATTTTGATCTGGGTAATCCATGAAGAGCGAACTCTACTTATGTCCAGAACGATGCATGGAATGGCAAAAAAGACTGCTTTTGCGGCAAGTTCATTTTTTCCCGCAAGCTCCTCCTTTTTTTCCCAAACAAAGGAGAAAGGCGCATGGGCCCCCCACATGACCCTTTCGAACCCATTCCTGGTCCGAACACACTCAATTAAATTATGATATTTTATATTTGGTTTCTTCTCGCCAAAAAAAAAAATTGGTTTCATAACAAAAGCTATTTAAATTAATTAACTAACTAATTACTTTATATTAGAATTTGGACCTAAAATTTTATGCGAAATTCCATTACTTTTTATGACTATTTCATATTGTACACCCCCTATTAAATGTCATCCTTATAACTTTGTAAAATCCTATTTAGGTTCTTATGTTAATCAATTGTTATAATAAATATTCTTTCCATACTTCGTATAGTTATATCAATTTTGATTAACTTTATCATTATGAAATTTTTAAATATCTTTTAGTTCAAGTTTTCTTTTTGTTTAATATTACATTCTGGAATTCTTTTTGCCTAAAATTTCCATATCTATGTTTTGGAATTATTTTATGTGGGCATTGTGAAATTAAATAATTCATTATGGTTTTAAATATGCTCTTTCATCCATGAGTTCACCTATCATGGCTATACTTATATACAATTGTTTATGAATTGATAGTATTGTTAATTTGATGGGTTCTGTTGTTAATTTATTCTCGTAAGCCTGACTATTATATATTTGACATGTGGCCTGTTGGTTATAAATTTTTTACACTGTAAGCATGATTATTGATATTTTTTATAACTGTTTGGTGGTTTATGTGGATAGGGGAGAATCCAAACTCATCATGGTGAGACTCCCTGAAGGCTGTGCTTGAGGGATTCCACCCAGAGTTTGATCCTGTGTACGGGTTCAAGATGAGGAGCAAGAAACATGGAAGCAAGGGAATAAAAGCAGATAACTGGGGTTCAAAATCAAGAACGAAAATTGCAGCAGGGATATAGATTCTTGAGCCCTGAAAATCAGAAGATGAAGGTCAGAAAAACAAAGAACCAGTAACATGAGGCTACTAGAATGGTGTGAATTAGAAATCTTGAGTCAAATAAAGAAAGATGAGGAAATTCCAGAGAAGACCACATTTTAGGTTCAAGGCACAAGGTGATGACTGTCTCACAATTCACAAACCCATATCAGCAGCCCCCATCTGACCAAGATTTTATAACCAGAATTATAACTGTTGGACTGTGATTTATCATTCATGTATGGTAGCAAAGGAGGTGCAAACAGGGTCTTATAGTAACAAATGGGGTCTTATCATTCGTTAGTTGTTAATTACTGTTCGTTAGTTAGGGAGAGAAAGAGAACAAAGGCATATGTCGCCTATAAATAAGGAGGTAGAGATGGGGTTTATCTAGTCAATGGAGAGGGAAAGGGGGGCATTAACCATTGGGAGGGTGCAAACCATCAAAGTTCGTTAGAGTTGTATCATTGTAATTGAGAATTTTTCATATTCCTTGTAAACATACCAGGTCTCAATCGTCCTATACTCTTATTGCATACTAATGGCCGACATACCTGATGAGCAAAGCGAGAATTCTGATAACCAGTTTTCATAAGCTGTCCCCAGGGTTCATGAAACTGCAATGATTTACTACAGATGATCAATGTTGCTTATACAACATAAATTCAACAAATTGTAACTGTACCAGATTCGTAGAAAGGAAAACAACAAGATAATGGAAAACATTATAGGAACTTTCTACCCTTTGATGTAATGTTCTCTGAGCTTCTTGATGACTTAGACGCACTCTCTCTCTCTCAAGCTGCCAAAAATTAACCGCTTATCAAATACCCAAAATTGGATTTTCATGCATGAAATGAGAATGGGTCCTAAAAGCCAAACCTCCAATTTATCAAGATCTGAAGATAACTTCTGCTTCACATCAACATCTGGATTCTTAAATCTGACAAATAGTGTACTACTCTATAAGAAAACAACAGACAACAAGGCAGGACTTGTATGAGAGGTCAAGGATTATACTAACTTCAGCGCCCACTTCAAATGATGTATTTCATCCTCAATGCGATCACGCTCACTCCTCAAGAATTGAAGTTCCTGCACAAGACTATTAATAATCTTTCTAAAGGCAATTAGGTTATTAGTTATTGACTGAGAAGATAAATAAGAAAAAAACCATACATATAAAGACTTAAAAACCTGTCATTTTCTTATATTGAATTATAGGAAGTAAATAATTTTATTATATAATAAATAAAACTAGTCATAGACAATAAAATTAATAACCACCTTGCGAATATCCCTTGATTTCCAGAGAAGTTTGACTTCCTTCTCAAGCTCTGGGACTACAAGCATTGTTCTCCAACCTGTCCATGGACCACATCGTATCACAATCAAAATTAAATTATAATAAATATCAATATTGGTCCTCAAAAGATAGGATTACCACTAACTAGGTCGCACAAGGATGACAGTGACCAAATAAGTCTTCTGAAAATTGATTTAGCCACCAAACTTTCATTGCGGTTAAAGAATTTAAAATCACAATTAATTGTTATTTTAACCGCTAGGAAAGGGTTTTATGACCAATATAGTGACCAAATTAATCTTTGGAATACTTATTGGCAACTTTCATCTTTATAGAACCTAATTGATCATCACCAAATCTTTGGAGGACAAATTTGATTATTTAAAGCAGAATACACAAATATACATAAAATTTTCAAGGAATTTAAATTGTGTTACCACGCATGAAATAGCATCATCAAGACTTTAAAGATTTTCATCAATGTCTCATTTTCATTTACGTAAACAAGCATCATACAGCCATTAACGATTTTCATTTAATTTCTCATTTTCAGTTACATTCTCAGTTATTAATGCCACTTCAGTGATAATAACCACATGAATCACCAGAATTTACTGGTAGATCAAATGCAAAATCTATAAAATAGAACAGTTATAAAGATGCATCTAGAGAATAGTTATAAGGATTATAGTCTTATGGATTAATAATATACCAAGAACCTTTTTGCTGCGAAGTATATCTCCATAAATGTGATCCCCAACATACAAAACCTACATATAAAGCATTCAAATTTTTACAGGAAGCTGAATTTAGTGACAATACTCAAGCACTTTTTATAAATTAAGAGCCACCTTAAAATAAATCAACATTTTTCTATGTTACAAATACAAAAATTCACTAAAATCTAATATGTGCAACTTTGGACAGGATAGAGAACAAAAATAAAAGTTTTTATTTAAAATTAACATCAATACACTACCCTGTCATTTCCTAGACAAGTCCTCCCTATTCAATTTTTATTACTATGTAAGGTTACACAGATTAGACAAACTTATAAAAAAGTTACCTGTGAGCTTGATTCAATGGAAAGCAGTTTATGCAGATGAGCAACATTGCCTCCCTACAAAAGATGTTTACAATCATTGCATAATTCTATTATTTTACTGTAATGTTAACTCCCAAATATTTATTGGATACAGACTATTAATATAAAATTAACTTCAAATCATTTTCCATAAACCTAAACAAAATGAATTTTGCTGTCTGATAATGATTATACCTGGAAAACTGGACAAGCATGATTATTTCCTTCTGTGAATATCCTTGCTGAGATATCACCAACCTTTCAATTAAGAAGAATTTTTTTATATACAGGATACAAAGGAATGGATACATGATATGTAATTATGCTAACCTGGGGCATAGGAGAACCATTATCTGTATTAAGCAGCATTCCAGTCTCAGGCACAACCTCAAATAGGTTGGCACGATTTTCCTCATGAAAAAACCCCGGCTTTGCGCTGTAGGATGGTAGACTTGAATGGGTTAAAATAGAATTCAACAAATCAATAAATTTCAGTATAATTCAATGCTGTAAGAACCACAAGAGTTAACAATTTTCCTATTAAGAACACACTGCAAAAGTAAACTGCAAACATGTTTGGAATGGGATGTTTCTTATAAATTATTAAAATCATAACATGAGTAATACATTGTGTCATCAAATAGGAGGAAGATATGCATTGTAGTCTGGCCAGAACAAATGGCAAATGCAATTCAGAAAACAGCACAAGTACCAAAGTGAGGATAGAAAACCTTTCAATTCCTTGTAACATTATTTGTGCATTATGCAAAACCAAAGAACACAGTGTAAAGGAAAAGTCACAAGGCAGAATGATGAACCGAAAAATATATATCTAGGCAGAGATGGTAGCGGAAGATCAATACCTTCCTGTGATAACAACATCAAAGTATTGAAGCCAAGCAAATTTGTTACTCGTGTCTGCCATTCTGGACCCGCAGAGGAAATTCATGACAATGTTTGTATAGTCCCATAAACTGCAAATCACAAGAAAAAGTATAGAGAAGGAAACAAAGTAGTACCTCTTATGAGAAAATACATAGAAATATTTACTGTTCAATGAATTAAATATAAATTTCAAAGTACATTTTAATGTCATATCTTACAATCTTGCAACACACTCAAATAACTTTACTGCCTCTTTTGCATTAGGTTTCATAAAACATGTCACAAATCCCCACACAGCATCAAATGTTTCTTTTAAAAAAAAAATGTTAAAACGTCTTTTAAACATTCATATTTGATTGCTCCAGTAATCATAAGCCACCGGAAAGTTTGACTACTTACTGATAACTTTTTCCATGTGTACTAGTTTAAAATTCATAACTACCTATTTGTCACTAAAAATGTTGCACGTCCAGAGTCTCTGAGCATTTCAAGCATGGGCACTATTGAGCAGTCCTCATTAATGTACCTGATAGGTAAATAGGTAAATTTTCAACAGAAAAATGTCGAAGTAAGAATAATTACAGTCCAAATTCATGGGCAATATAAGAATTTAAGAACATAACTTTTTTCATTACAGATAAATGACCATTCAGAATTCTATGTATATACCAAAGAACAGTAACTACAGCAATCAGATATCTCATTCCTAGCCTGTTGCATAATACTGTTTATCCTGTATCACTTTGTAAGATTACCAATTAAGAAATTTTATATCCTTACCTTTTCGGATCTTTAGCAACCATCTGCTTTAATGTTCCATCACGGTGGCACAAATCAACTGCAGCACGAACATCTTTGTACATTCGAGCATAACTGGAAGGGCAATTCATAAAGGATACATATCAAGTTGCGATCATGTATAGCTATTTAGTGGCCGTTTGATGGTTTCTACACAAATATATATCATGCATTTTCATTTCCCACTTACACCAAACACAAATTTTCCAATATTTGACAAAGAAAAAACGTGACCAGCCTTACAATAATTATTGGACTATGCATCTGTTTCACCTGCCAACTACCATATATGTGGCAAGAGCAGCTTAAATTATCATTTAACCAGCAGCACTGCCTTAAACTCTTAAATTCAGGTAGAATAAAATCAAATTCAACATTATTGATTGAGTTCTCTGTGATTGCATACACATTAAGAAGTCAAATCTCCATGGAAAGCAATATATCATTTATGAATGATGACATAGTAAACTCCTTTAAAAACCTGCCCCATTTTTTAAAATTATAGACAGAAATATTGCAGTCTCAATACTTTGTTGTTTAAGAGTGTAAAGCATTCAAAATTCTCAAAAAGAAAATTCTTGCATGTAGTTAATAGACTCACTCAACACCCTCATGAAGCTTTCCAGGATTGCAATCCTTAAAATCAACCAGTTGAGCGAACAAGTAAGCCTCCGCAAGTGAAAAGAGGGTATCAACTAGAGCGTAGTCTGGTTCATCAAAAGAGTCACGAACTAAAGTATTGCCATAGGTCCCAACTTTATCTTCTTTAGATAATTCTCTAAATCCATGATAGGCTACTTTCACATACTTGTGGCGGTCCATCTAAGTATACAGTCAGCTATCCAACAGTCAAATAGAGAGAAAATATTTTTTTAACAGTGAAAGTGATTGAGAAAGAATAATTTAAAAAGTCTAAACCTTCAATATGTTGCCTCTTTTTTTGTCTAGAACCAAACCTCTCACCATGTACTTCCAATCAAAGGACCAATTTAGTAACTGCAAAATACAAAAGATTTTATGAAAAATACAAGAAAATGTTAGAGAAATTATTCCTACAGAGAGTATGCAAAATAAAGAAAATCCTTCAACAAAAGTGAAGAAGGAAGAAGTTAGTAGGTCTATGGAGAAAAAACACATAACACAAAAGCACTACCATCATAATTAATGAATGAAACAGGATAAATTAATCAAACATGGTAAAGAGTTCTATGAGACTAATTGGGCAAACCTCACGAGGGTATCCCAAATCATAAACGAGCTTTTTAATTGTTCCTTGATAAGCAAGAGATTCAAAAGTTTCAGGTTTGTATTGTGCCAGAGTATAATCCATGTCAAATCCCACAGCAACAATGTTCTTCATATTCAGTGACCGGTTACAAAATATCTGCTTGCCTATAACAGTTTTACATCCATGTTCATGAGATGATGACCATACATGTGGCTGTTTGCCCCTATCATCACCGGTGAATTCCACCAATCTTGGCTCTTGTGCGTCACTTTCAGTGTTCTCATCCATTGAATTCTGAGCATGCAACTGGTTAGCTCCTGATAGATTTAATCCACGACAAAGAGTGATAGAATTGTAATTATTAGGAATCACTTTCGTACATGTATCAACCGCACAATGTAATAATGAAGCTCATGCGCGGCCTATTTTTAGTAAAATTAAATTGAGCTCCATGACTTTTTAAAAGACAAAAATTAGGTGTTACTCTTAAAGTGCTTGTGTTGCTATTCTCCAATCAAAATTGGAATATCACCTCGTTGACTTTAGTTTTGATTGGCTAATTGCTATCCCAAGCGTAAAGGCTTAAATACTCACACCATGCCATTAAATCCATAAGGTGATAAATTTTAGGAGGAAATGATTTTAAAGAAAACTGCAAAAGATCTTAAAAAATATAAGAATGAATGGTGTATAACCACTTTCCTGAAAGAGGAATCTGACATTTTACATTGGTATCGAATAGTGAAACAATTATAGCATACAAATGTTCCAACTCTAGAAATCCCTCAGCGTGGGCGCCAAGAAAGACCTATCTAAGTTTCTAGCATCAAACATTTCCCTCCAAAATTCCATCACGCTATAACTAGCTCCATATCATCAGAATGTATAAGGCAGTAAAACAGCGAGAGAGAATTGAGACAGCTTCGAGCACAAGAAATGGGAGGAGGAGGAGGGAAACGGACCTGGTGAAGTGGCGTGGGCGAGGGAGCGACGTGGTTTGGCGGATGTTGGGGAAGCGAAGCGAAGCGGAGGAGAGAAAAGAGGTGCGAGTAGAGGAGAGAGGTTAGAGAGAGAGAAAGAGAGGGTCCTTTTGGGGAATTGCATGGTGCAGCGATTAAATAGGCGTAGGCATGGTGAGTGAATGGGAATCAGATGCTGATGGGAGTGCAAAGTTGGCGTCCGATGCGCAAACGCAATCAGCACTTGGAAATGCAGCTTCGCCAGCATTTACAATTCCTTTTGTGCCTAACTAAGCATGTGTTGGAAAATGGATTATTCCTATACCAATAACTAATTCATGTTGGCGAAGGAATTGGAATTCATTCCCCTTGCCTTTTCCTTTCCTTGGGTTGGGTGGGAAGAGGAAACGAAAGGGTTCCGGGGAATTGAGATGACACGTGGATGAGATGGAGGGGCCAGTGCAGTGCAGAGCTCTTGCGATGGTTGTGGCGTGGATAAGTAGTAGTCAACAATAATCCCAAACTCAGATCAGAATCGGAATCAGATGATGCCATCTCCTTTTTTTCTCATCCTTTCTTTTTCTTTTTCTTTTTTAATTTCCATCTGTCCTTCAGGTACACAAGCATTTTCCCCCTCCCACGTGAATATTAATACATAAGGCTCTTTGGATTAAGATTAATAAAAATCTTTTATGTGCCATCAACCGGTAGGTTAATTCCCTATGGACTATTATAGCATCACATATGGTTTTGGATTTGTCCTTCAAAATTATTATAGCAAGTAAATAATATCTTATTTATTTATTTATTCAACTTTTTTTTTCTTTATCGTAAAAATGAATTAAGGTTTAAGAGAGACCATCTAGTTATATTACTAAAAAATATTGCAATTAGTAAAATTACAAAATTTTTACTGTAGACAATATGGGTAGGTGGTTTACTTGAGGAAAGGTTTAGAAGGAGATTATTTTTATATACTAATTGTTAATTTTTTAGAAATAATAATGGAAGTTTGACTCATGTCTTTAGAATTTACTATTTCTTTAAGGTTCTTTAGCTCTCGATAGATTATACTTGAATTTTCTTTGGTGATATTAAAGGTTTGCTTATCATAAACCTTAAAAATGTTAAGAGGGGTCTCTCATGCCCCTATTTTGGAGTCTCTTTAACAAATAAGGAATAAATTCCTTTATAACCAAAGTGGAGTCTGGTTGTGTATGTTAGAAACAATATTAAAAAATGTCATGGATAGTTGTGTGCAGGCTCAAGATCTTCTCTAAAAGTTTGACCTCAATTCTACGACTATTGAAACACATATATTGCTTATTAGACTCCTCCTACACTCGATTGGATCAACTTTAATAATGATGAACAATTAACAAACTTGGTATGGTTGTTGTTGGTTTTTGTTTTAAGGAAAGTTTGGGTGCATTTATTTGTGCTTATACTGTAAAATCAATGAATATTTTATCATGTTGGCTAAATTATGGGGCATGCTTACTAAATCCAATGGCTTCAAGAAAATAATGTTTGATTTTGATTCTGTTGTTATTTATTTTACTACTGGGGGTTATATTCCTCTCGTATGAGTGTTAATCTTGTGGATCTAATCTTATTTTCTCCTAAAGGCCTTCAAATTGAATGGAACCACAATTTTAAGGAAGCCAATCAAGTGATAGACACACTAGCTAAATTTGGCCTAACTCTCAATAACGATGGAGTGTTTGATTTTGTGCCTGGTTACATTTATGTTTTGATGCTAGCTAATAGCATAGGTATAAACTTTGATAGAAAGTATTAACCAAAAAAAGGGATTGAGTAAGAACTTTGTCTTCAACCCAATTCTTGACTTTCACAATGTTGAATTAGTACAATTGCTTTAACAATTGAAGAATGATTCTTACAAATAGGTTAAGCCTAATCCCTCAGGTCAAAACTTCTAATTATACATTATCATGAACCCTAATCCCTCAGATGATCAGATTATGCAAATTGATTTGCATGAATGGTAAGAACCTCCCAATTAGTAAAGTTTAATCCCTTAGGTTATCTCCAATTAGGTTGAAAACTTTATTTTTTAGATAAAGACCATGATTCATTTTTATCCTTTAATTCTTAGATCAATTTTTGGATGATCAATCCAAGAAAACATTAAGGATAGGAATTCCAATCAGTAACCAAAGCTATTGCATTTCAACTACAACAAGAGAATTAACTAAGCCTCGCTTCATAATCTATCTCTATCAATCCTTGGAATCTAGCCATACACGATGGAAGAAATGAAGGAGACTGAGATGGAAAAAGGTTTCATGGCGGGAAAATAAACTCTAAAACTTTATTCTATTTTGAGAAAGTGATGGATTGTGTGTAATATTACAAGTTTAGGTACTATATATAGGTAACTAGAGTAAAAGTTAAGGAACTTAATTATAACTGTGTCACTTGTCTCATAACTAAAAGTTACATAATTAGGTGCACAATGCAACATTTTTTTCAATAATGGTGGCATTTTTCTTAACAAAGGCAACATTTTTTAACTATTCTTTTCTTCAACTATTCTTTTTTGCTTCTTTACTTGTTTGTTAAGTTACCATGCATAAAATTAACCAAACATTAATTAATTATTTTATAATTAACTCATTTATAATTAACTTAGATTTTCACTATATTTCTAATTTATGAATACTTTTATTTATTTTAAACATAATTAACTCATAATTAAGAGAGAGTAGGTCAATAATTAAGTTTCTTTGAAACTTGTCACTCTTACACTGGTGTGGTAGGAAACCGATATTATCTATTAAAGTCAAATGAAGATTGTAAGGTTGTTGTGATTCCGTTAAACATACCAGTATTTTACAATGTGGGGGTAAATAATGTGTCGCTTATAAACATACTTTGACGCTCAAGTCAGTACGATATCTAACATTGGAGCTCAAGCTTCTAGGTTGGTTGAACATGTCTTAAAACCATAGTAAATGAGTGGTATTTATAGGAATCATATTTAGTTTTAATCTTTAACATGTCAAGATGCGTGCTCTATTGAAGAAGGAAAAAGTTTTGGCACCTTTATCTTGAAACCTACAAATATCATCAAAGAGGATCTTGTAGAGTAAGAGGAGAAAGCCCATTCATTGATTTTGCAATCTCTCTCCGATGAGGTTCTTGATGAGGTTGCTAAAGAATAGACAACTACAGGACTTATGGCTAAAATTGAAAAAATGGTTTATGGCTAAGTCAATTTGCAACAAGTTGCTTATGAAACAACATTTTCTCTGCGGAATTATATTAGAAGAATATTTGATCCGGTCTCCATACCGGCCTATGGGCAAGCCGATAATTTCCACCTAGAGCCACCATGGTGATCGACATCTTGCATGAAACTATGATCTGACATTGGTTAGCGGCATCGTGTATGAGACCCATGATTTAATATCGGTATGAGTCACTCTCTCAATACCTGCAGATCTAATATCGACATAACTCAACAGTCCAAAAGTCTGGAAGTGCACACTTAAATCAAACTCTTATTGAACGATGTCTCATATCAGACTTTTATTGAATAGACTTGTTTGATAACTAATTAAGTCTCACATAGACTTTTTATGATGGATTCCCCCTTCATTTATAACATTTGCATATCAGACTTGTAATCTGAAACACTTAATCGAACATATTACATTACACATAAACAAACTTTATTTAATTAAATGTCTTGATATGTGTTATTAATAAATCTTAAGGTCTAATAAATAATGACCAATAAATCTAAAATCCTTTGCAAACCATACTTGGTTCTAACAATTTTCCTTTACAAAAATCAATCTAATAAATTATAATACATTCCTTATAAAATTACCCAAACATGTAAATAAGTACTTTCCCCAAAAATCAAGAAAATAAAAACTTTTCAAAACACACACTAACAATTTGCAAGTCTTTTCTCCTCAGTTGACCCATCAACATTCTCCTCGGATGAAACCAAGCTAAAGTCCCTGATCATACAAGCAATGACTAATGCCAAGGAACAAAAACATACCTATGTTGGGTTCTTTACCTTATTTCTCTCCTCGAGAGCCTCAACTTGTTAACCACGGTATCCTTTCAGCCCTTGAGCTGCTGAGGAGTTGCGAGAACCCAAACTTGATCCGCCCATCTAAAACACATGCAACGACCTACATAAAATTTTAAAGGTTACAATATTTGTTAATGTGAAGGGTGTGGCAAAATAAATTTGACCCATAAAAAACAAGTTAAAAAATGGATGGAGACAATTGTTTGGCTTGTCGGCTCATTTAAACCTGTCAATAACAGGTTAGAGACGAGCCAAAGCGTCACATGAATGTTGGTTTATTAATGAACATTGTTAATATGTAAAATATATTTTATTAAAATTTATACCCGTAAAATTTTACAAACATTTTTTTTATTATAATTACTTTTAAAATTTAATAAGTAATTTTTTCAAAAAAATACAACCCAGGCACGATAGAGATGCTGCTGCTAGTATAGGATATAGATAACATTATCTATGATTAATCTCACCCGAAAGAAGCAACGTCCGAAAAATCGCGCGAGTTAACGTAGGTGAGCAAACGCAAGCATTAACAATGCCATTGCCAATGGCCATTTCCCCTTTAACTTCTTTCCCAGGCATCTTTTCATCCACCATTACCGCGCGCCCTTCACTTCCTCCAAAACGCAGCGTTCTCTCTCGCAGAGACATTGCTCTGCTTTTTTTCTTCTCTTCCTCTTCCCCTGCATCTGCGATCGACATTGGCATCTGTACCAACCATTCTTCTTCTACATTCTCTATTACTCCTCGCACTAATTCGTGAAAACCCTAATTCTTGGAAATTTGTTCGCAGCAGGACCCAAGAACTGGCTGAAAGAGCAAAAGAAGAAGTCCTCCAAGTTCTTGTTGGCACCCGTCGATGCCTCCCGCGAAACCCTTCGCTCTGTCTATCTATTACTCAGTACGTCTTTTCTCCGTTCTTGCTACGCTCACGCGCACATTGCTTCTTATCTTAATTAGGGTTTGATTCGGCTTCTTTTGCAGCGGAAACCGATGCTACTTATACGGATGAGGATTTACAGAAATTTCAGGAGCTCTTCAGATCTGCTGCTAGGGATTGCGTTCCACAAGACCGGAATTCTTTCGTTACTTTCCAAGCCAACACCGGAGTAGAGGTTTGTCTTAGTTTTCTAATGCGACACATAGTTTGAATGTTTCGCTTGTTTCACTAATTAGGGTTTGAACTACACAATGGGAAATAGAAACACGACGGTGGTTGAGTGTCAATTATCAAATATTTGCTAGTTCAAATTACTGATGACTCGGCAATTATTATTATTATTATTATTATTATTATTATTATTATTATTATTATTATTATTATTATTATTAATTTTCCTGGATTAAATGGATCTTTCGGGTATCAAATGATGACTGATAGATTTCGTGTTAAACAAGCGATGTTTCTTTTAAAAATCATTGTTATCTTTTAAGCTGGATAATATTCTTTTTCACGACTTTTGTCCAAAAAAGCATTCAGCTCAAGTGAAACAAGCTTTCAGATGGAGACGTGATTTGCCACCACTGTCTTTTTTGTTCAGGTGTGCACGTTTCGGTTGATTGTGAAGAATGCGGCCTCTTTGCTTGGAAATAAGGATCCTGTAAAGTTGAAAGCCGAAGCTTTGCTGGATAATCTTATAAGGTATCCGTTTTCCAGAATCTGTGTGCAGTAGCCTGTACTTGTGTTCATCAAATCCTTTCTTTCGGTTCACTTTTTCAATCTTTCAGAGTCTGATTGGTTGCAAATGCAGAAAAATTGTGGGAAGCTTCTTCTTTATTTAAGAATACTATACTATATTTCTGCTACACATATACAAAGAAAACAATTATTTCAAACTTGGATTTTCTGTTTAAAGCTAAAGAAATATGACCTTTCTGAGTTTAAGAACGGTGTGCGGGGTCAACTTGAACTTTGTTTATGTAACTGGGTTACCAAACAGACACTTGATCGTTAAACAGTACCAATATCACTTTTTTTTTTTTGTGTTTTTTCCTTTAAATTTCTTGCATGCTGTCTTCATGCATTGGCATTATTATCTACACCCCTTTTCTCCTCCCTTTTAATACTCCTTTGATCCCTAAACCCATGCAGTTTATCTAATTTGATGACTTCTGATGGTGAATACTTGTTTACCATATCACTTCTTATAATGCAGATCTTTCACTTCAATGAGTGGGTTGGCAAGTGATACCAACGTTCAACTTGCATCAGATAGGTATCTCCTTGATAGTAGTTCACAGGAATACTAGGGAAGGTTATTTTGAAGAAAATTTTGCATGCTATTATTCGAGAAAGAACTGAACCTAGTTTATTGCACCCCCCTGCCCCCACAATGCTAATATCAACTATTAATGGATAATCTTCATATTACTCTGTTACAATTATATTTATGTTATGCCTTGCTGCACTTAATATATACGTCTGATGAATGAGAATGCCCTTGCTTCTGTGATAATTGACCAGTAATGGACTTATAACTTTTCTATTCACTTGATTTACCCAAATGAGGGATATTGGGAAAGTGTGAAAAATGTTGTCTCCGAAAATGAAAAGTGGCAGTCAAGTTGCTGGAATCGTCAGTAGGTTGGATCTACCGGTGGATCTTTCATTGATCTGTTTTTAACAATTAAAATTAGATGTTATTGCATTTTGATTAAAATGGGCTTCTTTGATGGTTTTCTGTGTCTTGATTACTTTCTTTAAACTGCTTGTTTATTGATGTTTTAAAGGATTTATATGGATTCCATTATAACAATGGTGCTACCCTTCTTCAATTTTAGAGACCACTTTTATGTCCTAAACACATGAATTTATAAACTTGTTTTTCCTCTTGATTTAATTGGCCATCTTGGTTTTTATTTTGCTTCTCCCTTTCTAAATTAAATGTTGTTTTATCTTCTATGTGATTGCTGCTTGTTATGATTTGAGATGCTAATATTTATTAAATTCCGGTGCCCCGGTACCTAGATTATCTGCCTCTGGAATAATCATTATTACTTTTTCACCAGGAGAAAGATAGCCAATGCTGTATCAGATACCATATCTTCTCTTGACAAATTTGAGCAGGGAATCAGAGATTGCCTTGAAATCTGACTGTAAAGGATAGCCTCTCCTAATCCTACTTCTTGATGTGGAAAGTTGATCATTAAAAACAAAGACAGGTATGTGCTTGGTCTAAATTTTTTATTTACTGTCTATTCCATTAACAAATAACTTGAATCTTGTTCTTACCTTCAACCAGCTACCTCAGTATCTGAACTGAGGTTAGGGTGTTATTTATGTACCAATACTTTCAATTGCTCCTCAGGGAATCTATTGGTGTAAGCAGCAATTTTCTGGTATCATCAATGTGCTGACCCGTGAGAATATCAAATATGCTTTTGCCCTAGTTAAGTTGCTTCTTTCAATTTCTCTCAATCTAAATTCTGTAAGCACTCTGCCAATACATATCTGCCATGCTTTCCTATTTATTAAATTATGTTGCTTCATAGAGGAAACACGTTTTTTTTTTATAGCTTTATCATTTTACTATTCTCGGGTATATTCATAATTTTAAAACATTGCTTATGTTATAAGCTCTTCAACGAGGGAAAAGGCTGGGAAGTTCTGAAATGATTTCTTAAATTCAGCCAAAGAAGTATCTATTAACATTTCCCCTAAATTATGGCTGTTCCTTTTCTTGTTTGGAACTGTGAGGGGAATGTCCCCATTGCAAAGAGAAGGAATCAAATGCTTATTCTTATTAATTTTCTAGTTTATATTCTGAATTTGTCACTATTTAGATAGTATATTGTGATTTTAACTGGACATTATTTTTTATTTTGTTGATGCTTTCTGCATCTTGAAAAGTTGTTTAGTTTTATTTGTGGTTAGCTTTTAAGAGAACTATTTCTACGAGTTAGGTGGTTCCGGTTCTATTAGTTTCTTCAACTAAATGACGTAAATGGAAGAATTTGTACTTGGAAAATTTGAGTGGAATTAACATTAGATGCTTTTATAATGGGACAGTTTTAACTTTTGATCAATTCAATAATGAAATATATATTAAATCATTCTAACAAAAACTAACAAACTAAAATTTACCTATTTAAAAATGTATATTTTGAATCCTATTAATAGTCTCTCCACTTGCAAGGCTAAGATGTGTAAGCGAACCGTGCTGGGTGGAAGTCTTATGTTGGATTGTCTTGTTTTTATATCCTAGTATACATTTAAATTTCATAATTTATTGAAATGAAGTTTATCAATACTATAATATAATAATTGACCCGTGCAGACCGTGGGTCACCCCCACTCAGTGTTTGTAAAATTGGAATAGTCATTAAAGTGGTAAAAACACTAATTTATGATTCATTGGATCGATTGAGACGTGATTGAACTGATAAAATAAAATATATATACTTTAATAATGTATATCATATTAAAAATAAATTAATATGTATTTATATAAAAATAAAGTTAAATTTATGATACATATTAAAATAATACACACTATGTAAAAAAATAAGGTGGAATAGTGGTTAAAGTATCCATTTACAGTCATTTAACTGGGGTTCAAAGTCCTACCTTAAGCATTTTGTAACTTTTAAAGAATTTGATATAGAATTGTCTTGACATGTAAAGAACCAGTTTTTATTGGTTTGTGTGGCCGGTTCTCATTGGATACCTGACCGGTTTTCTGGTGAATCTGTCGATTTGGTCTCTATCAGGTGGAAGATTTATTTTTTAAAAAGTTTAGGGCTGGAGTGCGAATTGGTGAAGGTAGTTATTTTTTCCTTTAGGGTGAGGGTGTGAGACAGTTATCTTTTGTTTCTATTCAAGGGCAGTGATAAGAATAAGGATTTATTATATTGTGTAATAATTTTTTCATGTTTATTTTTGGTTTACCCTTATAAATTAATTTACTCTCCAATAAAAAACACATGATCTGATATGTATAGATTAATTTGCACATCTCAATATTTTTTGTGGTTACTCAACTTTAGGAGAGAAGAGAAACGGAGAAGTTATTAATTTGGGTCATGAGGTTATTTAAAGCTATTTGCTCTCTCAAGCACAAATCCAGATTCAATACATTCAATAATTTGGAACGGTTGGATGAGTCTTAACGGAAGTCATTTATCATTATTCTTCATCCAACGGTTTCCAGAATACTGATTGTACTGACAACCTGGATTCCTCAAGCAATTCAGTGTAAACATTGTACGAGCGATATCACATGGGCCAAGCAAGCAGTATTGGACGAATCTGCCATTAAAGTTTGATATCTACTTTCCATGTGCTATTGTACAATGCAATCAATGAGGATGCATCTAGACGAGATACTACTGAGTAGACATGAATTGGAGGCAAAGATATTTATCAGGACTGAGTTAGTAGCTCTTGATGCGCAGCACTTTGATCGGGTGAACCGGATGCCTCTACCAAGTACAATCGACAGCATGGCTTTCCATCGTCTGGATTGGTTTGTATTGACCTAGGCAAGTTGCGGAGCTTGTTGAAGAGATTTAACGGATCACTCAATAGACCAAAATGGGCATCTGGGTCTCCAATTTGTGAAAGTTTAACATGATTGAAGCCAATGGATGGCAAGAGATGGTCTGGCCAATCGCAGTAAAATTGGAAGGCTGAATTAGATAACGTGGTGGTTGATGGCTTATTCATGAAGTCTGCTAATAGGACGGTGTGGGTTAGGGTGCATTTGTTAGATAAAATCCTCAGAACTTGCATGGCGTGGGATTGGGTGAGGTAGTAGAGGATGCCTTCTAGAATCCAAACAGTGCTCTTTTGTGGCAAGTAACCTGCAATCTGAAGCTTTTCCATCCAGTCACTTTCTCTTAAGTCAGCTGCCACTCTGGTTAAGGATTTGGCTTTGGACATAATGTGCTGAGAGTCATATGCCGTGTCCTTAGCCGCTTGTAGAATAGTGGTTTTTACCTTCAACACCTCTGGAAAGTCAACCTCATAGACATCGCTGTCCTTTAAGCAACCCAAGCGATATGCTCTCGTGTCCATGCCTACATTAAAAGTTGCAACCTTGTCATTTTATATAATTTTTTGTGCGGAAAAATTACTAATATATAGAATTAGGTTGGGTCACTGCTTCTTTCGGTATGAATAGTTTAGATTCGTTACCCTCTTTCAGCTTCCCTTGGCTCCTTCCCTCGTCTTTAATGAGGGGTCTTTAGGATTTGCATAGTGAAATAATAATCTGGGAAATGGGGTGTTGCCAAATGATAACAATACGGTGATATGTATTTGGTTGTCATGTCATTCATTGTGTTTAGCTACTAGATGAATAGGCTGTGGTTCACAAATGGCTAATAATGACATAAGAAATGGTTTGTCAAAATCATAAAAGTTGAACCCCTAGGATCGGTTTAATCTCTAATGGTTGGGGCTTGAGTAATCACTTTGAGGTTCTATATTCAATCTCAATGTTTAACTAATTTCATTGCAAATAAGAAAAATCATGAAACTTGCCCTCTAGATATCTTAAGTAGACAATTCTTTACATGCTCTATATCATGAAACATGTCTTCAAAATATCTTGAAAGGGAATTCACCTAAACATTCACAAATTTTCGGGCAAATGCTATTGAGTATTCCACATTTGACCCACACAGTTACTTATTTTGAGTTTCGCACCCAAGCAGGAAATGATAAAGTTACCAATATTACTATTGAAATATTTTAAAAATGATCAAAGCTGTTCAGTTTAGACAAAATGAAATTAATCTGTAGCCTGGAGTTGACAAACCTGCACCAAGAAGAACAACTTGTGCTTCTCTGCCACTTGGGGAATTAAGAGCATGTTCTAGTCTAGAATCAAACCAAAGAGTTCGAACTGCAAGAATGACGCCAGAGATTTCTCGGGCATTGTTGAGACGGTCGTTCTTGATCTTTTCATGGAGGTTTCTCAAGTAAGTCTCCCCTGCAAGTAAGTCAGCAAGTGGATCATGGGTCACATGCTTCCACATAGCCCTTCCCGCAGCAGTCTGGCATGCTGACCTTTGAAGGGAATCCCATTCTTTTTCAATAGTTGCATGGATTTCTCTAACAGCTTCACTCTGCAACAAGTCTGGAAGCTTCAGTTCTGCCCATGCTTGGTCTTCGTTAGACATGATTGTGTGTAACACAAAATATAGGGGGATTAAGAGGTTTCTGAAGAGGATAGTGCATGTTATTTATATATAGTGGAGTTTAAAAGATAAGGAAAAGAGAACCACACAGAATCAACGCTTGAGAGATGCCTAATATCGTATCCAGCTTCTGGCCTTAACGAAAAGCAAGGTAACAATGCAGTCCACGACTACCACAATTACATATCCCGACCCTTTCCGTATGTCTTGGCTGTCTCTTTTCAACTGCAAAAGTGACATTCTGTGGTTCCCACTAAAGATGACTATGGCTATTGTGGGTGCCTCACCTTGGTTGACAACAACTGTCTCCAGTACATATAATTCTAAGCTATAAGATGTGGGTTCCCTTATAGTGTTTATCTCTCCCATGTAACCAAAGATAAACTATTAAGTGGATCCAAATGAAACATAGCTTGATTGAAATAATTGAGAAATGATTTAATTTAATTTTCAATTAATTTCAAAACTTTAATATTTGGTATAGTCTAAAGGTGTTGTTTTAAAGAATTACTTGCATTAATATTTACTTGGAAAATGTTAATCAGTGTTTAGGACATTGATTAAGAAATTAAAATAATTATTTTATTTAAGACTCATTAATAGTGTTTTCTAATTTATAAAATAGGTGCAGCACAAACTTCTTTTTATATAAAAACACTACCTTTAACCTTAAAATCTATCTACAAATAAATAATTATTTATATTAGTAACTTGTCCTTAATATATTCCTCGTTGATTTGCTTACTTTAATGTCTGCCATTTTTTATTTCCTCTTATTCTTATTATAAAAAAAGTCTTATTTTTATAGGAAATAGCAAAACATTTTTAAGTGCATCAAGTTTTAATACTCCTATTCCTATTTTATTGTGAGAGTTCAAAAGTTTTTTTAGTCACATTATCGGTTGTCCTATATTAAACATTTAATACCAGGTGTAAAAAAACTCTAATATAAGTTATAAATATTAATATTGATGAATTACTTTTTTATTTTTTACGATCATGAGTGGAGATTGTATTACATTCCTTTAAATGCCTGTACAAGTGATCAACTTGTGTTGTCCTACACTTCTTTGTTGACAGTAAAAGTATAGAAAACTTATTCTTATAAGGGTTTGTTTACTTCAATTTTTAGGCGGTAACCTTTTATTGATAAAGAATGTATTTATTAAATTTTTATATTTCTAATGCATTTATTGTACCTTTTTTTTCCATAAAAAATGCATAACCTCAGTCGTAGAATCTTAAGTTAACAAAATTCCTAACTTTAAAGTGAGTAATTTATAGACATCCAAAATCTAACACTCATAAAATTTCCCATCCCACATTTAATTATCTTTCACCTAAAAAAGAAGCGTTTACTAAACATTATCTTTCAACCAATCAACATGTGGCGCTTACATGCATCCGTGCGGTGGTACCAAGTTCCTTAATACCTAGGACCAGAGGAAGTCGCAAGTACTATTTGTTATGCTTACTTGTTCCTTTGTGTATGTGACCGCATTTTACGAGTTCCTTTTTTAAAAACAACAAATTGAACCTTGTTTTTAAAAAGTTCGATTAAAATTAAACTTCCACTGTAATAATTAATCAGCTATTTTAATGACAAGATGTATTTCGTGGGTTACTTGATTAGTCACCTATGATGCACGATGTACATGCATTACCTAAGGTCCAAGAATAATATTAAAATTAGTGATCATCGTTTTACCATGAACCATTGTATCCATGACATGGACTAGTTTTTTTGGAATCTTGAGAATATTTAACTTATACCCTACTATTGCATTAGATAATTACACCTTGACCCCTCATCATAAAATTTGATAATTATACTTTGCCCCCAATATTTTGAAGTGGTAACATAACCCCAGCTCCTATTTTAAAGGTACACCGCACGCCCATTTTGGCGGGAAATGCCAACGGCATCATGAATCAGTCTCACGGCATCTAATTTTGAAATTAAAAATAAACAACTCATTTTCGGTTTCATTTGTAAACCAGTAGCAAACCACACAGTACACAAACAAACCTGTACACAACTACACATACACTACTTCTCAGTACATTTTATCATTTTAATTGGCCGCATGGATTGTTATGGTCACGAAAATATATAACTACAAAATTAACAATCTTACATTTCATTCATGTAAACAACTTGATAACAATTGTATCAACTATATCAAAATTAATTTTATATACCTTTTACTATTTAATTCAAAATATAAAATCTAATTTATAACTAATATAATATTATACTTATTAATTTATTCCTGAATAAAATATATATACACTTCCATTGATCCTATGTATAAGATAAAGAAAAAATTAATCATAAAAATAGAAAAAATATTTTAGTGTATTAACACTTTTTAATACATGTTTTATTACCGAATGGAGTATTTGACGTAATATTTATTAGTGTACAAAAGTAGTCAGGACCTCTTATATGTCAACATTTTTTTTAACCAATTTACTAATATATAATAGTCAAAAAGAAAATTGTCCTTATTTAAATCTACCCTCAAATGGGAAAATAAAATCCGTTGGAGGTGAAACTCATATTTTCAAAAGAGTCTTCGGTTCAAAATTAGATTTCATTAAGAATCTTTTATAGTGGAAGTATTTAATCTAAACCGTCCGGAAATAGCATCATTAAAATGCAGCAATTTGACGACCATAATTTTTTGACATATATATCATTTTTATTAAAAATATATATGTATGTTATTAAAATTTATAAAAATTAAAAAATATAATAAAGTATGAAACTCATAAATTTTTGTAAAACTTATACAAAAGATGAGTTTGAATTACATAATTTTAAATTTGTCTTTTTTAAACCTCACTTTAACTATTATAAGATTAAGATTAGGAATACAACTTTTTTACTAACCTCACTCCCATTACTTATGACTTGACTAGTTGCAACCTACTTCTATAACTACCACCTTACTAGTATAACAACTTGTTTAGTTAAAAGTTGTAATTGGTCAAACTGAAATTAATCTTAAAAAAAATTATACGATTAAGCAGAGTTTTGACTATTTTGAATAACGTAAAGGATTATATTAAATTTTAAATTTTTTCATTTTTTATAACTTTATTTTCTCAACTACATATTAAATGGGAAACTAGGTGAATTTTAAATACATGTGATTTTAGGACAAGTAATTCTGTATGAAGTCTCGCTGGAGTTAAACATATCTTAAAAATAGCAGCTGCCGAAAGAAATTGTGGCATGCATATGTGCCACTGGCCAAATATATTATAGGAAGAAAAAAGGAGTCATTTAGCCAAAATTATATATTATCAAATGGATTCCACGATGCACCCACACCACACCGAAACCAATAGAAATATTTTAACTTCATTAAAAGACAAATGGACATACAGATACCCTCCAACTTAGCTGATATGACTCATATTTGGTGCAAGTTTTTGGTTCAGAAACAAATTTTTCAAACGATTAGTTGTTAAAAATTAAACTCTATTTCATAATTAGAGTAATTTTAAGCCAAGAAATAGTATCCGTCAGTTCTGCTTTGCCGGAAGATTACTGCAAATTTAACCTGTGCTGTCGAATATTCCCTCACTCACTTCAATGTCGATGTCTTGTTCGTTTCTTTCTATTACTTCCACTTACAAATATATAAATCATTGCTCACAGCCACCGCCATATGTTACGACTCCGACGACAAGCACGCGTGCAACATTATCTATTGATTATTAAACCCATTAATACTGTAATAGTGCTAGTGGGTAGGTTTAAATAATTTGTATCCATTTTGATTCCAAATTTCAGCATTTTTAATATATAATACAAACTTATTTAAATTTTCATTCTAAAAATAAGGGATATATCTTATGAGAATGAGAAAAACGAATTTAGGCCGTATGATTAAAATTAAAAGTTTTTAAAGTTACATGTTCACTTAAAAAGGTTATACGAATTTTTTAAGAATTCACATGCTTAACCATCGATTATACTTCCTACAGACCAACACGAGACCTTTCCAGTGTGTTTTGTCCTCAATCACACACTTACTGAGAACTTCCAGGAGGTCACCCATCCAGAATTACTTCAAGTTAAGCACGCTTAACTTAACTTTGGAATCCTTAAGTGATAGGCCACCGAAAAGGCTAATGCATTTGTTGGTATAGGTAGTACGAATTTATTCCTTTAAGCTATCATCGACTGTATAGTTCCACCTATGTCGATATTTATTAATAATGAAAAAGTAAAAAAGTTTTTATTGAAAATTGGGTTAAATATATTTAAAAATCACATAAAACTATATTGGTTTTAATTTTAAATAGAAATTTTTACTTTATTTGTTTATTATTATGTGCAATCTTAAAAAAATTATTTATTTATTTATACCACTTTTGTTCTATTTAATTTGTAATCATTTATCTTATTTTTCATTCGTAATATTCTTTAAATTTCTTATACTAATATTTTTGCATATTTTATCTATTCCCATTTATCAGGACAGGAATACGAGTATAGAAGTAAAACACGCTTTACTATTACTTAAAATTAGGATAGGAAGAAAATTAGAAAAAAGTGTAAAAATTTTGTGAAGATTGTTGACGAGACGAGTCAGCTTCGCAATATTGGAAAAGAAAAGTAATCGAAGCCGCAGAGTAATCATAAAAAAAAGATAGTTAGAGTTAGTGTTGAAATTTGTTTGACATTGATTCTTATGTGAGTAATAAGAAAGAGAGAGATGGAAAAAATGGTGGCATAAGAAAGAAACTGATCAGAGAGAGAGAGAGAGAGATGGCGGCGGAGGTGCCGTGCTGTGGAACAAAGTTCGCTCTTTACGTAGCCATCATCGTAGGATTGGTCTGTTTCGCCGGATTAATGGCTGGTCTCACTCTTGGACTCATGTCTCTGGGTATCGTCGACCTCGAAGTTCTCATGAGATCTGGTCGTCCTCAGGATCGCCTCCATGCTGGTCTCTCTTCTTTTCTTCTTCCTAAATTCAACCATCTTAATTTCTTCTTTCTCACTTCCCACTCTTGTTTTTTTGCAGCCAAAATTTATCCAGTTGTTAAGAACCAGCATCTTTTGCTTTGCACGCTTTTAATTGGAAACTCCTTAGCCATGGAGGTCTTGTTTCTTCCAATTTTTATATTTTTTAGGGGAAATACTTATAGAATTTATTTGACTGTCCTTAATTTCCGATTTTAATTTTAGGCTCTTCCCATTTTTCTTGATGCACTCGTGCATCCGGCCGCCGCAATCTTGATTTCGGTCACCCTTATCCTCATGTTCGGAGAGGTAGTTACTACTGTTTCGTGTGAAAAAGTGATAAGTAACTTTAATCATTTAACTGGGTATGTCCTGTTTTGTTAAGGTTCCTTCTGTCTTCCTGATTGATGCAGATATTGCCCCAAGCAATTTGTACAAGATATGGATTGACTGTTGGAGCGACACTCGCACCACTTGTTCGTGTTCTTCTTTTGGTTTTCTTCCCAGTCTCTTATCCCATCAGCAAGGTAGCTTTCACTGTGAATATATATATATATGATATGATATTGAAAATAAAATTAAATGAATAAATTTTGATGATGTAATATTTTTCAGGTTCTTGATTGGATGTTGGGTAAAGGACATGCTGCCCTTTTAAAGAGGGCAGAGCTCAAGACTTTTGTGAATTTTCATGGCAATGAGGTATTTATATACATAGTTGGAATTTTAAAATTCAAAGTTAGAGATGAGTTACTCGTGGAAATAAAGTTGGTCCAATGGTTGGGAGAGCGGAGAGTTCCTCTTAATAATTCTAACAAAAACTAACAATTAAAATTTGTCTGACAAAAGAAGAAGGGTAGTGTTTTATATTCGTTTGAATGCTTTTGTGTTTTAATGCGATGGTTTGATGTGGGATTTTATAATTGTTATTTATGTTCCACCTCTATCAATATGGCTCCGCCTTGTGCTCTGATGCGGTTTAGCTATACTTTGTTCTGTTGTCTAGGCTGGTAAAGGAGGAGACTTAACTCATGATGAGACAACCATCATAACTGGTGCACTTGAATTGACTGAAAAGACTGCAAAAGATGCCATGACTCCCATATCAAAGGCATTTTCCCTTGATCTGGATGCAACTCTAAATTTGTGGGTTTATGGATTCTTCATCATTCTCTCTGCTATGCTTATATCTTGTTTTGTTCTAACTGTTTCCACTTTGTCTGTACTGCAGGGAGACACTGAATTCCATAATGACAATAGGTCATAGTAGAGTTCCAGTTTATGCAGGAGAGAAAACTAATATTATTGGACTTGTTCTGGTAATTTTTCTTCTGTGCCAAGATTTAAGTTTATTTATCGTCTTTTGTTTTGCGTGTTGGTGTGTACATTAGATTGTAACATTGAATTGTTTAGCCCTTGCTCCCCCTTCACCTGTTGCAGAGTGTCTTGTTTATTCTTGGCATCGATGTACACTAATGACTAATCCAACACTTTGAGATACAAAGTTTTGGTAGATGATATTTGATTATATCATATGTTGCTATAACATTCTGTGAGTAATGTTTGCAAGGGTTAGTGCCAAGACTGGTTTATTTGTTTTCTATATCTTTTTTCTTTTTTTTTTATAATTGTTGTTTGAATGAAATGGTGTAATAAATATATGCATCTGATCTTTACACAGAAGTATTAAGCCTAGACAAGGGAAAGGTTTATAAGGACCAATGCCAAGCTTGAAACCTTCTATCATATCCTTATAATTTTTGGTTTACGATATACCTAATGATAAATTATGCATCTGATATTGCGAGACTGAGAAGGGTATACATGAAACACTAGTATCAAGTCACTCTGAAATAACAGATTTTTGGTTCAATAAATATTTTGAAAGAACATCGACTATCCATTGTTATGTTATTCATTGTAGTTTACTTTGTTCACTAATATATGTGCAGGTTAAAAATCTCTTCATGGTTGATTCGAAGGCTGCAGTTCCTCTAAGAAAAATGATCATCAGAAAAATTCCTCGGTAATTCCTTTTCACACACAAAATAAGATACAATGTCGTTACCAATGAACTTGATCAAATATGTATTAAATTTTTTTGTTAGTGTATTGCTGATTAGCCGGTATTATGAGGTAGTCATGATTTCCTCTTTGTTCTGCAGTGTTTCAGAGAACATGCCTTTGTATGATATTCTCAATGAATTTCAGAAGGGTCACAGTCATATTGCAGTTGTGTATAGGGATCTTAATGACAAAAATGAAGGTCCCAAAAAGATTAATGATGGGGAAGAACTTGATCTTAAGGACAACTGCAAGAATAAAGGAAAAAACACACCCTTGGATAAAGGTAGAGATTTAAAATGTGGAATAAACTTCATTTTGTTGAATGCATGCTCATGAAATATCATGTTCTGTAGCAGTTTGTTGGACTCATGATGCAGGATATGCTAAGTTGTTCTTTAGTTCACTTGAAAGTCTCGTAGTTCCTCCTATTTGTTGACCTTGCTGATTATTTATGAAGCATTTGTACCCAGAAATTCTCAGCTGTATTCAATTTGTGCTACCTTCTGTGAAAGTCATTTTCAGCACCATTTGGTTCTACTTCACACATCTGTGGTTTTCTATCTGTATCTTTAGGCAGGCACATGCCTCAATTACATTCTTTAGTATCATGACATGATCTTTGGTGGTTGACCTACCCAGTGAAACTCTTGGGTGTTTAATTGATTATCTTTTTTTTGGGCCTGAATGTTGCTGCATATATATATAAATAGGTGCTAAGTCAGAGGCACACAAACACAACGTTGTTACTAAGATTGATGGTACTCCACAAGCAAAGAAGAGTCCACCAGCAACTCCTGCTTTTAAAAAGAGACACAGAGGTTGTTCATATTGCATCCTGGACATTGAAAATGCTCCCCTGCCAGTGTTTCCACCCAATGAAGTAGTTGTTGGTGTTATTACAATGGAGGATGTCATCGAAGAGCTTCTTCAGGTTAGATGCTTATACTTGAATGCACTCTACTGAGAATTAGTGATATGGGCGCCAATTTTTTTAGGCATGCATGTTTGTTTTGATACTCTTCTTTTTAGTGCTGATGTGATGATGCGACTCTAGCTGTCACTGTCTCACTGAGAGAATAATGAAATTCACCTTTCACTTTTTTGTCCTTATATTCACCATTTGTTATTGCTGCAGCCTGCATTTGAACATTATTTCTCCTCTAATGTTCTTGCCATATCTGCGCTCTCAGTATTCATTAATCAAAATGGATGATTAAGTGTTATTTTTGTAGTTCATTGAAGAAAGAACTTCCTTGATTTGTCTTCTGCAGGATTATTTCCTGTTCCATGTAGATGTTTAAAATTGTCAGAATGAGTTATTTCGTTGCTAGATCTTTTAGCTTCATATATTATTATTGTCATGAATGCAACTACAGGTTGTGTGCATGTTTCCGTTGCTTTTAATTAGTTGTATATGTTGATTTCAGGAGGAGATACTAGATGAAACTGATGAATATGTCAATATCCACAACAAGTAAGTTTAAAATTGTTTCCTCTGTATTGTTATCTGAAGCTCATCGGTTTAGTTAGATCACTCACTTTGTTGCAAGTTGGTGGAATGTCTCTTTTTGGAATTTGGTTTACTGTGGTTTGGAAGGAATAGAACATTGTTGGCTTATATCGTGAAGCAGATTAAATTGATTGAGTTCTTGCGAATGCAGGATAAAAGTTAACATGAATGCTTCTAAGGAGAAGGTTCCTGGAGCAAATTTGTTGCAACCTTCTCAAGCTGTTCAAGGACACACACCAACTAATTCGATTTCTACAGCCACTTCAGCAACAGGTTCACCTACCACAATTGATCTAATCTCTGAAAGTGAGTCACTCAGGAATCAATAGTTCATTCATTAAGAGTAAGAGAATAACATAGCTTTGTGTTGATAAGGCAGAGCAGTAAATAGTTTCTTGTAAAAATTTCCCTGTATGATATTATTAATATAGAGAAAAAAACACTCCGGTAGCTTGGCTCGCAGACAAAACAGGATTGTATCCAGTTCTGTTTTATTTTATAAAAATGTACTAAACACAAAACAGAATTTGTATGGTATTTTCCTCCATCTCATTCTAACATGTTTAAGGGGTACCTAGCATTGTATCAGATCCTACCATAAAAAAAAACATTATATGAGATCCAGCAAGACAAATATATAATAATCGTGAAATGAAGTGTCGGTAGCACACTTATCAAACGTACTTTTTAATATTTATTATTGTTTAAAATTTATTCTTACTGAAATTATGGGTGAGAATCAGTAAATAGAAAGTGGGACTCATTATTTATAAGCTGTAATAAAATTCAGCTAATAATGGGGCGTGTTAGATATATTTTCTAGCATTTTTCTTAGTAATTAAGTTATGTTGATATTGGGAAGAATATGACAACAACCATTTCATGTAGCATTACCTTCTAGGATGTATTGTTGTCCTGCAAAATAACATAGGACGTGTCAAGTCCGGAACCAATTGTGAAGTTTTTTTTCTTTGGTTAAATATGATAAGGAAAATGTTTTTTTAAATATGAAATTGAGATGACAAAAGCTGTCTCCTTTGAAGGAATATCTTTCTTTCTTTTTATTTAACATTGAAGGAATATCTTTTAGATGTGTATGTATGAAAGAGATAGAAAGTGAGACCAAAATAAATATATATTGTGTCGCGTATAATGTTAATTATTTGACATATAAATAGTGGAATTATAAATTACATGTTGCAACTTGCATCAGTGTAACTATTTATTAAAAAAGAAGGGGGTTTTCTTATCTTTTATTAGGATAAATGAAATAATGTATTAACATTAATTTAAGACCATGATATTTTTTTTATATTGGATTCTCTTTGGTTAATGAAGGGGTCTAACAGGTGAGAGAAAAAGAGAACGTGTATATGGTGTCATATCTGGTGTGTATTTAAGTAACATAAAAAAAAAGAAGAGAAATGAACAAAAATAGGAAGATAAAATAAAAAACAATTAATGCTCTATTAAAATTTTAAGTATGGAATTAAATAGAAACAAGATTTTTGCTATGGTATTTGGTATTAGGAATTACTTGCAAAAGATATGGTAATAGATGCACATATAGGTACTATAGTACCTATCCTTCCTAGTTGCACACTTTTTTAATACATAGTATATGGTGTGTTTTGATGTAGATATTTAATTATATCTTTTATAAGGATAATTTTTTACACTAAAATGTGGATAATAGATCTAAGTATGAATACTTGGCTGACAAATATATATATATATATATATATATATATATATATATATATATATATTAAGGTTAATCCTTTATATTATTTATGCATCTCATTATTTTGTAATTTGAATTTGAAAAATAAGAATTTTAATCACTTCTTAATTTAAAATCACAAAGATCCGAAAGCTACTTATCATCCTAAATATGAATGATAATCTAATCCCTAATTTTTTATAACATACCATCCTCTTATTTCTTACTCTACTTGTCATCCTAAAGACAAACTATATTTTCATTCTTAATCTTATATGGTACCTGTTTCCCCCACTCTCGAAGGGAGTCCACACATTTGATTTATTAAGAACTAGATTCCTAGTAAATGCCCTCATTAGATCATGCACACAAACCAAGCACTCATCCTGGCCAACCATTACATGGGTCAGCTACATGATGCTCAACCTAGTCACCAAGCCAACCTAAAACATGACCCTGCTTGACTATCGCTAGGCCCAATCCTTGTTCGGTTAAACATTTTAATCTACATATTATTTATGATTTTTTAGAATTTTTTAGAATTTTTGAATTATTTTAATAAAATAATATTTTTTAAATAATTTTAAATTCATATAAGTGACTTAAGATTAAAAATAATTATAAAAAAATAAATTTAAATTATAAGAAAATTTTCTAAAATCTATTTCAAGTAGACTTATCTAAAAATGATCGGTTTAATAAAAATCTTAATTTTTTCCAATCGTTAAAAAATTGGAAACGTATCAATAAATTTTTATTAACAAAAAATTTTAGATTTTTAAAATTTAAACTTTATATTACTTATTATAAAATTAGTGAGGACTGATATAATATCACTAAATTTCAAAAAGGACTGATTTTGAATATTTAAAATATACCGAGTGAAAGGTTACTATTTGGCTTAAAATTCAGCCGACATTTACTATGCAAAACACTGTGCATGTACGAAATTTTTAAAAGATACATAGTAACCAGGATTGAATTTTCAAAAAATGCACAGTACTTTTATATTAAAATAATAGAATGCATAGTAATTTTCATTCCTATAAATACCGAAGGAATTCTTCTTTAGAATTCACAGTTTCAGATTAAGTTTTCTTAATATAGTAGTGCTAGTGAGATAGTGGTGGAAGTAAGAGAGAGAAATAAATTTTTTTGGAAGAAGGTTTGACCTTTCTTTTATATTTTTTAGGGTTATTTTCATATCGTTTTTAGAAATCTATTATTATACTGGAAATAATATTATTTTAAGTTACTATTCTGAATAGTAAAATACTATTTCAATAGTAAATTACTGTTCAAATAGTAAATTACTATTTACTGTTACTATTTACCGTTACTATTCACGATTTACTATTTACTATTACTATTCACGATTTACTATTTACCGTTACTTTTCACGTTTTACTATTTACTGTTACTATTCATGATTTACTATTCATTATTCACTATTTAAAATTTACCATTTTTGCTTTAAGTAGTATCTTAATTTTCATCTTGTAACTATATTAAAATGAAATTGGTATGTTTTAGAACCCGGAGACGATGCGCGTATGGATTTTCAATAACGAATCAGTATACAAGAGGTAAGGGGGAGTGAGATAAGAGTACAATATGAAAAGACATAAGAATAATGGGAGGAGTCCCCTACTCCTTTTAAATTTAATAATATTATTATTTTAAAATATTAACTTCTTAACTTAAAATTTATAATAAATTTTAAATTAAATATCTGATGTAACTAACTCTAAAATACCTATGCAAATACCTGGATAACCTATGCGAACTGGACTGAACCTATGCAAGGATTTGGATTATTATGACCTGTATGAACTGAACTATACCTATGTGAGGATTGGACTATATGGACCTACATAGACCCATGCGAGGAATGGACTATAAAGACTCAAAATTAATCTTATTAATCTAAATAACCATTAAGATTTGAATTACATATTTATGAGTGATATTTAATTTATTTGATTATTTATAATTGATAATATTTGATTTTGATTGATATTTAATTGTGATTAATAATATTTGATGTGATTGATTATATTTAGTTATGATTGATAATGCTTGATTTTGATTGATGATTTTGTGATGTGGAGTTTGAGCATATAGCGAGCATGACGGAAAGCTAAAACTCAGTAAGAATGTTCTTACCTTACTCTTTAAATTTTTATTACTTTAAATCTTTTCTTCTTAGAAATTATTCTTATTAACTTTACTTTAATATTTAGAATAAAAAAATTAGTATTTATTTTAGAACGAAGACATTTTATGAAAATTAATTTATAACAAATTGAGATAATTAAATCTTGAATTAAAGAAAAATTTTATAATTTTAAGTATTTTTGGTTAATGATTTAAAGATTATTCTCTTTTAATAAAATAAAATTTTCAAAAGAAAATTATTTTATTTTTCCAACTTAATAACTAAAGATATTTAGAAATAATTGAGAATTCGAACTTGTTAAGATTCAATTTGAGAAAGATTATGTAAAGTTTTATATGAAAGTTTTATATGAAAGTTTTGAGATATTTAAGGCTTAGAAACTCAATTTCGGTGAGATTCGAAAACTATACTAAATTTATTTCTGTGGGACAGAAATTTAGAGAATTGAGAAAATGTACAGTTTATTGAAATAATATTATAAATATAACGTCCCAAACTTTTAAAATTAAATTTCTAAAATCCAAATAAATTTTTCGCAAATAATTTAAACGTTAGAAACAGGATTTGGATTATTATAATATTATTGTCAATATTAAATCAATCGGCTTATTCATTTATACATATACATAATAAATCCGGTATACACAGGAGCCGGCCAAGGCTACTACAAAATAACTATGTGCATTATGTACTATACATATAAATACATAATGCTCCGAGCAGGCTGAGTGACCTCATACATCATCGCTGCGTCCTACATCCACTGTAAAAATAACAATAATAGGGGGTGAGCATAAACATGTCAAATGATAGTTATTGAATCGGATTAAATGTCCAATTCATAACCACATATAAATCAAATTCATATCACATAATCTCATCATATAACATCATGTTATTCTCAATAACATATATCAATGTATTCATATGCTCAATCAAATGGATCCATTATTAAGTCTTTTAATTTGTGTTGCAACACTGGCTCCCAGCCATAACTCAGCTCTCAGCTGATCCGGCCGTTTTACTGGTACCAAACCGTTTGCCCTCTCATGTGACACAATCACTCCCAGCGACAACGGTAGTGTCACGTGCTAAACCCCGAGCTCCGCTCAAGAGGTTTGCCTTGAGTCCCACCCAAGGTCTTTTTGTGGAATCCTCGAAACCACATAATATTTCATCTTTGTTCATCACATAAGCATCCCATGCTTTATCAATATGCATCCCATGTATTCATACATCATGATATATTTCATGAATAACATTCATATCATCATCATCAATCACATATCAACATCATATTTCCTACTGCATCTCATGCATAGGAATGATCATAAATTCATACTTCATATATACAATCATATCTCATATAAATTCAATATCAATAATATGAATGGAAGATATGAAAACATAAAATATGTCATTCAATCGGGGTATCACACTAATAATTTACACACATATCATATATATCATAACAATATCACCCCGAATCTATTCATAAACTATTCATTTAAAATGTAACGCTCCCCCTACCTGGAAATAAAGAATTCCAGCAGCTCTTCAAGCTATATCTAATCACAGCCCACGAATTTCGACTGGAATTTCAACTCTGAACTCTTCCAAAGCTATTTCACTTATGAAATTCAAAGCTCTTACTTCTTTAAAGCCAAGCTTCCATATGAAAGAGAAGAAGTGAAGATTGGTCTCCTCTTTTATTGATAATTTCCAGTAAAGATTGGAAAAGAAAAGGATTAAAGGTGATGTTGACACACTCTCGAAATTCCAAGCTAATCTAATGATAGGATTGACAGAAATCGTTCATGAAAAAGACGTGAATGAAGTGAATAAGTACTGATACACGTATATTAAGATATAAGGACAAAACAAGGTAATAAAAGAAAAGAGGATAGGACAATAGAGAGGGTCCTACACTTAGAAAAATCAGAAAAGAGAATCTGCTAGAACAGAGTGACGTGGAAAGTCTCAATAATTGGAGTAATTATCAATTCCGACTCGGTTTCGGTATTTTGGGCATATCCCTCTTCCCGAGAAAGATCCATCAGAGCCTCTTTCCGTTCAAAATTACTTCACTCGGAGGAAATTCACTCGAAAAGATTTCTACATGAAACACTCAGTCAGCTTTTCTTTCCTCGGAAGTGATCCACTCGGAAATGTATCACTCGGAGATTCCTCATTCAGAAATATCTCACTCAGATATATCTCTACCCGAGTCAAAGCCTTCACGTGCGTCACTCAGAAGTCTTACATCTGAAAAGATCACTCGGAATCGAAGTTCAGTCCTCTCGGAAATCTTTCCACTCGAAAGGATCACTCGGGGTCGAAGACAATTTGAAGACGAATCCGAGCACAAGCTCTCGGAAACTCTGAATATAGACCCGAGCACAGGCTCTTGGCAATCTTTAAGACACCCGAGCACGAATTGAATGAAGGAATTCACCACTCGGATATTTACTTCCCTCGGAAACTATTCACTCAGAAACATACTCATTCGGAGTTAAAGTCTTTCTCTGTCCAGAAGTACTCTCCCTGGAAAAGACTCACTCGGTATATCCCAATCGGTGCCGTACCACACGGAAATAAGAAATATCTCACTTGTCATTATTCCACTTGGAAACGTCTCACTCGGTGCCATCCCACTCGAAAGTATCGCACTCGGAGACACACCACTCGGGAAAGTTGCACTTAACTCGGAGATGCCCCACTCGGTCACTTCAAAAATATCTCGGCCCGAGAAGTACTTATTCGAAATCAAAGCTTCTCTTCATTCGGAAGTACTTTTCTCGGAAACGATCCATTCGGAAACGTTTCACTCGGAGACGTTTCACTCGGATTTGCCTCACTCTCATTCGGACAGGGTTTTTCTTAAATGATTCTCTCAATCATGCTTCACTCGGAAACATGTTAACCTTCCTTCACTCGGAATCATATCCATTTTTCACTCGGAAGGTCTTGACTCAGACATAATTCACTCGGAATTTCTCCACTGATCCTTAATGAATTATTTTCTAAAATTCTAAATTTTAGGATGTTACAGTAAACCTTTAAGGTATTTAATAATTGAGTTTCTAAAAGCCTTAACCAATTAAATAAGCGAGTAGTTCATGCATCATAAATCATTAAAGTGAAACAAAATGATATTGTCTGGGGACGGATTATAGAAACCGAGGATACATTAGAGGAGACTTAATTACGAGCCTTGGGATGAGAGGGTGTGAAAGGGTGCTTCAGGGGACCTGGGGTAGCTCCCTAGTGTCGGGTACTTTCACAATAAAAACTTTCTCAATCTGACTAGTCTCTAAGTGTTTCCATGCCAGTTGAGCTGCTCATATTATTATTATCCAGACTTATGGAACAGTGTAAACTCCTGGTTGGCCCAGTTCAAATTAAAATTTAAGGGCCCACGTATATAGGTAAGTTATGATGAAGATATTGCAAAACATTCATGCATTCATAATTGATTATGTGTGTGATTGTGATTGTGATTGATATTATTATATATTAGTTTGTGAAAACTCTTTATTGCTTATACCCCATTTGGGAATATTATATTTTATTTCTCACTTTTTTCTCCGTGTTTTTATTTCATATGTTTTAAATTGATGGTTCAGAGGGAAGGATCGAAGAATCTCGGTAGTAAATATAGTACGTTCTGAAAGGGAGCTCGGTATGAATACCGTGGTCCAATGAATAAATATAGTTATTAAGTAACTGCTTCTGAGCCATGGAGTTTCCTCTCTTTCTTAAAATGTTTAATATTTATTTTCTTCGGATAAATGTAAAATTAATTTATAAAGTTTTAATAATATTTATGAGGTATTTCAGAAATGATGTATGTAATTTATTCCGATAGTTTTCTTTTAACAATCATTTCTTTAGTAAAAAAAAAATTACGAATTTTTCTAGTATTTATTAAGGTGTAACATAGGGTGTTACAGTTATACCTCTCACAAACCTCAGTTATGGTCGATCATCACAATCTCCCATCCGTTCATGAAAGGTGTGATGGAAATCACGTTACCACGAAACTTTAAGACATCGTCCATAGAGGGATATAATGAAAAACTATTCTAGAGGAGCACCTAATGACGTTCCATAACACCATGTTGTTGAACGGAGCCTCTGATGCACTGATGTATAGCAATTTCCCGTCGACTTCACGGAAAACAACATTCTTGTGGTTTGGTAAATTTCCACAACGATCGATAGGGAGTTATAAGGAGTTGATTAACTGGATCACTACTCAGTTCTCAATCAACCCATCGGTCAGCAAGGATTCCATTAGATTGATCAAACTGAAACGCGAAAATGAATCGTGAGATAGTACATGTAAATGTTCACAAAAATAGCAAGAATAATATAATCCTCCGATTTCTTACGTCACATTTCAAACAATTTTCTAAATATAGCCAACATTCTGATTCTAACCCACCTTAACCTCCAAATTAGAGAAAAAGTTAAATACCTCCTTTAGTGACCCTTGTTATCAAGGCCTCATCATGTGTGGCAATTTTTTTAACACTGCTTAGCTAGTAAGGATGTATTGAAGAAGATAAGGCTTTTAAAACCCATTTTATTTTCATAGTTATTTGATTTGATTCAAGTAAAAAAGAGTTTTTTTTTTAAAAATATTAACCACCAATTGTGATTCTTTTAGATATAATCATATTTAAAACTTGATCCTAGTTAAAGCTTTATCCCTCATGAAAAATGTATTTATAAAAATTAACTCGAATATAATTTGTGATAAAAAGATAATGTAACAAGTAAACTCAATCTTTGAAATACAGGATAGTGACCAATTAAGTTTTTTTTAATAAAAAACTTACTTGGTGATTAAATGCCTACTAGGAATCAAATTTAACACACGATAACTACTAGGAATCAAATTTAACACATAATAAAATTATTTAATGATGAATATTATCTTAAGAGATCATGTAAAATACATTTCAACTCCATTTAATCAAGAAATGAAAAAAATACTTTTACTCAATCTAACACGATATGTTGAATAGAACCAAACGGAACAAATCTTTAACATTTTAGGGCTGTGTGGTTGGTTGTTAGAGCAACCAAATCGAGGTTTGACTGATAGAATAAAAAAAATCGTTGGTTCAATATGATTTTTATTGTTTTGAATTGTATAAAAGATGAATATTAATTATTAAATTCTTTTTATTTTTGTAATTTTATTTCCCTAACTGCATACCGAAAGAATTCTTAATGTGAAAAGAAATATATAAAACCCTTTATAAAGTATCGTCCCTGTTTTTTTTTTGTGGTGAAAGTATCGTCCCTGTTTGTCCCTGACTTTTTTGTCACTGTATTTTCTCCTCTCCGCATTCACGTTACACACTCTAGCTGTAGCCACTGTTAAAGTTACTCTTGATTGTATATTCGTTCCTCTCATTCTTTGAAACGAATAAACTCATGAAACAAGCAACAAATAAAATCAATCTTGTGTATACCAAGTCCTATCTAAGGCTAAACAAAGTATGTGAGTTACAGAACAGAATTGTAAGTAGGAAAGGAAGAAACAACTAAAGAAGCAATATTAAATTTCTCATCATTAAAGAGACAATCAAAGGCTCAAAAGTAAGCCAAAACAAAAAGGTTTTACCAATCACTCTAATCAATCATAAAATAGTATGGTGAATTATTTAAAAAAGAAAGTTATAAAGCAAACCCCGGAGGATCAAGAAAACACCCAATATCACTCACAAGAACATAACACACATAGTTTAATTAGACAACACATACAACGAAGCCTGTACAATTAATTAAGGGTTATCTAAACCTTTTTCTTTTCCTGCATGTGAAAGAAAGCCTGTATTCAAGTTCTCTAGTGGATCATATACAGAACCCAATTAGAACAGTGACTAAAAATCTAAGAACCTGCATAAAAAAGGTTCTTTGGATGCTTATTTCACAGGCTTTTAATATCAATCCTTAAAAAAGATAACAAGCCGAGTAACCCAAGAATTTCTTTCTATTACCTTGTTCACGAGAAGGAAAATCAAGGGAATAAATTTAAAAAAAAGAGAGAAAAAATTTTTCTTTAAAAAAGGAAGTGATAATTTTTAAGTGCTTTTTCTGGGTTTGCTTTTGCGCCTAACCCTGCTTCTCGGGGGCTCCCCTTTTGGGATTTGAATATGTTCTTCCTTTGCAATTGTTGTGCATGCTGACCCTTCTTGTTCTTCTTCTTTCTTCGTGGCTTCTGTTACTTTAGAAGCTTCTGGTTCCTGTAGTATTGGTTCTACTTTCTTCTCTTGGCCAACAACCTTACGAGGCCTCCCTCTTTTTCGAGGAGCCTGAGGTGGTTGTGTTTGTTGTTGCTCTGTGTCACCTTCTTTGGTTGAAGCTTCAGCTATTCCTACCCTAAGTTTCTTCGTTTTTTGTCGCTTTTTTTCCCCATAAATTTTACTACTGCCACTTCTCTGTCAAACAAATAATAATATCAACCTTCACTCCAACAACCACTGTATCACCAATAATACGCACCCACTATTTTTGATTGTCTAGATCATTAAACCCAAAGGACAATAAACAATAAAAAATAAATGTTTATTATAATCCCTTAAGAAAAGTAGAAAACCCTATTTTTTTAATGAAAAGCATAACCCTTGACTCTCTATCTTAATATCTTTGACCAGCATCCAGACTCTGAAGACATAGTAAAAGGATACGGGGTACATATAAAATTAACCAAATCATCTGTACCAACAAAAATATTAATTAATAATTAAGTTTATTAATTTCTTAAAAAAACAAAAAATATTATTTTTATCGATTAATATAAAAATCTCCTCTCTAAGCACCTAGGATACAAGTTATACTGAAAAGTTTTATTTAAAAAACAATGTTCAAAATAATTGATACCTAAAAAGCAAATTTTGCTAGCTAATCAAAATAATTATTAGCGACTTGTTATGAAATAAACTAGAAATTATGAAGGAAGAAGAATTATGGAGGAAGAGAAATTTGAAGAGAGAAATGAGAGAATAGAAATGAAGTAGTATTGTGTTAATGAGTGAAGGGGGTATTTATAGGAGGTGAGAGGGGGACATTTATAAATATCAAAACTTTAGGGGGGACATCCATAATTATTCATAATACTCCCCCTTGGATGTCCGTATTTAGAATGTGCCTCGTTAAAACCTTACTAGGAAAAACCTAGTGGGACAAAAACCTAGTGAAGGAAAAAGAGTACAACATTCTTTACAAAGTATATCCGTAAAAATAATTAAATTACAAATATTTAATTCTCCCCCTCATCAGAACACTTATGTAAGCGTCGAAGACCAATCTTCTGTACTAGTTGCTCGAAGACTTTGGTTGGTAATGACTTTGTAAAGATATCTGCTAGATTCTCGCATGATCGGACTTGCTGAACATTTATTTCACCATTCTTTATAAGATCATGAGTAAAGAAAAATTTTGGTGAAATATGTTTTGTCCTATCTCCTTTAATATAGCCCTCCTTTAACTGAGAAATACAAGCTGCATTATCTTCACATAAAATTGTTGGTGGTAGTTTTCCAGCATGCAAGCCACAAGTTTCTTGAATATGTTGAATCATAGATCTTAACCAAACACATTCTCTACTTGCTTCATGTAATGCTAAGATTTCAGCATGATTAGATGATGTTGCTGTGATTGTTTGTTTTATGGATCTCCATGAAATTGCTGTACCACCACATGTAAACAAATAACCTGTTTGTGATCGACCATTATGAGGATCAGACAAATACCCCGCATCTGCATAACCAATTAGGTTTGCCTTAGATACATATGGAAAAAATAAACCCATGTCCATTGTACCTCTAAGGTAGCGGAATATGTGTTTAATCCCATTCCAATGCCTTTTTGTGGGTAAAGAACTATGTCTTGCTAACAAATTAACAGCAAATGATATATCAGGTCGTGTATGACTAGCAAGATACATTAGTGCACCAATTGCACTAAGATATGGTACTTCAGGACCAAGTAGTTCTTCATTTTTGTCTTGAGGTCGAAATGGATCTTTGCTCACTTCTAGTGACCTTACAACCATTGGACTGCTCAATGGGTGTGATTTGTCCATATAAAACCGCTTTAACACCTTTTCTGTATAAGTCTTTTGGTGCATCAGAATTCCTTCCTTTAAATATTCTAATTGTAATCCGAGACAAAACTTTGTTTTTCCCAAGTCTTTCATCTCGAATTCATTTTTTAAGCAATTTACAGCCTTTGAGAGCTCTTCGGGAGTTCCGATGATGTTTAAATCATCTACATAAATAGCAATTATGACGAACTCTTTTCCGAGTCTTTTCATAAAAACACATGGACAAATTGGGTCATTTTTGTACCCTTCTTTCAACAAATATTCACTGAGACAATTGTACCACATTCGTCCAGATTGCTTTAATCCATAAAGAGATTTATTCAATTTGATTGAATAATTTTCTCGTGGATTTGTTTTATATGCTTCAGGCAAATGAAATCCTTCAGGGAGTTTCATATATATGTCATTTTCAAGTGAGCCATATAAATATGCTGCAACAACATCCATAAGGCGTAAGTCAAGCCTTTCACGGATTGCCAAACTTATCAAGTATCGAAAAGTAGTGGCATCCATCACTGGTGAATATGTTTCTTCGAAATCAATTCCAGGTCTTTGTGAGAATCCTTGTGCAACAAGTCTTGCTTTGTATCGCACAATTTCACCATTTTCATTTCTTTTTCTCGTAAAGACCCATTTGTACCCAACTGGTTTTACACCTTTGGGTGTTTGGACTACAGGCCCAAAAACTTTACGTTTTGCAAGTGAGTTTAACTCTTCTTGCATTGCATCTTTCCACTTTGGCCAATCATTTCTTTGTGCACATTCTTTAACTGATTTTGGCTCATAATCTTTATCATCATTTATGATATCAAGAGCTACTTTGAATGCAAAAATTTCATCAACATCGACTTCAGGTCGATTCCATTGTATACCATCCATGACATAATGTATCGAGATCTCTTTATTTGTATCAATTTCAGGTACCTTAGTTTCTTCTGGATTTGAAACTTTGATTATGTCAGGAGACTCTACTGGAGTCTTTATATCCTCGATTCGACCATCATCTTTATTTACTTTTCTTTTCCGAGGATTTTTATCTTTAGAACCAACAGGTCTGCCACGTTTTATTTTGGCTTCAGACTCATTTGCAAATTTATATTGTCCTTCGGGGATATCAATCTTTATTGGAGTATTAACAGCTGGTATATGTGACTTAGTTACTCTTTTTGGATCAGCAAATGCATTAGGCAATTGGTTTGCTAAATTTTGCAAACTAATTATTTTCTGAACTTCTAGTTCAGATTGTTTTGTTCGAGGATCAAGATGTGATAAAGACCTCTCATTCCAGCTAATCCTTTTATCCAACTGTTTATGTTCTCCCCCTAATGATGGGAAAATAGATTCATCAAAATGACAATCAGCAAAACGAGCTGTAAATAAATCACCTGTTAAAGGTTCAAGATATTTTATTATGGATGGACTTTCATATCCAACATATATTCCCAACCTTCTTTGAGGTCCCATCTTAGTGCGTTGCGGAGGAGAGATAGGAAAATATACCGCACTTCCAAAGATTCTTAGATGAGAAATATTTGGTTCTTTACCATGAACCAATTGTAAAGGGGAATATTCATGATTACTTGTAGGCCTGATACGAATAAGTGCTGCCGCATGCAAGATTGCATGTCCCCAAGTTGAAATTGGGAGTTTTGATCTCATTAACAATGGTCTTGCTATCAATTTCAAACGTTTAATCAATGATTCAGCAAGTCCATTTTGTGTATGAACATGTGCTACAGGATGTTCAACATCAATTCCAATGGACATACAATAATCATTAAATGATTGAGATGTAAATTCACCAGCGTTATCAAGGCGTATTTTTTTAATTGGATAATCAGGAAAATGAGCTCTTAAACGAATTAATTGAGCTAGTAATCTCGCAAACGCCTGGTTGCGAGTTGATAATAAGCAAACATGTGACCATCTTGTTGATGCATCAATTAAAACCATAAAATATCTAAATGGTCCACATGAAGGGTGTATTGGTCCACAAATATCACCTTGTATACGCTCTAAAAATATAAGTGGTTCATTCCCAATTTTCATTGGTGATGGCCGAATGATTAATTTTCCTTGAGAACAAGCAGCACATGAGAAATTCTTAGTTTGCATAATTTGTCTGCTGGACAAATAATGACCATTTGAATTCTCAACTATTTTTCGCATCATAATTGATCCAGGATGGCCTAATCGTTCATGCCAGATAACAAAGTCATTCTTATTTGTAAACTTCTGGTTTACTATGGCATTTGTTTCAATTGTACTAATATATGTGTAGTACAAACCGGAGGAAAATGAAGGCAATTTTTCCAATATACATTTCTTACCAGAAATTAATTTTGTAATGTATAGATATTCATCATTTCCTTCATTTGTGGTCTCAATATGATATCCATTTCTGCGGATATCCTTAAAACTCAATAAATTTCTTTGAGACTTCTTAGAATATAATGCACTTTTAATGTGCAATTTTGTTCCTCCAGGCAACAAAATACTGGCTCTACCGGAGCCTTCAATTATATTTATACTACCAGATATTGTATTAACATTTGCTTCTTGTTTTACTATTTGGTAAAAATATTTCTCATTCTTGAGAATGGTATGAGTTGTTGCACTGTCTGCGAGACATATATCTTCATCATTCACATGAGCATTCATTCTTCATTAAATAAATAAAAATAAATCATGAGTAAAATATAATTAACAATAATATTTAACAAAATTTTATTGATAAAGACAAAATTTACAACAAAACAAATTACATGAAACATTAAAATAATTTATTTGGGGGCACTCCCTTCTCCAATCGAGTGGTCAATTTCTTCTTCAGGAAGAGCAAGAAAATCATCAACACTAAAGTCAGAGAAATCATCATCTATACCAGTAAAATTTGTCTCTATTATTTTCCCTTTATTTTTAAGGGATTTTTGGTATAGATCTACGAGATGCTTTGGTGTGCGACAAACTCGAGACCAATGTCCTTTGCTACCACAACGATAGCAGATGTTTTTAGTTTGTTCGCTATTTTGAGCATCTGTCCCTTTTTTCATAAGTTCTTTATTTTTCCATGTGAATGATGATCTCTTATCATTTCGACCATGACCACGGCCAAAACCATATCCACGACCAATACCATGTCCCCGAGCATTACCTCGTCCACGACCGCGACTACGGCCACGACCACGACCATGAGTATTATGATCGTGCGTTGCTACATTCACTTCTGGGAATGGAGCAGTTCCAGTTGGACGGGATTCATGATTTTGCATAAGCAATTCATTATTTTGCTCAGCCACAAGGAGACAAGTAATTAATTCAGAATATTTTGTAAAGCCCTTTTGGCGATATTGCTGCTGCAGGAGCAAATTGGATGCATGAAAAGTAGAGAATGTCTTTTCTAACATGTCACTTTCAGTGACTTGTTCTCCACATAATTTCAATCTCGAAGTAATTCTAAACATTGCAGAATTATACTCATTTACGGATTTAAAATCTTGAAATCGTAAATGCATCCATTCATAACGGGCTTTTGGAAGAATTATATCCTTTTGATGGTCGTATCTTTCTTTTAGATTATTCCACAGAACAAGAGGGTCTTTAACTGTTAAGTATTCATTTTTTAACCCTTCATGGATATGGTGGCGTAAAAATATCATGGCTTTAGCTTTATCTTGATTAGATGCCTGATTTCCATTTTTAATGGTATCTCCAAGACCTTTTGCATCTAAATGGATTTCAGCATCCAATGTCCATGATAGATAGTTTTTTCCAGATATGTCAAGAGCCACGAACTCAAGGTTGGTAATATTTGACATAGTTATTTCTATATAAGAAGTTGAAACAATATATTAGATATATTTTGAATGAATAAATTTATTAATTATAAATATCTAATGATGGTAACAAGTCAATGATGAATTATTAATTTTATTTTATTATAAGAGTAAAAAAAATGTAAATTAATTAAACAGGTTAAAAAAAAATTATTATTATGGTTATTAAAAAAATGTTGCTAGGTAACTTAGTGATATAACAATTTAGTTTGCATAAATACATGAATTGTATCAAGTGTTCTAGTGGTAAGCTACCTTTCTTTCAAGGTCAAGGTTCATGGTTCAAATCTTGGCTACCCTTGGTTAAGGTCCTCTTTTTTTTTTTAAATCATTTATGCATGTAATATTTTGATACACATATATTAATATAGTAACTCAATAATGTAAATGTATAATCATTTATGTAGGTGGAATCAATAAGAGCAATTGAAAGCAAAACAATATTATATGTGAAGCATTATTAAAAGTGGTAATAATTGGAAGCATTATGTGAAGCATTATTAAAAGTGGTAATAATTGAAAGCACTATGTGAAGCATTATTAAAAGTGGTAATAATTGAAAGCATTATGTGAAGCATTATTAAAAGTGGTAATAATGTGAAGCATTGTTAGCTAGCCATCAATAAAGTGAAAGCAAATTAATTGGCAATTGGCAAAATAATGTAAATATAATTTATAAATAAATCATAATATAAATATAATTAATTAACATATTAAAATGTGATAAAATAACAAAGTATTTAATTTCTAGTTCTTCAGGAACTATCAGTAAATATTTTCAAGAATTCTTCAGGAATTCTTTTAAATCCCATAGGGATGTTCAAAATATAAGTTCTTCAGGAACTTATTAATATTTTATACATCCTGCTGGGATGTGTGGAATATAAGTTCTTCAGGAACTTATTATAATATATATATATATATATACATATAATATAAATTGAAATAAAATTATGAAAAGAAATTAAAATTCTGTTACCTTAGATCTCAGTTGGTCAGAACCTGGTGCTGATAACGTGTTATGAAATAAACTAGAAATTATGAAGGAAGAAGAATTATGGAGGAAGAGAAATTTGAAGAGAGAAATGAGAGAATAGAAATGAAGTAGTATTGTGTTAATGAGTGAAGGGGGTATTTATAGGAGGTGAGAGGGGGACATTTATAAATATCAAAACTTTAGGGGGGACATCCATAATTATTCATAATACGACTTTGTTTTTCAAACGCTAACATTCAACCACAAAGAAAATGTGCATGCACATTTTGTGTTGATGGATAGGATGACCATTGTTTGCAGTTGGCATGTTTAACCGTTAATAATGTTTAACCTCTGACACGGTCAAATTTCACATCCCTATCAAGCAAAATGCACATATGATACCACTTGTCACACATGCGTGCATTTCACCTTTTCATTATGCGAAATGTGTGTTTCAGTTTTTCAAAATGCGAGTTGGTTGACATATTCCACGATAGACAAGGAAATAGTTTGGTTCGCACCCAATTTTCTAAATTACTTTTCATTTGTACCCCTGTACCCCAGTTCTCCTCCATTAATACCTTATTTTGCATTTGCATAGGGCAAAATGTTAGGGGATTGTTAAGTGACACACACGCATATGCTTCGCCTTCCCATAATGCGAAATACATGTTTCGTAGCTTGGTAATACGAAAGGTAAAGATTGAATTTATGCATAAACATATTTTTGGGTCACCCCAAACCCTAAATTTTTTAAAATTTCACCCCATTTTGTCTAAAAAAACAAATGATTATGTGACAAAAATAAAAAATATTACATAAATAATATACATTTAGAGAAAATTTCCACAATGATGAATTTGATAAATGAAAAAAATTAAATAATGAAACCGACATTTTTTTGTTAGACTGATATGGAAATGAAAAATGCAGCCGCTATTTGGTTCATGTGTTAAATAATAATAAAAAATGTTACTAATACATTGGTATAATGTGTTTATAGATAATAAAACTGTTAATTCGAGTTTGTGACTATTGGGTTGATATTTTTTATAGGTCAGTTCAATATGGCTCATCTTTAAAGTGAACTAAAATTTTTCAATACGAATAAACCCACCAAGTTAGTTTGTAAATTAATCCACCTTATTGAATAATTACGAAATAATAAAGTCACATAGAAAGAAAAAATGCAAAAAATGAAAAATAAAAAATAAAAAAATATTTATCTTTCCTCACATTTCAATTCCACAATACACTATCAACGAACATAACTAATAAAAATTTCTCTGTTTTCCATGTACTCAATGGTAAGGGATTAAGAATAACTCCTTCCGGTCTTTTGTATACTATGGGAGATTTTAGAGAGAGACAAATCATTCCATATCATATTTATTGGCTTATCTCCATTCATTCTTATTTATTAATCTAGGTATTCTACATAATGACACTTTAATTTTAAAAAAACTATAACACATTTATTTATTTTTATTATATGTTATATGGGACACTGAAAAAATTGAAATAACATAGAATGCAATCATGAAGGCGTGAGATTAATGAGAATTCAATAATGTTAGAGGATTAATTTTGTCTCTCCCAATAATTGCAATAATCCAATATGTTAGTTCCAATTAAATAATCCTTTTTTTATGCAAATATCATCCCTTCCACTTTTTTTTTAATATTAAAAAATTATTACTTATGTAGTTATTTGAGTTAATATGAATTAAACAAAACAAACTAAAAGAATAATAGTTATGAGATGGGTGGAGTAATATATTTTAAAAATGAGTAAATATTAATTGAAAATAATTTACAAATTTTGGGATTAAATAGTAACGAAGCAGGAAATGAAGAAGAAAGAAGGACAACAGAATATGAAGCACGTGTTTGTTTTGTGAAGGGAGAAATGGGAAATTGGTGCCGTTTTTGTTGAATTACTACCTTTCTCTGACAATTTGTAATAATTTAGGGGGAAATGATTGAGGGAAGAGCACTTTTAAAAATGATATGACGTTTGAGTATCACGTGTCGGTGGTTTTTATAGGAGTGACATGGGCCTCGGAGGAAGAGAAACAAGTCTATGGATGTTTGGCACAACATCGTCTTCCCCGTCCGGCGTGTTTGGCTTGCTCTCTCTGCTCGCCTCAAGCGCACCAAAAACGGTATTTACTTCATAATCATCAAACAATGTCCTTTTCTCAATGCTAATGAAAATAATTGGTGCAGGAGCAGGATTGCTGAAGCTACAAGATGATGTGCAGACTTGTGGATATGAAGATGTACAAGTCATGTGGGAAATGCTACACTCTTGAAACTTTCTACTTTACCAATAAAACTGCAACTGCAACTGCAAACTCACCATATTCTTGAGGTTTCTCTTTTACAACTGAAACTTTGTCACGCTCTACTATGTAAATATTCCAATACTTTCTCAAAACTTTCTCCATCAACAAGCATCAAGGTGTTTTAATACCGATTTTATCTGTATGCCTACAAATAAAAGAAAGACGAACCATTAATTATAACTTAATAAAAAATTATCAACTTTTTCTCACAACTGCGTTTATTAACAAAAGAAAGACGCATACAAGTAGATTATAGTATGACATACGTGAATTAATTTTCCCCCTGTAGTCCAAGATTCTATACTAAGCCTGCTAATTGGTCAAATGTAACAGAAACAGTATCAGATTGTTCTGATATATATAAATATAATTTCCCCTTGTTGTCCGCTGGAATTTGCTGGCTATGTAATTCAGCTTTTCATCATCTTGTGTTCGGATCGAAACTGTAGTATAGGATGCTTTAAGAGAATGTCAAAGCGTAGATTATTTTCAAGAAACATTCCACAGACTTCCGTTACAAGTTTCATGTTTGTTGCTCTCTTGCCACACAAGTATATCTTAACTGTCAAATGAAATTATGGATTTGACGCTTAAATCTTGGGGCTTGAGTATTAAACTGACTGGTACGAAGTGAGGTATACAACTGTGGGAGGGGGTATCGATACTGGTTTGGGCTTGAATGGTATGGTATGGAGAGGGTCCTCATACAAATTTGTAAAAAAATTGCTAGAAAAAGACAGAGTTGGAGTTTTTGGTAATAAACAGAAAGGTTTCATTAATAATATGGACCCAAAAAAGGTAAACAGGCCAAGCAGAAAACAAACCATAGCGCACAGGCCTGCAAGTACAGCGTGGGTCGAAGAAACAAGGCCCAAAAGTTGGGGAGTGTCTGATACTAATCTTACCAGCCTAATTGTCTTTCCTCATAACAGACATAAGAGAAAGGCCCAAAAGCCATCTTGGATCAAAGACTTCATTTAAAATGTTATTGTTATTTTATGTTTTATTTTCCTCTCGTTTATTTAAGTAGTTTTGTTTCATCTGTTGGATTTTTAAATATCGTTTTTGCTTTATCAGGATTTGGAATGAATGAATTATGAATTTTCATTAGTCTTTTCTCTTTTTGGATATCCTAGCATTTTTTATTTCCCTATAGTTTTGAAATAGTGTTTAGAGAGGGAAATGTTTTGATTAGAAATGTATCAATGGAAAAGAGCTATTTATAGGCTGGATAAAAATACTGATAGGTGAGAAAGACCTATTAAGTCAATGTCAATAAAGTGAAAGTTGTCATGAACATTAGACCTTAAAGGGTACGATAATGATAAAAGTTTTATATTAAGAAAAGTGTAAACATTGCATAGATTTTATTTCATCTATATAAAAATCAGGCTAAACAAACTAGGCATAAATTTATCCTAATGAATTTTACAACCAAATTGAAATCAATTATATAAATAAAAGAAGTGTTTCAAGGTGTTGTTTAAGAAATTAGGGCGAATTTTTTTTGTATTGAAATATAATTTTAAATAAAATCTTTTAATTTTAAAAACATTGGTTAACATTTCTCATAACAAATATAAAAATATTTCTTTTTTATTTATATTTTTAATTCTAAATTTTGTTAATTTAATCTTTTATATTTTATTTTTTCATAAAGTTTTACTTTTATGTTATTAATATAGTTAACTTTCTTATTATTATCATTTTCTCATGACTATCAAGTGCCAACATCTAGATTAAGTTTTAATGGGTTAACAAATTTCGGACCATTGATAATTACTATATTATTATGTTTCAAATATCGTCTTTTTAGATTATTGTAGAACTATAAAATACTTTACTAATCTAAACGGATGAGATTTAAAATAAGATACAATAACCATCAATAATCTCAAACTTATTAGACCATTAAAATTTAATCCCCAACTTCCCCCTCTCCTCCTAACTATCAAATCATCATTCACATTAACCACTTTCATTATATTAAGAAAGATATGATGGTAGCATGAAAAAGAACAGGATTTAAGAGAAGTGAAGTGGGAGTCATGAAAGGAGGAAAAAGACAAGGAGGTAGGTCGGTAGTCATTGGCGAAGGAAGAGAAGAAAATGATGAAAAATTAACGATATTCAAATATTTAACAAAGATGAAAAGCCTTTCAAAAAATTTAAAAAAAATGTAAGGGATTAATTTTTTTAAAAAATAATATATAAATAACTAAATTAAGAAAAAATAAAGATCAAAAGTAAATTTTAACCGATAATAGTTCTTTACAATCATAAATTCTTATATAAATGAAAGTAATTAATGTATATAATAATTAATTTAAAAATTATATAAACTTATAAAACTCTTTAAGTCACGATAGTTTAACGAGACCATAAATGATATGATCATAATAATTTCTGATTGACTTTGTAAAAGGATTATTTTACTTTAATTTTTTAACTAATAACTTTGAAAAACTCCATTCACTTTTTAAAAAATCAACGAAAAATATCACTAAAATAAATTACTTTCTACAATCAGAAATAACATGCTTCTTCCTTTGTAACAAAAATAACGTGAGATTTTTAAGATGCCAAAGACAAATATGTTGGATCCAAATAATCTTAAAAACAATTTCAAGGATTTACTCAATTAAATTTTACGAGGCACGGGTTTAATGCTTGGTATCAAAGAGCTTGGAGCATGTTAAGTGGACAAGTTAAAGTCCAAGGTACTTGGTTATAGAATTTGATTGAATAGCCTTCGTTGCGTCATGTGTGAATGTGGAACAGAAAAAAGCATGATTTGCAATTTTTGGTTGAAATATTTCAGTAGTTACTAGTTAGAGTTTGTTTGCGGAAATAAAGGGGTCGAATTTGAATTCGTTTGTGGTCATTGGCTCCTACCATGATGTGTATGTTACTTATTCCATCCAATAATATGTTACAGTTTCTGATTTGAGATTTCATCACCTCTTCATTCCTTCTCTCTCTGTTTTCTATTTCTTCCAATTTGAAGGTCCTGCAACTCTGTTGTAATTTAATCTCCATTTTTGCAATTTGATGTGAATGTTACTTGTTCGCATAATGGAATTCTCGTGTTTCTTTTAATCTCTCTTCTTGCACCTCTTTGCATATTTTGGATTCAAAGATATTGCTCTAATCTTCCTCCACCAATCTTTTTTTACCTGTTCCCTACGGTTTGTGTTGCTGACTCTTTCTTAAGAACACCCCATAATCTAATTAACATATAGCAGTTCAATTTCCAGTAAACTATAACAGGAAATGCATCTAGAATGCTACTCCAGAATATGCAATAGTCGAGGGAAGAGAGAAACATGTATCTGACGAATTTGAATTGCAGGTAAAATGAGCCGGTAATGTTTTTAGTTGTTGAGCAGGAAAAACAATTAATTGCTTTATTTCTCTTTCTATTTGGGGGGATGTTTTGGTTCGTAGGTAGCTAGATCATAGAAAATTTAAACCACAGGTCCACAACATAAAGACCGTTTTAAAATAGCATGTATTGGAAGAGAACACGATATAGGGAAGAAGGTGAACTATCATGGTATGATGCTGGGGTAAGAGTTGGCGTTGGAATTGGACTTGGCATCTGCGCAGGGTTAGTAAGGTTGCTTGTTATTAGGCTCACTCTTAACTTTATTAGGCAGCTCATTTAAATTATAATCCCTTGGACTTTCTATTCCCTACATTTCGAAAGCAACTATTTGTTGTAACATCGTAGTTATCTTAGATTAGCTAACGGTGATTGTTTAGATTCTAAAACCCCTTGATTTTTCTCTGTAACCTGTTTTTACTTTTACTTTTTATGTGGATTGAGCGAAACACATTTTCATGTAATGTAAGCATGAAGTGTCTTTGGGAAATGACGAAATGGTCGTTTTATAAATCAGCAAATATTATTGTAATGAACTACATTGCTGTGTTTTCAAAAGATAAGCATAGTTCAGGAACAAATTTAGCTTTCTCAATACAATGATCAAAGTAAAACTTTAAATTTAACAAATTTTGTCTGAAGTTGATGTGCATCCAATCATATCTGCACTAAGCTAACACGAAGAGGCCACATACCTCAGGTCTCAGGCAGGTTCATGGCAAACTGGCTCTGGAGCTACTTCTGCTCCAGAATGCCCCTTACCAACGTAATTGGGGAGCTTGTCATCAGATTCCCAAAAGGCAGCAGATTTCAAGTCGTCCTGAGCCATTAATCTGGAGAACTCCTCATGGTTATAGTTTAGTATAGCTTTTCCTCCCAACTCTATAGGAAGATTTTCCTCATCAAAATAAGATTTCATCAGCTCCACGCTATCTTTGTTGTTGGGGTAGACAAACTTCACCTTTTGATATGTCTTGGTATCCAATAAGAATTTGACTATCTGCATAAAAGAAAAAGAAAAACCAATAACATATAAGTATTTAAATGGGATTAGTACAGCAGTATACAGGCCGTGTCTCCGCAGATCTTTTAAAACTATGCTTGTTAAGTAAAGCTTCAGATTAGTCCTTTAAGATGGTATGAATCATACATTTTAGTCTCTAGGACGTTAACAGTCTCAAATTAGTCTCTCATTGGAAAAAGTCATTCATTTTTATTTTTTATACTTTATTTTTACTGTTGTTTTACATTAGAAAGGGCTAAATGAAAAGTTATTTTGTAAAGTCAAAAACTAAATTGACAATTTTAAAATTTCAAAAAATAATGTGCATGACTTATACAATCTGAAGGGCTAACATAAGAGTTTCCTTGCAACTTATTCATTGAGATAAGAATGATTTATCAAATGCTAGAAGTTCCTGCTAACCTTCCAAAATGCTTCAAAAACCCGAGGGGGGTTGTAAAGAAATGCTATGGCAAGTCTCTCAGGATAGTGGTTCTGTAGGATGTTAATGGTCTCTTTGGCTGATTTAATTGGCACGCTGTTTCTCAACGACCATCCAGTGAAGTCTATCAACCATGACATTTGTTCTTGACCTTGTGGAAGGTTAAGCATAGCATTTTCCAGAATATACACTAGATGCCGCATCTGATTCTCCATTGAACATGTATTCTACAACAACCACCATCATCAGCATAAAGTTTTCAATTTCAATCCACGTTAGTACTCAAAAAAGTTATCAGATAACAGTGGGTAGACGAGCCACATATTCCATTACATTTCTGACTTGAGAACTTTAAAACATAATTCAAAATGATGACTGGAGTGAAATCTTAAATTTTAGCTGTATATGACAAAATATACTTACCATAAAGAGATTTATTTTATGTCAAAATATACTCCAGTGAAATCTTAATTTTTTGAGGACAGGGCAGCGAAATGTAATATTTTTAAAGAAAGGGGAAGCGTAATATATCCATTCCCAAGTTTATCTTATTTTAAATATTTAATATGTACCATCGTAGTTATGATTGCAATCAATACAGCAGACATATTCATACAACACATAAAGAATTAGAAATTTCTCTTGCTGTCAGGAATATATAATTTCCCGAGAGTTACTCGAAAACATGAACTTTGACCTTGGTCTGCAGTAAATAATTTCCACAATTTAAAGTTAAAAACAAACACATCCGATTCCAAACTATGTTACCTGCATTCCAGGCCTCAATATAAGTACTACCCTTCCTTGTCTGTCATGAAAACTTGCTCGGTGCAATTTCCCTGTCTCCCCTTCCATTGCAACCTCATCCTGATAAACCAAATTTAATTTATTATACCATATATAATTACAGATTTACAGCATCTTAAACCATACTTAACACTCCAATTTAGAACCAAACAGTGCTTACCCATCTGATATTCTCAGGCTTATACGCGGATCTCCACCCAAGTGTCTCCTCCAACATCTTCTTCGACTTGTCAACATTCCAATTACGAGCTTCCAGATACCTCCTCAAACAATCATCAGTGCAGTACTTGAAGCTTCGTCCAGATAAAGGTCCAATTGCATCCTTCAGCTCTGTAATCTGCCCACAGAATTTTCATATTCAGAATACAATTACTGAAAACCACACTACCAAACACCAATTTCCAAAGCAAACAAAAGCAAACCCGTTACCTTCGATTCAGTGAAATGCTCCTTGCTTTCACCGCCAAGCCGCGAATGCGAATTGCTCCAGCGGTGGAACATAGCGAGTGAACGAAAATTCCGGTACCTAGAATTGTTGGAATGCTTAATAAACAATTAATTAATTTATTAATTACTCATGACATGGTAATTAGAAATAAAGTAGCGCTTATACTGAAAATGACACAGTGATAATAATAGTGAGAACAGGGATTATGAATTGCAAAACAGGATTCTTAAGCAATTAAGAAGTAGAACTTTCTTCCGTGCATTTCAACAGATCCATAAAAAAAAAAGCGGAGAAAAAACAATAGAATGTAAAAAGATATTTGTAATGAGAAAATGTTTTTTTGTTTTTATATCTAATTTCATTCTTAATTACAAAATTATCAGCGTGTTATCTTATTTTCTGATTTTAAAAAAAATAAGAGACAGTAAAAAGGTATTCTAGAACGAAATAGTTCACAAGTTTTGCATTGGCATTGTCCTGTGCTATAAGGTAGTAATTATGAGGGATTGGGGAAAAGAACGAGAAAGGAAATTGAAGGTGAAATTAACCTGATATACGACAGAGAGAAACGGGAAGTGAGGTTGGTTCAAGTGTTCAAGTGTGTGGGGGGAGAGGAGAAGGACGCAGCGCAGAGTGAAGAGGGAAGCAGCACCAGCTGGAGAATGTGACAAATGACGATTCTGAAAGCACTCTGCACTCTCATTGAAAGCAATTAATGAAGGCACCCGTAAACAATGGTCCTATATCATTCCAGCTACCGGATCGGTGCATGGATTTATCTAAGTTACATAAATCAAAATAAGACTCTACCTAATCCTAACAATTACTATATCTTTTATTGCGGTCAACAAATAATAAATACCTCTTCCCCCCCTATTTATGAGTTATTATTCATACCAAAACAAGAAAATGTATCTATACACTGATATTTATAGAAACACATTGTAGCTTTATAATTTTACCCACATTTAAATTTAAACATTCCTTTAATATTAATATTAATACATTTTTAAAATAAGGGTAAATGTCAAAAAAGATATGAAATGCTTTTAGATTGGTGGATTTTGTATCGTTAAAATATTTTTTTCTATTTTGGCTTATAAATAAGACTTAAGAGAGAAAACATATATTAAAAATTATGGTAAAGAATCTTGGTAATATTTTATTCTTTAATTACTCGTATTGAAAATGTTTTAATGTAACGACTCTACATGTCGAATATTCATTAGTTAATAAGAAAATTTAAATAAAAAATTATATTAGATAAAGTTTGAACATATGACATCTTTCATAAAAATCCACCCACTTAACCAACAAACTACAACTTCATTTAAATTTATAGGGTCTTATATACTTATAAATAGGAAAACAATTTATATTTTTATTAGTGTTAGTTTAAATACAACATAAATGAGGTGAATGTGTAATAAAAATAAATTTCACATCATTTTATCATTTCATGTCATTTGACACCTCATATTATATATTTTCAAAAATATATGACAGAATGTGTTAAGTAATATGAATTGATAAGAGAGCATAAATTTATATTTTATTATATAAATGAAATAACCACGTTAGTAAAGTCAATGATACATACGTCTGAGATTTTGTACACCTACCACGCAAAATGTTGGAAAGAGAAAATTGTTCCCAAAAATTGTCTGCACCAGAAGTCAAACCTAGAACTTATTAAACAATTTAGCATGATAACCACTGGGACAAGTGCTCCCTTGTTATCAAATAAGAAATGCTATTAGATATAACTTTTTCTATTTCTTAACTAGTTTTTTATGCATTCAATTTATGTATTAAAATTTAAAATATTTAATATATATTAATATACTATATATTTAAAAATATATTTGTTTATTAAATATTTATTTTAAATATTTTTAAGATATATAAATTGTTCTATCCTAACCGAGGTCAATAGTTGACTATTGACCATTGTCCGGAGTTACTTACAAGCTCTCAGTTTTACACTGTTTCAGTGGAGTACGGTATTTTATACATAGGTCTAGTGGGGATCCTAAGTTCTTCGAGTATAGGGTGAATTTGATGTCAAGTCCGTACTATAACGTTCTTAATTTTTAAATAAAATTTTGATAATTAAATAAACTTTTCATAAATAAATTCCAATGTAAAAAAAAACAGAATTTGAATTAAACAGTAATATTGTCACATTTACAAAAGCCGACCGCCCATTTAATATACAAAGAAGATATACATTCGGTATTCACAGGAGCCGGCCAAGGCTTCTACAAATAACTATGTTCATTATGTATTGTACATGCTAATACATAATGCTCCAGTCGGATGAGTGACTTCACACGCCATCACTGTGTCCTCTATCCACTGTAAAATAATAAGAAGTAGGGGGTGAGCATTGATAAGTGCTATTTCACATTGATTTAATATTTCAATTTAACTCATTTTTGAAAGAATTTAACCAGATTAGTAATTAATTAAGCATGATTTTTGTTGAAAATAACACATTGTGTAAAACAAGCTTGATTTGACAACATATGTGAAAAAAGTACCAAACAAGGCTTGAAGAAACCAAGAAGGACCAACACATCAAAGCCCAGGGACGCTTGAGCGTGGCATTCAACACGCCTAAGCGTGATTTAAAGAAGACAACTCCCCACGCTTGAAAGCAGCTGGAGCAAGAAGTGTTAAGAAGAATCTCACGCTTGAGCGCGAGCCCGAGCTCGCTCAAGCGTGACCCTGAACATAGCTGTGCACTTAAGCGGAGGACTTACGAAACTTGAGCGTGACTTAATTCAGCATCAGCCCTGTCGCGCTTGAGCGTAAGAAAGGGACGCTCGAGCGTGGGTCCAAGCGCGCCTGAGCGTGAGATAAGCGTGGATTGAGAAGAAGAGCGCCTGAGCGCAAAGATTCCACGCCTGAGCGTGACTGATAGATAACAGAGCATAAGTTTGAGCTCGCCCAAGTGTGAATCAAGTGTGGAAACTAGCGTACTGAACAAGAAGGCCACGCTTAAGCGTGGTTAAGACAGCTTGAGCGTGAGGCAACCAAGTGGACATCAGAACCCTCCACGCTTGAGCGTGACCATCAAGCTCAAGCGTGACTCATGCAGTATGGGAATTTTAATTTAATATTCACCAATGGTGCGATGCCAACTCAACCATTTTCTTGTGTTTCTGCATGTCTCTGAATATTCCTTCATGGGGTCTATGCAAGTGGCAAAGGAAGCTGAACCATAACCCCTATAAATCAGGCAGAAAACAGGACATCAAGCATCAGATTCATCCCCTGTATTTCCCTCACAATCCAACCTTTTCCATTATTTTCTGTATTCATATTTTGAAGGTGAAAATGCAAAGCATGAGTAGCTAAACTCCCTTATGGGATTGGTTGTAATCCATTCAATCCTGAAGTAATGCTGCTGTAAGTTTTTATGTTGTAATGAGATTTGATAAGTTTCTGTATTTCCTTCTGCGTTTAATGCCTGAAAGTACTTGATCACTATTTTCTTGTTTTAAGTTTTCTCAAGTATGCTGGGAAGTGACTTTTGAAAGCAGATCTGAATGAAATACTTGTTGTGAGTAGGTAGTCAGGGATGGCGTCTAACGCAATAAACGTCAAAATAATCGATCGATAATGCTGGGATGATTTCAAAGTGACTGAGGGATCAGCGGTTTGAAATCATTCTTATGAATTTTGTAGTCGAGGGATCGATGCAAATGACTGTGATTGTGACGTAGAAACTATCTTTTCAAGTTACTTACGTAAAAACTTATACAGCTTACAAAAGGTGAGATGTGATGAAACTAATCCCTATTTTACTAAACTGATTCTTAGTCAAAATTATTCACTGTTATCTTTTGCAAAATTTCACTCTCTGTTATTTATTACTTTTTCAATCAGCAACATTTATAACAATCCAAAACAAAACTTTCTGTCAACTCAGTTCAAAGCTAAGGTTTTTATGCTAACACCTCCTCAGTGGAACGACAACTATACTATATTACAACCTCTGTGTTTAAACTTGGCACATCCATTCCCTTGAGTTCATATTATACAAACTTGATTCTCTTTCATTGAACTCTTCATTCTAATATATGAAAACAACTGTATCAAGTTTTGGCGCCGCAGCCGGGGAGGTGATTCAAGTTTGAATATTTTAGCATTGAATCGACAAGGCAGTGTAAATAAATTTATTTTCAATTTGTTTTTAATTTTTGTAGCAACTTTGCTATTTTGAGTACTTGATTTATGATCTTGAGAGGACAGGTTACAAAAGAACAATTTACATTCGATCCAGAGATAGACAGGTTCCTCAAGAAAATAAAGAAAGCCAAGCAGAACTTCCAAGCAGGACAAACCTCCTCTCATACAATGGATGTCAATAGCAACAACCAAAACCCATCAAGGAGAACACTTGGAGATTACACTCTGCAACAAGGACCTAGACACTACTTAAGCATTGCTATACCAAATACAATCAGGGATATAGAAATGAAAACTGCCTTCCTTAGTTTAATTAGTTCCCATCAATTCCATGGAATGTCCAGTGAAGATCCATACACTCACTTGGCCACATTCTATGAATTAGTAGGAACAATGGGCTTTGAACAGGAAGTAATTGAAGCAGCGTATCTAAGATTGTTCCCTTTTTCTCTTGCAGGTAAAGCTAAAGAATGGCTCCAGTCGCACCCAAATCAAAGCCTGAACAGTTGGGACACAGTGGAGGAGAAATTCCTACACAGATTCTTCCCACCATCTAGATTTATCAAGGCTAAGTCACATATTACAACATTTAAACAAAGCCATGATGAACCCTTTTGCGAGGCATGGGAACGTTTCAAATCTCTCCTAAGAAGATGCCCAAACTATGGCTTAGAAGATATTGCCCAATTGAATATCTTCTACAGTGGACTTAAAGCAGATACCAAAATAATACTGGATACAGCAGCTGAAGGAACCATGATGACAGTGGATGCAGAGCAAGCTACAAGGATTATTGAAGCATTATCATCCACAGATTACCAAGCTCAGCATGACAGAACACAAGTCCAAAAGAAGGGAATGTTGGAACTCAATACAACAGATGCCATTTTGGCTCAAAACAAAATTTTAACACAACAAATTGAAGCTCTGACACAGCAAATGGCAAAACTCCCTCAACAACTGCATGCCGTACAATCCTCTACAGGAAACCAACAAGCACAAATGAGATGTGATTTTTGTGGAGGAGAACATTAGAATGGACACTGTCAAGGAGAGCAAGGAGACCAATCCATCCTATATATGAATAACCAAGGTAAGCAGGGTAACTTCAATAACAATGCTTACTCTAACAATCTTTCACAGGGATGGAGAAATAATCAAAATGGTGGATGGAAGCAAGAAGGAAGCACGTCCAACAGACAACAACCTTATCAGCAAGGCCTTTCCTTGACAGAAAGGACATCAAAACTAGAGGATATTCTAGAAAAATTCATGCAGGTCTCAATCACCAATCAGAAAAACACCGATGCTTCAATAAGAAACCTGGAGACTCAAGTGGGGCAACTGGCTCGTCAAATCGCAGAGCATCATAACTCTCAATTTGGAACCAATACACACCCAAATCTGAAGGAGCAATGCAAAGCAATCACAACAAGAAGTGGGGAGGTCATTGGACAACAAAAGAGGGTGACAAGGTGGAAGAAAAAGTGGAAGAAAATTTTGAAAAAGAAACAAAGGAGGAAGTTAGTGAAAAATTGAAGATGTACATATGAAGGAGGAGGAAATTGAAAAATAAAAAAAGAAAGAAATAAAAGAAGGGAAGAAGAAGGTGGACGACCCAGCACCACAGCTGAAAAGCTTGCCGTATCCAAAGAACCCTTCAAAAATAGACAAGGAGAGGCAATTTGCAAGATTTATGGATATCTTCAAAAGGTTGCAAATAAACATACCTTCTGTGGAAGCCATGGAGCAAATGCCAACTTACGCAAAGTTCATGAAGGAGCTGTTAACAAAAAAGAAAAGATTTTCTAAAGAAATAGTGGAACTTGCCGCAGGATGCAGTGCCATCATTCAAAAAGCACTGCCACAAAAAATAAAAGACCCCAGAAGTTTCACAATCCCAGTGACTATTGGTACTTTACCAGTAGGAAAAACACTCTTAGACTTGGGAGCAAGCATTAACCTAATGCCCCTCTCAATGGTGAAAAGAATTGGAGATCTTGAGGTGAAGCCAACACGGATGACCCTCCAACTTGCGGATCGATCTATGAAGTTTCCATATGGCATAGCTGAGGATGTACTGGTACGAGTTGACAAGTTCGTATTTCCTGTAGATTTTGTCATAATGGATATTGAAGAAGATGCAGAAGTGCCTCTCATTCTGGGAAGACCCTTCATGAAAACCGCAAAAGTAATTATTGATGTGGACGATGGAAAGCTAAAGGTAAGAGTGCAAGATGAGGAAGTAAACTTCAATGTGTTTGATGCAATGTAGTATCCAAAGGAAAAGCAACAGTGCTTCAAAATTGACATTGAAGAAGAAGCCATCAGAGAACAAAGCAGTGAATGGCTCAACAAAGATCCACTAGGTGAGCTAAACATTGAAGCAAATGGAACATTGGATGGGGGAAACTCGAAGGAGGACAAGCACGACATTCAAAAAGAAATTCATTATGAAAAGTTGTCAGAGAAGACAAAAGAAGTTGTTCTACCAAAAGTGGAGTTAAAAACCTTACCTTCACATTTGAAATATGTTTTTCTTGATGATGATAACCAAAAACCTGTTATTATTAATAAGGAATTGACAGGTACATAAGAAAGGCAATTGATTCAAGTCTTGAAAAAGCACTCAACAGCAATTGGATGGAGATTGGAAGATTTGAAAGGAATAAGCCCAGCCTACTGTACGCATCACATTTACATAGAACAAGAATTTAAACCAATTGCTCAGCCACAGAGACGCTTGAATCCAACCATGAAGGAAGTAGTGAAAGGGGAAGTAATTAAATTACTAGAAGCTGGTATAATTTATCCAATTTCTGATAGCTCTTGGGTAAGTCCTGTGCAAGTTGTTTCGAAGAAAGGAGGAATCACCGTCATACAAAATGAAAAAAATGAATTGATCCCTATAAGAACAGTCACAGGATGGAGGATGTGTATCGACTACAAAAAACTAAACACTGCAACCCGAAAAGATCATTTTCCTCTGCCCTTCATGGATCAAATACTGGAAAGACTTACAGGACAAGCATACTACTACTTTCTGGATGGTTACTCAGGCTACAACCAGATAGCAGTTGCACCGGAAGATCAAGAAAAAACAGCATTCACATGTCCTTTTGGGGTGTTTACATACAGAAAAATGCCCTTTGGGTTATGTAATGCTCCTGCAACATTTCAAAGATGTATGCTAGCTATCTTCTCTAATTTGGTGGAAAAATGCATTGAGGTCTTCATGGACGATTTCTTTGTTTTTGGTCCATCATTCGATCAATGTTTGAAAAATTTGACCATAGTATTGAAAAGATGTGTGGACACCAATTTAGTTTTAAATTGGGAAAAGTGCCACTTCATGGTCACTGAAGGCATTGTGTTAGGACATCAAATCTCCAAACGAGGCATTGAAGTGGACAAAGCAAAAGTGGAAGTAATTGAGAAATTACCACCACCAGGGAACGTGAAAGGAGTAAGAAGCTTCTTGGGCCATGCAGGATTCTATAGAAGATTCATCAAGGACTTCTCAAAAATTGCAAAGCCTTTGAGTAATCTCTTAAACAAAGACACTCCTTTTATTTTTGACGATTCTTGTTTACATGCATTTGAAACCTTAAAACATAGACTAATATATGCACCTGTAATAGTTTCCCTTGATTGGGAATTAGACTTTGAAATGATGTGTAATGCCAGTGATTATGCTATTGGAGCCGTATTAGGACAAAGAAAGGCAAAAGTTTTTCATGTCATACACTATGCTAGCAAAGTTTTGAACCCTGCACAAACAAATTACGCAACAACAGAAAAAGAACTCTTAACAATAGTGTATGGCCTGGAAAAATTTAGACCTTATCTGATTGGTTCCAAAATCACTATTTTTACTGACCACGCTGCTATTAAATATCTGCTGAATAAACCTGATTCTAAGCCCAGGCTAATTAGATGGATCTTGCTGATGCAAGAATTCAACCTAGTAGTCAAAGACAAAAAGGGCAGCGAAAATTTTATTGCAGATCACTTGTCCTGTCTTGTCAATCAGGAAGTCACACTACTCCAACCTGAGGTGAAGGAAGAATTTCCTGATGAAAAGCTACTAATGATGAAAGAAAGGCCATGGTTTGCAGACATGGCAAACTTTAAGGCTGCTGGAGTATTGCCTGATGATCTTTCATGGCAACAGAGGAAAATTTTTTTGAAAGATGCAAAACAATTCATATGGGACGATCCTTACCTATTTAAACTTGGATCAGACTATATTTTGAGGAGATGTGTGTCCCAAGAAAAAGCTAACAGCATCTTATGGCACTGCCACAGCTCACCCTATGGAGGACACTTTAATGGGGAAAGGACAACAGCTAAAATCCTCCAATCAGGTTTTTATTGGCCTTCATTTTTTAAAGATGCTAATGTTTTTATGCAGCACTGTGATGCATGTCAGAAGACAGGTAGCATATCAAGAAGACACGAGATGCCATTAACCACCATCCTGGAAATAGAAGTCTTCGATTGCTGGGGCATAGATTTTATTGGGCCACTACCAATGTCATTTTCAAATGAATACATTACTGTGGGAGTAGACTATGTCTCAAAGTGGGTAGAAGCCATGGCATGTACTAAAGCTGATGCCAAGACTGTCATCAAATTTCTTAAGAAACACATTTTCAGCAGGTTTGGCACTCCAAGAGTGTTGATAAGTGACGGAGGCTCTTATTTCTGCAACACCCAACTCCAACAATGCCTAGAACATTATGGAGTCAAGCACAAAGTAACCTCCCCTTACCATCCGCAAGCCAATGGTCAAGTAGAAGTATCCAATAGAGAAATTAAGAGGATACTGGAAAAGACAATTAGTCAAAGTAGAAAGGATTGGTCGTTGAAACTGGATGACGCTCTATGGGCTTATAGAACAGCTTACAAGGCACCAACTGGATTTTCACCTTATCAGTTGGTATATGGAAAAAACTGCCATCTTCCAGTCGAACTTGAACATAAAGCATTTTGGGCAATGAAAGCACTCAATTATGACCTAAGGGCATCAACTGAAGAGAGGAAAATCCAGATGCACAAGTTAGAAGAATGGAGGAATCAGGCTTATGACTCATCAAGGATTAGAAGAATGGAGGAATCAGGCTTATGAGTCATCAAGGATTTATAAAGATAAAATGAAGGCTTACCATGATAGGCACATCATGAAGAAAAGTTTTCACCAGGGACAATCTGTTCTTCTTTTCAATTCAAGGATGAAACTGTTTCCAGGAAAACTCAAATCTAAATGGTCAGGACCCTTTATTGTGAATGAGGTGAAATCTTATGGGGCTGTTGAATTACAGGACCCTAAGTCTGAAAGAACTTAGGTTGTAAATGGATAAAGACTAAAGCCCTATCTAGGAGGAAAGGTGGAGAAGGTCGCCACCAATATTCTACTGAAGGATCCATGATCAAACTCAGGCGTCAAGCTAAAGACGATAAACAAGTGCTCATTGGGAGGCAACCCAATCTTTTATGCTTTCTTTTCATGTGAATTTTACTTTAAATATTATTAAAGTTTCTGTTTATTTTGTAGGTCACTCATCAAGAGAAATCCAAATAAAAAAATCAAGTTTCAAACAAAGACAAACATGACTGGAGCTTAAGATTGATTATCCATGGTCAAGCTGAATCTGTTCAACGAAGCAAAATTGAAAAAGGTAAGACAGGTTAGGAGAGAATCGGAAAAATCATCTCGCCCAAGCGTGAAGACTCTCGCTTAAGCGAGACAAAGTAAGTCATGTCTCATACATCCCACGCTCAAGTGCTGGATATACTCGCTCAAGCGAGCCAAGGTGAGCCATATACTATCCACATTAGGCTTAAGCGAAGAACTCAAGCTCTAAGCGTGGCACCAATACAAAAGGAATTTTCAACAAAATAAACCCGATCACGCTTAAGCGTGATATTTTGCGCTTAAGCGAGAGGCCACGCTTAAAGTAAGAACACTTCACGCTTAAGCGAGAAGTTGATATTAGCATCAGCTACCAATTATGAATATTACGCTCAAGCGTGACAGATACACGCTCAGGCGAGCAACAACTGATTGGATTGTAATTTAAATTCGCTTGATCGAATAGCAATACGCTTAAGCGAGGAAGTACATACTACATCAGGATATGCACGCTTAAGCGAATATTAAGAGTGCCTAAGCGAGATAAATTCAAAAGCTCAAAGTGTACCATCACTTGTCAATCACGCTTAAGCGTGATATGCCCACGCTCGAGCGAGAAATTCAAAATGGCCCCTGATGCTAATAAATAGAATATTTCGTAACCCCTTCCACTCAAATAACTGTCCATTACCTCTCCTGACTCTACTAGTTTTGTAACCGACCATCTCCTCTCCCTATTTGTTCCTTCCCCTCTCATTTCACAAGGTACATTTTACTGCATTTCATTGAAACTAAGTATATTTTCTCTCTTCTACATCACTCTCTGCTTCTCTCAGGTGACCACTAGACTCTCCTCTTTTTAATTGCATCATATGAGAAATGAGACTCCTTTTCAGAATGCATGCATTGAACTCTGTAACCATTTTCTTTTCAGTCCTACTGTATGCCTATTATGATCTAAAGTTAATTATTTTCTGGGATGTTTAGAAAAGAGATCGGTACTATTATGCTTCAAATTCTTTGCAGTGCATGTTAAGTGTTCGTAAAAAGTCCTGGAAAGCATTTGTTTTGCATGATACATAGCAAGCATACTTAGTACGAAGTAGCTCTCCTTAATGCTTAGCCTTAGGACTAAAATGCTCTGTTATATTGTTGAGAGGATTATGTACTTGTAATGTCACACTATATTCTTTTCCTTGATATGTGATTACAGATGGCACGAACTAAGCAGATTGCACCTAATCCCCCTCCAACCACTTCAACAGCAAGAAGTTCCAGAAGAAATAAAGGAAAGAGGCCACACACTGATGACCAAGACAATGCCCCAAAATTCAGAAACAAGGATAAGAGTAAGCGTTATGAGGACATCTCCAACTGGACCTTCATACCAGAACGAAAGGTGGATTTGGCCTTGGGAGATTGTGATGACTTTCTGCAAGTTATACGGAGAAGAAATTGGTTGAAGATATGCTACCCAAGAGACAAGTATGACCCAGAAATTGTCAGAGAGTTCTATGCTAATGCTTGGACAAGGGATGGAGCAGGAGATAGAAAGACTTATGTGAGGGGAACTTGGCTCTCCTATGATAGGGATGAAATCAATTTTTACTTAGGAAGCATTATGAACCTAGGAGAGGGAGAGATATGTGAATATGCTGCCATGCTTGCAAGAAACCAACTCATTGCCACGAGTGATCTTGAAGCAGCCATATGTATTCCAGGGCATCACTTTCAGAGGGGACAAGGAGAGAACCCACTGCGGGTTCTAAGAAAAGACATGACCTCCATCTCTCAAGTATGGACGTCCTTTTTGCTTGCTAACATAACACCTAATGCCCATGTTTCTGATCTAATTTTCAGCAGGTGTTATTTATTATACTGCATTTTACAAGATGACATTTCCATTGATCTGGCCCAAATACTCTCTGATGAAATTCACAAATTTGTGGTTGCTGACCAAAAATACTCTCAGGCAGGCCAGAAGGTAAAAGAAAGTCTGGGCTTCCTTGCTTTTATTACTGACTTTTGTGCAGCACATGGGATTGAGGTTCAAGACCTCAAACCTATCAGGCCATCTATAGATAAACGCTTCATCGAGTGATTTTGCAGCACACAAGAAGCCCAGCTACAGCCACAGCCAGCACCACCACAGGCAGGACCAGAACCTACTCCTCCTTCTCTCAGCACAGAAACCGCCATGATTTTACAAGGTATTCACCTCTTGAAAATCCAACTCAGCCACCTTCTGGCACAACAAAATGCTAATCATAGAGGTTTGATGCATATTCATAATGGCCTATATCACAGCATCCCTGCAGGACAACCCAATCCTTGGATGCACCCTGCCCAATTTGAAGTCCTCATTACTTGGCCTGGGGACAGGCCTCCTTTTGTGGGAGGGGGTGAGACTGCACAAGAGAGGCCAGGACCTTCCTTACAGCAACCTCCAGAAAGAAACCAGGGAGCAGAAGAAGATTCCTCTGAGGATGAGTGATAAATTTTAATGCTTCAGTTTTTAATTGGTTTAATTTGCTACTTTAAGTTTTCTTTCTAACTGACATTATATAGTTTTTCTTTGAACTCTTTTAGTTGATATTACTGCAGCGTGCTTTGGAATTGTTTGTGATTTTTTCTGTTTATTTTAATGCTTGCAACTGTAACATTTTTGAAAACCCAACCAAGATTTAACTTTTTGAAAAAGAAAAGTTTCTAAGCAGCAAAATAATTTTAGACAGTAACACTGATTTTAAAAAAAAGGGCAAAATGGCTGAATTAAGAACCAGGGAAATGAAATGAATGTACTCTTGATTGTTTACATGCTTAAACCCTTTTCTGTTAGAATATGGAAGTAACCCTATACTCTGGTGAGAAGTGAGAAACTTAAACACTGAGAGTCTCTGAGAATTTATCAAATAGCATTGCCTGATTTTCTGATTAACAATTTTTAAAAGGATTAAGCAAGGAAATGATAAAGGCAAATTTTGAAAATAAAATAAACCCAGAGCCAAAAAGCTACCTTTAAATATATCATAATTTTTGTAGCCCATTTTTAAGCCAAACATTTTATTCAAACACCCTAAACCAGGCATGAGAAATAAAATCTTACCTTATCAGCATGCTTAAAAATTTTCAATATGAGCATAAAACACTTTTCCAGAAGGGTGATAAAAGAAACTGAGGCTGAAGAAGTTAGTAAAGTTCTCCAAAACTTTAAACAAAAAGAGAACTAGAAAAAGAGAAACAAAGAATTCTGAAGTACAAAGGAAGAAGCCTCATACAAGTTTGAAAAATTTCAAAACATATGCTCTTCTTCATGCATGCAATTTTGAATCCAAGAAAAACCAAGAATTCTTGATAGCCCAGCCTCATTACAACCATGAAAAGATCTTTTTGATCCTTACTTATCTTATGAATTGAATTTGATTAGAAATGATCGGCAATGTTAATTAGGCAGTTCTCATGATGAATGTGCAACACACACACCTGGTGAGAAATAATGAGAGTTCCTTATTCTTAGAGCAATTGGTTACCTGCTTTGTGAACAAATTAATGGTGCATTACATTTCAAAGAATTGGTATTAAGGAGATCATTTGCCTAGGTATAAAATGAGATTATTGTCTTTTAAAAATTTTGTCTGCAACAGAATCTAATCTTATTGAATGCTTGATTCCCTTTCCAAACTTCTTTTACTTGAGGACAAGCAAAAATCTAGGTTGGGGAGAGTTTGATAAGTGCTATTTCACATTGATTTAATATTTCAATTTAACTCATTTTTGAAAGAATTTAACCAGATTAGTAATTAATTAAGCATGATTTTTGTTGAAAATAACACATTGTGTAAAACAAGCTTGATTTGACAACATATATGAAAAAAGTACCAAACAAGGCTTGAAGAAACCAAGAAGGACCAACACATCAAAGCCCAGGGACGCTTGAGCGTGGCATTCAACATGCCTAAGCGTGATTTAAAGAAGACAACTCCCCACGCTTGAAAGCAGCTGGAGCAAGAAGTGTTAAGAAGAATCTCACGCTTGAGCGCGAGCCCGAGCTCGCTCAAGCGTGACCCTGAACATAGCTGTGCGCTTAAGCGGAGGACTTACGAAACTTGAGCGTGACTTAATTCAGCATCAGCCCCGTCACGCTTGAGCGTAAGAAAGGGACGCTCGAGCGTGGGTCCAAGCGCGCCTGAGCATGAGATAAGCGTGGATTGAGAAGAAGAGCGCCTGAGCGCAAAGATTCCACGCCTGAGTGAAACATCCTTACTTAATTAAAAATAAATCCGAAATAAGGGAAAATTTTTCCCAAAAATAAACCAAGCAGTCGGGTAATTTAAAGGCAACATAAAGGAAGGAAGCAAAACCGACAGCGGAATAACAAGCTTCAGCGAGCCCTCACAAAACGATCACTCGCTCAAGTGAGATCCAATACGCTTGAGCGAGACAGCCCAACACGCTTGGGCGAACACTCATTCGCTTAAGCGAAGCCAGCCCAAAAGCCTTCCATCCAATCACACTCGCTGTAGCGAATCCCTCATTCGCTGAAGCGAGAAGCCACACTCGGCATTCTATCACTCGGAATCAGGGGTTCCATTCACTCAGGAACAACCCCAATACACATGCCTCCCTCGGAAGCCCAGGTTTAATTCCTTATGTTTATCCACATAGGTCACACACATAAGACCCACTCAGAAAATAATAATTATTCCACTTGGAATCTATAAACTTCCCTCACTCGGATATCACCCAATCAAATACCACTCGGTATACCTAAACCTCAATGCAATCGGAATGTATTTCACATTCGTCACTCGGCATATATTTACTTCTCCCACTCGGAGAACACATAGACCTTCCTTCACTCAGAAGGGGTCTCCACAATCATTCATCACTCGGAATATTCTAGCCGGATTCACTCGGCACATATCATCTTATTCACTCGGGGAAAACCATTAAGTTAAGTCCCACTTGGACTTGTTCTAAGTCTTAACCACTCGGGATATAGAACCTCATTCACTCGGATTATATATATATGTCATGTACTTAGAATACATCCCAATCTGAACCATTACAACAACTCTTCCCTCGGAAGAGGTTCACTCGGATTTCCCACTTGGTAATATTCAATCCCTTTCCCACTCGGGGTTTACTCATATTTTTCACTCGGTAATATTTAGGCCTATGATTACTCGGGGAATTCTCCCATCAAATCCCACACAGAATGGGTTCATCAGAAGGAATTTCTCTCGGAAACCTTTTAAGTCTTCTCCACTCGGAAAAGAAAGCCCAATCACTATAGTCTCACTCGGAATCATTAACTTAACATTATTTTATACATTCAACACTCCTCAGCCGATACCAATACATGTTATCAATATATCCATATATATATATATAGCCATACACTCGGAATACTTATCATCTTAACATTATTCATTCACCAACCCTTATTATTCAATACAAGTACATGATATCAATGTAAGCCATATATATATATATATATGAACATGCACTCGGATTTCTATATATATATATATATATATATATTTGTATTCATTATACATCATTGTCAGGAGCCGGCCAAGGCTTTAATATGACCACCTACAGTCGGTACAATATACTTGTACACTACAACGACACGAATACCCATCACTCAGGTTAAGGCCATCCTCATCATTCCGAGACCGATCTGCACATACTGAAAAATGGTGTAGGGGTGAGCTTTTACATATTAAATGACAATTATTGACTCGGATTATAACACAATGCTCAATTATACAAATTTTATATTTCAATCAACCATAACGCACACTGCCATTTAAATATGAATACTCACACATCATCATCCGATCAGAATTCATTCCAGCCAATCCACTCGGCTATAAAACTTACATTATTTACAATCACATATAATCACAGCCATAGGCTCACTTTGCACTCAGCGACAACATCAACATATATATATTCAATCATCCAATCGGAATATTAAATTCATACGTAGCCATATAATTCATATCATTCATTACAGCATTATCACACCCATAACAGCATATTGCACTCGATAAATATATCAGTATACATGCATTAATCCAATCAGATTCATCCCAATCATTTCTATATTCACATATTCAATAATTCACATTGAGCTCAATGACAATTATAAGTGTGCACACATCAATTCACCCGGATCCGGTTACCAATTTTTATTGTTGCAACATAGGCTCCAAGCCTTTCACTCAGCTCCAAGCTGATTCGGCCGTTTTACAGGTACCAAACCGTTTGCCCTCACATGTAACACAGTCACTCCAAGCGACAACGGAAGTGTTACGGGCAGCCCCGAGTCCAACCCGGTAGGCTTTGCCTTAGGTCCAACCCAAGGTCTTTAAGCGTCCAACGCTTAGTGCACTCGGCACTGCCTCAAGTCCAACCTGAGGTCTTTCAATATATTTCAACACATATTCATCTGATTACCAATCGGTATTAAGCGTCCAACGCTATATGCTCCAAGCATTTCCAGTGACGAATCGGATGCATACGGTCTTATTCATCAGGCGTCCAACGCCCATGCACTCGGCATTTAATATCAATCACATGCATCCAATGCAATATCATAACACATGCACACGGCAATCACATGCACTCGGCAATTTCATGCTTTCCATATAAAATCCCAAACGGGAATTAACATAACCGACCCGTATCTCATGCACTCGGCAACCACAATGCCATTCACTCAGAATATCATTTACAGCAAGCATCATATACTAATTCATGAGATTCACTCGGCATTAACATTTTCAACAAGTAATACATGCTTTTACACACCAAATCGCACACGGGAATCAATACCACAACTCATGCACTCAGCTTTCTCATTAAAGGCCATAGGCATCACATATATCCACACAGAATCATAAACAGAACCAGCACTGTATTTACACACTACATGCATTCGGAAATCACACTGGTTCCCTGCATATGCACTCACTCGGCATTTCATTAAAGGCTAGCATTTCCAGGCATGCACTCAGTATACTCATATTTTATCCACATACATCTCATGGACAGAATCATAACAACATCACATAGACCATAATGATCACAAAACCGGGTGTTTCATGCACCAATCCTCAACTACAACATATCAATCAACATATTTCAAACATGGCACAACACATTAAAGCAAACCACCCGGAACCCGTCCATAAACCATACATTTGAGATGCAAGGCCCCCCTTACCTGGAATGAAGATTCCAGCAGCTCCATGGCCACTCGTTCACAACAGAATGACTCGGCCTCAGCCTTCAGCAGCACTCTGCTCGTAGCTTTAGAGAACCAACTTTGTCTCCACTCGAGCATCAAAGCCTCCAAGGCACAACATAGTCCTCACGTAGCTCAGTGAAGGACATCCATGCATCCAAGCATCCATCAACGTTTAGGCTGAACAGATGAGGATCTCTGCCTTCAAAACACACAGCACCATGCTATTTCCTCTCCCACCACACAGATCTCTCTCAACCATGCTGTTCCTCTTCATGTTCCACTTCCCACTCGGGCTCTGCACAACGTTGAGTGGAAGAAGAAGATGAAGAAGACGAAGGAGATGAACAACGAAAGAAGAAGAAGAAGCCACAGACACGAGAGAGAAAAGGAGGAGTATTTCTCCTTGAACCCAAAGTATAATGAGTAAGGAGTAGTTGGAAAATGAAAGGCCAAAGCCCTTATCTCTTCTGCCCAGCCTGCACTCCTATCAGCCATCACATCCTATCACCATTAACTCCCATCCCATCAGCGTGGGATTCACGAGGGAGAGGGGGAGAGAGAGGGAACCAAAATTCTCTAAAGCCACCAAGGGCACATGGGACATTTCTAATGGCATTATTATTAATATTATTATTAAATCAATCCATAATTTTAATTATGTAATTAACCTTAATTAAAAACCAGGATGTTACACTGAGCGTGACTGATAGATAACAGAGCATAAGTTCGAGCTCGCCCAAGCGTGAATCAAGCGTGGAAACTAGCGTACTGAACAAGAAGGCCATGCTTAAGCGTGGTTAAGACAGCTTGAGCGTGAGGCAACCAAGTGGACATCAGAACCCTCCACGCTTGAGCGTGACCATCAAGCTCAAGCGTGACTCATGCAGTATGGGAATTTTAATTTAATATTCACCAATGGTGCGATGCCAACTCAACCATTTTCTTGTGTTTCTGCATGTCTCCGAATATTCCTTCATGGGGTCTATGCAAGTGGCAAAGGAAGCTGAACCATAACCCCTATAAATCAGGCAGAAAATAAGACATCAAGCATTAGATTTATCCCCTGTATTTCCCTCACAATCCAACCTTTTCCATTATTTTCTGTATTCATATTTTGAAGGTGAAAATGCAAAGCATGAGTAGCTAAACTCCCTTATGGGATTGGTTGTAATCCATTCAATCCTGAAGTAATACCGCTGTAAGTTTTTATGTTGTAATGAGATTTGATAAGTTTTTGTTTTTCCTTCTGCGTTTAATGCCTGAAAGTACTTGATCACTATTTTCTTATTTTAAGTTTTCTCAAGTATGCTGGGAAGTGACTTTTGAAAGCAGATCTGAATGAAATACTTGTTGTGAGTAGGTAGTCAGGGATGGCATCTAACGCAATAAACGTCAAAACAATCGATCGATAATGCTGGGATGATTTCAAAGTGACTGAGGGATCAGCGATTTGAAATCATTCTTATGAATTTTGTAGTCGAGGGATCGATGCAAATGGCTGTGATTGTGACGTAGAAACTATCTTTTCAAGTTACTTACGTAAAAACTTATACAACTTACAAAAGGTGAGATGTGATGAAACCAATCCCTGTTTTACTAAACTGATTCTTTCTCAAAATTATTCACTGTTATCTTTTGCAAAATTTTACTCTCTGTTATTTATTACTTTTTCAATCAGCAACATTTATAACAATCCAAAACAAAACTTTTTGTCAACTCAGTTCAAAGCTAAGGTTTTTATGCTAACACCTTCTCAGTGGAACGACAACTATACTATATTACAACCTCTGTGTTTAAACTTGGCACATCTATTCCCTTGAGTTCATATTATACAAACTTGATTCTCTTTCATTGAACTCTTCATTCTAATATATGAAAACAACTGTATCAAGCATAAACATATCAAATAATAGTTATTGAATCGGATTAAAAGTCCAATTCATAACTAAGTATATAAAACTTCACCGAGTCATGCAGCATATCAAAAACAACATGCCGTTGTCAATAACATATATATATATATCAGTGCACACATGTACTCAATTGAATAAATCCATTATTAAGTCTTTCAATTGTGTTGCAACACTAGCTCCCCGAGCCATAACTCAGCTCTCAGCTGAACCGGCCATTTTACAGGTACCAAACCGTTTACACCCTTATGTGACACCATCACTCTCAGTGACAACGGTGAGTGCCACGGGCTAAACCCCGAGCCCCGCTCAAGAGGTTGCCTTGAGTCCCACCCAAGGTCTTTTGTCTTTTTCCTTGAGTCCCACCTAAGGTCTTTTATGAAAATCACATCATATTTCATATTCATTCATCACACAAGCATCATATACTGATCGATATGCATCCCATGCATTTATATTCATCATGAAAAAAATTCATGAATAACATTCATATACTCATTATCAATCTCATATCAATATCAATATCAATAATATGAATGGAATATATGAAAACATAAAACGTCATATAATTGGGGTCTCATACAATATTTCACATACATATCATATATACACAATAATAATACCCTATATCCATTCATAAACTATCTATTTGAAATGTAATGCTCCCCCTACCTGGAAATAAGAGTTCTTGCAGCACTTAAAGCTATATCCAATTCACAGCTTGTAAATTCCGACTGGAATTTTAGATTTACACCAGTCCAGAGTTTTCTTTGTAAAGAGAAGAAATAAAGGTTGATTTCTTCTTCGTTAATGGCTTTCAACAAGATTTGGAAGAGAAAGATTGTAGTGGATATGTTTCACTTTCCAAAAGTTCTAAAACTCCTTTAACAGTAGAAGTTGGTATTTATATCATTCATGCAAGGAGACGTGAATGATAAAAGGTTATCTGCTATACATTTCTTCAGATGACGAATAAGGAATAAGCATTTAATGAAAAGGGACAGCACATCAGAGAGGGTCCCACTCTTAGAAGAATATCAAGAAAAGACTTTACTGGAAGGTAGAAGAACAAAGTGACGTGGAAAGATCTGATAGTTAAAATAATTATTAATTCCGACTCGGTTTCAGCATTCTTAGGCATATTTTTCCGAGAAAGCCTCTGTCCATTCCAAAATTCCTTTATTCGGAAGAAATTCATTCAGAAAGGTTCCATTCCATGAAACACTCAGCTTTTCTTCCTTGGAAATGTCCCACATGGTAACATCTCATTCAGACATCTTACTCAAATATATTTCTATCCGAGTCAATCCCTTACTTACGTCACTCGGAAGTCTTTCATCTAAAATCACTCGGAGTTTAAAGACAATTCTCTCTCTCGGAAGTCTTTCCACTTGAAAGATCACTCGGGGTTGAAGACTATTTCAAAGATAAACCCGAGTTCAAACTCAACAACTCTGACTGAACATAATTAAATGAATTTATCACTCGGTCTTTCACTTCCCTTGAAATTATTCAATCAGAATATATTCATTTGAAGTTGGAGTCTTTCTCTGTCCAAAAGTAGTCTCCTTGTAAAGACTTACTTGGTCCATCTTAATCGATGCTATCTATCTCGGAAGTATCACAACTCGGAGTTACTTCACTCGATTTCTTCTTTAACAATCCCAACTTGAGAAGTACTTATTCAATTCTAAAGTTTCTCCCCACTCAGCATTACTTCACTCGGAATAACCCATTCGGAAACGTTCCACTCGGAGTTGTTTCACTCAGATTTACCTCACTAAAAAGTGTCTCTCGGACACAGTTTTCTTAACTCAAAAAAATGATTCGTTTAATGATGTTTCACTCGGAAACATCTTAACTTCAGTTGGAAATAGCTTCCTCGGTCTTACTTCACTCGGTATCGCACCATTTCACTCGGAATTTCATATTTAAAACAATACTCACTCGGAATTTCATTCAGAAATTCTCCATTAATCCTTAATGACTGAATTTTCTAAAAATTACAAATTTTTGGGATGTTACATTTCTCCCCTCCTACAAAAATTTTGTCCTCGAAATTTAAATATAAAATTATACATTAATGAAACAATTCGGGATATTGTTCCCTCATAACGTCTTCACGTTCCCAAGTTTGTATGATATTCTGATCCTGCTGCCATGTAACCTTGACCAATTGAACATTCTCAATTGAGAAACGTGAAATACACTATGTAAATTTGCCAAATGAAAAGGCAATGCAATTTGATAGGCTACAGGTCCGACTCTCTTCAGTATTTCATATGGACCAATATACCTCGGGCTTAACTTCTTTCTTTTCAATGCTCTCCTAATGCCTTTGCTCGGAGAGACTTTCAGAAAGACTTTATCATCGACTTGAAATTCAATCGGCTTCGTCCGTTTATCATAGTAACTCTTTTGACGGTCCTGGGATGCTTTCATTTTATCCTTGATCATTTGGATTTGCTCGGAGGTCTGATGCACTATTTCTGGTCCTAACAGTAGGTTCTCACCCGATTCCGACCAGCAAAAAGGGGTTCGGTATTTCCTGCCGTATAAAGCTTCGTATGGAGCCATACCAATACTACTGTGATAGCTATTATTATAAGTAAACTCGATCAGTGGAAGGTATTGCTCCCAGCTACCTCCATGCTCTAGCACACAGGACCTTAATAAGTCCTCCAAACTCTGGATAGTCCGCTCGGATTATCCATCTGTTTGAAGATGATAGGCTGAGCTCAATCGGAGCTTCGAACCTAATTCCTGATGCAAACTCCCCCAAAATTGGGAAGTAAACCTTGGATCCCTATCTGACACGATAGAAGTTGGAACACCATGCAGTCAGACTATCTTGTTAATATACAATTGTGCCAATTTTTGCAAAGGATAACTCATATTGATCAGAAAAAAGTGTGCAGACTTTGTCAGTCGGTCCTCAATAACCCAGATGGTATCGTGTCCACTCCGAGTCTTGGGTAATCCCATCACAAAATCCATAGTAATAGCATCCCATTTCCATATGGGTATCTCTAAAGGTTGCAATCCACCGGACGGTTTTTGATGTTCAACCTTCGCTTTCTGACATATTATGCAGTGAGCCACGAAGTCAACTACATCTTTCTTCATTCTGGGCCACCAAAAATACAATTTCAAATCTTGGTACATCTTAGTAGTACCCGGATGAATACTCAGCATGCTTTTATGTGCCTCGTTAAGCACCGATCATCGTAAATCACCCGAGTTAGGTACATAAATTCGACCTTTCACTCGGTAAATACCATCAGAGCCCTCGGTTAAGAATAAATCTTTACCTTTAGCCCGAGTTTCCTTCATCTCGGCTAAATAAGAATCCAATAATTGCTGTACATAAACAAGCTTAAAAAATTCATTAGCTATTTTCAATGTAATGAGAGTTACTTTCCGAGACGAAGAGATATCCACTTGTAGATTCATGTCTCGGAATTGTTCAAGCAACTCCATCTCTTTAACCATCAGTACTGCCATATGGATGGACTTCTGACTCAAGGCATCGGCTACAACATTTGCCTTTCCCGGGTGGTATTTTAAGTCGAAATCATAATCCTTCAAAAATTCTATCCACCTTCTTTGTCTCATATTCAATTCCTTTTGGTCGAACAAATACTTTAGGCTTTTATGGTCACTATACACTTCAAACTTAGAGCCATAAAGATAATGCCTCTAAATTTTCAGTGCAAAGACCACTGCTGCCAACTCCAGATCATGAGTAGGGTAATTTTGTTCATGTGGTCATAATTGACGTGAAGCATAAGCAATTACCCGACCATTCTGCATCAGTACACATCCCAGTCTGAGTCCAGATGCATCATAATAAACTACAAAGCTTTCTTGCAAATTCGACAAGGCCAATACAGGAGTAGAAGTCAGTCGGGTCTTCAATTCTTGAAAACTCTGTTCATACTCGGAAGACCAGACAAAAGGAGTATTCTTCCGGGTTAGCTTGGTCAATGGCAAAGAGATTTTGGAGAATCCCTCAATGAATCTTCGATAGTAACCGGCTAACCCCATAAAACTCCTAACATCAGTGACCGACTTTGGCCTCTCCCAATTCATCACAGCTTCGATCTTTGAAGGATCTACCAAAACATCTTCTCTGGAGATGACATGACCCAGGAATTGAATCTTTTCAGTCCAAAATTCACACTTAGACAACTTGGCAAATAGTTGCTTCTCCTTTAACACTTGAAGTACCGATCGGAGATGCTCTTCATGTTCCTCATAAGACTTAGAATAAATTAATATATCATTAATAAATACCACTACGAACCGATCCAAGTAAGAATGAAAAATATTGTTCATATAATTCATGAACACAGCCGGAGCATTAGTAACTCCGAACGGCATCACCACGTATTCATAGTGACCATACCGGGTCCTGAATGCCGTCTTAGGAATATCGGTAGCTTTCACTCGGATTTGGTGGTATCCTAATCGTAAATCAATTTTGGAGAAAATCGATGCACCACGCAGCTGATCAATTAAGTCATCAATTCTGGGCAATGGGTATTTATTCTTGATGGTCAGCTTATTCAATTATCGGTAATCGATACATAACCGCATGCTACCATCCTTCTTTTTGACGAGTAACACCGGAGCACCCCACGATGATACGCTTGGTCGGATAAATTGTTTTTCGAGCAGCTCATCAACTTGTTTCTTTAATTCGGCTAGCTCAATCGGAGACATTCTATAAGGGGCTCTGGAGACTAGCTCGGCTCCAGGAATTAAATCAATAGAGAACTCAATTTCTCTATCAGGAGGAACACCAGGTACGTCCTCCGAAAACAACTCGGGAAAGTCACAAACAACAGGTATGTCTTAGATTTTAGACTCACTCCTTCTCTCAGTCATACAAAATAACATTAATAGTTGAGATATACCTTGAATTTCATAATCATCAGCTTCCTGATTAGGAAAAATCACTTGCCAATTCTGACAGTCAACTAGGACTCTATTGGCCGAAAGCCAATCCATACCGAGAACCATATCAAGACCTCTCAAAGGTAGACATATCAAATCAGCATAAAAATTCCTATCACCCAGAGTGAAGGATACGTTCTCACACATCATGGAAGTCCATAATTGAGCACCAGTCGGAGTGGATACATTTAATGGCTAATTCATAGAAACAACAGGTAATCTCATTCGTTTCACACATTCATTGGAGACAAACGAGTGTGTTGGACCTGAGTCAAACACCACATCAATAATAGTATTTCCAAGCAGGCACTTACTCTGGACCAAGTCGTTGGCTTGAGCAGCTTCCTCGGCAGTGATAGCATACACCCGGCCTGCAGTCGGTGAACTGGAACTCCCAGCCCGATCGTTCCTCGGAATGATAGAATTGTTGCCGCGTCCACCATTGCCTCTACCTCCTCTGTTACCGTTTCTATGGCCTCGTCCTCGAAAGCCTCCACGGTTCACACTGGCATTCGATTCAGTCGGTTGGAGAAGAGGACAGTTAGGACAAACATGTCCTTTCTCGTTGCAATGGTAGCAAATGACTTCTTCATCCTTGTCACAATTCCGAGCATAGTGATTGCCACCACATCTAAAACATTTGATGTCCCTCGGTCTACTCACCGATCGGCCACCAGCATTCACTCGGCCTCGGAATCTAGAGGATAATTCTCCTCTAACAGACTTCCCTTGCTTCTTAAAGCTGATTGGTGGTAGCCTCGAAGAACTGTCTGACTTACTACTCGAGCCGGTTGAAGCTTTATCGTCTTCCTCATATATTCTGCATTTATTAACAAGGATAGGAAAGCTTCTAATCTCCTGGTGTCGAAACGCCTTCTTAATCTTTGGGTTTAAACCACTTTCAAATTTGATACATTTTGAACCTTCAGTGCCCGGCATCTGGAAAGAAGGATAGAACAAGCACAGCTCCTCAAATTTTGCTACATATTCTTCAACACTCATATTGCCTTGACGGAGTTCCTTGAATTCCAATTCCTTCTGACTCCTAACGGTGTTTGGGATATATTTTTCAAGGAAACATTCCTTGAAATTCTCCCAATTTAACTCGGTCCCTTCAGCTACCAGTCGGGCTCTAGTAATTCTCGACCAGTTTTCAGCTTCTTTCCGAAGCATGAAAACAACATACTCGACCTTCTGTGCCTCAGTGCACTGCAGACTGCCAAAGATCCGTTCAAGGTTCTGGATCCAGGCATAAGCTTGATCAGGCTGAAATCCTCCATGAAATTCAGTCGGTTTTCTTTTCAAGAAACAATCAATGCTTTGATTGTCACTCAACTGAGGTTGGTTCTGCCTTTTTTGAAATATCAACCACACGCTGAAAGGCAGTAACCATTGCGTCCATACCATGAGGGTCCACTTCTTATCCTGAAATAATCATCATACTTTAGTACCACTCATGGATATGAAAGTAATTTATTTATAGTTGATTTCCTCAACTATATTACACAACAACAATAGTGATATGACTTCACTCAATCATAGTATTTAGTAGCTTAACCTTGGCCTTGGACTTTTCAAGTCTGCTCTGATACCAAAATATAACGTTCTTAATTTTTAAATAAAATTTCGATAATTAAATAAACTTTTCATAAATAAATTCCAATGTTAAAAAAACAGAATTGGAATTAAACAGTAATATTGTCACATTTACAAAAGCTGACCGCCCATTTAATATACAAAGAAGATATAAATTCGGTATTCACAGGAGCCGGCCAAGGCTTCTACAAATAACTATGTACATTATGTATTGTACATGCTAATACATAATGCTCCAGTCGGATGAGTGACTTCACACGCCATCACTGTGTCCTCTATCCACTGTAAAATAATAAGAAGTAGGGGGTGAGCATAAACATATCAAATAATAGTTATTGAATCGAATTAAAAGTCCAATTCATAACTAAGTATATAAAACTTCACCGAGTCATGCAGCATATCAAAAACAACATGCCGTTGTCAATAACATATATATATATCAGTGCATACATGTACTCAATTGAATAAATCCTTATTAAGTCTTTTAATTGTGTTGCAACACTAGCTCCCCGAGCCATAACTCAGCTCTCAGCTGAACCGGCCATTTTACAGGTACCAAACCGTTTACACCCTTATGTGACACCATCACTCTCAGTGACAACGGTGAGTGCCACAGGCTAAACCCCGAGCCCCGCTCAAGAGGTTGCCTTGAGTCCCACCCAAGGTCTTTTATGAAAATCACATCATATTTCATATTCATTCATCACACAAGCATCACATACTGATCGATATGCATCCCATGCATTTATATTCATCATGAAAAAAATTCATGAATAACATTCATATACTCATTATCAATCTCATATCAATATCAATATCAATAATATGAATGAAATATATGAAAACATAAAACGTCATATAATCGGGGTCTCATACAATATTTCACATACATATCATATATACACAATAATAATACCCCACATCCATTCATAAACTATCTATTTGAAATGTAACACTCCCCCTACCTGGAAATAAGAGTTCTTGCAGCACTTAAAGCTATATGCAATTCACAGCTTGTAAATTTCGACTGGAATTTTAGATTTATACCAGTCCAGAGTTTTCTTTGTAAAGAGAAGAAATAAAGGTTGATTTCTTCTTCGTTAATGGCTTTCAGCAAGATTTAGAAGAGAAAGATTGTAGTGGATATGTTTCACTTTCCAAAAGTTCTAAAACTCCTTTAACAGTAGAAGTTGGTATTTATATCATTCATGCAAGGAGACGTGAATGATAAGAGGTTATCTGCTGTACGTTTCTTCAGATGATGAATAAGGAATAAGCATTTAATGAAAAGGGACAGCACATCGGAGAGGGTCCCACTCTTAGAAGAATATCAGGAAAAGACTCTACTGGAAGGTAGAAGAACAGAGTGACGTGGAAAGATCTGATAGTTAAAATAATTATTAATTCCGACTCGGTTTCAGCATTCTTGGGCATATTTTTCCGAGAAAGCCTCTGTCCGTTCCAAAATTCCTTCATTTGGAAGAAATTCATTTAGAAAGGTTCCATCCCATGAAACACTCAGCTTTCCTTCCTCGAAAATGTCCCACATGGTATCATCTCATTCAGACATCTTACTCAGATATATTTCTATCCGAGTCAATCCTTTACTTACGTCACTCGGAAGTCTTTCATCTAAAATCACTCGGAGTTTAAAGACAATTCTCTCTCTCGGAAGTCTTTCCACTTGAAAGATCACTCGGGGTTGAAGACTATTTCAAAGATAAACCCGAGTTTAAACTCAAAAACTTTGACCGAACATAATTAAATGAATTTATCACTCGGTCTTTCACTTCCCTTGAAATTATTCAATCAGAATATATTCATTCGAAGTTGGAGTCTTTCTCTGTCCAGAAGTAGTCTCCTTGTAAAGACTTACTCGGTCTATCTTAATTGATACTATCTATCTCAGAAGTATCACAACTCGGAGTTACTTCACTCGATTTCTTCTTTAAAAATCCCAACTTGAGAAGTACTTATTCAATTCTAAAGTTTCTCCCCACTCAGGATTACGTCACTCAGAATAACCCATTCGGAAACGTTCCACTCGGAGTTGTTTCACTCAGATTTACCTCACTAAAAAGTGTCTCTCGGACACAGTTTTCTTAACTCAAAAAATGATTCGTTTAATGATGTTTCACTCGGAAACATCTTAACTTCAGTTGGAAATAGCTTCCTCGGTCTTACTTCACTCGGTATCGCACCATTTCACTCGGAATTTCATATTTAAAACAATACTCACTCGAAATTTCATTCAGAAATTCTCCATTAATCCTTAATGACTGAATTTTCTAAAAATTCAAATTTTTGGGATGTTACACGTACCGCATGGACACACCGGAGGTGCACTTATAAAATATTCTCTGATGCCTAAGTTAATAGGGTATTTCAGAAAATAATGGTATTACAGAGGAAACTCTCAGATTAATCCAGATCCTTTTTCAATAGTAAATGAGTTGTATTTATATGGAATACCTTAGTAGGATAAATGATTTGACTCTTCTCCTAACTTACTATAGCAACAGTGTTTGCAGGGACATGTTGCTCATACCGATTCTGACTCATTGTCTGGCTATCAGAGAGTGACTGAGGTCTTAATCATAGGTCTATAGTCTTATGGTTCTAGACTCCGGTTGTGGTAATTGGACCAGGTTCTCCTGATAACTTTGATGACGTGGCACCTTTCAATAGTACCCCAGCCATGGTCTCAGAATCCGGTTAGCACCCCGAATCATAAATATTTAATATATTAATATTTAATATACTAATATATTTGTAAAGATGTATAAATATTTAATATTATATATATATAATATTTTAAAACTTAATACATAAATTTAAATGTATTAAAACATTTAATATATATTAATATATTAAATACATTCAATATATACATACATTAACATATAATATATTAACGTTTAAATGAACGTTAATATATTAAAATATATAATTTATGTTTTAAAATATTTAATATATATTAATGTGTAATATATATATAATTTATACATTAAAGTATTTTTAAATTTATATAAATTTTTTTATTGAATGCATAAAAATAATAAAGGAATAGAAAGAGTTATATCTAATAATATTCCTTATTTGACAACAAGGAAGCACTTGTTTTAATGGTATTTATGCTAAGTTGTGTTTAATGGGTTTTAGGTTCAACTCCTTGCATGGTGAGTGTGCGAAATCTGCCATGTGTAACACCCCCTTATATACACGAGATATATATATAAAAAACTTTTAGAAAGATATACATATTTATCACTCTTTATCTCGCGTATACAAGGACGTATATACATCTGATTTCCTTTGAATATTGAAAGTAAAAAAAAATTGTCTTTCAATATTTGTCTATAGTGATAAAACAATTTATAGAAATCATAAGTGATAAATCATTACAGTATTATATCTGAATGACAAAGTTTATTAAAGTTTAACTTTTACCTTGTTACAATTATCTAACTTGATATTGTAATAAGGTAAGGTAAAACTAAATTATACCTCTATTACAAATGTGACAAATCATTTCCTAATCCTTGAACCATCGAGTTTTGGAATCCTACTCTTGTCATATCTCTTCATTTATCTGATTGAGGATGAGACTACTTTACTCTCTTGTAATTACATATCCTTCCATCTTGAACTGCTAGCTATATATCACATAACATATATTTTGGACACAAAATTCAAACAAGAAGGAGTGAGAAACAAAATATAATACTTTACAGATAAGGCATAAGCATAAGGGTTTTCATGATCTAATAAAATAATATCATTAATAATCTCATACACAATTAATTATAATTGTAAGGTTTTTATACGTATAACAATCATACTTTCATTCACAACCATTCACACAGAATATCACAATCACATGTATGACATGTAATGCTTTTAATACTATCTCATTCAGTTTATGCATGTGGGCCCTTAAAGTTTTAGTTTGCATTGAGCCAACCAGAAGTTTACACTATTCCATAATTTTGGATAATAACATAAATGACTTCATAGCATATGAACAGCTCAACTGGCATGGAAACACTTAGAGACTAGTCAGACTGATAAAGTTTTTATTGTGAAAGTACTCGACACTAGGTGTAACATCCCATTTTCTACTCAAATAGAAAATAGATATTAATATATCTATAATGAGAAATACTTACTATTAGTTAGTTTATTATTATCATTTTTTATGAAATTTTGGTATTTATATTTATTTATTTGTTTTTTAAAAATAAAATAAAATAACAATAATAAAATAAAAATATTTATGTATTTTGAATGAGAATTTTAAAATGACTTAATCAGTATTCATTGATTAATGAAATTATATTAAGAATTTTAAATATATTTATTATTCACAACATTTATTTTATGTTTTTATATTTATGTTTTTACATATTTATGATTTAACTCTTATTAGAATTTTAAAATAAAATTTTGAAGGAATTAGAGTGTGGTTCTTTAGAACTTTTTAATCTACATATTCTTTATGATTTTTTAGAATTTTTTAGAATTTTGGGAATATTTTAATTAAATAATATTTTTTAAATAATTTTAAATTCATATAAAGTGACTTAAATTAAAAATATTTATAAGTAAGTGAAGTTAAATTATAAGAAAATTTTATAAAATCCATTTCAAGTAGACTTATCTAAAACTTATCGGTTTGAGTAAAATCTTGATATTTATCAATTGTAAAAAAATTGAAAACGTATCAATAAATTTTTATTAACAGAAAATTTTAGATTTTTAAAATTCAAACTTTATATTACTTATCATAAAATTAGTGAGAACTAATATAATATCGCTAAATTTAAAAAAGACTAATTTTGAGTATTTAAAATATACCGAGTGAAAGGTTACTATTTGGCTTAATAATTCAGTCGACATTTACTATGCAAAACACTGTGCATATATGAAATTTTCAAAAGATGCACAGTAACTAGGATTTAAATTTCAAAAAATTCACAATACTTTCATATTAAAATAATGAAATACATAGTAATTTTTCTTCCTATAAATACCGAAGGAATTCTTCTTTAGAATTCACAATTTCTGATTAAGTTTTCTTAATATAGTAGTATTAGTGAGATAGTGGTGGAAGTAGAAGAGAGAAATAATTTTTTTTGGAAGAAGGTTCTGCTAAAATCCTAAGGTAAGAATACCTCTCTTTTATATTTTTTTAGGGTTATTTTCATATCATTTTTAGAAATCTATTATTATACTAGAAATAATATTATTTTAAGTTACTATTCTGAATAGTAAAATACTATTTCAATAGTAAATTACTATTCAAATAGTAAATTACTATTTACTATTACTATTTACCTTTACTATTCATGTTTTACTATTTACCGTTATTATTTACGATTTACTATTTACCGTTACTATTCATGTTTTACTATTTACTGTTACTATTTACTGTTATTATTCACGATTTACTATTCACTATTCACTATTCACTATTCAAAATTTACCATTTCTGTTTTACGTAGTAATCTTTATTTTTATCTTATGCCTATACTGAGATAAGTTGGTATTAATATTTCTAGAACTCAGAGGTGCAAAGCAAACTCACTTTTGGTAGCAATTCAAGGTAAGAGGGAGTGAGACAGGAATATAATATGAAAATACATAAGAATAATGCGAGGAGTCCTTACTTTTTTTAAATTTAATAATAATAATAATAATAATAATAATAATAATAATAATAATAATAATAATAATAATTTAAAATAATAACTATTTAACTTAAAATTTATATAAATTTTAAATTGTGTATCTTGTGTAACTTGATCTGAAATACCTATGCAAAGACCTGGATAACCTATGCGAGCTGGACTAAACCTATGCAAGGACTTGTACTATTATGACCTGTATGGACTGAACTATACCTATGCGAAGATTGGATTATATATATGGACTTATATAGACCTGTGCGAGGAATGGACTATAAGGATTCAAAATCAACTCTACTAATTTAAATAACCATTAAATTTTGAATTATATTTAGGAGCGATATTTGGTTGATTTGACTTGATTATAATTAACTATATTTGATTTTGATAATGATATTGTGATTTATAATATTAGACTGTGACTAATGATATGTAATTATGATTGATGATATTTGATTGTGATCGATAATATTACAATACTTGATGAATGATTGATAAAATACCTTATGATATGAAGTTTAAGCATATAGCAAGCATAATGGAAAGTTAAAACTCAGTAAGAATTTTCTTACCTTACTCTTTAAATTTTTATTCTAAGAGAAAGTATTTTATCATTATTTTAGTCTTTTATTTCTTCTTAGAAATAATTTTCATTAACTTTATTTTTAATCTCTAGAATAAAATCTAGTATTAGAAAGAAACTATTTTATGAAAATCAAAGGTTGAGATAATTAATTCTTGAATTAAAGAAAATTTTTATAGTTTTAAGTATTCTTAGTTAATGATTTTTTTTAAAATATTTTCTTTTAGAAATCAAAAATTTAAATTGGTTTTCCCTAATGAAATAACTAAAGGATATTTTGTTATAGTCGAGATTTCTAAACTCAATCTAGTTAATATTCAAATTGGGAAAAATTATGTAAATATGTGAAGTTTTTTAAGAGAAAGTTTTGAGATATTTAAGGCTTGAAAACTCAATTTTGGTGAGATATAAATTTGAAGACTGTACTAAATTTATTTCTGTATAACAGAAGTTCAAAGAAGAACTTATGGGAATGTACAGTTTATTGAGATGATTTTGTGAACCTTTATGGTATTTAATAATTGAGTTTTTAAAAGTCTTAACCAACTAAATATATGAGTAGTTCATGCATCATGAATCATTAAAGAGAAATGAGATGTGATATTGCCTGGGACGGATTATAGCAATCGAGGATACATTAGAGGAGGCTTAATTGCGAGCCTTGGGATGAGAGGGTGTGAAAGGGTGCTTCAAGTGACCTGGGGTCGCTCCCTAGTGTCGGGTACTTTCACAATAAAAACCTTCTCTGTCTGACTAGTCTCTAAGTGTTTCCACGCCAGTTGAGCTGTTCATATGCTACAAAGGTATTTATGTTATTATCCGGAATTATGGAACAGTGTAAACTCCTGGTTGGCCCAGTGCAAATTAAAAATTTAAGGGTCCACATGTATAAACTGAATGAGGTAGTATTAAAAGCATTACATGTCATATATGTGATTGTGATATTCTGTATGGATGGTTGTGAATGAAAGTATGATTACTATATGTGTGAGAACCCTATATTTATAATTAATTGTGTACAAGATTTTGAATGATATTAATTTATTAGTTGTAAAAACCTTATGCTTATGTCTTATCTGTAAAGTATTATATTCTGTTTCTCACTCCTTCTTGTTTGAATTTTGTGTCCAAAATATATGTTATGTGATATATAGCTAGCAGTTCAAGATGGAAGGATATGTAATTACAAGAGGGTAAAGTGGTCTCATCCTCAATTAGATGGGTGAAGAGATATGACAAGAGTAGGATTCCAAAACTTGATGGTTCAAGGACTAGGAAATGATTGGTCATATTTGTAGTAGATGTATAATTTAGTTTTACCTTACCTTATTACAATATCAAGTTAGATAATTGTAACAAGGTAAAGGTTAAACTTTGATAAACTTTCTCATTCAGATATAATACTGTAATGATTTATCACTTATGATTTCTATAAATTGTTTTATCATTATGGACAAATATTGAAAGACAATGATTTTTTTTACTTTCAATATTCAAAGGAAATCAGATGTATATACGTCCTTGTATACGCGAGATAAAGAGTGATAAATATGTATATCTTTCTAAAAGTTATATATATATATATATATATATATATATATCTCGTGCATATAAGAGGGTATAACAAAGTGGTATCAGAGCAGTTCAATCCAAATCGGCTTGGGGTATAGTCTTACTAGCGTGTTAGTGTACTCTGATGGTTAAGTTAGTCAAGAAATTTTATGGTTGACATAGGAGGAAATTTTATTGGAGTAGATGGTAAGAAGTAAATGAAGAAATTAGGAATATAGAAAGAAGGAATTAATGTTAAGTTCATAAGAAGTATAAGTTAGAACTCTATAGCCTGTTACTTGAAAAATGTTATTGCAGGGATTATCAGAAACTGGTCATTCTGAAGTCTTTCTTGACATTGTTTAAGTACGGGCGTTAATGTATGGTGGAATGATAAGGTAAATTAACTAATGCAGTTATTTCCTTTTATTCCAAATGTATTGTATGGTGTTTGATTTTCTAATTAATATGTGATAATGAAATATTCTAACATTTGCCTATTTTACAATATGGTATGAGACAACAAGGGAGATAAGACAATAGAAAATTCTTAGAAATATTTTGGTATGAATTCTAGACTGGAGTTGTCATGGCTTTGACTACTTAGTTATAAACTACCGGGACTGATCACTCCGAATGATTTGCACTAAGTAGTGAAAGACATGTCAAATGAAGGATGTTAAGATCAATGAATTTAACCCTAGGTTAATGTGGTATATGGAGAAATGGAGATAAACTCATTAAATTCTATTAGGATATTCCTTACCATGTCCTTGAAGTTGTAGAGATACTTGTGTGAATTAAAATTCCAATGGGTAGATAAATGTTGTAATCTGAAGTAGTATAAAGAATTGTCTAAAATAGAATCATAGTTTTTCCTTTGGTGATATATTTTGAATAAAAAATGTCTGGTTGTATGCTTCATGAAAGAAATATGATAATTTGTTCACTAACTTGTTTGGTATAACAAATAATCGTATTAGGAATTGTATCTCTGGCTATTTGTATTGATTCTTCTTTTGTATGACATATAAGATATGTTAATTATTGTTTGATTTGATGAAGTTTTCATTTATGATGCCTGCGATTGAATGATATACATGATGGTTATGTATATAAATATATGAATTAATGAAACTTTTATGGTTGTGACATCGAATGTAATTAACCATATATTTTTGAATTTTTTAGTGATTTATTATGATAAATATGTCAATAAATGATCAAAAATAAGTATCATAGATCTTTGGGAGATATCAATATTGGTTTAATATTGAGAAATTGTGCCATAAAATATTTTCTTTGGATTCCTAACAATTTGATACATGTTTATCAAGTTATTTTCTTTTAGTCATCAATTTTGTAAAGTGAATATACATATACCCTATATAAATAATTGTTATGTAATGATAGACTTAAAATAAAGAAATATGTTAGTGAACCATGGGTAAATAGATATGAACCCTTACTTATTAATTTAGCATAGTTCTTGTGAAGTGGGTTACATAAATCTTAGCTATCCATAACAAAAATTTAAGTGAGTATTTCTAAGTCAACGTAGTGATTTGTGATCATTTAAGATTAGAGAATTTATCAAATCTATGTAATGGTTGTAGTCAATTATGATGGAAAGAGCAATCACTTAGTTAAGGAATATTTAATTCATTATAGAAGACAATAAGAAATGATTACATACCCTGGATTGTCATGAAGCAAAGAACATAAGGATTTAACTAGATAAACAAGTACAACATGGACTAAGACATATTTATCCTTTCTCACTAGGATAATTTATTATACACGATTACATTAAGGAAAATAAAGTAGAACATCTAGTACATCATAGATAGAGGTCTAAGAGTCTTGGCAATACAAAAAATATCCAAACTAGAGAAATCACCATAATGATTATAAGAAGTGAGGCACTTGTTACCACGAACTGTAGTCCATCTCGCCTTCGTTCTTCATCACTTCTAGGGAGGTTGGCCATCGAGTAGTACAATATTACTTGAGGGAAAATGTGATGACCCTCGTCAATTTTCTCATTTTTCACAATAGATTTTTCGCTTTTAATAAAAATCCACTCGATCTTTATAGAAAATAATATTCATTTTTATTAAATACATTCAAAATAATAAAATCATACTTAAGTTAGCAATTACCGACTGAAACCAATCCAAAATACATCCATTAATAAAATAGTTATTTAGAGACAGTGGAAGAAGGAAAATAGTCAGGGTTCATTCGCCTGAGCGAGACCCTGATTCGCTTAAGCGAGATCCGACTCGCTTGAGCGAATCCTACATCATAACTTGAGCGAACAACAGACCTACAAGAAAAGCCAACAAGTTGGATTTCACTCGGAAATAGGTGCACTCGGGTATCTCTCACTCGGACATGGCTTAACCTTCACTCAACAAAGGTTCCCTCGATCTGACATCACTCGAAAACACCTGAACCTTACTTCACTCAGAAGCACTCTTATCTTTCCTTCGCTCAGAGTCTCAGCCATAGTTCACTCGGAGACACTCTAACCTTATCACTCAGAATTGAGTCTCTTGGTTATTCTTCTCTCAGAAAAAAGGGGTACTCACTTGAACTAAAATGGGCACCAAATCAATCGGCCCTTGCTCGGATAAAATAAATCCATTGGCGAGATTCGCCCAGTGATCGACTCTGCTACAGCAAAGCAAATTCATTCATAAAATAAACACCGATTCATAACATCAAGAATTCCTACTCACGTCAATCAGCATATCGATTCAATATTTAATTCAACATACAGTCAACATGTTATAACATCAAACACTCGGAAAACTCAATATATATATTACACAATTTATTCAAATTCACTCGGTGTCTTGGCATCAATCCTCCGCTTGGTGCACCTCCATGGCTCCGACCTCTTCCCTGTCATTGGTTACTAAAAATGAAAACCACAGCAAGGGTGAGTGTTTAGCATCATAACTAATCTAGAACGGAATCTAAATAAAATACGAGTATAAATTCCGTCCGACTCTTTTGTCCTCAATTGCACATTTCACTCGACATTTTAACTCACGCTCGATAATACACTCACACTCGGCAATCTTAGCAATTAACACTCGACCATATAGTAATTCACACAGCAATATTAGCAAATCACTCAGCATTTAACTCACATTCGGCACTTTACTTACACTCGACAATACGTCCATTAACACTTGGCATTGTAGTAATTCTCTCAGCAATATAACAGTTCTCATTCAACAATTTTAACAAGTAACATTCGGCAATACACACATTCAGCAATCATAACAATTAACACTTGCAAACATAGCCGATCACCCTCAGCAAGTAACTTCCGCTCGGCAATTATAACAATTTTCCACTCGAAAAATATAACAATCACTCAGCCAATATATGAAATTACATTCGGCAATTACATCAAATCACTCAGCAATTATTTCGATTCTCATTCGACAATTATAACCAATTTACCACAGTAGTTATAATAAATCACTCGGAAAATATAATTAATCACATACTCATCACAATACTAAATTCATCAATTGTCACAACTGACTCTCATATAAAATTGACGCCTAGTATCTGGATACTAAAAGGATCGACCTTCAGCTGGGGGTCCGACTTGACACCCCGTGAACCCGACTTGGTTCACCGAGCCCGACTTGGCTCCCCCTCAACCATTAGGTCAAAGACCTCTGGGTAGCTTAACTGGGTCCGACTTGACCACCGAAGCCAAAAACAGGGTAATACATACCGTTGGTCGTCCTCCACCATATAATCACATATTCCATTATATAAACAGGCACATCATTTGCAACTGTCAGAAATTGACTTGTGCTTCATCACGTAGGGCGACCGACTTGTCAAGCCCCTCAATATAATCTTTTCACATGGTAAACACATCATACTTATAAAATTCACATTTATCATTAAATAGTGGCCATTAACAACATCACTCGGGTGACCTGCTTGTCAAGCCCGACTCCACATTGCCCCTAAACACCGATTTCCACAGCATTATTTCAATTTCAATCGGATTTACACATACACATAATTCTCAACCGATCGGCATCCACATACATACATCCTTACACATTCATATACAACTTATTCGGCACCATCTCAATTATCACAATATCAAATATTTCTCAAGTCACCTACACACGATCAGAAACTGATCGGTGTTCACATACATACATGCATACTCATACATTTACAGCTTTCATTCAGCAACAACATCAAATATTTCTTCACTCACACACACACAGACGATCCTAAACCGATCGGTGTGCACATCCATACATACATTCATACACATATTCACATAATTTTCACCCAGCATCATCTCTTACCCGGTTTAGTCCTTCCAACGACTCGGACAGTGTCCTATTCTAATTAATTATAACCCGAACCCCTTACCTCGATTCCAAGCTTTCGCTATTGTTCTAGATGCCGATCACGCCAAATGACTCCCGTATTTGCCGCTCCGCTTCCGGTTTTGACACCCACTTCACTCAACAACCTTTTCGAAGCCCATTCTGATACCTTTGTCATACAACACTAATCACGACCAGTAGAGGAAAGAAAGGGAATACAGGAATTGAAGAATCCGTTGATCTAAAAGCTATTCCCAAGCTCCAGAATAACCATGAAAAATGAAAATAGACACCCCTCATGCATGTACATGGTTTGGCCAAGAGAGGGAGAAAAGGAAGAATGCATAAATGGATCACCCATGCTACCAAGCTTCACCTTCATGCTTAAATGCCATGAAAATAGAAGCTACGCAGCTTTTTCTTCGTTACCCCAAGAAATCCGAATTTGCCAAAGAGAAGGGAAAAAGCGAAATTAATGGTACCCATGGACATACCTTGAAACCACTGTCACAGAAATGTGATTATTTCAAAGTTTTGATGCAAAATGGGCCTCCCTTCAAAGCATGCAGCTCGCAACAATGGAGGAAGGAAAGGAAGAAGAGAAACAGATGAAGAAGAAGAAGGTTCTTGTCGAAAATAAATGATTGAGAGAGAGAAACCTTTATTTAAACTCATGGCAACCGGTTACCTTCTCAACCGGTTACGCCTCCATTTCCTTTACAATTTCTTTAACGATTTTAATTAAACCTCTCTTCTTCTAATCACACCTTTCATACTAAACCAATAATTCTTAAAAATATCCAATAAATTCCTAAAAACAATTTTTAACATTTTTCACTTCACAACATTTTCTATAATTATCCGGGATGTTACAGAAAAGATTGAAGAAATTAGATAGAAGAGAGAAACTAGGAGACCTTGAAATTGTGATAGGAAGTGAGAATGGATTGGAAATTTATCAGCAAGCAAAGGAGAGTGATGCAACGATCATAACGGCTAGTTTAACGGCTAGTCCAACAGCTAGTTGCTAACGGCTAGTTGTCCAGTAATTAATTCTTAGCAGTCATTTACTATGTTGCGAGTTGGAATTTTAATTTATAGATGTTACGGATTATATTAAGTGATGTTTTGATGGATTAAGAAATGTAATTATTGAGGTGTTTAGAGTTAATCATCAGTTTAAGATGAGCATGGTTAACAAAATTAAGAGGGTGATATTTTTGAGTTTAGGAGAAATTACCTGATAAGATTGAAAAGAAGTAAGTGGCAACATCAAGGAAAGGATACATAATTATCAATAAAATTAGAAAACATATTAGGATAATTCACTTAGTTTATCCTTGGTAAGATTTAACAATATTAAATTTCGAGGATGAAATTTCTTTTAGGGGAGTAGAGTTGTAACATCCCATTTTCTACTCAAATAGAAAATAGATATTAATATATCTATAATAAGAAATACGTACTATTAGTTAGTTTATTATTATCAATTTTTATGAAATTTTGGTATTTATATTTAATTATTAGTTTTTTAAAATAAAATAAAATAATAATAATAAAATAAAAATATTTATGTATTTTGAATGAGAATTTTAAAATGACTTAATTAGTATTCATTAATTAATGAAATTATATTAAGAATTTTAAATATATTTATTATTCACAACTTTTATTTTATGTTTTTATATTTATGTTTTTACATATTTATGATTTAACTCTTATTAGAATTTTAAAATAAAATTTTAAAGGAATTAGATTATGGTTCTTTAGAACTTTTTAATCTACATATTATTTATGATTTTCTCAAATTTTTTGGAATTTTGGAAATATTTTAATTGAATAATATTTTTTAAATAATTTTAAATTCATATAAAGTGACTTAAATTAAAAATATTTATAAGAAAGTGAAGTTAAATTATAAGAAAATTTTCTAAAATCTATTTCAAGTAGACTTATCTAAAAATTATCGGTTTGAGTAAAATCTTGACTTTTACCAATCGTAAAAAAAACAAAAACGTATCAATAAATTTTTATTAACAGAAAATTTTAGATTTTTAAAATTTAAACTTTATATTACTTATCATAAAATTGGTGAGAACTGATATAATATCGTTAATTTTGAATATTTAAAATATACCGAGTGAAAGGTTACTACATGGCTTAATAATTCAGCCGACATTTACTATGCAAAACCCTGTGCATGTATAAAATTTTGAAAAGATGCACAGTAACTAGGATTTAAATTTTAAAAAATAAACAATACTTTTATATTAAAATAATGGAATGCATAGTAATTTTTCTTCCTATAAATACTGAAGGAATTCTTCTTTAGAATTCATAATTTCTGATTAAGTTTTCTTAATATAGTAGTGCTAGTGAGATAGTGGTGGAACTAAGAGAGAGAAATAAATTTTTTTGGAAGAAGGTTCTGCGAAAATCCTAAGGTAAGAATACCTCTCTTTTATATTTTTTAGGATTATTTTTATATTGTTTTTAGAAATATATTATTATACTGGAAATAATATTATTTTAAGTTACTATTTTGAATAGTAAAATACTATTTCAATAGTAAATTACTATTTCAATAGTAAATTACTATTCAAATAGTAAATTACTATTTACTATTACTATTTACTTTTACTATTCACGTTTTACTATATAACATTACTACTCACGATTTACTATTTACCGTTACTATTTACTATTTACTATTTACCGTTACTATTCATATTTTACTATTTATTGTTACTATTCATGATTTACTATTCACTATTCACTATTCAAAATTTACCATTTCTGTTTTACGTACTAATCTTTATTTTTATCTTATGCCTATATTGAGATAAGTTGGTATTAATATTTCTAGAACTCAGAGGTGCAAAATGAACTCACTTTTGGTAGTAATTCAAGGTAAGAGGGAATGAGACATGAATATAATATGAAAAGACATAAGAATAATGGGAGGAGTCCCCTATTCCTTTTAAATTTAATAATAATAATAATAATAATATTTTAAAATAAGAACTATTTAACTTAAAATTTATATAAATTTTAAATTGTGTATCTTGTGTAACTTGATCTGAAATACCTATGCAAAGACCTAGATAACCTATGTGAGCTAGACTAAACCTATGCAAGGACTTGGACTATTATGACCTGTATGGACTAAACTATACCTATACGAAGACTGGATTATATATATGGACTTATATAGACCTGTGCGAGGAATGGACTATAAGGATTCAAAATCAACTCTACTAATTTAAATAACCATTAAATTTTGAATTATATTTAGGAGCGATATTTGGTTGATTTGACTTGATTATAATTAACTATATTTGATTTTGATTAATGATATTGTGATTTATAATATTAGACTATGATTAATGATATGTAATTATGGTTGATGATATTTGATTGTGATTAATAATGTTCAATCCTAAACCGGGGTCAAAGAGATCCGGTGTCGGGCCAGTCACAAGTAGTGAGAAAATTCTGTGTCTGAAGGCCGGTTCCGTGGGTATCTGGTGTGTGTATACGGTGTCACTGAATGAAGAGACCGGTCTTGGCGTCCTGGAGGTCCTTCACACCGTCCTCACGCGTTGATGTGGGCGAAAGGTGGTGTCACTTGCGAAGATTCTCCGACGCTCAAGTCAGTGATATATTCCAAGTATGGAATGTAAATGATCACAGGGATCAGGTGGATGCATAAGAGAGAAAACCATAACCGAGAGCCAGGAACCCCTCTCCAGTAAACTGAAGTGAGTTCTTATACCTGATTGGCTCAATTTATGAGGACTCGTTAGTGGGGAACCACTAACCTTCATTATGCAAGTATATTATTGTTTAATGCGCACTCACCAGCATGATTGAGGCAAGTGGCTATTTTATATTGAGCGTAGGGAGTATGGGCTAGACTTAGGGGACAAGTTGATCATTCCCTGAAGCAGAGTTTGGCTCGTATTATGGGGAATTATTGATCGATCCCTGTAGCAATGCCCGTCGTCTTCTGTTGGGTAACGAGTATGTTATCCAGTGTGCATGGTGTTATCCGGAGTAACCGGTGCATGGAGAACACCTGACTCAGGATTACAGTCCGGATGTATACCGATGATACCGATTGCATATGTTATGATAAAAACTGGTTGATCGGTTCGGATCAGCTTCTCAACACCGGGTGAAAGGGGAACGGATGAGGTATCCGATATCTTGGTCACTACTTCGGATAACTGGTATAGTTGCAGACTGAGTCGGTATCTTGTGATACCGATTGAGGCTGGCTAACATTTTTACCGACTGGATCGTTGTCTAGTGGTATACCGACTGGATCATTGTCCAGTGATACCGACTGAACTCTGGGCCGACTAAGATAATTGTTCTTAGTCTTAGGGCCGGTATCCAAACCGGATCATATGTCCCCTAGCTTATATGAGGGACTTATGAAGTTGCTCATATGAGCTATACAACCTGCGAGAGGTCTAGATGCTGGTGTAACCTGTAAAAATATCTTTACAGTACCCGTTAGCCATTGAGTATTGTCCCCGAGCGTTATTGAGTGATCGATTCTGAATGAACATTTGACTCTGAGTGAGTGATTCCGAGTGATGTTGGTTCTGGCCGTGTCACTCAGGAAATTCTATTATTTGTACATTTTTTTTGAGTCTTTTATTTTTATGTCGAGGGCTCTTGTTTCGTCTTGAAAATTCCGAGTGGAAGATCTCCGATTGATTCTTCCGGGGGCAGGATTTTTCGAGTAATCCCTCGGGGGTTACTTCCGAGTGAATTGATGGCGTTCGATTTAATAATGTTCTTAACCGTACTCGGAGTTTGATTTTGCTCTAAAATCTGAGCTTTCACTCGGGTGGGAAGTTTCTGAGTGCAACTTTCCCGAGTAGGTGTGTCCCCAAGTCGAGTTCAACTTCCCCGAGTGAGGTGTCTCCGAGTGCGACACTTCTAATTGGGATTGCACCGAGTGAGGCATTTTCAACTTCCACTGGGTAAGGCACCGAGTGAATAATTTCCGACTTCCATGTGGTATGGCACCGAGTGAAGGAATTTCGACCTCCACATAGCATGACGCTGAGTGAAGGATTTTTGAATGGGCCATTTCTAGGGGAAGTACTTTTGGTCAGAGGAAGACTCTGACTTTGAATAAGTACGTTTTGGGTATATATATTCCCGAGTAAATAATTCGAGTCTGACTTCGAATTTGAAGTGTTTTCGAGTAAGGAATTCCAAGGGAAAGTATTTCTGAGTGAGGAATTCCTAGGGGAAGTACTTCTGAGTGAATTCGAAGTCATACTTGGAGTTAGGTTTGACCCTACAATCCAAGCCTCTGACTAGGGTTCGGTTTGATCCTACAACCCGTCTTCAATGGTGATCGGTTTAATCCTACTAACCGTTCTTCTTCACTCGGTGTTGGATTTTACCCATTCACCGATCGTTTTTAATGTACTCGGGGTTCAGCGTGGTCCTAAAGAAAAAGCTTCACCCAGCTTAGTACACCCAAGCCTTCAATCGGTGTTGGATTTTACCCATTCACCCTTTTTCTTCACTCGGTGTTGGATTTTACCCATTCACCGTTCTTCATACTCGGTGTTGGATTTTACCCATTCACCAGTCTTCGAATGGGGTTCGGTGCAATCCTACAACCCATTTCCTGAGGTTCGGTTTAATCCTACAACTCAGGTCTTCAATGGCGTTCGGTATGATCCTACTTGCCGTATCTTCAATCGGTTTTAGATTTTACCCATTCACCATTCTTCATACTCGGTGTTGGATTTTACCCATTCACCGCCATCACACTCGGTGTTGGATTTTACCTATTCACCGGCCTTCACACTCGGTGTTGGATGTTACCCATTCACCGGCCTTCAAATGGGGTTCGGTGCAATCCTACAACCCATTTCCTGAGGTTCAGTTCAATCTTACAACTCAGGTCTTCACCGACGTTCGGCCAAACCTACTAGTCATACTCGGAGTTTGGTTTAATCCTACAATCTGATCCTTCTCCAGTGTTCAGCCAAACTTACTAACCGTACCCAGAGTTCGGTTTAATCCTACAATCTGGGCCTTCAATTGGTGTTGGATTTTACCCATTCACCGTTCTTCTCCGACGTTCGGCCAAACCTACTAGTCGTACTCAGAGTTTGGTTTAATCCTACAATCCGAGCCTTCAAATTATGGTTCACCCCTTTGTACGTTCGAAGAGGTTCATCACTCACAACAGATACGTTGTTAGGATCGTCCGTCCTGAAAGTATCTTGTCACAACAATGTTGTGCATCGAATAAAATCATAAAGACAATGGGTGAACATATTGAATATTTCATTAATTATGAATTACAAGAGATAAAGAGAGCCGAGTCAGGGTTATGCCTTGTTAAACCTTCTTGGTGAAACCTGATCGGAAAAACTCAAGTAAGGAAAGAGTGCACACCGTCTTACCGACTAGCTGTAATAGCAAAAGGCGTTTTTTGGTTTTGATGGTCTGATTCCTAATCAATGACCTCTCGACGGCCCTGATGTTGATGTCGGGGCATAACATTTTGCTGTGCAGGCTCACCCATCATAACTCCCTTTTGTTTTCAGAAGCAGTAAATCTTCTGATCGGAGTGGGATGATCATCATCGCCTTCCTCGTAATCCCTCCCCCTTTTCTCAGTCCGTTCTGGTTCATCAGAAGTACCCTATTTGAAAAGATACTGTTTGAGTTTACCCTCTCAGATCAGGGTCTCAATAGTATTTTTCAAGGCTTGACACTCATTTGCTGAGTGGCCCTTTTGCTCATGGAATTCGCAGTATTTCCGAGGGTCACCATGTTTACGAAGCTGAGGCGACTTCCTGACCCCGTATGCAGTAAGAGTTGGCCATCCAATCTCACTCAGAATCTGTGATCGCTTAGAATTTAACAGAGCATAATTGCTAAATGCATTTACCCATTCTTCCTGACTCGGAGGTACAGGATTGTCGAAGATGTTGCCCGGGAACGGTCTTTCCATGCGTTCCGATCGGGGCCTATCCTTATCTCTCCGTTGTTGTGGCGTTGGGGATTTTTTTCTCGCTGCTGTTGCTTCTAAGTGCATTTTAATGCTCACATACTTGGATGCTTTCCTCCTGAATTCTTCGAAATTCACTGGAGGATTCTTTGCCAACGACAGGGCAAAAATAGAGCTCGGTTGCAAAGCTTCTATTGCTTATGTACAACTGTAGTGCCTCTGCCAAGTTTTGAACAACAGCTGCTTCCTTGTAAAACCTCTTCAAGAAGTCCTTGAGAGTTTCATGTTCCCCTTGCCTAATCTGGGCCAAAGTATAAGATGTTCTGGGAATATCACTGGAAATAATAAAGTGGTCCACAAACGCTGTTGCCATTTCTTCCTATGAGTCGATGAAACCTGATGGTAGCCCTTTGAACCAACTAAGGGCATTATCAACAAGAGTCCGAGGGAACATCCTACACATGACATCTTCATCTACCCCCAGGTACATGGCTTCAAATGCATAAGCATCAAGATGCTTAGTAGGATCAGTTTCACCACTGTATTTTTCGATAGAGAGAGGTTGAGTAGTCTACAAGTGCTTAGGGGTGTGTACACTCATAAGTCTCCTTGAAAAAGGGACTGTGAGCTTATAAGTTACCGAAGAGGCTGTCTTCAGCTTCCTCTTCCCTTTAGCAACTCTCTCATCAGAATCGTGGATCTGTTCCTTCCCTTCAAACGTGGGGATGTTTGAATACTGGGGGGTTGAGGATTTTTCTCCCTCGGTTATGTGATGTGTCCCCTTGATTTGAGACATGGCTCTCTCCTCCACACTCTTTCTTTTACGCTTCAATTCCATCAGTTCCTCCATCAACTTTCGTATCATCTCATCCCTTAGATCTGGTGCTGGAACCTGTACCATTCTTCTTGAACTTTCCACAGGCGACTCAAGAACTAAGCACCTGTTCACTGTTTGTTCCTGGGCAGTGATGTCTTCCACGTGCCCATCTGGTTGGTTTCTCCCATTGCCTTCCATGATAAGAGACAAGACTTCTCAAACGAGAAGTGGAAATAACTTTAACGAGTCCCACCGGGCGTGCCAATGTTTTGTCCTGAACCGGGGTCAAAGAGATTCGATGTCGGGCCAGTCACAAGTAGTGAGAAAAGTCTGTGTCTGAAGGCCGGTTCTGTGAGTATCCGGTGTCACTGAATGAAGAGACCGGTCTTGGCATCCTGAAGGTCCTTCACACCGTCCTCACGCGTTGATGTGGGCGAAAGGTGGTGTCACTTGCGAAGATTCTCCGATGCTAAAGTCAGTGATATATTCCAAGTATGGAATGTAAATGATCACAGGGATCAGGTGGATGCATAAGAGAGAAAACCAGAACCGAGAGCCAGGAACCCCTCTCCAGTAAACTGAAGTGAGTTCTTATACTTGATTGGCTCGATTTACGAGGACTCGTTAGTGGGGAACCACTAACCTTCATTATGCAAGTATATTATTGTTTAATGCGCACTCACCAGCATGATTGAGGCAAGTGGCTATTTTATATTGAGCGTAGGGAGTATGGGCTAGACTTAGGGGAGGAGTTGATCATTCCCTGGAGCAGAGTTTGGCTCGTAGTGTGGGGAATTATTGATCGGTCCCTATAGTAATGCCCGTCATCTTCTGTTGGGTAACGAGTATGTTATCTGGTGTGCATGGTGTTATCCAGACTAACCGGTGCAGGGAGAACGCCTGACTCGGGATTACAGTCCGGATGTATACCGATGATACCGATTGCATGTGTTATGATAGAAACCGGTTGATCGGTTTGGATCAGCTTCTCAACACTGGGTGAAAGAGGAACGGATAAGGTATCTGATATCTTGGTCACTACTTCGGATAACTGGTATAGTTGCAGACTGAGTCGGTATCTTGTGATACCGATTGAGGCTGGCTAACATTTTTACCCACTGGATCGTTGTCCAGTGGTATACCGATTGGATCATTGTCCAGTGATACCGATTGAACTCTGGGCCGGCTAAGATAATTGTTCTTAGTTTTAGGGCCGGTATCCAGACCGGATCACATAATATTACAATACTTGATTGTGGTTGATGAATGATTGATGACCTTGTGATATGAAGTTTAAGCATATAACAAGCATGACGGAAAGTTAAAACTCAGTAAGAATTTTCTTACCTCACTCTTTAAATTTTTATTCTAAGAGAAATTATTTTATCATTATTTTAGTTTTTTATTTCTTCTTAGAAATAATTTTCATTAACTTTATTTTTAATCTCTAGAATAAAATCTAGTATTAGAAAGAAACTATTTTATGAAAATCAAAGGTTGAGATAATTAATTCTTGAATTAAAGAAAATTTTTATAGTTTTAAGTATTCTTAGTTAATGATTTTTTTTAAAAATATTTTCTTTTAGAAATCAGAAATTTAAATTGGTTTTCCCTAATGAAATAACTAAAGGATATTTTGTTATAGTCGAGATTTCTAAACTCAATCTAGTTAAGATTCAAATTGGAAAAAAATATGTAAATATGTGAAGTTTTTTAAGAGAAAGTTTTGAGATATTTAAGGCTTGGAAACTCAATTTTGGTGAGATATAAATTTGAAGACTGTACTAAATTTATTTCTGTATAACAGAAGTTCAAAGAAGAACTTATGGGAATGTACAGTTTATTGAGATGATTTTGTGAACCTTTATGGTATTTAATAATTGAGTTTCTAAAAGTCTTAACTAACTAAATATACGAGTAGTTCATGCATCATGAATCATTAAAGAGAAATGAGATGTGATATAGCCTGGGGACGAATTATAGAAACCGAGGATACATTAGAGGAGGCTTAATTGCGAGCCTTGGGATGAGAGGGTGTGAAAGGGTGCTTCAAGTAACCTGGGGTCGCTCCCTGGTGTCGGGTACTTTCACAATAAAAACCTTCCCAGTCTGACTAGTCTCTAAGTGTTTCCACGCCAGTTGAGCTGTTCATATGCTACAAAGGCATTTATGTTATTATCCGGAATTATGGAACAGTGTAAACTCCTGGTTGGCCCAGTGCAAATTAAAACTTTAACGGCCCATATGCATAAGCTGAATGAGGTAGTATTAAAAGAATTACATGTCATACATGTGATTGTGCTATTCTGTATGGATTGTTGTGAATGAAAGTATGATTACTATGTGTGTGAGAACCCTATATTTATAATTAATTATGTACAAGATTTTGAATGATATTAATTTATTAGTTGTAAAAACCCTTATGCTTATGTCTTATCTGTAAAGTATTATATTCTGTTTCTTACTCATTCTTGTTTGAATTTTGGGTCCAAAATATATGTTATGTGATATATAGCTAGCAGTTCAAGATGGAAGGATATGTAATTACAAGAGGGTAAAGTGGTCTCATCCTGAATCAGATAGGTGAAGAGATATGACAAGAGTAGGATTCTAAAACTCGATGGTTCAAGGATTAGGAAATGATTGGTCACATTTGTAATAGAGGTATAATTTAGTTTTACCTTGCCTTATTACAATATCAAGTTAGATAATTGTAACAAGGTAAATGTTAAACTTTGATAAACTTTCTCATTCAGATATAATACTGTAATGATTTATCACTTATGATTTCTATAAATTGTTTTATCATCATGGATAAATATTGAAAGACAATGTTTTTTTTACTTTCAATATTCAACGGAAATCAGATGTATATACGTCCTTGTATACGCGAGATAAAGAGTGATAAATATGTATATCTTTCTAAAAGTTATATATATATATATATATATATCTCGTGTATATAAGGGTATGTAACACTAGGGAGCGACCCCAGGTCACCTGAAGCACCCTTTCACACCCTCTCATCCCAAGGCTCGCAATAGAGTCTCCTCTAATGTATCCTCGGTTTCTATAATCCGCCCCAAGGAATATCACATCCCATTTCTCTTTAATGATTCATGATGCATGAACTACTCGCATATTTAGTTGGTTAATACTTTTAGAAACTCAATTATTAAATACCATAAAGGTTCATAAAATTATCTCAATAAATTGTACATTCCCATAAGTTCTTCTTTGAACTTCTGTTATACAAAAGTAAATTTAGTACAGTCTTTGAATTCAGATCTCACCAACATTAAGTTTCCAAACCTTAAATATCTCAAAACTTTCTCTTAAAAACTTCACATATTTACATAATCTTTCCCAATTTGAAATTTAACTAGATTGAGTTTAGAAATCTCGAGTATAACAAAATATCCTTTAGTTATTTCATTGGGTAAAACCAATTTAAATTTCTGATTTCTAAAAAGAATAATTGTTTAAAATCATTAACTAAGAATACTTAAAACTATAAAAATTTTCTTTAATTCAAGTATTAATTATCTCAACTTCTAATTTTCATAAAATAGCTTCTTTCTAATACTAGATTTTATTCTAGAGATTAAAAATAAAGTTAATGAAAATTATTTCTAAGAATAAATAAAAGACTAAAAAAATGATAAAATACTTTCTCTTAAAATAAAATTTTAAAGAGTAAGGTAAGAAAATTTTTACTGAGTTTTAACTTTCCGTCATGCTTGCCATATGCTCAAACTTCATATCACAAGGTCATCAACCATTCATCAACCACAATCAAGTATTGTAATGTCATCAATCACAAATATTATCAATCATAATTACATATCATCAATCACAGTCTAATATTATAAATCATAATATCATTAATCAAAATCAAATATAGTTAATTATAATCAAATCAAATCAACTAAATATCACTCATAAATATAATTCAAATTTCAATGGTTATTTAAATTAGTATAATTGATTTTGAGTCCTTATAGTCCATTCCTCGCACAGGTCTATATAAGTCCATATATATAATCCAGTCTTCGCATAAGTATAGTTCAGTCCATACAGGTCATAATAGTCTAAGTCCTTGCATAGGTTTAGTCCAGTTCGCATAGGTTATCCAGGTCTTTGCATAGGTATTTCAGATCAAGTTACACAAGATACACAATTTAAAATTTATATAAATTTTAAGTCAAATAGCTATTATTTTAAAATAATAATAATATTATTAAATTTAAAAGGAGTAGGGGACTCCTCCCATTATTCTTATGTCTTTTTATATTATATTCCTATCCCACTCCCCCTTACCTCTTGTATACTGATTTGTTATTGAAAGTCCATACGCGCCTCATCTTCGAGTTCTAAAACATACCAATTTGATTTTAATATAGTTATAAGATGAAAATTAAGATTACTACTTAAAGCAGAAATGGTAAATTTTGAATAGTGAATAATGAATAGTAACTGTAAATAGTAAAACATGAATAGTAATGATAAATAGTACATCATGAATAGTAATGGTAAATAGTAAATCGTGAATAGTAATGGTAAATAATAAATTATGAATAGTAACAGTAAATAATAAAACGTGAATAGTAAAAGTAAATAGTAATAATAAATAGTAATTTACTATTTGAATAGTAATTTACCATTGAAATAGTAATTTACTATTGAAATAGTATTTTACTATTCAGAATAGTAACTTAAAATAATATTATTTCCAGTATAATAATAGATTTCTAAAAAAGATATGAAAATAACCCTAAAAAATATAAAAGAGAGGTATTCTTACCTTAGGATTTTAGCATAACCTTCTTCAAAAAAAAATTATTTCTCTCTCTTACTTCCACCACTATCTCACTAGCACTACTATATTAAGAAAACTTAATTTGAAATTGTGAATTCTAAAGAAGAATTCCTTCGGTATTTATGGGAAGGAAAATTACTATGTATTCTATTATTTTAATATAAAAATACTGTGCATTTTTTGAAAATTCAATCTTGGTTACTATGCACCTTTTGAAAATTTTGTACATACACAGTGTTTTGCATAGTAAATATCGGCTGAATTATTAAGTCAAATAGTAACCTTTCACTCGGTATATTTTAAATATTCAAAATCAGTCCTTTTTGAAATTTAACAATATTATATCAGTTTTCTCTAATTTTATGATAAGTAATATAAAGGTTAAATTTTAAAAATCTAAAATTTTCTGTTAATAAAAATTTATTCGTATGTTTTCGATTTTTTTACGATTGGTAAAAATCAAGATTTTATTCAAACCGATAATTTTTAGATAAGTCTACTTGAAATGGATTTTAAAAAATTTTCTTATAATTTAAATTCATTTTCTTGTAAATATTTTTAATTTTAAGTAACTTTATATGAATTTAAAATTATTTAAAATATATTATTTTATTAAAATATTTCAAAATTTTCAAAAAATTCCAAAAAATCATAAATATTATGTAGATCAAAAAGTTCTAAAGAACCATAGTGTAATTCCTTCAAAATTTTATTTTTAAAATTCTAATAAGAGTTAAATCACAAATATGTAAAAACATAAATATAAAAACATAAAATAAAAGTTGTGAATAATAAATATATTTAAAATTCTTAATATAATTTCATTAATCAATGCATACTAATTAATTCATTTTAAAATTCTCATTCATAAATATTATTATTATTATTATTATTATTATTATTATTAAAAAACAAATAATTAAATATAAATACCAAAATTTCATAAAAAAATGATAATAATAAACTAACTTATAGTAAGTATTTCTGATGAAAGATATATTAATATCTATTTTCTATTTATGTTGAAAATGAGATGTTACAACTCTACTCCCTAAAAGAAATTTCGTCCTCGAAATTTGATATTGTTAATAAATCTTAACAAGGCTAAACTAAGTGAATAGTTCTAAAATATATTTCTAGTTTCCTTGACAATTGTGTACCTTTTCCTTAACATTATCATTTACCTTCTTTTAATCTTATTAGTATATTTTTTTTAACTCCAAAATATTATCCGTCTTAATTTTGTCAACCATGCTCATCATAAATTGATGGTTAACTCTAAACACCTCAATAATTACATTTCTGAATCTATTAAAACCTTACTTAATATAATCCATAACATCCATTAATTAAAATTCCTACTCGTAACATAGTAAAATAGACTGCTAAGAATTAATTACTGGACAACTAGCCGTTAGCAACTAGCCGTTGGACTTAGCCGTTTATGACCGTTGCAAACTCTCCCTCCCTTGCTTGCTTATAAATTCTCATTCCATTCTCACTTCCTATCACAACTTCAAGGTTTCTTAGTTTCTCTCTTCTATCTAATTTCTTCAATCTTTTTCTCAAGTATTATCATACTATTCGATGGCCAACCTTTCTAAAAGTGAGGAAGAACGAAGGTGAGATGGACTACAGTTTGTGGCAACAAGTGCCTCACTTCTTATAATCGTTATGGTGATTTCTCTAGTTTGGGCATTTTATGTATTGCCAAAATTCTTAGGCCTCTACTAAGTAATCACTTATCGTTTAACTATGATGTATTAGATGTTCTACTTTATTTTTCTTAGTGTAATGATGTATAATAAATTATACTAGTGAGAAAGGATAAATATGTCTTAGTCCATGTTGTACTTGTTTATCTAGTTAAATCCTTGTATTCTTTGCTTAATGACAATTTAGGGTATATAATCATTTCTTATTGTCCTCTATAATGAATTAAATATTTCTTAACTAAGTGATTGCACATTCCATCATAATTGACTACAATCCTTATATAGATTTGATAAATTCACTAATCTTAATAATCACAAGTCAGTACGTTGACTTAAAAATACTCACTTAAATTTTTATTATGGGTAGCTAAGATTTATGTAACTCTTTTCATAGGAACTACGCTAAATTAATAAGGGTTCATATCTATTTCCCCATGGTTTATTAACATATTTCTTTATTTTAAGTATATCATTACATAACAATTATTTATATAGGGTATATGTATATTTATTTTACAAAATTGATGACTAAAAGAAAATAACTTAATAAACATGTATCAAATTGTTAGGAATAATATTTTATGGCATAATTTCTCAATATTAAACCAATATCGATATCTCCTAAAGATCTATGATACTTATTTTCGATCATTTGTTGACATATTTATCACAATAAATCACTTAAAAAAATTCAAAAATATATGGTTAATTACATTCGATGTCATAACTATAAAAGTTTCATTAATTCATATATATATATATATAATTATATATTATTCAATTGCAGACATCATAAAGGAAAAACTTCATCAAACTAAACAATAACATGTCTTGTATGTCATATAAAAGAAGAATCAATACAAATAGTCAGAGATATAATTACTAGTACAATTATTTGTCATACTAAACAAATTAGTGAACAAATTACCATATTTCTTTTATAAAGAATACATCCATATATTTTTATTTAAAATATATCATCCAAGGAAAAATTATAATCCCAAAAAAAACTATGATTCTGATCTGGTCTGGATACTGGCCCTTAGGATAAGACGTCATCTTGGTTGTCCCAGAGGGTCAACCGGTATCACAGGTCAACGTCCATACTGCAAAGACATGATATAAGATCCCTTCCTACACCGGTCATCCAGAGTCTCATCTGAGACATTGAATCCTTCGTCTGTTCTCATTCTTCCGTCGCATATAACCGTTTGCCTCAGTGTCATGATAAGATAAGTAGAGTCACTACTTATCAAAGTAGATACTCTGCACAACGGAATGTGTCTATATTATTCACTGAAAGGAGTAAGTACGATTACAGGCGTGATATACAGAAAAGGTGGATTATCCCCATCCCTGTGTCAGAATCATACGCTGATCATTGACATACCCCCTATCACGCTCTGAACACTGAACCACTCTGATTGATACTTTACACACGACATCAGAACTCATAGGCCCACTTGTGCCTAACGATTCATTTTCCACATTCAACTATAAATAGCATATTCACTAACACATGCAAGGTTACGTTGTTCTTACTCTTATTTTACTATTGCATTACTAAAGTGTTCATCGAGTTCTTATACACTCTTCTAACTTGAGCGTCAGAGAATCTTCATAGGTGACACCACCTTTCGCCCCTAACAACGCGAAACTCTGTGAGAAGGATCTCCAGGACAACAATACCGGCTTCTCCCACTGAGAGGTCGAATTATAATACCGAATACCCACTGTACCAGTGTATAAACACTCAAATCATATAATTTTGTGGCTGGTCCATACACCGGATCGTAGACCCCAATCTAGAGCAGTTCATTGGCACGCCCAGTGGGACTCGATAGAGTTATTCCTACTTTTCGCAGAAGTTCAGTAGCTCACCATGGAAGGAGATGGACGCGATTTTGTGGATGGTCACGTGGAGGACGTGACCCATCAGCAAGCTGGTAGGAGACATGTTTTCAAGTTTCCTGTAACCCACACAAGGAGAATGGTACCTGTTATAACCCCTGACCCTCGAGATGAAGTTATAAGGTAACTCAGAAAGGAGTTGATGGAGTTGAGAAGGGAGAAAAAAGGAACTAGGGATAGAGTAATGTTTCAGGCTGAGGATACTCACCATGCATCTATAAGAGAGAAGTCCACTACTCTCTAATATTCGAAGATCCCCACCTATGAGGAGAGGGAACAAACTCAAGATTTTGGAGACAGGGTCAGTGCAAGGAGGAATGAGTAGGCGGTGGTGACCTCTGGGGCATACAAACTCAACTTTCCTTTCTCAAGGAGGCTCATGAATGTACTTATCCCCAAGCACCTGCAAACAACCCAGCCACTTTCGATTGGAAAGTATAATGGGGAGACTGATCCCACTAAGCATCTTGATGCTTATGTGCATGAGACCATGTACTTGGGAGCTGATAAGGATGTGATGTGCAGAATGTTCCCAAGAACCTTAACGGAGGAAGCTCTTAGTTGGTTCAAGAGTTTACCCTCAGGTTTGATAGATTCCTAGGAGGAGATGGCAGCTGCGTTCGAGAGCCATTTCGTTATTTCTAGAAATGTTCCCAGGACTTCTCATACCTTGGCCCAGATCAGACAGGGAGAAAACAAAACTCTTAAGGAGTTTTTGAGGAGATTTTATAAGGAGGCTGCTTTGGTGCCTAATCTCTTGGAGGTTATTCAACTTCATATTATGGTTGAAGCTTTACAACCTCGATCGGCCTTTGCCTTATCTTTGGCAAAGAGTCCTCTGGCGATGTTTGAGGAGTTCCAGAGGAAAGCATCAAAATATATGGGCATAGAGATGCACCTGGAAGCTACTGTAGCTAGATTGAGGCCGTCAGCACCCTCACAGCAACCACGGAGAGACAAGGAAATGGTAAGGCTAGAGAAGCATGCCCAGAGAGAAGATTTCATGAGTACTCGACCTCAACAGCGGGATAGGCGCGTGGCATCTTTCAGTAACTACGCCCTGTTGAACTCCAGGCATTCTCAAATCCTGAGGGAAGTTGGTTGGCCCACACTCAGTGTTTATGGGATAAGGAAGCCCCCGCCAATGAAAAGACCTGGAAATTCTTGAAAATATTATGCTTTCCACGAGCAAGTTGGCCATACTACTGATGAATGTAAGGCGTTGATGAACGCAGTGGAGACCCTCATCAGAGAGGCAAAGCTGAAACAGTATCTATTCAAGGAGAAATCCTTAGACGAGCCAGACAAGATGGAGAAGAGAGGGAGAGACCGTGATGACGAGGGCAAAAATAGTCGTAATCTGGTCAGGAGGTTCACAGCTGCTAAGAAACAGAAGGGAGTAGTGATCAGTGAAGGAGCTCAGCAGGATGGCATGCCTCAGCAGCAAAGGCAAGGCCGACGTGAGGTGATTGATATGATTGCTGGAGGATTTGCTGAAGAAGGAGCGTCAATCACAGCTCGTAAGAACCACCACCGAATAATCCTATAGTGCAGGGGAAGCCCAGGAACAACCGCCTTTTCAGGGATGGCATGACAGCACCAGTGGTGTCATTCACAGATGACGATTTTGGCCCAACAATTCCAGGAGGTGATGATTCAGTGGTTATCATCGCTGTCATAGCCAACAAAGATGTCAAAAGGATCCTCGTCAATCAGGTAAGTTCTTGTGATGTTATTTTTTATAATTGTTTCAAGAGAATGGGTTTTAATGATGCCAACTTGCAACCATATACACAAGAGCTCACAGCGTTCAATTGAGTAAAACAGCCCACCAAGGGGTATCTTGATACCCTCATTTCTTTTGAGGACGAACCTGGAGCAAGAACAGTGAAGTCCAGGATCCTGGTGATCGATGTGGAATCCCCTTACAACGGAATCATAGGCCGTCCTACTCTGAATGCAATAGAAGCAATCGTGTCTACCCCACACCTCCTTATCAAATTTATTAACAAGGATAATAGTGTATCATCCCTCTGAGGTGATCAAGAGATGGCCAGGTATTATTACAACCTAAGCCTGAATATGGTGAAGATGGAGGCATTTAACAAGAAGAGGAAGTTGAATGACGGAGGAACAGTGGCTGGGTCTGTCAGTTTGATTGATCTTGACCCCAGAGCGGAGTTGAAGATCGACCCTCTCAATCCCTCAAAGCCCACACCGGACAGAGGTTCCAGGGACGTCACCTTAGGGGATTCTATAACATCTCAAAATTTTAAGTAAATTTTTCACAAATAATTTAAATTTTAAAATAGAATTTTCAATTTAACATAAAAATGCAGTCAGCATTATATCAACCGGCTCATTTATGTTTACAAATATTTTACAAATCGGTATACACAGGAGCCGGCCAAGGCTACTACAAATAACTATGTGCATTATGTACAATACACACAAATACATAATGCTCCAAACGGCTGAGTGATCTCACACGTCGTTGCTGGGTCCTATGTCCACTGTAAAAATGACAACAGTAGGGGGTGAGCATAAACATATCAAATGATAGTTATTGAATCGGATTAAAGGTCCAATTCATAACTATATATTAAACATAAACATATCACATAATCTCATAACATCAACCGATCAATTCATCATGTTATTGCTCAATAACATATCAGTACAAACATATGCTCAATCAAATGGATCCATTATTAAGTCTTTTAATTTGTGTTGCAACACTGGCTCCCCGAGCCATAACTCAGCTCTCAGCTGATCCGGCCATTTTACTGGTACCAAACCGTTTGCCCTCTCATATGACACAATCACTCCCAGTGACAACGGTAGTACCGCGGGCTAAACCCCGAGCCCCGCTCAAGAGGTTTGCCTTGAGTCCCACCCAAGGTCTTTTGTCTTTTGCCTTGAGTCCCACCCAAGGTCTTTTGTGGAATCCTTGAAACCATATCATATTTCATATTTGTTCATCATAAAAACATCCCATGCTTTTTCAGTATGCATCCCATGCAATCATATTTCATGAAAAATTCATGAAAAACATTCATATCATCATCAATCACATATCAACAACATATTTCCTACTACATCTCATGCATAGGAGTAATCACAATTCATATATCACATAACAACATCAATTACATAAGAACGAAAATATCACAATTATCACAAATATGTATAAATATATTCAGGATTTCTTATTAAATACAATAATATTATCCTAAATCCGTTCATAAACCATGCATTTAAAATGTAACGCTCCCCCTACCTGGAAATAAGGAGTTCCTTAAGCTATACCCAAACACAGCTCACAAATTCTGACTGGAATTTCAGTTCTGAACAGTCCACAGCTTTCTCTCTTAAAGCTCTTACAAACTTTTCACGTTAAAGAGAAGAATGAAGATTGGTCTCCTCTTTTTATCGATAATATCCAATAATGATTGGAAAAGAAAAAGATTAAAGGTGATGTTGACACCCACATAATTCCAAGCTAATCTAATAATAGGATTTGACATAATTCATTCATGAAAAAGATGTGAACGAATAAAGAAGTCTAATGTGTGTATATTAAAATATAAGGATAAAACAAGATAATAAAAGAAAAGAGGATAGGACAATAGAGAGGGTCCACCACTTAGCAAAATCAGGAAAGAGAATCTGCTAGAATAGTGATGTGGAAAGCCCCAATAATTGAAGTGATTATTAATTCCGACTCGGTCACCGACCTGAAATTCAATCGGCTTCGTCTGCTTATCATAATAACTCTTTTGACGGTCCTGGGATGCTTTCATTTTATCTTTGATCATTTGAATTTGCTCGGAGGTTTGCTGCACAATCTCAGGTCCTAACATTAAGCTCTCACCCGATTCCGACCAACAAAGAGGTGTTCGATATTTCCTGCCATATAAAGCCTCATATGGAGCCATACCTATGCTACTGTGATAGCTATTATTATAAGTAAATTCAATCAGTGGAAGGTATTGCTCCCAGCTACCACCATGCTCTAGCACACAGGACCTCAACAAGTCCTCTAAACTCTGGATAGTTCACTCGGACTGCCCATCTGTCTAAGGATAATAGGCCAAACTCAATCGGAGCTTCGTGCCTAACTTCTGATGCAAACTTCCCCAAAATCGGGAAGTAAACCTCGGATCTCTATTCGAAACAATAGAAGATGGAACACCATGCAGTCGGACTATCTCACTAATATACAACTGTGCTAGTCTCAGCAAGGGGTAACTCATATTGATCGGCAAAAAGTGTGCAAACTTTATCAACCGGTCCACAATAACCCAGATAGCATCGTGTCCACTCCGAGTCCTGGGTAATCCCATTATGAAATCCATAGCAATAGCATCCCACTTCCACACAGGAATCTCTAAAGGTTGTAAACTACCAGACGGTTTTTGATGTTCAACCTTTGCTTTCTGACAAATTATACAGTGAGCCACGAAGTCTACCACATCCCTCTTCATTCTGAGCCACCAAAAATGCAATTTCAGATCATGATACATCTTAGTAGTACCCGGATGAATACTTAGCATGCTTCTATGTGCCTCATTGAGTACCGATCGTCGTAAATCATCCGAATCAGGTACATAAATTCTACCTTTCACTCGGAAAATGCCATCAGAACCCTCGGTTAAGGATAGGTCCTTGCCTTTAGCCTGAGTTTCTTTCATTTCGGCTAAATAGGAATCTGACATCTGCTATACATAAACAAGCTTCAAAAATTCATTTGTTATTTTCAATGTACCGAGAGTCACTTTTCCGGGTGAAGAAACATCCACTTGCAGGTTCATGTCTCGGAATTGTTCAAGCAACTCCATTTCTTTAACCATCATCATTGCCATGTGAATGGACTTCCGACTCAAGGCATCGGCTACAATATTTGCTTTTCCCGGGTGGTATTTCAAGTCAAAATCATAATCTTTCAAGAATTCAATCCACCTCCTCTGCCTCATATTCAACTCCTTCTGATTAAACAAATATTTTAGACTTTTATGGTCACTATACACTTCGAACTTAGAGCCATAAAGATAATGCCTCCAAATTTTCAGTGCAAAGACCACAGCTGCCAACTCCAGATCATGGGTCGGATAATTTTGTTCGTGTGGTCGCAATTGACGTGAGGCATAGGCTATCACTCGGCCATTCTGCATCAACACACATCCAAGACTGAGTCCGAATGCATCGCAATAAACAACAAAGCCTTCCTGCAGGTTTGGTAATGCCAACACGGGAGCTGTAGTCAGCCTTGTCTTCAACTCTCGGAAACTCCTCTCACACTCAGAATTCCACACAAAAGGAACATTCTTCTGAGTCAGCTTGGTCAATGGCAGTGCAATCTTAGAAAATCCTTTAATAAATCTCCGATAATAACCGGCTAAGCCCATAAAACTCCTGATCTCCAAGACCGACTTAGGTCTCTCCCACGCCATAACAGCTTTCACTTTGGAAGGATCAACCGAGACATCTTCCATAGAGATCACATGACCAAGAAATTGAATCTTATCCATCCAAAATTCACACTTAGACAATTTGGCAAACAATTGCCTCTCCTTCAACACTTGAAGTACCGATCGGAGATGCTCTTCATGCTCTTTATAAGACTTTGAATAAATCAATATATCATCAATAAATACAACCACAAACCGATCCAAATAGGGATGAAAGATGTTATTAATATAATTCATGAACACAGCCGGAGCATCAGTCACTCCGAACGGCATTACCACATATTCATAATGACCATACCAGGTCCTGAATGCCGTCTTAGGAACGTCAGCAGCTTTCACTCAGATTTGATGGTATCCCGATCGTAAATCAATCTTAGAAAAGACTGATGCACCACGCAATTGGTCAATTAAATCGTCAATCCTGGGCAATGGGTATTTATTCTTGATGGTCAGCTTATTCAATTGTCGTGTAATCAACACATAACCGCATGCTGCCATCCTTTTTCTTAACGAGTAACACCGGAGCACCCCACGGTGATACACTCGGTCGGATAAATTGTTTCTCAAGCAACTCGTCAACTTGTTTCTTTAACTCTGCTAACTCAGCAGGGGACATTCTATAGGGAGCACTGGAGACTGGCTCGGCTCCAGGAATCAGATTAATAGAGAATTTAACTTCTCTATCAGGAGGAATACCAGGTACATCCTCTGGGAATAACTCGAAAAAATCACATACAATAGGAATATCCTAGATTCTAGACTCACTCTTTCCATCGGTCATACAAAATAACATAAATAGTTGAGATATACCTTGAATTTCATGATCATCGGCTTTTTGATTAGGGAAGATCACCCTCCGATTCTGACAGTCAACTAGGACTTTATTGGCCGACAGCCAATCCATACCGAGGATAATGTCAAGACCTCTCAAAGGTAGACATATCAAGTCAGCCATAAAACTCCTATCACCCAAAGTGAAGGAAACATTTTCACACACCATCGAAGTCCATAGTTTAACACCAGTCGGGTTAGATACACTCAATGGCCGATTCATAGCAATAACAGGTAATCTCATACGCATCACACAATCATTAGAAATAAATGAGTGAGTTGCACCCGAATCAAACACCACATTAAGAGTAGTATTTTTGAGTAAACACTTACTTTGAACAAGGTCATTGGCCTGAGCAGCCTCCTCAGCAGTGATGGCATACACTCGGCCTGCAGCTGGTGAACTAGAAGCCCCAACTTGATCATTTCTCGGCATCATGAAATTATTGCCACGTCCATCATTTCCTCTGCCTCCTCTATTTCCGACTCCATTGCCTCGTCCTCGGAAACCTCTTCGGTTTACACTAACATTTGACTCGGTCAGTTGCAAAAGAGGACAGTTAGGACGAATATGTCCTTTCTCATTGCAATGAAAGCAAATAACCCCTTCTTCTTTATCACAATCCCGAGCAAAATGATCACCGCCACATTTAAAACATTTAACGTCTCTCGGATAACTCATCGATCGGCCACCAGAATTCACTCGGCCTCGGAAGTTAGAGGATGATCCGCCTCTAACAGACTTCCCATGCTTCTTAAAACTGATCGGTGGTAGCTTTGAAAGACTACCCGACTTACTGCTCGGTCCAGTAGAAGCTTTATCATCTTTCTCATATATTCAGCATTTATTAACCAGAAACGGAAAGCTTCTAATTTCCTGGTGTCGGAAAGCCTTCTTGATTTTTGGGTTCAGACCACTCTCAAACTTGATACACTTTGAGCCTTTAGTACCCGGCAATTGAAAAGGAGGATAAAACAAATAGAGTTCCTCGAATTTTGCCACGTACTCTTCCACACTCATATTACCTTGTCTGAGCTCCATAAATTCCAATTCCTTTTGGCTTCTAACAATATTCGGGAAATATTTTTCAAGGAAACATCCCTTGAAATTCTCCCAGGTCAGCTCGGTTCCCATAACTGTCAGTCGGTCTTTAGCTATTTTCCACCAGTTTTCAGCTTCTTTCCGAAGCATGAACACAACATATTCGACCTTCTGTGCCTCAGTGCACTGCAGACTGCCAAAGATCCGTTCAAGGTTCTGGATCCAGGCATAAGCTTGGTCGGGCTGAAATCCTCCATGGAATTCAGTCGGTTTCCGCTTTAGAAAACAATCAATAGTTTGATTGTCAGTCGGTTGAGGCTGGTTCTGCCTTTCTAAGATATCAGCAACACGCTGGAAGGCAGCAGCCATTGCATCCATACAATGAGAGTCCATTTTCTTATCCTGAAAATAATCACTATACTTTAGTACCTCTCATGGATACAAAGGCAATTTATTTATAGTTGATTTTCTTAACTATAATACCTAACAACCATGATATGATTTCACTCAATTCATAGCATTTAGTAGATTAACCTTGGCCTTGGACCTTTTTAAGTCTGCTCTGATACCAAAATCTAACATCCAAAATTTCAAGTAAATTTTTCACAAATAATTTAAATTTTAAAACAGAATTTTCAATTTAACATAATAATACAGTCGACATTACATCAACCGGCTCATTTATGTTTACAAATATTTTACAAATTAGTATACACAAGAGCCGGCCAAGGCTACTACAAATAACTATGTGCATTATGTACAATACATACAAATACATAATGCTCCAAACGGCTGAGTGATTTCACACGTCGTTGCTGGGTCCTATGTCCACTGTAAAAATGACAACAGTAGGGGGTGAGCATAAACATATCAAATGATAGTTATTGAATCGGATTAAAAGTCCAATTCATAACTATATATTAAACATAAACATATCACATAATCTCATAACATCAACCGATCAATTCATCATGTTATTGCTCAATAACATATCAGTACAAACATATGCTCAATCAAATGGATCCATTATTAAGTCTTTTAATTTGTGTTGCAACACTAGCTCCCCGAGCCACAACTCAGCTCTCAGCTGATCCAGCCATTTTACTGGTACCAAACCGTTTGCCCTCTCATGTGACACAATCACTCCCAGTGACAACGGTAATGCCACGGGCTAAACCCCGAGCCCTGCTCAAGAGGTTTGCCTTGAGTCCCACCCAAGGTCTTTTGTCTTTTGCCTTGAGTCCCACCCAAGGTCTTTTGTGGAATCCTCGAAACCACATCATATTTCATATTTGTTCATCACAAAAGCATCCCATGCTTTATCAATATGCATCCTATGCAATCATATATCATGTAAAATTCATGAAAAACATTCATATCATCATCAATCACATATCAACAACATATTTCCTACTGCATCTCATGCATAGGAGTAATCACAATTCACATATCACATAACAACATCAATTACATATGAACGGAAATATCATAATTATCACAAATATGTATAAATATATTCAAGATTTCTTATTAAATACAATAATATTATCCTGAATCCATTTATAAACCATGCATTTAAAATGTAACGCTCCCCCTACCTGGAAATAAGGAGTTCCTTAAGCTATACCCAAACACAGCTCATAAATTCCGACTGGAATTTCAGTTCTGAACAGTCCACAGCTTTCTCTCTTAAAGCTCTTACAAACTTTTCATGTTAAAGAGAAGAATGAAGATTGGTCTCCTCTTTTTATCAATAATTTCCAATAATGATTGGAAAAGAAAAAGATTAAAGGTGATGTTGACACCCACATAATTCCAAGCTAATCTAATAATAGGATTTGACATAATTCGTTCATGAAAAAGACGTGAACGAATAAAGAAGTCTAATGTGCGTATATTAAAATATAAGGATAAAACAAGATAATAAAAGAAAAAAAGATAGGGCAATAGAGAGGGTCCACCACTTAGCAAAATCAGGAAAGAGAATCTGCTAGAATAGTGACGTGGAAAACCCCAATAATTTAAGTGATTATTAATTCCGACTCGGTCTCGGTATTCTGGACACATCTTTCCGAGAGGATTCAACATAGCCTTTGTCCATTCAGAATTCCTTCATTCGGAAGAAATTCACTCGAAATGGTTTCATCCCATGAAACACTCAGCTTTCCTTCCTCGGAAATGTCCCACATGAAAATATATCACTCGGAAATACCTTTAGAAATAACTTATTCGGTTATATGTATTTCTGTCTGAGTCAAAGCCTTCACTTACGTCACTCGGAAGTCTTTCATTCGAAATTATTACTCGAAATCGAGATTCAGTCCTCTCTCGGAATCTTTCCACTTGAAAGGATCACTCGGGGTCAAAGTCAATCTCTATGACGAACCCGAGTACAAGCTCTCAGCAACTCTTTAAAACACCCAAGCACGAATTAAATGAAGGGTTCACCACTCGGGAACTCACCACTCGGATATTACCTACTCGGTAACTATTCACTTAGAATATACTCATTCGAAGTTAAAGTCTTTCTGTCTAGAAGCACCTTTCCTGGAAAAGACTCACTCGGTATGTCTCAATCGGTGCCATACCACTCGAAAACCAAAAATGTCTCTTGACGTTGTCCCACTTGGAAATGTCTCACTCGGTGTCATTCTACTCGGAAGTGTCGTACTCGGAGCACCTCACTCGGAAAGTCACACAACTTGGAGATGCTCTACTCGGAAATAGCTTAACTTCCCTACACTCGGAAGTATCTCAATTTTTTCTATACTCGGAAGTATCTTAACTTCTTACTCTCGAAAGTATTTTAACTTCCTACACTCGAAAGTAGTTCTCTCGATCATGTTTCACTCGGAAACGTAGAACTTAGGAGTGCCTTTGCCCAAAATGTGTTTATTCGAAGTCAGAGCCCCCTTTTCACTCGGAATTATATCATTTTCACTCAGAATTCTACACTGATCCTTAATAAATTATTTTCTAACATTCTAAAATTTAGGATGTTACAGATTCCCCAGAGAAGGTCACACATATTAATGATAAGCTGGAGTCTGTTATGGAGCAGCGCCTGTTAACATTCCTCCAGGAATTTAAAGACCTTTTTGCATGGACTGCTGCAGACATGCCTGGGATAGACCCTGATTTCTACTGCAATAAATTATCTGTCTATCCAGAGACAAGGCCGGTTACCCAGAAGAAAAGAAGATTGGGACCAGAAAAACAAAAGGCAGCTTACGAGCAGACGGATGAGTTGTAGAAGGCCAGATTTATTAGGGAGGTCTGATAATCATCTTGGCTTTCTAATATGGTGATGGTACAGAAGGTCAATGGCAAGTGGCGAATGTGCACTGATTATGTGGACCTTAACCGTTGTTGCCCAAAAGACCCATATCCGCTCCCAAATATTGATTGTATGATGGACGATTTATCTGGTTACCAGTACCTCAGTTTCATGGATGCCTATTCAGGGTACGATCAGATTCCGATGTGGGAGGGGGACCAAGAAAAAATAGCTTTTGTCAATGACCGCGGTGTCTTCTGCTATACCGTTACGCCCTTCGGTTTGAAGAACGCTGGGGCCACTTACCAGCGTATGATTAACAAGGTGTCGAAGGCATGCACTCCAAACTGGTGGAGGTGTACATTAACGATATCATTGTCAAGACTCCGGCTGGAGGTGATCATGTTGAGGACCTACGTCAGATATTTACATGCTTAAGACAATATAACATGAGGCTGAACCCATTGAAATATACTTTTGCTATCCCTGCTGGGAAGTTTCTAGGTTTCATTTTGACGCAACGAGGCATTGAAGCTAATCCAAGGAAATGTTGAGTGATATTTGACATGAAGAGTCTGAAGAACTTGAGGGAGGTGCAATCCTTAAATAGGAAAGTTGCAGCTTTGGCTCGACTCATGCCCAAGATGGCATATAGACCCCTTTCTCTGTATAAAGTGCTCAAAAAGTCTAAGAAGTTTGAGTAGGGACAGGAGCAAGAGCAAGCGTTCCAGGTGTAACATTCCTGTTTTTAGTAGCAGTTTTAATCTTGTAAATTTTGAAGTATGGAAGTTCTGTAAGTGGTAATAAGTAAATAAAATACCCTGCAGGTAGTCTATAATATTTCAAAAATTTCATTCTCGTGTAAAATCATGGAATTTATCTAGACCATTAATGATATCATCCATTTTCCGAGGGAAACATGTCTTAGATAAGACTATCTGAGTGAAGAAAGGGATCTGTTCCGAGTGACGGAGAGAAATTCTGAGTGAAGGTTACGTTTCCGAGTGAGGAGAGGAATTCCGAGTGAATTAATCGGTTTCCGAGTGAGGTATGACCAAGAGAACCACTTCCGAGTGGAGTCCTGCCTCAAAGACATTTCTGAGTGAAGTGTGTCCGAGAGAACCACTTCTGGGTGAAAGGTCCGAGTGACTCATCTTTGAGTGACTCATTTCCGAGTCAAACGTCTTCGAGTGACTTGTTTCTGAGTCAAACGTCTTCGAGTGACTCATTTCCGAGTCAAACGTCTTTAAATGACTGGTTTCCGAGTCAAACATCTTCAAATGACTCATTCACGAATGAAACATCACCGAGTGAAACGTTTCCAAGAGAAGTATTTCCGAACGAAGAACAACTGATTTCGAATGAGTACTTCTCGGACCAAGACATTTTCGAGAAGTGAATTCCCGAGTGGGTTATCTCCGAGCTGAGTGTAACTTTCCTGACACCGACTGAAATATACTGAGTGAGTCATTTCTAAGGGAAGTACTTCTGGACAGAGAAAGGTTTTGACTTCGAATGAATATGTTTCCGAGCGAAAAGTTTTCGGGGGGAAGTAAATATCCGAGTGAAGAACCCCTTCATTCTATTCGTACTCGGGTGACTAAAAGTGGTCGAGAGCTTGTGCTCGGTTCTTCTTCAAAATTTTCTTCAACTCTGAATGATATTTCCAAGTGGAATAATTTTTGAGAGGACTGAACTTCAACTCTGAATGACCTCTCAGGTATAAGATTTCCGAGTGACACAACTCCGAATGACCTTTCAGTTGTAAGATTTCTGAGTGACACAACTCCGAATGACCTATCAGTTGTAAGATTTCTGAGTGACACAACTCTGAATAACCTCTCAGTTATAAGATTTCTGAGTGACACAACTCCAAATGACCTTTAGGTTATATGATTTCCGAGTTATGCACTTCCAAGAGAAGTATTTTCGAGTGAAGAAAGACTGACAGTGGATGATTCCCGAGTGAATCAATTCTGAACGAAAAGTGACCGACTTTGAAAGAACACTTTTGGACAGAGATATCCGAGTGGGATATTTCTGAATGAGTCCGGGTGAGACATTTCCGAGTGTCACTTCCAAGGAAGGAAAAGCCGACCGAGTGTTTCAAACAGAAACAGTTCCGAGCGAATTCCTTTCCGAGTGGAGCAATTCCGAATGGAAAAGGCTCTGAAACTTCTTAGAAAATAGATATGCTGAACCAGTGTCAGAATTAATAGAGAAAGACTGAGCTCGCTCATGCTCTCATGTTTCAAACAAACCCAGATTAGGAAGCTCGAAATCCATATGATATGGATTTGTAAACTCCCATCAAAAAGAAACCGAACCATAAGGACTGGGGGGAATGGATGGCTTCCAAGGCTGGGCTCGATCCTACACAATTGACCTGCCCCATACCTGTTAGAATCTGACCGACTTAATACACTCACCAGCGTTCGCATCGCGGCTCTAACTTCGTGTTAAGGGCACAACAGAATCTGTTGACGTGATATTCATTCATAGTGGCCAAGCCGGCCGTCCCATTATCAGGCTTGAACCTTTTTACTCCAATCATATCATCTATTGCATATTTTAATATATCTACTCCAATCATGCAAGCTGGCGGCGGAAATGGTCAAAATACAGCTCACTTCTTATCTAAAACCTCTATTATTCCCGTAATTAACGCACCTAACATCCAGTCATGAAAAAGCTTGTCCCTCACTTGTCTTTTGCATTATTAAATCGATACCACAACTCCCTAAGTCTGAATTCTCAGAACAACTAAAATTAGTAAAGTCTCTCTTTTTCACTTCCTTCTCTACGTACAAGTCACTCTTGGTATGAAGCAAAAACAATAAGGGAATGTCTTCAACCAATCTAAGATCCTTTATTAAGGTCAGGGGGTATATTCTCTGGTATTCTGGGGGGAACCGAGTGTTTAGAAAAGGGCTAAGGTACTTCTGGTCCTCACCTTTCTAGGGCAGGTTCGGGAATTGTTGTTAAATTAAGATGCTTTAATGTTTATATATTTGTTTTATATATTTATTGATATGTATATGATTAATTGGCTGTATTGATTATTATTAATCTTGATGATTAAATGGATATGATAGGTATTGAATTGTGAAAATATTAAGAACCATGGGTGTCTATGTGGATTCCAGTAAGGAAGTATTGAAAGAGGAGATAAATGGGGAAATAATGATGAAGGGTCACCATTTATATCACTGTTATTATTATTATGATTATGAATACAATTATAATTATAATTATGAATATGATTATTATTATTATTATTATTATTATTATTATTATTATTGTTATTGTTACTAATATTATTATTGTTTTAATTATGAATAAAGAAATAAGGAACATACTACTTACTTTTTAAACGAAGCATTATTTTAGGGAAGATATAACCGATATATTTTCTAGAATAAAAATAAATAAAATAATAAAAATGACCTACAACGTCTGAAAAACTAATGGGACCCAAGAACTTATAAATAAATATTATGAGACTGGAAACACATAGATACCCAAGGATCAAATGATAAAAATAATGCATTTCGCATCATGAAAATATTTTTGAAGGAGTAAAACTAGAGCATACACCTGGTACGCTGGAGGACATTCACGTTCGATCTCTGAGGAGAATCTTGGGAGTACAACCGGAACGGAAACCCAATGGCATCAGAGTTGCGCCTGGAGCCGGGTCAGACGATGCAATTTTGGTGTACTTTGACTAAATAACGGAATGTAACTATGATCGTGTAGAGCCAAGTCCCAAGATAATATAATGATGAGAACCTGTGAGTTCATTCGTACCTTATGATGATTGAATAATGAATGGGGGACTTGGTGAGCTCCGATCGCTCTAGAATGGAAATGTTGTGCCCAAGAGGCAACTTGAGCAGGATGAATGCAAAAGAATGAGATAATGGTGATGGTGGATTGATTTATCAGGCCCACATACATCATGAGACTTAACTAAAGATAAATCATAATAAACCAAACTTATGCATTCCATGACAACATTCTTGATTGTTATAGTTATAAATATATTAATTGTATGATTTATGTGATATTATCTGTTGACTGGATATGTCCGCACCGGGAACCTTCAGGGTCTGGGGTTTATACTCACCCTTTCTGTTGATTAATAATAGAGAAGCTAGGGAACCAAGAACCGGAGTACAACGAACAGCAATACGTTGAACCAACTAGGAGCACTCATTAAAAGTAGAATATATGTAGTGGAATATTTATTAATGAATAATAAGACAATGGATGACTGTATCTATTTAAGGGTGTTACACCAGGAGCTCAAGGAAGTGTTGTCAAGTCCTCTGATATTGGTAAAACCAGACCCTGGTGAATCCCTCATTTTATACTTGGCAATTTCAGATGAAGCCTTGGGTGTAGCATTGGTCAAGGAGACCCCAGAGGGGTAAAGGCCAGTGTATTTCACCAGCAAAATGTTGTAGGGAGCAGAGAGCAGATACCTGAAGATAAAGAAGGCTACTTTCGTAGTTATCTAGGCTTCACGATGATTGAGGCCGTACTTCCATGTATATCCAATTCTGGTAAGAACGGATTTGCCACTTCGTTCTGTGCTTAGCAAGCCGGACCTCACTGGAAGGATGATTAAATGGTCTATCGAGCTTTCTGAGTTTGAAATTTCTTATGAACCAAAAGGATCCATTAAATCCCAAGTCCTGGCAGATTTTGTTGTAGAAATGACAGGGGCAGATCCAGCCACGCCTCAAGCCCATTGGACTATTTATGTGGATGGGTCATCGAACAGTAAAGGTTGTGGAGCTGGTGTTGTTATAGAGAGTGATAACGGTGTACATCTGGAGATCTCTCTCTGATTTAATTTTAAAACCTCCAACAACCAAGCTGAATATGAAGCATGTCTGGCCGGACTCCGAGCGGCAATTGATATTGGTGCAACAAAGTGACGTTGTGCAGCGATTCACAGTTAGTGATATCGTAGATTCAAGGTGAATACCAGGTTCGTGAGCCTCAACTCTAGCTATATTTGAACTGTGTGAATAAGTTGAAAGGAAGATTCGATGTGTTGGAGTTTAAGCATGTCCCAAGAGAAGAAAATACTAGAGCAGATATTCTATCGAGGCTCGCAAGTACGAAACAGCCAGGCAGTACAACAACAGTGGTCTAGAGCACATTGATATCACCCAGCATTCCTTTGTTCCCTTCTCTGAATGCCATAATGGTTAATGCTTCCTACGAGAATTCATGGGTTACCCCATATATCCGTTACTTGGCTGACGAACAGCTGCCCACCAACGAGAAGGAGAGGAGGAGAGTAAAAAGGAATTGCCATATTTCATCATGGTTGACGGTGTTTTCTATAGAAGAGGATTCTCAGTGCCATATCTTCTTTGTTTAAAAGAGAATGAGGTACAAGTAGTAATGGAAGAGGTACACGAGGGACAATGTGGGCACCACACCGGAGGAAGAAGCTTAATGAGAAAAATCCTCAGGGCTGGATATTGGTGGCCCACGATGAAGCAGGATTCCCTTGATTTTGTTAAGAGGTGCGATGCTTGCTAGAAATTTTCTAATCTTCATCACATACCGGCCCAAGAACTCTCTTCATCCGCCGTGCCATGGCCTTTCTACCAATGGGGCCTCGATATCTTGGGTCCACTCCCAACCGCACCTGGCGGCATTAAGCATCTCATTGTGGGAGTTGATTATTTCACCAAATAGATTGAAGCGGAGCCAATAATACATATCACATCAGAACAGACACGACGCTTTGTGTACGAGAATATTATAGCCTGATTCGGTGTTCCAAGACGGATAGTAACTGACAACGGCACCCAGTTCATAGATAGAAAGTTCACAGAGTTGCTTGAAGGACTAGGGATAGTCCAAATCTTTTCATTTGTTGACCACCCTTAGACGAATAGCCAAGCTGAGGTAGCTAATAGAGAGGTGCTGAAAGGATTGAAGAAGTGCCTTGGTGAAGCAAAGGGGGGATGGACTGATTAGCTATGTCATGTTTTGTGGGCATATCGCACTACACCCCATTCTTCTACCAATGAGTCTCCATACCGTCTCACTTACGGGGTTGAAGCGATGATTCTCGTGGAGCTCCAGACAAGATTGACGAGAGTGGAATATTTCTCTGCAGTGAATAATAGTGCTAATTTGGCATCAAAACTAGATGTTCTCTATGAGTTAAGAGAAGAGGCTTTTGTCAGGGACCAAGCGATAAAAGCGAAGGCCGCCCTCCGGTATAACAAACGTGTACAATACAAAGCTTTTAACACTGGGGATCTAGTTTTGAGAAAGGCAAGTGTGGGAAATAAGTTCGCCCATCAAGGAAAATTGGCGCCGACATGGGAAGGCCCTTATATAGTATCCGAGGTGACTGGAAAAGGATCATACCGGCTAGAAGAGCTCGATGGAACACCGATCCGTAATAAATGGAACACTCAGAATTTACACATTTATTACAGCTAGTTGGTAAGATGACATGTACTCTTTTTCCTAACTTGAGTTTTTTCCTATTGGGTTTTCTCAAGAAGGTTTTAACGAGGCATGACCCTAACTACGCTCTCTTTGTAATTCAAATTAAATTCAATAAAGATCTAATTCATGAATACTTTGATTTCATCTTTTTCTCTCCTGTTTTGCAATTTATAGCATTGACCGGTCTACGAGGTAAAGCTCAGGACGAATGATCCCAATCACCTATTCGATGATTGGCGATGTAACTCCTCGAGTCAAGAAATGGGTTGTAGGATTAAACCTTTTCCAAGGTTGCACCAAACCCCATCTGAAGACTCAGATTGTAGGACTAAACCGAACTCCGAGTATGGTTAGTAGGATTAAACCAAACACCATTGAAAGCTCTAGTTGTAGGATCAAACCGAACCTCAAGAAATGGGTTATAGGATCAAACCTTTTGCAAGGTTGTACCAAACCCCACTTGAAGGCTTGGATGGTAGGAATAAACCGAACTCCAAGTACAATTAGTAGGTTTGGCCGAACGTTGATGAAGTTGCGATCGATATCTTTGTAATTGAAATAATTTCCTCAGGATAGATGATCTCAATCACTTATTCTGTGAATTGATGATGTAACTCCTGGCATGGACAATTCCAATCACCACTCTTGTGATTGAGGGCCCGATCATCATCTTTATGATCGAGGCAATTGCTTACAGCGGGATATTTTATGTGAAACGATTATTCACTTATTATCAGGCGGATTAAATCCTTATTCCCAAAGAGTTAAGGGCAATATCTTATAACGGATATTCATCTCCTAACACACTCACCCTTGGGGACAGTATTCGCTTGTTTAGTTCTATGTTTTATCATCTTTTTATCATAACTCAACTTCAAGCTAAGTGAGCAGAACGGTTAAGCATAACGTATATACTCAAAGTATGTTATAGCGGTATATGACTTGTAAATATCAGAGTCAGAGGATTGAGAGAAATTTCATTCATTCAAAAGAAGATTGTGTGGGTAATAATAAAGCTGGAGTTGATCCCAATACACAGCAATAAAGTAAAAGGTATAAAATTAAGAAGTAAGCATCTGATCTTCCGCTGTGGGCACTTCCTTTCCTCCTTCCTTATTTCTGGGATCTTGAGCTCCTTCACCTTCGGGCTCCTGGTCTTTTGGAACATTTCCTTGAGCAGCATTTTCAGAGCCCAGAGTGATTGTTAGTGGCCCCATGCTCTGGCCCTCTGGAAGAGGAGGCAATTCATAAAAGGAATCGGGAGGATCCTTGTGCGAGCCATCACTCTTCACCACAACTAATTTCCCTCCATGAAACTCGTAGAATGGATGAAGCCTGTACAAATTGAGTCTCACATCGGGGTTACGATAGAAGACCTGACGAAAAGCTAGGCCAAAGGACTCAAAGGCTACATTTTTACATATTTCCAGAGCCTTGGTAGCCTTAGCCTTGGAAGCAGCCAGCTTTTTCCGAAGCTTGGCATTTTCTTCTTCCGATGGGCCAACAGACGCACTCCCCTTCTTCAACTCCTTGATCTGGGCCTGTAACTCCTTCTTGAGGGCCTCCCATTCTCCCAAGCTCTTGTTATAGCCGACCTCCACTGTTGCAATATCTTCATTCAGCTTAGCAGATTTCTTTTTTTCAAGCTGAAGCTCTTCCTCTAGGAAGGGAATAGACTTATTTTGCTGTTGAAGCTCAGAAACTTGCTGCTCCAAAGATTTGTTTGCTAAATGAAGACGACTTATTTCTTTAGTCTTCTTTTCTAGCAGCTCTTTAGCCTTCTTCAGTTCTGACTCAACTCCCCTCGCAATTTCTGCCTGCTTGGCCGCCCAGGCCTCCTTTACAGCGATATCGGCCTCAATTTTTTCAACTTGCTCCATGTAATCTGCTTTCTCGCTCAAGGAGTCCAATAGGCCAGAAAGTTCATCCAGCTGCCAGCGGCTGACCTTGCAAGCACTTCTTACTTTAGCAGCTTCAAGAGAAGGTCGGAGGTAATATCTTGGTTTAGGGAGTCTAGGAGGCATGGAGCCTTGGAACCAGAGGAAATGAGAGAGGAAGGACCCTTTCAGAGGGGAGCTGATCATAGGAAGCTCACTCTCTGACTCCGCCTCCGAGCCGGTGTGAGAGGGAGGGGCAAAAGGGGATTTGACTGGTTTTTTCTTTTTATCTTTCTTCATACCGGTCTCTTCCAGGGTCTTCTGTCATTTCACGGGAGACCCCTAGCGAAAGGCTTTTTCTTCTCCACAGCCTTGACAAGCACCCTTCTCCTTTTCTTCTTCTCGGGGGCAGGCTGCTCCTGCTCTTGTTCTTGAGCTTGCTCCTCGCCGCTCTTTTCCTCAAGGAGGGGTACGTCATCCCCCACATCGGAAGTTAATAGGATCAGTGGAGCCTCAGCCTTGAAGGAATTCCTTTTGGATTGAATCTGGTTCTCATCAGAGGAAGAATCATCATCCGCCAGCATAGACTTCAAAGAGAGTATTTCGGCGGAAGCTTTTTCAATTTGAGCTACAAAAAGGAGAAGGATAGGTATTAGTACTACGGTGATAAATCTTGAAAAGACTTAATTATTTCACCTTTTATTTAACTTAATTCATTAATTATTGTTTAGTTTGACATTATTATTTAATAAATTGTCAATAATTCTGGTTTTATTTAATTATTTCAAAAATGTTTAAGTTATGCAAGAAAATGATTAAAAATAATAATTAGTTAAGGAAATTTGTTTAATTGTAAATTCACTAACCAGCGTACATACACTGGACAGCCAGCGTACAAACGCTAGGCAATTATTTGTTTGCATGTGCAGGTGCAGTAAAATGTAGTTCACGCTCAAAGCTTGAAAGCTTCACGCTTAAGCTTGAGAACCATGCAAGTTATGTGAAAGGAAACCACGATCACGCTTAAGCGAGCATCACTCACGCTTAAGCGTGACTTGACCACAACACCCACGCTGAGGCTCCCACATTCACGCTCAAGCGTGAATTCAAAGAGACAGTAATAATACGAGCGTGCTTAAGCACGAGCCCTTCACGCTCAAGCGTGAAGATGGTTATTTAATTTGTTGTTTTTCCCTCCAAGTGAAGCGCTGCACCGTTGTTGTTCCTGTTTTGCTGTTGTACATTAGTAACTTAAGTATTGAGTAGTAATTAATTATTTATTTATAATTATGTATTTAGTTTAGTTAGTTTAATTGTTGATTAAGTTTCCTTTGTAATTAATTAAGTTAGTAATTTAGTTAGTTAGTTGCCTATATATACTTGTACATACTCTGTAAAGTGAGAGAGAGGTAGAGTATAGAATAACACAATTCATTTTCTCATTTCTAATCTCTCTCTAATTCTTTCTCTCTCTAAATTCTCTCGTCCACGTCTCTTCACATTCCTTCGTCAGAATCCATTTCCATGGGTTTCTAAACCCCTAGGGTTGGGATTGCGAAGGTCTGTAATGAATTCTTAAAAGTGTATTGAGGAAGTCAACTTCTGATTCATGAGGAGAACAAGCTGAGGAGTGGAGTTCTATTGCTGGATTGACAGATCCAGATCTGATGAAGAATCTCACCAGTGAGGAATCATGGTTGAGGCTTAGGTAACTTCCAGCTTCCTAACTAATTTAGGCCTAGTAATTAGGTGAATAGTTAGGGTTCAACCCCCAATTTTGCATTAGGTTTCTCTGTAATTGAGCACCTAAGGGATTAAGGTTTAACGCTTAGGAATTAGTGTTATTCACCTAAGGAATTAGGGATTAACCAACTGTGAATTGTCTTCTTGCATCTGAAGCTTGATTGAACCTTAATTGCATGTTTCTTGATGAAATTGTAAGCTAAAGTAATCCTAACCTATCTTCCATTAACCACATTTCATCTTTTATACTGTTTCTGAAAACACAAAAACATAGAAAATATGAAACAACAAAAGCAGAATGAGTTACATCTGCTTGCATTGGTTCAACTTGTACTAGTCTAAGATTACGGTAATTACCACAATCCCTATGGGAACGATCAAATATATTACAAATTTAACGATTGGTGCGCTTGCCAAAAGAAATAAATCCTCTAAGAGTCACACTATTAGTCAATATTAATTCAGGATTTTCCAACCAAGTTAATGGCTCAAGATTTATGCATCAAGTTAATGGCGTCGTTACTGGGGATTGTTGAGTAATATCAATAATCCTTAGACCGGTACTAGATTAAACCGTTTAATTTTGTTTTGTATTTAGTAAGTAGTTTAATTCTCATTTTTAGTATAGCAGTAGTTTGTGTCTAGTAGTAGCAGTAGCTTTAATATTGTTTATGTCTAACATTTGGTGTATGCAGTCAAGGAACAAAGGAGAGCCTTTCTTCTTTGATCCTGATATTGATTTGTTAGAGCGTAAGCTTAGAAAGGAAAAAAAGCAAAAAGAACAGCAAGAAATGGAACAGAGGAGAGTTACACTAGGTGACTACTCTAGGCCTACTGAAGAAGGATCGCAATTTAGCATCGTTAGGCCTCCGATTGCAGCTAATAACTTTGAACTTAAACCGGATTTGTTGCAGTTGGTTAGAAATGATCAATTCGGAGGAAGTGAGGTTGAGGATCCAAATTTGCATCTAGCAACCTTCCTCTAAATCTGTGATACTGTGAGAATGAATGGAGTCCCTGAAGAAGCAATAAGACTGAGATTATTTCCTTTTTCTTTAAAGGACAGGGCTAAGGCTTGGTTGCAAAGCCAATCAAGAGGTAGTATATCTACTTGGGAGGATTTACAAAGAAAATTTCTGATTAAATATTTCCCTCCTTCCAAATATGCTAAATTACGCACTGAAATCACTTGTTTCCAGCAGAGAGAGGGTGAATCTTTAATAGAAGCATGTGATAGATATAAAGAGAGTTTAAGGAAATGTCCTCATCATCAAATCACTGATGTGCAGCAAGTTACCATCTTTTATAATGGTGTGAGACCAGCAACTAGGGTCTTGATTGATGCCTCAGTTGGAGGTTCATTGACCACAAAAATAGTAGAAGAAGCTATAGAGCTGATAGATGTTATGGCTTCAAATGAATGTTTAGTTAGTGAAAGGAGCCAAATCCCTAAGAGAGGGATATTAGAATTAGAAGCACAGGATGCTTATTTGGCTCAAAGTAAGTTGATGACTCAGGTGTTAGAGAAATTAAGTGTATAGATTTCAGAACTTTAAAAGCCTAGTCAAGTTTGTATTATGAGTTGTGATTTTTGTGGTGGAGACCATGAAAATGGCATGTGTGATCCAAATGTGCCTGCTGAGCAAGTGAATTATATGGGGCAGCAACAATTTCAAAGGAATTATTCCTCTAATTCCTTTAATCCTAACTATAGGAATCACCCCAATTTTTCATGGCAGAAAGGTCTACATTTGAATCAAAACATGCCACAAAATCAAACCATAAATAGACAACAATCTCTTCCCCCCCCCCTCTAAAGAAAAGTCTGAACTTAAGAATGTGTTATCTCAGTTCATTTAGGCCACTCAGGCCAACTTTAAAAATCAAGAAGCGTCCATTCGAAATTTAGAAAATCAGGTTGGACAGCTGTCAAAATAGTTAGCTGAGAGACAATGAGGCAATTTTCCTGGAGATACTGAAGCAAATCCTAGGGAACATTGCAAATCGATAACTATAAAGAGTGGGAAAATTCTTCTCCCACCTCCAAGTCATGAAGTGAGTTTAGAAAAAGATGCTGAAAAAGAAAAAAAGCAGGAAAGTGAGCAAGATAATAATTGAATTGAAAATGAGTAGAAATAGAAATAGAAAAAGAAAATAAAATCCATCAAAAGAAAAAGAAAAAGATTGATTTGATTTTGGAGGAAGCTTCTAAGCTAACTCCTGAGAAATTAAAGAATGCTCCATTTCCATATAGATTTAAGAAACAAATAGAGGAGCAAAAGTTTGCTTAGTTCTTGGATGTGTTTAAAAAGCTTCACATAAATATTCCCTTTGCTGAGGCATTACAAGAGATGCCTTCATATGCTAAATTTTTGAAAGAACTTCTGTCTAAGAAGAGAAAGCTTAAGGGAGATGAGATGATTTCCCTCACTCAAGAGTGAAGTGCAATTATTCAAAAGAAACTCCCTCAAAAGCTGGAAGATCCTGGATCTTTTACAATACCTTGTGCAATAGGGGATGTTCATGTAGGAAGTGCTTTATGTGATCTAGGAGCTAGCATAAACTTGATGCCTTTGTCCTTAATGAGGAAATTAGGAATTAATGACCTGTAACCAACTCGCATGTCTTTGCAGTTGGCTGATAGGTCTATCAAATATCCTCATGGGATGCTGGAAGATCTATTAGTTAAGGTAGACAAGTTTATCTTTCTAGCAGATTTTATAGTTTTGGATATGGAAGCTGATAGAGAAATTCCTTTAATTTTAGGAAGACCCTTCTTAGCTACAGGTAGAGCTTTAATTGATGTAGAGAAGGGAGAACTCATGCTGAGAGTTCAAGAGGAGCAGGTAACTTTTAATGTCTTCAATGCTATGAAACATCCAGCTGAAAAGATGGATTGTTTTATGATTGAAGAAATTAAAAGTTATAAGACTCCTATGCTGTTAAAAACTGAAGAAGAGGTTTTACAAGCCTTTTTGGAGGATGATTTTGACTCTGAGACTGAGGAGTTAAATGATTCATATAATGAATTGTTGAACCTACTTGAAGCATGTGAAGTAGGTGATTTTAAAAATGAAAATAAAGAAAAGTTAAATAATACTAAACTTGAGAAAGGTAAGGAAGTGTTTGAAGAAAAACATGATTTAAAACCTTTGTCTTCTCATTTGAAATATGTTTTCTTAGGAGATAATGAATCACATCCTGTAATCATTAATGCTGAATTAGAAGATGAGGATTTAGAAAAATTGATAGGGGTTTTAAGAAAACATGAATCTGCTAGAGAATTAGTCCATCATTTTGTATGCATAAAATTTTAATGGAAGATGACTATTCCCCTGTTGTTCAGCCAGAAAGAAGATTAAACCCCATAATGAAAGAAGCTGTAAGAAAAGAGGTGGTTAAACTTCTTGATACAGGAATTATCTATCCTATCTCGGACAACGCTTGGATTAGTCTAGTCCAAGTGGTGCCTAAGAAAGGAGGGATGACCACTGTTAAGAATGAGGAAGGTGAAGTCATTGCCACTAGACCAACTACAGGTTAGAGAATATGCATAGATTATAGAAGGCTTAATGACTCCACTAGAAAAGACCACTTTCCTTTACCATTTATAGACCAAATGCTTGAGAGACTATCAGGTCATGAGTATTACTGCTTCCTTGATGGTTATTCTGGTTACAACCAAATTGTGGTTGATCCAAAAGATCAAGAGAAGACAGCCTTCACCTGTCCCTATGGAATTTTTGCATATAAGCGCATGCCTTTTGGTTTGTGTAATGTACCAGCAACCTTTCAAAGGTGTATGCTAGCAATTTTTAGGGATATGGTAGAGAAGTTCATTGAGGTGTTTATGGATGACTTCTCTGTATTTGGAAATAGCTTTGATATATGCCTCAGCAACCTTTCTAAGGTGCTGGTGAGATGTCAGGAGACTAATTGTAACATCCCAATTTTTATAATTTTTATAAAAATAACTTAAAAAGGATTAGGAAAGAATTTTTGAATAAAATTCTGAGTGGAAAATAAAGAGATAAGATTTTTCCGAGTGAAAAGAATCAGATTCTGAGTAAAATGAATCTGACTCCGAGTGAAATAAGATAGAAGGTTAATTCTAAGAGAAGTTAAGATGTTTCAAGTGAAACATCATTAAGAGAATCATTTCCGAATGAAGTGACGCTGTGTCCGATTGAGATACGATTAAATAAAGTAAATTCAAGTGAAACGTCTCTGAGAGGAACGTTTCCGATTAAATTGCCGAGTGAAGTGTTTCTGAGACACTTCCGAGTTATATATTCCGAGTAAGCCTTTCTAGAAAGGGTGCTTCTGGACAAAGACTTCAACTATAATTGATTAAGTCTTCTGAGTAAGTGATTCCGAGCAAGATGAGTCGGTTTTTATTGAACTGCCGAATAAAACCCGAGTGCTGGGGAACTTTGTCAAGTGGGCGAGTGCAGAATCAAAGGACACCTTCTGGATGAATTTCGTCTAAGCGAGTAGGTGCCTCGCTCAAGCGAATACCAGTGGAATTCGTTACTGGGTAATTCTCGCTCAAGCGAGAGTGGTCCGCTCAAGCGAGGATCAGGCCTGATGCTTAAAGATTTCTCGCTTAAAGAATTAGAGGCTCGCTCAAGCGCTCTATGTTGATGTTGCCTGAGCAAGTTTTCCCCAGAATTGAATTTATCCTATTTTAATGGATGCTTTCCACGTCATTATGTTCTTCTACCTTCTAGCAAATTCCTTTCTTAGATATTTTCTAAGTTGGGACCCATTTTGATGTGTTATACCCTTTTCATTAATTATTAAAGGAACGTGTGGTAGAGTACTTCAAGTTATTCACGTCTCTTTCATGTGGGAGGTATATAAATACTTCTTCCATTGAATTAATAGAGAAGTTGTTGAAAGTGAAATCGTCATAATCCTTTTCTCTCTAATTCACTACTGGGAGCTGTTAGACAACAAAGATAATTAAATCTTTATTTTTTCTCTTTACAAAGAAGAGCTTGGACTGGGGTAGCAGTTCCATTCCAGTCGGTATTTGTGGATAGTGACTTGGTTAAGCTTTTAAAGCTGCTGGAAGATTTTATTTCCAGGTAGGGGGAGCGTACATCTCAAATACATGGTTTATGAATGGATTTGGGGTGTTGTTGATATGCTATATGTGATATATGTATGAATTGTTATGAGACCCCAACTATATGATGTTTGATAATTCATGAACTTTTCATGATATTTGTATGCAATTCATGAACTTTTCATGATATTTGTATGCATGAGATGCATGTGTGATGTTTGAATATGAATTGTGATAGAGTGGTTCCTATATACCACAGACGCCTTTGAGTGTGACTCAAGGCCGACCCGTAGCACTGGGTAGAGGACCGCTATCACTCTGGGAGTGGTACTCAGTGTTACATTATGGGCGCAAAGCGGTTTGGTACCTGTAAAACGACCGAATCAGCGAGGAGCTGAATTATGGCTCGGGGAGCCAGTGTTGCAACACAAAATTTGAAATACTTAATAATGATCCCGTTTTGGTTGGTCATTGATTAAGTATGTGACTTAATGGATCCATTTGGTTGAGCATGTGCATACACTGTTTTATGTGTTATTGAGAGAACATGCTGTTATGATGAGTATATGTATATGTCTCAGTTTTGAGAATGAATAATTTGTTATCTGCCGAGTGGATTATTATGTTACCGAGTATGATGTGCTGTTTCTGTCGAGTGAAATGTTTTACTCGCCGAGTTCAGTATGATTGAATTACTGAGTGATGTTTTATTTACCGAGTGAGTTAGAATTGCCGAGTATGATCAGTATTGGTTTTATAGTTATTAATTGGATTTTTACTCCAATTCAATAATGGTTATTTGATATGTTATGCTCACCCTCTACATTTATTTTTCAGTGAATGAAGGGCTCAACCATGATATATGAAGACACTCAGCAGCTCAGAATTGTCTTAGTGAAAGCCTTGGCCGGCTCACGATAATACCGAGTGAAATTATGTATTTGTATATTTAAAAAAGAGCTGGTCGGCTTATGTAAAACAGATATTGAAATCTTATTTAATTCAAAATCTGTTTGAAATTTAAGTAAATTAATTGTAATTTTAAATAATCGGTCGGATTGATGAAAAACCGAGCATGTTAATCACTAAATCCGACTGCTGTTTTTGGAAATTTATTTGATTTATTGGAAATTATTTTAAAAATTAAGGATGTTATATTTTGGTATCAGAGCAAGACTTGAAAAGTCCAAGGCCAAGGTGTAGCTACTAAATACTATGAGCTGAGTGAAATCATGGTTAAAAACCGGGGTCTGTAATCCGGTGTTGGGCGAGTTATAAGAGTAAGGATTGGGTGAAATTGAAGATCGGCTTTGTGTATCCGGTCTATGTAATCCAGACTCTCTGTGGGAGAAACCGGTTTTGATTCTTCGCACTGGCCTCATGTGTTGGTGTGAGAGATTTGTGTATTACCAAACCGGATCATTACCTTATAATGCCGGATATTTTCTAGAACGGTTAGATGACTTGATTAATAAATTGTGTGATGACTATTTTAGGATAGGAAAATGGACCCTCATGGTATGGATGCCATGGTTGCTACCTTCCAGCGTTCGGTTGACATTTTAGAAAGGCAGAATACCCCTCAACCGAGTGACAATCATAGTATTGATTGTTTTCTCAAGAGAAAACCAACTGAATTCCATGGTGGATTTCAGCCTGACCGAGCGTATGCCTGGATTCAGAATCTTGAACGGATCTTTGGCAGCCTGCAATGCACCGAGGCCCAGAAGGTTGAATACGCTGCATTCATGCTTCGGAAAGAAGCTGAGAATTGGTGGAGGATGGCTAAAAATCGAAAGGAAACTATAGGAATCGAGTTGAATTGGGAAAATTTCAAGGAATGTTTCCTTGAAAAGTATTTTCCGAACACTGTAAGGAGCCAGAAGGAGTTGGAATTTATGGAATTCTGACAGGGAAATCTGAGTGTTGAAGAGTACGCAGCTAAATTTGAGGAGCTCTGCATGTTTTACCCTCATTTTCAAATGTCGGGCACTGAGGGCTCCAAGTGCATCAAATTTGAAAGTGGACTGAGACCAAATATTAAGAAGGCATTCCGACACCAAGAAATCAGGAGTTTTCCGATTCTTGTTAACAAGTGCCGGATATATAAGGAAGATGATAAAACTTCCCCTGGAGCAAGTAGCCGATCGGATGGCTCTTCAAAATTATCCCCAACTAATTTTAAGAAGCATGGGAAGACGATCAAGAGTGAATTATCCTTTGAATCCCAAGGCCGAATGAATTCTGGTGGCCGATCAATGAGTTTTTTGAGAGACGTTAGATGTTTCAAGTGTGGAGGAGACCATTTTTCAAGTGACTGTAACTGAAACAAAATTGTTTGTTTCCAATGCAATAAGGAAGGACACACTCGTCCAAATTGCCCTCTTTTACAAAGGACCGAGTCTAATGCTAGCATAATAAATCGAGAAAGTTTTCAAAGACGAGGTCAAGGAGTCGGAAATAGAGGAGTCAGAGGAGGAAGTAATGGACGAAGTAATCTGATGATTGGAAGAGACGACCAGGAAAGGGATGTTAATCCACAAGCTGTTGGTCGAGTGTTTAACATTCATATGGAGGAGGCTGAACAAGCTGGTGATATAGTACAAAGAGAGTAACCGGAAATTTTTAAATCCGGGTGCCATACGACTTTTTATTTCTAAAAACTATGTTATATTATGTTATATTTTGTAAGTACTCGTTGTTATGTAAAACGAGAATTGTATATATTTATACTTATGGGTTTCATGTATAATTTGTGCCTAAGTAATTTATCAAATTTTAAGGACGAAATTTTTATAGAGGGGGAGAAATGTAACATCCCGATTTTTATAATTTTTATAAAAATAACTTAAAAAGGATTAGGAAAGAATTTTTGAATGAAATTCCGAGTGGAAAATAAAAAGATAAGATTTTTCCGAGTGAAAAGAATCAGATTCCGAGTGAAATGAATCTAACTCCGAGTGAAATAAGATAGAAGGTTAATTCTAAGAGAAGTTAAGATGTTTCGAGTGAAACATCATTAAGAGAATTATTTCTGAATGAAGTGACGCTGTGTCCGATTGAGATACGATCAAATAAAGTAAATCCAAGTGAAACGTCTCCGAGAGGAACGTTTCCAATTAAATTGCCGAGTGAAGTGTTTCTGAGACACTTCCGAGTGAGATATTCCAAATAAGCCTTTCCAGAAAGGGTGCTTCTGGACAAAGACTTTAACCATAATTGATTAAGTCTTCTGAGTAAGTGATTCCGAGCAAGATGAGTCGGTTTTTATTGAACTGCCGAATGAAACCCGAGTGTTGGGAAACTTTGTCAAGTGGGCGAGTGCAGAATCAAAGGACACCTTCTGGATGGATTTTGCCTAAGCGAGTAGGTGCCTCGCTCAAGCGACTACCAGTGGAATTCGTTACTGGGTAATTCTTGTAACACCCTCTGTTACACCTTAATAAATTCTATGAAAATTCGTAAATTTTTTTTAAAGATATGATTGTTAAAAGGAAACTATCAGAATAAATTAAATACATCATTTCTGAAATACCTCATAAGTATTATTAAAACTTTATAAAGTAATTTTACATTCATCCGAAGAAATAAACATTAAACATTTTAAGAAAGAGAGGAAACTCCATGGCCCAGAAGCAGTTACTTAATTACTTTATTTATTCATTGGACCACGGTATTCATACCGAGCTCCCTTTCTAGAACGTGCTATATTCACTGCCGAGGTTCTTCAATTCTTCCCTCTGAACCATCAATTTAAAATATATAAAACAAAAACACAAAGAAAGGAGTGAGAAAGAGAATATAATATTCCCAAATGGGACATAAGCAATAAAGGGTTTTCACAAACTAGTATAATAATATCAATCACAATCACATGCACAATCAATTTATGAATGTATGAATGATATGCCATATCATAACTTATCTATATATGTGGGTCCCTTAAATTTTAATTTGTACTGGGCCAACCAGGAGTTTACACTGTTCCATAATTCCGGATAATAATAACATGAACGGCTCAACTGGCATGGAAACACTTAGAGACTAGTCAGATTGAGAAGGTTTTTATTGTGAAAGTACCCGACACTAGGAAGCTACCCCAGGTCCCCTGAAGCACCCTTTCACACCCTCTCATCCCAAGGCTCACAATTAAGCCTCCTCTAATGTATCCTCGGTTTCTATAATCCGTCCCCAGACAATATCATTTTGTTTCTCTTTGATGATTCATGATGCATGAACTACTCGCGTATTTAATTGGTTAAGGCTTTTAGAAACTCAATTATATTATCAGGGCCTATGAATCACGACATAGCCACCCCAGTAAACTGTACTTTTTCAACTTCTCAAATACGCACATAGAATTTTAGTACAGTTCCTTTTCAAATCACAAATCAAATCTCCTTATAAATTTGAGTTTCAAAGCCTTAAATATATTTCACAACCTTCTTTAGAAAAGTTTATAGGTCAATTCAAAATCAATTTCTAAAAACTCAAATTTGGAATTATCAATCTTTAAAACCTTAGTACTTGAAAATTTTGTATAATATTCTTATACATTTAAATATTATGTATATATATGTATATATTAAAATATTAGTAAAAAAAATTATTTTTATAAAATAATTTCTCTTTCTTTTTCTTTTTGATAAACTAATTAAAAAAATCTAAATTTTAGTAAAGATATATACATATATATTAAAATATAAAAAGAGATTTCTAAAAACTTATGTAGTTTTATTGAAATCTAAGAAATTTCTTAAAAGTAATTTAAATAAAGATGAATAAGTAAATAAAGAAGTAGGAGATAAGTAAACTCTTACTGAATTTTAGTTTTCCGTCATGTTTGCTATATGCTTAAACTCCACAGGATTATCAATCATAATCAAACATTGTCAATCACAATCAAACATCATAAAACATAAATAAATATTAACAATCATAATCAAATCAAATAATTAAACATCAGTTATAAATATGATAGTTTAAAATTTAATGATTATTTAAATTAATAAATTTTGTTTTAAGTTCTATGGTCAATTCCTCGCACAGGTCTATGTAAATCCAAGATAGTCCAATCCTTGCATAGGTCTAGTTCAGTCCATATATGTCATAACAGTCCAAATCCTTGTATAGGTTCAGTCAAGTTCATAGTAGTTCAAGTCTTTGCTTAGGTTCAATCCAGTCCGCATAGGTCATAATAGTTCAAGTTCTTAAATATTTTAGATATAACAATTATTATAAATTTTAAGTTAAAAGTTATTACTTTAAAATAATAATATTGTTATGTTTAAAAGGAGTAGGGGACTCCTCCCAATATTCTTATGTATTTTCATATTATATCATTAATCTCACCCCCCTTACCTTGATTTGCTACCAAAAGTGAATTCGCTCTGCGCCTCCAAGTTCTAACAAAATATTAATACTAATTTATTTCAGTATAAGCTTAAGATAAAAATTAAGATTGCTATCAGAATGATAAATAGTAAATGTGCATGGTAATAATAAATAGTAACGGTAAATGGTAAGGCATCAATAGTAACAGTAAATAGTAATTTTTTGAATAGTAATAGTAAATAGTAAATTGTCAATAGTAATTTTTTTGAATAGTAGTGGTAAATGGTAAATCATGAACAATAACAGTAAATAGTAAATTTTGAATAGTAATGGTAAATAGTAAATTTTGAATAGTAATGGTAAATAGTAACTTTTGAATAGTAACGGTAAATAGTAAATTTTGAATAATAACAACAACTAATAAATTTTGAATAATAATGGTAAATGATAAATTTGAATAATAACAGTAAATGGTAAATTGTGAATAGGGATAATAAATAGTAAATTTTGAATAGTAACTATAAATAACACAATGGTAATTTATTTTTACTATAGTAACTTATTCATAATAGTACTAGTATATTAATGGTTTAAGAGTGCCAAAAAAATAAACTAAAATTATAAAAAGAATATAGAAGAAAGTTATTACCTTACACCTCTGGCAGAACTTCTTTTTACCAAAAGAATTTACTCTCCACTAATTTCTTACGCACTATCTCTCTAGATTCTCTCTCTAATTTTTGGTGTGGAAATGTTGTAAATGAGCCATCTATTTATAGGAAGAAAATTTTACTATTTAAGATTATTTAATTATTTATTTTACTATTCATGATGTAAGCGATGATGTAAGCTATGATGTAAGTGATGATGTAAGCGATGATGTCGGCAATGACATTTTGGTTATTAGATGGAAGGTTAAGGGTATTTTTGTCATTCTTAAAAAAAATAAAAATAAAATTCTAAAAAATTATAAATTATATAACAATCAAAAAGTTCTAAAGAACTATAATCAAATTCCTTTGAAATTTTATTTTAAATAAGAAATAACGAAATTAGGGGTGTTACAACTCTACTCCCCTAAAAAAAAATTTCGTCCTCGAAATTTACACTTTTTTAGTAAAACAATTGGGGATGAGACTCTTTCATCTCATTTTCTAGTTCCCATGTAGCATCTTCCCCTCTCGTTTCACTCCAAATGACCTTCACGAGTGGAATTTCCTTGTCCCTTAACTTCTTTATTCTTCTGTCAGCTATTCTGATAGGTGGTACATCATATGTAAGATTATCTTTAACTTGTATGACATCAGGTTCAATAACATGTGTAGGATCAAATATATACTTTCGTAAGTTTGACACATGAAAAACATTATGGATATTAGAAAGAAAAGGTGGTAATGCTATTTGGTAGGCAAGAGGACTAACTTTATGAATTATTTGATATGGACCAATAAATCTAGGAGTTAGTTTTCGAGATTTCATTGCCCGACCGACCCCAGTCATAGGTGTGACTTTCGAGAATACATGATCGCCTTCTTGAAATTCGAGTGGCTTTCTTCTTTTGTCATAGTAACTTTTCTGCCTGCTCTGTGTTGCCTTCATATTTTCCTGAACTATTTTGATTTTATCCGTGGTTTATTGTACCAACTCTGGTCCTAGCATCAAGTTTTTACCAGTCTCAAACCAACATAGCGGGGTCCTACATTTTCTTCCATATAATGCTTCAAAAGGTGCCATGCCAATGCTAGCATGGAAACTATTGTTGTAGGTAAACTCCACATATGGTAAGAATTGATTCCAACTTCCTTTATGCTCTAACACAGAAGCTCGTAACAAGTCCTCCAGAGATTGGATTGTTCTTTCTGATTGTCCATCCGTCTGAGGATGATATGCTGAACTCAGACGCAGTCTTGTTCCCAAAACCTTGTGCAAGCTCTTCCAGAATTGTGATGTAAAACGAGGGTCCCGATCAGAAATGATACTTGAAGGAATTCCATGCAATCTCATAATCTCCTCGATGTATAATTTTTCCAGCTTCTCCATAGAGTAACGAATATTGATGGGAATAAAGTGGGCAGACTTTGTTAGTCTATCAACTATTACCCATATTGAATCATGTCCTAATGGAGTGTTGGGTAAAGAAGTCACAAAATCCATGGTAATGCTATCCCATTTCCATTCTGGTATTTCCATTGATTGTAGCATTCCAGGGGGTTTTTGATGTTCCATTTTAACCTTCTGGCAAATTAGACATGCAGCCACGTTCTCTGCCACTGCTTTCTTCATTCCAGGCCACCAAAATAACTTCTTCAAATCTTGATACATTTTAGTAGCTCCAGGATGAATGCTCATATAACTTTTGTGGCCTTCTTCCAGAATTGCTTTCCTCAACTCCTCTTGATCAGGGATACACACTCGATCCTTGTACTTCAATAATTGGTTGTTTCCCACATTGAACTCGACTTCTTTTCCTTGTTTCAGGAGTTCTTTCTTCTCTTGTAGGAATTCATCTTTTCGTTGAGCTTCTAAGACTTGCCTCAAGAATTCACTTGTCACTTGCAACGCTCCTAATCTGTAGCTGTTATCATTAATCTTTACTGCTAGGTTAAGATCTCTAAAGTTCTCTATCAATTTCAGCTCTTTAATCATCATTGTGGACGCATGTAGAGACTTTCGACTCAAAGCATCAGCTACTACATTCGCTTTTCTAGGATGATACTGTAACTCAAAGTCGTAATCCTTTAAGAACTCCATCCATCTCCGTTGCCTCATGTTTAACTCCTTTTGGTCGAATAAATACTTGAGACTCTTATGATCGCTAAACACATCGAATATTGCACCGTATAGATAATGCCTCCAAATCTTTAAGGCAAAAACTACAGCGGCTAACTCTAAGTCATGGGTAGGGTAGTTAATCTCATGTTGCCTTAATTGGCGCGACGCATAGGCTACAACCTTCTTGTCTTGCATGAGTACACTTCCTAGTCCTTGTTTAGACGCATTACAGTAAACTTCAAAACTTCGATGTGGATCGGGGAGTACTAACACCGGCGCAGAAGTAAGTCGATCTTTCAGCTCTTGAAAACTATTCTCGCATTATGTCATCCATACAAAAGGTTCTCCTTTCCGTGTTAGCTTGGTCAGTGGGTATCTTAACTTTGAAAATCCTTCAATGAATCTCCTATAGTACCCAGCCAAACCCAAGAAACTTCTAATCTTAGTGATCGTGGTTGGTCTCTCCCATTTTAAAACTGCCTCCACCTTGGAAGGGTCTACATCTATTCCTCCTTGACTAATTACATGTCCTAAAAAGTTCACTTCTTCCAACCAGAATTCACACTTCGACAGCTTTGCATACAGTTGTTTCTTTTTCAGGATTTCCAACACAACCTTCAAGTGTTCAACATGTTCTTCTCTGCTTTTAGAGTACACTAATATATCATCAATGAACACCACTACAAATTTATCTAGATATGGATAAAAAATCCTATTCATGTAATCCATGAATACGGCTGGTGCATTAGTTACACCAAAAGGCATTACTAGATATTCGTAATGGCCATAGCGTGTTCTAAAAGCAGTTTTTGGTACATCTTCTTTCTTCACCCTTATCTGATGGTATTCAGACCTCAAATCAATTTTGGAGAACACCGTGGCACCACGCAGCTGATCCATCAAGTCGTCAATCCTTGGCAGAGGATATCTGTTCTTGATCGTCACCTTGTTTAGTTATCGATAATCTACACACAACCTCATGCTACCATCCTTCTTCTTAACCAACAACACTGGTGCACCCCAGGGGGATACACTGGGTCGTATAAACTGCTTCTCTATCATCTCTTCAAGTTGTTTCTTCAACTCTGCTAATTCTAGAGGTGACATTCGGTATGGTGCAATTGAAATGGGTCCAACTCCAGGTACTAGATAAATGGCAAATTCCACATCTCTTTCTGGGGGTAAACCAGGGATATCTTCAGGAAAAACGTCAGGAAATTCACACACAACCGGCAAATTTTTGATTTTTGATTCTTGCTCTTCTTTCATTGAAAGCAATAGCATGAATCCTTGAGCCCCTCCTTTTAAAGAGGCACTCACTTGGTTGGCGGTTAGAAATCTCGAATCTTCAGGATTCAAATTCACTGGTTCTTTAAACATTATGGTTTTATTATGACAATCTATTAGAACATGATTGTCAGACAACCAATCTAGCCCAATAATAACTTCTAAGCCAGAAAGGGGTAAACAGAAAAGATTAGCCTTAAAGTCCTTACCATTTATGACAATAGGGCATTTCCAACAGGCTTTAGAAGTGACAATGGGATTGTTTCCAGGAGTATGTACAGATAAGTCAAATGGCAGTTCTATCACAGGTAATTTTAGTTTTTCTACACAATCATTGGCAATAAAGGAATATGATGCACCTGAGTCATACATAACAGTTAAAGGAATCTTATTAATGATACACTTACCTTCCACCATAGAATCAGAATGAGATGCTTCTTCTCCAGTGATTACAAAAACCTTTCCTTTTGCCTTCGGCCTTCCGACTGCACTGTGTACGCCTCATTGAGTATTTATGCTTGTATTTGCACCTTCAGGGTTTTCCCTCTTCATCTCTGGACAATCCTTGATGTGATGACCTGGTTTGTTACACTTAAAGCAAACATAAGTGTTTTTAGGACAATCCCTTTTCAAATGGGGTCCTCCACAGATAAAACATTTAAAATTTGGTGCAGATGTTGGGTAATAGCTTCCAGTTGAAGCTTGGGGTCTGTTAGGAACAGATGCTGCTCCAAACCGACGAAATGGCGCTTGGTAAGGCTTATTTCTCCTGAAGTCTCTTCTTTGGTGATGATGAGGTCCTCCACTTCTCATTTCTCCTGCCTTATGAATAGGCTCACGACTTTTGGTCATTCTATCCTTATGATCTTCTTCAAAGATCCTGCAACGATTTACTAATACAAAAAATTCACGGATTTCCTGCATTCGTATAGCTTCCTTAATTTCTGGCCGCAATCCATTTACAAACTTTGCACACCGATCTCTTTCATTAGTAGCATCATTATAATGAGAATGAAAACGAGATAGCTCTTCAAACTTGGATGCGTACTCTCCAACGGTCATATTTCCTTGGGTCAGCGACAGGAATTCAAATTGTCTTTTCTCTTTAACATCAGCTGGAAAGTATTTCTCCAAAAACATATCCTTGAAATAATCCCAAGTGATCTCTACGTTGTTGACTTCGAATTGTCTACGCATGTTATCCCACCAATGTTCGACATCCTCAGATAAGGCATAAGTAGCGAAGCCTACCTTATCAGCTTCATTACATTGCAATGCTCGAAAGATCTTCTCTATCTCTCGAATCTAGATTTGTGCTCCATCAGGGTTATATCCTCCCTTGAAATGAGGTGGGTTGCGCTTTTCGAATAGGTCCAGCCTTCTAAAGGCATCGTTACCTTGACCTTCACGTGCTCCCATTGCATTGATTAAGCGTTCTACAACTCCAGCAAGATCGTTTCCAGCCATTAGTTTCCTGTTTCACAGTAACTAAGATTTGTCACATCAATCATAGTTACTACCAAGTCAGATATTCTATTCTCTATCACCTATACAGAGTTTACAGACAAAGCAAGATAGACCTTTTTCCTAGGCCTATTGGATTAACTGCTCTGATACCACTTTGTAACACCCTCTGTTACACCTTAATAAATTCTACGAAAATTCATAAATTTTTTTTTAAAAGATATGATTGTTAAAAGGAAACTATCAGAATAAATTAAATACATCATTTCTGAAATACCTCATAAGTATTATTAAAACTTTATAAAGTAATTTTACATTCATCCGAAGAAATAAACATTAAACATTTTAAGAAAGAGAGGAAACTCCATGGCCCAGAAGCAGTTACTTAATTACTTTATTTATTCATTGGACCACGGTATTCATACCGAGCTCCCTTTCTAGAACGTGCTATATTCACTGCCGAGGTTCTTCGATTCTTCCCTCTGAACCATCAATTTAAAATATATAAAACAAAAACACAAAGAAAGGAGTGAGAAAGAGAATATAATATTCCCAAATGGGACATAAGCAATAAAGGGTTTTCACAAACTAGTATAATAATATCAATCACAATCACATGCACAATCAATTTATAAATGTATGAATGATATGCCATATCATAACTTATCTATATATGTGGGCCTCTTAAATTTTAATTTGTACTGGGCCAACCAGGAGTTTACACTGTTCCATAATTCCGGATAATAATAACATGAACGGCTCAACTGGCATAGAAACACTTAGAGACTAGTCAGATTGAGAAGGTTTTTATTGTGAAAGTACCCGACACTAGGAAGCTACCCCAGGTCCCCTGAAGCACCCTTTCACACCCTCTCATCCCAAGGCTCACAATTAAGCCTCCTCTAATGTATCCTCGATTTCTATAATCCGTCCCCAGACAATATCATTTTGTTTCTCTTTGATGATTCATGATGCATGAACTACTCGCGTATTTAATTGGTTAAGGCTTTTAGAAACTCAATTATATTATCAGGGCCTATGAATCACGACATAGCCACCCTAGTAAACTGTACTTTTTCAACTTCTCAAATACACACATAGAATTTTAGTACAGTTCCTTTTCAAATCATAAATCAAATCTCCTTATAAATTTGAGTTTCAAAGCCTTAAATATATTTCACAACCTTCTTTAGAAAAGTTTATAGGTCAATTCAAAATCAATTTCTAAAAACTCAAATTTGGAATTATCAATCTTTAAAACCTTAGTACTTGAAAATTTTGTATAATATTCTTATACATTTAAATATTATGTATATATATGTATATATTAAAATATTAGTAAAAAAATTTATTTTTATAAAATAATTTCTCTTTCTTTTTCTTTTTGATAAACTAATTAAAAAAATCTAAATTTTAGTAAAGATATATACATATATATTAAAATATAAAAAGAGATTTCTAAAAACTTATGTAGTTTTATTGAAATCTAAGAAATTTCTTAAAAGTAATTTAAATAAAGATGAATAAGTAAATAAAGAAGTAGGAGATAAGTAAACTCTTACTGAATTTTAGTTTTCCGTCATGTTTGCTATATGCTTAAACTCCACAGGATTATCAATCATAATCAAACATTGTCAATCACAATTAAACATCATAAAACATAAATAAATATTAACAATCATAATCAAATCAAATAATTAAACATCAGTTATAAATATGATAGTTTAAAATTTAATGATTATTTAAATTAATAAATTTTGTTTTAAGTTCTATGGTCAATTCCTCGCACAGGTCTATGTAAATCCAAGATAGTCCAATCCTTGCATAGGTCTAGTTCAGTCCATATATGTCATAACAGTCCAAATCCTTGTATAGGTTCAGTCAAGTTCATAGTAGTTCAAGTCCTTGCTTAGGTTCAATCCAGTCCGCATAGGTCATAATAGTTCAAGTTCTTAAATATTTTAGATATAACAATTATTATAAATTTTAAGTTAAAAGTTATTACTTTAAAATAATAATATTGTTATGTTTAAAAGGAGTAGGGGACTTCTCCCAATATTCTTATGTATTTTCATATTATATCCTTAATCTCACCCCCTTACCTTGATTTGCTACCAAAAGTGAATTCGCTCTGCGCCTCCAAGTTCTAACAAAATATTAATACTAATTTATTTCAGTATAAGCTTAAGATAAAAATTAAGATTGCTATCAGAATGATAAATAGTAAATGTGCATGGTAATAATAAATAGTAACGGCAAATGGTAAGTCATCAATAGTAACGGTAAATAGTAATTTTTTGAATAGTAATAGTAAATAGTAAATTATGAATAGTAATTTTTTTGAATAGTAGTGGTAAATGGTAAATCATGAACAATAACAGTAAATAGTAAATTTTGAATAGTAATGGTAAATAGTAAATTTTGAATAGTAATGGTAAATAGTAAATTTTGAATAGTAATGGTAAATAGTAAATTTTGAATAATAACAACAACTAATAAATTTTGAATAATAACGGTAAATGATAAATTTGAATAATAACAGTAAATGGTAAATTGTGAATAGTGATAATAAATAGTAAATTTTCAATAGTAACTGTAAATAACACAATGGTAATTTATTTTTACTATAGTAACTTATTCATAATAGTACTAGTATATTAATGGTTTAAGAGTGCCAAAAAAATAAACTAAAATTATAAAAAGAATATAGAAGAAAGTTATTACCTTACACCTCTGGCAGAACTTCTTTTTACCAAAAGAATTTACTCTCCACTAATTTCTTACGCACTATCTCTCTAGATTCTCTCTCTAATTTTTGGTGTGGAAATGTTGTAAATGAGCCATCTATTTATAGGAAGAAAATTATTTATTTTACTATTCATGATGTAAGCGATGATGTAAGCTATGATGTAAGCGATGATGTAAGCGATGATGTCGGCAGTGGCATTTTGGTTATTAGATGGAAGGTTAAGGGTATTTTTGTTATTCTAAAAAAAAAATAAAAATAAAAATTCTAAAAAATTCTAAATTATATAACAATCAAAAAGTTCTAAAGAACTATAATCAAATTCCTTTAAAATTTTATTTTAAATAAGAAATAACAAAATTAGGGGTGTTACAATTCTCGCTCAAGCGAGAGTGGTCCGCTCAAGCAAGGATCAGGCCTGATGCTTAAAGATTTCTCGCTTAAAGAATTAGAGGCTCGCTCAAGCGCTCTATGTTGATGTTGCCTGAGCAAGTTTTCCCCAGAATTGAATTTATCCTATTTTAATGGATGCTTTCCACGTCATTATGTTCTTCTACCTTCTAGCAAATTGCTTTCTTAGATATTTTCTAAGTTGGGACCCATTTTGATGTGTTATACCCTTTTCATTAATTATTAAAGGAACGTGTGGCAGAGTACTTCAAGTTATTCACGTCTCTTTCATATGGGAGGTATATAAATACTTCTACCATTGAATTAATAGAGAAGTTGTTGAAAGTGAAATCGTCATAATCCTTTTCTCTCTAATTCACTACTGGGAGCTGTTAGACAACAAAGATAATTAAATCTTTGTTTTTTCTCTTTACAAAGAAGAGGTTGGACTGGGGTAGCAGTGCCATTCCATTCGGTATTTGTGGATAGTGACTTGGTTAAGGTTTTAAAGCTGCTGGAAGATTTTATTTCCAGGTAGGGGGAGCGTACATCTCAAATACATGGTTTATGAATGGATTTGGGGTGTTGTTGATATGCTATATGTTATATATGTATGAATTGTTATGAGACCCCAACAATATGACGTTTGATGATTCATAAACTTTTCATGATATTTGTATGCATGAGATGCATGTGCGATGTTTGAATATGAATTGTGATGGAGTGGTTCCTATATACCACAGACGCCTTTGAGTGTGACTTAAGGCCGGCCCATAGCACTGGGTAGAGGACCACTATCACTCTGGGAGTGGTACTTAGTGTTACATTATAGGCGCAAAGCGGTTTGGTACCTGTAAAATGGCCGAATCAGCGAGGAGTTGAATTATGGCTCGGGGAGCCAGTGTTGCAACACAAAATTTGAAAGACTTAATAATGATCCCGTTTTGGTTGGTCATTAATTAAGTATGTGACTTAATGGATCCATTTGGTTGAGCATATGCATACACTGTTTTATGTGTTATTGAGAGAACATGCTGTTATGATGAGTATATGTATATGTCTTAGTTTTGAGAATGAATAATTTGTTATCTGCCGAGTGGATTATTATGTTACCGAGTATGATGTGCTGTTTCTGTCGAGTGAAATGTTTTACTCGCCGAGTGCAGTATGATTGAATTACCGAGTGAGTTAGAATTGCCGAGTATGATCAGTATTGGTTTTATAGTTATTAATTGGATTTTTACTCCAATTCAATAACTGTTATTTGATATGTTATGCTCACCCTCTACATTTATTTTTCAGTGAATGAAGGGCTCAACCATGATATGTGAAGACACCCAGCAACTCGAAATTGTCTTAGTGAAAGCCTTGGTCGGCTCACGATAATACCGAGTGAAATTATGTATTTGTATATTTTAAAAAGAGCCGGTCGGCTTATGTAAAACAGATATTGAAATCTTATTTAATTCAAAATCTGTTTGAAATTTAAGTAAATTAATTGTAATTTTAAATAATCGGTCGGATTGATGAAAAACCGAGCATGTTATTCACTGAATCCGACTCCTATTTTTGGAAATTTATTTGATTTATTGGAAATTATTTTAAAAATTAAGGATGTTATACTAATCTTGTCCTTAACTGGGAAAAATGTCATTTTATGGTTAAAGGAGGGATAGTCCTTGGCCATAAAATCTCTGCTGAGGGCATTCAAGTAGTTAGAGCCAAGATAGATATCATTGAAAAACTTCCTCCTCCAATCAATGTGAAAAGAGTGAGGAGTTTCTTAGGATGTGCTGGCTTCTATAGGAGATTTATTAAGGATTTTTCAAAAATAGCCAAGCTTTTGACTGATTTACTTGTGAAAGATCATGCTTTTGTTTTTTATGAAAACTGTGTCAAGGCTTTTGAAAATCTAAAACAAAGATTAATAACAGCTCCAATCCTTGCAGCACCTGATTGGTCTTTACCATTTAAACTAATGTGTGATGTAAGTGATTTTGCTATAGGAGCTGTGCTGGGACAGAAAAAGGAAAAATTAACACATGTCATTTATTATGCTAGCAAAGTGCTGAATGAGAATCAAATAAATTACACCACCACTGAAAAAGAAATGCTTGCTGTGGCGTATGCATTTGATAAATTCAGAGCTTACTTGATTGGTGCTAAGGTCATTGTGCATACAGATCATTCAGCAATCAAGTACTTGCTGGCTAAAAAAGAATCAAAGCCAAGATTGATCAGATGGGTTCTATTTCTCCAAGAGTTTGATTTGGAAATAAGAGATAAAAAGGGAGTAAAGAACTCAGTGGCTGATCAACTTTCTCGTCTGGAGGGTGAATCTGATTCTATCTTGATTAAAGAGGAATTCCCAGATGAGAGACTAATGGCAATTATCACTGGGCCATGGTATGCTGATATGGCCAACTTTAAAAGTGCCTCTGTGGTACCCGAAGGATGGACATCCCAAATGAAGAAAACATTCTTTCTTGACAGTAAAACTTTTTTATGGGATGACCCATTTCTTTATAAGCTAGGAGTGTTAGACCCAGATAATATAATGTTGTAGAAAACTTGTTAACTTTGTTTTATTGTTGGGTCTTTTAATTGGCATGCACACCAATCGTTTGTAGTTTTCAAAATTTAGATATCATTCCACTGGGATTAAAAGTCCAATAGTTACAGTAATTTTCTAGTTAATATGATAAATTTATCAAAACTTATACATAAAAGAATAATTTATATACAATTTATACAATATTTACAAGATGGCATAGTTGAGTTGTTCATGTGGTAAAAAGAGAATAATGATCTATCTAAGAAGTTGAGTTGCAATTTAGAATAACTAAGATACTTGAGGATAAAACACAGATAAATAAATTATGTTGGAATTTGGATTCCTAATCTAGAATAATAATGGAGGAACTCAAGTCATGCATATTTAATCATCAAGTTCATATCATTGCAGCTTAAAATCATTATAACTGATCCCTCGTGATATAAATTCTAAGTATTTACCGTAAAGTCCGATCCCTCGTGAGCTTTTTAGTAAAAACTTGCATTAAGTCCTGGCCTTATGACAACAATAATTACCAATTCTATCCTTAGTAATTGGTATATTAAGGGTATTCCAACTTTTACTTTTATTAAATCAAGTTTTAATAAGGCATGAATAATCATTCTCCCGTTTGACATCCGCACTAATAAAACAAGTTTCAATACACATGAAAATCATTCTCCCGTTTGACATTCATACTAATAAAAGATTGAAATACTAACATGCACTTGAATCATAAACATGCATAGATCAAATTCACAACATCGTAATCAATAGACTAGTTCACCAATTCCAACATAAACAAATTAGTTACACATAGTGAAAGTAAAAATAACACTTACAGTGATTGACAAAGGCGATGGAAACTTCACGGTACAACGATCACAATACTACACAACACTCTCAAGTATCTAGAAACTATTCTAGAACTACAAACTCACAATAGAACCACTCAAACACGAGTGTATAAGAGAAGAAGAGAACTCAGAATGTGAGATGGGATACTTGAATGTGTGGAGAATGGCCCTATTTATGGGGCTGAGGAAGGGTCCTGACGCTATGCGCCAGCCTGACGCTACGCGTCAGGTCCCTGACTCAGCCTCCATTAAATAGCTCAAAGTGGCCATGATGGAATTTTTTAATGAATCATGCCCTGCCACTTGGCCTTGTTTCCTCTTTTGGTTTATCCATTTGTGCAAAGTGGAGTGGCCAATAATGGGTCACTAGATGAGTGCTTGGCCAAGCTGGCTGTGGAGTCCACATAGCTCTGACGCTACGCGTAGATGTGACGCGTAGCGTCAACATCAGAAATCCCCACGCTACGCGTGGGCTTAATACTACGCGTCAGATCTCCAGATCTTCATTTTTCTTTGAATTTTTTACTTTTTCACTACAAAACTAGAGAAAATTGATCAAGGGCAGATTATTTCCAACAACATCTATTTATTGAATTTAAAACCTAATTTTCTAACAATTTAAGCTAATTTTTATTATTTTTATGAAATTATTATTAAAGATTTTATTGTAAATTTGAGGACTAACAAATACCCCCAACTTGAGACATTGCTCGTCCTCGAGCAAGAGAGAAAATAAAAAATAAAAATTTGAAATCAAATTTTCGAGTTAGTCTGAGAATTTATCACAAAAAGTAAATTCATAATTTACCATTTTGAAATAATCAATTATAGAAATCTCATGTAACAAAAGTTTATTGATAAAATTCCTTACAATATTTTATTAACAAATCAAGCATAATTTCAGGCTTACCTCACAAGTGTTTATCTCGATGCAAAGGTTAACCTGTTTCACTTAATCGATCATAAAATCAAACAAATTTAATTTTGATTTTCATCTAATTAATGGTTGATCATATAGAGATATTTCAGAAATCACAAGGTCTTTTTAAGGGTTGTAATGAGGCTTTGGCTACAAGAAATTATGGTTTTTCTTTGGAATTCAAAAACCTGAAATCATAAAAGAGCATTTTATAATTTTTAGGCTTTCTCTTAGCCCAAATTCTTATTTTTATATTGAGAAATAAATACCCCCAACTTGATTCTTTTCACTATTTTTTTGACTTTTCTTTTTCATATTTTATTTTATTATATATATATATATTATTTTGAAAAGAATCAAGTTGCTTATTTTCACTTCCCATTTTTGTAAGAACACTCAAAATATTTTTATTTTGCTTAATTGCTCTTTTAATCAATCAAGTATAGGGAATGGTTAAAATTGATATAGGTTAAGGGTACCAAAGAATTTATTTTTTAGGCTCAAATTTAGCTTTCAAAGGATAAAATAATTTTACCAAGGTAAGCTGTTTGGCCCAAGGTTTCTTTTCACCAATAAATGTGCCTTGATCATTTTCCTGAATTCTCTGTACAAAAACACAAATCAAAGATTAAAGCAAAATCAATTCGAATGAAGTTATGTCGAATAAACCCTCAAGTGTTTAAAAGATCTCTTGGCTCACCAGGTTATCGAAATTAGCTTGATAGTTAATAAACTTATTATAATTAAATTTATCAAAACTCCTTAATTACAAAAAGAATCGATAATTGATTAAAAATGGTTTTATTATGTAAAAACTTTAAGTGTATAATTTTTCTTACTTTCAAAAATTTGATTTATTTATTAAAAGATAAAATTTATTTTTAATTTTTGAGTTTTTAGAGACAACACACAAAAAACACCATGACAAAAAAAAATTACGCAAAGATAAAACATAACCCATAAAAATAAACTATAATATAATCCACAAAGTAAAAATACCAATGTAAATATCAAACTAAAAATAAACTAAAGTGTATGTAAAAGATGCAGAAAATAACACCATCAATCCTCCATGTGATCCTCATCATCTCCCTCCTTATCTGCATCACCCTCTGACTCAACATGTGCTCTAAATGGTCCACCAGTCTCAGGGTAAGTAGGTGAATCACCAGGCCAAGCTACATGAGCTGCAAACTCAGCTGGTGTGACATAAGGTGCTCCCTCTCCCTGAAGTCTATACTGATAAAATGCATCATGAAGATGCATGTAAGCTCTGTGAGTGGCAGTCATCATCTGCATCATATGCTGATGCTTAAGTGTCATCCTGGTAAATCCCTCTGTGATAGCATCAGCAGGTGATGGCTGAACTGTGGTCTCCTCCTCCTCTTTCTGGGCTGAGCCTCCTGCTCCAGTGGTGGAAGCTCACACTGCTGGATGAAGTAATCTCTATTCACTAGAACTTTAGGGACTCTCCCTGAAGAACTAGTGAACTCTGGCGATGGCACAACAACTCCTTGCCTCCTCAGTAAGGCAGATATGATGAGAGGGAATGGGATAAGACGATTCACCTTATACCCAAGGGCATAAAGGTGAATCTGCTTAGAAATTAGCTCTGCAATATCAATGGTATGGCCCTGAAGAATAGAGAAAAGAAGGCAGCAACGATCAACTGGGATAGAAGAGAGGTGAGTAACAGGAGTGATGTTATTCAGCATGAGATGAGACCACGCCTAAGCTATAGGGGTCAGCTGGGTCTTAAGGAGGTTAGATGGAGTCCTCCCAACCTTACTCAGGTTGAAGAAGATTCCATCCTTGCTCAAGAAGTGAGCAACCTGATCTAGAAAGTATCCTAGATCACCATCCTCAGTCACAATCTTATTTTTGTTCTCCTTCTAGAAACAAGTATCGCTCTCAGGAGTAGGCTCCCAAGGATTACCCAGTAGGGTACTAATAGTGTCTCGATCATAAGCAATATGCCGACCCCTCACCCAGCTCGTCCTCTGATGTCCAATGTCTGGCGCGTCCTGGCGAGTCCTGTAGGCATTAGCATAAAATTCCATCACTAAGATGGGATCCCCCTCAGTAGGTAGGGAAAACAGGGGTCCCCATCTCCTCCTTTGGACTTCATCCTGCAGCTCAGGATAGTCTCCAGCATTTAAATCCAAGACTCTCTCCCAGATTGAGTCTTTGGCCCTTTATTTGATGAAATCAGACCTATTTCGCATCAGTGTGAAATCTGGTAGGATCTCTTGGTCCTAGTACCTCTTCTCTCTGAAGATCTGGATCTTCAGAGGTGGTATCTGTGTCAGTGGTCCTTCTTTGTCTTTTAGGACCAGTAGTCAGAATGGACTTCTTAGGTGCCATCTGCAAAAAAGAAAAATTAAAAATCAAACACATATTACAATATTGAAAAACATATCAAACATTAAAAAGTTAACAATTATTTTTGGTTTTTTTATATTTTATAAAAAATACACAATAACAAAATATTTACAGAAAAATTTTAAACATACATGCTTTTGGATTAAAAATTTACACAAAATGCAAAATTCACACAAAATCCACAACAAGATAAAAACAACATATTTTTGAATTTTTGTAATTTACTAGAAAAATTAGCATGCATATTTTTGGATTTTTTAAAATTTAACATAAACAAAAATCAATATGCAAACATGCAAAATCATACATATTTACAAAATTATGCGAATTTATTTTTATTTTTATGCAAGAAAGTATAACAAATATACAATTCCAGAAAAATTTATTAATTTAAAAGAAATATAGACAAACAGCAAACAGAAGCATACTAAACAGAATTATTAAAAACAGAAAACAAATTATACAAATAACAGAAAATAACACACAAAAATTAACAAGAATCAGAAACAGAGGCTGACACTACGCGTGGGTGTGACGCTAAGCGTCAGCTCTGATCTTCCCACGCTACGCGTAGGATTACAGTTCTTGCCTCACGCTACGCGTCAGTAGGACGCTATGTGTTGGGTGCACAGTTTCAAATACAGAAACAGGGATTGCACAATCACAACCCCTCATTCTTCATTCAATCAGAATTATTTCCTAAATCTAACAGCAAACAGACCCTAATGGTTTTCTAATCCTAATCCTAACCACATGCATTGTAAAAATCTAAATTACAATTCAAAATAAAAAAAGAGAGAAGGGAAAGGTTTACTTACTTGGGATTCTTTGTGCAATGAAGCAAGGAAGAGGGAATGTGGGTGATTAAAAGTGGGAATTAGGGTTCTGAGAGGTAAAGTGAGGCAGAGAGGGAATTTTAGGTTTTAAAACCTAATATTAGGCCTCTCTGGTTCAGTTTTAAAAACTGAACGTGGACCCTGACGCTACGCGTGGTTGGGACGCTACGCATCAGGTTGAAATTTTAACCTCCACGCTGAGCGTTAGTGGGACACTACACGTGGGATTTTTTTAAAAAAAAGTTAAAAAAATAAAGAGAAAATAATGGGTTTCCTCCCATTGAGCGCTTGATTTACAGTCTCTAGCTAGACATCCTGCACATCACAAATCAGTGAAATAATAAATGGTAGTGAGTCTGTTGATCTTACCACCCAGATATGGTTTCAATCTCTGTCCATTAACCATCCAACTTCTTTTGGAAGTTGGATCTTCAATCTCAATTGCTCCATAAGATTTAACTTCCTTGATTACAAAAGGACCTGACCATTTAGATTTCAATTTACCAGGAAACAGTCTTAATCTTGAATTAAACAATAAAACTTGCTGACCTGGTATAAAATGTCTATTTTTAATTTTCTTATCATAGTAGGCTTTCACCTTGTTTTTGTAACTTCTAGATGTCTCATAAGCATTGTTTCTTATTTCTTCCAATTCAAATAACTACAATTTTCTTTTGTCAGCTGCTGAATTTGGATCAAAGTTGAGAAATTTTAAATCCCAATATGTTTTATATTCCATCTCTACTAGAAGATGACAAGCTTTTCCATAGACCATTTGAAAAGGAGAAAGGTTAATTGGAGTTTTAAATGCAGTTCTGTATGCCCAGAGTGCATCATCAAGCTTTTGTGACCAATCTTTTCTGGAGGAAGACACAGTCTTTTCCAAAATCCTTTTCACTTCTCAATTTGAAATCTCAGCTTGTCCATTGGTTTGTGGATGATATGTTGTGGCCACTTTATGTCTCACTCCATAATGTTGTAACACTTTCTGAAGAACTTTGTTACAAAAATGTGATCCTCCATCACTGATCAAAGTTCTTGGTGTTCCAAACCTGTAGAAAATATTTTTCTTCAAGAAATTCACTATAGTTTTGGTGTCAGCATTAGGTGAAACAATTGCTTCTACCCACTTTGAAACATAATCAACTGCTAAAAAAATGTATTGATTGAATTGAGAATAAGGAAAAGGTCCCATGAAATCAATACCCCAACAATCAAATACCTCAACCTCCTGAATATTTGTGAGAGGCATTTCTTGTCTTTTATTAACATTACCTGTTCTTTGACAGTTATCACAAGCTTGAACAAATGAGTGAGAATCTTTAAAAATGGAGGGCCAATACAAACCTGATTGCAAAAATTTTGCAGCAGTTCTTTCTCCATTAAAATGTCCTCCACAAGGGGACTTATGACAATGCCACAACACATCTTTCTTTTCCCAGTCGGGTACACAACGACGTAATAAATTATCCACACCAATTTTAAATAGATGAGGGTCATCCCAAACAAAGTATTTTGAATCTTTGAAAAAACAATTTCTTTGTTGCCAAGTTAGATCATTTAGAAGAATTCCTGCTGCTTTAAAATTGGCCATATCAGCAAACCATGGCCGTTTTGTTATTTCAAAAAGTTTTTCATCAGGAAATTCTTCTAAGATGTCTTTTTCTTTGGCAGTGACCTCATCATTCATTAATCTGGAAAGATGGTCAGCGACCATATTTTCACTACCCTTTTTATCTTTGATTTCAAGATCATATTCTTGAAGGAGTAAAATCCATCGGATTAACCGAGGTTTAGAATTAGTTTTGGTCAAAAGATACTTGATTGTAGCATGATCAGTGAAAATAATTATTTTTGATCCAATCAAGTATGATCTAAATTTTTCCAAGGCATACACTATAGCTAGTAATTCTTTTTCAGTAGTTGAATAATTTATTTGATTTTCATTTAAAACTTTACTATCATAGTGTATAACCCTAAAAACTTTTTCATATCTTTGACCTAAAACTGCTCCTACAGCATAATCACTTGCATCACACATAAGTTCAAAGGGTAAATTCCAATTAGGAGCAACAATTACAGGGGCAGAAACCAATTTTTCTTTCAAGGAATTAAAAGCTTTAAGACATGCTTCATCAAACTTGAATTCAACATATTTATTTAGAAGATTTGTTAAAGGTTTAGCAATTTTTGAAAAATATTGAATAAATCTTCTATAGAATCCAGCATGTCCTAAAAAACTTCTAATACCTTTCATATTCACAGGGGGTGGGAGTTTAGAGATTACCACTATTTTGGCTTGGTCTCACCACAACAAAAAGGAATTTAGTGGCGGTTATTTTTGAATATGGCGGCGGTTTAAACCGCCACTAAGTGATACCTGTGGCGGTTTCAAAACCGCCGCTAAATGCTCCGCCGCTAGGCATTTAGTGGCGGTTTATTTTAACCACTGGAATAACCGCCGCTACTAGTTAAACCGCAGGAAAAACCGCCGGAATGATGTTTTCTGCAGTTGCAACTGCCACATAAGAAAAACCATTTAAATGCCGCTTAAACCACCGCTAAAAGTTTCAAATTTTTTTTTAAAAATTTCCTTTAATTATAATAGATTATTTTTTTATATTCATTAATTTTTAAAAGTCAGATTTATGCTTAATTTTAACATTTTTTATATCCATCAATATTTTTAATGTGATAGTTATATATTATATTTTATTTATTAATGTATTGGATATTTATATTTCAAAATAAATTTTAATATATAAATTAATTTGATTATCAATATATAAATAAGATAAACTAAATTTTTAAAAATATAATTACATAATCAATGTATAGTCGATAGCAATTATATTAATAATAAAGTCACTAGGTCTTAACCCAGTTACACGTCATTAATGTAATAAAAGTTAAAGAACAATCTACAAACTCTCATATATATATATACTCAAGTAAAATATAAGGTAACTAAGGTTGATGACTAGCTGAGGAAGAGGGTCTGGCTTGTGCAGGTGATCCTTCATCCTGAAATTAAAATAAATAAATATAAATTATTGATATGCATTAAAAATGTAGAAAGTTAATTAATATATAACAAATGGAACCTATTTTGTGACATGTGTCATATATAAACACTCAACAAGTGTAGATTATACCTGATTATCATGTTGAAATGGAAAATCAACCTGTCCTCCAAATTTATGAACCACGTAGGCCATTTGGTCTTCAAAAAACTTCATCCTTTCTTCAACATACTTCATCCTGTCGTTCCTTGCTTCTAGTTGGGCTTCTAAATGTTTCACCTTATCTTCCAACTCCCTTACTCTTCCATTCGATTGGAAGGAGCTTGTACTATCCTCGAATTGGTTATTTGTTGTTTGCAAGACTTGAGAAGGGCAAACTCCAAATCCCATGCCCCGAACCCGTCCCGGGTGCTCTGGTCCAAAGACATTCAAGTATGCTTCCTCATCATTTGAGGTCTCTTCACATTCCACATCTAATTTGTTCTGCAAAACAAAAAGTAGAGCGTAATTAATAATCAATTATGCCCTATAATCTAATTAAATAATTTATAAGAAAAATCTATTCAAATTAAAAACAAGCACATAAGAAATTAGATGTTTTGTACTTACGCTCATATCTCTAGCCTCCAAGCTCACAAATGATCTGTCTTTCCTCTTGTGAGTAATAGAAAACATTTCCCCCTGCTATAAGATCGTCCTCCTTGGGTTTCCTACATTTACAAGAGATCCAAATTATTTATCCATATAATAATCATACACACACACACACACACATATATATATATATATACATCAATTAGTTTACAAATAACAATATATCAAATTATTTTACCAGCAAATGTCTCTTTCTAGCAAGGACATTGACCCGAGCGTATGATGAATAACTTGTTTTTCTCGGTTCGCGGCATTTTTTGAACAAATAATCTACAAAATTATTTAACAAAATAAGCTATCAATATGAACTAGAGAAAATTATAGGGGATACAATACAAGTATATCAAGCTTTATATGATACAACATGTTAGCTATCAGAAGAAATGGTTGTAAACCAAATGAATCACATAATTGAATATAAAACTAGGAACCATCTCTCAAATTATTTTAGCCACTTTGTTATTTTTCAATCATAGATTCCTCTTTTTAAGTGCCTAGGATCAGACTTGTAAATACTAGATTCCTGGTCAACTAAAGTACATATAGAATAAACCTTATCAAGTGACAAACAAAATATGCCCATGAATCCAAATTTTATGCTTTTAAAAAAAGGTATATTTGATCATTTAAGTAATTCAAAATCGTTGAATGAATACCTTATAATAAGAATAGAAGCAGATTTAAACTTAAATGGATACTTCATAATTAAACTAATTTTAATTTTCTGGTCTTCATTTTCTGGTTTTCATTTTCTGGTCTTCATGTACTTTTTATCCATTTTCATAAAAAGAAGGAACTACAGGTGGAACAATATAATGATTGATGCTTCGTCAACTCATTTAGAAAAGGCTAGCTCATTAGATATATATCGGCCTAAATCATATGTAGCAGTGAGTTTCTTGTATGCAATTATCCTTTCAATTTCTAATGGTATCTTCCAACTGTTTCTTATTTATGATTTTGAACAGGAGAGGGATCCTAAGCCTATATAAATTTATGTGAAGTTTAGTGAAACAATAGATATTTATGGTCTTAATCAATTTTTATCCCTATAAATACTAAAATTTAGAGAAAAAATAGAGATTTATGACTTCATTACCTTAGTCTCCGGTTTGTTCCTGTATGCTAAGAAAGTTGCCCATTGTTCTACCGGAACCCCATCAGGACACATCTCTAGATTTTCTTCCAATGTTCGTGTCTCATCATAGCATTGGTTATACATGTCACAACGATTGTCCTTCCAAATCCTTCCAAGTTTTTTCATAATATTGTGCTTGTGGCCTTCATTCACTGTAAATTTACCCTTCAATATGGAAACCAAATAAGTTAGTAATATTCAAAACCAATTATAGATACAAATAATAATGAGAAATTCAAACATACCGATATTGTCGTGTCAAACGCATGATCCTTATGAATTTTAGAGACTTGACGCCAATTATCATAAGAAATTGGGAATGCGTTGCAATTAGAAGCAACAACTCCCAAAAATCCCCCAAACAGACCACCTGACTCTCCAACCCATTGGCCAACCTCATTAAATTCTAGGACGACCCACTTCCCTGGATCAAGATTGAAGGCATCTCCTACCCTCAAGCGTTCTTCTTTAACCACTCCAGCCGCATCTACAAGTAAAGAAAAATATTAAATTAGTTAAAATAAGTTAAATTTGTTACACATGCATTCAAAATTTATCACTTACCAATCACATTGACTGTCCAAAATTTTAGGGACTTTCTCTCAGAAGAGGATCTTGATTCGGTGTTTTGGCTAGAGGGTGGACCAAAAGGTATGTTTTGGCTAATGGGTGGAACAAGAGGTGTGGGTGGAACTACAGGTGGAACAAGAGGTGTAGGTGGAACTACAGGTGGAACAAGAGGTATGGGTGGAACTACAGGTGTGGGTGGAACTACAGGTGTGGGTGGAATAAGTGGTATGGGTGGAACTACATGTATAGATGGAACTACAGGTATGGGTGGAACAAGTGGTGTGGGTGGAACTACAGGTATGGATGGAATAAGTGGTGTTGGTGGAACTACAGGTATGGTTTGGAAGTTGGCGGGAGTAGATATATGCTCTTAGCTAGCATATTGACTACTACTTGTCGATATATGTGAAGCAGTCTTAGAAGCAGTCCTCTTCCTTCTAGGCATTCGTGTAAAAGTAAATTGTTAACAAACTAGACATTATATTAAATCCAAAATTCATAATTAGAGAAAATGTGAATAATGAAACTAGTTTTAAATGCTAAATTAGACGTCAAACCTAACAAATGCATATATTGATACCTATTATAGAACCATGTCGCCATCATTATCTTCAATAACGACTAGGTTTGAAGGGTCACCATCATTATCTCTAGCTAATTGTATAGGTATCGCATCGGCCGAAAAAACTTATTCCAAATTGTTAGACGGAAAAGATTGATCAGATACCACCATTTCACCATCCAAATCACCAAGGTCATACAAGTCTCTCAGCTTTACATGAATAGGTATAGTCCAACCTTTTTCTTTCTCATCTTCTACATAAAAAACCAATTAAGCTTCACAAGCTTTTATGTACGGCTCATCATCCTCATATTCACCAGTATGGATTAATCTTGAAAAATTGATTGAAGTGAAACCTAAATTGTCTTTCCTTATGCCTCTAGGGTTAGTAGTATTAGCCCATTCACATTTGAACAGAGGTACCTTGAACAACCCATTGTAATTAAGCTCAATAATGTCTATGAGTTTCCCATAATAAGGCACTTCTCCACATACCATTTGGACATCAACAACACTCGAGTAACTTCTAGTTGAATATGACCCAAAGACACCACAATTTTGAGTATTAAGTCCACTATCTCTTGCCATGGTTTGAAACTTGTATCCGTTGACATTATATGCTGTGTATCTTGTAGCCTGGTTCATAGGACCTTGGGCGAGACATAGGAGGACATTCTTATCTGATTCACTAATATTGTTGACATCTTGGAATATCTAAAACATAATAAGTAACACTAATATAATTCACACTTAAAAATTAAACAAAGTAATTAAATTTTATTTGGGTTTTACTCACACGTCTTGTAAACCAACTGACAAATTCCCTATGAACCTTCTTGTCAACATCAGTAGCATTCCTAGCACGACGCCTTAGTTGCCTCCGCACGACATCTCTAAATTCCCTATACATATAAGGCTATTGAATTAAACATTGTGGAATAGAATATATATAGGTTATTCAACTTCATAAATACTCACTGGAGATAACAATCAACTGCGGGGCAATTGGTAAGTACATGTCCATGAGCCTGTAATTTTTCAACAGATGTTAGAGTAAAATATGAAGAACCACCAACTGGTTTTCCTACATAGGGAAATAATTCAACGGCTCATGAAGTAGGTTGTGTATCGTCGTCATGCCCATCATCGACACGACCAGGTCGATTCCACCTTGTTTCAATGTTGTCTAGATACCTTGAGCAGAATGTTAAAATCTCTTGCATTCGATAACCTTCTGCTATAGATCCTTCAGGCCTAGCCTTGTTAGTCACATATGATTTCAGCAACCCCAAATATCTATGAATCCATAGCAAACAAAATTAATAATAACCCTAAAACGTAGCTCAATAAGTTATAAGTTATAAAAAAATGTATCACTTAAACATTACCTTTCTATAGGATACATCCACCTATAATGGACAGGACCTCCAAGCTTAGCTTCTTCAACCAGATGAACAACCAAGTGAACCATCACAGTAAAGAATGATGGGGGAAAATCATCTCCATATGGCATAAAGTGAGCACAATTTGTTTTTGGAGCTTGTCTAAATCTGTTGGAGACAACACTTTATGGCACAACTGTCTAAAAAATGTGCATAATTCAATCAAGGTTGCTGAAACCTCAGTGGGCAAAACTGTTCGCATGGCAACTGGAAGGAATTGTTGCATCAAAACATGGCTATCATGACTTTTTAGCATCCCATTCAATCGATTATTATCCACATCAATGCACCTAGAAATGTTGCTTGAATAACCATCAGGCACTGTGATGTTCCTCAAAGTTGTTAGGAACGCCTTCTTGCCTTGATTGGTTAGTGTATAAATTGTTGCAGGATATTTTCCATTCTCATTAGGCCATAACTCTTGTCTAACACCCAATACCTAAAGGTCCTTTCTAGCATTAAGGTGATCTTTTGACTTTGCGCCATCATTTAATAAGGTGTAGATGATATTGTCACACACATTCTTCTCTATGTGCATCACGTTAAGGTTGTGACGTATTAAATTATATTTCCAATATGGCAACTCAAAAAAAAATGCTTTTCTTTTTCCATAATTGAGCCTTTTCTTGTGTGGGATTTTCAGTGCCACGCCCTCTTTTCCTTTTTCCTAATGTGAAAGTAATGTTCCTAACTTGCTCAAAAATGTCAACCCCAGATAGTTTCTTTGGTGGATCACGTAAGTCTTGATGTCCATCAAATCGATTTCTATTAAATCGGAATCGATGTCTTCAATAAAGAAAGCGACGATGACCCATAAAACAATATTTCTTGCTCTTTGTGAGACGCTGAACCTTAAAGTCATCATTGTAAGGCGGACAAGCTGTTCCAATATAGGTGTTCCACCCAGAAAGATTTCCTAACCCAGGAAAGTCGTTGATCGTCCATATCAGAGCTGCATGTAATTTGAACACCTCTTTCATGGAAGCATCATATGTGTCCACACCTTCATGCCATAACTCCTTCAAATCTTTCATTAAAGGCTGTAAATAAACATCTATATCATTTCCTGGCATTTTTTTTCCAGGAATAATCATTGAAAGGATGAAAGATGATGGCTTCATGCACACCCATGGTGGGGTGTTATATGGAATGAGAATGACTGGCCATATACTATAACTTACATTCAAACTTCCGTAGGGATTGAAACCATCAGTGGCTAATGCAAGACGCACATTTCGTGGATCTGATGCAAACAAGGGATTCATTGAATCAAACATTTTCCATGCTTCTGAATCTCTAGGATGCCTCATCATGTCATTGTTGCTATGATTCATACTATGCCATTTCATATCCTCCGTAGTCTTTGAAGACATGAACAATCTTTGTAAGCGTGATTTTAATGGAAAATAACGAAGGATTTTTGCAAGAACCTTTTTCTTAGTGTTGTCATCATTAGATGTCCCCGCCTCACTATCTTTCAAACTTTTTTTCCATCTGGAGTAATTGCATACTTTACATGTTTGTCTGTTTTCATCTTCCGCACCCCAATACAACATGCAATGATTGGGACATGCATGTATCTTCTCATAATCCAAGCCAAGCTTCGTTATGGTCTTCTTCATCTCATAAAAAGAGCTTGGAATCTTTGCATGTTGAAATGCATCTTGCAACAGTTCTAATATCATTGTCATTGCCTTATCAGTGATCCCACATAAGCATTTAATATGGTATAACTTCACCAAGAAAGAGAGTTTTGAAAAATTAGTGCACCCTTCATACAGTGGTTATTCTCCATCTTTGGCTAATTGTTCAAACACTCTGGCTTCACGCTCATTTAGAGTTACATTAGGCCTCATATGTTCACTCAGGCCAATGTCCTCATTTGGTTTGGTGGGTACTTCATCATTTACATGGTGGCCATTAACTCAGAAAGCTTCATTGATCATGTTAAGAATTTGATCTCCTTCATCTGCGGTGTTTGGTTCTAAATTCAAATTTGATTCCCTCCTATTCGCAACATTACTAGGCCCCCCTATTTCAGACTCCCCATGGTAGTACCAAAAGGTGTATCCTTTTGGGAATGGCTTACATATTAAGTGATCGTAGACCTCATCTCTAGTCCTTCACCTTTTAAAACCACACACGGAGCAGGGGCATAATATTTTTCGTCAACAGATTTATGCTCAAAAGCAAAATCAATAAATCCTCGAACTCCCTGCTCATAAACAGGTGAATTCTGTGGCATCTTGATCCACGACTTATCCATTTCCTTATACTTGTCTTTCTAAAACAAAACAGGAAAAAGATAATATTAAATCTATTATTTGAGCAAAACCAATCACATCCAACTATGCAAATACAAAATAAAGATTTAAAGAAGATAAATATATAAGTAAAGTGAAAGGAAGAAAAGATGAAAATAGACTAATTTGCCTTTTATTGCAAGAGTGACTCAAATTATAGTTAGAGAACAAAAGAAAAATTAGGAAAATCCCAATGTTTTAAAATACTCAACATAATTTCTTTAATGTTTATTTATAAAAATTAAACATAAACAATACAGGTGCTAGTGCTACTTGAATTTTATGAACAAAGTTTGATTTTTTTTAGAAAATGTTTCCACCCTAAACTTGTCAAAATTATACACCATTTAAAGTTGAACCAATAACTCAATGGGAAAAAGTATTATTTTTCTTCTAATATTTTTTAATTTTTCAAACAGGGAAAAATATAGCAATAGATGAGTAACACAAAAATAAAGAAAAATATATTAGATGAAGCCATGAAGAAATAAACACATCATGGTAAATGGGATTTTAGAAACTCTTTCTAGTCAATGGATTCTATTTATAGAAAAATAAAGAAATTAATTAACATACCGTGTTGGTGTTATGTTATGCACTTATCTTAATAATGCAAAGTTACTTAATATGGGAGTTAACTTCTTTTATGGCCAATTAATTAAGACCTGTAGTTAACTTGCACAGTGAGAGTTGATAGGCAACTTTCTGTCCTTACCTAAAAAATTACACTATTATGCCAAGATGATATGATCCACTAATTCGTTAGTTAGATGATTAGATAGATGCACTAACTTGGTTCTTCTAACTTCTAACTTAATCATATCATATTCTAATTCTAATTTTTTACCAATAAACTACTAGCTTTGTTGTCATGTTATATTCAGCTTGCACGTGCCCACATAGTGTTATTTCAATTTTGAAATATTCACTTTTACATGCCAAATTTGTGTAATTAGTTAGGCACGAATCTGAGAACATAAACCATTATAAATGTCTAAATGTTTTTACACTAATATTAAAGCATATTTAATCCAACAGCATATAGGTAATGACAAAGGCAATACATTATTGAAATATTAGATTTAACTACTTGTCCCTATACAATACAAAGGCAAAGTGTGAAAGACTTCAATCGTAAAGAAGGGTAGATATTAGTGTGTGCATGTTGATGTTGGTTAGCCTTTTGGCTCCACTCAACTACCACTAACTCACTGACTCAGCTTTCCTTTTTTTTCCTATTGTGTTTGTTTGCTGACTTCATTGTAAACAGAGTGTAACTGATGTTAATTAATATTGATCTTATATATTATCAGTAAAGAAAATTTCTAACTTTGTTTAATTAATAAATTAAAATTTTATATCTAATCAACTCAATTAAGTAAATTTAACAAAAGAACCAAAGAAACATCCCATTGACTAATCCAACCAAACTCTATTATCTATAATCCACAACTAGGCTATATAGGGCTGTGACATACAGATAAGTTATATTCATTAATAGTTTTAATTTCAAACACTTTCACGTGACAGTAGGCAATCAAATGCTAGTGGATTTCATGATGAGATTAACAGTAACAAAATAATGAATCCTTTAAGTTATATTCATTAATAGTTTTACTTTCAATCACTTTTATGTGATACAGCAGACAATCAAGTGCTAGTGGATTTAATAATGAGATTAACAGTAACAAAATAATCAATCCTTTGATTTAGGTGAACTTTAGGAAAAGGTCTTGAAAACACATGTTGTAAAGAAAATAATGCATTTGAAGAGGCATACAATTATACAAAATTAATTGGTATGCTGATTTATTTCTCTATACACAGGAATGACTTATAACTTGGAGTAATTTTCTACCTAATTAAATATACTCAAGAGCTGCTGAATGAAAATGCAGTAAAATGATTCTAGAATGAAAAGTGTTCTTAACATCAACACAGATCATAAGAATGTAAAATTATTTCTATTGAAAGAATATATAGATTTTATTTATCATTCGATAGACAAATCTTTAGTTTACTCAAAATTGATAGATAGAGTAGATATCAAAATGGAAATTGACTTCTATTTAATAGAGATTATTAAAACAAGAACTTCTATCAAAGCCAAGTTAGCCTATGATTAAGTGTTTATCTATAGTTTTCTTAATTGGGATTACTTAATTTAGGATTGATAATGATCAAATTTATAATTCATTAATCAAATAAAATTAAAAAATATCTAAACAATATATGAGATTAACATTGAATGAATAATACCTCAACACATTTTACTTCCCTAACAGAAATACAAATCAGACCCTAATCATAAAGTTAAAACTGGAACTAGATAAATTCTAAAACTAAAAACATGTGTGTGATTGTATTAAACATCCATTCATTCATTGTTTCGTACCCACATACTGTATCTTTAATTTTTATGTTCCTCTTTTTTTCTTTCTTTTATGTCAGACATGATTTGTACCCACGGATTCAAGAATAAACAAAACATGCGGTTAGCAAAATATACTAAACTCTATTTTTTCTGAGGAAAAGTGACAGATCAGAATTTGTTGAACCCATTCTCTCGGACCAAATTACAAGTTCTTGAACAGTCTTTTATAAAAACAAAAAAGACATATTAGAAGCCAATAAAACTAAAGGGAAGAAAAATGAAGAAAAAATAAGTGTCACGCATAAAAAAATACACGTGTGAAAACCAAAAACTAGAAAAAACACTATCCTGGAAGCCGCAATGCTAATAACTTCACAGAAAAATACTTCTATTAAAATCATTATAATAAAAAATCTTCCTAGAAAGAACATCAATAAAAAGCGTATAAATTTAATTGTAAAGCTTACCTTAGCGCGATGTGAGAACAATGGAAAACGAAGCACGAAATGTCTTACTCAAGGCGCAAACAGTAGCACGAACAATAGCATGCAAGCAGGAAAACACCAACCGTCGGGAGAGAAGGAAACGTGAAATGCACAAGGGGACAAAGAGAAAGGGGGGAACAGAAAGGATAAAGAGGGAAACTAAAAGAGGGAAACTGAAAAGGTTTTAGGGATTTCGGTTTTGGAAAAAAGGCTGAAGGGAAATAAAGAAACCCATGTACGAGGCACGTGCATATTTTAGTAAATCATAACGGCGCTTCACTAAACCGCGGGCCCAACCGCCTTTATCATAATTTTGTCACCGGCGTTTATAAAAAACCGCCACAGAAACTGCCGAAGGCTTATCAGCGGCGGCGGTTACTATAGAACCGCCACTATCTGCTCGCAGCTAATTTCCTCTTTTCTTGTAGTGTCTACTTCAATACCTTTAGAGGAAATTTTGTGACCAAGTACAATTCCTTCTTTCACCATAAAGTGATATTTCTCCCAATTGAGCACCAAATTTGTTTCAATACACCGCTTCAGTACAGTGTCCAGATTGGTTAGACATGTTTCAAATGAATTTCCAAAGACTGAAAAATCATCCATGAAAATCTCAATGCTCTTTTCAATTAGATCAGCAAAAATAGCAAACATGTATCTTTGAAAAGTAGCAGGTGCATTACATAATCCAAATAGCATTTTCCTATATGCAAATATACCAAAGGGACATGTAAAAACAGTCTTTTCCTGATCAAGAGGGTCAACAACAATTTGGTTGTATCCAGAATATCCATCAAGAAAACAATAGTAAGCTTGTCTAGACAATCTTTCAAGCATTTGATCCATAAAAGGAAGTGGAAAATGATCTTTTCTTGTTGCTTGATTTAGTTTTCTATAATCAATGCACATTCCTTAACTAGTGATAGTTCTTGTTGGGATTAACTCATTTTTATCATTGACAATTACTGCCATACCACCTTTTTTTGGAACAACTTGTACCAGACTTACCCATGCACTATTAGAAATAGGATAGATAATACCTGCTTTCAGCAATTTCAAAACCTCCTTCTTAGTTACCTCTTTCATAGTTGGATTGAGGCGTCTTTGGGGTTGAGCAACAGGTTTAAATTTATCTTCCAGTAAAATCTTATGCATGCAATATGATGGGCTTATACCTTTCAGATCTTCAAGTGTCCATCCAATTGCTTCTTGATTCCTTTTTAAGACTTCAACCAGCTTTTCTTCTTCTGTTTCACTTAACAAATTACTAATAATCACTGGTTTTAAATTTTCTTCTTTCAAAAAGATATACTTTAAGTTGGAAGGTAGTACTTTCAATTTAGGCATCTTGATTTCTTCAACAGGTACTTCTTGAATTTCTTCAATTTCTCTTGATTTAGGGAAAATTTCTTTCCCTTGATCAAGATCTTCAAGATATTTGTCTACCTGTTTTTCTTCTTCTTCACTTAAAAATTCCATAGAGTTAGTTAATAACTTATTTAAAGGATCAGAGTTTGACATACATGTGGATATGGAAAAGCAGATCTTGTCGAGAACATCCACCTTAAAACAATCTTGTTTTGGATTGGGATTTTCATGGCTTTGAAAACATCAAAGTTTACTTCTTCATCGTGAACTCTTACTGCCAGTTTTCCATTATCTACATCAATAAGCACTCTAGCAGTCTTCATAAATAGTCTTCCCAGAATTAGGGGAACTTCAACATCTTCTTCCATGTCTAATACCACAAAGTCAACAGGGAAGTAAAACTTGTCAACTTTCACAAGTACATCTTCCACAATACCATAGGGTCTTTTAATTGATCTATCAGCCAATTGCAGAGTCATCTTTGTTCTTTGAGGATCAAGGTCACCAATTCGCTTCATCATACTTAGAGGCATTAGATTAATGCTAGCCCCTAAGTCTAACAAGGCTTTTCTAATGTTCATCTCTTCCATGGAGACAGGAATGGTGAAACTTCCAGGGTCTTTCGACTTTATTGGCATGTTATGTTATAAAATGGTGCTGCAACTGCTTCTAGTTTAACAATTTCTTCATCATACCTCCTCTTTTTGGTGAGCAATTCTTTCATAAACTTTGCATATATTGGCATCTATTCTAATGTCTCAGAAAATGGAATGTTTATGTGTAATTTCTTAAAGATTTCAAGGAATTTCTTGTATTCCTTTTCCTTATCCTTCTTTGATGGTGCATGTGGATAAGGTAAATTTTTAACTGGAGGTGTCTGACCCAAATACTGATTTTTTTGTTTTTTAATTTTTGTTTTTCTTTTTCATCATTCTTTTCTTCATCTTTTTTCTCTTCTTCTTCTTTCTTTTCTTCTTTCTTTTCTTCTTTCTCTTTTTCTTTTTCTTTTTCTTCTTTTTCTTCTTTTTCTTTTTCACAATCACTTCCTACAACTTTACCACTTCTTGTAAAAATAGCATTGTATTGTTCTCCTGGATTTTGAGTGTTTGTAGAAAAACCAGAGCTTTTCATGTCAGCTACTTCTTTTGCTAACTGTCCCAATTGCATGTCCGATGCTTTATGTGAGGCTTCATTTGTTTACATGTATTGAAGCAACTGTTGGATAGACTTTTCTATCTGTGTTAGCCTTGCTGTTTGATCAAATTATGGTTGTTGTTTGAATTAATTGTTTGGAGGTCGGTTAGAAGGTCCAACGTCTTGTTTCCAGCCAATATTCTGATTCTGCCAACCCTACGGGTAATTGTTAGGAAAAGAATTACCAAGATTGAAAGGAAAATTACCTAAAGGTATTCTTTGATGGTTCAGAAAATTGGCTTGCTCTTGCTCATTTCTTTCTAGGCCACAGTAACCACATGGTTGCTTTCCCATGCAATGCATAATTGTTTTAATTGAGTAGGAGGTGGTGATGACATTTAAGCAATTTAAAGTTTCTCCAATTGTTTGCTCATAGCCTCAATTTGTTGAGTCAGCAATTTTTGCTGAGCTAATACTGCATCATTAACCCCCACTTCGAGCATACCTGACTTTCTTTGTATATTACCTCTTTCATGTTTTGCTTGTTGGTCACTGATGGACATTGATTCCAATATTTCTATTGCTTCTTCCACAGTTTTATTCATTAAATAACCTCCTACACAAGCATCTAACATCATTTTAAACTGAGGTAACAAACCATGGTAAACGATCCTTACCTTTTCTGCATCATTTAAGTTGTGGTTCGGACACTTCCTCAAGAGTGCCTTGAATCGTTCCTATGTTTCTCCTAATGATTCATCATTGTTTTGTGAAAAAGAATGTATGGTTGTCATTGCTTCAAAATATTTTGAAGAAGAATAAAATCTTTCCAAAAATTTTCTCTCGACATCGGATCAGTTTGTAAAACTACCGGGTGGACAAGATTTAAACCATTCTTTAGCTTTCCCAATCAAAGAAAAAGGAAACCATCTCATGTAAACTGATTCTTCTTGATTAGGTTCAAAACCAATTGTGCTGCATAACTCATAAAAAATAGTTAAGTGTTCATAAGGTTCCTCATTATTTAAACCAGCAAATTGATTATTTTGAATAATGTTTAAAGTAGCTGGGTTGATTTCTACAGCAGTAATAGGTCCTTGATACATTCCTGAAACACGAGGTGGTCCATTATAGCAGCAAACAGTCCCAATGTTCTCCTTTCAGCAGCCATGTTAGAATATTCAAACTTTTCAGATTTTTCAAAAGAAGATGGAGTTGAAGAAGAAGTTTTTGTTTTTTTAGATTTTAATGCTTTAAGTTTCTTTATAAACTTCTCGATCTCAGGATCAAAGAACACCTTTCCTGCAGAAGATCGAGTTTGCATAAACACACTAAATAAAGAAATGTTAGTAAAACAATGTTAAAATAAATAAATGAATGAATAAATTGAAAATTTTTACTAAGGTAAAATATTTTTACCACGGTAATTAAAAATTTACTATTTACTGAATCAATTCAATCCCGAGCGACGACGCCAGAAAACTTGTTAGACCCAGATAATATAATATTGGAGAAAACTTGATAACTTTTTTTTACTGTTGGGTCTTTTAATTGGCAAGCACACCAATTGTTTGTAGTTTTCAAAATTTAGATATCGTTCCATTGGGATTGAAAGTCCAATAGTTACAGTAATTTTCTAGTTACTATGGTAAATTTATCAAAACATATACACAAAAGAATAATTTATATACAATTTATACAATATTTACAAGATGACATAGTTGAGTTGTTCATGTGGTAAAAAGAGAATAATGATCTGCCTAAGAAGTTGAGTTGCAATTTAGAATAACTAAGATACTTGAGGATAAAACATAAATAAATAAATTATGTTGGAATTTGGATTCCTAATCTAGAATAATAATGGAGGAACTCAAGTCATGCATATTTAATCATCAAGTTCATATCATTGCAGCTTAAAATCATTATAACCGATCCCTCGTGATATAAATTCTAAGTATTTACCGTAAAGTCTGATCCCTCGTGAGCTTTTTTAGTAAAAACTTGCATTAAGTCCTGGCCTTATGGCAAAATAACTACTAATTCTATCCCTAGTAATTGGTATATTAAGGGTGTGAACACCTCTTTTTGTCCGGCCAATTGGTACAGTTCCATCCTTTGAGCACTCTTTTATGCGCATGGTTCATTTGAAAATTCATAACTCCTTCATACAATCTTTGATTTGCGCAAACCCGGTCTCTAAATTTTCGTAACAAAATTGTCTACGACTTTTGTGAAGACCTTGAAGGCTGAATCCTTACCAATTGGTACAGTTTTAATAATCTTCCTGGACTTGCTCCAGTTTCATGACTGCTCTGCACATCTTTAAGAAAAAATTCATATCTCCCTCATATGATACTGAAATGACCCCATTCTTTTTTCTATGGCTCCATATCAAAGAGATCTACAAACTTCATGAAGGCCACAAAAGCTAATTCTCCACCCATTTTGCCCAGTGAATTTATTTTGCTTGCAAATGTATTTCCATCACACTCTGGAGCAGTTTTCATAGATGGGCCATATCTCCCTCGTTTCTTGATGAAAATTTTTGTGCCATATATCAAATTAAAGATAAGAGAAAGATCTACAAACTTCATGAAGGGCACAAAAGCTAATTCTCTACCCATTTTGCCCAGTGAATTTATTTTACATGCAAAGGTATTTTCGTCACAGTCTGGAGCAGTTTTCGTAGATGAGTCATATCTCCCTCGTTTCTTGATGAAAATTTTTGTGCCATATATCAAATTAAAGATAAGAGAAAGATCTACAACTTTCATGTTGGACTCTTTTTCAAATTTGGCACGCATCAGCCCTCAAATGCACGAGCAAGTTTGTGATGGTGGGCAAGGCACTAAAGATCATAATGGAGCACTAAGGATCATAATGGAGCACTAAAGCATCATAATGGGGCACTAAAGATCATAATGGAGCACTTAAGTTGATAATGGAGCACCATGGACTTGTTAATTGGAGAGTGCACCTTCCATTACAAATTTTTTATGGCAATGGCTGCTTTTGCATTCCTATAAATAGGCACCATGAGCATTCATTCAAGGGGGGGATTCTTCATTGAAGGCAATCAAGTCTTGGGAAGCCATTCGTTTCTCCTCTTCTTCTTCTCTGTTGCATTTCTTCTTCCAGCAAGTTTTTTTTCATTTCCGGCAAGTTTCTTTTCATTTCCAAGTTTTTCCATTTCCGGGTTAGTTTCTTTTCCAGATTATTATGTTCTTTTCTTTTCTTTACTTTTCTTTGTAGTTGTTATTATGTAGTTTCATTTCTTCTTCCAGCAAGTTTCTTTTCATTCCCAAGTTTTTTTTATTTCCAGGTTATTTTTAATAAAGTATGCTATTATTAATAAAATAATAAAAAAAATAAAAAAATAAAATAATAATAAAAAAAATAATAAGTAATAAGTTTTGCATATGTTTTATTTTCTAGCCTAAAAATTTCCATTTTTTAACCGTGTCGTACGGGAACACTTCCGTCTACACAATCTCCTTAGGATCCGTACACGTGCGAAGAACTTCGTCTTGTATGAGTTCCCCATCTCAATGACTTCCATCATCATGTTCCGAGTCAAAATTTTTCCTCAGAACTACGTAACCCTGATTTCTTGATAATTCAAGAATACGTAGGAGCAGGACTTTAACTCCTGTCGGGCCCATCTTTCTTATTTCCTTTTACTGATTTATTTCCTTGCTTTTTGCGTTTCTTTCGTGATGTTACTTTTTGTCGTTTCCGTGAAAATCAATTTAGACGTGACGTCTTGTTGATTTTCCCTTAGTTTTTGTTCAAACCTTGCTACAATTCATAGGGAAGGGATACTTAGGACAAGGCGTCCCGCTTATCTCTTTCTTATCCCTATCCTTTTTACCCAAGGATGTTTAATTTAGACGTGATGTCTTATTGGCATTCTCTCACCCTCTCTGTCTCATATCGAAGTCGAGCTTAATTCGGACGAAACGTCCCATTGACCTCGCTTCAACATTCTATGTCTGTACAGTTCTCTACTCCATTCTATCATTTTCAAAATAAAAGTAAAAGGGAAGAAACCATGTTTTATTTAAGGCTATTTATATTGTGCTTTCAATCTTGGTACTGTCTTTGACAGGCGATGTAGGGTGCTAATACCTTCCCTACTCGTAATCGACTCCCGAACTTGAATCTCAACTTTTAACCAATGCTTTACTGAATTCAGTTTTTTCCCAATGTTTTTCCTATGAATAAAAACGTTGGTGGCGACTCCCTGTTTCATTCCACCCCTTCTTTCTTTCTCGCCGCGCCGTCGCGATCCAGGTTGCGACAGATGGCGACTCCACTGGGGACACTTAAGAGAGTCAGGCCAGTTTGATTGAAAGCGCATGTTCTTTTATATAGCCTTTGTTAGCTTGGATTTCTTCCCCCTTGTTTTATTTTCTGTTAATTGTTGTGGAAGTTTGTTCTTGTTTTAATTGTATCTTGTTATTTGTTACATTATCTATGTTTGCATGCTTGTTGAACCCTAGGGTAGAGGACCATGTTACTTTCCTGTAATTATTGAACCCTAGGGTAGACGACTTTGTATATTTGTTCTGTGTTTGTTCTTTGTGCAGAATGAAGTAAGGTAAAAAGTATTGAATGCCCTTTCACACACTACACTCACAAATTACTCGCACACACTTATGAGTGGCGCCCTATACCCGGGCCCCAAATGAAGCTTAAGTTAGGAGAGGTTGGTAACGGAATCGTATGGGATGTACTTCCTATCCGGTGTTCGTGAGAACCTCAACCAGAGTTCGACCTCTCATGATATACGCACCTAGTGGTTCCCCACTGTTGCGTCCCTGTCATGGGTAGGATCTTGGCTCTGGTGACCTTCTAGAAGTCTAGAATGAGCCACCTGGTGTGAAGAGCCACTTTTAGACAAACCATAGGGCCTAGAGAAAACTTTCAACAAAACCCAACCTAGGCCACAAAAGGGCAAACTTTACTTTACCTTATGTCATCCAAGAAAATGAATTATCTACCACCCGCAGATTTACTGAGTTATTGAAATAATGACTCATTTTGAAACACACAGTATTCTTCGGGTGAATAGATAGTCCTCCTTTGGTCATGTACCCTTTGAGTATCTATGGAAATTGACATGGGATTGAACTTAAGAAATAAGGGCTGTAATTGCCCGAAGAAGATGTCTGAGCTAGAGGCTCCCGCCGCAGGATAAAAGATTTTTTCTGTCTTCACAAATATCCCATATTAATTTCTATGATTACTATACCGAGTACTTTTGAATGATAAGTTCTAAGGAATGGTCAAAGGATACACGCCAAAGTCTGTGATTGTTTCCCACAACATTTTTCTTCTTTTTATTTCTGCCTAACATTTATTTCTTCTTTTTAAAAAAAAAAGAAAAAAAAAGAAAAAAAAAAGACACCAACGTCACGGGTAGGCATCCTTACCAGACCCGGCTCCAAAAGAAACTCATGGCTGAGGCAGAAGCTGTTGAAGGAAACTTTAGAACCGAGTTCGATCAGCTGAAAGAGCGAGTCGCGGAGTTAACTAAACTCTTAGAAAAGAAACTTACCGAAGGAGGCTCCTCTGCAGGTGTTGAGGATGCCCAACAGCAGCCTGCCACCGCGCCACCTCCCCTTGATTCTGACCCAGCAAGAACCCAACTCCCTAACACAACGACACCCCCTCTCACCATTCATGTCGGGAGACCTAACCCTGCCATTGAGACCCAGCCACCTCACGGCCAGTCTTACGCACAACATACATTTGTCGGTCTAGACGGCAACCCAGTACCTTTTACACTTTATGGCCTACCCCCGGGGTACTATCCCCCGCTCGCTAACCAACAAGACGCCCACAACCAGCAAGCGGTAAATCCTCATGCTTCATACCCCACACAACCAAATATGCCACCACTCCACCAAACCCAAAACACGCAAGCCCATGACCCAAAAACCTACCAAACCCAAAACACGCAAGCCCATGACCCACAAACTTACCAAACCCAAAACACACAAGCCCCGATGGCCCAGCCAACCTACAACGCCCAAGCCCAAAATACACAAGCCCAGATAACCCAGCCGACTTATGCTATGGCCCATCCTCAAGGTCCCTCACCAAATACAGGCCTAGTAAACCAGTCCCATGTGTTGCCTCTGTTCAACCAGTCATTCGGCTATCCGTATGGATACGGAACCCCCTATGGGACCAACCTCCAAGATACAACCCGCGCGGTCGCGGCTCTTCGGAGGGAAAGGATAGAGATCTTAGAAGAGCGTTTAAGAATGATGGAAGGCGCCGGAGGTTTTGGACTAATAGATGCTTCAGAGCTATGTTTAGTCACAGATGTTATCCTCCCGCCTAAATTCAAGATGCCAGACTTTGACAAGTATCGGGGAATGACTTGTCCTAAGAATCATCTCACAATGTATTGTCGAAAGATGGCATCTTACTCTTCTAATGACCAATTGTTGATCCACTGCTTCCAAGATAGTCTAGCAGGAGCTACTCTTACATGGTATGCTCACCTTGATCGGAACCGTATCCGTTGTTGGAAAGACCTGGCAGATGCCTTCCTTAGACAATACAAGTATAACATGGATATGGCACCCAACAGGGTTCATTTACAAAATATGGTGAAGAGGGACAGTGAAACGTTCAAGGAGTATGCCCAACGATGGAGAGAAACAGCGGCGCAAGTGGATCCCCCATTGTTGGAAAAAGAAATAGTCGCAATGTTTATCGACACACTCCCATCACCTTTCTACGGCAAGATGATTGGTAGTGTTTCAGCCAACTTCTCCGACATTGTGACTATTGGGGAAAGAGTTGAGAGTGGAATACGAACGGGTAAGATCACTCAAGGCTCATCTGGGGCAAACATGACGAGGAAGCCGGCACCTGGGAGAAGGGACGGAGAAACTAATTCCATCTCTTCTAATCAAAAGACGGCTCCGCCGAGACCATTCACTCCTACCATGATTCAAGCTCCCAATCCTTATGTGGCCGCAGCCACTTATGGCCCGACAGCTCATACTCCTCACTACCGCCCACCCATGGTAAGAGCTCCAATACCACAACCCATGCCATACCATCACCCGCAGCAAGTAGCTCAACCACCCAACCATAATCAGAAGCCAAGGAATCCCAACAATGAGCGCACCCCGGTGCAGTTCGATCCAATTCCCATAACATATTCCGAACTTTTTCCAATCCTCGTTCAGGAAGGTCTGTTGGTTTCATGCCCCATGAAGCCATTGTAACCTCCTTATCCAAGGGGATATGACCCAGACGCTCATTGTGATTACCACGCTGGGGCACCGGGGCATTCCACAGAAAATTGCATGGCTCTGAAATATAAAGTGAGAGATTTGATCAAAGCCGAATGGATCGATTTTAAAGAAGGAAGCCCTAACGTGGTCAAGAATCCCCTGCCTAATCATGGAAGCTCAGAAGTTAATGCCGTGGTGGTTGATAGTTTTGATAACAATTTGGTGACCGCTTGCCTGCCGGGCCGAGAGCTCAGTAACTGGGAAGCTGTCGAACTCCCTACGATTTTAAATGATTCACCAAAGTAATTTGTCATTGCCTTAAAAGTCTTGTTTATCCCTCTGCTATGCCTAAGGCTTTGGGACTTTCCATGTAATAAAGGTGAAAAAACTTGTTTTACCAGTCAATCAATAAATGCGTATCGAAATTCTAAAAAAAAAATTTTCATCCCTTTATCCTTGCATTGATTCATTTTCTTTACTTGCTTGTTCCTCTTTTTCTTTCCTTTTTATTTTTTGCCATAACGCACTAAATTGCAGACCCAAAAATGATCCTCTTGAGACTAATGAAATCACAATCCTATTTTACGACCTCAACTACCCGGTCGATTGTGCTGACAAAGAAGGTAGGAAAGCTTGTGAGTCACCACACAAGTTAACCAGATTGTTAGAACAAGAGGTTAAGGAATACCCCTGAGCAAGAATGACTGAAGGAATCACGGGGCAATATATCAGAAGACATTAGTAATATTGTTTCAGGGCGTGGAAATAATCTATGTGAATGATAACATTGCCAAGTCCCAAATTGGACAAGTGGTAGGCCAGTCAACTAAGAAAACCACAACAGTTACCAGCATAAATAGGGGAAAATTGCTAATGCCTTAAATGCAGATACAGTCAAGGGAGACTTGGCCAAAAATTCAAAAAAAAATGAAAAATGAAAAAATGAAAAGTAGAAGTCAAGCTTGAAGTCCAATGCACATATCAAGCAGGGAAAGCTGGTTACGTCCAGATCCGCGAGCAAGCTGTCATTTTCTGTATAAGGGGAACAAATGTCGTCAGGCCAAGAACTCGTATTCTTGTCATCATCAACACCTCAACCCTAAGGAGTGCGCCATTCTTCATACCTATGTAGCCAAGGAAATAGTCTGTCAGATTGAGTCGTTGCGTCATTAAGGGGACTAAAAAAAAACAAAGAAAAAAAAACACAAAAGCAAAAAAAAGAGGGCAAACAAAAGAAATGGAAAATGAAAAAAAATAAAAAAAAAGAAAAAACAAAAGGCCAGAATGATGATTCAAGAGTAATTCCCTCTCATTGGTGCCAAAAGACTCACCAATATTTCCTTGGGTACATGGCATAGGAGTGGAGTCTTCTATTTGAAGTGACATCAGTTTCCCAAAGGATCAAACTAAATTTGGAAAAGAATAGGCAGACTCAACTGGAGTGTGATCAGTTTCAATTTTTTACTGTAAAGGATGCAGCCCAAAAATGAACAAGAACACATTATAAAGAAAGAAAAGAGCTCGCTAGGCTGAAAACCTGAAAGGGCAGCCTAGGCAAAAGTTAGAGCAACCCGGTGAGTTGAAAACCTGAAAAGGCAGCTCAGGTAAAAATTAGGGTCAAGATTTCGGCAGAGTAACTAAGGTTTCCAATGCAAAACGTGCAAACTGAGGCATGTGGACCATGGTTAAACTACCCTCTCAAAGGCAGAGTTGAACGATGTACTTGAGGTCGTGACGTGAGATTAAGGTTCTCACTAGTCTCAGGAACTCACTGGAGGATCCTCGAACCTTCCCTGTTTCTCCTGGCCTTGACCTGTCCTATGTAACTTCATTCCATCCCATCTATTTTCCCCATTGTCCATTCTCTGTATTCTATTTGTCATACATGAATAAAATTTATCCTTTTTCGATACGTGTTATGAATTGCATTAATCTGATAAAACATTGTGTTTTTATAAAAAATAAAATAAAAGAATGGTGAACATTTAAAGTCGTAAGGGACAAGACGCTCCCACTACTTGACCTCGACAATCATCACAAAGACTCAGCCAGGCATGCGCTTCAAAGCTATGATCGCCTCTTGCATTCTCCTCTGTCCATGAGTTGTCCTAAGGGTCGCGGTTTCATAGGACCTACCCAGTTTTTGAACTTATCTTTGCACTACTTACCATTTTTTATGCAGGTTATCTCACAGACAGTCATGCCAGGCATTAACACCTCAATCAAGTCCTTCAAGTCCCCTCCTCGAATCGCCTCAGAACTCCTTCCCTAAATCGCCAAAGTTGGCACCTTTTAGTGTTTTCTTCTTCCATCGCCTAAGCAGACATCTTTAAAATCTCTCGCTCAACTCCAAAGTCAGCATCTCTCAAATTCTCATCCCCCTAGTGGAACCTTCCTCGCCAAAGTTGGCACTTCTCGGAACTCCATCCTTAGGTCGCCAAAGTTGGCACTTCTCAAAGTCTCCTCTTCAATCTCCAAAGCAAACTCCGTTCTAAGCCTCTTTCGCCAAAGTTGGCAATCTTCAAAGTCTCCCACTCAACTCCAAAATCAGCACCTCTCAAATTCTCATCCCCAGTGAAATCAATCGCCAAAGCTGGCACTTATCAAGATCTCTTCCCCAATGAATCCCAAATCTTTCCTCCGTTCGAGGGGCAGTATCCCTAGCTCTTTCAGCTAGATTTTCCCCCCATTTCTCTTCCTACCAATCAAGGAGCAGTTCGCTGAATCATCCAAGACAGCTTGAACTGGATCATCCCCAGATTTCTTTCCTTTAGTAAGCCCACCATACATCCCAAGTGGACCCCAGATTTTTCCTTCCAGTCAAGAAGCAGTTCCCTGAGATCCTTTCAATCTTCCTAACTGGGGAATCTCCCCCAGATTTCTTCTATTTTAGTCAAGGGGCAATTCCCCAAGATTCCTTCAAATCATCTCCAACTGGGGCACCCCAGGTTCACCCTCTTTCAGTCAAAGAGTAATTCCCCAAGAACCTTCAGTCATGTCAAACTGGGGCATCACCCCGAGCCTTTAGGTCCAGTGAGTTAATTTGGACGAGACGTCCTGTTAGCTCCCCCCAACCTTTACATTTCTTGCCAACAGTGAGTTAATTTGGACGAGACGTCCTGTTAGCTCCCCCAATCTCTGTATTTTCTGTCGACCGAGGGTCAACCCCACCCTTTACCTTCTTGTCGCTGATCAAATGGCACCTTTTACCTTTCCAGCTGCCTATCAAGGCATCCTTTACTTTCCAGCCGCCTATCAAGGCATCCTTTATTTTCCAGCCGCCTATCAAGGCATCCTTTACTTTCCAGCCGCCTATCAAGGCATCCTTTACTTTCCAGCCGCCTATCAAGGCATCCTTTATTTTCCAGCCGCCTATCAAGGCATCCTTTATTTTCCAGCCGCCTATCAAGGCATCCTTTAATTTCCAGCCGCCTATCAAGGCATCCTTTATTTTCCAGCCGCCTATCAAGGCATCCTTTACTTTCCAGCCACCTATCAAGGCATCCTTTACTTTCCAGCCGCCTATCAAGGCATCCTTTACTTTCCAGCCGCCTATCAAGGCATCCTTTATTTTCCAACCGCCTATCAAGGCATCCTTTATTTTCCGGCCGCCTATCAAGGCATCCTTTATTTTCCAGCCGCCTATCAAGGCATCCTTTATTTTCCAGCCGCCTATCAAGGCATCCTTTATTTTCCAGCCGCCTATCAAGGCATCCTTTATTTTCCAGCCGCCTATCAAGGCATCCTTTTCCAGCCGCCTATCAAGGCATCCTTTATTTTCCAGCTGCCTATCAAGGCATCCTTTATTTTCCAGCCGCCTATCAAGGCATCCTTTATTTTCCAGCCGCCTATCAAGGCATCCTTTATTTTCCAGCCGCCTATCAAGGCGCCCTTTTCCAGCCGCCTATCAAGGCATCCTTTATTTTCCAGTCGCCTATCAAGGCGTCCTTTACTTTCCGTTCACCTATGCAGGCACCATTTACCTTCTAGTCTACCAGGGGTCAATCCCGATCTTCCCACTGAAAGAATTTTTCCCGGTCAATCCAGAGTTCAAAAAAAAAAAATAAAAACAAAAACAAAAAAAAACAAAAAAAAACAAAGAAAAAAGAGAGGAGAAAAGAAGAGAAACAGAAGTAGAGAATGCTCATTTTTTTTTAAGAAAAAGGTCACACTAACTCGCGATCAGTTGCCATACCGATCAAGAGGTCCCACTTGGCCCCCTACATCGGTGTTCATATCTTTACTTCCTTTTCACTTCAAAAACACAGAAGCTTCGTGTCTCTTTTGTGAAAAAGAAGTAAAGAGGGGCATCTGTGAACACCTCTTTTTGTCCGGCCAATTGGTACAGTTCCATCCTTTGAGCACTCTTTTATGCGCATGGTTCATTTGAAAATTCATAACTCCTTCATACGATCTTTGATTTGCGCAAACCCGGTCTCTAAATTTTCGTAACAAAATTGTCTACGACTTTTGTGAAGACCTTGAAGGCTGAATCCTTACCAATTGGTACAGTTTTAATAATCTTCCTGGACTTGCTCCAGTTTCATGACTGCTCTGCACATCTTTAAGAAAAAATTCATATCTCCCTCATATGATACTGAAATGACCCCATTCTTTTTTCTATGGCTCCATATCAAAGAGATCTACAAACTTCATGAAGGCCACAAAAGCTAATTCTCCACCCATTTTGCCCAGTGAATTTATTTTGCTTGCAAATGTATTTCCGTCACACTCTGGAGTAGTTTTCATAGATGGGCCATATCTCCCTCGTTTCTTGATGAAAAGTTTTGTGCCATATATCAAATTAAAGCTAAGAGAAAGATCTACAAACTTCATGAAGGGCACAAAAGCTAATTCTCTACCCATTTTGCCCAGTGAATTTATTTTACATGCAAAGGTATTTTCGTCACAGTCTGGAGCAGTTTTCGTAGATGAGTCATATCTCCCTCGTTTCTTGATGAAAATTTTTGTGCCATATATCAAATTAAAGCTAAGAGAAAGATCTACAACTTTCATGTTGGACTCTTTTTCAAATTTGGCACGCATCAGCCCTCAAATGCACGAGCAAGTTTGTGATGGTGGGCAAGGCACTAAAGATCATAATGGAGCACTAAGGATCATAATGGAGCACTAAAGCATCATAATGGGGCACTAAAGATCATAATGGAGCACTTAAGTTGATAATGGAGCACCATGGACTTGTTAATTAAAGAGTGCACCTTCCATTACAAATTTTTTATGGCAATGGCTGCTTTTGCATTCCTATAAATAGGCACCATGAGCATTCATTCAAGGGGGGGATTCTTCATTGAAGGCAATCAAGTCTTGGGAAGCCATTCGTTTCTCCTCTTCTTCTTCTCTGTTGCATTTCTTCTTCCAGCAAGTTTTTTTTCATTTCCGGCAAGTTTCTTTTCATTTCCAAGTTTTTCCATTTCCGGGTTAGTTTCTTTTCCAGATTATTATGTTCTTTTCTTTTCTTTACTTTTCTTTGTAGTTGTTATTATGTAGTTTCATTTCTTCTTCCAGCAAGTTTCTTTTCATTCCCAAGTTTTTTTTATTTCCAGGTTATTTTTAATAAAGTATGCTATTATTAATAAAATAATAAAAAAAATAAAAAAATAAAAAAATAAAAAAATAATAATAAGTAATAAGTTTTGCATATGTTTTATTTTCTAGCCTAAAAATTTCCATTTTTTAACCGTGTCGTACGGGAACACTTCCGTCTACACAATCTCCTTAGGATCCGTACACGTGCGAAGAACTTCGTCTTGTATGAGTTCCCCATCTCAATGACTTCCATCATCATGTTCCGAGTCAAAATTTTTCCTCAGAACTACGTAACCCTGATTTCTTGATAATTCAAGAATACGTAGGAGCAGGACTTTAACTCCTGTCGGGCCCATCTTTCTTATTTCCTTTTACTGATTTATTTCCTTGCTTTTTGCGTTTCTTTCGTGATGTTACTTTTTGTCGTTTCCGTGAAAATCAATTTAGACGTGACGTCTTGTTGATTTTCCCCTAGTTTTTGTTCAAACCTTGCTACAATTCATAGGGAAGGGATACTTAGGACAAGACGTCCCGTTTATCTCTTTCCTATCCCTATCCTTTTTACCCAAGGATGTTTAATTTAGACGTGATGTCTTATTGGCATTCTCTCACCCTCTCTGTCTCATATCGAAGTCGAGCTTAATTCGGACGAAACGTCCCATTGACCTCGCTTCAACATTCTATGTCTGTATAGTTCTCTACTCCATTCTATCATTTTCAAAATAAAAAGTAAAAGGGAAGAAACCATGTTTTATTTAAGGCTATTTATATTGTGCTTTCAATCTTGGTACTGTCTTTGACAGGCGATGTAGGGTGCTAATACCTTCCCTACTCGTAATCGACTCCCGAACTTGAATCTCAACTTTTAACCAGTGCTTTACTGAATTCAGTTTTTTCCCAATGTTTTTCCTATGAATAAAAACGTTGGTGGCGACTCCCTGTTTCATTCCACCCCTTCTTTCTTTCTCGCCGCGCCGTCGCGATCCAGGTTGCGACAAAGGGTATTCCAACTTTTACTTTTATTAAATCAAGTTTTAATAAGGCATGAATAATTATTCTCCCGTTTGACATCCACACTAATAAAACAAGTTTCAATACACATAAAAATCATTCTCCCGTTTGACATTCATACTAATAAAAGATTTAAATACTAATATGCACTTGAATCATAAACATGCATAGATCAAATTCACAACATCGTAATCAATAGACTAGTTCACCAATTCCAACATAAACAAATTAGTTACATATGGTGAAAGTAAAAACAACACTTACAGTGATTGACATTACAAAGGCGATGGAAACTTCACGATACAACAATCACAATACTACACAACACTCTCAAGTATCTAGACACTATTCTAGAACTACAAACTCACAAAAGAACCACTCAAACATGAGTGTATAAGAGAAGAAGAGAACTCAGAATGTGAGATGGGATGCTTGAATGTGTGGAGAATGGCCCTATTTATAGGGCTGGGGAAGGGTCCTGACGCTACGCGCCAGCCTGACACTACGCGTCAGGTCCCTGACTCAGCCTCCATTAAATAGCTCGAAGTGGCCATGATGGAATTTTTTAATGAATCATGCCCTGCCACTTGGCCCTGTTTCCTCTTTCGGTTTGTCCATTTGTGCAAAGTAGAGTGGCCAATAATGGGTCACTAGATCAGTGCTTGGCCAAGCTGGCTATAGAGTCCACGCAGCTCTGACGCTACGCGTAGATGTGAGATGTAGCATCAGCATCAAAAATCCCCACCAGATCTTATTTTTCTTTGAATTTTTTACTTTTTCACTACAAAACTAGATAAAATTGATCAAGGGCAGATTATTTCCAACAACATCCATTTATTGAATTTAAAACCTAATTTTCTAACAATTTAAGCTAATTTTTATTATTTTTATGAAATTTTTATTAAAGATTTTATTGTAAATTTGAGGACTAACAAGGAGTAGATGGAATTATCAGGAGATGTGTGCCTGAATCTGAGCAAGAAAGACTCTTATGGCACTGCCATGACTCCTATTATGGAGGACACCATGGTGCCTTCAGAACAGCAGCAAAAGTTTTGCAATGTGGCTTTTATTGGCCAACAATTTTTCAGGATGCTAAAGTATATGTTCAAAGGTGTGATAAGTGTCAAAGAAGTGGAAATATCTCTTCTAAAGTTGGCATGCCTTTGACAAATATTTTAGTCATGAAGTTATTTGATGTGTGGGGCATCGACTTCATGGGACCATTCCCAAAGTCATTCTCCAATGAATATATCCTTGTTTCTGTGGATTATGTCTCCAAGTGGGTGGAGGCAATCCCTACCAGAACCAATGATGCACATGTGGTGCTTAGGTTTATAAAAAAGAACATTTTCTCTAGATTTGGAGTTCCTAGAGTCCTTATTAGTGATGGAGGGTCACATTTCTGCAATAGAATCATGGAAAAAGCCCTGAGACACTATGAGGTACTACATAAGGTGTCTACTCCATATCATCCACAAACATGTGGACAAGTTGAGCTGTCTAATAGAGAAATTAAGAGAATATTAGAGAAAATGGTAGGGATGTCTAGGAAGGATTGGTCTGTGAGATTGAATGATGCATTGTGGGCCTATAAGACAATATTTAAAACTCCAATTGGCATATCTCCTTACCAGTTAGTTTATGGTAAGGCTTGCCATCTCCCTGTGGAGTTAGAACATAAGGCATGGTGGGCCACAAAGCTGTTAAACATGGATTTTAACCAATCTCAAGAAGAGAGAGTTCTAAAACTCCATGAACTTGAGGAGTTTAGGCTCGATGCTTATCAGAGTGCCTCAATTTATAAAGAGAAAACTAAAAGGTGGCATGATAAGTGGATAAATAGAAAAGAGTTTCTAAAAGATGATAAAGTTTTATTGTTTAATTCTAGACTGAGACTCTTTCTAGGAAAACTTAGATCTAAGTGGTCTGGACATTTTATTGTGAATGAGGTCTTCCCTCATGGTGCAATTAAGTTGAAAGAACCAGCCACTGATGGAACATTTAAAGTGAATGGCTAAAGACTCAAACTCTACTTTGGAGGAGAGTTTGATAGGCAAAAAACCTCCATGTTGTTGTAGGCATCTTCTTAGATGTTAGAAGGTCAAGCTAGTGACCTTAAAGAAGTGCTTGAGGGAGGCAACCCGACATTTTGATTCATTGCACTTTGTCTTTTGTGTTGGAAATAAATAAAAGAAAACTAAAAATTTTGAATAAAGTGTGAATAAACTTGTAAATTTTTGAATAAGGTTTGAGTGTTAATACGCTTAATTTCCAGTGTACCTTCATGTAGATCCATTAGCTAGAATTAGAATTAGGTACCCATGGCGCTTGAGCGTATGTCTTCACGCTCTAAGCGTGACCCTTGGTACCTGATAGCATACTGTGGCGCTTGAAGCGTGACCTAAATACACTTGAAGCGTGACTTTTCCTCCTGAAAATGTGCCTATTCGCTTAAGCGTGTTATTTTGAGCTTGAGCGTGACCCTTTAGGCTGACTCTAACGCTTGAGCATGATTCTTTCACACTTAAGCGTGAATGGTGCCTGGTTTTAATTCCTTCTGTCCGCTTAAGTGAGTATACTGGCGCTTAAGCGAGTGCATCCATTTCTTTTATTTCGTTTAAGCGAAGCACCTTTCGCTTAAGTGAATTTCATACAGAATGAAAATTACCAAAGTTTTTTCTCCTCGCTCAAGCGTAACCATGTGAGCTTGAGCGTGACTACTGTATTCCCCTTTATGCTGGAGCGTGACATATTCACGCTTAAGCGTGATCGTGCCTGGACTAGATATGATCTTGGCGCTTGAGCGAGTATTATTCACGCTTGAGCATGATCAAGAAATATATGCTCTGATTTAGCCTTGAGCTTGAGCGAGTAAATCCACGCCTAAGCGTGAGCGTGCCTGTACCAAACCTCTCACTGTTTCATGCCTTACGCTTGAGCGTAATTCATTCATACTTGAAGCGTGATTGGTAGCAAACTTTCTCGCTTGAGCTTGGCTCATCACACCTGAGCGTGATCGTGATGAGAAGGCCCTGTTTCTCCTACACGCTCAAGCGAGAACTCGTCAAGCTTAAGTGTGGTCGTGATCCTGAGCGTGAGTGTGAAGTTTCCCTTTGCGCTTGAGCACGACTTCTTGTCACTTGAGTGTGTGTTTACTCACGCCTGAGCATGAGTTTCATTACTTACCTGAATGTGTCCCTCGCCTGAGTGCTCAAATCCACGCTTGAGTGTGATAGTCACTGGTACTTGTTCATTGAACCCCATGCTTGAGCTTAGCTATTCACGCTTTAAGCGTGGCTTGTATATGTGCCTTGCGCTTGAGCGCCCCAACCCCACGCTTGAGCATGATCGGGGCTGATAAAATTAGAAGCTTTTTGTTCTAAATGTTTCGCTTAAGCGTGATGCTGTAAGCTTAAGCGTGAGTGCCATATTGAAGCAATCTGATACCTGTTTGTTTGGCACTTGAGCGTAGTTCTTCACACTTGAGCGTGACATTCACTTACATATCATTCGCTTGAGCGAATAATGGTTCGCTTGAGTGTGATTTATACCCGATGCCACCTGTGTGTTTTAATTTGGGCGTTTATACACCAAGAGTTCAGCGTACCTATGTGTACCTCAGGTATTGGCTCAACAGTATAAAACCCTCTTAGTGTACAAACCCTAACTCTTTACACTGGAACCTTGGGTTTTGAAAAGGAAAAGGCACAGTCTCTGATTCCTTTGAAAGGTACCATCTTTTTAGTTCTTCTTTTCACTTTATAGTTAGAATTGTTGTAGTTCACTGTTTCAATTTCAAATTTATTTCATCTATCATATATGTTCATCTTACATTTTTATTTTGTTGTGGTTTTGCTGTTTGTATATATGTATCCATTTAGGCATTATAAATACCATCACTATGATCAGAAGATCACAAAGACTTTGTAGAAAACCCGAAAAAAGTGTTGAAATAGAAAATATGAAAGAAACCCCAAAAGAGAAAGGAAAATGGGTGGCCACTATCAGTATCCCTGATTCTCCATCAACTGAAAAGAGTAAAAGTCTTGAAGAAGGAAGGAAGTCTCAGACAGTTGAGGGTTTTGATGGGTATAGGTTTAGAGATCTCAAGGCAGCCTAATTATATGAGAAAAAGTTTAAAAGCAGAGGAGTAGTAAGGGATAGGGATCTAGTCCTTGATGAAGAAAATTGTTCTGATTTTAATGTGAAAGCTGCTATGATTGAAAAGGGATGGTAGTTCTTTAATGAGAATTTAGGCAATGGTTACTAGGAACTCACTAGAGAATTTTATGCCAATCTGAGGACTCATTCTATGGAAGATAAGTTTCCTTTTTTCTTCTTTCTTGAGAGGAGTCACCATTCCTCTAACTGGTCACATATTGAATAAGCTGTTGAAAGTACCTATATTGGATGAGGAAGGATGTCACTACACATGGAAAGTAGATATCTTTCATAGGGCTGAAAATGAAAATCTTAGGTAAGAAATTTTAGAGGAATGCTGTGAACAAGGAGCTGCATATATAACAAAGGTTAATGGTGCACCAAAAAGTGTCAGGAAGAATTGTTTGAATCATCTTTCCCTTTTATGGCGCCACTATGTCCTTTCATCCCTGCAACCTATGGCTTATTCTACTGAGATTACCATTAAGAGGTTGGTGTTGATTTACTATTTAATGAGAGGCTTGTATGTTAATCTGGGTGACTTAATACTGGAGGAGATGATGAAAAATCTTGAAAAAAATCTCCAATTGCCATATTGCTCTGTTATCACTTTGTTGGCCAAAACTAATCAGGTTATGTTGAATTATGAAGAATTGACAAAGGTAAAGCCTAAGAGGATTATGGACAAGCGTTGGGTGATAGACCACATTGACAATTTTATGCCTCAAGAGTCAAAGTGTCCCAGACAACCTAATCCAACATCTTTTGCACCACCACCTTCAACAGGAGCAGGTACTTCTTCTTATATTTCTATGGTAATGCAGGAACTTCATGTTATAAAGAAGATGTAGCTAGGAACCTATGATTTGGTCCTGAACTATGATCTCATGCTGAGAAAGATTGCCACCACATTGAACGTGGATCACACTGAAGAAATGGGAGTTCCACCTGACAGAGATTTATGGTTGGCTTCCATTGGATTCACAATTATCCCTGATGACACACCCTTAGCAGCTGAATTTCTACCCTACCCGGAGCAAGATAATGATGAGTCTATGAATGAAGAAAATGAAGAAGAGGATGACTGATCTTTTACTTTGTTTATGTGTTATTTTGCTATTTTCAAGTTGTAATGACTTTGTTTAAATATCCTCTTGAACAATGTATTTTCTTTTCAATGTAATGGAACTTTATTTCTATGTTAAGTTGTTTGTTGTTATTTCTTTTCTGAATTGTATTGTTAAATTCATGCACACCATTCCTCACCATTCACTGCCATCCAGGTAAAAAGGGAAGTAATCTATCCTTTCGATTCATTGATTGATAAAATATGTTAATTTTGTTTAATTTAGAATCCATCTTAATAATTTAAAGTTTGCTGATTCTCAGGCTTTAATTGGATAATTTAATTAATTTGCATTTCTTGATTCATGATCCCTGCCCACAACTATCTTTAATCCTGTATTATTTGTTTATTCATTGTGCTAGTTAGCAATCTGAGTTATAATCTTGCATTAAGTTTGGGGATATGATTGACTGATTACCTGTTATATTATTAGTTTTTGAGCCTTTATTAATTCTTTGCTGAGTGTGCTTGCATTCTTGTTTAGTGAGACAGAATTTGCTTCAGCACTTGCTAAATGATTTTATATTTGCCAATTGGAAATGATAAAGGCCTTCTTTATTAATTAGCCAGGGCCAAATTTAGCCATCCTTAATATTATTAATTATCCTTTGACCCAACAATTATATTTTGAGCCTGAGACCCTTTTTATTCTACTTATGTACCTAACTTTACAAGCCTATTTATCTGAGAAAAACCAAGTGAATTATTCCTGGATGTTCCACTGATGAATTGCTGAGTCTTATCTTATTGCTAGGGACTAGCAAGTTCTAAGTTTGGGGATGAAGAGTGTGCCTAACAGCAATTAAAGGACACACTCTGACCTTAATTATAGATGAGGGTTTTGAGAAATGAAAGGGAGAACAGCAAAAGAAAAGTGAAAAATCAGAAAAGCTAAGGTGCAAAGCACCATAAAAAAAATGGTATTGAAAAAAATGAAAGAAAAAAAGAAAAGAAAGAAAGAAAGAGTCCAAAGGACTGAAAGAGGAGGTGCAAAGCACCACAAGTAATTGAGTACCCTTCATCTGAAAATAATGAAAGCAAGAGAGCTGGTTAGTAAAGGCATTTAAGTTAATATTAAGGCAAGGCATCAGTGGGCACATCTTTTAACCCAACATTAACTAGAAAAACAAAAATAGAGCCTGTAGCCTAACCCCATTACAAGCTTAAAAAGCCCTTACTGATCCAATTGTGCTAGCATATATCATGATGTTTAGAACTGTTGCAAGTCTATGTTGATCTAACAATTATACAGGTGATGAGTGCATTTAATTAACCTTATACACTGAGAGAAGAGTGAAACACTAATCCAGTGAGAAAGCATCACCAACTTGTTCCCAAGAGGAGGTGTGAGTAATTATATTTTCAGAATTTGTGAAAGAAAGCATGATTGGTATTCAATAATTATGGTATGATTTAAGTTAAGGAAAGGTTGATTATCTTAAGTAAATGCAATTGATTTAATTAATCTGAGTATTTGCTTGAGGACAAGCAAGTTTTAAGTTTGGGGATGTGATAAGTCTTGAAAAGACTTAATTATTTCACCTTTTATTTAACTTAATTCATTAATTATTGTTTAGTTTGGCATTATTATTTAATAAATTATCAATAATTCTGGTTTTATTTAATTATTTCAAAAGTGTTTAATTTATGCAAGAAAATGATTAAAAATAATAATTAGTTAAGGAAATTTGTTTAATTGTAAATTCACTAACCTAGCGTACATACGCTGGACAGCCAGCGTACAAACGCTAGGCAATTATTTGTTTGCATGTGCAGGTGCAGTAAAATGTAGTTCACGCTCAAAGCTTGAAAGCTTCACGTTTAAGCTTGAGAACCATGCAAGTTACGTGAAAGGAAACCACGATCACGCTTAAGCAAGCATCACTCACGCTTAAGCGTGACTTGACCACAACACCCACGCCCAGGCTCCCACATTCACGCTCAAGCGTGAATTCAAAGAGACAGTAATAATACGAGCGCGCTTAAGCGTAAGCCCTTCACGCTTAAGCATAAAGGTGGTTATTTAATTTGCTGTTTTTCCCTCCAAGTGAAGCGCTGCACCGTTGCTGTTCCTGTTTTGCTGTTGTACATTAGTAACTTAAGTATTAAGTTGTAATTATTTATTTATTTGTAATTATGTATTTAGTTTAGTCAGTTTAATTATTGATTAAGTTTCCTTTCTAATTAATTAAGTTAGTAATTTAGTTAGTTAGTTGCCTATATATACTTGTACATACTCTGTAAAGTGAGAGAGAAGCAGAGTATAGAATAACACAATTCATTTTCTCATTTCCAATCTCTCTTTAATTTTTTTCTCTCTCTAAATTCTCTCATCCATGTCTCTTAACATTCCTTCGTTAGAATCCATTTCCATGGGTTTCTAAACCCCTAGGGTTGGGATTGCGAAGGTCTGTAATGAATTCTTGAAAGTGTATTGAGGAAGTCAACTTCTGATTCATGAGGAGAACAAGCTGAGGAGTGGAGTTCCATTGCTGGATTAACAGATCCAGATCTGATGAGGAATCTCACCAGTAAGGAATCATGGTTAAGGCTTAGGTAACTTCTAGCTTCCTAACTAATTCAGGCCTAGTAATTAGCTGAATAGTTAGGGTTTAACCCCCAATTTTGCATTAGATTTCTTTGTAATTGAGCACCTAAGGGTTTAATGCTTAGGAATTAGTGTTATTCACCTAAGGAATTGGGGATTAACCAACTGTGAATTATCCTCTTGCATCTGAAGCTTGATTGAACCTTAATTGCATGTTTCTTGATGAAATTGTAAGCTAAAGTAATCCCAACCTATCTTCCATTAATCACATTTCATCTTTTATACTGTTTCTGAAAACACAAAAATATAGAAAATATAAAACAACAAAAACAGAATGAGTTACATCTGCTTGCATTGGTTCAGCTTGTACTAGTCTAAGATTGCGGTAATTACCACAATCCCTGTGGGAACGATCAAATATATTACAAATTTAACGATTTGTGCGCTTGCCAAAAGAAATAAATCCTCTAAAAGTCACACTATTAGTCAATATTAATTTAGGATTTTCCAACCAAGTTAATGGCTTAGGATTTATGCATCATACGGTCAGAATGAAAAATGTAATAAAAAACAGATATAAAAGCAAGAGAACAGATATTTACTAAGGTATTTGTCCCTGACGTCGGCACTCCCAATAAGGAGTTTGCATGAAAACCCCTTCAGGACCACGGAGCAGGACCTCATGGCACTCAACACCTCTATGGAGTGAGGAGAGAGTTCGTCCTCTTCAGTATAATAAGCACAGCTTATTAACAGAAAGTGATTGTGTGTCCAGCTGGTGGGGAACTTTGGGATCCCCTCCTTATTAAGCCAGAAGACCGGCTTATTGTTCTTCACCCTAATCGCGTATAGTACTGCTTGAATGAATAACCGTTAATCTTCGCAAATTCCGTGAAAGATTTGAAGTTTATCACCCTCGAGTCCGCCCGGAGCGTGATGAACCCGAGGCCGCCCTTCTTGTTCGCACGGTGGACCACTTGGCAGTAATAGAAGAGTTTTGCCATAGTGGCTTTGAAGTTGAAGTGTTTCCTAAGAACTTCTAGGGCACGCACTAGACCCCAGCCATTCAGATGCAGTTGCGTGGGGGCACAATCTAGGAAGTGGAGGACGGGCATTTGGAATTCTGTTAAGGGGAAACGTACTCCTAGATTTTTAAAGATGAAATCGTACATGTATACCGACCTCTCGTCTGGGACCAGATGACATACTCTCTCCATTGTCCGGGGTGCAAGAATGAGGAAACGCCCAGTATATTTTTCCTCGGAATAGACCTGGAAGCGCGTCTCCACTGGGCTCCCATCCTCCTTGGCATGTCGGGAAGGTATTTCTTTAAATTCTTCTTAAACCCAGCAATATGGGCGTTCCCTGTTTAGCCTCTCCCAGTTCAGCCGGTGTGCAACCACGTTGACACACCCTTCAGCAGTACAGAGGATCAGCGTCTTCCCGGATCCTGGAACATCCATTTTATCTTATGCACGCCGAAATATTTTAGCGCTGTGGTAAAAGGATCAATCATCAGAGAGGTACCCTTCTGCACTCGATTCACTATCAAATAGACTGATAGCCCTCGAGCCGAAGGAATCCTCAGGGCGGTGCCGAACCACTAGTCCCCGCGAAGAAGGAGTTCCAACCCTCTCTAAACGGTGATACCTGGCCACAGGAAGATTCACAGGAATCCTCCCACCACGGTGGCCTGAGGGGGCACGAGAGCTATATTTCCCCCTTGTTTGAAGAACCAGCGCTATTTCGCCTTGAACGCATAACAATGGTGTAAAGAAATTTAAAGAAATGTGAGTTTAGGGATGAAAGAGGTTACCTAGGAAGGGAGTTAAAGGCGATGAGAACTTTACAAGAACGACAGTAACAGGGTCTCCAGAATTTTTTGTAGAGTTTCACTAAGCTTGAAGGCAAAAGTGAATTTTATAACTCACTAAGTCACCTTTTTATAGGTAATGAAGGAGTGCAACGATCAACCAAGGATTGTGTCGCATGCCCCAAAACGTAACTTTTTGAATTTAAACGACCCTGTCGTTTCACAGTCAAAGGTGCGAAGTGGTGACGCTTCGTAAAAGGTTTCGAGTGAAACGGGCCCCTAATATCCAAAGTCCAGGCCCAATACAGCCCTAACAACGGTTATATTTTTAGAGCAATGATGACTCACGTGCTAAAAGACATTCATTATCTGATCATTTCAGACGCATTAAATGCATTCCAACAACTATTCGAATACCAAGAGTTACGATTTCCAAAAACTCTTGGGATTTCCCTTGTTATAAATCTTTGTCCAAATCCCCTATGAGGGCATCATGAGAGCGGATCTTTCACCTGTAGAGCGGTTGCACAAGCAGAGTACCAGCACGAAGCTGACATGTGTTTTAAATAGGTATATTCGGTGTGTCCTATCGGCATCCAGACTTCTTGAAGACAGTGTAGCTTATATGAGCAACTTAACAGTCCCTAACACAAGCTAGGGGACAAATGATCCAGTCTGGATACCGGCCCTTAGGATAAGACGTCATCTTGGCTATCCCAGAGGGTCAACCGGTATCACAGGTCAACGTCCATACTACAAAGACATGATATAAGATCCCTTCCTACACCGGTCATCCAGAGTCTCATCTGAGACATTTAATCCTTCGTCCATTCTCATTCTTCCGTCGTATATAACTATTTGCCTTAGTGTCATGATAAGATAAGTAGAGTCACTACTTATCAAAGTAGATACCCTGCACAGCGGAATATGTTTATATCATTCACTAAAAGGAGTAAGTACGATTATAGGCATGATATATAAAAAAGGTGGATTATCCCCATCCCTGTGTCAGAATCGTACGCTGATCATTGACTTACCCACTGTCATACTCTGAATACTGAACCACTCTGATTGATACTTTGCACATGGAATCAGAACTCATGGGCCCACTTGCGCCCAACGATTCATTTTCCACGTTCAACTATAAATAACATATTCACCAACACATGCAAGTTTACGTTATTCTTACTCTCATTTTACTATTACATTGCTTAAGTGTTCATTGAGTTCTTATACACTCTTCTAACTTGAGCATCGGAGAATCTTCACATGTGACACCACCTTTCTCCCTTAACAACGTGAAACTCTGGTGAGAAGGATCTCCAGGACAACAAGACCGGCTTGTCCCACTGAGAGGTCAGATTATAATACCGGATACCCACTGTACCGGTGTATAAACACTCAAATTATATACTTTTGTGGCTGGTCCATACACTCAAATCATATACTTTTAAATTCATATAAAGTGACCGGGGTCTATGATCCGGTGTATGGACCAGCCACAAAAGTATATGATTCGAGTGTTTATACACTGGTACAGTGGGTATCTGGTATTATAATCTAACCTCTCAGTGGGAGAAGCCGGTCTTGTTGTCTTGGAGATCCTTCACACCAGAGTTTAACATTGTTAGGGGCGAAAGGTGGTGTCACCTGCGAAGATTCTTTGACGCTCAAGTTAGAAGAATGTATAAGAACTCAATGAACACTTAGCAATGTAATAGTAAAATGAGAGTAAGAACAACATACCCGTGCATGTGTTGGTGAATATGCTATTTATAGTTAAGCGTGGAAAATGAATCGTTGGGCGTAAGTGGGCCCATGAGTTCTGATGTCGTGTATAAAGTGTCAATCAGAGTAGTTCAGTGTTCAGAGCGTGACAGTGGGTAGGTTAATGATCAGTGTACAATTCTGACACAGGGATGAGGATAATCTACCTTTTCCGTATATCACGCCTGTAATCGTACTTACTCATTTTAGTGAATGATATAGACACATTCCGTTGTGCAGGGTATCTACTTTGATAAGTAACGACTCCACTTATCTTATCATGTCATTGAGACAAACAGTTATATGTGACGGAGGAATGAGAGCGGATGAGGGGTTTGATGTCTCAGATGCGACTTCGGATGACCGGTGTAGGAAGGGATCCTACATGGTGTCTTTTTAGTATGGATATGTGACATATGACATCAGTTGTCCTTCAGTATAGTTAGGATGATGTCTCATAATAGGGGCTGGTATCCAGACCGGATGATTTGTCCCCTAGCTTGTGTGAGGGACTGTTAAGTTGCTCATATAAGCTACATTGTCCTCAAGGAGTCTAGATGCCAGCAGGACACACCGAATATACCCGTTTAAAACACATGTCAGCTTCGTGCTGGTATTCTGCCCGTGCAGCCATCCTACAAGTGAAAGAAACGCTCTCATGATGCCCTCATAGCGGATTTGCACAAAGATTTGTAACGAGGGAAATTCTAAGAGTTTTTGAAAATCATAACTCTTGGTATTCGAATAGTTGTTGGAATGCACTTAATGCGTCTAAAATCATTAGATAATAAATGTCTTTTAACACGTGAGTCATCATTATTCCAAAAATATAATCGTCGTTAGGGCTGTATTGGGCCTGGATTTTAGATATTGGGGGCCTGTTTCACTCGAAACCTTTTGCAAAGTGTCGCTACTTCGCTCCTTTAACTGTGAAACGACGGGGTCATTTAATTTTGAAAAGTTACGTTTTGGGATAAGCGACACAATCCTTGGTTGATCATTGCACTCTTTCGTTACCTATAAAAAAGTGACTTAGTGAGTTTCAAAATTCACTCTTGCCTTCAAGCTTAGTGAAACTCTACAAAAATTCTGGAGACCATGTTGTTGTCGTTCTTGTGAGGTTCTCATCACCTTTAACATCCTTCCTAGGTAACCTCTTTCATCCCTAAACTCACACCATTGTCATGCGTCCTAGGCAAAATAGCGCTGGTACTTCAAACAGGGGGAAATATAGCTCTCGTGGCTCCTCAGGCCACCGTGGTGGGAGGATTCCTGTGAATCTTCCTATGGCCAGGTCTCACCGTCCAGAGAGGGTTGGAACTCCTTCTTCGCGGTTGCCAGTGGTTCGGTACCGCCCTAAGGATTCCTTCATCTCGAGGGCTATCAGTCTCTCTAACAGTGAATCGAGTACAGAAGGGTACCTCTCTGACGATGTTGCCTTTTACCACAGCGCTAAAGTGTTTTAGCGTGCATCAGATAAAATGGAGGTTCCAAGATCTGGGAAAACACTGATCCTTCATATTGCTGAGGGGTGTATCAATGTGGTTGCACATCGGCTAAACTGGGAGAGACTGAACAGGGAACATCCATATTGCTGGGTTAAAGAAGAATTTAAAGAAATACCCTCCCGACATGCCAAAGAGGATGGGAGCCCAGTGGAGACGCGCTTCCGGGTCTATTCTGAGGAAAAATATAAGGGATGTTTCCTCATTCTTGCACCCCGGCCAATGGAGATAGTATGCCATCTGGTCCCAGACGAGAGGTCGGTGTACGTGTACGATTTCATCTTTTAAAATCTGGGAGTGCGTTTCCCCTTAATAGAATTCCAAATGGCCGTCCTCCGCTTCCTGGATTGTGCCCCCACGCAACTGCATCTGAATGGTTGGGGTCTAGTACATGCCCTAGAAGTTCTTGGAAAACACTTCAACTTCAAAGCGACTACGGCAAAACTCTTCTATTACTGCCAAGTGGTCCGCCGTGCGAACAAAAAGGGCAGCCTCAGGTTCATCATGCTCTGGGCTGACTTAAGGGTGATAAACTTTAAATCCTTCACCGAATCTACGAAGATTGACAGTCATTCATTCAAGCAGTACTATATACGAATTAGGGTGAAGAGCAATAAGCCGGTCTTGTGGCTTAATAAGGAGGGGATCCCAAAGTTCCCCACAAGCTGGACACACGAGCACTTTCTATTAATAAGCCGTGCTTATTATACCGAAGAGGATGAACTCTCTCCTCACTCCATAGAGGCGTTGAGTGCCATGAGGTCCTGCTCCGTGGTCCTGAAGGGATTTTCGTGCAAACTCCTCATTGGGAGTCCCGACGTCAGGGACGAATAACTTAGTTAATATATGTTCTCTTGCTTTTATATCTGTTTTTATTACATTTTTCATTCTGACCATTGTACTAATGTCTATCCTTCTCCTTTTGTAGCACAAATCGAAAAAGCTTCTACCAAAATGCTCTCTTTGAAGTCTATGATGGCGGATGATGATTCTTCCTCTGATGAGAACCAGATTCAAGCCAAAAGGAATTCCTTCAAGGCTTATGCTCCACTGATCCTATTAACTTCTGATGTGGGGGATGACGTACCCCTCCTTGAGGAAAAGAGCAGCGAAGAGCAAGCTCAAGAGTAAGAGCAGGAGTAGTCTGCCTCTGAGAAGAAGAAAATGAGGAAAGTGCTGGTCAAGGCTGCGGAGAAGAAAAAGCCTTCCACTGAGGGGTCTCTGATGAAATGACAGAAGACCCTGGAAGAGACTGGTATGAAGAAAGATAAAGGGAAAAAAATGGTCGAATCCCCTTCTGCCCCTCCCTCTCACACCGGCTCGGAGGCGGAGTCAGAGAGTGAGCTTCCTATGATCAGCTTCCCTCCGAAAGGGTCCTTCCTCTCTCCTTTCCTCTGGTTCCAAGGCTCCATGCCTCCTAGACTCCCTAAACCAAGATATTGCCTCCAACCTTCTCTTGAAGCTGCTGAAGTATGGAGTGTTTGTAAGGTCGGTGCTGATTGTTTGGGTATAATATATTCGCAAAACACTCAGATGGTCAGTTTTTAATTGACTCATGGCAAGTGCACCACTTTGTCAGTTGTAGTATATGTTCCAAAGAACAAATTTTGTTCCCACTATGGATCGGTTTAAATCGATTTCAAACTATTACGGTAGAAATAATTTGTAATTTTCATGGTAATGAATTAAAACACTTTTCATAAATGTAAAAGTCTACGAAAACAATACAAGAAATGTGAGTGAAATAACAGAGTATAGAGTTTGGGAATTGGATTCACCTTTCTCACCTTCCGATACACCGTTAATATTCATGTAATTAATGTTTGCGATATGATTCTTTACGTCACAATCACAGTCATTCATATCAACTCCTTGACTATGAAATCCATAAGAATAGGTTTAATAACGTCAATCCCTTGATCGTTTCAAATCTATTCAGCATTAAGAATGATTATTTGGACGTCCATTGCGTTAGATACCATTCCTGGTTATCTACTCACAATAGGTGTTCCATTTAGATCTGTTTTTGAAAGTCATTTTCCAATAACAACCGTAAACTTGAATCAAGAAACTAGTGATCAAGTAGATTCAGGCAATGAACATAAAATGGAAAACAAAGAATCATAAAACAATGCATGGATCACTTAAACATTATCCAAGGGTACATCTAGTTTGATTGGTTACCTCCAATCCCAAATGAGAGGATTAGCCACTCATGGTGGTCATGATCTTACAAATCAAATGGAATGAAGAAGAAAAACCTAAGCTAAGATACAATGTTTATAAGAAGAAATGTCTCCTCCGTTCTCTCTCTCTCCCGTGCCTTAGCCGCCTCTGTTTTCTTTTATAATGCATTAACTCGCTCAAGCGAGTTTAAGTCTCGCTCAAGCAAGACGCATACTTCATCATGAAGGAAATCCATGTCCTGCTTCTGTTTATGCTTGATTCGCTCAAGCGGCCATTTTCGCTTGAGTGAATCTCAAGATGATGAGGTTCTGTCTCAATTTTGCTTGGCCTTTGGGACGTCCGCTGCAGCGAGTGTTGAACTTTTAGATTCTGGACAATTTTCGCTTGAGCGAAATCGGGTCGCTCAAGCGAATTCTATATTGTAACTTACTGGAGGAATTTCGCTTGATACTTCTATCCAAACGCTTGAGTGAGGCTATTGTTATTCCATTCTGTCCCATTTGCGCTCCAGCGAACTGTCTTCACTTGAGTGACTTATTTATCATTCTCTACTGGCTTGATTTCACCTGGGCGAATGTCTCCTCGCTCAAGCGAGTCTTGACCTGATACTTATAGTTGTTAATGTCCTTGCTCGCCCAAGCGAGCCCTTTAATTTGGCCTCAGCGACCTTGATTCACTCAAGCGAGATAACCTTCGCTTGAGCGAATATCACTTATTTACTCTGACTTGGTGAATTTTCTTCTTTTCTTTTCTTTTCTTCTTTCTTCTTCAATTTTTCCTGGAATTGCAACAAAATTAACCAATCAACTTGTACAATGTTCATATCACAATTTATGTTCTATATGGCTTACAAAATTGACAAACATTGCACATTATATCCAATTTATGCTTCATTATCCATGCAAAATATATATAAATTGGACATCTATCAACTCTCCCCAACCTAGAACTTTGCTTGTCCTCAAGCAAATGGTCAAGAGAAAGCTAAGTGAAACAAAGATCCTAATTAATCACAGCTGTACATAAAATGAAGGACAACTTTTCACTATTTACAAATGATAAGTCCTTAATCATGCTTCAATTCATCTAACCAAATTCTAGGTTTGAAATATGATACACAATTGCAAGTAACCACTCTGCTGTAAAAACAAGAAACCCTCTCTATTTATACCTTCCAGGCGAGTGTTTGCTCTCTATATCATTGATCAAGTGTTATTCAATCATTGCATTTCATTTCACTGCATAAGATAATTACTCAAACAAACATGGATCAAAAGGTCTTTAGTAGGTTGTAACTTGGCCAGGCTTACAAGAAACTTATTGGTTTTTCTTTGGAATGCAAAGGACATACTAAGGACAATCAAATTTCTTAGCCTTGGATTTTGTTTTCTTTTTCTTCCTTCTCTTGAGCCATTGAATTATTCTTTGTATTCCTCCTTACTTTTGTTCATTCTTTGACATTTCTAGGAGAACTTTTGTTTCATTTTCCAATTTTTCCTTTCTTTTTAACAGTTATAGCCAAATTATTCACATAACCCTCTTAAAAGATTGTTCTTGTCCTTAGTATGCATTAGGGTTGGATCTTTTATACAAGCATGTTCTAAGGTTAAAGGAAAAAAATAAACTTTTTAGCTCAATGGGGTTAAAGAAAAAAAATTAGATTGATTACTATTGAAGGTTGGCTTTTTGGCTCTTGTTTAAACCTATTCTACACAAAATTTGCCTCTATCCTGTCCATATTTGACTAAGCAATGATCCTTACTAGAAATTTATGCAATGAAAGATTACACCAGAATTAATGAACTCTCGGTGTTTAAAGTTGCACTCTCTCACTTGGTTAATTGTCTTGATTTCTTTATTTTCACAGAAAAGGGTTCAAGCATTGTGAACTAATTCCTAACTCAAGATTTATAAAGATTTTATTCAGCATTCAAAAGGAGTTATCATATTTTCCAAAACTAGTTGTCCTTCCTTTTATGCAACTCAAGATTAATTCACATTTTTCTTCACTTTTCTAAAACCTTGCATATATTAACCAAAAAAAATTTCACGCATAAACATAACAACTAGCGTATGCAACAAAATTCAGATAAACATAAGCATGTGAATCTATAAACCATATGAAAATATTGTAAAGTAAAATTACTAAAACAACTGCTGAATTTAATATAGCATAAATGTAAATAAACTGGACAAAATGAAATGGAACCACAGAGGCCAATTAATCATGCGACATCACGATGTCGGTGACCACGCGATCGAGCTGCTCCTCGAATTCCCTATCCTCAGCATCCTGTTGCTCCTCGGCATGTGCAGCAGCTGATGATGATGCTGGGACTGATGTCTCTGCTGGTTCGGATGATGGTGGTGGTGGTGGTGCTACCGGTTCAGCTTCAGCAGCTGCTGGCCTCTCCTCCTCCGGAAAAGTTGGACTGTCCCAAGGCCAAGCAACTTTGGTAATGAACTCATCGGGATGCATGAAGGGTCCTGATGGGTGGCTCCAATAGCTAGCACGGTAGAAATAAGTGAGTGCTCTGTTAAGAGCTGCTTGTTGCTGCTGGATATGAGTAAGATGAGTAAGAAGGATGGGATCTGTGGTGGTAGGCGGAGGTGGTACTGGTGGTTGAACTTCACTGTGTGGTGGGGCTTCAATGCGAGGTGAAGATGATGTAGGTCCTGTTGATGAAGGTCCGGCTGATGAAGGTCCTGCTGATGCCTCAATTCGACAGCTCTGATCAATGAACTTCTTATCGATGAAAGGTCGAATAGGGGTAGTCGGATCAACATTCACTCCCTGAGATGCACATAAACCTGTAATAAAAGCAGGAAAAGCCAGAGTACCTTTTGGTTTGGCATCTACGATAGTAGTCTTTGGATTTTGCTGAGCAAAATGGATATCTCATCTAATAGAATCTGGGCAATGTCTACAGATATCCTCAGATCCAAAATACAGAGAAGGAGTTCACATTTAGGTAATGGAAGGTCAGAAACATGAGTATTTAGAACCACGTTTGTAACATCCTAGGTTATTTTTGCATTTATTTTTATTCAAACGATTACATCTTACGATAAATTTTTCCTTTTCTTGAAAATTAATCGATATTTAGTGAAAAGCATTTATTTTTACTGACTTATTCAAGTGACAGCAGTCACAGTTAGATTAATTAAATGAGGTCTAGAAAAGAAAAGCAAGTTAATTTAAGTACAACGGATGGGAGAAAGGGAATCAGGGCTTCTCGCTTGAGCGAGGCCCCTACTCGTCTAAGCGAGATTCCGGACTCTCACTTAAACGAGGTTTCTATTCGCTTGAGCGAATACCTTTCACACACCGGATTAGACAAGACATGCAGACAGACTCCCGCAAGTCTCACCCTAAAAATGATTCTGTTAATCAAAGGTTTGTCATAGCTACCACAACAACATATGTAAATGATAGTAATGTATTTTAAAATATAGATTTGCATTCGTCCGGTCTTGATTAAACACAACTAATTAGTAATACTTGGAAGTTCTCATATACATATATAACCCTATAGAGAGTCACTCAAAGTCACTCGGACCCTGGCACCGTTCTCCCCCTTGGCGCGACTCCATCGCTCCTTCCCCCTCCCTGTCTCTGGTTACTAAAAAAAAAGGGCAAGGGTGAGTGTTTGGCATTGTAATTAATATAGAATGGAACTTAACAAATATACATGCATATTTATACATACACATCAAACATCACTTGTAAGTAAGCATACCGAAACATAGTGTATTACATACAGTAACTATATTAAACCAACCACACAATTCCATCACATTCATCACGATCACAACTGACTCTCATACAATCTGACTCCTAGTATCCGGATACTAAAGGATTGGCCTTCAGCTAGGGGTCCTACTTGACACCCCGTGAACCCTGCTTGGTTCACCGAGTCCTGCTTGACTCTCCACCTCGACCACTGGGTCCTACTTGACCACTGGGTAGCTCAACTGGGCACGAAAACCACGGGAGCCGGAAATGAGGGGCTATCATATACCGTCGGCCATCCCACACCACATAGTCATTCAACAGTTTACCTTTCACATAATAATATCAATTCCTCATCACTCGGGTAGCCTGCTTGCTAACCCGTCGTCACATAACACTGATCATTTCAACATTAGATATCACAAGATCATAACATGATAACTCAACCACACCAGATCTTCCACTAATTAATGAACCCAGTCACACATGCACAAGCATAAACACACAACTACGTTTAGCAACATTTTCCTTAACCTGTTTACATTACCTCAATGACCTGAATAAGAAGCGAGTCCTATTCTAATTAATTATAACCCGAACACCCCCCTTACATTGGTTCCACGCTTCGATGATCTTCTCTCTGTGTCGATTCCTTCCTCTAAGCACTGGTTTCGCAGTCTCAACTCTGTCACTCAGTCTTCTGTTGCTTAACCTACTACCTACGGATCATAAAGTACAGCTCGTCACTTCAACGCCCTTAGTTCATGGACTGCATTTGGGCTCACACTCACCAGAGGAGTGGAGAACAGCCACGAATATAGCCATGCATGGCTTTAAACCGCTAAAGAATAAAAGGAATAAGGGAATCACAATTGGAACGGATTAGTAGACTCACCTTGAAGCCTCGATCACAGGAATAGGAATAAATTGAAGTTTGGACACAAATGGAGTCCCTCTCCAGCGCATGCAACTCAGCGTTAAGAGAGGAGAAAAACGAAAGTGAAGGAACAGACCAACAGCAAAGGTAGCTTGTAAATAATGAAGAGGGAAGGAAGAGAATTTCCTTATATATATATAGCTCATGGGCAAGATCGTCTTTTCCTTTATTTTATTTGTATTCATACTAAATTTAATCAATTTCACTATATTAAATTATTGCATAGTTATCAAATCAATTACACGTATTTATTCCCTCAACGTTTAATTATTCACAATTCTCTAATACTTCGCAAGAGTATAGGCCCAATATAAATATCGGCCCCCGGTGTCCTAACTTAGTGTTCATACCTCGGAAATCTGAGCTACAACCTGAGAGGTCGGATATCTCATCCGTGCTCACCTCTTGGTTACCTACACCCGTTGTTTCAGTCATTATGAGGTTAATCCGGGCTATGACCTCGTGTGAGGCGCTCTCCTCACAATGGTTGGACTAGACCACCTAACTCTGTCTGCTCTTCTCCTACACTCCCAATCTTTAACTCCACCTGCTCGCACTTCTGAGACCGATCTCGACACCGGCTTTCTTATCTCTGGCTAAGACAGAACAAATATTAAATAAAACTTCTAAAACATTTACTAATCATTTCCCATTTCTTATAATTCTCATTAAAACATCAGGGATGTTACATCCACCCCCCCTAAAAGGAGATTTCATCCCCGAAATCAGTGTTCCGGTTGAAAAAGATGAGGGTACATTCGTCTCATATCGGATTCTAACTCCCAAGTGTAGTTTATCCAATGTAAATTCTGCCACTTCACCTTCACCAGCGGTACCTCCTTGTTCCTTAACCGTTTGGTTTGATGCTCTTCAATGGCGATTGGTACCGCCTCCACCGTCAGGTTCTCCTTCACTTCAATAGAGTCACTCGGTACAATCATGGTATCACACGGAATGTAGGCTCGAAGTTGCGATACGTGGAACACGTTGTGAATGCTAGTCAACGATTGGGGAAGATCCAGTCGATAAGCGACTTCACCAATCCGTTCTAGTATTTGGTATGGTCCAATATACTTCGGATTAAGCTTTTGGCTCTTCAAAATTCAACCTACACCCTTAGTCGGCGAAATCCTTAGGAACACCCAATCACCCACTTGGAATTCAAGGGGTCTATGCCGATTGTCATAATAGCTCTTTTGTCGGTCTTGAGCAATTTTTATCTTCTCTCGGATTAAAGCGATTTGCTCATTCATCTCTTGAATCATCTCAGGCCCCAGATGAAGGGCATTGCCGTTCTCATTCCAACATAATGGAGTACGACATTTCCGACCATAAAGAGCTTCATATGGAGCCATCCCAATGCTGCTATGGTAACTGTTATTATATGCAAACTCTACCAAGGGCAAGTATTTCTCCCATGATCCGCCCTGTTCCAGTACACATGCCCTTAACATATCTTCAAGAGTCTGTATAGTCCGTTCTGATTGGCCATCGGTCTGGGGATGGTAGGCTGAGCTCAATTTGAGCTCAGTACCCAGTTGTTGTTGCAAACTCCCCCAAAACCTTGAAGTGAATCGGGGATCCCGATCGGAGATAATGCTTGAGGGCACACCATGCAGTCGTACGACCTCAGCAATGTACAACTTAGCTAATCGATCTAGCGACCACTTCATATTTATTGCCAGGAAATGCGCACTTTTGGTTAGTCGATCAACAATCACCCAAATCGCGTTGTATCCGGTTTGAGTGCGGGGTAGTCCAGACACGAAGTCCATGGTGATACCTTCCCACTTCCAGATCGGAATTTCTGGAGGTCGAAGCAACCCTGGAGGTCGTTGGTGCTCAACCTTGCACTTCTGGCATATCACACAGGATTTCACATACTCGATTATTGCCTTCTTCATGCTTGGCCACCAGAATTCCTTTTTTAAGTTATGATACATTTTTGTCACTCCCGGATGTATACTCAAAGAGCTCTTGTGTGCTTCTGATAGCACCGCCTGCCTGAAGCCTCCATGTGCAGGCACCACCACTCGGTTCCTGAATCTCCATATACCATCGTTACCCCTAGTTATCTCCACATTTTTGCCTTGGGTCTGAGTATCAATCAGCCTCAGTAACTCTTTATCGTCTTTCTGTGCAGCTACCATCGACTCCAGAAATTCGTTGGAGATTTTTAACATTCCGATTGTCATTCGATTTGGTGCGTCCATAACAATTCCAACATTCATATCTCTAAAGCTTTCCAGCAATTCCTGTTCTCTACCCATCAGGTAAGCCACGTGTAATACCTTCCTGCTTAGTGCATCTGCCACAACATTCGCTTTGCCCGGGTGATACTTTAAATCGAAGTCGTAATCCTTTAAATACTCCACCCATCGCCTCTATCTCATATTTAGCTCCTTTTGATCAAACAAGTACTTTAGGCTCTTGTGATCACTGAATACTACAAAGTGAGCCCCATACAGATAATGACGCCAAATCTTCAGTGCGTACACCACTGCTGCAAGTTCCAGATCATGAGTCGGGTAATTCTCCTCATGTGGCCTCAATTGCCTTGAAGCATAAGCAATTGCCCGATCAGCTTGCATCAACACACACCCCAATCCAAATTTGGATGCATCACAATATACTTCAAATTCCTGTGTTACATCGGGCAGTGCAAGCACAGGGGCAGTCGTTAAACATCGCTTAAAAGAGTTTGGAAGCTTAATTCACACTTTTCCGACCACACGAAGGGGTTTCCTTTCCTTGTTAACCGAGTCAGAGGAAGTGCTATCTGAGAGAACCCCTCAATGAAGCGTCGATAGTATCCAGCTAATCCGAGGAAACTCCTGATTTCAGTTATTGACTTCGGCCTCTCCCAAGCCATAACCGCCTTAATTTTTGTCGGATCAACTGAGATTCCCTCTTGGGAAATTATATGCCCCAAGAATTGTACACTACTCTCCCAGAAATCACACTTAGATAGTTCAGCGTACAACTTCTTCTCCCGAAGTACTTGTAAAACAAGTCGAAGATGTTGAGCATGCTCCTCGTCCAACCTCGAATATACCAAAATATCATCAATGAATACTACCACAAACTGGTCCAAGTACGGTTGAAAAGTCCGATTCATATAGTCCATAAAAATGGCAGGAGCGTTCGTTACTCCAAAGGGCATTACTACGTACTCGAAGTGCCCATATCGAGTCCGAAATGCTGTCTTTGGGATATCCTCCGACCTCACTCGGATCTGGTGGTATCCCGACCTCAAGTCGATCTTAGAGAACACAACGGCGCCTCGCAACTGGTCCTGTAAATCGTCAATCCGAGGTAGTGGATATTTATTTTTGATTGTCGGTTTGTTCAGCTGTCAGTAATCAATGCACATTCGCATACTACCGTCCTTCTTCTTTACCAATAACACCGGAGCGCCCCAGGGTGAGGCACTGGGTCGGATAAAGCCCTTTTCTAGTAATTCGTTTACTTGTTTCTTCACTTCGGTTAATTCCACCGAAGACATTCTATATGGCGCTCGGGACACAGGTTCTGCCCCGGGAATCAAGTCAATAGAGAAATCAATCTCCCGACTGGGAGGTAGTTCCAGAATTTCTTCCGGAAAAACGTCAGGAAATTCACAAACAATCGGAATATCACTTAGCAGGAGGTTATGCCGACCCTCTGAAGCGAATAAAACAACATACGTGGTTAGGACATCGCTCACCCCGTTCTTCATGTCAAGTTCCTGAGAGAAAACAATATTCTTCCGATAACAGTCGACCAACACATGATTAGCAGCAAGCCAATCGAGACCCAGAATAACATCTAAGTCCTTCAATGGCATACAGATAAAATTTACTCGAAAAGTACGGGCTTCGATTTGCATCGGCAGTTCTCTACACACTGTAGTTGCACGGAAAGTGGAACCTGTTGGAGTGGAAACAATAAGAGCGTTCTCCATTAAACCGATTGGCAGACCAAGCCGTCGCACACAACTTTCCGAAATAAAGGAATGAGTGGCACCTGAATCATAAATTACATCAACCAGATAACCACAGATGAGGCACTTACCCTGTACTAAATTGTCATTCCTCGTAGCTTCTGAAGCATCAAACGCAAATACACGCCCAGTCATGGCGTTCTGGGCATCGCTAGATTGGGCATCATATCTTCCCGATTGTTGGTTCCCTCTACCAGCTCCATTCCGGCCTCTCCTCGAAAAGTTGGAACCCCGGGTCCCAGAAGAGTTAGTTCGGTTGTCCGTCCTGCCCTGCTGCTGCCTCTGAGGGTAATCGGGCCTGAGGTTCCCTGGTTGTTCGCACTGGAAGCACACAATCTGATTGGCTTGGCAATGTTTGGCAATGTGACCTTCCTGACCGTAATTGTAGCATGTACGATTACCAGAAGGATTACCAAATCGACCAGTGGAACCCCGACCGGAAGAGGATGAGGAGGTAGCAGAAGACTTGCCACCCCGGAAGAATTGACTCATCCTCTTGAAGTTGAATCCTTTTGCCTTCAGTGGCTTTTTATCTCTCGACTGGGACGTCCTTTGTAACTGCACCTCTTCAGTTAGTCTTGCTTTGTTCACCAGGGTTGGGTAGTCCCTAATCTCCATTGGTACGATTACACTACGGAGCTCAATCCGTAGTCCAGCTTCGTATTTGGCGCATTTGCTACCTTCAGTCCCTTCTAACGAGAAAGGGTGGTAAAAATCACACAGCTCGTCAAACTTGCTGGTGTACTCAGCTATAGACATCCGGTCTTGCTCCAACTTCAGGAATTCTATTTCTTTCCGGATTTTGTAGTTGTCCGGGAAGTATTTAACAAGGAACCTCATTCGAAAATTCGCCCATACCAACGGCTCATTTGCTGTGTTCATCTGCACCTTCACTCGGGACCACCATACTCTAGCCTCTTCTTTTAGTTGGTAAGTAGCAAATAAAACCTTTTGCTCTTCAGAGCACTCAAAATATTCAAAAACCTTCTCGATATCCCTGATCCAGATGTATGCCCCGTCATAGTCATGTCCCCCTTTGTAAGTCGGAGGATTCCTTTTCAGGAATTTATCCAGAGTGGGACCGGACTCGGTCCTACTCATCAGCTGAGTAAATCTAGAGAAGAAATCATCTCTTCCCCCAGAACTAGTCTCTCCGGCCATTTAGTAATTCTACAATGAGCAAACACATCACCATTAATAACCAAGATCAGTCAGGGGATCGTAAACTTACCTTATATTCATAGAATATTACGCCAGTGGAGTGCCAAGGGAACGATGCCAGACCACACACAATCTCAATACAACGAAATACAATCAACCTTCATAAAACTATCACAATCACTAGATCGGCCCACACACCGGCTCTAGAAAGAACCGCTCTGATACCAAGTGTAACATCCTAGGTTATTTTTGCATTTATTTTTATTCAAACGATTACATCTTACGATAAATTTTTCCTTTTCTTGAAAATTAATCGATATTTAGTGAAAAGCATTTATTTTTACTGACTTATTCAAGTGACAGCAGTCACAGTTAGATTAATTAAATGAGGTCTAGAAAAGAAAAGCAAGTTAATTTAAGTACAACGGATGGGAGAAAGGGAATCAGGGCTTCTCGCTTGAGCGAGGCCCCTACTCGTCTAAGCGAGATTCCGGACTCTCACTTAAACGAGGTTTCTATTCGCTTGAGCGAATACCTTTCACACACCGGATTAGACAAGACATGCAGACAGACTCCCGCAAGTCTCACCCTAAAAATGATTCTGTTAATCAAAGGTTTGTCATAGCTACCACAACAACATATGTAAATGATAGTAATGTATTTTAAAATATAGATTTGCATTCGTCCGGTCTTGATTAAACACAACTAATTAGTAATACTTGGAAGTTCTCATATACATATATAACCCTATAGAGAGTCACTCAAAGTCACTCGGGTAGCCTGCTTGCTAACCCGTCGTCACATAACACTGATCATTTCAACATTAGATATCACAAGATCATAACATGATAACTCAACCACACCAGATCTTCCACTAATTAATGAACCCAGTCACACATGCACAAGCATAAACACACAACTATGTTTAGCAACATTTTCCTTAACCTGTTTACATTACCTCAATGACCTGAATAAGAAGCGAGTCCTATTCTAATTAATTATAACCCGAACACCCCCCTTACATTGGTTCCACGCTTCGATGATCTGCTCTCTGTGTCGATTCCTTCCTCTAAGCACTGGTTTCGCAGTCTCAACTCTGTCACTCAGTCTTCTGTTGCTTAACCTACTACCTACGGATCATAAAGTACAGCTCGTCACTTCAACGCCCTTAGTTCATGGACTGCATTTGGGCTCACACTCACCGGAGGAGTGGAGAACAGCCACGAATATAGCCATGCATGGCTTTAAACCGCTAAAGAATAAAAGGAATAAGGGAATCACAATTGGAACGGATCAGTAGACTCACCTTGAAGCCTCGATCACAGGAATAGGAATAAATTGAAGTTTGGACACAAATGGAGTCCCTCTCCAGCGCATGCAACTCAACGTTAAGAGAGGAGAAAAATGAAAGTGAAGGAACAGGCCAACAGCAAAGGTAGCTTGTAAATAATGAAGAGGGAAGGAAGAGAATTTCCTTATATATATATAGCTCATGGGCAAGATCGTCTTTTCCTTTATTTTATTTGTATTCTTACTAAATTTAATCAATTTCACTATATTAAATTATTGCATAGTTATCAAATCAATTACACGTATTTATTCCCTCAACGTTTAATTATTCACAATTCTCTAATACTTCGCAAGAGTATAGGCCCAATATAAATATCGGCCCCCGGTGTCCTAACTTAGTGTTCATACCTCGGAAATTCGAGCTACAACCTGAGAGGTCGGATATCTCATCCGTGCTCACCTCTTGGTTACCTACACCCGTTGTTTCAGTCATTATGAGGTTAATCCGGGCTATGACCCCGTGTGAGGCGCTCTCCTCACAACGGTTAGACCAGACCACCTAACTCTGTCTGCTCTTCTCCTACACTCCCGATCTTTAACTCCGCCTGCTCGCGCTTCTGAGACCGATCTCGACACCGGCTTTCTTATCTCTGGCTAAGACAGAACAAATATTAAATAAAACTTCTAAAACATTTACTAATCATTTCCCATTTCTTATAATTCTCATTAAAACATCAGGGATGTTACAACGTTTGCTAAAAGAAACACAGTCCACACCCTTGTCAACATTTTCATATCCTTCCGTAAGAGTCGGGTAGGACATTGGTTGGCTCCCATTTGAAAATGGTGGTCAGGAAGACAGAGAACAGATTCCACTTTGTGAACAAAATACACATAGCGCTCCTTCTTCAATCTTCCATATGTGCACAATTCATCTTCCTCCAAATGCAAGACATCTCCAAGGTGCTCATTGGTAGTGTCTCTATCGTAGGAAATCCAGTGACCCCTAACCCAACCTCATCGATCCATGGCACCCTCGGTCCACCAAGCGTTGGCATAAAATTTCTTCACTACTTCCGGGTCATATTTAACCCGAGGGTTTGCAACTCGCAACCACTTCTGTTGTCTGAGCATGTTCATGAAGGCATCACACCCACCTTCTCTCAAGTTAACTCGGCGCTCTGGAAGTATGGTCCAGTGGTGAATGCTATGGAATCACTTCTCGGTTTCTTTGGTCTTAAATTTCTGATTCAAAGCAGGAGAAGACCCAGATGTGCACTTTCGTTTGCCTTTTTCCTTGTGCACAGCGGCTCGTTCCTGTCCTCATTGTATTTCCTGGGCGTTTTTGGTCTTTGCCATTGTCTAAAATCACATTGAAACACACCATTTTATTAGTATGCAACATGTACATTATGGACAAGCAAAGGTTTAACAATAGTTGAAATTGTATATTATGGCTAATGAGATACAATCACATTTATGGTTAAACAATTATAGTGAAGTTTAATGGAACCACTAAACATCAACCAATCATAAATATAGAACATAGCATAACCAAAAATAGAGCATGACCAAAAATTTCAACAGTTGCTAAAAAATCTGTTCTATTGATGCCATTAGTCGAAAACAGAACATGGTCATTTATTCTTGCCAATACAAAGTATGATCAAAAACTTCACACAGTTGCATGCATTATATTCAAACACACTAGAAAAACAGAGCATGCTTCTTACTAATGGTCTCACTACCTAAATCTAGGGCATGGTTGTCATATAACTTACATTATGGAAAACAGAAGTACAAAGGTGAAAACCAAACCGTAAATGGAATCATCATTAATCTAAGCAACATTTAAGCTTTAAGAACATGAATAACATGAAAAAGTTGGGGAAGATGAACTAATGAATAAGAAATGAGAAAACTTACTTGAGAACTGTGGAAATGAAAGAAAAACAAAGACTTAATGAACAATAATAAGGGAGAAACTGGTGGAAACACTTCGAAATCAAAGACGAAAGTGAGAAGAGTTCGTGGGCGGAGAGGTTTTAAAAAAGAAAGATGTTTTGTAACTGAAGAATGAATATTAATTTCCTTTTAAAAACCTCAACCGCTTAAATTCGCTTAAGCAAGATCCAATCGCTGCAGCGAATTTAAGTTTCAAAAATGAAAAGTCTTAACCTTCGCTTAAGCGATGATGATTCGTGCCAGCGAAAGTCGAGTGAGAAAGGTACCTGTTGCTTTATAAATCCTTTCGCTCTTATGAAATAATTTTTGCTCAGGCGAACAGATATATGTTAGACACTGGACAAATCTCGCTGGGGCGAAATAAATTACGCTTGAGCGAGTCTTTAAAGTTTCTTTTCTGGACAAAAATCACTTGAGTGTGTGGTAATCGCTTAGGCGATTTTGTTCCAGTGTTTAATTGAAGAGATCTCGCTTGAGCGGGTTTTAATTCGCCTGAGCGAATGTTGCAGAAAAGTAAAATTTTTCAAAGTTGTGAAAACTCTGCATAATTCGCTTGAGCGGGTTTCAATTTGCTTAAGCGAATTTTGTCCAAAGGCTATTTCTTCATTCTTGGCCTGAGCGAAAATTAATACCATTCAAGTGAAAGTCATATTCGCTTGGGTGAAGTGTGAGTCGCTTAGGCGAATTTTGTCCAGTATCAAAATTGTAGTTGTTCGCTTAAGCGACTTGCAATGGCTTTGAGCGGAAGTGGTTGTAGGGCTTATTTGCTTGAGCGAAGTGGTATTCGCTTGAGCAAATTTCCCTATACTTGGAAATTTTAATCTTCCACTTGCATTTTCTTCACAAACTCATCTTATTATTCCATCCTTTAGTTTTTTTGATCTTCACACTCACTTATAAAACACATCATCATCATACAAAAGAATTCAAACAACTAAAAGTTACAACAAATCAAACACACTGGGTTGCCTCCCAGTTAGCGCTTCTTTAACGTCATTAGCTCGACGCCTGATTCTTTTCACTTTGGATTCTGAAAGTGGATTAGCATGTGACTATTATTTGATGAATCTGACATAACATGGACATCCATATCCAACTCTGCGAAACAACAAATTTCTATCTAATTAATGTTATAAACTAAGTAAATATAACCACATACATAATAATACTCAGTGTTTCAATATACTAATAAAACATTCATAAGTAGAAAATCCTAAAAATTATCATAAATAATTTAACTCACGTGCCAACATTCATAAGTCATGAAGAAAATTCTAAAAATTATTACAAATAACTCCTAATAATTAATATAACATAAAAACATCAAACCAAACCATCCACCCAACCCTTTCTCCTATCTTTAGACATAAGTAGGAAAATCTTCCTCCAATTTAGGTCAACAAAATACCCAATAGCCTTGTTATAAGAGGTAGTGCCAACACCAGGTAACTTATCTAATGTAGTCATGCAATTTGTAATAGAAAATTCTTCAGTAGCTTCATTGGGTTGTGATTTGTAACGTTCAGCCTTGGCTATATCTCTTTCCTTTCTAGCAAGGATAGATTGGGACCATGCATCCATCAGCGCATCAATCTTATCCCTTTTAGAATTTTTTTTAATCCTTCTACTACAATCTAAAGACTCCAAATCAACATCATAATTACGTTTTCCTCTGCTACCACCCTCACCTCTACTACCAGCATCACCTGCACAACCCTCACTTATACCAATTCCACCCCCATATACGCCTAGATATTCTTCCTCAATTTTGTGCTCTTCTTCCGAACTTTGAGATGCTATAGTTGAAGCATTATGAAAAGCACCAATTGCTGAGGAACTACTGAAGACAATATTCAATAATGGGTATAACTTGCAACCTTTTTTCTTGAAAGATTTGTATATTTTATCTCGCTGCAATTTATTAAATTAATTCATTAATATATTATGTCGTCAAAGGGTAAGAAAATTAACAATTTGAAGCAACATTCATACCTTAAAAAATTCATCCCAAACTCCATTTTCAGCAGACACAATATTGTTATTAGAGTCCCATGTAACACCAGTTTTACTTATTAGCTCACTGAATTTTGAATGCACACCTCGCATTCGGTGGTATTTTGCCTTCAACTTATCAGCACCATATCTTTTTGCAAATTTCATAAATATAATTTCATCCATTTCTTCCCAATCAGTTGTTTTAAAAGTTGGATGACCATTGGGATCCCTATTGACCCTATCTGCTAAGATCTCTAAGAAATACTTTTCATATTCTTCACTCTACTCTATAGCCTCCCCATGTTGAGCATGCCCACCCATCTATTTAACAACCCAAAAGTAAAAGATTAATTTTAATCTCTTAGATAAAAACTCATAAAATATTAATTATGAATTAAAAAAATTACAATAAAAAGACTTTCTACTGATGAACTAAATCAGAAATTAAAAGAAATTAAATCAGAATAGTTTGTGTATAATCGGTGCACATCTAATATATATTTGACTATTGTTGTCTATAAAGGCAAATTAGAAGGGGAACAAATGAAACTAAAAGCAGATGCTCCACTGTAAGGTTTGTATAAAATAAAAGCAAAGTTTATGGCAAAGAGACAGAACTAAGGTAGAGAACAGAAAGAGGTTGAGACAAAAATTGTCCGTTCCTGTGCTATTGATGCTTTCAAGACCCATAAGCAATTATCTTTTTTGTATTCTCATTTTGCACAGGGTGGATTCCTAAGTAACCAAGTGATAACAAAAGGTAAATCCAGAAAAATAAACAGGACAAGGCAAATGGAAAAGCAACAAGAACCTTTATCTAGCTAATCATTATCTAATGATAAATTTATAGTGAAATAAAGGTCCTTTTTTTTCTCTTGATAAAAGTACTAATGGATGTACTAACCTTCTACTGTTTGAATGCAAAGTAGCCTACCCACCTATGTGAAATAGTTTACTTATGATCTGCGTAATTTTCTTTGCTTTCATATATAAAACATATTAAAGTGTAATAGTTTACAAAAAAAGGTGTTTTAACGACAAACTACAATAAGTTTGGTAATGTTTCAGCCACTCTAAGTTTACCCGTGTGGCAATTTTTCTAGGGAACTTTAAGAGATGGAAGGCGTGTAGCAATGAAGACTCTCAGTTGGGTCACGGCAAGGAGTTAGAGAATTTTTGGCTGAAATTAAAACTTTGTATAATGTCAAACATCCGAACCTTGTTGATCTAGTGTTTATTTGTGTATTAGAGGGATGTGAAGCAAGGGTGATGTAAATATGTACTCATTCATAAATTGCATGTAGTAGGGTATATGATGTAGAGTTGTTGTAGTTGCAGAATATATGAATACAGAAACAAGTGGCATGGCTTTCGTGCTCTAGTACATCAAAGCATGCACTTGGCCACTTACGCATGACTTGTCTTAGAATCTTTCTATGTACATGAAAGCAAGTGGACAAAGATCAATATTTACAATGGAAGCCCAAAATGCACGCTACAGAACATGTTCCAACACTTACCTCTACCTCACACCTTCAGGCTATAGCTGTAGGATTAATGCTCCTATATCTCCTTTAATATATATCATCCCTTTAATTTACTAATATATATATATATATATAATTTTCAATAAAATCTTGTTGAACTGATTAGATTTTACATTCAAGGGCCTAGTCGTACATTAGTCTACGAGTATGTGGAAAATGACAACCTTGATAGTGCAATACTTGGTACATGCTTGTTATATAGTATTAAGTCACAACTCACAAACATCAAACTAGACTGGAGAAAAAGATCTGCTATTTATATAGGTACTACTAAGGGTCTTGCATATCTTCATGAAGAACTTGCACCTCATATTATGTACAGAGACATCAAAGCTAGTACTGTACTGCTTGACAAAGACTTAATCCTAAAATAAGTGATTTTGGGTTGTGAAGAAATATTTGCAACAGGTTGGTACAAAGACTTGACACAGTAGCTGTAGGATTAATCCTAAAATATCTGCTATTTCCAGATGACATCACTCACATTAGCAAAAGTTGTAGTTACTGGATTACATATGTTCCAATTTTTGTTTGGAAAAAGGAATGTTCTAATTTGTACATTAATATTTTTGCTTTTTGAAAATTGAAATTTGGTCAAGTTATACTTGATTAAGGATCATGGCACTGATTAATGCTAAACCTTGCTTTATACAGTAGTTACTTAGCACTGAAATATGCATTACATGGGCAGCTAACTAAGAAGGCTGATACATACAGCTTTGGGGTTCTTGTACTCAAAATAATTAGTGGCAAAAGTAGCTCCAGGACAAATAGGGAAGAATCACACAATATTGTATTATAAATTGATCTATAACTAGAAATTCAAGTAGCATGTATATTATATTTGTGAAGTGACTTTACATGCAGTTTAGTCTAACAATATTATGAGACATGCATATAAAGGGGGACCCCAAGTTGTGAAGAAACCAACCTGTTGCAATGAGGGTACTGTGTGCCTTATGAAGAAAAGACGCTCTTAAGATCGAGGAAGAAGACACACCTCTGCCTGAGGAAGAACACGTGTGAGAGGCTGGAGAACAAATGAATGAAGATGACGTGCGATGGGAAATTTTGGGAAATCTGGTGCATCAGTCCTTTGGAACAAATGAATGAAGAAAAGAAGCTTTTATAATCAAAGAAGAAGACACACAGGGCAGAGGAAGAAGACGCGCGGGAGAATGAAAGCAGAGACGCGATACAATAGAATAAAATTTAGAAAATAGACTGAAAGCAGAGGCGTGAGAGAATCGAATAAAATTTAGAAAACCGCCTTTTCTAAATTTTCTATTTTCTTAGAAAACACTTTAAAATAGTTTTTTGATTTTCTTAAAAAATTGAAAATTAGTTTTCTATTTTTCCAAAAAAATTTAAAATATTTTATAAATAAACAACTTTTTTAATTTTCTAATTTTTCTAAGAATAATTTTCTATTTTTCTAATAAACACAGCAGAAATGGGAGCCCCACCTGACAGAGATGCATGGTTGGCTTCCATTGGATTCACTATTCCCTCTGAGGACGTACCCATGGCAGCTGATCTCCCATCATCTTCAGAGCAGGACAAAGAGAATGCGGATCAGGATGATTGATTTTGTTGATCCGTATTTTGTTTATTATGATATTTTTATGTAATGACTTGACATTATTTTAAGTGTTTCCTGAACAACGAATTCTCTTTTATTTTAGTTGTAATGAAATTTTATTTCTTTGTTAAAATTGCTTGTTATTATTCTGTTTTTTGGATGTATCGGTAAATTCATGCATCCCAATCCGACCACGTGTTTCCCATTCACAGCCACTCAGGTAAAAGGGGAAGTATTTTTCTGACTCCTTAATTGATATTCTGACTCACTAATTGCTAAAATATGTTTATTGTTTAATTTCAAATCCATCTTAATAAGTTAAAGTTTGCTGATTCTTAGGCTTTAGTCGGATAAATTAATTGATCGGCTTTGTTTAACTCATGATCCCTGGCCATAACTATTTCATTATTAATTAATTGTTTACTCGGCATGCTAGTTAGTAATCTGAATGTATGACCTTACATTAAGTTTGGGGACATGACTGGCTGATTAACTGTTATATTCGTAGCTTTTGAGCCTGTTTTATTCTTTTCCGAGTGAACTTGCATGCTAGTTAGTGAGACAGAATTTGCTTTAATACTTGTTAATTGATTGTATGCCAGCCAATCGGAAATGATGAAGGCCTTCTTTGTTAATTTAGCCAGGGCCAAAAATTAGCCTTCCTAATATTTTTAATTATCCTTTGACCCAAAAATTATGTTTGAGCCTGAGACCCTTTTATTCTGTTTATTCACCTAATGTTACAAGCCTATTTATCTCGAAAAAAATCGACTGATTTACCCCTGGATGTTCCAATGATGAATTGCTCAGTCTTACTTATTGCTAGGGACTAGCAAGTTCTAAGTTTGGGGATGAAGAGTGTGCCTAACATCAATTAAGGACACACTCCGACCTTGGTTATAGATGAATAAATAGAGAAATGAAGGGAGAAATAGAAAAATAGAAAAGCTGAGAAGAAAAAATGAAAAAAAAGGAAAAAGGTGCAAAGCACCGATTGAAAAAAAATGTGATCGGAAAAAGATGGAAAAGAAGAAAGAAAAGGAAAAGTCCGAAGGACTAAAAGAAAAAGAAAGTGCAAAGCACCGTAAGTTATTAAGTTAGCATTCACTCGGAAAATAATGGAGCTTGCTAAGTAGAGGCAGTTAAGTTAAAAATTGAGTGGATACATCTTGTAACCCGGCATTCACTCAGAAAACAATAATTGAGCCTATAGCCCAGCCCCATTATAAGCTTAAAAAGCCCTTACTGATCTGATTGTGTTGGCATATGGCATGACGTGTAGAACTGTTGCAAGCCTATGTTTATCTAACAAGTATGCAGGTGATGAGTGCATTCTATTTACCCTATACACCGAGAGAAGAGTGAAACATCGACCCAGTAAGGAAAGCATCAACAGCTTGTTTCCCAAAGGAGGTGTAAGTTATTATACTTTTAGAAATTGCGAAAAGAAAGCATGGTCGGTATTCAATAATTATAGCATGAACTAAGTTAAGGAAAGGTTGATTGTGTTGAATAACAGCTTGTTAGTTAATTAATCTGAATATTTGCTTGAGGACAAGCAAGTTTTAAGTTTGGGGATGTGATAAGTCTTGAAAAGACTTAATTAATTCTGCCTTTTTATTTAACTTAATTCATTGTTTAGTGATTAGTTTAGCCTTATTATTTAATTAATTGCTAATAATTTATAATTTATTTAATTATTTCAAAAGTGCTTAATTTATGTAAAAAAACTGATTAAAAACATTAATTAGTTAAGAAATTGAGTTTTCATTAACCCGGCATACAAATACTGGACAATCAGTAAACAAATGCTGGGCAAATTAGTTGTTTATTGGTGCAGGAAAAAGAGCGCTCAAGCTAAAAGGAAAAAGCCGAGCGAGAATTGGAAAATCTAAGTGAGACTTCACAAATCCGATTGAAAAGAGTCCAAAAGATACCGACTCCAAAATAGAATAGGGAACCGATTGAAATAAAAAGAAGAACCCGAGCGTCAATTTTAGAGTGCTGATTGAATAATCAATTCGCTCAAGCGAGAGTTAAATTCGCTCAAGCGAGGGTCAAAATTCGTTCAAGTGAGCAAGTTCGCTCAAGCGTAAAGGCTGATATTTAAAACATTGATTGTTCCCTCCAGAAGACACTCAGCACCAGTGTTGTTTCCTGCTGCCTTCTCTCCTACTTCTGCACCTTAGTAATTTAAGTAGTGAGTTGTTACTAGTTAGTGATGCGCTGTTATTAGCTAATGATGAGTTGTAATCTGTTAAGAGCTGAGCTGTAATTAGTTAGTTATTCTATAATTATGTAATTAGTTAGTTAGTCTAGTTATTAATTTAAGTTTCTAAGTTATTAGTTAAGTTAGTTAGTTAGGTAGATGCCTATAAATGTGTTTGTACATATTCTGTAAAGAAGAGAGACAGATTCACATAGAATACATCGAACACAATTCATTCAAACTTCAAACATCTCACTACTTCATTTTCTCTCTCTAAATCCTCTCCTCCATGACGTTCCACAATCCTTCGATGGAACCGAAGTCAATGGAGTTCTAAATCCCTAAGGTTGGGATTGCGAAGGTTAGCAATGGAATCTTAAAGCTGTGAGCGAGGAAATCAACTTCTAGATCCTGAGGTGAACAAGCTGAGGAGTGAATCTGAATTGCTGGATTGACAAATCCAGAACTGATGAAGAACTTTGCTAGTGAGGAATCATGGTTGAAGCTTAGGTAACTTCCATCTTTCTAACTAGTTCAGGCCTAATCAATTTAGTTGAATAGTTAGAGTTCAACCTCCAATTTCGCATTATATTCTTAGGTTAATTGAGCACTTAAGGAATTAAGGTTCGATGCTTAAGGATTAGTGTTTTTCACCTAAGGAATTAGGGAATAACCACAAGCGGATTGTCCTCTGGATTATGAAGTTTGATTATACTTTAATTGCATGTTTCTTGATGAATTTGTGAACCGAAGCAATCCTGACCTGTTTTCTATTAATCACCTTTCATATTTCATCTTAACACTATCTCTGGAAATACAAAAACAACTAGAAAACATTAAAACAACAAAAGCCGAATGAACTTTTTGTGCTTGTGTTGGTTCAGCTTGTACTAGTCTGAGATTGAGGTACTTACCACAATCCCTGTGGGATGATCAAATATAATACAATTTTAACAACTGGTGCGCTTGCCAAAGCGTAAATCTTCTGAGAATTACATATCAAAATAATGACTCGGAGATTTGGCATCAAGTTAATGGCGCCGTTGCTGGGGATTGTTGAGTAATATCAATAATCCTTGGACCGGTACTAGACTGAACCATTTACTTTTGTTTACATTTAATACGTAGTTTGAATTTTGTTTTTATTAGTAGTAGTTTGTTGTTTTCGTGTAGCTGTAGTCGTAGCTGTGAATTGTTCTTTTGTTTGACATTTGTCGTATGCAGTCAAGGAGCAAAGGAGAGTTTTTCTTCTTTGATCCTAATATCGACTTGTTAAAACGTAAACTGAGAAAAGAGAAAAAGCAAAAAGAACAAAAAGAAATGGAACAGAGGAGAGTTACATTAGGTGACTACTCTAGGCCGACTGAAGAAGGATCGCAATCTAGCATCCTTAGGCCACCAATTTCAGCAAATAATTTTGAACTTAAACGAGTTTTACTGCAGTTGGTAAGAAATGAACAATTCGGAGGAAGTGAGGTTGAGGATCCAAATTTGCATCTAGCAACCTTCCTCCAAATTTGTGATATAGTAAAAATGAACGGAGTCCCTGAAGAGGCAATCCGACTGAGATTGTTTCCATTTTCTCTAAGGGACCGAGCAAAAGCCTGGTTGCAGAGTCAACCAAGAGGCAGTATTTCCACTTGGGAGGACTTACAAAGAAAAGTTTTGATTAAATACTTTCCTCCTTCTAAATATGCGAAGTTGTGCAATGAAATCACGTGTTTCCAACAAAGAGAAGGTGAATCTTTGATGGAAGCATGGGATCGGTATAAAGAGAGTTTGAGGAGATGTCCTCATCATCAGATTTCTGATGTGCAACAGGTGACTATTTTTTATAATAGTGTCAGGCCAGCTACCAGGGTTTTGATTGATGCCTCAGCTGGAGGCTCATTAACAACTAAAACTGTAGAAGAAGCCATAGAGCTGATTGACGTTATGGCTTCTAATGAATGTCTGATTAGTGAGAGGAGCCAAGTCCTTAAGAGAGGGATATTAGAACTAGAAGCACAAGATGCTTATCTGGCTCAGAGTAAGCTGATGACTCAGGCTTTGGAGAAACTAAGCATACAGATTTCAGAACTCCAAAAGCCGAGTCAAGTTTCTATGATAAGTTGTGATTTTTATGGTGGAGACCATGAGAATGGAATGTGTGATCCAAATGTGCCTTCCGAGCAAGTGAACTATATGGGGCAGTAACAATATCAAAGGAATTATCCTTCTAATTCCTTTAATCCTAATTACAGGAATCACCCCAATTTTTCCTAGCAGAAAGGTCCATATTTGAATCAGAACATCCCACAAAATCAACCCACAAATAGACCACAACAACTTTCTCACCCTCCTGTTAAAGAAAAGTCAGAACTTGAGAATGTACTTTCTCAGTTCATCCAGGCCACTCAGGCCAGTTTCAAAAATCAGGAAGCGTCCATAAGAAATCTAGAAAATCAAGTCGGACAGCTTTCTAAGCAATTAGCTGAGAGGCAAGTAGGCAATTTCCCTGGAGATACCGAGGTAAATCTATGGGAACATTGCAAGGCTATAATCACTAGGAGTGGAAAAATTATTTCTCCATCTCCGAGTCAGGAAATAAGCTCAGAAAAAAATAAAGAAAAAGAAATAATGCAAGAAACTGAGCAGGTTAATAATGAAGCTAAAAATGAAAATGAAACAGAAAAAGAAAAAGAAAATAAAGTCCACCAAAAGAAAAAGAAAAAGGTTGATCTGATTCTGGAGGAAGCTTCTAAGCTGACTCCTAAAAAACTGAGAAATGCTCTATTTCCGCACAGGTTTAAAAAGCAAATAGAAGAGCAAAAGTTTGCTAGGTTCTTAGATGTATTCAAGAAACTTCACATAAATATCCCTTTTGCCGAGGCATTACAGGAGATGCCTTCTTATGCAAAATTTTTAAAAGAGCTATTGTCTAGGAAGAGGAAGCTTAAGGGGGATGAAATGATTGCTCTCACTCAAGAGTGCAGTGCAATCATTCAAAAGAAACTTCCTTAAAAGCTAGAAGATCCTGGATCTTTTACAATACCATGTGCAATTGGGGATATTCAGGTAGGAAGTGCTCTTTGTGACCTAGGAGCTAGTATAAATCTGATGCATCTATCTTTGATGAAAAAACTGGGAATTAATGACCTGCAACTGACTCGCATGTCTTTGCAGTTGGCTAACAGGTCTATTAAATATCCCCAGGGGATGCTGGAAGACCTGTTAGTTAAAGTAGACAAATTTATCTTCCCAGCAGATTTTATAGTGCTGGATATGGAGGCTGATCGAGAGATTCCTTTGATCTTAGGTAGACCCTTCCTAGCTACAGGCAGAGTATTGATTGATGTAGAAAAGGGTAAACTTATGCTGAGAGTTCAGGAGGAGCAGGTAACCTTTAATGTCTTCAATTCCATGAAAGATCCGACTGAAAGGATGGATTGTTTAATGATTGAAGAAATTAAAAGTTACCAGACTCCAACGCTTGTAAAAACTGAGGAAGAGGCCTTACGAACCTTTTTGGAGGATGACTTTGACTCCAAGACTGAGGAGTTAAATGACTCTCACTCGAAAATGCTGAACCTACTGGAAGTATTGGAAGTAGGTGATTTTGAAAAAGAAAAGAAAAATGATTTGAAAATTACTGAAGTTGAGAAAGGAAAGGAAGTTTCTGAAGAAAAATGTGATTTAAAACCTTTACCTTCTCATCTGAAATATGTTTTCCTGAGAGGGGACGAAACACATCCTGTCATTATTAATGCTGACTTAAAAGAAGAGGATGTTGACAAATTAATAGGGGTTTTAAAGGCACATGAATCTGCGATTGGCTGGAATATTTCTGACTTGAAGGGAATTAGTCCATCATTTTGTATGCACAAAATTCTAATGGAAGATGATTATTCCCCTGTAGTTCAGCCACAACATAGATTGAACCCCATAATGAAAGAGGCTGTCAGGAAAGAGGTGGTCAAGCTTCTTGATGCAGGAATCATCTATCCTATCTCGGACAGCGCTTAGATCAGTCCGGTCTAAGTGGTGCCCAAGAAAGGAGGGATGACAACTGTTAAAAATGAAAAAGGTGAAGTCATAGCTACTAGACCGACCACAGGATGGAGAATGTGTATAGACTATAGAAGGTTGAATGACTTCACTCGGAAAGACCACTTTCCCTTACCGTTTGTTGACCAGATGCTTGAGAGACTATCGGGTCATGAATACTACTGCTTCCTTGATGGTTACTCGGGTTATAACCAAATTGTGGTTGACCCAAAAGATTAAGAGAAGACAGCATTCACCTGTCCATATAGAATTTTTGCCTATAGGCACATGCCATTCGGTTTGTGTAATGCTCCAGCAACCTTTCAAAGGTGTATGCTGGCAATCTTTGGGGACATGGTGGAGAAATTCATTGAAGTATTCATGGACGATTTCTCTGTCTTTGGTAGTAGTTTTGATACATGCCTCAGTAACCTATCTAAGGTGCTGGTGAGATGCCAGGAGGCTAACCTTGTCCTTAACTGGGAAAAATACCATTTTATGGTTAAGGGAGGGATAGTCCTTGGCCACAAAATCTCTGCTGAGGGCATTCAAGTGGACCGGGCCAAAATAGAAATCATTGAAAAACTTCCTCATCCGATCAATGTGAAAGGAGTGAGGAGTTTTCTAGGATGTGTTGGCTTTTACAGAAGATTTATAAAAGATTTTTCAAAAATAGCTAAGCCTTTGACCGACTTGCTTGTAAAAGATCATGTGTTTGTGTTTAATGAAAACTGTGTCAAGGCTTTTGAAAAATTGAAACAAAGTTTGATTTCAGCTCCGATCCTTGCAGCACCCGATTGGTCTTTACCGTTTGAATTAATATGTGATGCAAGTGACTTTGCAGTCGAAGCTGTGCTGGGTCAGAAAATAGGAAAATTAACTCATGTAATTTATTATGCTAGTAAAGTGTTGAACGAAAATCAAATACATTACACCACTACTGAAAAAGAAATGCTTGTTGTGGTGTATGCATTTGATAAATTTCGTGCTTACTTAATTGGGGCCAAGGTCATTGTATATACAGATCACTCGGCAATCAAGTACTTACTAGCTAAGAAAGAATCTAAGCCGAGACTGATCAGGTGGGTTCTGTTACTCCAGGAGTTTGACTTAGAAATACGAGACAAAAAATGAGTAGAGAACTCAGTTGCCGATCAACTGTCTCGTCTGGAAGGTGAATCGGATTCTATTTTAATAAAAGAAGAATTTCCAGACGAGAGGTTGATGGTAATTATCACCGGGCCATGGTATGCTGATATGGCCAACTTCAAAAGTGCCTCGGTGGTACCTGATGGCTGGACATCCTAAATGAAGAAAAAATTCTTTCATGATAGTAAAACCTTCCTTTGGGATGATCCATTTTTGTATAAAATAGGAGTAGATGGAGTGATCAGGCGATGTGTGCCTGAATCTGAGCAAGAAAGGCTCTTGTGGCATTGCCACGACTCCTATTATGGAGGTCATCATGATGCCTCCCGTACAGCAGCAAAGGTTTTACAGAGTGGCTTTTATTGGCCGACTATCTTTCAGGATGCTAAAGTGTATGTCAAAAGGTGTGATAAATGTCAAAGGAGCGGAGGTCTCTCTGCTAAAGCTGGCATGCCTTTGACAAACATTTTAGTTGTGGAATTATTTGACGTCTGGGGTATCGACTTTATGGGACCATTTCCAAAGTCGTTCTCCAACGAATATATATTTGTTGCTGTAGATTATGTCTCCAAATGGGTGGAGGCAATCCCGACCAGAACCAATGATGCACATGTGGTGCTTAGGTTCATTAAGAAGAATATTTTCTCTAGGTTTGGAGTTCCGAGAGTGCTCATTAGTGATAGGGGTTCACATTTTTGTAATAAAATAATAGAAAAAGCCCTGCGTCACTATGAGGTTTTACATAAGATATCCACTCCTTACCATCTACAAACTTGTGGACAAGTTGAGCTGTCAAATAGAGAAATCAAGAGAATTTTAGAGAAAGTGGTTGGGAAATCTAGGAAAGATTGGTCAGTAAAATTAGATGATGCATTGTGGGCCTACAGAACAGGCTTCAAAACTCCAATTGGCATGTCCCTGTATCAATTAGTTTACGGTAAGGCTTGTCATCTCCCTATGGAGTTGGAACACAAGGAATGGTGGGCCACAAAGCTATTAAACATGGATTGTGACCAATCCCAGGAGGAAAAATTTTTGAAACTCCATGAACTAGAGGAGTTCCGACTCAACGCTTATCAAAGTGCCTCTATTTATAAGGAGAAAACAAAGAGGTGGCACGATAAGTGGATCAATAAGAAGGAGTTTCAAAAGGGTGATCAGGTTTTGTTATTTAATTCCTGGCTGAGACTCTTCCCTGGAAAACTTAGATCTAAGTGGTCGGGGCCTTTTACTGTAAATAAGGTTTTTCCTCATGGTGCAGTTGAGCTGAAAGACCCGACCACCGATCAGATCTTTAAGGTAAATGGCCAGCGACTCAAACTCTACTTTGGAGGAGAGTTTGATAGACAGAAAACCTCCTTGTTACTGCAGGCATCCTCTTAGATGCAAAAAGGTCAAGCTAGTGACCTTAAAGAAGCTCTCTAGGGAGGCAGCCCTACGTTCCGAGTGTTTTATTTTGTGCTTTGTGTCGGAATTAATAAAAAGAAAACTAAAAATTTAGTGAATAAAGTTTGAATAAAATTTGTGAAGTTTTGAAGAAGGGAGTCTGAGCCTGATTCTTCCATTTCGCTCAGGCGAAGCACTTGTAGCTTAGGCGAGAAGCTGCTGCTGTTGTTTCACGCTTAAGCGAAAGTTTACTGAGCTTGAGCGAGAGTAGTACACTCGGATAACTGTTACTCATTCTTAACCCTTTTTCCCGACTGAACTTCACTCGTCATTTTCCAAATTTTGATGTGAATAAAAAGGGAGACTTTAATAAATGATTTCTGATCGTTGATTTAATAAACGGGTCAGATGATGAAGGGTGATTTATTTCAGTCAGCCTTTTATCACTCGGATTCATCACTCATTACAGTCAGTTTTGTATAAATTAGTCTCCTATTCACTCAGTATTTTTTCTTGTCAGTCTTGTGTTCACTCGGTCTTTCATTTTTCTTTTTTATCCATTCGGCTTTCTCACTCAGTCTCTCATTCCCTCACCCGATCTCTTTCACTCGTTCTCTATTCACTCGGTCACTCTTTCATTCTTCCACTCGTTACTTATTCACCCGATCTTTTTCACTCATTATTTCATGAATGCTTCGTCTTCCGTTTTTCTTTTTCATCCACTCAGTATTTTCATTCACTCAGTTTCCCCTGTAGTTGTTCTTTTATCCACTCAGTTTATCTCCTTCTTATTCTGTCTTTCACTCATGTTTATTCGCCCGGTCAGTCAGTCATTCTTCCGTGTTCTTCCACTCGTTTTTCCGTTCTCCGACCACTCGTTGTTCATTCATTCATTTTTCATTCTTACCCGGTATAATCCACTCGGTATTCATTTACTCGTTGTTTCGTTCCATCTAAATTCTTTCGTGGTTTTCTCACAAACCTCTCTGTATTTTTCTTTTTCATCCACCCTCAATCTACTCGTCTTTCTTCTATTTATTTCACTCTTTCTTTTTCGTTCCTCACCTGTCATTCAGTCTTTCATTACCGCAATCTATCTTTTATCCATTCGTTCTTCCACTTGTTGTTTCATTCACTCAGCTTTGCTCTTATTTTTCCGTTCGTCTTTTATTCATCGGTTCTTCTATTTACTCATTCCTTCTCTACACTCGTTGTTTTGTTTACTCTTCCACTCGTCCTTTACCACTCAGTATCTCCATCACTCGGTATCTTTCTCCATATTCACTCGATTTTTTATTCACTCGGTCATTTTCTTTTCACTCTTTCACTCGGTCTCTTCCTCTGCAGTCTTCCATTCACTGTCTCCCATTCGATCACTCAGTCTTCATTCATTCGTTCACTCTAATTCACTCGTCCTTTATTTACTCTGTCAATCTCCCACTTATTCATTCTCCCACTCGTTCTTCCATACACTCTTCCAATCGTTATTTATTTCACTCTTTCTTTCTTTCACTCGGTCTTACTTTCATTGTTCTTTCTTCCACTCGCTTTTCTGTTCACTCGCATCTTAATGCAGTTGTTCACTCGTCTCTCATGTACTCTACTTCATTCATCCATTCTTTCACTCGTTCTTGTATCCATTCGTCCTTCATTCACTCAGGATCATTTCCATTTAGTTTTCATTCACTCGGGATCCTGTATTCATTCACGTGTTGTTCTTCCATTTGTTCTTCCACTCACTCTTTCATTTACTTATCGCCTTCATTCATTTGTTATTTTTCATCGTTTGTTCATTCATTCGTCTTCTTCATCACTGTCACTCATCTTTCATGAATCCACTCAGCATCTCTTCCCACTCTCACTCAATCTTCAACCTATTCAGTATGTGAGCCGAGTGAGAGTGCTTTTAAAAAAATATTAAAATAATAATAATAATAATAATAATAATAATAATAATAATAATAAAGTAATAAATAAAGCTAGAGTATACTTACCCGTTTCGTGAGTAGTGACTTCAACAGTATAAAAACCTTTCAGCGTCCAAACCCTAAATTCCTACGCTGAAACTTGGGTTGAAGACGAAAAGGCACCTTCTGATTCCTAAGAAAGGTACCATCTTTCCACTTATTTCACTTATTTCATTCACTTCTAAGTACATGCTTAGTATTTTCCTGTTTCTTTGTTAAGATTCTTCCATTGTTCATAGCCATGCATCTCACATTTTTGGTTTGTTGTGTTTCTTTTGGATTTCTGTACTTATTTTCATTTAGGTTGTTTATCAACATTTATTATCATTAACCATGAAAAGAAGATCACAGAGACTCCTGCAAAAACCTAGACCAAATTTTGCAGAAGGAAGTGTGAGAAAAAAGCAAACAGATAACGAAAAGGAAGTGGCAACCATAAGTATATATGATTCTTTTGAACATGCACCCAGTCAAAGTCAAGCTGAAAGGAATGCATCTCCTTCAGTTTAGAGGAATGCATCCCCTACAGTTGAACAGAACGAATCGCCAAAAGTTGAAAGTTTTGACAGGCCCAGGTTCAGAGATGTTAAGGCTGCTGAAGAATATGATATAAAGTTTAAAACCAGAGAGCCCGAGCGTCCCAGGCAATCTGCAGGAGCCGGTTCTTCTTCTTCTGACATTTCTATGGTGTTGTAGGAATTGCAGGTCATGAAGAAGATGTAACTTGGAATTTATGATCGGGTCTTGAACCACGATCTCATGCTCAAGAAGATTGCCACCAAATTGAGGGTAGAGCACACAGCAGAAATGGGAGCCCCACCTGACAGAGATGCATGGTTGGCTTCCATTGGATTCACTATTCCCTCTGAGGACGTACCCCTGGCAGCTGATCTCCCATCATCTTCAGAGAAGGACAAAGAGAATGCGGATCAGGATGATTGATTTTGTTGATCCGTATTTTGTTTATTATGATATTTTTATGTAATTACTTGACATTATTTTAAGTGTTTCCTGAACAATGAATTCTCTTTTATTTTAGTCGTAATAAAATTTTATTTCTTTGTTAAAATTGCTTGTTATTATTCTATTTTTCGGATGTATCGGTAAATTCATGCATCCCAATCTGACCACGTGTTTCCCATTCACAGCCACCCAGGTAAAAGGGGAAGTATTTTTCCGACTCCTTAATTGATATTCTGACTCACTAATTGCTAAAATATGTTTATTGTTTAATTTCAAATCCATCTTAATAAGTTAAAGTTTGCTAATTCTTAGGCTTTAGTCGGATAAATTAATTGATCGGCTTTGTTTAACTCATGATCCCTGGCCATAACTATTTCATTATTAATTAATTGTTTACTCGGCATGCTAGTTAGTAATCTGAATGTATGACCTTACATTAAGTTTGGGGACATGACTGGCTGATTAACTGTTATATTCGTAGCTTTTGAGCCTGTTTTATTCTTTTCCGAGTGAACTTGCATGCTAGTTAGTGAGACAGAATTTGCTTCAGTACTTGCTAATTGATTGTATGCCAGCTAATCAGAAATGATAAAGGCCTTCTTTGTTAATTTAGCCAGGGCCAAAAATTAGCCTTCCTAATATTTTTAATTATCCTTTGACCCAAAAATTATGTTTGAGCCTGAGACCCTTTTATTCTGTTTATTCACCTAATGTTACAAGCCTATTTAACTCGAAAAAAACTGACTGATTTACCCCTGGATGTTCCAATGATGTATTGCTCAGTCTTACTTATTGCTAGGGACTAGCAAGTTCTAAGTTTGGGGATGAAGAGTGTGCCTAGCATCAATTAAGGACACACTCCGACCTTGGTTATAGATGAATAAATAGAGAAATGAAGGGAGAAATAGAAAAATAGAAAAGCTGAGAAGAAAAAATGAAAAAAAAGGAAAAAGGTGCAAAGCACCGATTGAAAAAAAATGTGATCCAAAAAAGATGGAAAAGAAGAAAGAAAAGGAAAAGTCTGAATGACTGAAAGAAAAAGAAAGTGCAAAGCACCGTAAGTTATTAAGTTAGCATTCACTCAGAAAATAATGGAGCTTGCTAAGTAGAGGCAGTTAAGTTAAAAATTGAGTCAAGGCATCAGTGGATACATCTTGTAACCCGACATTCACTCAGAAAACAATAATTGAACCTGTAGCCCAGCCCCATTATAAGCTTAAAAAGCCCTTACTGATCTGATTGTGTTGGCATATGGCATGACGTGTAGAACTGTTGCAAGCCTATGTTTATCTAACAAGTATGCAGGTGATGAGTGCATTCTATTTACCCTATACACCGAGAGAAGAGTGAAACATCGACCCAGTAAGGAAAGCATCAACAGCTTGTTTCCCAAAGGAGGTGTAAGTTATTATACTTTTAGAAATTACGAAAAGAAAGCATGGTCGGTATTCAATAATTATAGCATGAACTAAGTTAAGGAAAGGTTGATTGTGTTGAATAACAGCTTGTTAGTTAATTAATCTGAATATTTGCTTGAGGACAAGCAAGTTTTAAGTTTGGGGATGTGATAAGTCTTGAAAAGACTTAATTAATTCTGCCTTTTTATTTAACTTAATTCATTGTTTAGTGATTAGTTTAGCCTTATTATTTAATTAATTGCTAATAATTTATAATTTATTTAATTATTTCAAAAGTGCTTAATTTATGTAAAAAACTGATTAAAAACATTAATTAGTTAAGAAATTGAGTTTTCATTAACCCAGCATACAAATACTGGACAATCAGTAAACAAATGCTGGGAAAATTATTTGTTTATTGGTGCAAGAAAAAGAGCGCTCAAGCTGAAAGGAAAAAGCCGAGCGAGAATTGGAAAATCTGAGTGAGACTTCATAAATCCGACTGAAAAGAGTCCAAAAGATACCGACTCCAAAATAGAATAGGGAACCGATTGAAATAAAAAGAAGAACCCGAGCGTCAATTTCAGAGTGCTGATTGAATAATCAATTCGCTCAAGCGAGAGTTAAATTTGCTCAAGCGAGGGTCAAAATTCATTCAAGTGAGCAAGTTCGCTCAAGCGTAAAGGCTGATATTTAAAACATTGATTGTTCCCTCCAGAAGACACTCGTCACCAGTGTTGTTTCCTGCTGCCTTCTCTCCTACTTCTGCACCTTAGTAATTTAAGTAGTGAGCTGTTACTAGTTAGTGCTGCACTATTATTAGCTAATGATGAGCTGTAATCTGTTAAGAGCTGAGCTGTAATTAGTTAGTTATTCTATAATTATGTAATTAGTTAGTTAGTCTAGTTATTAATTTAAGTTTCTAAGTTATTAGTTAAGTTCGTTAGTTAGTTAGATGCCTATAAATGTGTTTGTACATATTTTGTAAAGAAGAGAGACAGATTCACATAGAATACATCGAACACAATTCATTCAAACTTCGAACATCTCACTACTTCATTTTCTCTCTCTAAATCCTCTCCTCCATGACGTTCCACAATCCTTCGATGGAACCGAAGTCAATGGAGTTCTAAATCCCTAAGGTTGGGATTGCGAAGGTTAGCAATGGAATCTTGAAGCTGTGAGCGAGGAAATCAACTTCTAGATCCTGAGGTGAACAAGCTGAGGAGTGAATCTGAATTGCTGGATTGACAAATCCAGAACTGATGAAGAACTTCGCTAGTGAGGAATCATGGTTGAAGCTTAGGTAACTTCCAGCTTTCTAACTAGTTCAGGCCTAATCAATTTAGGTGAATAGTTAGAGTTTAACCTCCAATTTCGCATTAGATTCTTAGGTTAATTGAGAACTTAAGGAATTAAGGTTCGATGCTTAAGGATTAGTGTTTTTCACCTAAGGAATTAGGGAATAACCACAAGCAGATTGTCCTCTGGATTATGAAGTTTGATTATACTTTAATTGCATGTTTCTTGATGAATTTGTGAACCGAAGCAATCCTGACCTGTTTTCTATTAATCACCTTTCACATTTCATCTTAACATTGTCTCTAGAAATACAAAAACAACTAGAAAACATTAAAACAACAAAAACCGAATGAACTTTCTGTGCTTGTGTTGGTTCAGCTTGTACTAGTCTGAGATTGAGGTACTTACCACAATCCCTGTAGGACGATCAAATATAATACAATTTTAACGACTGGTGCGCTTGCCAAAGCGTAAATCTTCTAAGAATTACATATCAAAATAATGACTCAGAGATTTGGCATCAACCGTTCTGTTAACTTAACTTGAAGTTTAGTTACGAAAAACAGGAAATTAAACAGAGAATTAAACATGCGAATACTGCCTCCAAGTGTGAGTATGTTGGGAGATGAATATCCGTTATAAGATATTGCCCTTAACTCTTTAGGAATGAAAGATTTAATCCGCCCTGATAATAAGTGAATAATCGTTTCACATAAAAGTATCCTGTTGTAAGCAATTGCCTCGATCACAAAGATGATGATCGGGCCCTCAATCACAAGAGTGGTGATTGGAATTGTCCATGCCAGGAGTTACATTATCAATTCATAGAATAAGTGATTAAGATCATCCGTCCTGAGAAAATTATTTCAATTACAAAGATATCGATCGCAACTTCACCAACGTTCGGCCAAACCTACTAGTTGTACTTGGAGTTCGGTTTATTCCTACAATCCAAGCCTTCGAGTGGGGTTCGGTACTGATGCTAAAATCCTGAGTCATTAATTTGATATGAAAATCTTAGTAAAACAAAATATGACTCTCACATTTTCACTTATGGCAAGCGCACCAGTCGTTAAAATTGTAGAATATTTGATCGTCCCACAGGGATTGTGGTAAGTACCTTAATCTTGGACTAGTACAAGCTGAACCAACACAAAATACAGGTAGTTCATTCGGTTTTTATGATTTTAATGTTTTCTAGTTGTTTTTGGTATTTTCAGAAACAAAGTTTAGATGAATATGAAAAGTGATTAAAAGAAAGCAGGTCAGGATTGCTTCGGCTCACAATTTCCTCAAGAAACATACAAATAAGTATAATCGAACTTCACAATCTAGAGGACAATCCGCTTGTGGTTATTCCCTAATTCCTTAGGTGAAAAACACTAATCCTTAAGCAATGAACCTTAATTCCTTAAGTGCTCGATTAACCTAAGAATCTAATGTGAAATTGGAGGTTGAACTCTAACTATTCACCTAAATTGATTAGGCCTGAACTAGTTAGAAAGCTGGAAGTTACCTAAGCTTCAGCCATGATTCCTCACTGGCGAAGTTCTTCATCGGTTCTGGATTTGTCAATCCAGCGATTCTGCTCCACTCCTCAGCTTGTTTGCCTCAGGATCTAGAAGCCGATCTACTTGCTCACAGCTTCAAGACTCCATTGCTAACCTTCGCAATCCCAACCTTAGGGATTTAGAACTCCATTGACTTCGGTTCTATCGAAGGATTGTGGAACATCATGGAGGAGAGGATTAGAGAGAGAAAAATATGTAGTGAGATGTTCGAAGTGTGTAATGAATGTTCTCCATTCTGTTATTTCGTATCTGTGTATGTGTGTCTTACATAATATGTACAACCTATATATATGTTTCTACCTATCTTAACTAACTTAACTAATAACTTAGAAAACTTAAGTTAACGACTAAACTACTAGTTACACAGTTTACAGAGTAACCAAGTTAACGACTAAACTACTAGTTACACAGTTTACAGAGTAACTAACTAATTACAGCTCAGCCCTTAACAGGATCCAGCTCAGCCTTATCTAATTTACAGCGCAGCACCAGCTAATTGACAGTTCACTACTTAAGTTACTAAGGTTGCAGCAGTGGAGAAGAAGGCAATGGAAGCGGAAACAGTATTGCACCAGGTGTGTGTTGTGGGAGGGAAGAAACAGGGTTTAAGTTACTGCTTTTTCACTTCAGCTGCTGGGTTTTCCCTTGAGCTGATTAACTCTCGCTTGGGCGAGCTCGGGAATTGTACTGCAGGTGTTGCTTTGTCGCTTAAGCGTTATGGCAAAGCTTGGGCGAATTAAAAATATGTAATGCAGAAGGCTTTCTCGCTCAAGCGTGATAGAGTAGCTTAGGCGAAAGGTGATGTTTTGAGGTCACGCTTGAGCGTAGGCTTGCTTTGCTTGAACGAACTTTGACCCTCGCCCGAGCGAATTAAACTATCGCTTAAGCGAATTATCTTTTCAATCAGCATTTCTGAAATGGACGCTCGGGTTCTTCCTTTTATTTTCAATCGGTTCCTTGTTCTCTTTTGGAGTCGGAATCTTGGAAATCTTTGCAGTCAGCTTTTCGTTAATTCTTTTCGGTCAACCCTTTGAAGTCTCGCCCAGTCGGTCTTGTGAACTTCCTTCAGTCGGATTTACGAATTCTCACTCGGCTCTGTAAATTCTTGCTCGGCTTTTTGTAATTTTCACTCGGATTTGTCTTCTTTTCTCGAGTACGCCCTGTTCCTGCACTATTAAACAGCTAATTGCCTAGCATTTATACGCTGGCTGCTTAGTGAATTTATAAATACTTCAAAATTCCTTAACTAATTAATATTTTCAATCGTTTTCTTACATAAATGAAGTACTTTTGAAATTCATAACTAAAATACAAATTTTTATCAAATTATTAAATAATACTAACAAACTAACCAATAATTACTGAATAATGTTAAATAAAAAGGTGAAATAATTAAGTCTTTTCAAGACTTATCACATCCCCAAACTTAAAACTTGCTTGTCCTCAAGCAAATATTCAGACTTATTAACTAACAGCATTTGTCAACACACTCAACCTTTCCTTAACTTAGTTCATACTATAATTATTGAATACCGATCATGCTTTCTTCTTTCAATTTCTAAAAGTATAAAAAAACTTACACCTCCTTTGGAAGACAAGCTGCTGATGCTTTCCTCACTGGTCGGTGTTTAACTCTTCTCTCGGTGCGTAAGGTGAATAGAATGCACTCAGCACCTGCATGCTTGTTAGATAAACATAGGCTTGCAACAGTTCTACACGTCATGCCATATGCCAACACAATCAGATCAGTAAGGGCTTTTTAAGCTTATAATGGGGCTGGGCTACAGGCTCAATTATTGTTTTTCCGAGTCATAGATAGGTTACAAGATGTATCCACTGATGCCTTGCCTCAATTCTGACTTAATTGCCTCTACTAACAACTCTCTTAACTTTTCCGACTGAATGCTACTTAATAACTCGTGCTGTTTTGCACCTTCTTTTTCTTTTAGTCCTTCAGACTTTTCCTTTTCTTTCTTTTCTTTCCATCTTGTTCGATAGAATTTTTTTTTTCTTGTGGTGCTTTGCACCTCTTTTTCTTTTCTGACTTTATTCATTTTTTCTCTCGGCTTTGACCTTTCTTCCTTTTATTTTTCTACATATTTATCCATAATTGAGGTCGGAGTGTGTCCTTAATTACTGTTAGGCACACTCTTCATCCCCAAACTTAGAAATTGCTAGTCCCTAGCAATAAGCAAAAACGGAGTAATTCACCAGTGGAACATCCAGGGTACTCTAGTCGGGTTTTTCTTGGATAATTAGGCTTGTAACGTTAGGTTTTTAAAACAAATAAAAGGGTCTCAGGCTCAAACATAATTATTGGGTCAAAGGATGATTAATAAAATTAGGATGGTTACTTTTTAGCCCTGGCTGAATTAACAAAGAAGGCCTTCATCATTTCCGATTGATTGGCATATAAACAGTTAGCAAGTACTGAAGCAAATTTTGTCTCACTAACTAGCATGCAAGCTCACTCGGAAAAGGATAAAACAGGCTCAAAAGCTACGAATATAATAGTTAATCAACCAGTCATGTCCCCAAACTTAATGTAAGATCATACATTTAGATTGCTAACTAGCATGTCGAGTAAACAATTTAATTAATGATGAAAAATTGTTAGGGGCAGATATGATGAGTTAAACAAAACCGATCAATTAATTTATCCGACTAAGCTTAACGAATCAGCAACTTTTAAATTATTAAGATGGAGTGAAAGAAACAATAAACATAATTTAGCAATTAATAAGTCAGAATATTAATTAAGGAATAAGTCAGAAAGATACTTCCCTATTTACCTGAGTGGCTGTGGATGGGAGACGCGTAGTCGGATTGGGACTCGTGGATTTTACCAATACATATGAAAAAACCAAATAAAACAAACAAATTAACAAGAAAATAAAATATTCATTACATAATTAAAATAGAAGCAAGTTCACTGTTCAAAAAGCAGTTACAATAATGTCAAATTAATTACATAGGAAACATCATAAAAACGTGGAACAACTGCTTAAACATCTTGATCTTCATCGTCTTTGTCCTGCTGGGAGGGAATCGTGAATCCAATGGAAGCTAACCACGCATCTCTATCAGGTGGGGCTCCCATTTCTGCTGTGTGTTCAACCCTCAGTTTCGTGGCAATCTTCCTGAGCATCAGATCGTGGTTCAAGACCCGATCATAAATTCCAAGTTGCATCTTCTTCATGACCTGTAATTCCTGTAACACCATAAGAATGTCAAAAGAAGAAGAACTAGCTCCTACAGATTGCCTGGGACGTTCTGGCTCTGTGGCTTTAAACTTCATAGCATAGTTTTCAACAGCCTTAACACTTTTAACTTCTGGTGATTCATTTTCCTCACTTGCAGGGGATACATTCCTTTGAACCAGAGGAGATACATCCCTTTGACCCTGACTTTGACTGGGTACATGTTCAGACAAATCAGATATAGTGATGGTTGCCACTTCTCTTTCATTATCTATTTGTTTTCTTCGCACATCCTTCTGCAAAATTTGGTCTAGGTTTTTGCAGAAGTCTTTGTGATCTTCTTTTCATGATTAATGTTAAAAGAATGATGATAAACAACCTAAATAAACAAAAATAAAAACAGAAATCCAACAGAAAGACAGCAAACCAAAACTGTGAGATGCATGGCGTATAAACAGTGGAAAACAATGACAATGAAACAAGAAGATAATAAACACGAACTTACAAGTGCACGAAATAAGTGAAAGAAGTGAAAGAAGATACCTTTCTTAGAAACCAGAAAATGTCCTTTCGTCTTCAGCCCAAGTTCAGCATAGGTACTTAGGGTTTGGAAGCTGAAAGGTTTTTTATATTGTTGAATTCATTTTCCAAGAAACGTGTAAATGTGTTCCAGCTTTAATTATTACTTTATTATTATAATATATATATATTATTATTTATTATTTTTTTCTTTTTAAAATACTCATATACTGGATAGGTAGAAGATCGAGTAAGAGTGGGATGATACCAATGTGATGCCAAGTGGACACAAGAGACTGGAAGATGAATAAATGAACAATCGATAAGACAGAATGGGCGAATGAAAACTATAAGTAAATGAATGAGTGAAAGAACGAATGAGTGAAAGATCCGTGAATGAATACAGGATGAATAGATATAAGAACGAGTGAAAGAATAGATGAATAAAATAGAGCATATGAGAGACGAGCGAACTACTGTAGTGAAATACGAGTGAATAGAAAAGCGGATGGTAGAAGAAACGAATGGAAGTATGAATGAATGAAGGAATACTAAGTAAATGAATAAGAGACAAAGAATGGAAGATTGTAAAGGAAGAGATTGCTAAATGAGTGAAAAGAATGACCGAGTGAGTATGGAAAAAGATACTGACGTGAATATTTTTACAGTCGTGATTCCGTCAAGTTAGTACATTAAAATTAATTAATGTAGTACTAGGGTGTCAACCTAGGTCGTTCTCTCAAGGATCAACACAAAAATTTAGGAAAATCAAGTCTTAAACTAATTTTAAGAAACTAAAATCTAACAAACAAAATTTACTCTTATAAACAACAGTTCAACAAACATACAATGGGGGGCTTTGTTTGATTGTCACAGAAATTTAATATAGAATACAAGAATATAGAATAAATGTGAAACAAATAACTAACAAGCGATTGATTTTCTTGGAGTATTGCAATTTATTTTATCCTTGGATTTGAAAAGAATTCTATACACTTTCCTTATTATCGATCTCTTAGTTCAATTTGAATTAATCAACTAAGCGTCTTTTAATTCATAATTCCTTTACTTTCATTCAATTAAAAATGAAGATTTTAATCAAGCATCCTAATTAAGCAAAAGGAGTCAAGATTTTAAATTCTAGGAATTATTGAACATACATAGAACATCGCCTACATACATAATCTAACTTCAGCGTTATGGAATTAAGCAAACCACAACTATCAAGATTGATTTTGAAACATTCATTAAGCATGTATATTTCTTAATCTATCTTAATATAATTTTATTCAATTCTAACTGTATAATTAAATTGATTAAGCATACAACTTAATTAAACAATATAGATATTAAATAATTGAGCTAGAATTATGAAGATATTAATAACAAGGAAATGTATTGAAAAACAAAACCTCAAAAATAACATTACATTAACCTCCAAGAAAATCAATCTAAGGGTTTTAGCCCTCCATAACTAAAACAAACTAAAAACAAGAAAGATCAAACCCAGAATAAGAGAGAAGAATTTCCTCCTAGAGGCTTTGTACCTCTGTTACTCCGAATGAATATGCTGGAGGAATGGTGTGTTTGAAGCCTTTGGCATTGGTCCTATTAGCAGGATGCTGCGTCAGGGTTGCGAATTTGCTTTCACGCTACGCGTAGTTGTGAGGCTACGCGTGAGGTTTTCTTACTCAGAATACATTATTTTCTCCAATAATTCTTCAATAATGCTTAGACACTTGTGTTGCATGTTCCCCACTGAGATAGTGTCGTATATCTGTAATGGATTGGCCCATATGTGTTTAATATAAATAAATCCCCCACTTCTGAAGTTGCATACAGCCTGTTAATGGGATGCTCGTCACTGTTGACGCTACGCGTAGGCTTGACGCTACGCGTCAGCTCTTGAGGTCTTATGCCACGCGTGGTACTGGCGCTACGCGTCAGCCCTGATGCTCAATTTCATAATTTCCCAATTGCAACCTCAATTATTCACTATAATATAAGGGAAATCAAGTAAGATTTATTATTTCCATTTAAAGATTATCCCCTAATTCATTTTAAGATCAAATATTAAATAAAGCTTGAATTATGAAAATGTGTTAAAATGCATAATATTACACAATTAGCAATGGCAAATTATACACATTTAAAGCAAGGAATTAAGGATAAATCATGCATCATCAATACCGAGTGATAGAGATCTGAGAAATGGAGAATGAGTGGAAGAGTAAACAAAACAACGAGTGTAGAGAAGGAATGAGTAAATGGAAGAACCGATGAATAACAGACGAACAGAAAATTGAGAGCAAAGCTGAGTGAATGAAACAACAAGTGGAATGGTGACCGAGTGAATTGAGGAACGAGTGGATTGAGGGTGGGTGAGAAAAACGAGTAGATGAAAGAATGAATGGGAGAACGACTGAGAATATTCCGAGTGGAGATGAGTAAAGGGTATACTGACCGGATGAAGGTGATGAGTAAATGCACAAGCCAGTGGAAGAATAAATGGAAAATCAATAACAAACTACCGAATGAATAACATCGAGAAAGGAATCGGTCGAAGAAATGAGAGAATTTGAATGAGACTGAAAGGATGAAAAACCGAGTGATGCGAACACCGGGTGAATGAAAAACAAGTGAATGATATACTGAATGGAAAGAATACTGAGTGAATGAAGAATGAGTAAACGAAAGATGAGTGAAAGATTGACTGGGTGAATGAAGGCTGAGTGGAATAGATGAATATAAGTTATACCAAGTGGATGAAGAACCGAATGAAAAGAATATGAGGTGAAAAACGAAAGTCAGAATAAAATGAAGTGACAGAGTAAGAAAGATGAGTGAAAAGTGAACGACTGCGGAAGGATCCGAGTGAACGGAGTACCGAGTGGAAGAAACTGGATACTCTAATGAGACATTGAATGAATGAAAAAAAAAGGAACTGTGAAAAGAGACGCATGAAAGAAATACCGAGTGATAAAGCCGAGTGGATGAATGAAAAACCAAAAACAAACCGTGTGAATAGGAGACTAATAGATACAATACTGATTGTGATGAGTGAGGAATCCGAGTGATAAAAGGCCGACTGAAATAAGTCGTCTTTCACCATCTGACCCATTCATTACATCAACGATCAGAAATCCTTCAAAGTCTTCTTTTTATTCGCATCAAGAATTGGAATTTTATTGAAAAATGACGAGTGAAGTTCAGTCGGGAAGAAGGGTTAAGAATAAGTAACAGTTATCCGAGTGTACTATTTTCACTCAAACTAAGTAAATTTTCGCTTAAGTGTGAAACAACACCCAGCAGTGTCTCGCCTAAGCTACAAGTGCTTCGCCTGAGCGAAAATAGAAGAAACTAGCTCAGATTTCCTTCTTCAACTTCACAAACTTTATTCACTAAATTTTTAGTTTTTCCTTTTATTCATTCTGACTCAAAGTTCAAAACAAAACAATCGGAACATAGGGCTGCCTCCCTAGAGCGCTTCTTTAAGGTCACTAGCTTGACCTTATTGCATCTAAGAAGATGCCTGCAGTAATAGGGAGGTTTTCTGCCTATCAAACTCTCCTCCAAAGTAGAGTTTGAGTCGCTGGCCATTTGCCTTAAAAATCCGATCAGTAGTCGGGTCTTTCAGTTCGACTGCACCATGAGGGAAAACCTCATTTACAGTAAAAGGCCCCAACCACTTGGATCTGAGTTTTCCAGGGAAGAATCTCAGTCGAGAATTGAATAATAAAACCCGATCACCCTTCTGAAACTCTTTCTTATTAATCCGCTTATCGTGACATTTCTTTGTTTTCTCCTTATAGATGGAGGAACTTTGATAAGCGTTGAGTCGGAACTCCTCTAATTCATGGAGTTTCAAAACTCTTTCCTCCTGAGATTGGTCACAGTCCATGTTTAATAGCTTTGTAGCCCACCATGCCTTGTGTTCCAACTCCACAGGGAGATGACAAGCCTTACCGTATACTAATTGATACGGGGACATGCCAATCGGAGTTTTAAAAGCTGTTCGGTAAGCCCACAATGCATCATCTAATTTTACCGACCAATCTTTTCTAGATTTTCCGACCACTTTCTCTAAGATTCTTTTGATTTCTCTATTTGACAGCTCGACTTGTCCATAAGTTTGTGGATGGTAAGGAGTCGATATTTTATATAACACCTCATAGTGACACAGGGCTTTTTCCATTATCTTATTGCAAAAATGTGAACCTCCATCACTAATAATTACTCTCGGAACTCCAAACCTAGAGAAAATATTCTTCTTTATGAACCTAAGCACACCTGTGCATCATTGGTTCTGGTCGGAATTGCCTCCACCCATTTGGAGACATAGTCCACAGCAACAAGTATATATTCATTGGAGAACGACTTAGGAAAGGGTCCCATAAAGTCGATACCCCAAACATCAAATAATTCCACAATTAGAATTTTTGTCAAAGGCATGCCAGCTTTAGCAGAGAGACCTCCGCTCCTTTGAAATTTATCATACCTTTTGACATATTCTTTCGCATCTTGAAAGATAGTTGGCCAATAAAAGCCACTCTGTAAAATTTTTGCTGCTGTGCGGGAGGCACCATGATGACCTCCATAATAGGAGTCGTGGCAATGCCACAAGAGCCTTTCTTGCTCAGATTCAAGCACACACCGCCTGATCAATCCATCTACTCCTATTTTAAACAGAAATGGATCATCCCAAAGGAAGTTTTTACTATCATGAAAGAATTTTTTTCTCATTTGGGATGTCCAACCATCAGGTACCACTGAGGCACTTTTAAAATTGGCCATATCAGCATACCATGGCCCGGTGATAATTGCCATTAACTTCTCATCTGGGAATTCTTCTTTTATTAAGACAGAATCCGACTCACCTTCCAGACGAGACAGTTGGTCGGCAACTGAGTTCTCTACTCCCTTTTTATCTCGTATTTCTAAATCAAATTCCTGGAGTAACAGAACCCACCTGATCAGTCTCGATTTAGACTCTTTCTTAGCTAGCAAATACTTGATTGCCGAGTGGTCTGTATATACAATAACCTTGGCCCCAATCAAGTAAGCACGAAATTTATCAAATGCATACACCACAGCAAGCATTTCTTTTTCAGTAGTGGTGTAATGTATTTGATTTTCGTTCAACACTTTACTAGCATAATAAATTACATGAGTCAATTTTCCTACTTTCTGACCCAGTACAGCTCCGACTGCGAAGTCACTTGCATCACACATTAATTCAAACGGTAAAGACCAATCAGGTGCTGCAAGGATCGGAGCTGAAATCAGACTTTGTTTCAATTTTTCAAAAGCCTTGACACAGTTTTCATTAAACGCAAATACATGATCTTTCACAAGTAAGTCAGTCATAGGCTTAGCTATTTTTGAAAAATCTTTAATGAACCTTCTATAAAAGCCAGCACATCCTAGAAAACTTCTCACTCCTTTCACATTGATTGGAGGAGAAATTTTTTCAATAATTTCAATCTTGGCTCGGTCCACTTGAATGCCCTCAGCAGAGATTTTGTGGCCAAGAACTATCCCTTCCTTAACCATAAAATGGCATTTTTCCCAATTAAGGACGAGGTTAATTTCTTGGCATCTCACCAGCACCTTAGACAGGTTGCTGAGGCATGAATCAAAATTACTCCCAAATACCGAGAAGTCATCCATAAACACTTCAATGAATTTTTCCACCATATCCCCAAAAATTGCCAGCATGCACCTTTGAAAGGTTGCTGGAGCGTTGCACAGCCCGAACGGCATGCGCCTATATGCAAAAATTCTATAAGGACAGGTGAATGCAGTCTTTTCTTGGTCTTTTAGGTCAACCACAATTTGGTTATAACCCGAGTACCCATCAAGAAAACAATAATACTCATGCCCTGATAACCTCTCGAGCATTTGGTCAACAAATGGCAGGGGGAAATGGTCTTTCCGAGTGAAGTCATTCAGCCTTCTGTAATCAATACACATCCTCCAGCCTGTTGTAGGTCGGGTGGCAATAACTTCACCTTGATCTTTCTTACAGTCGTCATTCCTCCTTTCTTGGGCACCACTTGGACCGGGCTGATCCAAGTGTTGTCCGAGATAGGATAAATGATTCCTGCATCTAGGAGCTTGACCACTTCCTTCCTTACCGCTTCCTTCATAATGGGGTTCAATCTGCGTTGTGGCTGTACTACAGGGGAATAGTCATCCTCTATCAGAATTTTGTGTATACAAAATGATGGACTAATTCCCTTCAAGTCAGAAATATTCTAGCCAATCGCAGATTTATGTGCCTTTAATACCCCAATTAGTTTATTCACATCCTCTTCTTTTAGGTCGGCATTAATAATGACAGGATGAGTGTCATTTTCTCTCAGGAAAACATATTTCAGATGAGAAGGTAAAGGTTTTAAATCACATTTTTCTTCAGAAAATTCCTTTCCTTTCTCAGCTTTAGCACTTTTTAAATTATTTTTCTTTTCTTTTTCAAAATCACCTACTTCTAATACTTCCAGTAGGCTCAATATTTTCGAGTGAGAGTCATTTAACTCCTCAGTCTCAGAGTCAAAGTCATCCTCTAAAAAAGTTCGTAGGGCCTCTTCCTCAGTTTTTAAAAGCATTGGAGTGTGGTAGCTTTTAATCTCTTTAACCATTAAACAATCCATCCTTTCAGTCGGATGTTTCATGGAATTGAAGACATTGAATGTTACATGCTCCTCCTGAACTCTCAGCATGAGTTCACCTTTTTCTACATCAATTAATGCTCTGCCAGTAGCTAGGAAGGGTCTACCTAAGATTAAAGGGATCTATCGGTCAGCTTCCATATCCAACACTATGAAGTCTGCTGGAAAGATAAATTTATCTACTTTCACTAACAAGTCTTCCAGCATCCCTTGGGGATATTTAATGGACCTGCCAGCCAACTGCAAGGACATGCGAGTCAGTTGCAAGTCATTAATTCCCAGTTTTTTCATCAAAGATAGAGGCATCAGGTTTATACTGGCTCCTAGATCACAGAGAGCACTTCCTACATGAATATCCCCAATTGCACACGGTATTGTAAAAGATCCAGGATCCTCTAGCTTTTGGGGAAGTTTCTTTTGAATGATTACACTACACTCTTGAGTGAGAGTAATCATTTCATCCCCCTTAAGCTTCCTTTTCTTAGATAATAATTCTTTCAAAAATTTTGCATAGGAAGGCATCTCCTGCAATGCCTCGGCAAAAGGGATATTGATGTGAAGTTTCTTGAAAACCTCTAAGAACCTAGCAAACTTCTGCTCCTCTATTTGTTTTTTAAACCTGTGTGGAAATAGAGCATTCCTCAGTTTTTCAGGAGTCAGCTTAGAAGCTTCCTCCAAAATCAGATCAACCTTTTTCTTCTTCTTTTGATGGACTTTATTTTCTTTTTCTTTTTCTGTTTCATTTTTATTTTCTACTTCATTATTATCCTGCTCGGTTTCTTGTATTATTTCTTTTCCTTTTTCTTTTTCTAAATTTATTTCCTGACTCGGAGATGGAGAAATAATTTTTCCACTCCTAGTAATTATGGCCTTGCAATGTTCCCTTGGATTTACCTCGGTATCTCCAGGGAAATTGCCTACTTGCCTCTCAGCTAATTGTTTAGAAAGCTGTCCGACTTGATTTTCTAGATTTCTGATGGACGCTTCCTGATTCTTAAAACTGGCCTGAGTGGCCTGGATAAACTGAGAAAGTACATTCTCAAGTTCAGATTTTTCCTTAACAGGGGGGTGAGAAGGTTGTTGTGGTCTATTTGTGGGTTGACTTGGTGGGATGTTCTGATTCAGATGTGGACCTTTCTGCCAGGAAAAATTGGGGTAATTCCTGTAATTAGGATTAAAGGAATTAGAAGGATAATTCCTTTGATACTGTTGCTGCCCCATATAATTCACTTGCTCGGAAGGCACATTTAGATCACACAATCCATTCTCATGGTCTCCACCACAAAAGTCACAACTGATCATAGAAACCTGACTCGACTTTTGGAGTTCTAAAATTTGTATGCTTAGTTTCTCCAAAGCCTGAGTCATCAGTTTACTCTGAGCCAGATAAGCATCTTGTGCTTCTAATTCTAATATCCCTCTCTTAGGGACTTGGCTCCTCTCACTAATCAAGCATTCATTAGAAGCCATAACGTCAATCAGCTCTATGGCTTCTTCTACAGTTTTTGTTGTTAATGAACCTCCAGCTGAGGCATCAATCAGGACCCTGGTAGCTGGCCTGACACCATTATAGAAAATAGTTACCTGTTACACATCAGAAATTTGATGATGAGGACATCTCCTCAAACTTTCTTTATACCGATCCCATGCTTCCATCAAAGACTCACCTTCTCTTTATTGGAAACATGTGATTTCATTGCGCAACTTTGCATATTTAGAGGGAGGAAAATATTTAATCAAGAATTTTCGTTGCAAGTCCTCCCAAGTTGAAATACTGCCTCTCGGTTGACTCTGCAACCAGGCTTTTGCTCGGTCCCTCACTGAAAACAGAAACAATCTCAGTCGGATTGCCTCGTCAGGGACTCCATTCATTTTTACCGTGTCACAGATTTGGAGGAAGGTTGCTAGATGCAAATTTGGATCCTCAACCTCACTTCTTCCGAACTGTTCATTTCTTACCAACTGCAGTAAAGCTGGTTTTAGTTTGAAATTATTTGCTGAAATTGGTGGCCTAAGGATGCTAGATTGCGATCCTTCTTCAGTTGGTCTGGAGTAGTCACCTAGTGTAACTCTCCTCTGTTCCATTTCTTTTTCTTCTTTTTGCTTTTTCTCTTTTCTTAGTCTACGTTCTAACAAGTCTATGTCAGGATCAAAGAAGAAAGGTTCTCCTCTGCTCCTTGACTACATACAACAAATGTCAAACAAAAGAATAATTCACAGCTACGACTAATTCTATACGAAAATGACAAACTACTACTACTAAAACAAAAGTGAAACTACGTATTAAATGCAAACTAAAGTAAAACGGTTCAGTCTAATACCGGTCCAAGGATTGTTGATATTACTCAACAATCCCCGGCAACGGCGCCATTAACTTGATGCTAAAATCATGAGTCATTAATTTGATATGAAAATCTTAGTAAAACAAAATATGACTCTCAGATTTTCACTTATGGCAAGCGCACCAGTCGTTAAAATTGTAGAATATTTGATCGTCCCACAGGGATTGTGGTAAGTACCTCAATCTCGGACTAGTACAAGCTGAACCAACATGAAATACAGGTAGTTCATTCGGTTTTTATAATTTTAATGTTTTCTGGTTGTTTTTGGTATTTTCAAAAACAGAGTTAAGATGAATATGAAAAATGATTAAAAGAAAGCAGGTCAGGATTGCTTCGGCTCACAATTTCCTCAAGAAACATACAAATAAGTATAATCGAACTTCACAATCTAGAGGACAATCCGCTTGTGGTTATTCCCTAATTCCTTAGGTGAAAAACACTAATCCTTAAGCAATGAACCTTAATTCCTTAAGTGCTCGATTAACCTAAGAATCTAATGCGAAATTGGAGGTTGAACTCTAACTATTCACCTAAATTGATTAGGCCTGAACTAGTTAGAAAGCTGGAAGTTACCTAAGCTTCAGCCATGATTCCTCACTGGCGAAGTTCTTCATCGGTTCTGGATTTGTCAATCCAGCGATTCTGCTCCACTCCTCAGCTTGTTCGCCTCAGGATCTAGAAGCCGATCTACTTGCTCACAGCTTCAAGACTCCATTGCTAACCTTCGCAATCCCAACCTTAGGGATTTAGAACTTCATTGACTTCGGTTCCATCGAAGGATTGGAACATCATGGAGGAGAGGATTAGAGAGAGAAAAATATGTAGTGAGATGTTCGAAGTGTGTAATGAATGTTCTCCGTTCTGTTATTTCGTATCTGTGTATGTGTGTCTTACATAATATGTACAACCTATATATATGTTTCTACCTATCTTAATTAACTTAACTAATAACTTAGAAAACTTAAGTTAACGACTAAACTACTAGTTACACAGTTTACAGAGTAACTAACTAATTACAGCTCAGCTCTTAACAGGATCCAGCTCAGCCTTAGCTAATTTACAGCGCAGCACCAGCTAATTGACAGTTCACTACTTAAGTTACTAATGTTGCAGCAGTGGAGAAGAAGGCAATGGAAGCAGAAACAGTACTGCACCAGATGTGTGTTGTGGGAGGGAAGAAACAGGGTTTAAGTTACTGCTTTTTCACTTCAGCTGCTGGGTTTTCGCTTGAGCTGATTAACTCTCACTTGGGCGAGCTCGGGAATTGTACTGCAGGTGTTGCTTTGTCGCTTAAGCGTTATGGCGAAGCTTGGGCGAATTTAAAATATGTAATGCAGAATGGCTTTCTCGCTCAAGCGTGATAGAGTAGCTTAGGCGAAAGGTGATGTTTTGAGGTCACGCTTGAGCGTAGGCTTGCTTTGCTTGAACGAACTTTGACCCTCGCCCGAGCGAATTAAACTATCGCTTAAGCGAATTATCTTTTCAATCAACATTTCTGAAATGGACGCTCGGGTTCTTCCTTTTATTTTCAATCGGTTCCTTGTTCTCTTTTAGAGTCGGTATCTTGGAAATCTTTGCAGTCAGCTTTTCGTTAATTCTTTTCGGTCAACCCTTTGAAGTCTCGCCCAGTCGGTCTTGTGAACTTCCTTCAGTCGGATTTACGAATTCTCACTCGGCTCTGTAAATTCTTGCTCGGCTTTTTGTAATTTTCACTCGGATTTGTCTTCTTTTCTCGAGTACGCCCTGTTCCTGCACTATTAAACAGCTAATTGCCTAGCATTTATACGCTGGCTGCTTAGTGAATTTATAAATACTTCAAAATTCCTTAACTAATTAATATTTTCAATCGTTTTCTTACATAAATGAAGTACTTTTAAAATTCATAACTAAAATACGAATTTTTATCAAATTATTAAATAATACTAACAAACTAACCAATAATTACTGAATAATGTTAAATAAAAAGGTGAAATAATTAAGTCTTTTCAAGACTTATCAGGTACAACCTTGCAAAAGGTTTGATCCTACAACCTATTTCTTGAGGTACGGTTTGATCCTACAAGTCAAGCCTTCAACGATATTCGGTTTAATCCTACTAACCGTACTCGGAGTTCGGTTTAGTCCTACAATCTGAGTCTTCAGATGGGGTTCGGTGGAACCTTGGAAAAGGTTTGATCCTACAACCCATTTCTTAACTCGAGGAGTTACATTGTAAATCACAGAATAGGTAATTGGGATCATCCATCCTGAGCTTTACCACGTAGCCCGGTCAATGCTATAAATTGCAATACAGGAGAGAAAAAAGTAAAATTATTGTACTCATGAATTAGATCTTTATTGAGTTGAATGTGAATTACACAGAAAGCGTAGCTGGGGTTATGCCTCATTAAAACCTTCTTGAAAAAACCCAATGGGAAAAAACTCAAGTAAGGGAAAAGAGTACATGCCATCTTACCAACTAGCTATAATAAATGCGTAAATTCTGAGTGTTCCATTTATTGCAGATTGATGTTCCATCGAGCTCTTCTAGCCGGTATGATCCTTTTCCAGTCACCTCGGATACTCTGTAAGGGCCTTCCCACGTTGGCGCCAATTTTCCTTGATGGGCAAACTTATTTCCCACACTTGTCTTTCTCAAAACTAGATCCCCAGTGTTGAAAGCTCTGTATTACATACGTTTGTTGTACCGGAGGGCGGCCTTCGCTTTTAGCGCCTGGTCCCTGACAAAAGCCTCTTCTCTTAACTCATGGAGACATCTACTTCTGATGCCAAATTAGCACTATTATTCTCCACAAAAAAATATTCCACTCTCGCCGATCTTGTCTGGAGCTCCACAGGAATTATCGCTTCAACCCCGTAAGTGAGACGATATGGAGACTTATTGGTAGAAGAATGGGGTGTAGTACGATATGCCCACAAAACATAACATAGCTGATCAGTCCATCCCCCTTTGCTTCACCAAGGCGCTTCTTCAATCCTTTCAGCACCCTTCTATTAGCTACCTCAGCTTGGCCATTCGTCTGAGGGTGTTCAACAGATGAAAAGATTTGGACTATCCCTAGTCCTTCAAGCAACTTTGTGAACTTCCTATCTGTGAACTGGGTGCCATTATCAGTTACTATCCGTCCTGGAACACCGAATCGGGCTATGATATTCTCATACATAAAACGTCGTGTCCGTGCTGATGTGATATGCACTACTGGCTCCGCTTCAATCCATTTGTGAAATAATCAACTCCAACAATAAGATACTTAATACCTCCAGATATGGTTGGGAATGGACCCAAGATATCGAGGCCTCATTGGTAGAAAGGCCATAGCACCACGGATGAAAAGAGTTCTTGGGCCGGTGTGTGATGAAGATTAGAAAATTTCTGGCAAGCATCGCACCTCTTAATGAAATCAATGGAATCCTGCTTCATCGTGGGCCACCAATATCCATCCCTGAGGATTTTTCTCATTAAGCTTCTTCCTCCGGTGTGGTGCCCACATTGCCCCTCGTGTACCTCTTCCATTACTCCTTGTACCTTGTTCTCTTTTAAACAAAGGAGATATGGCACTGAGAATCCTTTTCTATAAAAAACACCATCAACCATGGTGAAATATGGCAATTCCCTTTTTACTCTTCTCATCTCTTTCTCATCGGTGGGCAGCTGTCCGTCAGCCAGGTAACAAATATATAGGGTAACCCATGAATTCTTGTAGGAAGCATTGACCATTATGACGTTCAAAGAAGGGAACAAAGGAATGTTGGGTGATGTGAATGTACTCTGGACCACTGTTGTTGTACTGCCTGGCTGTTTTGTACTTGCGAGCCTCGATAGAATATCCGCTCTAGTATTTTCTTCTCTTGGGACATGCTTAAACTCTAACACATCGAATCTTCCTTTCAACTCATTCACACAATTCAAATATAGCTGGAGTTGAGGCTCACAAACCTAGTATTCACCTTGAATCTACGATATCACTAGCTGTGAATCGCTGCACAACGTCACCTCTGTTGCGTCGATATCAATTGCCACTCAGATTTCGGCCAGACATGCTTCATATTCAGCTTGGTTGTTGGAGGTTTTAAAATTAAATTGAAGAGAGATCTCCAGATGCATACCGTCATCACTCTCCACAACAACACCAGCTCCACAACCTTTACTGTTCGATGACCTATCCATATAAATGGTCTAGTGAGCTCGAGGTGTGGCTGGATGTGCCCCTGTCATTTCTACAACAAAATTCGCCAGGACTTGGGCTTTAATGGCTCCTCATGGTTCATAAGAAATCTCAAACTCAGAAAGCTCGATAGACCATTTAATCATCCTCCCAGCGAGGTCTGGCTTGCTAAGCACGAAATAGAGTGGCAAATCCATTCTTACCAGAATTGGATGTGCATGGAAGCACGGCTTCAATCGTCATGAAGCCCAGATTACTGCAAGAGTAGCCTTCTCTATCTTCTGGTATCTGCTCTCTACTCCCTGCAACGTTTTACTGGTGAAATACACTGGCCTCTGCCCCTCTGGGGTTTCCTTGACCAATGCTATGCCTAAGGCTTCATTTGAAATCGTCAAGTACAAAATGAGGGATTCACCAAGTTCTGGTTTTACCGAGATCAGAGGACTTGACAACACTTCCTTGAGCTCTTGGAACGCTTGCTCTTGCTCCTGTCCCCATTCAAACTTCTTAGACTTATTGAGCACTTTATACAGAGGAAGGGATCTATGCGCTATCTTGGGCATGAATCTAGCCAAAGCTGTAACTTTCCCGTTTAAGGATTGTACCTCCCTCAAGTTCTTCAGACTCTGCATGTCCAATATCGCTCGATATTTCCCTGGATTAGCTTCAATGCCTTGTTACGTCAAAATAAAACCCAGAAACTTCCCAGCAGGGATAGCAAAAGTACATTTCAATGGGTTCAGCCTCATGTTATATTGTCTTAGGCATGTAAATACCTAACGCAGGTCCTCAACATGATCACCTCCAGCCGGAGTCTTGGCAATGATATCGTCAATGTACACCTCCACCAGTTCGGTGTGTATGCCTTCGAACACCTTGTTAATCATACGTTGGTAAGTGGCCCTAGCGTTCTTCAAACCGAAGGGCATGAAGGTATAGCAGAAGACACCACGGTCATTGACAAAAACTGTTTTTTCTTGGTCCCCCTCCCACATCGGAATTTAATTGTACCTTGAATAAGCATCCATGAAGCTGAGGTATTGGTAACCAGATGAATCGTCCACTATACGATCAATATTTGGGAGCGGATATGGGTCTTTTGGGCAACAACGGTTAAGGTCCACATAATTAGTGCACATTCGCCATTTGTCATTTGCCATTGGCCTTCTATACCATCACCATATTGGAAAGCCAAGATGAATATCGGACCTCCCTAATAAATCTGGCCTTCAACAACTCCTCCGTCTGCTCGCAAGCTGCCTTCTATTTTTTCGGTTCCAATCTTCTCTTCTTCTAGGCAACCGACCTTGGTTCTGGATAGATAGATAATTTGTGGCAACAGAAATCAGGGTCCATCCCAGGCATGTCTGCAACAGTCCATACAAAAAGGTCTTTGAATTCCTAGAGGAGTGCTAACAGGCGCTGCTCCATAATAGACTCCAGCTTATCATTAATGTGTGTGACCTTCTCTAGGGAATCCCCTAAGACGACGTCCCTGGAACCTCCGTCCGGTGTGGGCTTTGAGGGATTGAGAGGGTCGATCTTCAATTCTGCTCTGGAGTCAAGATCAATCAAACTGACAGATCCAGCCGTTGTTCCTCCGTCATTCAACTTCCTCTTCTTGTTAAATGCCTCTATCTTCACCATATTCAGGCTCAGCTTGTAACAATACTTGGCCATCTCTTGATCGCCTCGGAGGGATGACACACCGTTGTCCTTGTTAATAAATTTGATACGGAGGTGCGGGTTAGACACGATTGCTTCCATTACGTTCAGAGTAGGACAGCCTATGATCCCGTTGTAAGGGAATTCCACATCGATCACTAAGATCCTGGACTTCACTATTTTTGCTCCAGGTTCATCCTCAAAAGAAATGAGGGTATCAAGATACCCTTTGGTGGGCTGCTTCGCTCCATTGAATGCTGTGAGCTCTTGTGTATATGGTTGCAAATCTGCATCATTAAAGCCCATTCTTTTGAAACAATTATAAAAAATAACATCACAAGAACTTCCATGATCGACGAGGATCCTTTAGACATCTTTGTTGGCTATGACAGTGATGATAACCACTACATCATCACCTCCTGGAATTATTGGGCCAAAATCGTCATCTATGAACGACACCGCCGGTGCTGCCATGCCATCCCTGAAAAGGCGGTTGTCCCTGGGCTTCCCCTGCACTGATAGGATCATTCGGTGGTGGTTCTTATGAGCTGTGATTGACGCTCCCCCTCCAGCAAATCCTCCAGCAATCATATTAGTCACCTCGCGCCAGCCTTACCTTTGCTGCTGAGGCATGTCGTCCTGCTGAGCTCCTTCACTGATCACTACTCCTTTCTGTTTCTTAGCAACTGTGAACCTCCTGACTGGATTACGACTATTTTTGCCCTCGTCATCACGATCTCTCCTTCTCTTCTCCATCCTGTCTGGCTCGTCTAAGGATTTCCCTTTGAATAGATACTGTTTCAGCTTTCCCTCTTTGATGAGGGTCTTCACTACATTCTTTAACGCCTTACATTCATCGGTAGTATGGCCAACCTACTTGTGGAAAGCATAATATTTTTGAGAATTACCAGGTCTTTTCATTGGCGGAGGCTTCCTTATCCCATAAACACTGAGTGTGGGCCAACCAACTTCCCTCAGGATTTGAGAATGCCTGGAGTTCAACGAGGTGTAGTTACTGAAAAAAGCCACATGCCTATCCCGCTGTTGAGGTCGGGTGCTCATGAAATCTTCTCTCTGAGCATGCTTCTCTAGCCTTACCCTTTCCTTGTCTCTTCGCGGTTACTGTGACGGTGCTGATGGCTTTAATCTAGCTGCAGTAGCTTCTAGGTGTATCTCTATGCCCACATATTTTGATGCTTTCCTCCGGAACTCCTCAAACGTCATCGGAGGACTCTTTGCCAAAGACAAAGCAAAGGCCGATCCAGGTTATAAAGCTTCAACAAAAAGTTGAATAGCCTCCGAGAGATTAGGCACCAAAGCAACCTCCTTATAAAATCTCCTCAAAAACTCCTTAAGAGTTTTATTTTCTCCTTGTCTGATCTGGGCCAAGGTATGAGAAGTCCTAGGAACATCTCTAGAAATAACGAAATGGCTCTCGAAGGCAGCTGCCATTTCCTCCCAGGAATCTATCAAACCTGAGGGTAAACTCTTGAACCAACTAAGAGCTTCCTTCGTTAAGGTTTTTGGGAACATTCTGCACATCACATCCTCATCAGCTCCTAAGTACATAGCCTCATACACATAAGCATCAAGATGTTTAGTGGGATTAGTCTCCCCATTATACTTTCTAATCGAAAGTGGCTGGGTTGTTTGTAGGTGCTTGGGGATAAGTACATTCATAAGCCTCCTTGAGAAAAGAACGTTGAGTTTGTATGCCCCAGAGGTCACCACTGCCTGCTCTTTCCTCCTTGCACTGACCCTGTCTCCAGAATCTTGAGTTTGTTCCCTCTCCTCGTAGGTGGGAATCTTCGAATACTGGTGAGTAATGGACTTCTCTCTTGCAGATGCATGGTGAGTATCCTTAGCCTGAGACATCACTCTATCCCTAGTTCCCCTTTTCTCCCTTCTTAACTCCATCAACTTCTCTCTGAGTTGCCTTATAACTTTATCTCGAGGGTCAGGGGTTGCAACAGGTACCATTCTCCTCGTGTGGGTTACAGGAGACTCGAAAACAAGTCTCCTACCAGCTTGCTGATAGGTCACATCCTCCACGTGACCATCCATAAAATCACGTCTATCTCTTTTCATGGTGAGCTACTGAACTTCTACGAAAAGTGGGAATAACTCTATCGGGTCCCACTAGGCGTACCAATGAACTGGTCTAGATCGGGGTCTACGATCCGGTGTATGGACCAGCCATAAAAGTATATGATTCGAGTGTTTATACACTGATACAGTGGGTATCCGGTATTATAATCCGACCTCTCAGTGGGAGAAGTCGGTCTTGTTGTCCTGGAGATCCTTCACACTAGAGTTTCGCGTTGTTAGGGGCGAAAGGTGGTGTCACCTGTGAAGATTCTCTGACGCTCAATTTAGAAGAGTGTATAAGAACTCAATGAACACTTAGCAATACAATAGTAAAATGAGAGTAAGAACAACGTACCCCTACATGTGTTGGTGAATATGCTATTTATAGTTGGGCGTGGAAAATGAATCATTGGGCGCAAGTGGGCCCATGAGTTCTGATGCCGTGTGCAAAGTGTCAATCAGAGTAGTTCAGTGTTCAGAGCGTGACAGTGGGTACGTCAATGACTAGTGTACGATTCTGACATAGGAATGGGGATAATCCACCTTTCCCGTATATCACGCCTGTAATCGTACTTACTCCTTTCAGTGAATGATATAGACACATTCCGCTGTGCAAGGTATCTACTTTGATAAGTAACGACTCCACTTATCTTATCATGTCACTGAGATAAACGGTTATATGTGACGGAGGAATAAGAGCGGATGAGGGGTTCGGTGTCTCAGATACGACTTCGGATGACCGGTGTAGGAAGGGATCCTACATGGTGTCTTTTCAGTACGGATATGTGACATATCACATCGGTTGTCCTTCAGTCTAGTTAGGATGATGTCTCATTATAGGGCTGGTATCCAGACCGGATCAGAAATTTATTATTATATTGGAAATAATATTATTTTAAGTTACTATTCTAAATAGTAAAATACTATTTCAATAGTAAAATACTATTTCAATAGTAAATTACTATTTCAATATTAAATTACTATTCAAATAGTAAATTACTATTTACTATTACTATTTACCTTTACTATTCACGTTTTACTATTTACCATTATTATTCATGTTTTACTATTTACTGTTACTATTCACGATTTACTATTCACTATTCAAAATTTACCATTTCTGTTTTACGTAGTAATCTTTATTTTTATCTTATGCCTATACTGAGATAAGTTGGTATTAATATTTCTAGAACTCAGAGGTGCAAAGCGAACTCACTTTTGGTAGCAATTCAAGGTAAGGTGGAGTGAGACAGGAATATAATATAAAAAGACATAAGAATAATGGGAGGAGTCCCCTACCCTTTTTAAATTTAATAATAATAATAATATTTTAAAATAATAACTATTTAACTTAAAATTTATATAAATTTTAAATTGTGTATCTTGTGTAACTTGATCTGAAATACCTATGCAAAGACCTGGATAATCTATGCGAACTGGACTAAACCTATGCAAGGACTTGGACTATTATGACCTGTATGGACTGAACTATACCTATGCAAAGACTGGATTATATATATGGACTTATATAGACCTGTGCGAGGAATGGACTATAAGGATTCAAAATCAACTCTACTAATTTAAATAACCATTAAAATTTGAATTATATTTAGGAGCGATATTTGGTTGATTTGACTTGATTATAATTAACTATATTTGATTTTGATTAATGATATTGTGATTTATAATATTAGATTGTAATTAATGATATGTAATTATGATTGATAGTATTTGATTGTGATTGATGACATTACAATACTTGATTGTGGTTGATGAATGATTAATGACCTTGTGATATGAAGTTTGAGCATATAGCAAGCATGACAGAAAGTTAAAACTCAGTAAGAATTTTCTTACCTTACTCTTTAAATTTTTTTCTAAGAAAAAGTATTTTATCATTATTTTAGTCTTTTATTTCTTCTAAGAAATGATTTTCATTAACTTTATTTCTAATCTCTAGAATAAAATCTAGTATTAGAAAGAAACTATTTTATGAAAATCAAAGGTTGAGATAATTAATTCTTGAATTAAAGAAAATTTTTATAGTTTTAAGTATTCTTAGTTAATGATTTTTAAAAAAAAATATTTTCTTTTAGAAATCAGAAATTTAAATTGGTTTTCCCTAATGAAATAACTAAAGGATATTTTGTTATAGTCGAGATTTCTAAACTCAATCTAGTTAAGATTCAAATTGGAAATGTGAAGCTTTTCAAGAGAAAGTTTTGAGATATTTAAGGCTTGGAAACTCAATTTTGGTGAGATATAAATTTGAAGACTGTACTAAATTTATTTCTGTATAACAGAAGTTCAAAGAAGAACTTATGGGAATGTACAGTTTATTAAGATGATTTTGTGAACCTTTATGGTATTTAATAAATGAGTTTCTAAAAGTTTTAACCAACTAAATATGCGAGTAGTTCATGCATCATGAATTATTGAAGAGAAATGAGATGTGATATTGCCTGGGGACGGATTATAGAAACCGAGGATACATTAGAGGAGGCTTAATTGTGAGCCTTGGGATGAGAGGGTGTGAAGGGTTGCTTCAGGTGACCTGGGGTCGCTCCCTAGTGTCGGGTACTTTCACAATAAAAACCTTCTCAGTCTGACTAGTCTCTAAGTGTTTTCACGCCAGTTGAGCTATTCATATGCTACAAAGGCATTTATGTTATTATCCGGAATTATGGAATAGTGTAAACTCCTGGTTGGCCTAGTGCAAATTAAAACTTTAAGGGCCCACATGCATAAACTGAATGAGGTAGTATTAAAAGCATTACATGTCATACATGTGATTGTGATATTCTGTATGGATGGTTGGGAATGAAAGTATGATTACTATGTGTGTGAGAACCCTATATTTATAATTAATTGTGTACAAGATTTTGAATTATATTAATTTATTAGTTGTAAAAACCCTTATGCTTATGTCTTATCTGTAAAGTATTATATTCTGTTTCTCACTCCTTCTTGTTTGAATTTTGTGTCCAAAATATATGTTATGTAATATATAGCTAGCAGTTCAAGATGGAAGGATATGTAATTACAAGAGGGTAAAGTGGTCTCATCCTCAATCAGATAGGTGAAGATATATGACAAGAGTAAGATTCCAAAACTCGATGGTTCAAGGACTAGGAAATGATTGGTCACATTTGTAGTAGAGGTATAATTTAGTTTTACCTTGCCTTATTACAATATCAAGTTAGATAATTGTAACAAGGTAAAGGTTAAACTTTGATAAACTTTCTCATTCGGATATAATACTGTAATGATTTATCACTTATGATTTCTATAAATTGTTTTATCATCATGGATAAATATTGAAAGACAATGTTTTTTTTACTTTCAATATTCAACGGAAATCAGATGTATATACGTCCTTGTATACGCGAGATAAAGAGTGATAAATATGTATATCTTTCTAAAAGTTATATATATATATATATATATATATATATATATATATATATATATCGTGTATATAAGGGTGTGTAACACTAGGGAGCGACCCCAGGTCACCTGAAGCACCCTTTCACACCCTCTCATCCCAAGGCTCGCAATAGAGTCTCCTCTAATGTATCCTCGGTTTCTATAATCTGCCCCCAAGGAATATCACATCCCATTTCTCTTTAATGATTCATGATGCATGAACTACTCGCATATTTAGTTGGTTAATACTTTTAGAAACTCAATTATTAAATACCATAAAGGTTCATAAAATTATCTCAATAAATTGTACATTCCCATAAGTTCTTCTTTGAACTTCTGTTATACAAAAGTAAATTTAGTACAGTCTTTGAATTCAGATCTCACCAACATTAAGTTTCCAAACCTTAAATATCTCAAAACTTTCTCTTAAAAACTTCACATATTTACATAATCTTTCCCAATTTGAAATTTAACTAGATTGAGTTTAGAAATCTCGAGTATAACAAAATATCCTTTAGTTATTTCATTGGGTAAAACCAATTTAAATTTCTGATTTCTAAAAAAAATAATTGTTTAAAATCATTAACTAAGAATACTTAAAACTATAAAAATTTTCTTTAATTCAAGTATTAATTATCTCAACTTCTAATTTTCATAAAATAGCTTCTTTCTAATACTAGATTTTATTCTAGAGATTAAAAATAAAGTTAATGAAAATTATTTCTAAGAATAAATAAAAGACTAAAAAAATGATAAAATACTTTCTCTTAAAATAAAATTTTAAAGAGTAAGGTAAGAAAATTCTTACTGAGTTTTAACTTTCCGTCATGCTTGCCATATGCTCAAACTTCATATCACAAGGTCATCAACCATTCATCAACCACAATCAAGTATTGTAATGTCATCAATCACAAATATTATCAATCATAATTACATATCATCAATCACAGTCTAATATTATAAATCACAATATCATTAATCAAAATCAAATATAGTTAATTATAATCAAATCAAATCAACTAAATATCACTCATAAATATAATTCAAATTTCAATGGTTATTTAAATTAGTATAATTAATTTTGAGTCCTTATAGTCCATTCCTCGCACAGGTCTTTATAAGTCCATATATATAATCCAGTCTTCGCATAAGTATAGTTCAGTCCATACAGGTCATAATAGTCTAAGTCCTTGTATAGGTTTAGTCCAGTTCGCATAGGTTATCCAGGTCTTTGCATAGGTATTTCAGATCAAGTTACACAAGATACACAATTTAAAATTTATATAAATTTTAAGTCAAATAGCTATTATTTTAAAATAATAATAATATTATTAAATTTAAAAGGAGTAGGGGACTCCTCCCATTATTCTTATGTCTTTTTATATTATATTCCTATCCCACTCCCCTTACCTCTTGTATACTGATTTGTTATTGAAAGTCCATACGCGCCTCATCTCCGAGTTCTAAAACATACCAATTTGATTTTAATATAGTTATAAGATGAAAATTAAGATTACTACTTAAAGCAGAAATGGTAAATTTTGAATAGTAAATAATGAATAGTAACTGTAAATAGTAAAACATGAATAATAATGATAAATTGTACATCATGAATAGTAATGGTAAATAGTAAATCATGAATAGTAATGGTAAATAATAAATTATGAATAGTAACGGTAAATAATAAAATATGAATAGTAAAAGTAAATAGTAATAATAAATAGTAATTTACTATTTGAATAGTAATTTACCATTGAAATAGTAATTTACTATTAAAATAGTATTTTACTATTCAGAATAGTAACTTAAAATAATATTATTTCCAGTATAATAATAGATTTCTAAAAACGATATGAAAATAACCCTAAAAAATATAAAAGAGAGGTATTCTTACCTTAGGATTTTAGCATAACCTTCTTCAAAAAAAAATTATTTCTCTCTCTTACTTCCACCACTATCTCACTAGCACTACTATATTAAGAAAACTTAATTTGAAATTGTGAATTCTAAAGAAAAATTCCTTCGGTATTTATAGGAAGGAAAATTACTATGTATTCTATTATTTTAATATAAAAGTACTGTGTATTTTTTGAAAATTCAATCTTGGTTACTATGCACCTTTTGAAAATTTTGTACATACACAGTGTTTTGCATAGTAAATATCGGCTGAATTATTAAGTCAAATAGTAACCTTTCACTCGGTATATTTTAAATATTCAAAATCAGTCCTTTTTGAAATTTAACAATATTATATCAGTTTTCTCTAATTTTATGATAAGTAATATAAAGGTTAAATTTTAAAAATCTAAAATTTTCTGTTAATAAAAATTTATTCGTATGTTTTCGATTTTTTTACGATTGGTAAAAATCAAGATTTTATTTAAACCGATAATTTTTAGATAAGTCTACTTGAAATGGATTTTAAAAAATTTTCTTATAATTTAAATTCACTTTCTTGTAAATATTTTTAATTTTAAGTAACTTTATATGAATTTAAAATTATTTAAAATATATTATTTTATTAAAATATTTCAAAATTTTCAAAAAATTCCAAAAAATCATAAATATTATGTAGATCAAAAAGTTATAAGAACCATAGTGTAATTCCTTCAAAATTTTATTTTTAAAATTCTAATAAGAGTTAAATCACAAATATGTAAAAACATAAATATAAAAACATAAAATAAAAGTTATGAATAATAAATATATTTAAAATTCTTAATATAATTTCATTAATCAATGCATACTAATTAATTCATTTTAAAATTCTCATTCATAAATATTATTATTATTATTATTATTATTAAAAAACAAATAATTAAATATAAATACCAAAATTTCATAAAAAAATGATAATAATAAACTAACTTATAGTAAGTATTTCTCATGAAAGATATATTAATATCTATTTTCTATTTATGTTGAAAATGAGATGTTACAACTCTACTCCCTAAAAGAAATTTCGTCCTCGAAATTTGATATTGTTAATAAATCTTAACAAGGCTAAACTAAGTGAATAGTTCTAAAATATATTTCTAGTTTCCTTGACAATTGTGTACCTTTTCCTTAACATTATCATTTACCTTCTTTTAATCTTATTAGTATATTTTTTTTAACTCCAAAATATTATCCGTCTTAATTTTGTCAACCATGCTCATCATAAATTGATGGTTAACTCTAAACACCTCAATAATTACATTTCTGAATCTATTAAAACCTTACTTAATATAATCCATAACATCCATTAATTAAAATTCCTACTCGTAACATAGTAAAATAGACTGCTAAGAATTAATTACTAGACAACTAGCCGTTAGCAACTAGCCGTTGGACTTAGCCGTTTATGACCGTTGCAAACTCTCCCTCCCTTGCTTGCTTATAAATTCTCATTCCATTCTCACTTCCTATCACAACTTCAAGGTTTCTTAGTTTCTCTCTTCTATCTAATTTCTTCAATCTTTTTCTCAAGTATTATCATACTATTCGATGGCCAACCTTCCTAAAAGTGAGGAAGAACGAAGGTGAGATGGACTACAGTTTGTGGCAACAAGTGCCTCACTTCTTATAATCGTTATGGTGATTTCTCTAGTTTGGGCATTTTATGTATTGCCAAAATTCTTAGGCCTCTACTAAGTAATCACTTATCGTTTAACTATGATGTATTAGATGTTCTACTTTATTTTTCTTAGTGTAATGATGTATAATAAATTATACTAGTGAGAAAGGATAAATATGTCTTAGTCCATGTTGTACTTGTTTATCTAGTTAAATCCTTGTATTCTTTGCTTAATGACAATTCAGGGTATATAATCATTTCTTATTGTCCTCTATAATGAATTAAATATTTCTTAACTAAGTGATTGCACATTCCATCATAATTGACTACAATCCTTATATAGATTTGATAAATTCACTAATCTTAATAATCACAAGTCAGTACGTTAACTTAAAAATACTCACTTAAATTTTTATTATGGGTAGCTAAGATTTATGTAACTCTTTTCATAGGAACTACGCTAAATTAATAAGGGTTCATATCTATTTCCCCATGGTTTATTAACATATTTCTTTATTTTAAGTATATCATTACATAACAATTATTTATATAGGGTATATGTATATTTATTTTACAAAATTGATGACTAAAAGAAAATAACTTAATAAACATGTATCAAATTGTTAGGAATAATATTTTATGGCATAATTTCTCAATATTAAACCAATATCGATATCTCCTAAAGATCTATGATACTTATTTTCGATCATTTGTTGACATATTTATCACAATAAATCACTTAAAAAAATTCAAAAATATATGGTTAATTACATTCGATGTCACAACTATAAAAGTTTCATTAATTCATATATATATATAATTATATATTATTCAATTGCAGACATCATAAAGGAAAAACTTCATCAAACTAAACAATAACATGTCTTGTATGTCATATAAAAGAAGAATCAATACAAATAGTCAGAGATATAATTACTAGTACAATTATTTGTCATACTAAACAAATTAGTGAACAAATTACCATATTTCTTTTATAAAGAATACATCCATATATTTTTATTTAAAATATATCATCCAAGGAAAAATTATAATCCCAAAAAAAAACTATGATTCTGATCTGGTCTGGATACTGGCCCTTAGGATAAGACGTCATCTTGGTTGTCCCAGAGGGTCAACCGGTATCACAGGTCAACGTCCATACTGCAAAGACATGATATAAGATCCCTTCCTACACCGGTCATCCAGAGTCTCATCTAAGACATTGAATCCTTCGTCCGTTCTCATTCTTCCGTCGCATATAACCGTTTGCCTCAGTGTCATGATAAGATAAGTAGAGTCACTACTTATCAAAATAGATACTCTGCACAACGGAATGTGTCTATATTATTCAATGAAAGGAGTAAGTACGATTACAGGCGTGATATACGGAAAAGGTGGATTATCCCCATCCCTGTGTCAGAATCATACGCTGATCATTGACCTACCCCCTATCACGCTCTGAATACTGAACCACTCTGATTGATACTTTACACACGACATCAGAACTCATAGGCCCACTTGTGCCCAACGATTCATTTTCCACATTCAACTATAAATAGCATATTCACTAACACATGCAAGGTTACGTTGTTCTTACTCTTATTTTACTATTGCATTGCTAAAGTGTTCATCGAGTTCTTATACACTCTTCTAACTTGAGCGTCAGAGAATCTTCGTAGGTGACACCACCTTTCGCCCCTAACAACGCGAAACTCTGGTGAGAAGGATCTCCAGGACAACAATACCGGCTTCTCCCACTGAGAGGTCGAATTATAATACCGAATACCCACTGTACCAGTGTATAAATACTCAAATCATATAATTTTGTGGCTGGTCCATACACCGGATCGTAGACCCCGATCTAGAGCAGTTCATTGGCACGCCCAGTGGGACTCGATAGAGTTATTCCTACTTTTCGCAGAAGTTCAGTAGCTCACCATGGAAGGAGATGGACGCGATTTTGTGGATTGGTCACATTTGTAGTAGAGGTATAATTTAGTTTTACCTTGCCTTATTACAATATCAAGTTAGATAATTGTAACAAGGTAAAGGTTAAACTTTGATAAACTTTCTCATTTGGATATAATACTGTAATGATTTATCACTTATGATTTCTATAAATTGTTTTATCATTATGGACAAATATTGAAAGACAATGATTTTTTTTACTTTCAATATTCAAAGGAAATCATATATATATACGTCCTTGTATACGCGAGATAAAGAGTGATAAATATGTATATCTTTCTAAAAGCTTTTTATATATATATCTCATGTATATAAGGGGGTGTAACAGGTCCAGTCTAAAATTCATGCCAAAATATTTCTAAAGATCTCCTATTGTCTTATCTCCTTTGTTGTCCCATATCATATTATAAAAGAAACAAATGTTTGAATATTTCATTATCACATATTAATCAAAGAATCAAACACCATACAATACATTTGGAATAAAAGGAAATAACTGCATTAGTTAATTTACCTTATTATTCCACCATACATTAACGCCCATACTTAAATAATGTCAAGCAAGACTTCAGAATGGCCAGTCTTTGAAAATCCCTGCAATAACATTTTTCAAGTAATAGGCTATAGAGTTCTAACTTATACTTCTTACAATCTTAAAAACTAGTTCTTTCTTCTTTCTAACTTATCTTCACCTCATTCTTGCTATTCACACCAATAATAAGATTTCCTCCTCCGTCAATCATAAAATCTTTTGACTAACTTAACCATCAGAGTGCACTAACAGGCTAGTAAGACCATACCCTAAGCCGATTTGGATTGAACTGCTCTGATACCACTTTGTAACACCCCCTTATATACACGAGATATATAAAAAAAACTTTTAGAAAGATATACATATTTATCACTCTTTATCTCATGCATACAAGGACGTATATACATCTGATTTCCTTTGAATATTGAAAGTAAAAAAAACATTGTCTTTCAATATTTGTCCATAGTGATAAAACAATTTATAGAAATCATAAGTGATAAATCATTACAGTATTATATTCGAATGAGAAAGTTTATCAAAGTTTAACCTTTACCTTGTTACAATTATCTAACTTGATATTGTAATAAGGCAAGGTAAAACTAAATTATACCTCTACTACAAACGTGACCAATCATTTCCTAATCCTTGAACCATCGAGTTTTGGAATCCTACTCTTGTCATATCTCTTCATCTATCTGATTGAGGATGAGACCACTTTATCCTCTTGTAATTATATATCCTTCCATCTTGAACTGCTAGCTATATATCACATAACATATATTTTGGACACAAAATTCAAACAAGAAGGAGTAAGAAACAGAATATAATACTTTACAAATAAGACATAAGCATAAGGGTTTTCACGATCTAATAAAATAATATCATTCATAATCTCATACACAATTAATTATAATTGTAAGGTTTTATACGCATAACAATCATACTTTCATTCACAACTATTCACACAGAATATCACAATCACATGTATGACATGTAATGCTTTTAATACTATCTCATTCAGTTTATGCATGTAGGCCCTTAAAGTTTTAGTTTGTACTGGGCCAACCAGGAGTTTACACTATTCCATAATTCCGGATAATAACATAACTCAACTGGCGTGGAAACACTTAGAGACTAGTCAGACTGAAAAAGTTTTTATTGTGAAAGTACCCGACACTAGGGAGCGACCCCAGGTCACCTGAAGCACCCTTTCACACCCTTTCATCATAAGGCTCGCAATTAAGTCTCCTCTAATATATCCTCGGTTTCTATAATTCGTCCCCAAGCAATATCACATCCCATTTCTTTTTAATGATTCATGATGCATGAACTACTTGCATATTTAGTTGGTTAAGACTTTTAGAAACTCAATTATTAAATACCATAAAGGTTCACAAGATTATCTCAATAAACTATTCGTTCCCATAAGTTCTTCTTTGAACTTCTGTTATACAGAAATAAATTTAGTACAGTCTTCGAATTTAGATCTCACCAAAATTGAGTTTCCAAGCCTTAAATATCTCAAAACTTTCTCTTAAAAACTTCACATATTTACATAATCTTTCCCAATTTGAATTTTAACTAGATTGAGTTTAGAAATCTCGACTATAACAAAATATCCTTCAGTTATTTCATTGGGAAAAACCAATTTAAATTTCTGATTTCTAAAAGAAAATAATTTTTTAAAATCATTAACTAAGAATACTTAAAACTATAAAAATTTTCTTTAATTCAAGTATTAATTATCTCAACTTCTGATTTTTATAAAATAGCTTCTTTCTAATACTAGATTTTATTATAGAGATTAAAAATAAAGTTAATGAAAATTATTTCTTAGAAGAAATAAAATACTAAAAAAATGATAAAATACTTTCTCTTAAAATAAAAATTTAAAGAGTAAGGTAAGAAAATTCTTACTGAGTTTTAACTTTCTGTCATGCTTGTTATATGTTCAAACTTCATATCACAAGGTCATCAACCATTCATCAACCACAATCAAGTATTGTAATGTCATCAATCACAAATATTATCAATCACAATTATATATCATCAATCACAGTCTAATATTATAAATCACAATATCATTAATCAAAATCAAATATAGTTAATTATAATCAAATCAAATCAACTAAATATCACTCATAAATATAATTCAAATTTCAATGGTTATTTAAATTAGTAGAGTTGATTTTGAGTCCTTATAGTCCATTCCTCGCACAGGTCTATATAAGTCCATATATATAATCCAGTCTTTGCATAGGTATAGTTCAATCCGTACAGGTCATAATAGTCCAAGTCCTTGCATAGGTTTAGTCCAGTTCGCATAGGTTATCTAGGTCTTTGCATAGGTATTTTAGATCAAGTTACACAAGATACACAATTTAAAATTTATATAAATTTTAAGTTAAATAGTTATTATTTTAAAATAATAATAATACTATTAAATTTAAAAGGAGTAGAGGATTCCTCTCATTATTCTTATGTCTTTTCATATTATATTCTTATCTCACTCCCCCTTACCTCTAGTATATTGATTCGCTATTGAAAATCCGTGCGCGCCTCGTCTCCAAGTTCTAAAACATACCAATTTGATTTTAATATAGTTACAAGATGAAAATTAAGATTACTACTTAAAGTAGAAATGGTAAATTTTGAATAGTGAATAATGAATAGTAACAGTAAATAGTAAAACATGAATAGTAACGGTAAATAGTAAGTCGTAAATAGTAACGGTAAATAGTAAATCATGAATAGTAATGGTAAATAATAAAATGTGAATAGTAAAAGTAAATAGTAAATAGTAATTTACTATTTGAATAGTAATTTACTATTGAAATAGTATTTTACTATTCAGAATAGTAACTTAAAATAATATTATTTTTAGTATAATAATAGATTTCTAAAAATAATATGAAAATAACCCTAAAAAATATAAAAGAGAGGTATTCTTACTTTAGAATTTTAGTAGAACATTCTTCCAAAAAAAATTATTTCTCTCTCTTACTTCCACCACTATCTCACTAGCACTACTATATTAAGAAAACTTAATCTGAAATTGTGAATTCTAAAGAAGAATTCCTTTGGTATTTATAGGAAGGAAAATTACTATGCATTCCATTATTTTAATATAAAAGTACTGTGCATTTTTTGAAAATTCAATCCTGATTACTATGCACCTTTTAAAAATTTTGTACATGTATAGTGTTTCGCATAGTAAATGTCGGTTGAATTATTAAGCCAAATAGTAACCTTTCACTTGGTATATTTTAAATATTCAAAATCAGTCCTTTTTGAAATTTAAGGATATTATATCAGTTCTCCCTAATTTTATGATAAGTAATATAAAGTTTAAATTTTAAAAATCTAAAATTTTCTGTTAATAAAAATTTATTCGTATGTTTTTGATTTTTTACGATTGGTAAAAATCAAGATTTTATTCAAACCGATAATTTTTAGATAAGTCTACTTGAAATGGATTTTATAAAATTTTCTTATAATTTAAACTCACTTTCTTGTAAATATTTTTAATTTTAAGTAACTTTATATGAATTTAAAATTATTTAAAATATATTATTTTATTGAAATAATTCAAAATTTTCAAAAAATTCCAGAAAATCATAAATATTATGTAGATCAAAAAGTTCTAAAGAACCATAGTCTAATTCCTTCAAAATTGTATTTTAAAATTCTAATAAGAGTTAAATCACAAATATGTAAAAATATAAATATAAAAACATAAAATAAAAGTTCTGAATAATAAATATATTTAAAATTCTTAATATAATTTCATTAATCAATGCATACTAATTAATTCATTTTAAAATTCTCATTCATAATTATTATTATTATTATTATTATTAAAAACAAATAATTAAATATAAATACCGAAATTTCATTAAAAATGATAATAATAAACTAACTTATAGTAAGTATTTCTCATGAAAGATATATTAATATTTATTTTCTATTTGTGTTAAAAATAAGATGTTACACCATGTGTCAGTCATGCATGCATTTCACATGGTAAGTGTGCGAAATAGTAATCCTTCATTTCCCAAATATTTTTTAAAAAGTGCATTATTTTTTAAAAAAAGATAAATTCTTGGATACCCTCTCTAAATTGAGGGTTTCAATACCCCTGGCCATGTGTCATGCCACATGTAAAAATTGTGTGTGATTTAAATAATTAGAATTAATGCCCTTATCCATGTATCATGCCATATGTCGAAATCATGTGTGATTTAAGCAACTAGGATGGATGGATATGATTGTGTCTAGTAATCGATCACTCATAAATAGTCAACGTATTGAAACATTTTATATGCTAAAATTTGAATATAATAAGGCTTGATCCTGCAACACATTGGAAAGAAAATAAGAACCTTACCACTAAATTATCTGACACATTTAAAAAAAATAATGCAACTATATACAGTTATATTATATCTGTAGAATGTATATCCATTAATAAAATCTATCTATGAAATAAACATTTTTGTCTTTATTTCATTTTGTATAAAAAGTAAAATTAATGAACGGAAAAAGGGCAGGAATATTTATTTTACAAATAAATATTATTAATATATATATACATTCTACAACATAATATAACAATATATGATTATATTACATATATTAAATGTAACCTAGTGGTGAGACTTTTCTTCCATCTTCTACTCAAATCAAACACTTCAGATGTTATCTTAGAATCTAAACAAAAATTATGATTTTGAAAAATATATGGCATAGACAAAGTTGACATGTGGCTAGAGATTAATACATGTGGTATAAATTTAGTTGACACATGGCTAGATGCATCCATTTCAGTTGCTTCACACATGTGACTGTAAGCATTTATTCCTAAAAAACCTAATGATATATGTCTTTAATTTGCTAAGACTCGTCTTCCATCTCTTATATATACGTTAGGGGATCAAACCTTGTTACACTTTTGAAATATAAATATTTTAAAATGTTGACTATTTACGAGTGACTAGTTTAACCGGTTGCTAAGCGCATTAATTGGGGGCTCTAATGCTCCTAGCCCCTAGTCATGTGTCAATTGAATTTATGCCACATGTATTAGTCTCTAGCCATGTGTCAACTCAATTTATGTCACATATTTTTCCAAGTCATTATTTTGGTTGGATTCTAAGATAGTATTTGAAGCGTTCGATTTAAGCAGGAGATGGAAGAGTAGCCTCACCACTAGGTTACATTTAAGATATGTAATATAACCATATATTGTTATATTATATTCATAAAATGTATATCCGTTAATAAAATTTATTTGCAAAATAAATATTCCTACATTTTTTCGTTCATTAATTTTAATTTTAATTGTTATACTAAATGAAAAAAGACAAAAATATTTATTTTATTAATAAATTTTATTAACAGATATACATTCTACAAATATAATATAACTATATAGTTGCGTCATAATTTTTAAATGTGTTAAGTAGCTTAATGGTAAGACTATTTATTTCTTTCCCATATGTTACGGGATCAAGTCTTGACACTATTAAAATTACCATAAATTCACATGAGCTTAACTAGGGAAGTTTTTATTAAAAATTCCACATCTCCAAAATTGAGATGGGCCTGACTAGGAAAGTCTAGCATATTCTTAGGTCCACAACCAATAGATTGTCCTGATCCATAACCAAACACATGAAATACTCTAAGGGCTACCCTCTATGCACTTTGGAGCCACAAACCCATCAGGTTGTGCATGACTTACATCTCTTTGTGCTATCAGTGGTTAAACATCATATGTCTTCACAAGCATTGCCCCACTTTTTATTTTGGTTTACAAGCATTGGCCCACTTGAAAAGCATCATTTGAGGAGCACTTTGGCCCATTGTTAGTCCTCAAATTTACAATAAAATCTTTAATAAAAATTTTATAAAAATAATAAAAATCAGTCTAAATTGTTAGAAAATTAGGTTTTAAATTCAATAAATAGAAGTTGTTAGCAATAATCTACCCTTGATCAATTTTCTCTAGTTTTGCAGTGAAAAAGTAAAGAATTTAAAGAGAAAATTGAAGATCAGGAACCTGACACGTAGCATCAACACCACGCGTAGCGTAGGGACTTTAGATGTTGACGCTACGCATCACATTCACACGTAGCGTCAGAGCTGCGTGGACTCCACAGCCAGGTTGGCCAAGCACTCACCTTTTGACCCACTTTTGGCCACTCCACTACTCACAAACGTCCATACCGAAGTGGAGACAGGGACAAGTGGTAGGGCATGATTCATTAAATAATCCCATCATGGCCATTTCGAGCTGTTTAATGGAGGCTGAGTCAGGGAACTGATGCGTAGCGTCAGGACCTTTCCTCAGCCCTATAAATAGGGCCATTTCCAACACTTCTAGGCATCCCATTCTGAGTGTCTCACTCTTATCTTCTCTTATACACTCGAGTTTGAGTGTTTCTTTTGTGAGTTTGTAGCTCTAGAATAGTTTTCTAGATACTTGAGAGTGTTGTGCAGTATTGTGATTGTTGTATCGTGAAGTTTCCATCATCGCCTTTGTAATGTCAATCACTGTAAGTGTTATTTTTACTTTCACCATGTGTAATTAATCTGTTTATGTTGGAATTGGTGAACTAATCTATTAATTATGATGTTATGAATTCGACCTCTGCATGTTTATGATTCAAGTCCATGCTAGTATTTCAATCTTTTATTAATATGAATGTCAAACGGGAGAATGATTTTCATGTGTATTGAAACTTGTTTTATTAGTGTGAATGTCAAATGGGAGAATGATTATTCATGCCTTATTAAAACTTGATTTAATAAAAGTAAAAGTTGGAATACCCTTAATATACCAATTACTAGGGATAGAATTGGTAATTATTGTTGCCATAAAGCCAGGACTTAATGTAAGTTTTTACTGAGAAAGCTCACGAGGGATCAGACTTTACAGTAAATACTTAGAATTTATATCACGAGGGATCAGTTATAATGATTTTAAGCTGCAATGATATGAACTTGATGATTAAATATGCATGACTTGAGTTCCTCCATAATTATTCTAGATTAGGGATCTAAATTCCAACATAATTTGTTTATCTATGTTTTATCCTCAAGTATCTTAATTATTCTAAAATTGCAACTCCACTTCTTAGATAGATTGTTATTCTCTTTTTACCACATGAACAACTCAATTATGTCATCTTGTAAATATTGTATAAATTGTATATAAATTATTCTTTTGTGTATGAGTTTTGATAAATTTACCATAGTAACTAGAAACTTACTGTAACTATTGGACTTTCAATCCCAGTGGAACGATATCTAAATTTTGAAAACTACAAACGATTGGTGCGCTTGCCAATTAATAAACCCAACAGTAAAACAAAGTAACAAGCTTTCTGCAACATTATATTTTCCGGGTCTAACAAGTTTTCTGGCGTCGTCGCCGAGGATTGAATTGATTCAGTAAACAGTAAATTTTTAATTATTGTGGTAAAAATAATTTACCTTAGTAAAAAAAATTTAATTTATTCATTCATTTATTTATTTTAACATTATTTTACTAACATTTCTTTATTTAGTGTGTTTATGCAAACTTGATCTTCTGCAGGAAAGGTGTTCTTTGATCCTGAGATCGAGAAGTTTGTAAAGAAACTTAAAGCATTAAAATCTAAAAAAACAAAAACTTCTTCTTCAACTTCATCTTCTTTTGAAAAATCTGAAAATTTTGAAAATTCTAACATGGCTGCTGAAAGGAGAACATTGGGACAGTTTGCTACTATTAATGGACCACCTCGTGTTTCAGGGATGTATCAAGGACCTATTGCTGCTGTAGAAATCAAACCAGCTACTTTAAACATTATTCAAAATAATCAATTTGCTGGTTTAAATAATGAGGAACCTTATGAACACTTAACTTTTTTTTATGAGTTATGCAGCATAATTGGTTTTGAACCCAATCAAGAAGAATCAGTTTACATAAGATCGTTTCTTTTTTCATTGATTGGTAAAGCTAAAGAATGGTTTAAATCTTGTCCACCCGGTAGTTTTGCAAACTGGTCCGATATCGAGAGAAAATTTTTGGAAAGATTTTATTCTCCTTTAAAATATTTTGAAGCAATGACAACCATACATTCTTTTTCACAAAACAATGATGAATCATTAGGAGAAATGTGACGTCCTACGTCAATTTTACATTTATTTACATCCGTTTAATTATTTTTTGTTAAGTCTTGAAAAGACTTAATTATTTCACCTATTTATTTAACATTATTCAGTAATTATTGTTTAGTTTGTTAGTATTATTTAATAATTTGATAACAATTCGTGTTTTAGTTATGAATTTCAAAAGTACTTCATTTATGTAAGAAAACGATTGAAAATATTAATTAGTTAAGGGATTTTGAAGTATTTATAAATTCACTAAGCAGCCAGCGTATAAATGCTAGGCAATTAGCTGTTTAATGGTGCAGGAATAGGGCGCACTTGAGAAAAGAAGACAAATCCGAGTGAAAATTACAAAAGCTGAGCGAGATTTGGAAAAATCCGAGTGAGATTTCACAAAACCGACTGAAAGGAGTCCAAAGATCGACTGAGTGAGACTTCAAAGACACTGACTCCAAAAGAGAACAAGGACTCGGAATATTGCATAAAGAACCCGAGCGCCAACTGCGGAATACCGATTGAATAATCAACTCGCTCAAGCGGGAGTTAAATTCGCTCAAGCGAAGGTCAAAAATTAGTTCAAGCAAGCAAGTTAGCTCAAGCGTAACTCCAGAATATCATTCTCGCCCAAGCTTCGCAATAACGCTTAAGCCACAAAGCAACACTGCAATGCAATTCCCGAGCTCGCTCAAGCGAGAGTTAGTCCGCTCAAGCGAAAACCCAACAAGCTGATGCGTAAAAGCAGTAACTTAAACCCTGTGTCTTCCCTCCAACAACACACACCTGGTGTAGTATTGTTTCCGCTTCCATTGCCTTCTTCTCTACTGCTGCAACCTTAGTAACTTAAGTAGTGAGCTGTCATTTAGCTAGTGCTGTGCTGTAAATTAGCTAAGGATGAGCTGGATCCTGTTAAGAACTGAGCTGTAATTAGTTAGTTACTCTGTAAACTGTGTAACTAGTTAGTTTAGTCGTTAACTTAAGTTTTCTAAGTTATTAGTTAAGTTAGTTAAGTTAGGTAAAAAAAATATATATAGGTTGTACATATTATGTAAGACACACGCATACACAGATACGAAATAACAGAACGGAGAACATTCATTACACATTTTTGAACCTCTCACTACGCAGTTTTCTCTCTCTAATCCTCTCCTCCATGACGTTCCACAATCTTTCGATGGAACCGAAGTCAATGGAGTTCTAAATCCCTAAGGTTGGGATTGCGAAAGTTAGCAACGGAGTCTTGAAGCTGTGAGCAAGTAGATCGGCTTCTAGATCCTGAGGCGAACAAGCTGAGGAGTGGAGCAGAACTGCTGGATTGACAAATCCAGAACTGATGAAGAACTTCACCAGTGAGGAATCATGGTTGAAGCTTAGGTAACTTCCAGCTTTCTAACTAGTTCAGGCCTAATCAATTTAGGTGAATAGTTAGAGTTCAACCTCCAATTTTGCATTAGATTCTTAGGTAATCGAGCACTTAAGGAATTAAGGTTCATTGCTTAAGGATTAGTGTTTTTCACCTAAGGAATTAGGGAATAACCACAAGCGGATTGTCCTCTAGATTGTGAAGTTCGATTATACTTAATTGCATGTTTCTTGAGGAAATTATGAGCCGAAGCAATCCTGACCTGCTTTCTTTTAATCACTTTTCACATTTATCTTAACTCTGTTTCTGAAAATACCAAAAACAACTAGAAAACATTAAAATCATAAAAACTGAATGAACTACCAGTATTTCGTGTTGGTTTAGCTTGTACTAGTCCTAGATTGAGGTACTTACCACAATCCCTGTGGGACGATCAAATATTCTACAATTTTAACGACTGGTGCGCTTGCCATAAGTGTAAATCTGAGAGTCATATTTTGTTTTACTAGGATTTTTACCACCAAGTTAATGGCTCAGGATTTTAGCATCAAGTTAATGGCGCCGTTGCCGGGGATTCTTGAGTAATATCAATAATACTTGGATCGGTACTAGACTGAACCGTTTTACTTAAGTTTGCATTTAATACATAGTTTCACTTTTGTTTTAGTAGTAGTAGTTTGTCATTTTTGTATAGATTTAGTCGTAGCTGTGAATTGTTCTTTTGTGTGACATTTGTTGTATGCAGTCAAGGAGCAGAGGAGAGCCTTTCTTCTTTGATCCTAACATAGACTTGTTAGAACGTAGACTAAGAAAAGAGAAAAAGCAAAAAGAAGAAAAAGAAATGGAACAGAGGAGAGTTACACTAGGTGACTACTCCAGGCCGACTGAAGAAGGATCGCAATCTAGCATCCTTAGGCCACCAATTTCAGCAAATAATTTCGAACTAAAACCAGCTTTACTGCAGTTGGTAAGAAATGAACAGTTCGGAGGAAGTGAGGTTGAGGATCCAAATTTGCATCTAGCAACCTTCCTCCAAATCTGTGACACAGTAAAAATGAATTGAGTCCCTGACGAGGCAATCCGACTGAGATTGTTTCCGTTTTCAGTGAGGGACCGAGCAAAAACCTGGTTGTAGAGTCAACCGAGAGGCAGTATTTCAACTTGGGAGGACTTACAATGAAAATTCTTGATTAAATATTTTCCTCCCTCTAAATATGCAAAGTTGCGCAATGAAATCACATGTTTCCAACAAAGAGAAGGTGAGTCTTTGATGGAAGCATGGGATCGGTATAAAGAGAGTTTGAGGAGATGTCCTCATCATCAAATTTCTGATGTGCAACAGGTAATTATTTTCTATAATGGTGTCAGGCCAGCTACCAGGGTCCTGATTGATGCCTCAGCTGGAGGTTCATTAACAACAAAAACTGTAGAAGAAGCCATAGAGCTGATTGACGTTATGGCTTCTAATGAATGCTTGATTAGTGAGAGGAGCCAAGTCCCTAAGAGAGGGATATTAGAATTAGAAGCACAAGATGCTTATCTGGCTCAGAGTAAATTGATGACTCAGGCTTTGGAGAAACTAAGCATACAGATTTCAGAACTCCAAAAGCCGAGTCAAGTTTCTATGATCAGTTGTGACTTTTGTGGTGGAGACCATGAGAATGGATTGTGTGATCCAAATGTGCCTTCCGAGCAAGTGAATTGTATGGGGCAGCAACAATATCAAAGGAATTATCCTTCTAATTCCTTTAATCCTAATTACAAGAATCACCCCAATTTTTCTTGGCAGAAAGGTCCACATCTGAATCAGAACATCCCACCAAGTCAACCCACAAATAGACCACAACAACCTTCTCACCCCCTGTTAAGGAAAAATCCAAACTTGAGAATGTACTTTCTCAGTTTATTCAGGCCACTCAGGCCAGTTTTAAGAATCAGGAAGCGTCCATAAGAAATTTAGAAAATCAAGTCGGACAGCTTTCTAAACAATTAGCTGAGAGGCAAGTAGGCAATTTCCCTGGAGATATCGAGGTAAATCCAAGGGAACATTGCAAGGCTATAATTACTAGGAGTGGAAAAATTATTTCTCCATCTCCGAGTCAGGAAATAAGTTCAGAAAAAGAAAAAGAAAAAGAAATAATACAAGAAACCGAGCAGGATAATAATGAAGTAGAAAATAAAAATGAAACAGAAAAAGAAAAAGAAAATAAAGTCCATCAAAAGAAGAAGAAAAAGGTTGATTTGATTCTGGAGAAAGCTTCTAAGCTGACTCCTGAAAAACTGAGGAATGCTCCATTTCCACACAGGTTTAAAAAACAAATAGAGGAGCAGAAGTTTGCTAGGTTCTTAGAGGTTTTCAAGAAACTTCACATCAATATCCTTTTTGCCGAGGCATTGCAGGAGATGCCTTCCTATGCAAAATTTTTGAAAGAATTATTATCTAAGAAAAGGAAGCTTAAGGGGGATGAAATGATTACTCTCACTCAAGAGTGTAGTGCAATCATTCAAAAGAAACTTCCCCAAAAGCTAGAGGATCCTGGATCTTTTACAATACCGTGTGCAATTGGGGATATTCATGTAGGAAGTGCTCTCTGTGATCTAGGAGCCAGTATAAACCTGATGCCTCTATCTTTGATAAAAAACTGGGAATTAATGACTTGCAACCGACTCGCATGTCCTTGCAGTTGGCGGACAGGTCCATTAAATATCCCCAAGGGATGTTGGAAGACTTGTTAGTGAAAGTAGATAAATTTATCTTTCCAACAGACTTCATAGTGTTGGATATGGAAGCTGACCGAGAGATCCTTTTAATCTTAGGTAGACCCTTCCTATCTACTGGCAGAGCATTAATTGATGTAGAAAAGGGTGAACTCATGCTGAGAGTTCAAGAGGAGTAGGTAACCTTCAATGTCTTCAATTCTATGAAACATCCGACTGAAAGGATGGATTGTTTAATGGTTGAAGAGATTAAAAGCTACCACACTCCAATGCTTTTAAAAACTGAGGAAGAGGCCTTACGAACTCTTTTAGAGGATGACTTTGACTCCGAGACTGAGGAGTTAAATGACTCTCACTCGGAAATATTGAGCCTACTGGAAGTATTAGAAGTAGGTGATTTTGAAAAAGAAAAGAAAAATGATTTGAAAATTGCTGAAGCTGAGAAAGGAAAGGAATTTTCTGAAGAAAAATATGATTTAAAACCTTTACCTTCTCATCTAAAATATGTTTTCCTGAGAGAAGACGACACACATCCTATCATTATTAATGCCGACTTAAAAGAAGAGGATGTGAATAAACTAATTGGGGTATTAAAGGCACATGAATCTGCAATTTGCTGGAATATTTCTGACTTGAAGGGAATCAGTCCATCATTTTGTATGCATAAAATTCTGATGGAGGATGACTATTCCCCTGTAGTACAGCCACAACGCATATTAAACCCCATTATGAAGGAAGCGGTAAGGAAGGAAGTGGTCAAGCTCCTTGATGCAGGAATCATTTATCCTATCTCAGACAGCACTTGGATCAGCCCGGTCCAAGTGGTGCCCAAGAAAGGAGGAATGACGACTGTAAGAAATGACCAAGGTGAAGTTATTGCCACCCGGCCCATAACAGGCTGGAGGATGTGTATTGATTACAGAAGGCTGAATGACTTCACTCGGAAAGACCATTTCCCCCTGCCATTTGTTGACCAAATGCTCGAGAGGTTATCAGGGCATGAGTACTATTGTTTTCTTGATGGGTACTCGAGTTATAACTAAATTGTGGTTGACCCAAAAGACAAAGAAAAGACTGCATTCACCTGTCCTTATGGAATTTTTGCATATAGGCGCATGCCGTTCGGGTTGTGTAACGCTCCAGCAACCTTTCAAAGGTGCATGCTGGCAATTTTTTGGGATATGGTGGAGAAATTCATTGAAGTGTTCATGGATGATTTCTCGGTATTTGGGAGTAATTTTGATTCATGCCTCAGCAACCTATCTAAGGTGCTGGTGAGATGCCAAGAAACTAACCTCGTCCTTAACTGGTAAAATGCCATTTTATGGTTAAGGAAGGGATAGTCCTTGGCCACAAAATCTCTGCTGAGGGCATTCAAGTGGACCGAGCCAAGATAGAAATTATTGAAAAACTTCCTCCTCCAATCAATGTGAAAGGAGTGAGAAGTTTTCTAGGATGTGCTGGCTTTTATAGAAGGTTCATTAAAGATTTTTCAAAAATAGCTAAGCCTATGACTGACTTACTTGTGAAAGATCATGTATTTGCGTTTAATGAAAACTGTGTCAAGGCTTTTGAAAAATTAAAACAAAGTCTGATTTCAGCTCCGATCCTTGCAGCACCTGATTGGTCTTTACCGTTTGAATTAATGTGTGATGCAAGTGACTTCGCAGTCGGAGCTGTACTGGGTCAGAAAGTAGGAAAATTGACTCATGTAATTTATTATGCTAGTAAAGTGTTGAACGAAAATCAAATACATTACACCACTACTGAAAAAGAAATGCTTGCTGTGGTGTATGCATTTGATAAATTTCGTGCTTACTTGATTGGGGCCAAGGTTATTGTATATACAGACCACTCGGCAATCAAGTATTTGCTAGCTAAGAAAGAGTCTAAACCGAGACTGATCAGGTGGGTTCTGTTACTCTAGGAATTTGATTTAGAAATACGAGATAAAAAGGGAGTAGAGAACTCAGTTGCCGACCAACTGTCTCGTCTGGAAGGTGAGTCGGATTCTGTCTTAATAAAAGAAGAATTCCCAGATGAGAAGTTAATGGCAATTATCACCGGGCCATGGTATGCTGATATGGCCAATTTTAAAAGTGCCTCAGTGGTACCTGATGGTTGGACATCCCAAATGAGAAAAAATTCTTTCATGATAGTAAAAACTTCCTTTGGGATGATCCATTTCTATTTAAAATAGGAGTAGATGGATTGATCAGGCGGTGTGTGCCTGAATCCGAGCAACAAAGGCTCTTGTGGCATTGCCACGACTCCTATTATGGAGGTCATCATGGTACCTCCCGTACAGCAGCAAAAATTTTACAGAGTGGCTTTTATTGGCCAACTATCTTTCAAGATGCTAAAGAATATGTCAAAAGGTGCGATAAATGTCAAAGGAGCGGAGGTCTCTCTGCTAAAGCTGGCATGCCTTTGATAAACATTTTAATTGTGGAATTATTTGACGTTTGGGGTATCGACTTTATGGGACCCTTTCCTAAGTCGTTCTCCAATGAATATATACTTGTTGCTGTGGACTATGTCTCCAAATGGGTGGAGGCAATTCCGACCAGAACCAATGATGCACATGTGGTGCTTAGGTTCATAAAGAAGAATATTTTCTCTAGGTTTAGAGTTCCGAGAGTACTTATTAGTGATAGGGGTTCACATTTTTGCAATAAGATAATGGAAAAAGCCTTGCGTCACTATGAGGTGTTACATAAGATATCGACTCCTTACCATCCACAAACTTATGGACAAGTCGAGCTATTAAATAGAGAAATCAAAAGAATCTTAGAGAAAGTGGTCGGAAAATCTAGAAAAGATTGGACGGTAAAATTAGATGATGCATTGTGGGCTTACTTGAGAACAATGCATTGTGGTCGGAAAATCTTGAAAAGACTTAATTATTTCACCTATTTATTTAACATTATTCAGTAATTATTGTTTAGTTTGTTAGTATTATTTAATAATTTGATAACAATTCGTGTTTTAGTTATGAATTTCAAAAGTACTTCATTTATGTAAGAAAACGATTGAAAATATTAATTAGTTAAGGGATTTTGAAGTATTTATAAATTCACTAAGCAGCCAGCGTATAAATGCTAGGCAATTAGCTGTTTAATGGTGTAGGAACAGGGCGCACTTGAGAAAAGAAGACAAATCCAAGTGAAAATTACAAAAGCCGAGCGAGATTTGGAAAAATCTGAGTGAGATTTCATAAAACCGACTGAAAGGAGTCCAAAGACCGACTGAGTGAGACTTCAAAGACACTGACTCCAAAAGAGAACAAGGACTCGGAATATTGCATGAAGAACCCGAGCGCCAACTGCAGAATACCGATTGAAAAATCAACTCGCTCAAGCGGGAGTTAAATTCGCTCAAGCGAAGGTCAAAAATTAGTTCAAGCAAGCAAGTTAGCTCAAGCGTAACTCCAGAATATCATTCTCGCCCAAGCTTCGCAATAACGCTTAAGCGACAAAGCAACACTGCAGTGCAATTCCCAAGCTCGCTCAAGCGAGAGTTAGTCCGCTCAAGCGAATACCCAGCAAGCTGACGCGTAAAAGCAGTAACTTAAACCCTGTGTCTTCCCTCCAACAACACACACCTGGTGTAGTATTGTTTCCGCTTCCATTGCCTTCTTCTCTACTGCTGCAACCTTAGTAACTTAAGTAGTGAGCTGTCATTTAGCTGGTGTTGTGCTGTAAATTAGCTAAGGATGAGCTGGATCCTGTTAAGAACTGAGCTGTAATTAGTTAGTTACTCTGTAAACTGTGTAACTAGTTAGTTTAGTCGTTAACTTAAGTTTTCTAAGTTATTAGTTAAGTTAGTTAAGTTAGGTAAAAAAAATATATATATAGGTTGTACATATTATGTAAGACACACGCATACACAGATACGAAATAACAGAACGGAGAACATTCATTACATATTTTTGAACCTCTCACTACACAGTTTTCTCTCTCTAATCCTCTCCTCCATGACGTTCCACAATCTTTCGATGGAACCGAAGTCAATGGAGTTCTAAATCCCTAAGGTTGGGATTGCGAAGGTTAGCAATGGAGTCTTGAAGCTGTGAGCAAGTAGATCGGCTTCTAGATCCTGAGGCGAACAAGCTGAGGACTGGAGCAGAATTGCTGGATTGACAAATCCAGAACTAATGAAGAACTTCACCAGTGAGGAATCATGGCTGAAGCTTAGGTAACTTCCAGCTTTCTAACTAGTTCAGGCCTAATCAATTTAGGTGAATAGTTAGAGTTCAACCTCCAATTTCGCATTAGATTCTTAGGTAATCGAGCACTTAAGGAATTAAGGTTCATTGCTTAAGGATTAGTGTTTTTCACCTAAGGAATTAGGGAATAACCACAAGCGGATTGTCCTCTAGATTGTGAAGTTTGATTATACTTAATTGCATGTTTCTTGAGGAAATTATGAGCCGAAGCAATCCTGACCTGCTTTCTTTTAATCACTTTTCACATTTATCTTAACTCTATTTCTGAAAATACCAAAAACAACTAGAAAACATTAAAATCATAAAAACCGAATGAACTACTTGTATTTCGTGTTGGTTTAGCTTGTACTAGTCCTAGATTGAGGTACTTACCACAATCCCTGTGGGACGATCAAATATTCTACAATTTTAACGACTGGTGCGCTTGCCATAAGTGTAAATCTGAGAGTCATATTTTGTTTTACTAAGATTTTTACCACCAAGTTAATGGCTCGGGATTTTAGCATCATTTTTCACAATAAATTTTTTCGTGTTTACTGATAGTTAATTAGATCCTAATGAAAAACAACATTTATTTTCCTTAAGCACACTCAGAATAATAAACGATAGCAAATAAATTAAATAATAAAATGGAATTAATTAGAATCAGCGGAAGAAGAAAAAGAAGACAGGGGTCATTCGCCTGAGCGAGACCCTGATTCGCTTAGGCGAAACCCGTGAAGGTCACTTAGGCGAGTTCCGACTCGCTTGGGCGAATTCTACATTTTAAACCTGAGCAGATTACGAGACCTACAAGGAAAATTAACAATTCGGTTTTTACTCGGAAATGGGTCCACTCGGTCATATCTCACTCGAAAACCTCTTAACCTTCCTTCACTCGGAAAAGGTTCTCTCGGGTATACCTCACTCGAAAACCTTCTAACCTTACTTCGCTCGGAAAAGGTTCTCTCGGGTATACCTCACTCAGAAACCTTCTAACCTTCACTCGGAAGGGAGCGAGGGATACTCGCTTGAGCGAAATAGGCACAGAATCAATTCCCTCAGTCCTCGCTCGGACAAGACTGAATCCGCTCGGGCGAGATTCATCCGGTAATCAACTATACTACAGCAGACACAATTCATCCCATTTTCATCATTCATGACCCACACTTATTCACAAAACCTGCCCATAGCAATTTATCATATACACCTACTATTGGCTCCGTTCCAATATATATATATATATATATATATATATATATATATATATCTACTCATAAAGATCAACGCCGACCACATTAACATCAATACCATACTACTTCAGCACCATGAATTCATATCCGATTAATCAATATACCAATTCTAAATTAGTTCAACACACAAGCAACATAATATATCATCATATACACGGAAAACTCATTATGCATTACACACATAATTCATTTCATAATCACTCGGTTCCTTGGCATCAATCCTCCGCTTGGTGCACCTCCAGGGCTCCGACCTCTTCCCTGTCACAGGTTACTAAATTAAAAGAAAACCACAGCAAGGGTGAGTGTTTGGCATCATAATTAATCTAGAACGGAAATTAAATAACAAAATACGTGTATATAAACTCCGTCCGACTGCTTTATCCACAAGTTGCAAATCACACTCAGAAAATATAGCAAATCACACTCGGCAAATATAGTAAATCACACTCGGCAAATATAGCAAATCATACTCGGTAATTATAGCAAATCACACTCAGCAAATGTAGCAAACCACACTCGGCAAATATAGCAAATTACACTCGACGAATATAGCAAATCACACTCGACAAATATAATTAAGTACATACACATCATCATACAATGCCAATAGTTTCATCAATCATCACCACTAACTCTCACATAAAATCGACGCCTAGTATTTGGATACTAAAGGATCGGCCTTCAGTTGGGGGTCCTACTTGACACCCGGTGAACCCTGCTTGGTTCACCGAGTCCTGCTTGACTCTCCACCTCAACCACTGGGTCCTACTCTACCACTGGGTAGCTCAACTGGGCACAAAAACCACGGGAGCCGGAAACGAGGGGCTATACATACCGTCGGTCGTCCCACACCACATAATCATACATATATCATTCACATTCATCATATTAGATAACAAGTGGCCATCAACAACAGCACATACTCATCAAATGGGCGACCTACTTGTCAAGCCCGCCATCACATTGCCACTGGGCGACCTTCTTGTCAAGCCCGTCATCATAACTCCATTATACACATCGAATCATCACCATGCAAAACACTTTAATCTCACACTCATCATAAACCATACACAATTCACATGCAATTATTATCCACAATCTTTCTTACCGTTTTAATACTTAGTTTGGTGACCCGAACCCAAAATACGCACCTATTCTAATTAATTTCAACCCGAACACCCTCTTACCTCGATTCCAAGCTTCGACGATCTGTTCTTGATGCCGATTGCGTCCTCTAAGTGCTGGGTTCAAGGTTCCACCTCCGAATCCAACACCAGCTTCGTCACTCGGTCCTCCGACGTTCGTTTTGCTACCTACAGAGGTCAGAATGCAAAACCCATTAACACCATACCACCCTCATTGCTCTAAAGACCATTTTCAAGTTCACACACACTAGAGGAGCGGAAAACGGAACCTTACCCCGTCATGCATGGCCATTCAGTTTAAAGGAGAAAACGAAAGAGATGAGATAACTCAATCTAAAGGGTCCATTGAACTCACCTTGAAGCCACGATCTCGGAAATGGGGTTATTTCGAAGTTTTGACGCGAACAGAGTCTTCCCTTGGAGCATGCAACTCTCGGCAGTGAGGGAGGAGAAGAGGAAGAGAAGGAGAAGAACAAGAAGGCTCGCGTGGATAATGAGGAAGAAGAAAGGAAATCTTTATTATTTAAGACTCAGGGGCAAAACTGTCTTTTCCCTATTTTTTTATATTTTCTTTGAAAATTTTAATTAAACCTTTACCTCCTTCTAATTATACCCCATTTAACCTTTTTGTAATTAATCAATCAATAAATTTATTTATTTCCACACTAGTTAATTATTTATTATTGCCTAATAATTCATAAAAATATCAAATAAATCTCTAAAACAATTATTAATATTTTTCGATCATCATAATTTTACTAAAAGATCAGGGATGTTACATCCACCCCCACTGAAAAGGGATTTCGTCTCCGAAATCAATGAACCTTATTGAAAAAGATTAGGGTACAGCCGTCTTATGTCCTATTCCAACTCCCACGTGTAGGTTATCCCATTTAAATTTTGCCACTTCACCTTTACCAATGGTACTTCCTTGTTTCTTAACCGTTTAGTCTGGTATTCTTCAATACCAATAGGTGTAACTTCCACCGTCAGGTCCTCCTTCAATTCGATAGAATCACTCGGCACAATCATGGAATCACACGAAATGTACGCTCGGAGTTGTGACACATAAAATACATTATGGATATTAGTTAACGATTGGGGAAGATCCAATCGGTAAGCAACATCACCGATCCTCTCCAAAATCTGATATGGCCCGATGTATCTCGGGTTAAGCTTATGACTCTTCAATATCTGACCTACACCTTTGGTCGGTGAAACCTTCAGAAATACCCAACCTCCCGCCTGAAACTCAAGTGGTCTATACCGATTGTCATAGTAACTTTTCTGTCGGTCTTGGGCAATCTTCATTTTCTCTCGAATCAAAGCAACTTGTTCATTCATTTCCTGGATTAACTCGGGTCCCAAATGAATGGCATCGCCATTTTCATTCCAACACAAAGGTGTAGGACACCTTCTACCGTATAGGGCTTCATACGGAGCCATACCAATGCTACTGTGGTAACTGTTGTTATATGCAAACTCCACCAATGGCAAGTATCTTTTCCATGAACCATCTTGCTCCAATACACAAGCTCTAAGCATATACTCTAAAGTATGAATTGTACGCTCGGACTAACCATCAGTCTGAGGATGATAAGCTAAACTCAGTCTTAGTTCAGTACCCAATTCCTATTGCAGACTTCCCCAAAATCTAGAAGTAAATCGAGGATCCCGATCGGAAATAATACTTGAAGGTAAGCCATACAACCGTACAATTTCAGTAATGTACAACCTAGCCAGTCGGTCCAATGACCATTTCATGTTCATAGCCAAGAAGTGAGCACTCTTGGTCAATCGGTCTACAATCACCCAGATTGCATTACACCTAATTGGGTACGAGGTAACCCGGATACGAAATCCATAATAATACTCTCCCACTTTTAAATCGGAATCTCCGGTGGTTGGAGCAATCCAGGGGGTCTCTAGTGTTCAACCTTACAATTTTGACATATCACACAAGACTTCACATATTTAGTTATTGCTTTCTTTATTCCCGACCACCAGAATTCTTTCTTCAAATCATGGTACATTTTTGTAACACCAGAATGAATGCTCAAAGAACTCCTATGTGCTTCAGCTAACACAGCTTGCCTGAAATCACCTTTTGCAGGCACTACCACTCGGTCTCAGAATCTCCAAATTCCATCGTTACCTTTTGTTAATTCCATATCTTTACCTCTTGCTTGAGTGTCAAGCAGTTCCAGCAACTCTTCATCATCCTTTTGGGCCACAGCTAAAGATTCCAAAAATTCATTGGAGATCTTCAGCAGCCCGACTATTATTTGATTCAGAGTGTTCATAACAACCCCAATGTTCATATCATGAAAGCTTTCCAACAATTCTTGCTCTTTGCCCATCAAGAAAGCTGCATGTAATACTTTTCCACTCAGAGCATCGGCAACAACATTTGCCTTACCAGGATGGTACCTCAAATCGAAATCATAATCCTTTAGGTACTCCACCCATCTCCTTTGTCTCATGTTTAGTTCCTTCTGATCAAATAAGTATTTCAAGCTCTTGTGGTCACTAAATACCACAAAGCGAGACCCATATAAATAATGGCGCCAGATCTTTAACGCAAACACCACTACCGTAAGCTCAAGGTCATGAGTCGGGTAATTCTGTTCATGCGGTCTCAATTGCCTTGAAGCATAGGCAATCACCCGGTCATCCTGCATCAGCACATATCCCAAACCAAACTTAGATGCATCACAATACACCACAAATTCCTTCGTCACATCAGGTAGTGTAAGTACAGGGGCAGTAGTCAAACACCGCTTAAGAGTTTGGAAACTCAATTCACACTTGCCCGACCATACAAATGGACTCTTCTTTCTCGTCAACCGAGTCAAAAGAAGTGCAATACGAGAAAATCCTTTAATAAAGCGACGATAATATCCAGCTAATCCAAGGAAACTCCTAATTTCAGTCATCAAGTTAGGCCTTTCCCAAGCCATAACTGCTTCAACCTTGGATGGATCAACAGATACGCCCTCTCAGGAAATCACATGTCCCAAGAATTATACACTTCCCTCCCAGAAATCACATTTAGATAGCTTAGCATACAACCTTTTCTCACGTAATATTTGCAAAACAATTTGAAGGTGTTGTGCATGTTCCTCAACCGACTTCGAATACGCCAATATATCATCGATGAATACTACCACAAATTGATCCAAATATGGCTGAAAGATCCGGTTCATGTAGTCCATAAAGATGGCAGGAGCATTTGTCACTCCAAAGGGCATTATAACATACTCAAAGTGTCCATACCGAGTCTGAAATGTCGTCTTTGGAATATCTTCTGAATTCACTTTTATTTGGTGATATCCTGACCTCAAGTCGATCTTGGAAAATACTACAGCGTCTCGCAACTGATCTAACAAATCATCAATTCGTGGCAAAGGATATTTTTTCTTGATCGTCAACTTATTCAACTGTCGGTAGTCGATACACATCCGCATACTACCGTTCTTCTTTTTCACCAATAGTACCAGAGTGCCCCGCGGTGAAGCACTCGGCCGGATAAACCCCTTCTCTAACATCTCGTTCACTTGTTTCTTCACTTTGGTCAATTCTACCAAAGATATTCTATAAGGCGCACGGGACACAGGTTCGGCCCCGGGAATCAAATCAATGGAAAAATCAATCTCCCGATTGGAAGGCAACTCTGAAATTTCTTCCGGAAATACATCAAGGAAATTGCACACTACCGGAATATCACTCGGCATAAGATTATACGTCCTTCTGAAGTAAATAGAATAACATAGGTTGCGGAGACGTCACTCACCACGTTCTTTGTGTCGAGTTCCTGGGAGAAAATGATGGTCTTCTGATAGCAGTCCACCATAACATGGTTAGTAGCCAACCAATCGAGACCTAAAATAATATCTAGGTTCTTTAATGGCATACAAATTAGATTCACCAGAAAGGTGCGATCTTTGACTTGCATCGACAATTCCCCACACATAGTGGTTGCTCGGAAAGTAGAGCTAGTAGGAGTGGAGACACTAAGAGCATTCTCCATCAACACAATCAACAAACCAAACCGTCGTACACAACTCTCAAAAATAAAAGAATGCGTTACACTAGAATCATAAATAACATCTACCATATAGCCATGAATAAGGCACTTACCCTGCACCAAGTTGTCGGTCCTTGCAACTTCAGAAGCATCAAAGGCAAATACTCGCCCGGCCATAACATTTTGAGCACCACAGGATTGAGCATCAGACCTCCCTGAGTGTTGGCCTTCACGACTAGCACCGCTTCTACCTCCTCTCAGAAAATTAGCACCACGAGTCCCAGAAGTATTGGCTCCGTTACCATGTCCACTCGGTTGTTACCTCTTTGGGTATTCGGGCCTAAGGAGCCCTGGTTGTCCACATTGGAAACACACAATCTGACTAGCCGGACAATGTTTCGCAATATGGCCCTCCTGGCCACAATTATAGCATATGCAGCTACCCGACTGACTACTCGAACGGCCAGTAGAACCCCAACCAGAAGAGGAAGAAGACGTAGCGGAAGACTTGCCGCCATGAAAGAACTGACCCATTTTCTTAAAACTGAATCCTCCTGCCTTCAACGGTCTCTTATCTTTTGACTGAAATGTTCTCTGCAGTTGTACTTCCTCGGTCAGCCTATCCTTATTTACCAAAGTCGGATAATCCCGAATCTCCATCGGCACAATCACACTGTGAAGTTCAATTCGCAATCCGGCTTCATACTTAGCACACTTACTACCCTCGGTTCCTTCCAAAGAGAAAGGGTGATAGAAGTCACACAACTCATCAAACTTGGTAGTATACTCAGCCACTAACATTCTGCCTTGTTCTAGCCTCAGAAACTCCATCTCCTTACGAATTTTGTAATTATCAGGAAAGTATTTGACGAGAAATCTCCTACAGAAATTTGCCCATACTAGCGGTTCACTGGCTATATTCATTTGCACCTTGGTCCTAGACCACCATATCCTAGCCTCGTCCTTCAGCTGATAGGTTGCAAACTGCACTTTCTGCTCCTTCGAGCACTCAAAATACTCAAAAGCTTGTTCCATCTCCCATATCCAAACATGCGCTCCGTCATAGTCATGCCCTCCCTTATAAGCAGGGGGATTCCTTTTCAGGAATTTGACAAGAGTGGGACCAGATTTGGTCCTACTCATCAATTGGGAAAATTTCGAGAAGAAGTCATCTCCTCTACCAGAACTAGTTCCCTCAGCTATAAAGTAATTCTACAATAAATAAACACATCACCATTAATAACCAATGATCTACCAGGGAGTCAGATATTTACCTCATACACATAAAATACAACGTCGTCGGAGTGCCAAGGGAATGATGCCAAGCTACACAAACAACCACAAGCACAATGCAATAGAATATAAAAACAGTCTAGTATAGGACTCACATAAATTATTGGGTTCACTCATGTACCCGACTCTAGAAAGAACCGCTCTGATACCACCTGTGACGTCCTACGTAAATTTTACATTTATTTACATCTGTTTAATTATTTTTCACAATAAATTTTTTCACGTTTACTAATAGTTAATTAGATCCTAATGAAAAACAACATTTATTTTCCTTAAGCACAATCAGAATAATAAACGATAGCAAATAAATTAAATAATAAAAATGGAATTAATTAGAATCAGTGGAAGAAGAAAAAGAAGACAGGGGTCATTCGCCTGAGCGAAACCCTAATTCACTTAGGTGAAACCCGTGAAGGTCGCTTAGGCGAGTTCCGACTCGCTTGGGTGAATTTTACATTTTACACCTGAGCGGATTACGAGACCTACAAGGAAAATTAACAATTCGGTTTTTACTCGGAAGTGGGTCCACTCGGTCATATCTCACTCGGAAACCTCTTAACCTTCCTTCACTCGGAAAAGGTTCTCTTGGGTATACCTCACTCGGAAACCTTCTAACCTTACTTCGCTCAGAAAAGGTTCTCTCGGGTATACCTCACTCGGAAACCTTCTAACCTTCACTCGGAAGGGAGCTAGGGATACTCGCTTGAGCGAAATAGGCACAGAATCAATTCCCCCAGTCCTCGCTCGGACAAGACTGAATCCGCTCGGGCGAGATTCATCCAGTAATCAACTATACTACAGCAGACACAATTCATCCTATTTTCATCATTCATGACCCACACTTATTCACAAAACCTGCCCATAGCAATTTATCATATACACCTACTATTGGCTCCGTGCCAATATATATATATATATATGTGTATATATATATATATCTACTCATAAAGATCAACGCCGACCACATTAACATCAATACCATACTACTTCAGCACCATGAATTCATATCCCATTAATCAACATACCAATTCTAAATTAGTTCAACACACAAGCAACATAATATATCATCACATACACGGAAAACTCATTATGCATTACACACATAATTCATTTCATAATCACTCGGTTCCTTGGCATCAATCCTCCGCTTGGTGCACCTCCAGGGCTCCGACCTCTTCCCTGTCACTGGTTACTAAATTGAAAGAAAACCACAACAAGGGTGAGTATTTGGCATCATAATTAATCTAGAATGGAAATTAAATAACAAAATACGTGTATATAAACTCCGTCCGATTGCTTTATCCATAAGTTGCAAATCACACTCAGCAAATATAGTAAATCACACTCGGCCAATATAGCAAATCATACTCGGCAAATATAGCAAATCACACTCAGCAAATATAGCAAATCACACTCGGTAATTATAGCAAATCACACTCGACAAACGTAGCAAATCACACTCGGTAAATATAGAAAATTACACTCGGCGAATATAGCAAATCACACTCGACAAATATAATCAAGTACATACACATCATCATACAATGCCAATAGTTTCATCAATCATCACCACTGACTCTCACATAAAATCGACGCCTAGTATCCGGATACTAAAGGATCGGCCTTCAGCTGGGGGTCCTACTTGACACCCGGTGAACCCTGCTTGGTTCACCGAGTCCTGCTTGACTCTCTACCTCAACCACTGGGTCCTACTTGACCACTGGGTAGCTCAACTGGGCACAAAAACCACGGGAGCCGAAAACGAGGGGCTATACATACCGTCGGTCGTCCCACACCATATAATCATACATATATCATTCACATTCATCATATTAGATAACAAGTGGCCATCAACAATAGCACATACTCATCAAATGGGCGACCTACTTGTCAAGCCCGCCATCACATTGCCATTGGGCGACCTTCTTGTTAAGCCCGTCATCACAACGCCACTATACACATCGAATCATTACCATGCAAAACACTTTAATCTCATACTCATCATAAACCATACACAATTCACATGCAATTATTATCCACAATCTTTCTTACCGTTTTAATACTTAGTTCAGTGACCCGAACCCAAAATACGCACCTATTCTAATTAGTTACAACCCGAACACCCTCTTACCTCGATTCCAAGCTTCGACGATCTGTTCTTGATGCCGATTGCGTCCTCTAAGCGCTGGGTTCAAGGTTCCACCTCTGAATCCAACACCAGCTTCGTCACTCGGTCCTCCGACGTTCGTTTTGCTACCTACGGAGGTCGGAATGCAAAACCCATTAACGCCATACCACCCTCATTGCTCTAAAGACCATTTTCAAGTTCACACACACTAGAGGAGCGGAAAACGGAACCTTACCCCGTCATGCATGGGCATTCGGTTTAAAGGAGAAAACAAAAGAGGTGAGATAACTCAATCTAAAGGGTCCATTGAACTCACCTTGAAGCCACGATCTCAGAAATGGGGTTATTTTGAAGTTTTGACACGAACAGAGTCTTCCCTTAGAGCATGCAACTCTCGACAATGAGGGAGGAGAAGAGGAAGAGAAGGAGAAGAAGAAGAAGGCTCGCGTGGATAATGAGGAAGAAGAAAGGAAATCTTTATTATTTAAGACTCAGGGGCAAAACTGTCTTTTCCCTATTTCTTTTATATTTTCTTTGAAAATTTTAATTAAACCTTTACCTCCTTCTAATTATACCCCATTTAACCTTTTTGTAATTAATCAATCAATAAATTTATTTATTTCCACACTAGTTAATTATTTATAATTGCCTAATAATTCATAAAAATATCAAATAAATCTCTAAAACAATTATTAATATTTTCCGATCATCATAATTTTACTAAAAGATCAGGGATGTTACAAGAAACATGGGAACAATTCAAGGCACTCTTGAGGAAGTGCCCGAACCACAACTTAAATGATGCTGAAAAGGTAAGGATCGTTTACCATGGTTTGTTACCTCAGTTTATAATGATGTTAGATGCTTGTGTAGGAGGTTCTTTAATGAACAAAACTATGGAAGAAGCAATAGAAATATTGGAATCAATGTCCATCAGTGACTTACAAGCAAAACAAGAAAGAGGTAATGTACAAAGAAAGCCAGGTATGCTCGAATTGGGGATTAATGATGCAATATTAGCTTAGCAAAAATTACTGACTCAACAAATTGAGGCTATGAGCAAACAATTGGAGAAACTTCAAATTGCTCAAATGTCATCACCACCTCCTGCTCAATTAAAACAATGTAGGCATTGCTTGGGAGAGCAACCATGTGGTTACTGTGCCCCTGAAAGAAATGAGCAAGAGCAAGCCAATTTTTTGAACCATCAAAGAATACCTTTAGGTAATTTTCCTTTCAATCTTGGTAATTCTTTTCCTAACAATTACCAGCAGGGTTAGCAGAATCAGAATATTGGCTGGAAACAAGACGTTGGACCTTCTAACCGACCTCCAAATAATCAATTCAAACAACAACCACAATCTGATCAAACAGCAAGGCTAACACGGATAGAAGAATCTATCCAACAGTTGCTTCAATACATGCAAACAAATGAAGTCGCATGTAAAGCGTCGGACATATAATTGGGACAGTTAGCAAAAGAAGTAGCTGACATGAAAAGCTCTGGTTTTCTACAAACACTCAGAATCCAAGAGAACAATATAATGCTATTTTTACAAGAAGTGGTAAAGTTATAGGAAGTGATAGTAAAAACAGAAAAAAAGAAAAAGAAAAAGAAGAAAAAGAGAAAGAAGAAAAGAAAAAAGAAGAAGAGAAAAAAGATGAAGAAAAGAATGATAAAAAGAAAAACAAAAAAATAAAAAATTAAAAAACAAAAAAAATTAGTATTTGGGTCAGACACCTCCAGTTAAATATTTACCTTATCCACATAATATGCCAATAAAGTCGAAAGACCCTGGAAGTTTCACCATTCCTATCTCTATTGGAGGGATGAACATTGGAAAAGCCTTGTTAGACTTAGGGGCTAGCATTAATCTAATGCCTCTAACTATGATGAAGCGAATTGGTGACCTTGATCCTTAAAGAACAAAGATGACTCTGCAACTGGCTGATAGATCAATTAAAAGACCCTATGGTATTGTGGAAGATGTACTTGTAAAAGTTGACAAGTTCTACTTCCATGTTGACTTTGTGGTATTAGACATGGAAGAAGATGTTGAAGTTTCCCTAATTCTGGGAAGACCATTCATGAAGACTGCTAGAGTGCTCATTGATGTAGATAATGGAAAGCTGGTAGTAAGAGTTCACGATGAAGAAGTAAACTTTGATGTTTTCAAAGCCATGAAACATCCCAATCCAAAACAAGATTGTTTTAAGGTGGATGTTCTCGACAAGGTCTGCTTCTCCATATCCACAGGTATGTCGAACTCTGATCCTTTAAATAAGTTATTAACTAACTCTGTGGAATTTTTGAGTTAAGAAGAAGAAAAATAGGTAGACAAATATCTTAAAGATCTTGATCAAGGGAAAGAAATTTTCCCTAAATCAAGAGAAATTGAAGAAATTCAAGAAGTACCTGTTGAAGAAATCAAGAGACCTGAATTGAAAGTGCTACCTTCCAACTTAAAGTATATCTTTTTGAAAGAAGATAATTTAAAACCAGTGATTATTAGTAATTTGTTAAGTGAAACAGAAGAAGAAAAACTGGTTGAAGTCTTAAAAAGGAATCAAGAAGCAATTGGATGGACGCTTGAAGATCTGAAAGGTATAAGCCCATCATATTGCATGCATAAGATTTTACTGGAAGATAATTTTAAACCTGTTGCTCAACCCCAAAGACGCCTCAATCCAACCACGAAAGAGGTAACTAAGAAGGAGGTTTTGAAATTACTGAAAGCAGGTATTATCTATCCCATTTCTGATAGTGCATGGGTAAGTCCGGTACAAGTTGTTCCAAAAAAGGGTAGTATGACAGTAATTGTTAATGATAAAAATGAATTAATTCCAACAAGAACTGTCACTAGTTGGAGAATGTGCATTGATTATAGAAAACTAAATCAAGCAACAAGAAAAGATCATTTTCCACTTTCTTTTATGGATCAAATGCATGAAAGATTGTCTGGACAAGCTTACTATTATTTTCTTGATGGATATTCTAGATACAACCAAATTACTGTTGACCCTCTTGAACAGGAGAAGACTGCTTTTACATGTCCCTTTGGTATATTTGCATATATGAAAATGTCATTTGGATTGTGTAATGCACCTACCACTTTTCAAAGATGCATGTTTGCTATTTTTGCAGATCTAATTGAAAAGAGCATTGAGATTTTCATGGATGATTTTTCAGTCTTTGGAAATTCATTTGAAACATGTCTAACCAATTTGGACACCGTACTGAAGCGGTGTATTGAAATAAATTTGGTGCTCAATTGGGAGAAATGTCACTTTATAGTGAAAGAAGGAATTGTACTTGGTCACAAAATTTCCTCTAAAGGTATTGAAGTAGACCAAGCCAAAATAGAGGTAATCTCTAAACTCCCACCCCTTGTGAATATGAAAGGTAAGAGAAGTTTTTTAGGACATGTTGGATTCTATAGAAGATTTATTCAAGATTTTCAAAAATTGCTAAACCTTTAACAAATCTTCTAAATAAAGATATTGAATTCAAGTTTGATGAAGCATGTCTTAAAGCTTTTAATACCTTGAAAGAAAAATTGGTTTCTACTGTGAACACCTATTTCAGCCCATCCGCAAATGAAAAGAATTTTTTTAAAAAAAAAATTAAAAAAAAAAGAAGGGTTGACTCGGAAATGATCATTTCCGAGTGGAAGGACTCGGAACAGATCAAATCCGAGTGGAATATGCCACTGTTGAAGGGAAATCCGAGTAGAACTACTCAGAAATGATCAAAACCGAGTGGAACTACTCAGAATGGAGAAAATCCGAGTAGAACTACTCAGAAATGATCAAAACCGAGTAGAACTACTCAGAAATGATCAAAACCGAGTAGAACTACTCAGAAATGATCAAAACCGAGTAGAACTACTCAGAAATGATCGAAAACCGAGTAGCAATGAAGCATTTCCGAATGGAATAGGCTCCTGTTGGAGAATCCGAGCGGAATGCCACATACATGCTCAAATCCGAGTAGAATTACTCAGAATGAATCAATTCCGAGTGGAAAGCTTCCCTGTCAGAGCCATTCCGAGTGAAGAAATTCAAATTTCTAATTCTGAGTGTGAAGAAGTTTATTTCCGAGCAAAAATGGCCAAAATTCCAATTTCCAAGCCATTTCAATCGGTTCCCAACCAATCTTCACTCATCCGAGTCCTCCTTTACCCACTTCCGAGCCATTTCAATCGGTCCCGAGTCATTTTATACTCGGATTGTGGAGAGGAAGTGAAGACCGACCCCTTTTCCACTCGGATTTGACTCCTAATGTGGAGGAATGCTGACTGAGAGGGTGATCCGAGTGAGAATCACTCGGATTCCCCATTCTCACTCGGATTACACCATTTTCACTCGGATTTACACATCCTCACTCGGATTTGACTGCCAGTGTGGATGAATACTGATTGGAAGGTGGATCCGAGCCATTCTCACTCGGATTACACCATTTTCACTCGGATTACACCATTTTTCTCTCGGATTTACACATCCTCACTCGGATTTGACTGCCAGTGTTAATGAATACTGATTGGAAGGTGGATCCGAGCCATTCTACTCGGATTACACCATTTTTCTCTCGGATTTCCACTCTCTTCACTCGGATTCACATGCTGACCTGGATTCCACCCCCAAAGTGGATCCAGGAATCCCGGAGGTGGCTGGCAGACAGGGGCGGAGGTGGAGGAATTAAAAATTCCCACCAGCCGTTGTCCCCCACTACCCAAACCGAGTGGAGACCTGAGCTGGCATTCCACTCGGAAGTGGAAGCCTGAGCTGGCATTCCACTCGGGCCAGCCTATAAATAGGCAAGGGGGAGGGCAGCTGAAGGGGAGGATTCAGAGGAGGAAACTCTGCCAAAATCCTTCGTGCTCTCTTCTCTCTCACACCAACTCTTCTCTTCTTCTCCTTCCATCATCCCTCACCATTGCTGCCCACAATCCTTCCATCCTCCAGTCCTCTCCTATTCCAATCCGTCCATCACCTTCCCACTCCCTCTAACCCCATCTTCCCTCTCGGACCAGCATTCCCGCACCATCAGCACTCGGTTTTTGCTCAACTTTCACTCGGTAATCCTCTTTTCACTAGGATTTAGTATTTTGCATTCGTTTTCTCTTATTTCCATTCGGATCCTCACTGTTTCACTCGGATTTACTATTATTTTCACACAGATCCTTACTGTTTCACTAGGATTTACTATTTTGCACTCGGTTTCCCTTATTTTCACTCAGATTTTCATTGTTTCACTCAGATTTTCACTGTTTCACTCAGATTCTCACTGTTTCACTCAGATTTTCACTGTTTCACTCAGATTTTCACTGTTTCACTCAGATTTTTACTGTTTCACTCAGATTTTTACTGTTTCACTCAGATTTTTCACTGTTTCACTCAGATTTTCACTGTTTCACTCATATTGTCACTGTTTCACTCGATTTTCCCTGTTTTCACTCGGATTTTCCATTTTTTCACTCGGTTTTCTTATTTTTCACTCGGTTTTCTTATTCTTCGCTCGTTTTTTTCATTTTTTGCACTCGTTTTCCTCTCCCATTCAGTTTTTTATATATATATTTATTTTTCTTAATCAGTGTCGTACGGAAAATACTTCCGTCTACACAGTCTCTATAAGATCCGTGCACGTGCGAAGCACTTCGCCTTGTATGGATTCTTCACTGAAATGATGCCTATCAATATCTTCCTAATCTTTTCCTAAAAAAAACATTTTAAAGAACTACGTGACCCTGATTTCTCGAAAGCTCGAGAATACGTAGGAGCGGGAAACAGTTCCTGTCGGGCCCACCTTCCTTTATTTAATTTTTAGAGTTTTCTTTTTGTCTTGCTATCAAAAAGAGGAGCGAGATTAATTTGGATGATACGTCCTGTTAATCTCATATTTTTAAATATCTCTTTAAAGAAAAAAGAAGGAGCGAGATTAATTTGGACGAGACGTCCTGTTAATCTCATATTTTTAAATATCTCTTTAAAGAAAAAAGGAGGAGCGAGATTAATTTGGACGAGACGTCCTGTTAATCTCATATTTTTAAATATCTCTTTAAAGAAAAAAGGAGGAGCGAGATTAATTTGGACGAGACGTCCTGTTAATCTCATATTTTTAAATATCTCTTTAAAGAAAAAAGAAGGAGCGAGATTAATTTGGACGAGACGTCCTGTTAATCTCATGTAAATATTTTGCGTTGATTTTTATTTATTTTGTTTATTTTGTCATTCCGTACGTTTTTTTTCTTTTTATGAAGAAGTTAAAATAATTATCGGGTTAACTATAATGCGCGCTATCAAATTGAGGTAACCGTTTTTTATAACAGACAGTTGTGAGGTGCTAATACCTTTCTCACCTGTAATCAGACTCTCGAATCATGGAATCTCATTTTTATAACCAGTGCTTTAACAAAAGGTTTTTCCACTATTTTATCCTAAAAAAAAATATTGGTGGCGACTCCCTGTTTATTATTTAAAATCGTTTTGAGGGTCGGCTGCGCCGCCACGATCCCGGTCGCAACAGATGGCGACTCCACTGGGGAGGATAGAGAGTCAAGCCAGTCAATTTGATAGCGCATGTTTTAATTAGCATATTAATTATTTAACTTCTTCTTTTATTTTATTTCCTTGTCAATGTTTAGTTCCTGTTTTGTTTATATTCTATCATTTATGTTCTGTAAATATCTGTATGATCATTGAACCCTAGGGTAGTCGACTTTATTTTGTTGTTGCTCTGTGTTTGTTCTATGTGCAGGATGAGTAAGGTACAAGTATTGAATGCCTCTTTCACACACTACACTCACAATTTGCACACACTTTTGAGTGAGACCCTATACCCGGGCCTAAATAAGCTTAAGATTAGGAGAGGTTGATAGCGGAACCATTTGGGATGTACTTCCTGTCTGGTTACTGTGAGAACCTCAGCTAGAGTTTGACTTATTCATGGTGCTCACACTTAGTATACTTCTTACTATTTGTGATCAACATCATGAATAGGATCTTGGCTCTAGTGACCTTTAAAAGTTTTAGAACAAGCCACCTAATGTGAGGTATCACTGATAGATGAACTTTAGAACCATTAGGAGACCTCCAGAAAAACCTGAATTAAGACACAAAGGGGCAAACTTTACTTATACCTTTCCTCATTCTCGCTTTCTTTTATGATCCAAATTAGAGAGGACCGCTTACCCATTTAGTGGATTACTTCTTCCAAAAATAACATATTTTTAACCCGTGATCCTTTAATGGGCAAGTAGTCCTTTCCTTTTATGCACAAGTCTTTGGGATTTGAGTTACGGATGTTTTGAATAAAAAAAGGGTATAAAAAAAATCAAAAAAAAATCAAATTTTTTATTGACAATGATCAGAAAATCCGTAGCTCACATGACCTTTGATTTGTCATAAGTTTTGTCAAATTGAAACTTCCCTGAATACAAAAATATTTTCAAAGTTACTAGGGGAGTATCGATTTGCAAAACACGTCAGTTCTAGTGACTGATTTTCTCATTTCTCATGTTCTCGCAGGAAGCTATCAAGAGCTTGGCCAGCACCTCTGAGTGAAAGTATGGAAATTAACATGAGATCGGATAGTTGTGGTACAAATATACCTGAGTTGAAAAAATTACTGCATGTTAAGGCTAGGAAGGTCGATACAACCAGTCTGTAAGCATTAGGCAAGAAATTGGATATGAATCAGAAAATGTTTTTTTCAAGGAGATATGGGAGGATCCTAAAGTTGCTAGAAGTGGAAGTACAAGTCGAAGCAATTACTGCTTTGATTCAGTTTTATGACCCACCTCTCCGTTGTTTCACTTTCCAAGACTTTTAATTAGCTCCGTCTGTTGAGGAGTTCAAACATATTCTGGGTATGCCACTAGAGGGACAAATGCCTTACCGCCACCTTGGATGCCATGCGAATGTTCTTACCATCGCTGATATCCTAAGGATTAATCCGGAAGTCTTAAGAAGTAAGCAGCTAAATAGAAATCAAGTCCTGGGGTTTGATCGGGAATATTTTGAGAGGCACATGCACTTGCTGGCTGAGAAGGGAGATTGGGAAGCCTTCATGGATACTTTGGCTTTAACCATTTATGGTGTTATCTTGTTCCCCAACATTGACAATTACATAGACTATGATGCCATTGGCATTTTCCTTGCCCGTAAATTCAAGCCTGAAAATCCTGTCACTGCTATCTTGGCAAATATATATTGCACCATGGACTTCTGCTGTACACAAGGTGGAAAAAGAATCATTTGTTGTCTACCTACTCTATATGTGTGGCTCACGTCACATGCTTTCCACCAAGTCGGCAAAGTTGAATGTCCTATTTCTGATCTGAAATTATGCCAGTTAGTAACAAAAAACGGGCGTGAATGGGCCAATCACCTGATGGGGCTCACAGCTGACAAAGTAAGGTGGTATCCACAATGGTTGAAGGTTGACGCCATTATTCATCATTGTGGAAGCTACCCGAATGTTCCTCTTATGGGCACACAAGGATGCATTAACTACAACCCTGTCATAGCCAAACGGCAGTTAGCTTATCCATTGCTTGGGCCACCTGATGAAGAATCACTTATCCCTTTTGTCCTTCGCTATTCAAAAGGAGATTGTACCTCTGCTATTCGGGATATAGCGAATGCGTGGAAGATGGTCCACAGGCAAGGAAAAGAACTAGGAGCTCGAAGCCATGCCGTGAAGGACGAATACTACCGATGGATCCTGAATGGAGTTTCCATTGTCAAGTTGCCTTTCAAAAGTCCCTCCCATCTCCCGACAAGAATACCTGTTCCCTCACCTACTCTTGAAGAGGAAGCCTTGAAAGCCAAGATAGAGGAGTTAATTGTAAAAAATAAGAAGCTGGAGGAAGACCTGCTAAAATCTCAACAAGAATGTGCCCTTCAAAAAAGGGAGAACTCAGAAAGTAAGCGAACCATCAAGGAGATTGGAAAGAAGCGGAAAGTTGAAAGAGATTACTTGAGGAAGCAAAGTCAATGCCTCCGAACAGCTAATACTCAACTGAGGATGAAGAGCAAGCAAAGGGATACTATGTTGGCTGACAAGCAACTCTTGAGAGATATGTTGGAAAAAGCCAAAGAGAATGAGCAAATTGCCTTGGTACAAAAAGAGCTCCTACAATTGCAAGTTGGTCAATTAGAGCATCAGCTTAATGAGGTGGTAGAAGCTTGCCAGCGAGAGATAAACGGCGAGCGACAGCACGCGATGGATACTGAGCAAGAATGTCGTGAGACTATCCGTATTTTGAAAGCTGAAATGACACAACAAGATGAAGTTATTCATTCATGGATGAATCGCTTGGCCCACTTGGCACATTTGGCTAATGGAGTCCTGGAAGATCTCCCGCTCCTGCTTAAGCAAGCTGAGGGGATGGTTAACCCCCTTAGTACCCCAAAAGAAATTGTAAACTTCCTTGATTACTGTAAGGAAAGGATTTGTAAAATGAGGGCCATGATTGCCCGAGCTAGGAATGGCTGATTTACTTTTCTTGCATAAAATTGGCAGCAGTAATGTACTTTGAAATTCAGAAAGAAGGATTCTTTTGTCTCCACAACCGTCTCATGTTAATTTCCATTTATCACATACTTATTACTCTTGAATGTGACGTTCTGAGGAATGGTTGGAGGGTACTGGCCGAGTTCCGCGATAACTTTGTGCACCATACTGTTTATTTTTCGTTTACCATTTTTATTTAATGCTTTCTTTTTTAACAATTTCGTGTTTTCACTTACAATAGACACTACGGGTAAACATCCTTATCCGACCCGACTCTAAACGAGACTCATGGCTGAAGCAGAAATCAGGGATGAAGATTTCAGAAACGAGTTCAATCAGCTGAAAGAACAAGTAGCCGAGTTGACCAAGCTTCTGGAAAAGAGAATCACAGAAGGGGATTCCTCTGCGGGTATTGAGAACAACCAACAGCAGCCTGCCACTGTACCACTCCCCCTTGGTTCTGACCCAGCAAGAACCCAAGTACCAAACACAATGACACCCCCTGTCACCATTCATGTTGGAAGACCTAACCCTGTCATTGAGACCCAGTTACCTTACGGCCAGTCTTATGCACAGCATACATTTGTCGGCCCTGACGGCAACCCAGTACCTTTTCCACTTTATGGCCTTCCACCAGGATACTATCCCCCGCTCGCTAACCAAGACGCCCATGACCAGCAAGCGATGAATCCTCACACTTCATACCCTACCCAGCCAAATATACCATCACTCCACCAAACCCAAAACACGCAAGCTCATGACCCACAAATTTACCAAACCCAAAACACGCAAGCCCATGACCCACAAACTCACCAAACTCAAAATATACAAGCCCCGATGACCCAGCCGACCTACAACACACAAGCCCAAAATACACGAGCCCAGGTGACCCAACCGAATTATGTTGTACAGACTATGGCCCAACCCCAAGGTCCTTCACCAAATACAGGCCTAACAAACCAATCCCATGCTTTGCCTCCGTTCAACCAGCCACTCGGTTATCCGTATGGATACGGAACCCCCTATGGGACCAATCTCCAAGATGCAACCCGCATGGTCGCAGCTCCTCGAAAGGAAAAGATAGAAATCTTAGAAGAGCGTTTGAGGATGATGGAAGGTTCTGGAGGTTTTGGACTAATAGATGCTTCGGAGCTATGTTTAGTCACAGATGTTGTCCTCCCACCCAAATTCAAGATGCCAGACTTTGATAAGTATCTGGGAATGATTTGTCCAAAGAACCATCTCACGATGTACTGTCGAAAGATGGCATCTTACTCTTCTAATGACCAACTCTTGATCCACTGCTTCCAAGATAGTCTAGCAGGGGCCGCTCTTACATGGTATGCTCACCTTGATCGGAACCATATCCGTTATTGGAAGGACCTGGCAGATGCCTTCCTTAGACAATACAAGTATAACATGGATATGGCACCCAACAGGGTTCATTTACAAAACATGATGAAAAAGGACAGTGAAACATTCAAGGAATATGCCCAACGATGGAGAGAGACAGCGGCACAAGTGGATCCCCCATTGTTGGAAAAAGAAATAGTTGCGATGTTTATTGATACGCTCCCATCACCTTTCTACGGCAAGATGATTGGTAGTGTTTCATCCAACTTCTCCGACATTGTGACTATCGGGGAAAGAGTGGAAAGCGGAATACGAACAGGAAAGATCACTCAGGGCTCATCTGGGGCAAGCATGACAAGAAGGCCGGCGCCTGGGAAAAGGGATGGAGAAACTAATTCCATCTCTTCTAATCAAAAGACGCCTTCGCCAAGACTATTCTTTCCTACTATGATTCAAGCTCCCAATCCTTATGTGGCCGCTACCACTCAGAGCCCGACAGCTTATACTCCCCACTTCCGTCCACCCATGGTAAGAGCGCCAGTACCGCAACCCGTGCCATACCATCACCCGCAACAAGTGACTCGACCACCCAATCATAATCAAAACACAAGAAATTCCAACAATGAACGCTCCCCTGTGCAGTTCGATCCAATTCCTATAACATATACCGAACTTTTTCCAATCCTCGTTCAGAAAGGTCTGGTAGCTCCATCCCCTATGAGGCCGTTGCAACCTCCTTACCCAAGGGGATATGACCCAAACGCTCATTGTGATTACCATGCTGGGGCACCAGGGCATTCCACAGAAAATTGCCTGGCTTTGAAGTATAAAGTAAGGGATTTGATCAAAGCCGACTGGATTAACTTTAAGGAAGGTAGCCCAAATGTTGCCACAAATCCCCTACCCAACCATGGAAATTCAGAGGTCAACGCCTTGGAAAATGATGAGGAGTACGTTAAGAATATTGCTGACATAAGAATGCCATTAAGGGTAGTTCATTCCCTTTTGCTTGAAAGGGGATTAATTGAAGGAACCTGGAGTGTGAAACATGATTACGAACAGACTGCCGAACATCAAGGTTTCTGTGAGGTCCTTCAAAGCCTTATGGACAGCTATATTGTGCAGGTCTGTAAACGTCGTGGAGATGAGGTCGACATGATCGAGGAACAAACAGGGGCACGGATCCCTAAGCCCTTGACAATTTTTTACACCAGGAACCCCCAAGCAGCTCCTGTTTCTGTACAACCAACCATCACTATTCAAGCACCCACCCCGTTTGCGTTCAAAGATTCTCGGGCTGTCCCTTGGAAGTACAACGCAGATGTGATCGTTGCAAGCCCGGCAACAGGTGACCCGTCTCCTTCGTCCGTCATAAATATTGTAGGGGTAGGAGGTATAACCCGAAGTGGAAGAGTATACACCCCTCCAGAGCCGAAGAGGGATCAGGTTACCGGAAATGCCAAGGTGGAAAAAGAAGGGGCCAATGGCGAAATCAAAAGGGCCGTGACTGATGAAGAAGCCCATGAATTCTTAAGGTTTATTCACCAGAGCGAATATCAAGTGCTTGACCAACTGACCCATACTCCTGCAAAAATCTCCTTGTTATCATTGCTGATGAACTCTGAGCCACATCGGAAGATGTTGATGAAGGTCCTGAATGAGGCTCATGTCAGTCATGACATTCCCGTTGATAAGTTTCAAGGAATAGTGGGGCACATTGTTGCAGATAACTATCTGACCTTCACTGATGACGAAATACCAACAGAGGGGATTGGGCACAACAAGGCTCTCCATATCTCCATAAAATACCGAGATTACATCTTAGCAAAAGTACTTATTGACAATGGGTCGTCCCTCAATATCATGCCAAAGTCTACATTGGCCAAATTACCATTTGATGGGACTTTTATGAAGCCAAGTGCCACGATAGTACGAGCTTTTGATGGAACTCGGAGGGAGGTTATGGGTGAGATTGAGCTGCCTATACAGGTTGGGCCGTGCACGTTCCAGGTCCTTTTTCAAGTCATGGATATCTTGCCTGCCTATAGTTGTTTATTAGGCAGGCCGTGGATCCATTCTGCTGGAGTGGTGCCCTCTACCCTGCACCAAAAATTAAAATTCATAATTGACAACAAGCTGATAATTGTTTCTGGTGAGGAAGACCTTCTGGTAAGCAAACCTCTGTCAACCCCTTACATCGAGGCAACAGAAGAGGCCCTTGAAACTTCTTTCCAAGCATTAGAGATAGCAAACGCTACCTATGTGGGGGAAGGAGCCACAATGGCAAAAGCTTGCATGCCAAGTGCATCTTTAATGATGGCAAAGATTATGCTGCGTGGAGGGTATAAACCTGGAAGAGGGCTAGGACGTGCTTTGAATGGAGAAATAGAACCAATACGCCTGATTGATAACAGAAATGGTTTTGGATTAGGATACCGGCCCACAGCTGCCGACAGAAAAAGGGTAGAGGAAGCGAAGAGAGAAAAAAGGGTTGCTCGTCTTACCGGCAGAGATCCTCATACTGTAAGAGTCCCCATCTGTGATCTCTACCAGAGCTTTCGGAGCACCGGACTGATGCCTCCAGACCAAGTCGCTGTCATTGAAGAAAACCCTTGTGATAGTGTTGATTTTGTGATTGCTTGTCCACCAGGCCAAGAACTTCATAACTGGGAGGCCATCGAGCTCCCCACGACTTTGAATGTTTTGCCAAAGTAATTTGTTTATGCTTTAAGTACTTATTCGTCCCTCTGCTCTGCCTAAAGCTTTGGGACCCTTCCATGTAATAAAGGCGAAAAAACTTGTTTTTATCATTTTCATCAATAAACGCGTATCGTAATTCAAAAAAAAAACTCTTCGTGTATCCCTTATCCTTGTTTTAAACCCTTCTTTTTACTCGCTTGTTCTTTCTTTTTATTTGCCATATCACACTAAATTGCAGATCCGAAAGTGACTCCCTTGAGGAGAGTGAGGTCGCAATCCCGTTTCCCGACTTCGATCACCCAGTTGATTACGCTGATGAGGAAGGTGGGGAAGATTGTGAACCACCGCCTGAAATGACAAGGTTGTTAGAGCAAGAGGATGAAGGGATTCAACCCTACCTAGACATAGTTGAGGTCATTAATTTGGGGAATGAAGAAAATAAGAAGGAAGTCAAGATCGGTACTACCCTAAGCAGAGAACAAAGAGAAGATTTAATCAAGTTGTTAATGGAATTTTGTGATGTCTTTGCCTGGTCTTATCAAGATAGGCCTGGGCTCGATGCTAGCATTGTCGAGCATAGACTACCCTTGAAACCTGAATGCCCACCAATATAGCAGAAATTACGTCGAATGAAGCCAGAAATGCTTTTAAAGATCAAAGAGGAGGTTAAGAAGCAATTTGATGCTGGGTTCCTAGCTGTGGCAAAATACCCTCAGTGGGTAGCCAACATTGTCCCTGTCCCTAAAAAGGATGGAAAGGTACGGATGTGTGTGGATTACCGAGATTTGAATAGGGCTAGTCCCAAGGATGATTTTCCCCTACCACAGATCGATGTTTTGGTTGATAATACAGCTCAGCATTCCATTTTCTCCTTCATGGATGGTTTCTCGGGGTATAATCAAATTAAGATGGCACCTGAAGACATGGAGAAGACCACGTTTATTACTCTATGGGGTATATTTTGTTATAAGGTGATGTCCTTTGGGTTGAAAAATGCTGGGGCAACTTATCAGAGAGCAATGGTGACCCTTTTCCATGATATGATGCACAAGGAAATAGAAGTCTACGTGGATGACATCATTGCCAAGTCTAGAACAGATGAAGAGCACATTAGCGATCTAAGGAAGCTTTTTGAACGATTGAGAAAGTTCAAGCTAAGATTGAACCCCGCCAAGTGCACTTTCGGTGCAAGGTCGGGCAAGCTGCTAGGATTTATAGTAAGTAAAAGGGGGATAGAGGTTGATCCCGACAAAGTTAAAGCGATTCTTGAGATGCCTCCTCCCCGTACAGAAAGAGAGGTCTGAGGATTTTTGGGAAGGCTCAATTATATCGCCAGATTTATTTCATAATTGACGGCAACTTGTGAACCCATCTTTAAGTTACTCCGTAAGAATCAACCAGGGCGATGGGATGAGAATTGTCAAGCAGCTTTCGAAAAGATTAAGCAGTACCTACAAGAACCACCAATTTTGGTGCCCCCAACCCCAGGAAGGCCACTTATATTGTATCTGACTGTATTGAACGAATCCATGGGCTGCGTGTTGGGACAACACGATGAAACTGGAAAAAAGGAACATGCTATCTACTACTTAAGCAAGAAGTTCACTGATTGTGAAATGAGGTACTCCGCTTTAGAGCGGACTTGTTGTGCGTTAGCATGGGCCGCTAAGCGCCTAAGGGAGTACATGTTGAGTCACACCACTTGGCTAATTTCTAAAATGGACCCCGTCAAGTACATTTTTGAAAAACCTGCTCTGACTGGAAGGATCGCTCGCTGGCAAGTGTTGTTAACTGAGTACGACATAATATATGTCACTCAAAAAGCTATAAGAGGAAGTGCCCTGGCCGATTACTTGGCACACCAACCCATCAATGATTATCAGCAGATGCAATTTAACTTTCCGGATGAAGATATCATGACATTATTCAGTGAAGAAGATGGTCAAAAGGAGAAATGGACCCTGAGATTTGACGAAGCTTCTAATGCATTGGGGCACGGAATTGGGGCTATCTTGATTTCACCCAATAAGGAATTTATCCCTATCTGCGCCAGATTGTGTTTTGACTGTACCAATAATATTGCTGAATATGAGGCATGCTCATTAGGAATCCAAGCAGCGTTGGATGCAAAAGTAAAGTTGTTAGAAGTTTATGGGGACTCTGCTTTGGTTATTCACCAATTGAAAGGCGAGTGGGAGACTAGGGACAGTAAATTGATTCCTTATTATGATCACATCAAGGAAATGATCAAGGAGTTTGACGAGATCTCTTTTCATCACGTTCTCCGGGATGACAATCAAATGGCTGATGCTTTAGCTACCCTTGCCTCAATGTTCAAAGTAAGTAGTGACTACGATATGCCTCTCATCGAAATAAAGAAGCACTGTGAGCCTGCATACTGTCAAATGATGGAAAAGGAGTCTGATGGGAAACCTTGGTACCATGATGTTAAGAGATATATCCAGAGTCAAGAATACCCCGAGGGTGCTACAGAAAATGATAAGAAGACCCTAAGGCGACTCGCCATGGGTTTCTTCTTAAATAGGGATGTGCTTTACAAAAGAAACTATGACTCTGTCCTTCTTCGCTGTGTTGATGCTGATGAGGCAAACGAAATCATGAAGGATGTTCATGAAGGATCTTTTGGGACTCACGCTAATGGACATGCCATGTCTAGAAAGATTTTGAGGGCTGGTTATTACTGGATGACCATGGAAGCGGATTGCTTCACGTATGTCCGAAAATGTCACAAATGTCAGATATACGCTGACCATATTCATGCACCCCCGTTATCCCTAAATGTCTTGACGGCACCATGGCCCTTCTCAATGTGGGGCATGGATGTCATTGGACCCATCGAGCCAAAAGCTTCAAACGGTCATCATTTCATCTTGGTCGCCATCGACTATTTCACCAAATGGGTAGAAGCAGCTTCATATACCAGTGTAACAAGGAGTATTGTGGTCAAATTCATCAAGCGAGAACTGATATGCCGATATGGCCTACCATGTCAGATCATTACTGACAATGGTATGAATTTGAACAACAAAATGATGAAGGAACTCTGCGAAAGCTTCAAGATTCACCATTACAATTCCTCTCCTTATCGACCTAAAATGAATGGGGCGGTTGAGGCAGCCAATAAGAACATCAAGAAGATAGTGCAGAAAATGGTAGTCACCTATAGAGATTGGAGCGAGATGCTCCCTTTCGCTCTGCATGGGTATCGTACCTCGGTTCGAACCTCGACAGGGGCAACCCCGTTCTTCCTCATATATGGAATGGAAGCAGTTTTGCCTTTTGAAGTAGAAATCCCGTCCCTTCGGGTAATGATGGAAGCAAAATTAGAAGAGGCTGAGTGGGTTCAAGCTCGACATGACCAATTAAACTTGATTGATGGAAAAAGATTGACTGCCCTCTGTCATGGTCAGTTGTATCAGAGGCGTATAAAACGAGCATTCGAAAAGAAAGTACGGCCTCGACAGTTTCAAGAAGGAGACCTGGTACTCAAGAAAATTTTACCAATTCAAAAGGACAATCGAGGCAAATGGACTCCTAATTATGAAGGACCATATGTTGTGAAGAGGGCTTTTTTTGGAGGAGCCTTAATACTCACTAATATGGATGGCCAGGATTTGTCAATGCCTGTAAACACAGATGCAGTGAAAAAATACTATGCTTAGGGAGGAGATGTCAGAGCAAATCAAAAAAACAAAAAAACAAAAAAACAAAAAAACAAAAAAAACAAAAAAATAAAAAAAAACAAAAAAACAAAAAACAAAAAAAACAAAAAAAACAAAAAATAAAATAAAATAAAATAAAATAACAAAAAAGAGAGGAAGAAAAGAAAATTAATGCTCGCTAAGCTGAAAACTTGAAAAGGCGGCTTAGGCAAAAGTTAGAGTGACCCGGTGAGTCGAAAACCCGAAAAGGGCGGCTCAGGCAAAAGTTAGGGTCAAATTTCTGGCAATGCGAATGATCCTCTGGCTCAAAGAAGTACGAGTCCAAGCTCGTGCACGTGAATCACTGTCGAACTTACCTTTCCAAAAGCAAGGTCGAAGGGTGAACATGAAGTCGTGTTGGGGGTTAAGGCTCTCATCAGTCTCAGAGATTCACTGGAGGATCCATGAATCTTCCCAGTTTTCATTTGTTCTGAACCTATGTGACCTCATTCATTTCATTTACCTTCTTTATTTTTCTTTCTCTGTACTTGTTTAACGTGCATGAATAAAGTTCACCCTCTTCGATACGTGTTATGAATTTGATTGATCTGATAAAAACATGTATTTTAACAAAGTAAAATAGAAGATTGGTAAACATTTAAAGTCACAAGGGACAAGATGCTCCTGCTACTCGACCTCATCATAGGTGATCATCGCAGGGACTTGGCCAGACACGCGCTCCGAAGCTATGGTTGCCTCATTCGTTCTACTTCGTCCATGAGTTCTCGTAAGAGTCGCGGTTTCACAGGACTTACCCGATTTTGAAACTTATCTTTGCGTTACTTACCATTTTTCTACAGGTTATCTCACAGATAGTCATGCCAGGCACTAACACCCCAATCAAGCCCTTCAAATCCCTTCCTTGAATCGCCCGAGTTGGCACTTCTCAAAATTCCCTCCTTAAAACGCCAAGGTTGGCACCTTTCAATGTTTTACTCTTTCATCGCCTAAGCAGGCACCTTCAAACTCTCATCCTCAATTATTAAAGTCTGTGCCTCTTGAAATATCCTCCCCAGTGGAATCATTCGCCAAAGATGGAACTCCTCAGGATCTCTCTCCCCAATGAATCCTAAACTTTCCATCAAGAGGCAGTACCTGAACCACCAAATTCTTCCCCAGTGATACTCCGCTTCCCAAATAAACTCAACTGGGACATCTTCCCGAATTCCTTTTGTTATAACCATTCTCCAAGAATCCTTCGATCATGTCAAACTGGGGCATCTCCCCAGATTTCTTCCTTTCCAATCATGAGGCGTTTCTCCAAACTTTTTTCCAACTTGTCAAACTGAGGCATCTCCCTAGATTCCCCCAAAGCTCTTTTAGGTCATGTCAAACTGGGGCATCTTCCCCAGGTTGTTATCTTTTGTCAACCCAAGGGCGGTACCCCATGCTCCTGGGAAGTTTGAACTGGGACATCACCTCGGGTCTCACTCTGTCAAAAGGAAATGTACCCCCAAGCCTCTTCAACCGCCCTAACTGGGACATCACCCCAGATTCTTCTCCCGGCCTTGAGGTAGTACCCCTAAATCTTCTAATCTTTCCAAAAAATTGGAGTATTCGTCCCAGACCTTTCCCCCATTTCTTCTCTCTCCCAATCAAAAAGCAGTTCCCCGAATCATCCAAGATAGCTTGAACTGAATCATCCCCAGATTTCTTTCCTTTAGTAAGCCCATCATACATCCCCAGTGGACCCCAGACTTTTCTTTCAGTCAAGAAGCTGTTCCCCGAGATCCCTTCAATCCTCCTAAATGGGGGCACCTTCTTTAGGTTTCTTCTATTTCAGCCAAAGGGCATTACCCCGAGCCTTTAGGACCAATGAGTTAATTCGGACGAGACGTCCTGTTAGCTCCCCCCTGATCTCTGTATTTTCTGTCAATTGAGGGTTGACCCCATCCTTTACTTTCTATCCTCCTATTCAGGCGCACTTTACTTTCCATTTGCCTATTCAGGCACCTTTTACTTTCTGTCCTCCTATTCAGGCATCCTTTACTTTTTCATTCGCCTATCAAGGCGTCCTTTACTTTTTCATTCGCCTATCAAGGCATCCTTTACTTTTCCAGCCGCCTATCAAGGCATCCTTTATCTTTCCAGTCACCTATCAAGGCATCCTTTATCTTTTCAGCCGCCTATCAAGGCATCCTTTATTTTCCAGTCGCCTATCAAGGCGTCCTTTATCTTTCCAACCGCCTATCAAGGCATCCTTTATCTTTCCAGCCGCCTATCAAGGCATCCTTTATTTTCCAGTCGCCTATCAAGGCGTCCTTTATCTTTCCAACCGCCTATCAAGGCATCCTTTATCTTTCCAGCCGCCTATCAAGGCATCCTTTATCTTTCCAGCCGCCTATCAAGGCATCCTTTATCTTTCCAGCCGCCTATCAAGGCATCTTTTTACTTTCCAGCCGCCTATCAAGGCATCCTTTATTTTCCAGTCGCCTATCAAGGCATCCTTTATTTTTCCAGCCGCCTATCAAGGCATCCTTTATCTTCCAGCCGCCTATCAAGGCATCCTTTATTTTCCAGCCGCCTATTCAGGCACCATTTACTTTCTTATCCGCCTATTAAGGCATCCTTTATTTTCCAGCCGCCTATCAAGGCATCCTTTATCTTCCAGCCACCCATTCAGGCACCATTTACTTTCTTGCCCGCCTATTCAAGCATCCTTCACTTTTCTTCCGTCTATTCAGACATCCTTTACTTCCTGTCCGCCTATTCAGGCACATCCTTTACTTCCTGTTCGCCTATTCAGGCACCCTTTACTTTCCTTTCTACCGGGAGTCAACCCCGGTCTTCTCACCTCCTGCTAACTGAAAGGTTCAAGTGTCAATTCCTGGTTTTTTTTTCCCTTCATCTAATACTTTGACAAAGGTGTTCACGTCTTTACTCCCTTTCCATTTCAAAAGCAAGAAGAAACTTCATGCTTTTCTCAAGGAAAGGAAGTAAAGAGGGGCATCTGTGAACACCTATTTCAGCCCATCCGTAAATGAAAAGAATTTTTTTAAAAAAAAATTAAAAAAAAAAAGAAGGGTTGACTCGGAAATGATCATTTCCGAGTGGAAGGACTCGGAACAGATCAAATCCGAGTGGAATATGCCACTGTTGAAGGGAAATCCAAGTAGAACTACTCAGAAATGATCAAAACCGAGTGGAACTACTCAGAATGGAGAAAATCCGAGTAGAACTACTCAGAAATGATCAAAACCGAGTAGAACTACTCAGAAATGATCAAAACCGAGTAGAACTACTCAGAAATGATCGAAAACCGAGTAGCAATGAAGCATTTCCGAATGGAATAGGCTTCTGTTGGAGAATCCGAGCGGAATGCCACATACATGCTCAAATCCGAGTAGAATTACTCAGAATGAATCAATTCCGAGTGAAAAGCTTCCCTGTCAGAGCCATTCCGAGTGAAGAAATTCAAATTTCTAATTCTGAGTGTGAAGAAGTTTATTTCCGAGCAAAAATGGCCAAAATTCCAATTTCCAAGCCATTTCAATCGGTTCCCAACCAATCTTCACTCATCCGAGTCCTCCTTTACCCACTTCTGAGCCATTTCAATCGGTCCCGAGTCATTTTATACTCGGATTGTGGAGAGGAAGTGAAGACCGACCCCTTTTCCACTCGGATTTGACTCCTAATATGGAGGAATGCTGACTGAGAGGGTGATCCGAGTGAGAATCACTCGGATTCCCCATTCTCACTCGGATTACACCATTTTCACTCGGATTTACACATCCTCACTCGGATTTGACTGCCAGTGTGGATGAATACTGATTGGAAGGTGGATCCGAGCCATTCTCACTCAGATTACACCATTTTCACTCGGATTACACCATTTTTCTCTCGGATTTACACATCCTCACTCGGATTTGACTGCCAGTGTTAATGAATACTGATTGGAAGGTGGATCCGAGCCATTCTACTCGGATTACACCATTTTTCTCTCGGATTTCCATTCTCTTCACTCGGATTCACATGCTGACCTGGATTCCACCCCCAAAGTGGATCCAGGAATCCCGGAGGTGGCTGGCAGACAGGGGCAGAGGTGAAGGAATTAAAAATTTCCACCAGCCGTTGTCCCCCACTACCCAAACCGAGTGGAGGCCTGAGCTGGCATTCCACTCGGAAGTGGAAGCCTGAGCTGGCATTCCACTCGGGCCAGCCTATAAATAGGCAAGGGGGAGGGCAGCTGAAGGGGAGGATTCAGAGGAGGAAACTCTGCCAAAATCCTTCGTGCTCTCTTCTCTCTCACACCAACTCTTCTCTTCTTCTCCTTCCATCATCCCTCACCATTGCTGCCCACAATCCTTCCATCCTCCAGTCCTCTCCTATTCCAATCCGTCCATCACCTTCCCACTCCCTCTAACCCCATCTTCCCTCTCGGACCAGCATTCCCGCACCATCAGCACTCAGTTTTTGCTCAACTTTCCCTCGGTAATCCTCTTTTCACTAGGATTTAGTATTTTGCATTCGTTTTCTCTTATTTCCATTCGGATCCTCACTGTTTCACTCGGATTTACTATTATTTTCACACAGATCCTTACTGTTTCACTAGGATTTACTATTTTGCACTCGGTTTCCCTTATTTTCACTCAGATTTTCATTGTTTCACTCAGATTTTCACTGTTTCACTCAGATTCTCACTGTTTCACTCAGATTTTCACTGTTTCACTCAGATTTTCACTGTTTCACTCGGATTTTCACTGTTTCACTCAGATTTTTCACTGTTTCACTCAGATTTTCACTGTTTCACTCATATTGTCACTGTTTCACTCGGTTTTCCCTGTTTTCACTCGGATTTTCCATTTTTTCACTCGGTTTTCTTATTTTTCACTCAGTTTTCTTATTCTTCGCTCGTTTTTTTCATTTTTTGCACTCGTTTTCCTCTCCCATTCAGTTTTTTATATATATATTTATTTTTCTTAATCAGTGTCGTACGGAAAATACTTCCGTCTACACAGTCTCTATAAGATCCGTGCACGTGCGAAGCACTTCGCCTTGTATGGATTCTTCACTGAAATGATGCCTATCAATATCTTCCTAATCTTTTCCTAAAAAAAAACATTTTAAAGAACTACGTGACCCTGATTTCTCGAAAGCTCGAGAATACGTAGGAGCGGGAAACAGTTCCTGTCGGGCCCACCTTTCTTTATTTAATTTTTAGAGTTTCCTTTTTGTCTTGCTATCAAAAGGAGAAGCGAGATTAATTTGGACGAGACGTCCTGTTAATCTCATATTTTAAATATCTCTTTAAAGAAAAAAGGAGGAGCGAGATTAATTTGGACAAGACGTCCTGTTAATCTCATATTTTTAAATATCTCTTTAAAGAAAAAAGGAGGAGCGAGATTAATTTGGACGAGACGTCCTGTTAATCTCATATTTTTAAATATCTCTTTAAAGAAAAAAGGAGGAGCGAGATTAATTTGGACGAGACGTCCTGTTAATCTCATATTTTTAAATATCTCTTTAAAGAAAAAAGAAGGAGCGAGATTAATTTGGACGAGACGTCCTGTTAATCTCATGTAAATATTTTGCGTTGATTTTTATTTATTTTGTTTATTTTGTCATTCTGTACGTTTTTTTTCTTTTTATGAAGAAGTTAAAATAATTATCGGGTTAACTATAATGCGCGCTATCAAATTGAGGTAACCGTTTTTTATAACGGACAGTTGTGAGGTGCTAATACCTTCCTCACCTGTAATCAGACTCCCGAATCATGGAATCTCATTTTTATAACCAGTGCTTTAACAAAAGGTTTTTCCACTATTTTATCCTAAAAAAAATATTGGTGGCGACTCCCTGTTTATTATTTAAAATCGTTTTGAGGGTCGGCTGCGCCGCCGCGATCCCGGTCGCGACATCTACCCTTGTAATTATTGTTCCTAATTAGAATTTACCCTTTGAACTTATGTGTGATGCAAGTGATTATGTTGTAGGAGCAGTTTTAGGTCAAAGATATGAAAACATTTTTAGGGTTATACACTATGCTAGTAAAGTTTTAAATAAAAATCAAATAAATTATGCAACTACTGAAAAAGAATTACTAGCTATAGTGTATGCCTTGGAAAATTTAGATCATACTTGATTGGATCAAAAATAATTATTTTCACTGATCATGCTGCAATCAAGTACCTTTTGACCAAAACTGATTCTAAACCTCGGTTAATCTGATGGATTTTACTCCTTCAAGAATATGATCTTGAAATCAAAGATAAAAAGGGTAGTGAAAATATGATCGCTGACCATCTTTCCAGATTAATGAATGATGAGGTCACTACCAAAGAAAAAGACATCTTGGAAGAATTTCCTGATGAAAAACTTTTTGAAATAACAAAACCGCCATGGTTTGCTGATATGGCCAATTTTAAAGCAGCAGGAATTCTTCCAAATGATCTAACTTGGCAAAAAAGAAAAAAAAATTTAAAACATTCAAAATACTTTGTTTGGGATGACCCTCATCTATTTAAAATTGGTGTGGATAATTTGTTACATCGTTGTGTACCCGACTCGGAAAAGAAAGATGTGTTGTGGCATTGTCATAAGTCCCCTTATGGAGGACATTTTAATGGAAAAAGAACTGCTGCAAAAATTTTGCAATCAGGTTTGTATTAGCCCTCCAATTTTAAAGATTCTCACTCATTTATTCAAGCTTGTGATAACTGTCAAAGAACAGGTAATGTTAACAAAAGACAAGAAATGCCTCTTACTAACATTCAGGAGGTTGGGGTATTTGATTGTTAGGGTATTGATTTCATGGGACCTTTTCCTTATTCTCAATTCAATCAATACATTCTTTTGGCAGTTGATTATGTTTCAAAGTGGGTAGAAGCAATTGCTTCACCTAATGCTGACACCAAAACTGTAGTGAATTTCTTGAAGAAAAATATTTTCTGCAGGTTTAGAACACCAAGAACTTTGATCAGTGATGGAGGATCACATTTTTGTAACAAAGTTCTTCAGAAAGTGTTACAACATTATGGAGTGAGACATAAAGTGGCCACAACATATCATCCACAAACCAATGGACAGGCTGAGATTTCAAATCAAGAAGTGAAAAGGATTTTGGAAAAGACTATGTCTTCTTCCAGAAAAGATTGGTCACAAAAGCTTGATGATGCACTCTGGGCATACAGAACTACATTTAAAACTCCAATTGACCTTTCTCCTTTTCAAATGGTCTATGGAAAAGCTTGTCATCTTCCAGTAGAGATGGAACATAAAACATATTGAGCTTTAAAATTTCTCAATTTTGATCCAAATGCAGCAGCTGACAAAAGAAAGTTGCAGTTATTTGAATTGGAAGAAATGAGAAACAATGCTTATGAGACATCTAGAAGTTATAAAAACAAGGTGAAAGCTTACCATGATAAGAAAATTAAAAATAGACATTTTATACTAGGTCAGCAAGTTTTATTGTTTAATTCAAGATTAAGACTATTTCCTGGTAAATTGAAATCTAAATGGTCAGGTCCTTTTGTAATCGAGGAAGTTAAATCTTATGGAGCAGTTGAGATTGAGGATCCAACTTCCAAAAGAAGTTGGATGGTTAATGGACAGAGATTGAAACCATATCTAGGTGGTGAGATCAACAGACTCACTACCATTTGTTATTTGACTGATTTGTGATGTGTAGGATGTCTAGCTAGAGACTGTAAATCAAGCGCTCAATAGGAGGCAACCCATTATTTCTTTTCTTTATTTTAAGCTTATTTCTACATAAAAAAAGAAGAGTTTTTTCAAATTTTTAGATAGAAATTTAATTTTGAAAATAAAAAGGGTTTTAAAATTTTAAAAGAAAAGATTTTTGAAAATTAAATTTTGAAATTTAAAAATCAGAACCCCACGCATAGCGTCCCACTGACGCGTAGCGAGGAGGTTAAAATTTCAACCTGACACATAGCGTCCCACCCACGCGTAGCGTCAACCTCTGTTCCTGATTTTTTTAATTTTTGTATTTTATTTTCCTTTATTTATTTTCTGTTTTTAATAAAATCTGTCCAGTATGCTTCTTTTTGTTGTTTGTTTATTTTTCTTTTAATAAATTTTCTGGAATTGTATATTTGTTATACTTTCTTGCATAAAAATAAATAAAAAATAAATTTGCATAATTTTGTAAATATACATGTTGTATGATTTTGCATGTTTTTGAAATTTGTGCATGTTGATTTTTGTTTGTGACAAATTGTAAAAATCCAAAAATATGAACGTTAATAAATTTAAAAAAATTCAAAAATATGTTGTTATGGATTTTGTGTGAGTTTTGCGTTTTGTGTAAATATTTAATAAAATTGTTTTTTTAATCCAAAAACATGTATGTTTAAAATTTTTGTAAATATTTTATTATTGTGAATGAAATATATAAACCAAAAATAATTGTTAAATGTTTGATATGTTTTTCAATATTGTAATATGTGTTTGATTTTTAATTTTTCTTTTTGCAGATGGCACCAAAGAAATCCATCCCTACTACTGGTCCTAAAAGACAAAGAAGGACCACGGATACTGACACCACCTCTAAGGATCCAGATCTTGAGGGTGAGGAGGTGTTGGGACCGAGAGATCCCACCAGATTTCGTACTGATGCGAAATGGGCCCGGTTTCACCAAATAAAAGGCCAAAGACTCATCTGGGAGAGAGTCTTAGATTTGAGTGTTGGGGACTATCCTGAGCTGCAGGATGAGGTCCAGAGGAGGAGATGGGGACCCCTGTTTTCCCTACCTACTGAGGGGGATCCCATCTTAGTGATGGAGTTCTATGTTAATGCCTACAGGACTCGCCAGGACGTGCCAGACATTGGACATCAGAGGACGAGCTGGGTTAGGGGCCGGCATATTGCTTATGACCGGGACACTATTAGTACCCTACTGGGTAACCCTTGGGAGCCTACTCCCAAGAGCGATATTTGTTTTTGGAAGGAAAACAGAAACAAGATCGCAACTGAGGATGGTGATTTAGGATACTTCCTAGATCAGGTTGCTCACTTCTTGAGCAAGGATGGAATCTTCTTCAACCTGAGTAAGGTTGGGAGGACTCTATCTAACCTCCTCAAGACCCAGCTGACCCCTATAGCTCAGGCGTGGTCTCATCTCATGCTACATAACATTACTCCTGTCACCCACCTTTCTTCTATCCCAGTTGATCGATGCTGCCTTCTTTACTCCATTCTCCAGGGCCATATTATTGATATTGCAGAGCTAATTTCTAAGCAGATTCACCTTTATGCCCTTGGGTATAAGGTAAACCGTCCTATCCCATTCCCTCTCATCATATCTGCCTTACTGAGGAGGCAGGGAGTTGTTGTGCCATCATCTGAGTTCACTAGTTCTTCGGGGAGAGTCCCCAAAGTTCTAGTGAACAGAGATTACTTCGTCCAGCAGTGCGAGCTTCCACCACTGGAGCAGGAGGCTCAGCCCAGATAGAGGAGGAGGAGACCACCAATTCAGCCACCACCTGCTGATGTTGTCGCAGAGGGATTTGCTAGGATGACACTTGAGCATCAGCATATGATGCAGATGATGGCTGCCACACACAGAGCTTACATGCATCTTCATGATTCATACTATCAGTACAGACTTCAGGGTGAGGGAGCACCATATATTACACCAGCTGAGTTTGCAGCCTATGTGGCTTGGCCTGGTGATCTGCCGACATACCCTGAGACTGGTGGACCGTTTAGAGCACATGCTGAGTCAGAGGGAGATGCAGATGAGGAGGGAGATGATGAGATGGAGGACTTATTGGTGTTATCTCATTTCTGTTACATACATTCTAGTTTACTTTTAGTTTTCTATTTACGTTGGTATTTTTACTTTTTGGATATTATATTATAGTTTATTTTTATGTGATCTTTGCATAAAATTTTTGTCAAGGTGTGTTTTTGCGTATTTTCTTCATAAAAAAATAATAATAAATATATAATTTATCTTTTTAATAAATAAATCAAATTTTTGAAAGTAAGAAAATTTATACACTTAAAGTTTTTACACAATAAAACTAATTTTGTAAAATCAATTATTGATTCTTTTGTAACTTAGGAATTTTGATAAAATCAGTTACAATAAGTTTATTAACTATCAAGCTAAATTTCGATAACCCGGTGAGCTGAGAGATCTTTTAAAAACTTGAGGGTTTATTCGACATAACTTTATTTGAATTGATTTTGCTTTAATCTTTGATTTGTGTTGTTGTACAGAGAATTCAAGAAAATGATCAAGGCACATTTTTGGTGAAAAGAAAACCTTGGGCCAAACAACTTACCTTGGTAAAATTATTTTATCCCTTGAAAGCTAATTTTGAGCCTGAAAAATAAATTCTTTGGTACCCTTAACCTATATCAGTTTTAACCATTCCCTATATTTGATTGATTAAAAGAGCAATTGAGTAAAATAAAAATATTTTGAGTGTTCTTACAAAAAATGGGGAGTGAAAATAAGCAACTTGATTCTTTTCAAAGAAAAAAGAAATAATAATAAAATATGAAAAAGAAAAATAGTGAAAAGAATCAAGTTGGGGGTATTTATTTTTCATCAATAAAAGAATTGAGACTTGGGCCAAGAGAAAGGCTAAAAATTGCTCTTTTATGATTTCAAGCTTTTGAATTCCAAAGAAAAACCATCATTTCTTGTAGCCAAGCCTCATTACAACCTTTGAAAAGACCTTGTAATTTTTGAAAATATCTTTGTATGATCAACCATTGATTAGATGAAAATAAAAATTAAATTTGTTTGATTTTATGATTGAAAGAGTGAAACAGGTTACCCTTGGCATAGAGATAAACACTTGTGAGGTAAGCCTAAATTTATGCTTGATTTGTTAATAAAATATTGTAAAGGATTTTATCAATAAACCTTTGTTACATAAGATTTCTATAATTGATTATTTCAAAATGGTAAATTGTGAAATTACTTTTTGTGGTAAATTCTCGGACTAACTCAAAAATTTGATTTCAAATTTTTATTTTTTATTTTATTTTTCTTTCTTGCTCGAGGACGAGCAATGTCTCAAGTTGGGGGTATTTGTTAGTTCTCAAATTTACAATAAAATCTTTAATAAAAATTTTATAAAAATAATAAAAATTAGTCTAAATTGTTAGAAAATTAGGTTTTAAATTCAATAAATAGAAGTTGTTAGAAATAATTTGCCCTTGATCAATTTTCTCTAGTTTTGTAGTGAAAAAGTGAAGAATTTAAAGAGAAAATTGAAGATCAGGAACCTGACGCGTAGCATCAACACCACGCGTAGCGTGGGGACTTTAGATGCTGACTCTACGCATCACATTCACGCGTAGTGTCAGAGCTGCGTGGACTCCACAGCCAAGTTGGTCAAGCACTCACCTTTTGACCCACTTTTGGCCACTCTACTACTCACAAACGTCTACACCGAAGTGGAGACAGGGCCAAGTGGCAGGGCATGATTCATTAAATAATTCCATCATGGCCACTTCGAGCTGTTTAATAGAGGCTGAGTCAGGGAACTAACGCGTAGCGTCAGGTTGACGCGTAGCGTCAGGACCCTTCCTCAGCCCTTAAATAAGGCCATTTCCAACACTTCTAGGCATCCCATTCTGAGTATCTCACTCTTATCTTCTCTTATACACTCGAGTTTGAGTGTTTCTTTTGTGAGTTTGTAGCTCTAGAATAGTTTTCTAGATACTTAAGAGTGTTGTGTAGTATTGTGATCGTTGTATCGTGAAGTTTCCATCATCGCCTTTGTAATGTCAATCACTGTAAGTGTTGTTTTTACTTTCACCATGTGTAACTAATCTGTTTATATTGGAATTGGTGAACTAATCTATTGAGTATGATGTTGTGAATTCGACCTCTGCATGTTTATGATTCAAGTCCATGTTAGTATTTCAATCTTTTATTAATATGAACGTCAAACGGGAGAATGATTTTCATGTGTATTGAAACTTATTTTATTAGTGTGAATGTCAAATGGGAGAATAATTATTCATGCCTTATTAAAACTTGATTTAATAAAAGTAAAAGTTGAAATACCCTTAATATACCAATTACTAGGGATAGAATTGGTAATTATTATTGCCATAAAGTCAGGACTTAATGCAAGTTTTTACTGAGAAAGCTCACGAGAGATCGGACTTTACGATAAATACTTAGAATTTATATCACGAGGGATCGGTTATAATGATTTTAAGCTGCAATGATATGAACTTGATGATTAAATATGCATGACTTGAGTTCCTCCATTATTATTCTAGATTAGGGATCTAAATTCCAACATAATTTGTTTATCTGTGTTTTATCCTCAAGTATCTTAATTATTCTAAAATTGCAACTCCACTTCTTAGATAGATTGTTATTCTCTTTTTACCACCCATATGAGATACATCTAGCCCAACATCCTTCGGCCCACTTCCATCCACCTTAATGGATTCTTGGAATCCTCCAAGATTTGGTTAAAACTCATCAACATATGTTGGCAACTCCTTCACTAAACCAGAAGTAGGTTCTACCATAGTAGACACATTGGAATCAATACTTTGAGGTTCTTGTGAGCCTTCACCATCTGCTCCAAAGCTTTCCCCACTTGTTGGCATGTCTTTCCCCAAATTAGTAGTAGTGAAATTCATGCCTAAAAAAGTAATAGAATGCACACAAAAAATGATTATAAAATGCATATCTAGCTAAGCATGGTTATGCTTCGAAGATTAGGTCAATGAAATATGATCCCACTCCATTAGTTTCACCACACCCTTTTCAAAGTATATATGGAACAAAATTAAGGAGACAATGGAAACCCTATTTTTAAAATATTATACACCAATTTTCAAAAGATCATAGTTTAAATTTCATTGATATACGAATTTTATTGGTAGATGATATGTAAGTAGTACTTATTGTAGTTTTGAAAATATATAAAAATGATTTTAACATAATTTTTGTAAACAAATTTCATTTTTAAACTTACTTTTAAAATTAAAAATAATAAACAAATAATCTCCTAAACAAATAATCACCGCCAACAAGACCTAATGACCGTATTGAATAAATTAAAGTATTCGATGAATTGACAAAGATAAAATAATAAAAATGATAGAACTATTTAATTATTTGCATAGTCAAAACTTATATTTATAAAAAAAATTAATTTACTATTTGTTATTTATTCTAAATAATGAGGATGTATCATGTGAGAAAGACTCTCTTATGTGAGAGTGAGAGGGGTAAATCTGAGTCGTATAACCATACAATGGATGGTTGAGATTAATCATGTGAGTTTTTTAAGAAGTCATGTGACCTTTTAAGTGATCATGTGACTTTTAAAAACTTTTAATCTCAACCACCCATGTATGGTTATACGACCTATATTTGTCTATCTAACTCTCATATAAGATGACATTTCTCATAAGATACATCCCCTAAATAATTTATCATCTCAAATATAAGGATATTAAATTTTTTAATCTTATTATCATTTTCAAAATAAATTACTAAACATTATTATATAAAAAAACAAATGATTTTTTTTATGATTCAAATTCATTCCGAGGCCTGGTCATGGAATCATGACACGTATATATATATATATATATATATATATATATATATATATATATATATATATATATATATATATATATAAATTGCTTCTTTCCTTTTCAACAGAAAATGTCTAACCATGAATTTTTTTATATGTACTGCCACGCATTGCACAATGCATACCTGCCCTACCAAGTATTTTATCATGTCCCAGTTATCGTATATTCCACTATTTTATATTATAAGTTTTTTAAAAAATAATTACTTTCATAAAAGTATTTGTGTATCCTTAAAAGAAAGATTTATAAGTACAAAAGAAAAGACATATTAATGAATTTAACAAATTATGCAGAATTTAAAAACGAAATTTCAATAATTAATTAAATTTTTTAACAATTAATTAGTTAAAAGAAGAGTTAACCTCTTCCACTCCTCGTAAGACGGCATATGCCACTTGTCTAAAGAATTATTAAAAGTAAGGTGCATCCGTATTTTAGAAAGCCCACAGGAAGCGAGTGAGTGACTATCGAACTCACATTCTGTGTTTCCCTTTTCTCGCAGATGGCATCCTCCACTCTAATCTCCGATACCCAACCATGGAACGACCTCAAGGTAACGCAACGCAACATGTTTTTCCGATCATTGCAATTGCTTAAACGGCATCAATTTCGATTTTGAGCAGGCACATGTCGAGGACATCAAAAAGACCCATCTACGCGATCTATTGAGCGATGATAAGCGCTGCCAATCCATGCTCGTGTAAGATTTATCTCATCGGTTCCTGGTTTTTGAAAATTCCTAATTCCGATTCCTATTTGCATTGCGATGATAAGTTAAATTGAATCCGATCCTGCATGCTATTTATGTAGTGACTTCGATGGCATTCTTTTGGATTATGCAAGGCAACAAGCCACTCCTGAAACCATCCAAAAGCTCTTTAAATTAGCAGAGGTTCGTGGTTTTACATTCACGCCTCGGTAAAGCATGCAAATGGACTTGCATGATTCTGATTATTGTTTTTGGTGTTAATTAATGATGCTTAGGCTGCATCCCTCAAAGAGAAGATTAATCGCATGTATAGCGGGGAACGTGTAAGTTTTTGTTTAGAAATTTAACGAAGTTCAACTTAGATACATACACTCACGTCATTGGCTTGTGTTATTTTTTTTTTTTTGTTATTATCGTTTTTGGATAATTTTGGATTTACTTTCAGATAAACAGCACGGAAAATAGGTCAGTGCTTCACGTTGCGCTTCGTGCTTCAAGGGATGCTGTCATACAGAGCGATGGCAAAAATGTTGTACCCGAAGTTTGGAAAGTTCTTGACAAAATCCAGGAGTTCTCAGAGCGGGTTCGCAGTGGTTCTTGGGTAATATGCTACTCCAATATCATACATGGATGTTTTCTGAACACTTGAACTAGAGGGTATTATATAAGTTCTGAGCCTCTTTCTTTCTTTTTTGAAGGTTGGTGCTACAGGAAAAGCTTTGAAGGATGTTGTTGCAATTGGTATTGGGGGCAGTTTTTTAGGTCCATTGTTTGTACACACTGCACTTCAAACAGGTGGGGTGATTGTGAGTCTCTAGTAGCGATTTCACCATTATTTTTCATTGCCCTTTTGTTTGTGTTGATACACACACACACATACAGAGCATTTTGTTGAGCCACTGTCCTTAGTTGACAGCAAGGAAAGGAAAAGTGGTAAATATATATATATGTATATTTTGTGTCATCTTGCAGATCCCGAGGCTATTGAAGCTGCAAGAGGTCGTCAGCTACGCTTGTAAGTATCTAATGTTAGTGAAATTTGTGAAGTGTGGCTGCAAAATATAGTTTACTGCTCTTGTATGATATTTGATTTTCTGATTCTGGCTTACTTTAGCTACATAATTTAAAGAAATATGTACTGTTTCCATAAAATCAGCCTTATCCTCCTTTTTGTCTGTATCTGCAGCCTTGCAAATGTTGATCCTATCGATGTTGCTAGAAATATCACAGGATTAAATCCTGAAACAACACTCGGTAATCGATTTATATAATGGATAAATAGATAGATAGATATGGAGGCTTATCTTACACATCTTACTGTTGTTTGTAATAATTGCAGTTGTGGTTGTTTCAAAGACTTTTACAACTGCTGAAACCATGCTGAATGCTCGAACTCTTAGGGAATGGATTTCATCTGCGCTTGGGTATGTGCAACAGTAAAACTAAGAGTAGTTGTTAAAAGATAGTAATGTAGGCATTGGTTTGCCGTCCTTTTAATTTGGAAACCTGCAAAACAGGATTTGGAACTCATACTTCCTGACTTCTTGTAATATACACCCCACCATTTGGCCCCACCTTCTAAATATATTCACACTTTGTTCAAATGATTGAGAGTGGATATTCAAAATGGACTTTGGCAATGAATTGAAGATTGTCTCATGATATGATTACTTTCAGGCCCTCTGCAGTTGCAAAGCATATGGTGGCTGTGAGCACAAACCTTACGGTACTACCACAGTTTCCTTTCTAAGGCATTATCTGGTCCCCCCCCCCCCCCCCCCCCCCCCCCCGCGTAAATAAGAGAAAAAAGTCAGAAAATATGAATTTTTGTACCTAACTATTTTTCTTTCTTTTATGCCGGTGCAGCTTGTGGAAAAGTTTGGTATTGATCCTAACAATGCTTTTGCATTTTGGGACTGGGTTGGTGGTCGGTATAGTGGTGAGTAAGTTTTCTTCTATCTCCCCAACCCCAACTCTTCTTACTACGATAAGTTGCATTTCATGTTTTCAACAGATTTGATTATACTGACCTAGAATGCGGCTTTTGCAGTTTGCAGTGCTGTTGGAGTTTTGCCATTATCTCTTCAATACGGTTTCTCAGTAGTGGAGAAGTATGTTCTCTGTTATTGATATGATTTTAATCTGCCTTCTTGAGGACAGTGTTTATTGTGGTATAAGTCAAATTTAGGTGCTTATTGTGTATTGCACCCTAAGGTAACAGATTTGGAGATTGGAAAGGCTTTATTATACTTTACCGCCCCCCTTTTATGGAAATAACCAACTTCATAGATTAAAGAATGTAGATGAGAATTTTTCTAATATATTTCATGACCTTTTCAGAGTGAGCTGCAATGTAGTTAAGTCCCCAATAATATGAGTTCAGATTTCAAATATTTTCTGCTTAACATTTACTCTGGTTCTAGAGTAGAATTCAGTTTTGAATCTCCCCTAGTTAGGAACCAAGACAGATTTAGTTATTATAGTATGATATGACGCTTCTATCTATATTTTATTTATGGTGTTTTTATTCCCAAAAGGTTCCTGAGGGGGGCTTCAAGCATTGATCAACATTTCTATTCACAGCCATTCGAGAGGAACATACCTGTATGTGCCCCTTAATTTTATGCTTGAGTTTTATTTTAAATGTAGATCTCTGCATATTCAAACATATATTTTTCTTGTGTTTCAATACTGCTACTATTCTATAATTGTAATATGATTTTGGGTTTGAATGTTTTGTAAGGATCCCCCTAACGGAGTACACTTGGTGCTTCAATTATTTTTTTGTATTCATATGTCTTGTATAGGAGCTCCTTTCAACCCCCCTCCCTGTTTCTTTCTTTTCTTTTGCTGTTAGTGTTAGGAACTTAGTAGGATTACTGATCTCCAAGCTCTGAACTATTCTTCACACATCGTATATTCCTTTTCTGGAAGGGAAAAAATGTGTTGGGGTACATGTAGGAATTTGACAGATTTTAAATCAAAAGTAGTGTTAATTTCTGATAGATGAAAAGAGGGAATGGGGAGCTCCTTTCAGCTGCTATTTCCTCTCTGTTTCTCCCTTGTTTCTTTTCCTGTAAGGAGCATTATTGATTCCCTAGGTCTGGAACTTTATTTTTCCTCTCTACATTCTTTTCTAGTGAAGGTAAAAAAGAAGAAATCATGGGGCTGGGTAAGAATTTGGCTCCCTGAAATTTTCAAATCCCTTGCTTCAAGGATCTTAGGCTCTTTTGTATTTAAAGTGTTTTTTACTTATGTCAAATATAATGAGATGCTCAATAACATTTTATGAGTACTCCAGGTGCTTCTGGGTTTATTGAGCGTATGGAATGTTTCATTTCTTGGATATCCTGCTAGAGTGAGTACTTGTTTGTCCTGTTCTCTTCTGAAATATTTAATAGGTTTCTTTCTTCTTAACTGGATTTGCTCAAAAAGTGAAAATTCTGGTACTCTGACAGGCCATCTTACCTTATAGTCAAGCTCTAGAGAAGTTTGCCCCACACATTCAACAGGCAAGTTTGTCAAAGCATTGTGCATGATGAGTATTATTTTAATGCTAATTGTTTTTGTTCTTACAATATTATTATATTTCACTTTATTTTTTGCATTAGGTTAGCATGGAGAGTAATGGCAAAGGTGTTTCAATTGATGGTGTTCCTCTACCATTTGAGGCTGGTGAAATTGATTTTGGCGAACCAGGAACTAATGGGCAGCATAGCTTTTATCAGCTCATACATCAGGTGGCATACTAAATATACTATATTTGGGTGTTTGAAATTAAAAGGTTTAATAAAGTTTTGTGAAAATTGTTACATGAAAATGCTACTTGTCTAAAGGGTTTACAGATGTTAAAATTACTAATTTTACAATTGCATGTTGCGGTTGATATTCCAATCCCAGTTGACTTATTTTGATTGCTAATCCTTTGGTCAAATTAGAGATTTGATATGATCAGAAATTCAGAAAGAAATTACAAATATGTATTTTTATCATCCTTTTGTCCTTTAAACCAATGTGAGCACAAATAATGCTTCTATGTAATGGTTTTCATTAATAGATGTTTTTCTTCTAGGGTATTCAGATTCCAAGAGTCTTATTAAAATTTCAATTTAGGCATTTGTATATGCTCTCTGTTATTGACCTTGTGGGAAAGGGTGGGGGAGCTTATCAACATGGTATGGTAAACCGTTGGCATCTAGATTTTAGCATTTTCGAATCTAAACCTCTTCTCCATGTCTCTATTGTAATTTTAAGTGGCTAGCTTTTGATTTAATGTTTTTTACTGTATGAAAAATATCAATATTTAGAAACTAAGCTGTTGATTAACTTGTATATCCTTACTATTAGGGGCGTGTAATTCCTTGTGATTTTATTGGAATTGTGAAAAGTCAGCAACCCGTCTTTCTGAAAGGTAAGGGGTACAGATTGACCTTATCAAGTTTCATTATGGTAGTTGGTTTGTTTGAAGTTGTGAGTAACAATGGTAGTTGATAGTTGGCTTTGATAACAGGTGAAGTGGTGAGTAACCATGATGAGCTCATGTCCAACTATTTTGCACAGCCTGATGCCCTTGCATATGGGAAGGTACATTTGTCCGTACTCTTTTATTCTAAAATCTAAATTATACATCGGAAATAAGTGACTAAGGCAAAAATAATGAAGCTGCATTAACGTTACCAACTTGAGGGTAGCTGGGAGAAGGATTGCTCAGCACAGAACTCATAGTAATAGCTATTTTTCTAAGTTTTGGGCTGGATGTTTCTCTTGATTTATCATGAGAACTTATAACCATCAATTAATTTCTTGTAGACAGCAGAGCAGCTGCAAAAGGAGAATGTTTCCCCACATCTTATTTCTCACAAGGTGATTTCTCGTCTACCTCAATGCAACTTGAAGAGTTAGTTGAATCCATACTCCTTGTCATGCTTCATTTTTTATTTTTAAAATCAAAATCTACAGACATTCAGCGGCAATCGACCCTCTCTCAGCCTTCTGCTTCAATCATTGAATGCTTACAATATTGGGCAGGTATGAAGTCTGCTATAGGTCATGATTATTAATATGAATGAAATTGGTTGATTCCTATTCATAAAAGCTTATTGTGTCAGTTACTATTTATTTTTCCGTGTATGTCCAGTTGGAAAATTAGGTTGTTACGAGAGTTATAATGTATTGGATAATCATATCTTTGAAATATGATGAACATTTAGTTTATTCTTAACTATCTTAAAAAAAACACTTATTTGTCATATTCCAAGTAGGCATTTAGTTTGAACCGTAAGGAATCCTTGTTTGTGGTTATGTATTGGGTGACATCAAATTTATTAGTATGCATTAACTGTTCTAACCATTGGATCTTTTTTATTTTTTATTCATTCACAATCTAGTTAGATTAAGTGGATCCTTTTAATATGAGAAAAGGAGCATCCACTTCGGAAGGATTGTAGGGAGTATTTCTTTTAGTTTTTGATCAAGGTAACTCTGTGTGTGCATGTGTCCATAATATTTTTTGACGGTGTAGTCCGGTATCAAAAAAATTGTAGAAGTAGATATCTGTTTGATTGTTTGAAAAGTAGTTTTCATTGTTTTTTCCTTGTGGCCATATTGTTTTCTCTACTGCTTCACTTTCTTGGTATCAATGTGCCATATGTGTATCCTCCATGATTGAGCTGTTTATTCTACACAAGTTGGTGATTTGCTCTCATGATGAGAGACTAATTTGAGTTTTTTTTTTCTCTTGATGCAACCACAAACCGACGTTAGTGTATATTTTCTTGCATCAAGGGTCTATGCAAATTAATGTGTGGTCCTAATTTCTTTATGCTCCTTGTTTCTCAGTTATTGGCAATCTATGAACACAGAATTGCTGTAGAGGGTTTCATTTGGGGAATCAATTCTTTCGATCAGTGGGGAGTAGAGCTGGGGAAGGTATGTCTTTTAGAGCTGAACGGCATGGGTTGCTATATGTCTGAGAAATTTTTAACAACTACCAACTCTTGTCTGATCTTAGTTTTCTTTTCTCTTTCCTGCTTCATTCAATCTCATCATATTTAATGATAATGCAGTCACTGGCTACTCAAGTCAGAAAGCAACTTAATGCATCTCGTACTAAAGGGGAACCAGTTCAGGGCTTTAATTTCAGTACTACAACCTTGTTAACAAGATATCTTCAGGTATGGAAATCCCCTGTCCTGCTTAATAAAAAAGGAAGAAGAGGATAACGACATATTTTTTGTAATAAAATATTTATGTTGAGCTTTTCTATTTTGTGCCTATCGGTACATGCCAAGGGCCTTTATTCTTTAATGGTTGAAGAAGATTACTGAATCCACTTGTTACTGGTCTATATAGATTGCCGCAAAATAATAAAATTAATGGCAAAAATTTATTTTCATGTGACAGGCAAGTTCAGATGTCCCAGCGGATCTGCCAACTTCTTTACCGAAGATATAAGTACCCTTTTGCTAATTGTTATTTTGATGTGGAATTAAGAAGAACATCATCCGGTGAATGTATACAGCATGGTTACAGACATGTTTCGATAACCTCATTTGTTCTTTTTTACTGATTTAGCATGTTTCTTGGTTATCCTTTTTTGTTGCCGTTGAGTTATCTCTTTATAAAATGGTAAGTTCAGTGCTTACAAACAAAATGAATGATTCTAGTCATTGGTTACTGTCAACTGGAATGTCCATGCTACTCGTTGCTTGCTTAACTTTTATTGATCCCGTGATGCTCTGCACATGCTGATCATGAAAAGTGAAAATTAGATAACTTTTCATAATTTATGCCATGAGATGAAAGACACTGTAATATTTAGTGTTTGGTTCAAAACAGGAGGTTGAAGATATTTATAGATTTTATCGGATGGCGGTGAAAGATAACCAATATTTAAAAATTGTATCTAAAATGACTGGAAAAGTGGAAACAATACCGGATATTAATTTGTTCATTCTGAGCAAATCCAAAATCTTTATAGATGAAATCAATCATTAGTTCCCAACCATGGGTCGAATGGAATCTTATACATAAATCAGTTAATAGAAAAAGATTTTATTGTGTCACTTAAGTCCCTCTTCAAAATTCTTGTTTATAAATGCGGGCCATTAATTTTTTATTCATTTTCCCGCCCTCTTAATTATTGAACCAAATAAGTTACTAAAATTTCTTCTTTCCCCCACATAAAGATTTTAACTAAACAAGAAGCAAAATTCCTCCCCTCGACTTCATTATTTTTTAGTAATAACATCAGATGAATAAAAAGGCATGACAAGAGTACTTTAGCATTAGATGTTATATTTTTTTCATACTAATTTTTTACTCGTGATTTTTTAACTAGTCTTATTGTGATATTGTTAGGCATTCTTCAAAATAATTTTACATTCAAATATAAATTTTAATGTACCATCAAAAAGAAATCTTTCAAACGGAATTTCGAGAGCAACCAAACATGCTAAAGCCAAGGATTATTTTAAAACATTTTACACTGTAGGTGTCTTTGATAGTTAGAATTAGAATTGTATTTATAATATTTGAAAGTTAGTTTTAAAATTAGATACGCAATTTTATAGTATAATTTCATGAAATCCTAATATAAAACCACATTTCTGCATGCCTAATTTCCCCTTTAAATATAAAATTGGTTAAAATACAAATTCGTTCCCGTAAAATATGAGTTTAGAAAAAACCTCTTTAATGACTACTTTTAGCCTCTCAATGGTTCAATTACGAACAATAATGTAGGCGGAACTGCTGACAATGAATAATATGAGTATTTTTTAGTCACCCCTAAAAATTTAAATGGTTAAAAGTGGTCATTTTTATTTATAAGGGGTTTTGGTTAAATCTTAAATTTTACCAAAAATAAATTTATATTTTAAACTATAAAATTTTACCTTTATCTTTACACTATACAATCACTCTTTTTTTTTAATCTCGACCATCACTCTGCATAATTAACCATTGTATCATCACCCGTAACATTAACGTAGTTGTGGCCACTGTTATCTCCACCGAAACTATTACTATCATACTCCCTCCCTCCCTCCGGTTTATAGTACAAATAAAAAAATTTAATTTTTTTTGTCTTTAATATAAGTAGTGTTAATTAATTTTACCATATTATCATCTCTAAATTATTTTTATTTAATATAACTTTTTAATTCTTTATTTTTGTCTCAATTAAATATAATAAAGATAATTTTGAAAAATAAATTCATTTTTTAAATGGATTGAAGAAAATTAAATGAGTTTAATTGACATCTTATTAAGTTTTTACTAATAATATTAGATTATAATTGTTACCACTATCTTTGGTTATTGTCACCCAAGGTTTAGTATCACTATCAAGTACCTTTGTTACTTTTATGGCATCATTACTCCTTTAATTATCTAATTGTCATTCTAACATTTACCATTATCACTATTAACCATTATTTTCATCATGTTACTACCATTATTACTATCATCATAGACCATTGATATCTACCTACAACTTACTCTTTAGAAAATTAGAAACATGTAATACACTTTTTCCTATTTTTACATTTTTAAATTATACAATTAATATAAAATAGTAAAGTTTAATTTTAAATAAAAATAAATTTAAAAAATATTATTTTATAAAATTAAAACAATAATTAATTTTCTCTCATATGAAACGAAGATAGTCACTATAATTGTTATAATTTGAAAGTATCTAATGAAATTAAAATACAACCTTTAGAGTTATAATCCAATGTTGCTGGTTCTTTCCGGAATTCAAACATAATAGTTATAATTTCGAATCAAATCCAATTTTTAAAATTAAAATTATATCTCTTAATTTTTAATCCCATGCGAAAGATACTCTAAGAAAAATGATTCTTGGACACGCAAAATGAAGTATGTGATGAAAACAAATGAATGATATACAGAAAAAAAAGAATTGTGTGAAAAATATATGTAGTAATAGTTAAGTATCAATATTGTTGAAGAAACATAACTTATGAACTAGGAAGCATTTGATTGGTTGGAGTCTGCACCAAAGTGACTCATAATTTTCTTTTGGAAACCAAGTATATAGATGTTACAACAAAGAAACCAAACCAAAACTCATAATTTTGATTTTTTTATTTTTAATTATAATTATAAAATTATCATCCTATTCCATGTTTTAAAATTACAGAAAGAAACTTTGAAAATAATTTTATTCTATTTCATGCTTTTATTTTTACCTATAGAAATTTTTAAAAACAAAGAACATAAACATAAGAGAAAAAGAAAATAGACCTAGCTTACCGAGTGTGATTGAAGAGGAATAGGAAGAAAGTGAAGCGACATCTTTGCAATTTCTGAAACGGCAGCGTCTCGGACACCATCAACATCGCTGACCAAATGCTCGTAAGCAGCTGCAAAAGCTTCAGACCAAAACTTTGGTAATGGAACGTATTTGCTGTGAGTGCCACTGTACACATCCCACATGTGCCTCACCACCTTCTCCCTCTCCTCCACTTCCTATATATAACCAATATAAATTACTATAATATTTGGAGTTTTGATTCGAACTGTTACGCTTTAAATTTTATTATTTTTATAACTCCGATTAAATATCAAATAGACACTTAATCAATTTAGTATGAATTTGTTTGGTACGTACCAGCACATCGAGATCTTCAAGAATCATAGAATCAAAGTCATGGTTGTTGGTTCCGGACCATTTGAGATTGAGAATGATGGAGGCAGCCAGCATGGACCAAAGAGCTACCACGATTATCGCACCTAAGACCCATAACCTGCAATGCCTCTTAGAATCAACATTATTTTGGCTCTCTCTCTTTGTCATCACCAACCTTTTGTTTTCGCTAAGGTTAATTATGATGGCATTCGACACTTCATTTTATATTTCTAAGAGAAGTGGCACCAAAACGAATTCAGTATGGTAGGCAAGGTAATTAAGGTGTTGCTTGTACCACACTTTGGTCAAATAATAAAGAAAATTAATTGTTTCACAAATACATGTATGCAAATGTATTGTTTAAATATATACATTTAAACAAAAAGATTATGAATAAACGAAAGAGATCATATAAAATATTACTTTCTGAATGTTGAAATAGTTGTGCTTAATATTTTATTTTATTTTAATCATAGGTGTCATTTTTCTTTAAAGCCTGATTCTTTTAATAGGAATTAAAACTCAAAATTCTTCCTATAATTTCAGTCTATCATAGGTTGGATTTAGTATTAATAATATCATTTCTCTTACTCACAGACAATTCCAAGTCAAAATTATAGCAGCAAAGCCGTAGTGGAAGGAAGTTAATGGACTAGTGGGTTTGGCACTTTGGCATCTCAAGGTGGTGGTGGGAAGACAGAGACGGGGTTGGTTTCATATCTGCCATGGTTGACCCACAAATGAAAAGAATATAGCCACTATGTAATATTCATAGTCACCATCCTCGGTGTCATGCAGTTATTTTGTTTATTCAGATTTGACTCTTTGAGTTAGAGAAATAAAATATAACACCATATATACATACTTCCAAAATCACTTTCTAAAAAGGTAAATTAAGCATAACATATATCACTTCCATAATTTTACATTAAAAAGTTACAAAACAAAAGATCCAACGTGAGATATTTAACTTTGTTTTAGTGGTTATCTCCCATCCCAGTTTAAAGGATACACTTGGTATGTAATTTTCAAGACTATCTACCGAAAAACTCCCCCCATTTTGTACGCTTGGTGTCACATTTCTGTGTGTAGCTGAAGTCAAAACCTTGTACAAGTTGAGAATTTGTTAAGGACAAATTGGGGTCAATATAGTTTTGAAGCTACATAATTAAAGACATGATACGCTTGATTAGATAAAACGAAGTTTTCTGATATATCAAAACGGGTGAGGAAGTGCAAAATATTTTCAAGCAACTGCATAATTTATTTATTTATTTGCCTCCTATTTCTGCCTCCTATGTAACACCAAGAATGACTCAAGAAAATGTTAGTGCATTAAAAAACTGAAAAATCAGGTCACAAGGGCATCAACTCCTCCATTATTTCGTAAATTTACATAGTTTATGCTGGAGATGAGAATATGATCATAAAATCAGGTCACACTAGGGGCATACCTTGAGTGGTTGACATAGATGATCACGGATTATAATATAATCATGACACCATCAACACACATAAATCATTGACATCAAGTACCAAATTCCATTTTCATTAGTACTCTATTAAATTTACAAACAAACAAAGCTGAGGGCAAATGATATTCCAAAGGATAACAACAACCTAATATTGAAATAACATCACAGCCAGTTGAGAACTATGAGGTAAAAGTTAAAGGCACAAATAGACAAAATTAAAATGCTTTTAAGTTTCATAAATAAGAGAAAAATGAAAACATGAATTTTGGTAATGAAAAGGCAAAAGTCATGAACTTCAATTGTTAAATTTCAATTGCAAGTTTATCCGATTATAATTTCTAAATGAAATTTGTGAATTCGATAAACCGAATACATTTTAGGTGGCCCAAAACTTTCCTGTTAAAAAGAAAAACAATCACTGGCCCACCAAGTATAGGATGATAATAATAAGCACAAATTGCATGTTATTGATCACCTAAACTTGTACCATGTGGTATTTACACTTTCCTATACAGTTGAGGAGAGAACAAATAAAAATAAGGAGGCAGTTAATCCTAACTCATTCCCCCTGCTTGCTCTGAACCTTCGTGTTCCTTCTCAATATCAGAGGGAGACAAAAAGCAATCCACGGACAATCCAACAATGTTAAAATCAACCTCTTCAATGTTCCATGTTTCCTCAATCATACGCTTGTGATTATACCCTGCACCGTACCTATAAAGTGTGGCAACCGATCTCCCACTGTGTGCTATGTTAATGCCATCTATGTATCTGTAATCTTCAATCGTAGACTCAATGGTTGTCTCCCAAAAAACAGAGTCTTTTCCTTTAACTGGCTTCATTCTTACCAACTTTGTGTCCTCGAATTTCACAAGTAGCCCCGTGCGTTGGCTAAAGTAGCCCAGTATTGTGTGCATTACTATTTCAGTATTGGATGTGCTTTGTGCTTGGAGTATTTTTTTATCAGTTTGTAACTTGAGCATAAAACAGACTTCGTTGTTGATTGTGTTCTCTCCTACACATTCAGCGTCTAGGAACAAGTTTGCTGTGTACCTTGGATCAAGCCCCTAGTAATAATAATAACAACCACAAAACAAATTTTTGATTTTGTTAGTGAAATCGAGTCTAAAATTATGTCTAACAAGGACTAATAAGTATCAAATCTCATTTATGTAACCTGATTATTAAACAAACATTAAATGTCTGTTTGATAATTTGATTAATAAAACGACGTTTAATCAATAATACAATCTAATAATTTATGTTGATAAGCATTTTCTTTATGTAACCAACAAATCAAAAAAATTGTTTTTAAAAAATCTAAATTAATTTCTGTATTTTTTATATAAACTTTTAAATAAAAAATAACTTTTGGATGAGAATTAACATTTTACCTGAAAGAAGCGGCGAAGAGGTCTGGGAGGGGCCTTGTTAGCATGAAAAGGTTGAGAAGAAGATTGGTTCCAAGCAGCCTTACCATCACTGCCAGCACTGATTTTGAAACCGGAAACAACCAATTCCAAGCACCACAAATCAGGGTTCTTTTGCCACAACACAAACCCTCCTACTTCAGCTCTCCCTCTTGGCCTATAACTATCATCACCACCACCTTCATGCATCTCCGTCAAATACACACTCACTTGTCCCATTGCATACATACTTTTCAGCGAATTCAATGCACCCACTCCTCCCGTCGCCGCCACGTACTGCTGAACTATGTACTTCGCAATCGAATCTTTCTGCCCATTTCGTTTAAATTTCAAACCATTGTTAACTCAACAAGAAACAAAAACAATTAATCCATTTAGCATATGGTAAGTTTGAAACTTGTCACTACTTATGAATAAATTTGGAAGTCTCGCCACATTTAACTGGAAACCAATCAAAATCCTAAGCGAAATTAAAGACAAGGCACAAAACATAACTGCGTAACATATAATTATAAGCCGCTATGCTATCCATCAGATTGTACACAATTTAATTAAAACGGTATATGTTTGTGTTTAATTAAAGGTTTCATCTTAAAATTAATTAAGAGAAATTTGAATAGATAATTAAACCATATTAAATATTAGGAAAAAACTGGTAATACTTACGATGGAACAATCTTTGAGGGGGCGAGTCAAGGTTTGGTCTGAATGAACGTGAAGAGGAATGAGGGGGGCAGCGACAAGCTTAAGCAAGACGATGAATTCATTGTTAAGGGGTGCAGAGAGATCGGAAGAGTCAAGAAATTGAGAATTCATGAGAGTTTTGAGGGTCTGCCAGCGATTGAAGCCATTGGTGCCCATATTGGTCAACATTTCCTCGGGAATAGGAATCTCAAGGACGGTGTCCAAGCCTTCTGCCTTGTCAAAATTGGGAAAGAGTTTCCTCATAATAAGAATAAGAAGATCAAGAAAGGAGGAAAGGAATCCTTTTCAGGGAAAAAAAGGGAACTCCTCCTCTTTCTTTCTCTCTCTCTCTGCCCTTGATTGAGAGGCTTCGGCTTAATGAATGCCTACCGAAACCCTTCTTTCTCATTCTCAGGTCTTCCTTGCTTTGCGCCATATATATAGTTTTCCCCCTTCTTTTTCTTTTTTTCCATTCACGCAAATTTAGCATCCACGAAATACCTCACGTGTCTTTTTATTTTTTTATATTTTGTTTCATGTCACTTATCTCTAATTAATCGGTTCGTTTTGATTCAGGTGCATGGGAAAAGCATTTTCAGTTTTTGAATTTGATCCTTCTTAAGGATGGTGAGTTTATTCCGGTAAGGTGCTTCCGTATGATGTAACCATTTGGAAATCAGAACAAGGCATTGCGTATGGATTTTAGTTTCTCTCTTGTTAAAACGAAATTTCAAACACAAAATAAATTAATTGTTTTCCCCCCAACTTAATACTTATTTAAGCAATTGTTTCTCCCACGCGCTTAACCTTGTGTACATAAGTTGTTGAATTAATACTACATTATTCAAAAGTGATCAATTATCCCACAGATTCATGTTTATTAAATACACACGATGTGTTTAGGTAATACTTGGTAGATGTGATAGATCGGGACAAAATGGCACATTAACATGTTTAGCTTTTTTTTAAAATTGTTTGGTGGTTTGTATTTAACTATTTACTTAGAAATTTAAAGCAACAATAGTTTTTTTTCAACAATTACTTTTTTCCCAATAATACTTATATAAGCAACTATGTAATTAAGAAAATATAACTGCATTTCTAAATTTATTTTTTTAAAACGGTTAAATAGGGTTGAAATATTTTATAATTTGTTACATTAATATTAGAAGAATTATTTTAGGTGAGAGGCTGAATTTAAATAATTGAAAAAAATAAATGGCTAAATATGTTTTTATCCTATCACTACCAAAAAAATGGAATAGTGACGAAGAAAATCCATCGCTAACTGATAAAACGTCGCCGCTACGTATATTAGCGACGGCCTTTCCTACGGCAAAATACTGTCACTGAATCCTTGGTGGCTAACACCTCAGCGACGTGACAAAACATCGTGGCCAACTTAGTAACGGCCAAACCCCGTCACTGAATCATCAATGGGCAAAGGAGGATGTCATCGTTAATTTAGAGACAGACGGGTTAGAATCCTGTGGCTAGTTCCGTAGCTAACAAGTCATGATTAGCAACGGGACACGGTAGTCACTGTTTCCTATTTAAACTGTCGTCGCTTACGTCGTAGCTAAAATAGTGACAACGTTAGCGACGGGTTTTGTCGTAGCCACATAGAGACAGTGTTAGCGGCGGCAGATGTTCATAGCTGAATAGGCACAGTTTAGCGACAGGGACTGTCGTTGCTAAATAGTGACAACGTTAGCGACGGGGGCTATCGTTGCTAAATGGTGACAACGTTAGCGACGGGATCTGTCGTTGCTAAATAGTGACAATGTTAACGACGGGGTCTGTCGTAGCCACATAGAGACAGTGTTAGTGACGGCCTATGTTCGTAGCTGAATAGGCACAGGTTAGCAACGAGGACTGTCGTTGTTAAATAGTGACAACGTTAGCGACGGTGTTTGCTCATGTTACCAGCACACAAAACCAATGCCTAATGAGCTCTGTTCTCTACTAACATACAACAATACACATGTAGCACCAATCATGTTACCAGCACACAGAACTAATGCCTAATAAGCTCTGCTCTCCACTAACAAACAACAATCGACATGCATACACATCAAAAGATACAACACACATAACAAGAAAGTTAGCGTTAAGGAATTATCTGGGAGGGAGAGTCAACGATGGAGACGAAGCTGAAGAAAGATGAACAGAGACCATGCGTAACGTATGCTGGTCTGCATGACAAACCAACAAGTGGTTAACAGTTATAAATTTTTTTATGTTGAAATGAATATATGAAAACGCATAATAAATTAAATGGACAAAGTTTGTTTAAACAAGTTTTTAATAGTCATTTGTTTATTCACTAAAATAATAATCCACAAAAAGCATAGGCATGCATTTACAAGTCTAATTAAGTTGCTTCTTTGTTTGATATTATACGATGCCAAAATAAGCAACACCCTTTTTCCAAATCTTCATTTCAATTCCCATGTTCCAGTCTTTTTCTTCTCCTATAAATTGCCCTCACCACCCTCCACTCTCTTTCCTCACCCACTGAACACCTTCCATTTCAAAATCTCTCCCTTTCAGGATTTGAGACTGAGACATGGAAAAGTGTCGCAGCTGAGAGAGTATAGAAGAATCTGTAAATGGAGGTCTATGACCTTCAATAAGTATTCTGGAGGGTTATGATTTAAGGATATGGAAGAATTAAATATGACTCACTTGACTAAACAAGCCTAGAGATTACTGAAGGATTTGAATGCCTTGTGGGTGCAAATCCTTAAAGGTAAATATTTTCCTAATTCTTCTTTCTTAACTCAACCTAGGAAGAATAATTCCTCATGGGTCTGGAACAGCCTCCTCCAAGGAAGGAATATTCTGAAAAACCTAGGACAATGGGTGGTTGGAGATGGCCAACAGATTTCTATTTTTAATCATAGATGACTTGGAAATGCAGAAAATTGTGAATTTAATTGAGATGATTTTGTCCCCCTTATTAATTAAGCTACTCACTCCTAGGACTGTGGTAAAATATGTCAGATGTTGGCTCCCGATTGTTGGCTACCAGCCTTGCAGACTCTTATCATAGTGACTAGTGGGGGAGATGATTTAATATGGCCCTACACTAAGGATGGTGTTTACACCATAATATCTAGTTACATAATTATTAAACAACAAAAAGAAGGTTTGTATACAGATCCATCTACTTCATTTCAACCAAACAGAAAGTTGTGGGAAATAATATGGAAGGAAGAGGTTCCTAGAAAGATACAGATATTTTCCTGGAAAGCTTGTCATAACATTATCCCTGTCAGAGAGAGATTAGCTAGAAGGGGTATTATCAATGATCCCACATATACAACGTATCTCTGATTTGGATTTGAATAAAACAACTAACTATTATAAGCTAAAAGAATTAATACGACTATTATTTCCATTGTTAGACAAAATTTATCAAATTAATTTCAACTAGCCAACTATATGCAAAACCCTTGCCAATTATTTGCTTTGCTGACAAAAACAAAAACTGCCTATATAAATAGAAAAGAGAAATTAATATAACAGAAAAGGGAAGGCTAATGAGTTTGAGCTTGAGGAGAAGGCTAATGAGTTATTAGACTTGGAAGGAAATGTTGCACAAAATCTAGCAAGTCCAAATTCTAACAGGATCTTTTTCCATTCATACATAGAAAAATGAAAACAGGATCCTGGATGCATAGTTGTTGTATACATAACTCACAGAAAAAAAAAATTGTTTTATAATTATTCTATATTACTATCTTCCACAATACAAATACAAAACTTAGGCATAATGCATTTGAGCAAACAACATCAATGCAAACAACATCAATAAGAATCAAGAGTTTGAAATACATAAACCCTATTAAATCTAGATTAAAAATACACAATCCATGGTTCAGAGAGAGAAGAGAAGAGAGGCAAAATTAAAAGGAGAAACAAAATAGGGATCAACAAAATAAGCAATACCTGCAGGAGAAATACATGGTAAACAACGGCCGAGGCACACAACGTACGAGGCCGACGACGGAGCACTGAGACACGAAGCGAACGTGCACGGACGGAGGAGAGAATGGCGAATTGAATGGGAGCCCACGAACAGAGGAGCAACGGTGGCAGATGAGGGTTTAGGGTTCGTGAGAGGGCGGTGAGAGGGGACCGGACGGAGAAGAGGGACCAGGGTGCAGAGAGGAAAAATGGGTTTAGGTCTGGAGAAAGTGTAAGAGGGGAAAGGTTGAGGTCGATAAAGTTATAAGATTTAGCGACGGTAATGAATCGTCGCTAACATCATAGCTTTTTTTAACATAAGTTGACACGTGGATGACCTGGCGATAGAGAATAGACTCCGTCGCTATGATAAACAAACTAGCGACGACCACCTCCGTCGCTAAATTTAAAATCCCTCCAATTTTTTCATTTCCCCTCCAAGGGTTATGAGGTAGTGACGATACTGCTTCTTCGCTAAAAAATCCAAATATAGCGACGGTTTATACACCGTCGCTGAAGTAACAAATAATAGCGATGACTACCAAGTACGTCGCTACTAGTCACACTTTTAGCGACTCCCCGTTACACCGTCGCTCATGTGCACATACAGTGACGACGTCTAGCCGTCACTAATTTAGCCAACGATATAGCGACGATATCTAGCTGTCGCTACAATTTGGCGCCAACAAAACACTTGGAGGGAAACAAAAAAAGGGAAGGAAGTGAAATATAGCGACCATGCTAGCGACGGGATAGAGTTAGCGACAGTGTTAGTGATGGAATATTGCAATTGTTAGTGACGGGACTTTTATGGTCGCTAAGGTAGTCACTAACATTCTGTTTGGGGTCCCTTTTTACATGGCGGTCGCTACTACGGTCACTAATTAGCGACGGATCTTGGCGGTCACTAACTCTTAGTAGTTGTTTAGGGTTTTTTTAGTAGTGTATGTTCCTATCAATTTTTTGTTTTAGTCCTTTTGTTAATTTTATTAGTTTCAACCTTTATATTATTGAATATGTTAAAATTAGTCCCTAATATGTTAAAAGTAGTCCTTAAAATATAACATTATTAACTTAACTACTAATTAAATAAATGGAAATATTTTGTCATATGTCGCTTGTTTTGTCACTTCAACTTATTCCACTTTTTAACTTCTCAAAATTGATTCTATATTCTTATCTGTTAATACTTTTAAGGTTCAATTTTAATATATTCATTAACATAAGGAATAAAATAATAAAAAATAACTCAAGAATCAAAACAAAAAATTGATAAAACCATAACAATAAATAACATATTTCCAAAGAAAACACTAAATGAAAATACACTACAAATAAAATGTAGCTCATTTTACCGACTTAAAAGTTTATTATACAAAATAAAATTATTTAGTAAATGAATTTATTTTAGTAAATTGTTTATATAACATAATAGTCACGAGGGCAATGCTAATAATACATGATGAACTGGCCTGAACCGGGGTAAAGGATCCAGTGTGGGACCATCCATAAATATTCTATATTTTGAGTGATTTATACACCGGTATAGTGAGTATTCGGTATTGTGTCCTTTATCTCAGTGGGAAAATAAAGGTCTTGAAGTCCTAGAGATCCTTCACATCAGACTTTCGTGTTGATGAGGGGAAGAAAGGTGGTGTCACCTGCGAAGATTCTCCGACGCTCAAGTTAGTAACCAGAAAATGAATTCAAGGTTTTGAAGCGTAAGTTTGAGAATGAGTCTAACGTACCAGAGTTGGGAAAATATTAGTATTTATACGTGTGGATGCGGAGAATGAAGAGTCCTTTAGGGTTGGGGACCAATCGTACACTGTGTCTGTACGATTCCGACACACGACGCGGGTGCCTCCGCGTCTCCTGCGAACATTCCCCGTACCTTTACCTTATACTATTTGTCGGGTGACATGGATGTTTTTCGGTGTGCTAGGTGCTGACCTGGATTTTCGGTATATATATAAATCTCATACAGGCTTAGGGTCCAGAGGTTTACCTGCGACACCGGTAAGTGAGTGAGAACGACTGAAATTACTTTCTTACTCATGTGCCGGTATCGAGACCGGATCACATGACATATTTTTTCGTCACAAAAAAAAATAATTTATTGTAGTGATAATTTGAATAAAAAGTTCAAAACCACACATAAATTTAAAGCAATGAAGATTAAAAAGATTATTAAACATAAAATTAAATCATTTACATTATCACTGTAAAGAAAATAAGTGTTAGATATTGAGTTTGCAGCAATGACATTTTTATTATTTCAAACAAGTATTTATAAATAAACAAGTGATCTCATATAATTAAGTGATAATTAACATGGAATGGAAGTGTATCAATAGGAAAGTAGGAGTACAGAATGTGGATAATAAGACATCGAATGGATTTAGTACTTGTTTGGATGTATATATATGTCGCGGCTGTTTGCAAAAAATATTCTGTGAGAGACCAATAAATAATCTATTAAGTAAAATAGTTTAAAATAATATAATAAACAAATATTTAAATACATTGATAAAATTTAAATACATAAGAAAAGTTTAACCAAAAAAATAATCTATTAAGTAAAAGGGTCTCATAACTTAAATATCATATTTAATTATCTCAGATATTTATTATGAGACTCTTATTATTATTATACACTTAATATGCATATGAATTAATTTCATTTTTTTAGTTTGTTTTTTAAATCTCTTAACCATAAGATCAATGTTCACAATTTCACACGATTGTTTAGAGTAAATCTTCTCAGTATAAACAACTATGCAACATAGGTATGGCCGGTAGGTAGGGTTTTTGTAGTTCGGATTGGTTTGACTTTTAGATGAAATATCATTTGATTTAATTTTATTATTAAGTCGTGGTTCGATTTAGTTTAGTTAAAATGTACGATGACATGTTATCAGATACAATCCGATCAAATATAATTTATATTAGATTGGCTTATTTAATTTTATATTAATTATATATTTTTGACAAAATCAAATATAAGATATATAATTCCTACACAATAAAATCAACAATATAACTACTTCAAAAATAGAATTATTATTATAATAAATTTCAACATAATCATAAAATCACAAATCACTATTTAAATTCTTGTTAATCTAACTTTAAATTTAAGTTATTTATATAATTTAATAAGAATAACATATTAGAAGTTATTCGAGTCGGGTTTAACTTTCTAAAATAGATCCGAATTACATAATATAATTTTGTTTTACCATCTCGATTAAATCAGATTTTAAATCTGATGAGGTGAATCAAATTTGACAGAGTCAAAGTTAACGATGAGCTTGGCAAAGCATGCATCAATTTTCTATGCTGTCTGGAAATCCTTGTCTATTTGTCCACGTATGACAGTGATATTAAAGGTTTACGTAAGAACTTTGTCCTAAAGTGCCTATCCTGGAGCAAAGTGCCAAAATATAAGGCCATCTCAGTACATCAAAATGTATAAAGTTAGTATTGAAGAGTGGTAAAGGGACAAGGACAAATCTATTCTTTTGCGGTTGGGGCATATGCTATATTGAACTTGTCAACGTATTAATTGCTGGACACACCTTGCTTAATCTCATCCAGATAAATGTTTTCTATTCACTCTACGCTATTGATTCTTAATTAATTTTTGTTGGGTTTACCTCTTTACGCTATTGATTATATAGTCTGAAGACTGAATGCATGTATTAAGATTGACCCTCCTACATATTGTTTACTAGTTCCTGTTTGGATACACTTTATTAGTTGAAGGCAGCATGATTTGTTACAGATTATTTTACATTCTTCATAATTTTCTGTATAGTTTATTCCAAATTGATAAACTTTAGCTTTAACAGGGAATTAATTCCTCTTACTGCACAAACAGAGACTCTAAATGATGAAGTGACTAAAATGATAAAAAAAAAGCGCAACAGATAACGTGATTAAGGCCAGTTAATTTAATGGCTGCTCGGCGTTGATATGCGATATACGAACAGCTTCCGCATAACATTTTGCATTCTACGTTTTCAATTGTTGACGATAAAAAAAAATAAAAATCCATAGTCTATACAATGCTAATCCCTTTGCTTCTGCGAACGTGAGATTCTTGCAATTATGTGTGTGTCTTCATTCTGTAACTGGACCACTTAACTCGCAGCACCTCATGACGAAAGGAATTTCACAGCCATGACCCTTTCGGGTATGATTCAGTCAACTCTATCTTCGTTCTTACTAATAAATCTTTTATGCATACGTATCTGTACACGTTTATATCTAATTATTCTAACAACTATTTTAATAGCTGTTATAAAAATATTATTTTAACAACTGATATTAAACAAATATTTTTATATTGGTTATTAAAACACCAAAACCCTATTGAAATTTTTTAGAAAAATTTGATACTTGAATTATAAAAGGGAAGGTCTCAAGTCCTTCGTACAATGAGTAAAGAAAGAAATAAAAAATAGGACATTCGATCCAGGTTCAAAGTAACATAAAAATAACCGTATATTAGTAAGATTAAGAAAGAAAAAAAAATTGAAACTTCAATCCAGATTCAAAATGACATAAAAATAACCGTATATTAGTAAGATTAAAAAAATTCTGATTATTATTTATTTTTATCTAAAGATAAGAAAATAAAAGATGTCATCGATTCGAAGGGAATATAAATAATCTTAATGATGTGTTAAGATTTAAAAATATTTTTTTTATGTCATAATCGAGTTTTTTTTACCTAGACATTCCCATAATTATTAATTATAAGAGTTAAATATTTTAATATTTGTAATATTTAGCATATAAATTTATTCCATTCTCAAGCCATGGGTCCCACATTCTTTTGTCCTTATTCAATACATGCCGGCCTTTCTTCTATTTTATTTCTCCTTATAAGTATTCTTCACCATTAGAACCCTTATTAATTTGGGCGATTTTGTTTAAACTATAGTTTAGTTTCCCACTAATTAGCAGCAGCATGGCCAAACGCTTCAAGCTAAAATTCAATATCCCTTCATTTCAAATATGCCGCTCAAAGAAACTTTCATCTTTCCCTGGAAATCCCGTTCCTGCCATTTACCGTCTATCTCCCGTTAACCCCAAATCACGTGACATAGAGTACGAGTACCCAAACCCGCCTTTTCCGTCACCGTCAAAGTTAACGTCCATCGCACGTGGATGCCAAATGTGCCGTGACATGGAGAACAGAGTGAAAACTAAAAGCCGCAAAAGCACGTCGAGCGTTCCCTCACGGAGAAGCGATTTTGCGATGGATAAGATGAACGAGGACGAGAGCGAGACTCTGATTTCTTGCATGACAAGTTTCTCCGACGAGTTCAGCGAGGAGAGAGAATCGCGAAGTGGTGGCAGCAGGCACAGGAGGAAGGTGAGCAGTAGCGTGAGGAAGGTTCAGAGAGTGAGGTTTCAGAGTTTGGAGAGTCGTAGAGGAGAGGAGGAGAAGAAGAAGAAGAAGACGGCGATGATGGAAGGGAAGGTGAAGGAGAGTTTCGCGGTGGTGAAGAAGTCGAAGGATCCTTACGAGGATTTTAAGAAATCTATGATGGAGATGATAACGGAGATGGAGATGAGTGAGGCGGAGGAATTGGAGCAGCTTTTGCAGTGTTTCTTGGCTCTGAACTCGCGGAGTTATCATGCAATGATTGTGAGAGCTTTCATGGAGATTTGGCAGCAAATGTTCGTTTGGAACCCTAAAACGCATGTTAAACTTAATTAAAATTGATCTACCCGTGGAATCGCGAACAAATAATCTTGGAAGTTTGATTTTTACTTTTATTTTTTTTATAAATTTTGATTGATTTATGTGAGAATCGAGCTTGTATGTGTTTGCAGTATGTTAGACTATTCCTAAAAGTTTCACCTGGATATTTCTTAGGAAAAGCATATCCTGTGTGTATATATAATTTGTGCAATCAAGGCTATTCATTCACAAACTAAAAGAACATTTCAGTTATGGTTGAATTTTTTTGAAGAAGGAAATAAAATGATGGTTCAATTTGAGGTTTAGATTGAATTTCTTTCCATTTTTATTTTCAATTTTTATTATTTCTATTTTTACTGGTTCACTAAGGATTTTTATGTTTAAAGGATCTTTAAACCAATTATTTCTTTATTTATATACATTATATAATGTTTTAATATTTTATGTTTTAGAGACTAATTATATCAAAATATTTATATCATGTTTAAATGTCATGTTAAATTCGGTACATCCCATATTAAATTCGTACTATAGCTGTACCACATCACTTGACTGAAACTGGATAATTCATAATTGTTCCTTTAAAATGTGTGAATGGGGGGTATTGGTTTATAAATATAAGAGAAAAATTAATCTTTGCCTTTTGAATAAACTAGTTTTTCACTTTTGCTCAGAGTATATATATATATATATATATATATATATATGTAAAAGTAAATTTTAAAAGAATTGCTAACACTTTTATCATTAATTAGCTAGATTAATCTTAGGGGATTAAAGAATATCCTATGTATCAACTATTTCATTTTAATATTATATTATTTTACTATTCATACCTAACTTTTTTTGCTTTCCTTTTTAAAAATTTCATCTCATCACCTGTATAAGTAATTTAAACCGATCTAACAAAAGTTACCCTTGTACGAGTCAAATAAATATCATTTGATAAAACTAAAAAAAAATAAAATTGATGGGAGGTAAAAAAAATAAAAACTGAACGGAATACAATGGATAAATTATCCATGTCACTAAAAAAAGATAAAGGAGGGATTTATTCAATTGCAATCAATTAGTTTATGCTTTTACAAAACTTACCCTCAACCTCTTTTAGAAACTTCATTAACAAATTGAGGTTTTGAGGTGTCCATCACTCAACTTGAGAAAGGTGTTAAGTTTTGTTCGATATGATTTTAGCCATAGGTTGGGTTTTCTTTTTAAGCCATTTTCCTTTCATGATTTCCCTTTTACGTTTTATAATTGTTGATGACAATTCAAACTTTCTAGGCTTTTCTTCTCCATATAAGCCTCGTTTTTAGCTTTTTTTTTTCCTTCTAATTCTTCTTTCAATGAATCAAATGCATATCCAGTTTTCCTCGTTTTCATGAGAGATTTTATAAAGGCTAAGGACCATGATTTGTAATTCTTTAGTCATTGTTGATACTTTAATAACTGCTTGTGCACAAGTGAATTATCATGCCACTAGGTCTATTTTAACCATTTAAATGCATTAATGGTCTGTTTGGAACGGAGTAATTTGATGATAGGATGAAATTAAACCCATTGGAAATGAAATGAAATTTCCTATTCTTTTCATTTTGCACCAATCCAAATATTAAAAAAATTCCTTCTAATTTCCACTCAATTCCTTTCTATTTATTTTATTTTCATTTAATTTCATTCTGCACCATGCATTGATTGTTATGAGTGAGTGACGGACATAACACCGATTTTTCTGTTGCAAATCATGAAAACTTTCTTTTTGCGGTCGTTTCATCTAAACCTGATGCAAAGTTGCTGCTTCCATGTTGAAATAAGTATTGATAGCTTACCTTCATATAAAAGTACACACATGTTTTCTTAACAAGTTGTTATGTTTGCATTAATAAAAGGTCTAATTTATAGACAAGGAAGGTAACAGCCCAATGAATTCCAGAGGTAGAAATCACTAATCGGGAACTTTAAGGTAATGTTCAATTTCAGTATATCACTAATGGCTGTGGTACAATTATACTACTTGTATAACCCATACTTGCAGATTAGAAATATTCATCAAATGAAGTTGAAGATTTAGGACGTAGAAGTTTAATTAAGGATTAATATTAATTATTAAATAATTTTAATTTTATAATTAAATTTTTACAATTGATTATTAAAATAAACAATGATGGCATACTAAGCCAATCCATTTTTTCAAAAGATTTCTGCATAACCAACTCTTTTTATTGTTTTTCACTTATTTTCAATTGTAGTAATTATTTTTAAGTAAGTCTATAACTATTTGTAGGCTTCTTCTCACTCTGTTAAATTTTAAATTTAGCTCATTTAAACTTTCTTTATTAAAAATAAATCATCATTTCTTAAATAATTGCAACATTATATGTCATTCTTAATTTTCTGATATATATATATATATATATATATATATATATATATATATATATATATTCTATTTATAAATTTAAATTATTCTTACTTTAATTTAAAATTTATTTTTTGTTTACTATTTAAATTTTTATGTGAATTAATTTTAAAAAAATTATTTAATTGTCTACTTTAGTTTTTAAATATTCCCTATTTATTTATTTTCGTAATTTGGAAGGTCGTTCACTATTCAGATTCCAGAGAGTTGTTGCATCCCATCCTCCTCTCCATTGTTTACAATGAAGGCAGCTCTGAAAGGCAGGTACGACATAGACAAGAACGGCGCCGCCGCCGCAACTCTCACCGTTAACGCCGGCGATCTCAACATTCGAGCGTCTATAACAGACGCCACATTTGTCAAGGGTCCAAGCTTAACCGGTTTGGCTCTTGCTCTCGAGAAACCCGGTTCATTCATTGTCGATTACAATGTTCCCAATAAGGTACTCCTTCTCCTCTCCCATTCCTTACCTCCTTCTATTACATGTTTCATCGTTTTCTTTTCTTCATTTCTGGTAATTCTGCACTTGGAATATCATATATAATGGATTGTGTTTTATTGCCATTGCAGGACTTTCGGTTTCAATTTATTAACACGATTAGGGTTGCGGAGAAGCCGTTGAATTTGACCTACACGCATAGCAAGGAGGATAACAGGACCGTATTGGATGGGACCCTGGTGTTGGATCGTGCTAACAAGGTTTCCGCTAATTACGTGCTTGACACTAGAAATTGCAGGTTAAATTATTTCTATGCTCATAAGGGGGAAATTACGTTCGAGCCCTGCTACGACATGGCTAAGAATTCTTGGGACTTTTCGGTTTCAAGGAAGGTTTCCGGTGATGATTCCGTTAAGGCTTCTTACCAGACATCAAGTAAGATGTTGGGGTTGGAGTGGTCTCGGAATTCCAACCTTAATGGGTGCTTCAAGGTGAATATGTTACTACTATGCCTCTTGTTTTTTATTAGTAGTATGTTCCTCATCTTTTAGCTGCATTTAATTTTGATTTCTTTTAACACGTGCCAGTGTTTCTTTCTTGGGTTTTTCTTACCCGTTGTTCTGGACTTGTCTTGAAAATTACAACATAGCTACATTTATGTTAATTTTAGATGAAATCTTTCCTGTTTTGATTTCTTATCATTTGCAAGTTGTATATGTTAGAAAAACTTTTTTTATAATACTAAATTTTGCCGAAATGATATGTTATCTATCTGTTTGTTGAATGTAGGAAAGCTATTTCAGGCTAATGTTGATGCCATCATGTCCTAGTTAGTAACTGCAAGTTGATGTGTTTTGCAAGTTGCAACTTATAGTCATTTTCCTGCACAAGCTTGTGGGCAACCGTGGAGTGAGTCTTTGTTAATCCCATGGCCAGATTGATGTTACTAAGCTTAAGTCCCTACCCAACCAAGTCCCAATTACTTTCCAGAATAGCATAATAATAGCATTTATTCATTATCTTGGTGATAAGACTTATGATATCCTTAGCATCCCATCCCATCCCATCCCATCCATTCGAAGTTCATTACAAGAGCACATGATTTGGAACAAAATCATTATTTGTTGCTTTGTCTTTGATTCATAATATTCTACCAGGACCCTCAGTATACTGGAATTAACTTTCATGTAAATAAAATTTCCAAAAATTAACTCATGAAATGATAATAAAAGCTTCAATTAAAAATATTTACCTTTTTCCTTTCAGGTTATGATATGATCCTTTGATCATAGCTGTAGCTCTAGGGGGCTAGGGGCTCATAATGAAAAGTATTTTGATTTGGCTAGGAACTTGGATTAACCTCAGTAATTGGTCTGTATGAACAGTGATTTTTGTAGTAAGATGTACTATCAGTATATGGCAGGGAATCCCTATTGCAAATAATGCTAGTTGATTCCTACTATGAAGCAACCGAGAGTTTGTTTGTCATCCTTGATTTTGTTCCTCTTATTGTCTTCCTTTACAAGTTTATTATCGTGAATTAGTTCATGTATTACATGGGATGCTTTTGATGGTGAGGGGTGAGTCACATGTCAATTACTGTCAAATGTGACAAGGTTTGGTTGTTAATTATTATGCTTGAGTAGGTAGCATTGTTTCTCACACGGAATGAATTAGATTATCTAACTTCTTGCTTTCCAGATTTCTGCAACCCTTAACTTGGCCGAGGAATTGCAGCTTCCAAAAATCAGTGCTGAATCCACATGGAATTTTGAGATGTAGTTTGCTTCCTTTATTTGATTGGTTAGCTAAGTTTTGATGGTTTCTGCGGTCAGGTATACTTTGCCTTTGGGTATGGCATATTTTGGAAGTGATTTTATTACATTCTAATGAGCTACTCCTTGGCATTTATTGTTAAAGGACAACTTTATCTTTTGAGTTTTGGACCATTGCAATATCTTACCCCAACCCTACAAACCACTATTTGATTGTCTATAAATTGAGCATGTATATTTCTGGTAACGAGTGATTCTATGCATTTTTTCTTTTCTAATGTGTTTTAGATGTTTCCGTTAATAGAATGAAATTGAATGGGAATAATGGATTATCTCACTCTTGTTTGGAAGAAGAAGATAAGAGAACAAAACAAAGTTTATCTTGCTTGGCAATGAAAATATGGTGAAATATTTAATTTCAACCTATGAAAAGTTGTCTTCACTTCCCATTACACCTCAATTTAGGAGGAACAAAATTTTAGTATATGATGGGAAGGGCTATGCAGTGCTGGCCCTTTTTGTTTATTAGGATTCTTTGCCAATTAATACCTATTGCTTTTTTTTAATATAATGAATACCCATTACTTTTTCTTACAATGTTTCCATCCACTATCATAATATTTTAATTATTAAATTCATTTACAAATCCTGGTTTATCACTTTGATCATAGTAAGTCATGATACAACAATAATCTTGTTCAATTTGATCCGTGTCAAATTTGCTCTGAAATCGTAAAGAATCTTGTATATTCCGTGTCAAATTTGCTTAAGTTTATTTTAAGAGATAAATATTTTTTAAAAAAACACTTATTTTAAATTTTGATGTGTTTATTTAAAGTTTTAAAATAAGCAAAATTTGAAAATAAGTTAATTTTAGCTTATTTTAAAAAACAACTCGTTTATTAAAAAAGTACTTATAAAAAGAAGTACTTTTTAAAAAGTACTTAAAAATAAATTTAAACAAACAAGGTCAATGTCCCTTTTTTTAATGGAGATACATAATTATTGTATTGGATAATTATTGTATTGGAGCTGTGGGTCTAATTTTTTAATAAAATAATATTGTAAGTTATTTTAAACTATGAATTTAAATAAAATATATATTCACTGTAAAACAAATTATGCTATTTAAGGATATGGTTGAGAGGAACCTGGTCATTCTTTCCTAATTGACAGAACCCCCCAGTTAGTCCCTGTCTCCAACAGAGTCAGACACTTAGGTCCTCTACTTAGTAAGTTGGACCCATAAATCCCTGACGTCCATTATCGTCGGACATATAAGTCCCTACCGTTAGGCGTCCGTTGGAAGTGGATGACGTGGGTCGTTATGTGCCAACTAGGACTGCAAAGTACGCATCAAACGACGTCGTTTTGCCTACACACGTCATAGCCTTCTATGGTGATTAAACGACACCGTTTTGGGGGTAAACCTTAACCAAATTCTTTTCCCATCTTCGATCAACAGCTCTGATCAGTATCCCATTTCCTTCTCCACTTTAGTGTCTCACGTTATCTTCTCCGTCACCATCTGTGAATTGTCGAGGCTTGAACGAATCCACCATGAGTCAAAACCCAAGCCAGGGATCATCATCCTCTTCATCCAGCCAAGGTCGACGGCGGCTCCGTTGTCGTTGTGGCGACCCACAAGCATTGCGCGTGTCCCACACAGTGAACAACCCAAATCGACAATTCTGGAGATGCGCACAACTCCGAGGAGGACAATGTGATTTTTTTGCCTGGGTCCAGGATGGGGACAATGTGATTCACGAGGAAGAAATGAGGAATACAGTGTTATGCAAGCTAACGGAGATGAAGGAAGTGATTCAAGGGCATAAAAGTGATGTGCACAGGGATGTCTATGAAGCTATGACCCAAGTTATACGTAAGGAGGAAGGTAAGTGGCAGATGCAAATGGAATCATTGGTGAAGAAAGGATGCATGGAAATCCATTAGGATTTGCATAAGTTGAAGATGATTTTGGTTGTGCAGAGTGTAATAATTTTGACTTTGGTTTTGGTTTTGGTTATGGGTCGTGGTTCTTAGGGTAGAATAACTCAAGAATATGTCCAAGCCTTTGTAATGAGAATCGTGATTTTAGGTTGTATTCCTAAGGATGTGTGTTCCTTTGTATTATACAACCATGACAATGAGAAAATGTATTCCTTTGTATTTGACAATGAGAATGTTGTATTCATTGAATTGCCACAAGTGTTTGTTTAAAATTGATTTAATTGACTGCATGGTTCAAAAATTGAGTTTGTATTTGAAGCAAGTAATGCATTGACTGAAAATATAGTAAATGGTTCGCCAACCATGTTTTTAAGTTTTCACCAATAGTCGTTTTTTAGTTTTCACTTGTGATGAATTTTAAGTTGTCACCAATTAGCATTTTAAGTTTTCACCTGTGGTTGATTTTAACTTTTCACCAATCATCATTCTCAGTTTTCACTCATAAAGCATTTTCAGTTGAATCCCATAAGCATTTTCAAAAACCATCAGTTTTTACCAATCACCACAGCTCTTTAAGTTGCAGGACAAATGGTGACTAGACCAAGATATTTGCAAGCAGTAATATGAACCAAGTTATTTGCATCAGTTTTCACTTATCAATTGCTTGTCTAATTTTCGACAGAATTAACACATAACCAAAAATTGTTTCAGAATTAACATAAAAACAGAGTTACATGAAACCATCAAATTGTCAAATTTGGTAGCACCAGGCTAAACCAGAATTACATTAAACCAGAATTACATAAAACCAGAATTACATGAAACCATTAAATTGTCATATAAAAACAGGGGTTGTCAGCCTTAACATGAAATTTGCAATCACTTCCTTGATCCTGGTGTTTCTATGAAAACCATGTCTCCAGCCTTTTTGGTAGGCAACTTCCTCCTTAGACTCCTCCTAGGTGGTGAAGTTGTGTCAAGGGGTGGAGCTGCCAATCTTGGACTCCTCCTCACAGGGGTTATTTGAGACATAGGCTGAGAGGTAGATACTTCAATTACATCTTGGGTTTGTTGAGGTATTGGGTTAGTGTGTAGGGTTTGTTGAGGTATTGGGTTGGTATGTTGGGTCTCCTGGGTTTGTGTTTCCTCAGCCCTTCTTTTGTTGTCTTTAGCCACTGAACATGAGCCCTTCCTATGTCCAGTCTGGCCACACTCACTACATCTCCCTGGCTACAACTTCCTCTTCATCCTCTTTGTATGGTTGTCCCCTTCATTGTTATTTTTTGGGTCCTCTATTGAATCAGTGTTATTCTTTGTTTAGTTCTCTTTCTTTCTCTACTTTTTGGGCCTCCCAATTGTCTTTTGAACTGTTGGTGGAATTAGTGGGACAAATCCTGTCTTCTCCCAAAACTCTGAGCCTAGGACAGATTCAATATGGTGCTCATAGGTTGTAGTCCAAGCTGCCATGGTGACCCCTACATGGCAATGATCTTCTGGTCTTTCTCCTTTGTGGGCTATGGCTGCACAGGCATGCTTGCATGGTAATCCTGCAGTTAACCATTTCCAATTATCAATTAACCATTTCCAATTATTAGTTAAAATGCATACTGATCCGGTTTGGACACCGGTCCCTAAAGTTGTGACGTCAGCATGACCTTTTTAGAAGGGCAACTGGTACCACAGGGAGGCACCGTCACACCGGTCATCCGTTTATATGCTACAGGCCTCACAGGTATACTTTCGGACTACGACTCTGTATGAGACGTTCTCCATACCGGAATACCGAGGTTCTTAGCCTGTATACCAGAAAGTATCCACGTCATCCGACAGAAGGTACAGGGTACAGCCCCAAAGACGTTACATGAGAAATGCGGCTTCCCCCACGTCGCGTGTCAGAGTCGTACACTAAGCAGTGTACTATTTGTCTCCTGGCCCCACCTACGCCTAACGATTCATTTTCCACACTCAACTATAAATAACATGTTCCGATACACATGCAAGGTTACGTTGTCCTTACTCTCATTCTCACTATTATACTGCTAGAGTATTAACTGAGTTCATATACACTCTTCTAACTTGAGCGTCGGAGAATCTTCGCAGGTGACACCACCTGTCGCCCACACCAACGTGTGAGGTCGGTGTGAAGGATCTTCAGGACAACAAGGTCGGTTTCTCCCACCGAGAGGCCGGATCACAGAGATCGGATACACACAGAACCAGTCTTCAACCTCATTCAATCCTTACTCTTGTGGTTGTCCCGACACCGGATCCTAGACCCTGGTCGGGGACAGATCATTGGCACGCCCGGTGGGACTCGGTAGAGTTATTCCCACTTTCTGCAGAAGTTAGTAGTCGACCATGGAAGGAGATGGACGCGATTTTGTAGATGGTCATGTGGAAGATGTGACCCATCGACAAGCTGATAGGAGATTCGTTTTCGAATCACCAGCAACTCACTCAAGGAGAATGGTACCAGTGGCAACCCCTGACCCTCGAGATGAAGTTATTAGGCAGCTCAAGGAAGAGTTGAGGGAGTTGCGAAGGGAGAAAGGAGGAACTGGGGACAGAGTGATGTCTCAGCCGGAGGATACTCGCCATGTATCTGCGAGAGAGAAGTCCACAACTCTCCAGTATTCTAAGATCCTTACTTATGAGAGGAGAGAACAAACTCAAGATTCTGGGGACAGAATCAGTGCAAGGAGAAAGGAGCAGGTAATGATGACTTCTGGGGCATACCGACTCAATGTCCCTTTCTCAAGGAGGCTCATGAGTATACTCATCCCTAAACACCTGCAAACAACCCAACCACTTTCAATCGGAAAGTACAGTGGGGAGACTGATCCCACTAAACATCTCGATGCTTACACATATGAGGCCATGTACCTGGGAGCCGATGAAGATGTGATGTGCAGGATGTTTCCACGAACCCTGACGGAGGAGGCTCTTAGTTGGTTCAAAAGTTTACCCTCGGGGTCAATAGACTCTTGGGAAGAAATGGCGACTTCATTTGAGAGCCATTTTATTATCTCTAGAGACGTTCCAAGGACTTCCCATACCTTGGCTCAGATAAGACAGGGAGAAAGTGAAACTCTCAAGGAGTTTTTAAAGAGATTTTACAATAAGGCTGCTTTGGTGCCTAACCTCACGGAGGCTATTCAGCTTCACATTGTTGTCGAAGCCTTACAACCTGGATCCGCCTTTGCTTTATCTTTGGCAAAGAGTCCTCCGACGACATTGGAGGAGTTTTGAAGAAAAGCTTCAAAGTACGTGGGCATAGAAATGCACTTGGAAGCAACAACGGCGAAAAGGAAATCCCCAACGCCACGTCAACAACGAAGAGATAAGGAATGGCCCAGATCGGAACGCATAGAGAGACCGTTTAGTGGCAACACCCTCGGTAGCCTTACTCCGCAACAGCAAGAAAAATGAGTAGATGCGTTTAGCAATTATGCTCCGCTAAACTCTAAGTGTTCGTAAATTTTGAGGGAGATCGAATGGCCAACACTCAGTACATACGGAGTCAGGAAGCCGCCCCAGCTTTGTAAACATGGTGACCCTAGGAAATACTGCGAATTCCATGAGTAAAAGGGCCACTCAACAAATGAATGTCAGGCCCTGAAGAATACTATCGAGACCCTGATCCGAAATGGTAAGCTCAAACAGTATCTTTTCAAAGAAGGGACTTTTGATGGACCGGACCGGATTGAGAAAAGGGGAGGTATCATGAGTACGGCGATGACGATAGTTCCACTCCGATTGAAAGATTTACTACTTCTGAAAAAGAAAAAGGGAATTATGGTTGGCGAGTCTACACAACAAAATGTTATGCCCCAACAACAACATCAAGGCCATCGAGAGGTCATTGATTAGGGATCAGGCCATCAAAGCTAAGAACGCCTTTTGCTGATATAGCTAGTCGGTAAGACAATGTGCACTCTTTTTCCTTACTTGGGTTTTTTCGATCGGGTTTTACCAAGAAGGTTTAACGAGGCATAACCCCGACTCGGCTCTCTTTCTCTCTTTTGTATTGTAATTCATAATTAATGAAAAAATCTTTATGATTCACCCATTGTCTTTATGATTTTATTCGATGCATAACACTGTTGTGACAAGATACTTTCAGGACGGATGATCCTAACAACGTATCCTTCGTTAGTGATGAACCTCTTCGAAGGTACAACTAGGTGAACCATATTTCGAAGGCTCGGATTGTAGGATTAAACCGAACTCCGAGTACGGTTAGTAGGATTAAACCGAACACCGATTGAAGAACGGTGAATGGGTAAAATCCAACACCGATTGAAGAACGGTGAATGGGTAAAATCCAACACCGAGTGAGAAGGCCGGTGAATGGGTAAAATCCAACACCGATTGAAGAATGGTGAATGGGTAAAATCCAACAGGCTAGTAGGATTAAACCGAACGCCGTTGAAGACATGGGTTGTAGGATCAAACCGAACCCCATTTGAAGGCTCGGATGGTAGGATTAAACCGAACTTCGAGTACGGTGAATGGGTAAAATCCAACACCGATTGAAGGCCCAGATTTGGAAACACTTCAAATTTGAAGTCCGACTCGTGAATTCTTTAGTCGGCAATATCTCATTGAAGTCCGACTCGTGAATTCTTTAAATCGAGAATATCTCACTTCGAAGTTACAATCAGGAATTATTTACTCGGGAATGTCTCTAGCCGAAACGTACTCATTCGAAGTCAAAGCCTCTCTCTGTCCAGAAGTGTTTCACCCGGAAAATGATTCACTCGGTGCCATACCATGCGGGAATCGGAGATGTCTCACTCGGTGCTATCCCGCTCAGAGATGTTTCACTCGGAGCTATCCCATTCGGAAATGCTTCACTCAAAACTATCCTACTTGGATATATCTCACTCGGCACCATCCCACGCGGAGGTGTCACTCAGAGATACTCCACTCGGGAAAGTTGCACTCAGAAACTTTCAACCCGAATGAAGACTCAGATTGTAGGACTAAACCGAACTCCGAGTATGGTTAGTATAATTAAACCGAGCGCCGTCGAAGGCTTGGACCGTGTGATTGAACCAAACTCCGAGTACAACTAGTAGGTTTGGCTGGACATTATGGGAGAATTAACTATCCTTATGATGGAGGACCCGATCGTCACTCAGAAATCTTCAACTCGGAAGTATCACTCGGAATTTTTCAAGATAAAGCACGAGTCCTCGACATAAAAAATATAAGACTTGGATAACACGCACATACTTTTACCAAACAGCACGAGGAGGTTACAGGTAATGGAACTTCCCAGGTGACACAGTCAGAACCAACCTCACTCGGAATCGCTCACTCAGAGTCAAATGTTAACTCGGAATCACTCATAGAGTTAAATGTCAACTCGGAATTAATCACTCAGAACCGTTCACTCAATAATGCTTGGGGACAATATTCAACAGTTAACGAGTATTACGAAGGTAAAAACATAACATGTATTCTTGTAGGGTACTCCGGCATACAGACCTCTCGTGAACAGCATAGCTTATATGAGCAACTTAACAGTCCCTCATACAAGCTAGGGGACAAATGATCCGGTCTGGACACCGGTCCCTAAAGTTGTGACATCAGCATGACCTTTTTAGAAGGGCAACCAGTACCACAGGGAGGCACCGTCACACCGGTCATCCGTTTATATGCTACCGGCCTCACAGGTATACTTTCGGACTACGACTCTGTATGAGACGTTCTCCATACCGGAATCCCGAGGTTCTTAGCCTGTATACCAGAAAGTATCCACGTCACCGACAGAAGGTACAGGGTACAGCCCCAAAGACGTTACACAAGAAATACGGCTCCCCCCGTGTCGCGTGTCAGAGTCGTACACTGAGCAGTGTACTATTTGTCTCCTGGCCCCACCTGCGCCTAACGATTCATTTTCCACGCTCAACTATAAATAACATGTTCCAATACACATGCAAGGTTACGTTGTTCTTACTCTCATTCTCACTATTATACTGCTTGAGTATTAACTGAGTTCATATACACTCTTCTAACTTGAGCGTCGGAGAATCTTCGCAGGTGACACCACCTGTCGCCCACACCAACGCGTGAGGTCGGTGTGAAGGATTTCCAGGACAACAAGGCCGGTTTCTCCCACCGAGAGGCCGGATCACAGAGACCGGATACACACAGAACCGGTCTTCAACCTCATTAATCCTTACTCTTGTGGCTGTCCCGACACCGGATCCTAGACCCCGGTCGGGGACACATCACATACTAAGGTTGATTAAATAAAACATTACACACTAAACAATATAAACCTGTCAGCTGCCATACTCTACAAGTGCACTTTTGTGTCCCCAGATTAACAGATACCTTGTCTGGAAAACAGGTTACCTCATATCTCTCAACTCCACCATCACCTACATAAAATTTATGACAAGTCAAACACCAAGTATTGAAATGTTAAGCAAAAGAACAATAAAGCAAACGGGACATACCTGTCCATACCACTATGTAGTTGTTACTTGCAGTCTTGGCCTTTTCTAATCTACTCTGTTGAATTGGGGGCAACCTCCCAAAATGGCCTATTAACTTCAACTTGCGATTGCCTATAGTTACCATGATATAGGTCCTGACCTCCTCCAACATTGTTAAAATGGGTTTGCACCTGGCATGTAGAAGCTTGGAGTTGAGCACCTCACACTTGTTATTAGTGATGTTGTCCACCTTACAATTTTCATCAAAGAAGGCCTTACTTCATGCCTCTTGTAGGAATTTACACAGGTATGTCCAAGCCTTCTCATCCACCATCCTAATTTTCAACATATTTCTTTCAAAATCATTTGTTGTAGTGGACCTGGCTGCCTGCCACAGGAGTCCTCTTAGCTCTTTGCCCCTCCATTGTTTTGAGAAGTTCTGCCATAAGTGCCACACACAGTATCTGTGTGGCACACCGGGCATCACCTCCTGTAGTGTAGGTATCAGACCCTACAAAAACCACACAAAAGAATACAAGCATTAGTCCCCAGATTAATAGGTATTAGGTTTTGAAATAAATGCAAAATTATATAGGTTAGTGTTCAGACCTTCTGCATGTCACTCATAAAGGTCAACATCCTCTCCTTATAGTCACCTATGTCTCCATGTAACAGCTCCAAAAACCATTTCTAATTCTCCTTGTTCTCAATCTGACAGACCCCATAAGCAATAGGCCATATATGGTTGTTGGCATCCTGTCCCACAGCAGTCAACAACTGACCCCTATAGTAGCCTTTCAAAAAACATCCATCCAGCCCCACCAATGGTCTTCTGCAGTTAACAAATCCATCCTTACACCCATTTAAACAAATATATAACCTGCTGAACACTGGTGGTCCTTCAGGCTGTGGGTCACACTCCATCTTAACTGTAGACCCAGGGTTCCTCTTCAATAGTTCCCCACAGTAGTCCCATAACATCCCAAATTGTTGCTTTTCACTGCCTTCAATCACTTCTCTGGCCCTCTTCATTGATCTATATATCATCTTATACTCTAACTTCACTTTGTACCTTTCCCTAAATAATTCATACACTCCTGAGTGTGTAATGTTGTGATGCCTCCTCATATGCTTCACCAATTTCCCTGTAACCCACTGCTGGTCACAGGCTGAATTTTTGAAAACCCTCACACATGTGTGATGATCATTGAAGGTTTTGATCTGGTAGGATTGCCTTGTTGGATTCAAACTGCAAAAAATCTCCTAACCACAGTGCTTGTCCATGCACCTTACCCTTTCTCTAAGCTTATCATTCTTCACCCATTTGAACTCTCTACCTAGATGTACATTGTAATCTTTAACAGCATGTTTAAAGATGTTCAGTGTAAAGAACTTCATCTCACACTCCAGCACTACATGCCCAAAAGTAGCTGCCTCATTGTACTGAGGGTACACTTCTCTAGCCACTTCCTCTTCATCTGATCCTTCAGGAGTTTTCAACTCTTCTGAAACCCAAGAGTTTTCAGAACCTCCATCAATGCCTCCACCACCCAACCCATATCTAGCTACGTCTTCAATGTCAGAATCACTGTCAATTATAGTAGGACTAGCCGACTTCCTATTCTATTGTACCTTTCTCTTATGTTTCTTCTTTTTCTCATCACTTTCCTCTAGCCCTTCATCATTGGTCTCATTACCTTCATCACATGTACCTACATCTCCATCACTGATCCTAGAAGTTCCCACAACATCTTCTTCCCTGATCCTAGAACTGCCCCCTACATCCTTGTTAGTCCTTAAATTTACAATAAATCTTTTAATAAAAATCTCATAAAAATAATAAAAATTTGGATAATTTGTTAGAAAATTAGGTTTTAATTCAATAAATGGATGTTGTTGGAAATAATCTGCCCTTGATCAATTTTCTCTAGTTTTGCAGTGAAAAAGTAAAGAATTCAAGAGAAAATTATATTGGAGGATCTGACGCGTAGCATCAATCCCACACGTAGTGTCCATAACTACTTTTGATGCTGACGCTACACGTCACATCCATGCATAGCGTCAGTGCTGCGTGGACTCCATAGCCAAGCTGGCCAAGCACTCACCTAGTGACCCATTATTGGCTATTCCACTCAGCATAAATGGCCAAAACGCAGTGGAGACAGGGACACATGGCCAAGCATGATTGAATATAATATTCCAAGGTGGCCACTACCAGCTGTGTTAATGGAGGCTGAGTCAGGGGACTGACGCGTAGCGTCACACTAACGTGTAGCGTCAGCACCCTTGCTCATCCCTATAAATAGGGCCATCCAACACCATTCATATTATCCCATCTCATTCCATTCTTATTCTTTTCTCTCTTTGTACTCGACTTTGAGTACTTCTTTTGTGAGTTTGTAGTTCTAGAATAGTCTTCTAGATACTTGAGAGTGTTTTGTTGTATTATGATCGTTGTATCGTGAAGTTTCCATCGTCTTTGTAATGTCAACCTCTGTAAGTGTTGTTTTTACTTTTACCATGTGTAACTAATTTGTTTATGTTGGAATTGGTGAACTAATCTATTGAGTATAATGCTGTGAATTTGACCTCTGCATGTTTATGATTCAAGTCCATGTTAGTATTTCAATCTTTTATTAATATGAACGTCAAACGGGAGAATGATTTTCATGTGTATTAAAACTTGTTTTATTAGTATGGATGTCAAACGGGAGAATGATTATTCATGCCGTATTGAAACTTGTTTTGACGAAAGTAAAAGTTGGAATACCCTTGGTATCTCAATTCTATAGGGGTTGTTAACCATTGTTGCCATAAGGCCAGGTCTTAATGCAAGTTTTTACTGAGAAAGCTCACGAGGGATCGGACTTTATGGTGAATTCTTAGAATTTATATCACGAGGGATCGGTTATAATGATTTTAAGCTGCAATAATATGAAATTTGATGATTAAATATGCATGTCTTGAGTTCCTCATTGTTATTCTAGATTAGGGATCCAATTTCCAACATAATTTGTTTATCTGTTTTTATCTCAAGTATTTTACCTATTCTAGATTGTAACTCAACTTTTTAGATAGATTTTTATTTTCTTTTTATCTCATGAACAACTCAACATGCTATCCTGTGAATATTGTATAAATTGTATATAAATCATTCTTTTGTCCATAACTTTCTTCTCATTTACCATAGTGAATAGAAAATTACTGTTGTTATTGACTTTCAATCCCAGTGAAACGATATCTAAATTTTGAAAACTACAAACGATTGATGCGCTTGCCAATTAATAACCCGGTGGTAAACACAAACAGTTTAAAACGCTATCGCCGGGTTAACAAGTTTTCTGGCACCGCTGCCGGGGATTGAATTGTTTCAGTAAAACAGTAAGTTTTTAATTACTGTGGTAAATATTTTTTTTACCTTAGTTAAATTTTTTATTTGTTTACTTTTACTTATTGTTACACTAACTTTCTTTGTCTAGTTTGTGTATGCAAACCCGATCTACCGCAGGTAAAATTTATTTTGATCCTGAGATAGAAAGGTTTGTAAAGAAAATCAAGTCTTTGAAATCTAAAACACAAACTAATTCTTCTTCTACCTCTAAAATTTTTGAAAATTCAAATATGGCTGCTGAAAGGAGAACATTGGGACAGTTTGCTGCTATTAATGGTCCACCCCGAGTTTCGGGAATGTTTCAAGGACCTGTTGTGCCAGTGGAGATTAAACCTACTACTTTAAATATTATTCAAAATAATCAATTTGCTGGTTTAAATCATGAAGAACCGTATGAACATTTAACTATTTTTTATGAGTTATGTAGCACAATTGGTTTTGAACCCAATCAAGAAGAATCTGTTTATATGAGATTATTTCCTTTTTCATTGATTGGTAAAGCTAAAGAATGGTTTAAATCTTGCCCACCGGGTAGTTTTGCAAACTAGTCCGATGTTGAAAGAAAATTTTTGGAAAGATTTTATTCTCCTTTAAAATATTTTGAAGCCATGACAGCCATACATTCTTTTTCTCAAAATAATGATGAATCATTAGGAGAAACATGGGAACGATTCAAGGCACTCTTGAGAAAGTGTCCAAACCATAACTTGGATGATGCCGAAAAGGTAAGAATCGTTTACCATGGTTTATTACCTCAGTTCAAGATGATGTTAGATGCTTGTGCAGGTGGTTCTTTAATGAACAAGACCGTGGAAGAAGCTATTAAGATATTGGAATCAATGTCTATTAGTGACCGCCAAGCAAAATATGAAAGAGGTAATGTACAGAGGAAGCCAGGTATGCTCGAATTGGGAGTGAATGATGCAGTATTGGCTCAGCAAAAATTGTTGACCCAACAAATTGAAGCCATGAGCAAACAACTAGAGAAACTTCAAATTGCTCAAGTGACATCACCACCCCCGCTTAAGTGAAACAATGTATGCATTGCATGGGTGAACAACCATGTGGTTATTGTGCCCGTGACAGAAATGAGCAAGAGCAAGCCAATTTTCTGAACCATCAAAGAATACCATTGGGTAATTTCCCTTTCAATTATGGTAATTCTTTTCCTAACAATTTTCAACAGGGATGGCAGAATCAGAATTCTGGCTGGAGACAAGATGCTGGACCTTCCAACAGACCTCCTAACAATCAATTTAAGCCACAACAATCACAAATTGACAATGCAAGATTGACAAGGATTGAGGAATCTATCCAACAGTTATTACAATTTGTGGAGACAAATGAAGCTGCCCGAAAAGCATCATACATACAAATGAGTCAGCTTGCAAAAGAAATAGCTGATTTGAAAAATTCTGGGTTTACTGCAAACACTCAAAACCCAAGGGAACAATGTAATGCTATTTCTTCTGAGAATTGTAAAGTTGTGAAAATTGATTGTAAAGAGAAAAATGAGAAAAAGAAAGAAGAAGAAGAGAAAGAAAGTAAAAAAATAGAAAAAAAATGAAAGAGAAAAAATATGCAAGTGAATGAAGAGCAAGAAACAAACTGTACTGCCATCATAACCCCGAAAAAATGTAAAGATCTGGGGAGTTTCACCATTCCTGTAACTATTGGAAATATCAACATCAGGAATGCTTTATTAGATTTAAGGGATAACATCAATTTGATGCCCTTAGATTTAATAAAGCGCATTGGTGAATTTGAGCTAAAAGAAGCTAAGACAAACTTACAGTTTGCGGATCGTTCTGTTAAAAAACCTGTTGGGATTGTGGAAGATGTGTTGGTAAAGGTTGATAAGTACCACTTCAGGGTTGACTTTGTGGTATTGGATATGAAGGAGGATACTGAGATCCCCCTGATCCTAGGAAGACCTATCATGAAGACTGTGACGACCCTCGTCAATTTTCTTATTTTTCCAAGATAATTTTTCGCATTTAATAAAAAATTCCACTCGGTCTTGATATAAAATAACATTTACTTTTCTTAAATACATTCAAAATAATAAAATCATACTTAAGTTAGCAATTACCGACTGAAGCCGATCCAAAATACATCCATTAATAAAATAGTTATATAGAAAACAGTAGAAGGAAGAAACAGTCAAGGTTCACCTTTACCAATGGCACTTCCTTATTTTTTAACCGTTTGGTCTGATACTCCTCAATATCGATCGGTGTAATTTCCCCCGCCAGGTCTTCCAATTCAAAAGAGTCACTCGGCACAATCATAGAATCACATGGAATATTCACCCGGAGTTGTGACACGTGAAACACATTGTGCATATTAGTTAACGACTGGGGAAGATCCAGTGGTAAACAACATCACCGATCCTTTCAATATTTGATACAGTCCGATGTATCTCGGATTAAGCTTATTCGACCTACACCTTTGGTCAGTGAAATCTTCAGAAACACCCAGTCATCCACCTGAAATTCAAGTGGTCTATGCCGATTGTCATAACAACTTTTCAGTCGGTCTTGGGCCATCTTCTTTTTCTCTCGGATCAAGGCAACCTGTTCATATCCAAGAAGTGAACACTCTGGATCAATCGGTCTACAACCACTCAGATCACATTACACCAACACTCGGTTTCGGAATCTCCAAATTCTATCGTTACCTTTGGTTAATCCAAATACCTCGAGAATATCACTCGGATATATCTCTGCCCGAGTCAAAGCCTTTCTTTACTCAAAATATTCCTCTCGAAGTGCTTCACTCGGAGGTTTTGCAACTGAAAGGATCATTCGGAGTCGAGATTCAATCCTCTCTTGGAAATCTTTCCACTTAGGAATATCACTCGGAGTCAAAGACCATCTCGATGACGTACCCGAGCATAAGCTCTCGGCCATTTTTAAGACACCCGAGCATGAATTAAATGAATTCACCACTTGGATATTTACTTTCCCCGGAATTGGCCACTCGGAACATGCTCAATCGAAGTTAAAGTCTTTCTTTGTCTAGAAACACTCTTCCTGGAACAAACTCAATCGGTAGATCCCAATCGGTTCCATACTACTCGGAAACCAAAAATGTCTCACTCAAAAGGGTTTCATTCGGACACAATTTTTCTTCACTCGAGAGTGATTCCCTCGGTTATGTTTCACTCGGAAGTAGTTCTCTCACTTAGAAAGATCTTACTCGAAATGAGATCCCTTTCTTCATTCGGAAAGTCTTATTTCAAACATGCTTCACTCGGAAACATGTTAGCCTTCTTTCACTCAGAATTATTCCCTTCCAACAGAAGATTCGTTCGAAGTCAGACTCAGAATTATATTATTCTTCATTCACTCGGAATCACATCCATTTTCACTCGGAAGTATCGGACCCGACTTGGAGATACCCCGCTCGGGAATTCACTATTCAGAAACATCTCGGCCCGAGAAGTACTCATTCAAAATCAACTTTTCTTCACTTGGGAGGACTTCTCTCAGATATTATTCACTCAGAAATTCTCCACTCAGTGTATCTTGGTAGGAACTCAAGTCATCTGACTTCCTTTTTAGGTCATCTCTTCTCCCCATAATATAGCAGTAATTTATATCGACTACCAGATAACAATATTTACTTTTCTATACTCATTATTCGTCAATTACCAAATCTCATCTCCATTTACTCCTCATCTCTAATCACTTACCGACTTCAGAAGCACGAATCATACACTTCTCTTCTCTAAATCCAATCATCCAAGATTGGCTAAAACACGTCTGTCTCCTCGACTTCACACACCTCAACCACTAGTGCAACTACCTGAGGTGATCAATCTCAAGAGTTTAACACTTCATAGTTAATCCGAGTGAAAGTTGAGTATACAATCCAACTATCCACATCACCGATTGACATGCAAGCTGTTTACCTCATCATCCATTTACCCATGCCCATTGGCAACTTCACAATGAATTAATGTTAAAAGGAACCCACGGTGGCCAGCCGGTATGATTCCCACGTAACACTAATATCAGTGCAAAGTCCAAACGACTCGGTAAAACTTCTCTTCATTCTTATTCAACTACTTTTTAATTATTTCATCCCACGTCCTTCGTTCACTACTTCTCCTTATCATGTACACTATAGTCCAATATATATACCTCACTCGACCATCACTCACACAATATATTCTCTTAATTATTCCGAGTGAATTCCCGCCTCATCAATTATCTCACTGAAAATTATTACTAACCACCCTTCGACTCTTACCTTCAACTTATTCGGCATTATTACACCGTCCTCCATCACCTACTCAGAATTTCTCCCAACGTCCATTAATCAATCGTCATTCTGACCAGGTAGAAATGTATAGGGGATTCATCCCTCCTAAGAATAAGCATATCAAAGTATTCATCCATTTATTTCATTCTATGAAATATCAAACTCCATTATTCCAACAAACTCATAGCTATTAACGCATTTACTATTCCCATTTCATCACAGGATTTAACCTCCTCTCGGACAAATTAGCACCCGAGTCCCAGAAGTGTTGGCTCGGTTCCATGCCCACTCGGTTGCTGCCTCTGTGGGCAATCGGGCCTAGGGTGTCCCGGTTGTCCATATTGAAAACAACGATTTGTCCAGTCGGACAGTGTTTCACAATATAGCCAAGCCACAACTATAGCACGCTCGGTTACCCGACTGACTACCCGATCAGCCAATAGAAATCTGACCAGAAAAGAAAGAAGACGTAGTGAAAGACTTACCGCCATGAAAGAACCGATCCATTTTCTTGAAACCCAATCCTCTTGCCTTCACGACCTTTTATCTTCTGACTGTAGGGTCCTCTGTAATGGTACTCCCTCGGTCAGCATATCCTTGTCCACCAGAATCGGATAATCCCGAATCTCAATCGGCATAATCACACTGCGAATTCTAATTCACAATCCCGCTTCATACTTGGCACATTCACTACTCTCGGTTCCTTTCAGTGAGAAAGAGTGACAGAAGTCACAGCTCATCAAACTTAATAGTGTGCTCGGCCATTGACACTCGGCCCTGTCCCAACCTCTAGTTCCATTTTCTTTCGAATTTTCTAATTATTCGAGAAGTACTTAACAAGAAACCACTCTCGAAAATTCACCCACACTAACGACTCACCTGTCGTCTTCGTCGGCACCTTAGTCCGATACCACCATATCCTAGCCTTTCCTTCAAATGATAAGTCATAAACTGTACTTTATGCTCCCCTGAGAACTCAAAATACTCAAAAGCTTACTCGGTTTCCCTTATCCAAACATACATCCCACCGTAACCGTGTCCTCCTCTATAAGCAGGGGGATTCCTTTTCAGGAGTTTAGCAAGAGTGGGACCTGACTCGGTCCTACTCATCAATTTAGAAAATTCCGAGAAGAAACTATCTCCTCCATCAGAACTAAATTCCTGACCATAAAATAATTCTATAATGAATAAACACTTCACCATTAACCAATACTCTACTAGTGAGTCGGATATTTACCTCACACATATACAACGCCGCTGGAGTGCCAAGGGAATGATGCCAAGCTGCACAAACAACCACAAGTACACTGCAATAAAATGCAAAACACAGTCCAGTATAGGACTCACACAATCACTCAGTTCGCCCATCCACTCGGCTCTAGAAAGAACCGCTCTGATACCAAATGTGACGACCCTCATCAATTTTCTTATTTTTCCAAGATAACTTTTCGCATTTAATAAAAAAGTCCACTCGGTCTTGATATAAAATAACATTTACTTTTCTTAAATACATTCAAAATAATAAAATCATACTTAAGTTAGCAATTACCGACTGAAGCCGATCCAAAATACATCCATTAATAAAATAGTTATTTAGAAAACAGTAGAAGGAAGAAACAGTCAAGGTTCACTCGGAAATAATTCTCTTACTCGGTCATCTCTCACTCGGACATGGCTTAACTTCCACTCAGAAAAGGTTCACTCATATCCTCACTCAGAAACATTTGAACCTTCACTCGGAAGTACTCTTATCTTTTCACTCGGAATTGAGTCTCTCGGTTATTCTTCTCTCAGAAACAAGGGGTACTCTCTTGAGCTATAATGGGCACCAAATCAATCGGCCCTTGCTCGGATAAAATAAATCCACTAGGGCAATGTTCGCCCGGTAATCGACTTTGCTACAATAATGCAAGTTCACTCAAAATAAACTCCGATCACATAACATCAAAAATTTATATCCTCTTTAATCAACATACCGATTTGACTTTAACACACCCATGTGGCATCACACAGAAAATTATATATATATATATATATATATATATATATATTACACTCGGAATTCATTTCAAAGCACTCGGTTCCTTGACATCAATCCTCCACTTGGCGCATCTCCATGACTCCGACCTCCTCCCTGTCACTGGTTACTAAAAATTGAAAACCACAGCAAGGGTGAGTGTTTATCATCATAATTAGTCTAGAACGGAATTTAAATAAAATACGAGTATAAACTCCGTCCGATTCCTTTCTCCTCAATTTACACCTTTTACTCGGCAACTAACTCACATTCGGCAATACACTCATATTAGGCAATTTATTCATTATCACTCGGCATTATAGTAAGTCACACTGCCAACATAGCCAATCACACTCAACAAGTAACTTCCACTCGGCAAATATAACAGGATACCACTCGGAAAATATAACAATCACTCGGCAGATATATGAAATTACACTCGGCAAATTCATCAAATCATACCCAACAAATATTTCAATTCTCATTCGGCAATTATAATAAACTTCACTCGGCAATCATAACAATTCATGCTCAGCAATTATAATGTTTTACACTCGGCAATTATATTAAACCTTATTCAGCAATTACAACAATTTACACTCATCAAATACAACAATTTGCCCTCGGCAAATACAACATCATACTCATCAATTCTCACTTGGAAAATATGACATCTTACTCAGCAAGTACAATAATTCATACTCATCAAATATATCAAAGTCTCATTCGACAGTTACAACAAACTGCACTCGGAAAATATACACCATAACTAATAATTCATCAAATTACAAGTCACAACTGACTATCACATAAATCAACGCCTAGTATCCGGATACTAAAGGATTGGCCTTCAGCTGGGGGTCCTACTTGACACCCCGTGAACCCTGCTTGGTTCACCGAGTCCTGCTTGACTCCCTCTCAACCACTGGGTCATAGACCTCTGGGTAGCTCAACTAGGTCCTGCTTGACCACTGAAGCCAGAAACGAGGGTAACATATACTGTCGGCCATCCCATACCACATAATCACATTTCATATCATCTTTAATCAACAAATGCAACTACCAGAAACTGGCATGTGCTCTCATCACAGGGCGACCGGCTTGTCAAGCCCATCCATCACATTATCCTCGGGTGACCTGCTTGTCAAACCCGACTCATTAACAACATCACTCGGGTGACCTGCTTGTCAAACCCGACTCCACTTTACCACAAAACACCAATTGTCACAGCATTAAATATTTTTAATTTCAATCGGCTCAACCCACACACACACGATCGGAAACCGATCAGTGTCCACATACATGCATCCATACCCATTCATATACAATTCATTCGGCATTATCTCAATTATCATAACATTAAATACTTCTCAAGTCACATACACACGATCAGAAACTGATCGGTGTTCATATACATACATGCATACTCATATTTTCACAGTTTTCATTCAGCAACAACATCAGATATTTCTTAAGTCACTCTTTCTCTCTCACACACACACACGATCCCAAACCGATCGGTGTGCACATCCATACATACATTTATAGACATTCACATACTTTTCTTCCAGCATTAATTCTTACCCGGTTTACAAATATCTCAACAACTCGGACAGTATGTCTTATTCTAATTAATTATAATCCGAACACCCCCTTACCTCTGTTCCACGCTTCAACAATCGTTGGGTTCACTGTTCCTCCTCTGTTCCAGCACCAGCCTCCTCAAGCGTTCCACAGTGTTTGTTCCACCACCTACAGGTTTGGAACGTTAACGTCACACCACCACCCACACAGTTAAAGGGCCATTTCCAGGCTCACAGCCAAGAGGAGTGGAGATCGGAACAGTACCCCCACATGCATGACCATTTGGTCCTGAAAAGAAACAAAAGGGACAAGGTAATAAACTTAAACGGTCCAAAGAACTCACCTTGAAATCACTGTCTCAGCTATGCAACTATTTCAAGGTTTGATGCAAAAGAGACCTTCCTTCAAAGCTTACAACTCTTCGACGATGGAGGAAGGAAAGGAAGAAGAGAAACAAATGAAGAAGAAGAAGAAGGTTCTCGTAACAATGAATGATTGAGAGAGAGAAACCTTTATTTAAACCCATGGCAACCAGTCACCTGTCCAACCGGTCACTTCCAACCGGTTACCTACTCAGCCGGTCATTCCTCCATTTCCTTTACAATTTCTTTAAAGATTTAAATTAAACCTCTCTTCTTCTAATCACACCTTTTATAATTAACCCATAATTCATAAAAATATCAAATAAATTCCTAAAAACAATTTTTAATATTTTCTACTTCACAAAATTCTCTATAAATATCCGGGATGTTACATCCACCCCCCTAAAAAGGGCATTCGTCCCCGAAATCAATACACCAATTGGAAAAGATTGGGGTACACCCATCTCATGTCCGATTCTAACTTCCCCAGTGTAGGTTACCCTATTCAAATTCTGTCACTTCACCTTTACCAATGGCACTTCCTTGTTTTTTAACTGTTTGGTCTGATACTCCTCAATACCGATCGGTGTAATTTCCCCCGCCAGGTCTTCCAATTCAAAAGAGTCACTCGGCACAATCATAGAATCACATGGAATATTCACCCGGAGTTGTCACACGTGAAACACATTATGCATATTAGTTAACGACTGGGGAAGATCCAGTCGCTAAACAACATCACCGATCCTCTCAATATTTGATACAGTCCGATGTATCTCGGATTAAGCTTATTCGACCTACACCTTTGGTCGGTGAAATCTTCAGAAACACCCAGTCATCCACCTAAAATTCAAGTGGTCTATGCCGATTGTCATAACAACTTTTCAGTCGGTCTTGGGCCATCTTCTTTTTCTCTCGGATCAAGGCAACCTGTTCATATCCAAGAAGTGAACACTCTGGATCAATCGGTCTACAACCACTCAGATCACATTACACCAACACTCGATTTCAAAATCTCCAAATTCTATCGTTACCTTTGGTTAATCCAATTACCTCGAGAATATCATTCGGATATATCTCTGCCCGAGTCAAAGCCTTTCTTTACTCAAAATATTCCTCTTGAAGTGCTTCACTCAGAGGTTTTACAACTGAAAGGATCATTCGAAGTTGAGATTCAATCCTCTCTCGGAAATCTTTCCACTTAGGAATATCACTCAGAGTCAAAGACCATCTCGATGACGTACCCGAGCATAAGCTCTCGGCCATTTTTAAGACACCTGAGCACGAATTAAATGAATTCACCACTTGGATATTTACTTTCCCCGGAATTGGCCACTCGGAACATGCTCAATCGAAGTTGAAGTCTATCTTTGTCCAGAAACACTCTTCCTGGAACAAACTCAATCGGTAGATCCCAATCGGTTCCATACTACTCGGAAACCAAAAATGTCTCACTTAAAAGGTTTCATTCGGACACAATTTTTCTTCACTCGGGAGTGATTCCCTCGGTTATGTTTCACTCGGAAGTAGTTCTCTCACTTAGAAAGATCTTACTCGAAATGAGATCCCTTTCTTCATTCAGAAAGTCTTATTTCAAACATACTTCACTCGGAAACATGTTAGCCTTCTTTCACTCAGAATTATTCCCTTCCAACAGAAGATTCATTCGAAGTCAGACTCAGAATTATATTATTCTTCATTCACTCGGAATCACATCCATTTTCACTCGGAAGTATCACACCCGACTTGGAGATACCCCGCTCGGGAATTCACTATTCAGAAACATCTCGCCCCGAGAAGTACTTATTCGAAATCAGCTTTTCTTCACTTGGGAGTACTTCTCTCAGACATTATTCACTCAGAAATTCTCCACTCAATGTATCTTGGTAGGAACTCAAGTCATCCGACTTTCTTTTTAGGTCATCTCTTCTCCCCACAATCTAGCAGTAATTTATACCGACTACCAAATCACAATATTTACTTTTCTATACTCATTATTCGTCAATTACCAAATCTCATCTCCATTTACTCCTCATCTCTAATCACTTACCGACTTCAGAAGCACGAATCATACACTTCTCTTCTCTAAATCCAATCATCCAAGATTGGCTAAAACACGTCTGTCTCCTCGACTTCACACGACCTCAACCACTAGTGCAACTACCTGAGGTGATCAGTCTCAAGAGTTTAACACTTCGTAGTTAATCCGAGTGAAAGTTGAGTATACAATCCAACTATCCACATCACCGATTGACATGCAAGTTGTTTACCTCATCATCCATTTACCCATGCCCATTGGTAACTTCACAATGAATTAATGTTAAAAGGAACCCACGGTGGTCAGCCGGTATGATTCCCACGTAACACTAATATCAGTGCAAAGTCCAAACGACTCGGTAAAACTTCTCTTTATTCTTATTCAACTACTTTTTAATCACTTCGTTCCACGTCCTTCGTTCACTACTTCTCCTTATCATGTACACCATAGTCCAATATATATACCTCACTCGACCATCACTCACACAATATATTCTTTTAATTATTCTGAGTGAATTCTCGCCTCATCAACTATCTCACTAAAAATTATTACTAACCACCCTTCGACTCTTACCTTCAACTTATTCGGCATTATTACACCGTCCTCCATCACCTACTCAGAATTTCTCCCAACGTCCATTAATCAATCGTCATTCTGACCAGGTAGAAATGTATAGGGGATTCATCCCTCCTAAGAATAATCATATCAAAGTATTCATCCATTTATTTCATTCTATGAAATATCAAACTCCATTATTCCAACAAACTCATAGCTATTAACTATTTACTATTCCCATTTCATCACAGGATTTAACCTCCTCTCAGACAAATTAGCACCCGGGTCCCAGAAGTGTTGGCTCGGTTCCATGCCCACTCGGTTGCTGCCTCTGTGGGCAATCGGGCCTAGGGTGTCCCGGTTGTCCACATTGAAAACAACGATTTGTCCAATCGGACAGTGTTTCATAATATAGCCAAGCCACAACTATAGCACGCTCGGTTACCCGACTGACTACCCGATCAGCCAATAGAAATCTGACCAGAAAAGAAAGAAGACGTAGTGAAAGACTTACCGCCATGAAAGAACCGATCCATTTTCTTGAAACCCAATCCTCTTGCCTTCACGACCTTTTATCTTCCGACTGGAGGGTCCTCTATAATGGTACTCCCTCGGTCAGCATATCCTTGTCCACCAGAATCGGATAATCCCGAATCTCAATCGGCATAATCACACTGTGAATTCTAATTCACAATCCCGCTTCATACTTGGCACACTCACTACTCTCGGTTCCTTTCAGTGAGAAAGAGTGACAGAAGTCACAGCTCATCAAACTTAATAGTGTGCTCGGCCATTGACACTCGGCCCTGTCCCAACCTCCAGTTCCATTTTCTTTTGAATTTTCTAATTATTCGAGAAGTACTTAACAAGAAACCACTCTCGGAAATTCACCCACACTAACGACTCACTTGTCATCTTCGTCGGCACCCTAGTCCGATACCACCATATCCTAGCCTTTCCTTCAAATGATAAGTCATAAACTGTACTTTATGCTCCTCTGAGAACTCAAAATACTCAAAAGCTTACTCGGTTTCCCTTATCCAAACATACATCCCACCGTAACTGTGTCCTCCTTTATAAGTAGGGGGATTCCTTTTCAGGAATTTATCAAGAGTGGGACCTGACTCGGTCCTACTCATCAATTTAGAAAATTCCGAGAAGAAACCATCTCCTCCATCAGAACTAAATTCCTGACCATAAAATAATTCTATAATGAATAAACACTTCACCATTAACCAATACTCTACTAGTGAGTCGGATATTTACCTCACACATTTACAACGCCGCTGGAGTGCCAAGGGAATGATGCCAAGCTGCACAAACAACCACAAGTACACTGCAATAAAATGCAAAACACAGTCTAGCATAGGACTGACACAATCATTTAGTTCGCCCATCCACTCGGCTCTAGAAAGAACCGCTCTGATACCAAATGTGACGACCCTCATCAATTTTCTTATTTTTCCAAGATAACTTTTCGCATTTAATAAAAAAGTCCACTCGGTCTTGATATAAAATAACATTTACTTTTCTTAAATACATTCAAAATAATAAAATCATACTTAAGTTAGCAATTACCGACTGAAGCCGATCCAAAATACATCCATTAATAAAATAGTTATTTAGAAAACAGTAGAAGGAAGAAACAGTCAAGGTTCACTCGGAAATAATTCTCTTACTCGGTCATCTCTCACTCGGACATGGCTTAACTTCCACTCAGAAAAGGTTCACTCATATCCTCACTCAGAAACATTTGAACCTTCACTCGGAAGTACTCTTATCTTTTCACTCGGAATTGAGTCTCTCGGTTATTCTTCTCTCAGAAACAAGGGGTACTCTCTTGAGCTATAATGGGCACCAAATCAATCGGCCCTTGCTCGGATAAAATAAATCCACTAGGGCAATGTTCGCCCGGTAATCGACTTTGCTACAATAATGCAAGTTCACTCAAAATAAACTCCGATCACATAACATCAAAAATTTATATCCTCTTTAATCAACATACCGATTCGAATTTAACACACCCATGTGGCATCACACAGAAAACTATATATATATTTTACACTCGGAATTCATTTCAAAGCACTCGGTTCCTTGGCATCAATCCTCCACTTGGCGCATCTCCATGACTCTGACCTCCTCCCTGTCATTGGTTACTAAAAATTGAAAACCACAGCAAGGGTGAGTGTTTATCATCATAATTAGTCTAGAACGAAATTTAAATAAAATACGAGTATAAACTCCGTCCGATTCCTTTCTCCTCAATTTACACCGTTTACTCGGCAACTAACTCACATTCGACAATACACTCATATTAGGCAATTTATTCATTATCACTCGGCATTATAGTAAGTCACACTGCCAACATAGCCAATCACACTCAACAAGTAACTTCCACTCGGCAAATATAACAGGATACCACTCGGAAAATATAACAATCACTCGGCAGATATATGAAATTACACTCGACAAATTCATCAAATTATACCCAGCAAATATTTCAATTCTCATTCGGCAATTATAATAAACTTCACTCGGCAATCATAAGAATTCATGCTCAGCAATTATAATGCTCTACACTCGGCAATTATATTCAACCTTATTCAGCAATTATAACAATTTACACTCGTCAAATACAACAATTTGCCCTCGGCAAATACAACATCATACTCATCAATTCTCACTTGGAAAATATGACATCTTACTCAGCAAGTACAATAATTTATACTCATCAAATATATCAAAGTCTCATTCGACAGTTATAACAAACTGCACTCGGAAAATATACACCACAACTAATAATTCATCAAATTACAAGTCACAACTGACTCTCACATAAATCGACACCTAGTATCTGGATACTAAAGGATTGGCCTTCCGCTGGGGGTCCTACTTGACACCCCGTGAACCCTGCTTGGTTCACCGAGTCCTGCTTGACTCCCCCTAACCACTGGGTCATAGACCTCTGGGTAGCTCAACTGGGTTCTGCTTGACCACTGAAGCCAAAAACGAGGGTAACATATACCGTCGGCCATCCCATACCACATAATCACATTTCATATCATCATTAATCAACAAATGCAACTACCAGAAACTGGCATGTGCTCTCATCACAGGGCGACCGACTTGTCAAGCCCGTCCATCACATTATCCTCGGGTGACCTGCTTGTCAAACCCGACTCATTAACAATATCACTCGGGTGACCTGCTTGTCAAACCCGACTCCACTTTACCAGAAAACACCAATTGTCACAGCATTAAATATTTTTAATTTCAATCAGCTCAAGCCACACACACACGATCGGAAATCGATCGGTGTCTACATACATGCATTCATACTCATTCATATACAATTCATTCAGCATTATCTCAATTATCATAACATTAAATACTTCTCAAGTCACATACACACGATCAGAAACTGATCAGTGTTCACATACATACATGCATACTCATATTTTCACAGCTTTCATTCAGCAACAACATCAGATATTTCTTAAGTCACTCTTTCTCTCTCTCACACACACACGATCCCAAACCGTTTGGTGTGCACATCCATACATACATTTATAGACATTCACATACTTTTCTTCCAGCATTAATTCTTACCCGGTTTACAAATATCTCAACAACTCGGACAGTATGTCTTATTCTAATTAATTATAATCCGAACACCCCCTTACCTCTGTTCCACGCTTCAACAATCGTTGGGTTCACTGTTCCTCATCCGTTCCAGCACCAGCCTCCTCAAGCGTTCCACAGTGTTTGTTCCACCACCTACAGGTTTAGAACGTTAACGTCACACCACCACCCACACGGTTAAAGGGCCATTTCCAGGCTCACAGCCAAGAGGAGTGGAGATCGGAACAGTACCCCCACATGCATGACCATTTGGTCCTGAAAAGAAACAAAAGGGACAAGGTAATAAACTTAAACGGTCCAAAGAACTCAGCTTGAAATCACTGTCTCAGCTATGTAACTATTTCAAGGTTTGATGCAAAAGAGACCTTCCTTCAAAGCTTACAACTCTTCGACGATGGAGGAAGGAAAGGAAGAAGATAAACAAATGAAGAAGAAGAAGAAGGTTCTCGTAACAATGAATGATTGAGAGAGAGAAACCTTTATTTAAACCCATGGCAACCGGTCACCTGTCCCACCGGTCACTTACAACCGGTTACCTACTCAGCCGGTCATTTCTCCATTTCCTTTACAATTTCTTTAAAGATTTAAATTAAACCTCTCGTCTTCTAATCACACCTTTTATAATTAACCCATAATTCATAAAAATATCAAATAAATTCCTAAAAACAATTTTTAATATTTTCTACTTCATAAAATTCTCTATAAATATCAGGGATGTTACAAAGACTGCAAAGATAAGAGTAGATGTTGATCAAAGTATGGTTGTAGTCAAAGTTTATGAAGAAGAGGTAAGCTTCAGTGCTCATGAACATCTTAGGACAAATGATGAGGAAAAAGTTTACCCTTCAACCGAACCAGGTATATCTCTTCCCAATCAATTAAATTGTTTTAAATTAACCGATGCCTTGAATGATAAAAGACAGGTAATTAAGCATCGGAGAAGAAGAAGGAGAAAGAAAAAGACAGGTAATTCCTCAATGAATATTGGGAGACCACCTGATTAATCAGAGGTAATGTCTGGCTGGAGACATTAAACCTAGCGCTCAATGGGAGGTAACTCATTCTTTTCTTATTATTTTCAATTAATTTTAAATAAAAAAAATATTTTTAGAATTGTGTTTTTAAATAAAAAGGGGTTTTAAACTAAAAAAAAGAGGCTTTTGAAAATTCAAATTTTGAAAAATGAAAAACAGAATCCCACGCGTAGCGCCCCATGGACGCGTAGCGTGGACTCTGAATTTTGGACCTGACGCGTAGCGTCCATTACACGTGTAGCGTCAGGGCCCATATTCAGTTTTTAAAACTGAAACAGAGAGGCCCATCTTAGGTTTTAAAAACCTAAAATTCCTTCTTTGCTTCACTTTAGTTTTCAGAAACCTAAATTGCTAAATCCTCTTTTTCTCTCAACCATTCAACCTTCCCAATTCCTCAACCGTTCAAGGATTCCAAGTAAGTGTTCTAAATCTCTTCCCTTTAAATTCAATTTCAATTCTTAGAATTACATGCGGTTAGGGTTAGGATTAGAAGACCATTGGTATTTGTTTGTTGTTAAAATAAGGAATTGAATGGATTGAATGTGGTTTTAGGAAGGGGGTTGCTGCTGCGCAACCCCTGTTTTGCAGTTTCTGTTCTGCAAGCCCACGCGTAGCATCCCACTGACGCGTAGCGTGGGAAGAACAGAGCTGACGCGTAGCGTCCCACCCATGCGTAACGTCAGCCTCTGTTTCTGATTTTTATTTTGTTTGTTATTTTAGTTATTTTTTTATTTTATGTTTTTCATCTGTTTAACATACTGTATGTTTGTTTGTTGTTTGTTTTTATTTTTTTAAAATTAATAAATTTTCTTAGTATGTATTTGTTATACTTTCTTGCATTGATAAAAATTAAAAATACATAAATTTTTTTTGTATATATTTATGTATGTTATGCATGTTATATTTTATGTGAATTTTTGTTTTATTGTTAAAAATCCAAAAATATGCATGTTGATTTTTACCAAAGAAAAAATTTCAAAAAATATGTTGTTGTGGATTTTGTGTGAATTTATATCTTAGGTGATTTCCTTTAATAAATTTTTTTAAAAATAAATTATTGATTATGTATGTTTGATATGTTTTTTTTAATAATAATATGTGTTTGATTTTTAATTTTCCTTTTTGCAGATGGCACCGAGGAAATTTATCCCCACTACTGGTCCCTCTAAAAGACAGAGGAAGACCACGAATACTGACACCACCTCTGAGGATCCTGATCTTTAGGGAGAGGAGGTTCTGGGACCAAGGGATCCCACGAGATTTCGCACTGACGCGAAATGGGCCCGCTTTCATCAGATTAAGGGCCAAAAGCTGATGTGGGAGAGAGTGTTGGATCTTAGTGCTGGAGACTATCCTGAGCTGCAGGATGAAGTCCAAAGGAGGAGATGGGGACCCCGGTTTTCCTTGCCTACTGAGGGGGATCCCATCTTGGTGATGGAATTCTACGCGAACGCCTACAGGACTCGTCAGGACTCGCCGAACATTGGCCAACAGAGGACGAGTTGGGTGAGGGGCCGGCATATTACTTATGACCGGGATACCATTAGTACCCTATTGGGTAATCTTTGGGAGCCTACTCCCGAGGACGATACTTGTTTCTGGAAGGAAAACAGAAACAAGATCGTTGCTGAGGGTGATCTAGGATACTCCTTCAAACAGGTTGCTCATTTCTTGAGCAAAGATGGAATCTTTTTCAACCTGAGTAAGGTTGGAAGGAGTCCATCTAACCTTCTGAAGACCCAGCTGAACCCTCTAGCCCAGGCATGGTCCCACCTTATGTTGTATAACATCACTCCTGCCACCCACCTCTCATCTATCCCAGTTGACCGCTGTTGCCTTCTCTTTTCTATTCTTCAGGGCCATACCATCGACATCGTCGAGCTTATTTCTGAGCAGATTCACTTTTATGCCTTGGGTATAAAGTGAATCGCCCTATTCCATTCCCTCTCATCATATCTGCCTTACTGAGGAGGCAGGGAGTTGTTGTGCCATCACCAGAGTTCACGAGTTCTTCGGGGAGAGTCCCCAAGGTCTCAGTGAACAGAGATTACTTTGTTCAGCAGTGCAAGCTTCCACCTCTAGAGCAGGAGGCTCAGCCCAGACCCAGGAGGAGGAGACCACCAGTACAACCACCACCTGCTGATGTTGTCGCAGAGGGATTTGCCAGGATAACACCTGAGCATCAGCATATGATGCAGATGATGGCTGCTACATATAGAGCATATATTCATCTTCACGATGAATTTTATCAGTACAGATTGCAGGGTGAGGGAGCACCATATGTCACACCGGCTGAGTTTGCAGCTCATATAGCTTGGCCTGGTGATTTACCTACCTACCCTAAGACTGGTGGACCTTCTGGAGCACAGGCTGATACTGATGGTGATGTTGATGAGGAGGAGGAGGATGATGACCAGATGAAAGACTGATGGTGCTATCTTCTTTATTTTCTGCACCTTTTTACATACACTTTTAGTTTACTGTTAGTTTTACATTTACATTGATATTATTTTATATTTTGTCTTTTATTATGTGTGGTGTGTTTATTTTTGCGTAATTTATTATGTTTTTGCATGTTCAATTTGAAAAATCCAAAAATAAATTTTATGTTTTAGTAAAATAATCAAATTTTTGTTAGAAAGTTAATTTATTCACTTAAAATTTTTTTTACACAATAAAACCAATTTTGAAAAATCAATTATTGATTCTTTTATAACTTAGGAATTTTGATAAAATTAATTACAATAAGTTTATTAACTATCAAGCAAATTTCAATAACCCGGTGAATTGAGAGATCTTTTTAAACACTTGAGGGTTTAATTGACATAACTTCATTCGAATTGATTTTGCTTTAATCTTTGATTTGTGTTGTTGTACAAAGGATTCAGGAAAATGATCAAAGGCACATTTATTGGTGAAAAGAAACCTTGGGCCAAACAGCTTACCTTGGTAAAAATTATTTTATCCTTTGAAAGCCAATTTGAGCCTAAAATAAATTCTTTGGTACCCTTAAAACCTAAATTTGTTTTAACCATTCCCTATACTTGATTGATTAAAAGAGCAGTTGAAATAAATGAAAAATATTTTGAATGTTCTCACAAAAATAGGGAGTGAAAATAAGCAACTTGATTTTTTTCAAAAGAAAATAAAGTATGAAAAAGAAAAGTCAAAAATAGTGAAAAGAATCAAGTTGGGGGTATTTATTTTTATCAATAAAAGAAAATGAGAAGTTTGGGCCAAGAGAAAGCCTAAAAATTATAAAATGCTCTTTTATGATTTCAGGTTTTTGAATTCCAAGAAAAACCATTGATTCTTGTAAGCCAAGCCTCATTACAACCCGTGAAAAGACATTGTGATTTCTGAATTAACTTTGTATAATTAACCATTGATTAGATGAAAATCAAAATTAAATTCGTTTGATTTTATGATTGATTGAGTGAAACAGGTTACCAATTGCATTGAGATAAACACTTGGAGAGGTAAGCCTGAAATTATGCTTGATATGTTAATAAAATATTGTAAAGAATTTTATCGTTAAACCTTTGTTACATTAGATGTCTATAATGGATTATTTCAAAATAGTAAATTGTGTAATTACTTTTTGTGAACACCTCTTTTGGTCCGGTCCAAGTGGAAAGAATCTTCTTTTATAATGCATTCCAACTTAGAATGATCAAATCTGAATAGAATGACTCTGATGGAAGCATTTCCGAGTGGATTATAGACCTGTTGGAGGCAAATCCGAGTGAAATGACTCAGATTGGAGCAAATCCGAATGAAATGACTCAGATTGGAGCATTGCCAAGTAGAGTATGTCCCTGTTGAAGATAAATCCGAGTGGAATGACTCCAAAATGATCAGATCCGAGCAGGATGGCCCTGAAGGAAGCTTTTCCGAGTGGAGTATGTCCCTGTTGAAGAGAAATCTGAGTGGAATGACTCAAAGATGATTAAATCCGAGTCGTAATGAAGCATTTCTGAGTGGAATAAGCTCCTGTTAGGGAATCCGAGCGGAATGACCCATAAATGATCCAATCCGAGTAGAATTACTCAGAATGAGTCATTTCTGAGTGGAATACTATTGCTGATTGAAGTGAATCCGAGTGGGAGCTTTCTGAATGCGAGAAATCTGAATGAAAGAATACTGATTGAAGTGAATCTGGTTGAGGAGTGTGTTTTTCTGGGCAGAACCGAGTCTGAATAACCAAGTCCGAGTGAGCACATCCGAGGGTCAGATGTTGAATGGAGCTCTACTGACTGAAGTCAAAAAGACTGACTCCGAGTGTAACTGAGTGGTCAGATTCAGACTGGAAGAAAAGTCTAACTCTAAATCTATCTGAGTGGTCAGATTCTCTCAAGTACCAACTTCTGGGAGGAAAGAAGATCGAGTCTGAGTGAATATTTGCCGAGTGGGCCATTCAACAACCATTTCCGAGTCTTTTTCAGTCAGATTTCTGAGCCAATCTTCACTCATCCTTCAAATCAATCCCGAGCCATCACTCTTCAAACCAATTCCGAGCCACTGATTCTGAGCTATCCTTTTAACCATTACCGAGCCACTATTTCCACCAAATTCTGAGCAACTTTCTCAATCAATTCCGAGTGACATTTTTCAGTCAGCAAGGAGTCCTTTTCAGCTAATGTCGAGTCATCACCCTTCAAACCAATGCTGAGTCATCACCCTTCAAACCAATTCCGAGTCAATCCCTTTAAATCAATCCCGAGCCATCACTCTTCAAACCAATGCCGAGTCATCACCCTTCAAACCAATTCCGAGTCAATCCCTTCAAATCAATCCCGAGCCATCACTCTTCAAACCAATTCCGAGCGCAGAAAGGCTGAGAATGAATATCTGGGAAGACTCTCTCAAGTCCCATATTTCTGAGTGAAAATAACCCCAACACCCGAGTAAACACATCCGAGGGTCAAACGTTGATTGAAACCCTTCTGATTGAAGTATGAGGGATGAGTCCGAGTGAATACAAGGCCGACTCTTGAATAAACACATCCGAGGGACGATTATTTAATGAATCTCTCTTGACTAAAGTGAAGAGACCGACTCCGAACGGTCAGATTTTGACTAAAAAAGGGTTCTGATTTCAGAGAAACCATCCTGATTGGAAAGTGCATAAGAACTGTTGATTGCCGTGTGAAACCATTTCTGATTGAAAATGCAATTCCATGTGAAACCAGTCGGATTTTCGAATGAATGCTCTCCACTGAATGACTCCCCATTGTGAAATCCGAATGGGTTGTAGCTTACCTCCAATCCGGTTGATACACAAATAAATTGCTCCTGAGTCCTGAATCTGACCAAGACTTGTCCAGGAAACAAGTGAAACCATCCGAGTGGAAATATGGCCGACTCCGAATGAATGCCCCTGAAGGATTATTGGAGTTATTGTAACTTCTGATTAAAAGGAAGGCCGGCTCCGAGTTGAATATTGAGTGAAGCTGACCTTGAATGAAACTTACTGAGACCTGATTGTACACCCAGGGTCCTGTATCCGAGTACAAGTGACGAATTTGAGTGTAGAAGCATTGTTGAGCGAGATTCTTCCGAGTGGTTGAGTCCTCTCAAATTGATTCACACTCGGCAGCTATTAAAAAATTCCTACTCGGTCGGCTACTAAAGGATTCCTACTCGGTCTTTTGTGAAAGGATTCCCACTCGGTCTGTTATAGATTGATTCTTACTCGGACAAGACTGATAGTCATTCCTCTCGGAATTCTATTGGAGAATAGTCATTCCTCTTGGAATTCACTCCCATTGAGGATGAATGCTGACTGAGAGGCTAATCTGAGTCATCCTCTCTCGGATTTCCACCATCCTCTCTCGGATTTCCACCATCCTCTCTCGGATTTCCACCAGGCTCCCCCTGTTCGCCCGTGCTGACTTGGATTCCACCACCCAAGTGGATCCAGGAATCCTGGGGGTGGCAGATAGGGGCGAAAGTGGAGGAATTAAAAATTCCCACCAGCCGCTGTCCCCCACTACCAGGCTGTCTCCACTCTGAGTGGAAGCCTGAGTTGGCCTTCTACTCGAAAAAGCCTATAAATAGACAAGGGTTGAAGCTTTGAAGGGGACCTAAGGCATTCATTAAGAGAAAACTCTTCATTCTCTCTCTCCCTCACACCGTCCAGCCCCTCACAGCAACCAAACACCCTCCAGCTCCCTCTTTAACCCATAACACCGTCCTCATTCTTCACAGCCCTCTCCAACAGCCCCCACACCTCCTTCTCCTCACCTACACCGTACAGCTCCCACATCAACCGTCCTTTAAATCTCACCATCCCTCCTCCTCTCTCTTCATACCATACCGTCTCCTTTCCCTCCAAGCACCTTCAAACTCCTCAACCCCCCACTGCCTTTCTCACTCGGTCGGTCCCTTCCACCTTCAGTCAGTTGCTGACCCACTCTGCAGTTTCTTATTCCATCACTCGGTATTCCTCTTTTCACTCAGTACTTTTATTTCTCACTCGGTAATTTCAATTTTCACTCTGTACTTTTATTTCTCACTCAGTTTTTTCCATTTTCACTCGGTTTTTCCATTTTCACTCGGGTTTTCCATTTTTTTACTCGTTTTTTCCCTTTTTCTCACTTGGTTTTCTCTTCTCCCACTCAGTTTTCGCTCGTTTTCCCTCTCTTTTCTGAACTCACTGTTTCCCTTTCTCTCTTGTAGCTTCTGCTACCTTCCCTCATTTGCTTCGTAGTAAACATATAATAAAGGGAAATAAATGTTTCCTGTGTCTTCTTTCAAATCTAAATAAAATCAAAAAAAGAAACAAATCATTTTTAGTCAGTGTCGTATGGAAAATACTTCCGTCTACACAACCTCTATAGGATCCGTACACGTGCGAAGAACTTCGTCTTGTATGGGTTCCTCACCAAAATGATACCCACCAACATTTTCCCAATCTTTTCCTAAAAGAAAAAAAAACACTCAGAACTACGTAACCCTGATTTCTTGATAATTCAAGAATATGTAGGAGCAGGACCTCAACTCCTGTCGGGCCCATCTTTCTTGCTTCTTTTTACTGATTTATTTCCTCACTTTCATGTTTCTTTCATAAGTGTTTTTTTTCGCTTCCATGAAAATCAATTTAGACGTGACGTCTTGTTGATTTCCCCCTAGTTTTTGTTCGAGCCTCGCCATGATTCATAGGGAAGAGATACTTAGGATGAGACGTCCCGCTTATCTCTTTCCTATCCCTGTCTTTTTTTTATTCGAGGATGTCTAATTTAGGCGTGACGTCTTATTTGCATTCTCTTCCCCTTTCTGTCACATATCAAAGTCGAGTTTAATTCGGATGAAACATCCCGTTGACCTCGCTTCGACATTCTATGTTTGTACAGTTCTCTACTCCATTCCATCGTTTTCAAATAAAAATACACAAAAAAGAAGGAAGAAACCATGTTTTATTTAAGGCTATTTATATTACGCTTTCAATCTTGGTACTGTTTCTGACAGGCGATGTAGGGTGCTAATACCTTCCCTACTCGTAACCGACTCCCGAACTTGAATCTCATTTTTTAAACCAGTGCTTTCACTGAACTCAGTTTTTTCCCAATGTTTTTCCTATGGATAAAAACGTTGGTGGCGACTCCCTGTTTCACACGAGGTTTTTCTCTCTCGCCGCGCCGTCGCGATCCAGGTTGCGACACTTTTTGTGGTAAATTCTCGGACTAACTCAAAAATTTGATTTCAAATTTTTATTTTTTATTTTTCTCTCTTGCTTGAGGACGAGCAATGTCTAAAGTTGGAGGTATTTGTTAGTCCTCAAATTTACAATAAATCTTTTAATAAAAATCTTATAGAAATAATAAAAATTTGGATAATTTGTTAGAAAATTAGGTTTTAATTCAATAAATGGATGTTGTTGGAAATAATCTGCCCTTGATCAATTTTTTCTAGTTTTGCGGTGAAAAAGTAAAGAATTTAAGAAAAAATTATACTGGAGGATCTGACGCGTAGCATCAATCCCACGCGTAGCGTCCATAGCTACTTTTGATGCTGACGTTACGCGTCACATCCACGCGTAGCGTCAGTGCAACGTGGACTCCACAGCCAAGCTGGCCAAGCACTCACCTAGTGACCCATTATTGGCCACTCCACTCAGCACAAATGGCCAAAACGCAGTGGAGACAGGGACACATGGCCAAGCATGATTGAATATAATATTCCAAGGTGGCCACTACCAGTTGCGTTAATGGAGGTTGAGTCAGGGGACTGACGCGTAGCGTCAGCACCCTTGCTCAGCCCTATAAATAGGGCCATCCAACACCATTCATATTATCCCATCTCATTCCATTCTCATTCTTTTCTCTCTTTGTACTCGACTTTGAGTACTTCTTTTGTGAGTTTGTAGTTCTAGAATAGTCTTCTAGATACTTGAAAGTGTTTTGTTGTATTGTGATCGTTGTATCGTGAAGTTTCCATCGTCTTTGTAATGTCAACCTCTGTAAGTGTTGTTTTTACTTTTACCATGTGTAACTAATCTGTTTATGTTGGAATTGGTGAACTAATCTATTGAGTATAATGTTGTGAATTCGACCTCTGCATGTTTATGATTCAAGTCCATGTTAGTATCTCAATCTTTTATTAATATGAACGTCAAACGGGAGAATGATTTTCATGTGTATTGAAACTTGTTTTACTAGTGTGGATGTCAAACGGGAGAATGATTATTCATGCCGTATTGAAACTTGTTTTGACGAAAGTAAAAGTTGGAATACCCTTGGTATCTCAATTCTATAGGGGTTGTTAACCATTGTTGCCATAAGGCCAGGTCTTGAGTTCCTCATTGTTATTCTAGATTAGGGATCCAATTTTCAACATAATTTGTTTATCTGTTTTTATCTCAAGTATTTTACCTATTCTAGATTGCAACTTAACTTTTTAGATAGATTTTTATTTTCTTTTTATCTCATGAACAAGTCAACCATGCTATCCTGTGAATATTGTATAAATTGTATATAAATCATTCTTTTGTCCATAACTTTCTTCTCATTTACCATAGTGAATAGAAAATTACTGTTGTTATTGACTTTCAATCCCAGTGGAACGATATCTAAATTTTGAAAACTACAAACGATTGGTGCGCTTGCCAATTAACAACCCGGTGGTAAACACAAACGGTTTAAAACGCTATCGCCGGGTTAACAATCCTCCTCCCTAGTCTCAGGACTAACACACCCAACTTCATCATCCACACTCACCAGCACCTTCACCTTCACCTTATCAGCTGCAATAGGGTCCCCCTATCCACATCCATCAATACTGTGTCATCAACTGGATGTTTAAAATATACATCCATTACCCCCTGGTTATCCTTAGCACACCTGACCATGTCCAATATATCAGTGTCCCCCTTCAACACATTCAGCCCTTCATTCATCTCCAACTTGGGGTTATACCAATACACCTTCTCTATCTTAAAAAACCCACGATTTTCTGCAAACCTAATGAAAGTAAAGTAGTCTAAATAATTAGGGTCCAACTCCTTCCACCCTTCCACCTTACCCCTTTTATATCCCTTTTTGCCATGCCCATCAACCGCAAACCTACCCCCTATGTGAAGCCTAATCTGAGTATCAAACCCAAAATACATAATAACACAATCAATACTGTGTCATAAACAATAAACAAAAATAACACAACACAGTAGAATCATAACATGACCACATGTTTGAAATAACCCTACCCAACAAGTCAATGGCTACAGGGGGAATTAACATGACACTTTCTACCCTGACCAACACAAGCATCTTCATTCACAGAACAACTTCAAATACATTTTTGCACAACATTTTCCCACAACATTTGCACATAACATTTTCAAAAACATTTTTAAAAAATAATTTGAACAAAATAAACCACATAGTGCAAGAGACAATACGCCAAAACAAAAACAATAAGCAAACACAGAACCAATACACAAATATAGAACCAATGTATGTGTTTACGGGTTTACTAACCTCAACGCGATCTCCCATCACTGACGACACTGCCCAATATGACCCCCTTCCAACACGATCACTGACGACGCTGGCCAATTTGGGGCTTGGGTTTACAAAAGTGAGTTTCGAGCGTTAGTGAAATTGAGGGGATTATGTTTAGGGTTACCAGAGACGGAATTGAGAGAATTGAGGGGAATTGATGGGATTACGTTTAGGGTTACAAGAGAGGGAATTGAGAGATTGAAGAAGCCACTATGTCGTCGTCCACTGTTTAAACCTAAACGACGTCGTATTGTTTCTAATGGAAACGACGTCGTTTGATGCGTACTTGGCAGTCCTAGTTGGCACATAACGACCCACGTCACCCACTTCCAACGGACGCCTAACGGTAGGGACTTATGTGTCCGACGATAATGGACGTCAGGGATTTATGGGTCCAACTTACTAAGTAGAGGACCTAAGTGTCCGACTCTGTTGGAGACAGGGACTAACTGGGGGGTTTTGTCTTCCTAATTTAGTGTCGAGATAATTAACAAATATAAAATTAACATCAATTTCCGTGTTACATTTTTTCATTACACTATTATCAGTATTCACATTCCCACAAGCACAAACTTTTGAGCCAAGCCTTTTTATTTGTATTCACGTTCCATAAGAAGCAATTTTTACATGTTATGCTAAGAAAGAACTACAATGTAATTATTTAAAACTTAAACCCTAATTATTTAAGATGCGAATAGTTTAAGGAACCAAGCCTTTTATCTGCAGTAGTATTTGTGAGATATACGATAATATTTCTAATATTGCTTATATATGGAAATATTTTGATAGAATAATCCGTGTTTTCTTTAAGTTCACATAAGAGTTTGTACTACATGTTATTTTTTTTTAGTTTTTCATCATAAAAAAGGCGTTTATAATTTGCATGATTTTTATTATATTTTATCGGAAACAATGTATAATTTTTAAAGTTAAAATACAAATTCACCTTATGTAAAATTTAGGGTTTAAGAAAAATCTCCTATAAACAAAAATGACAACTTTTTAAGTCTTTAAATTTGTAGGGGTGACTAAAAAATATTTTATCGTTCATTGTCAACGGTTCGATCTATATTATTGTTTACGGTTAAATCGTTGACAATGAATGATAGAGGTTAAAAGTGGTTTTTTTTAATTATAAGGAAGTTTTTCTAAACTCTATATTTTTATAGGTGTGAATTTGTATTTTAACCAATTTTTGGATGTAGGTATTATATATAACTTTTTTTTAGTACAGGTATAATTTAGAATTTTCATCATCTACTAATTTTCTTATTAATTTGTTTTAAAATTTTTTTTAAAATTATTCAATACATATTCAAGACGAGAATAAATAATGTATTATATGAGTAAAGTTTTATTTGCAATAAATTATTTCTCATAAGTTTACAATCACTAAATATTGGCTTGAATTATTATTAACATGGCAATCTTTTGTGTGTATTTTATATATTTTTTTAATGCTTGTGTGTATTTTATATTGCATAGTGCATAGTCGGTAGAGTATTAGGAAATAAAAGTCAAATTCCAATAAAGCCTAAAGGAAGATGACAAAAGAAAGTTAAAATCCAAAGGGCAGAAACGTAAACACGTGAAATGAAAACCCGACCCGGCAAAAGAAAAGGATTTTTCTTTTCAAAGCGATATCCGTTGGCGCGTTTGCACAAATTTCAAAAGAATTAGCGCCATATGTTTAGGTTAGAATCATGGAACGAACCGTTCTTATTTGACGACGCTAGAGCCTTTTGTTCTCAAAGCCAAAACATCAAGCCCCAGAAACTCCAATCAGACATGGAGAGCGACGACGATTTTCACCTTTTGCCTCCCTCTCCCGTCCACTATCGAAAGCTTAAGCGTCTGAAGAAAGCAACTAAGCCCGCTCAAAATTCTCGTCCTTCCGTGTCTCCTACCAATTTCTCTGAACCCTTGGAGGACTCAAATGGCGGATCTGGGCCCCAACCCCCTGAATTACAGACTGGTTTGAGCGCGAAAAGGGTTCTTGAGTTTGATTCCATGGCCGAGGAACTCGACGGAAATGTTCCTCAGGAATCAGAGAACACCAACGAAGTAGTTGAAGATTTGAAAAACGACGAATCAGAGACAAAACGACCTGATTTCGAAGTTGGTGGAAACGTCGCTGAAGAGAGGGAACAAGCTGAGGATTCAACGATTGACGAATTAGAGACAAAACGACTTGGTTTTGAACTTGACGGAAACGTGGCTGAAGACAACAAACAAGATGGGGATTCGAAGACTGACGAAATGGATAGAAATCGACGTAGTTCAGATGTGTTTCCAGAGAAGAAAAAAGGAAAGAAGAAGAGGATTGAGGACGGTGATGGTAGTGGCAGTGGGAAGAAGACAAAGGAATCTGCCACCAATAAGAGAAAGGCCGAAAAGGTGCGTAATCAATTTCCACTTAATGGTTCTTAATTCTGATAAACTTGCTTATTCATTTACTACTTATGTGATTTACAGGAAAGACGAGAAACTCTTAAACAGCTTCGAGCCGACTCGCAAAGGCTTCTTCGAGGTATGGATATTTTCACTAGCTCTGATCTTTTAATATATTTTTATTTTGAGTTTTAATTAACTCTCTCTGTTCACCGTGATTTGGCTAGAAACTAGAGATGCAGCTTTCAAACCTGCTCCGCTGGTTCAGAAGCCAATTTCTTCGATATTGGATAAAATTCGCCAGAGAAAACTGGAGATCCTAAAGAAGTAGGTGGATTAGGTTTATGATTTTGCTTAGCAATTAGTATCCACTTTAGTTGGATTTTTATATTAGAATATACACTCATGGTTACTTGTATTGCAGAACTAGCGCTTCTTTTGAAAATATTGATGATTTTGTGGAGGATAAAGAGGCAAGTGATCAGGCAGAAAAAGCTGAACTAGAAGAAACTACAGCTACTTGCCCTGCTGCTGCTACTGAGATTGGCTTAAATACACTGCATATTGCCGAATCTAATGCTGCTGCAGAAAATCCAAGCTGTGAAAGCATTCCTTCTCCCACAGTAAGTGAAATAAATTCACTTAATTAGGGTTTTTTTGTTTGATTTTACAATTCCCTTTGGTATTTCTCCATCCCAAACTAACAAATTTTTTTTTTTTTTTTGGTTGGCAAACATAGAATATATTAATAAAAGAAACCAACAAACAGGGAATAGGTACTGGCAGTACCTATTAGAGAGTTTTCAACAGTATCAAATATCACTTACATCATAAGCTAACAAACCTAGCTTGAACAATCATACCTATAAGCTTGATAAGCACACCAACGGTCCACTATTCCCTTCAAAAAAAGAATATGTGAAACCTTTTATCTTACTCCTTATCCAAGTCCATACTTTTTAGTTAAGAAAATCTAATGATTTAGTTTTGGTCATTTACTCAGAGTGTGATATTTGTATCTGGTGTGACTATTTTTTAGTTACGAAATTTGATAAAATTGTATGAATTGAATCATTTGAATTTTGCAAGGATATATATTTATAGAAGAAATTCGATGTTGAATTTCATTAATTGGTTTATTTGGATGTGTGTTTCCATCATGTTGAGACACCTTTGCCATCTTAATTGTTGTCTCTATTGAGTTTCAGGCTACAGGTTCAGAATCTGACCATGCATTTCGAGCTCCTATTAGTGATACCCAGGTTTTCCATCTGCCATTTGCTTAGATGGTTGCCTTTAATTGTAGCTTTTGTATACTGATTGCTTGTTTCTCTGATTTCTAGGAACTCTTCTTGGATTCTGAAAGAAGTGATGCCAAAGATGAAGCTGTAAATGAGAGGTCTAATAATCCTTCAGAAGAAGTGGTTGCCCCATCAATGCTTGCAATGAACTTGCAACTTGATGCTGCTCCTCCTGATGATGATGAGTAAGTGTTTAAAATTTTCTTTTGTTTTTCTACAGATAGCGTCACTGACTATTCATCACCTTCAATCAAACTGTTAATTGTCAGTGTTCCCCAATAGGGATGATTTTGTTAATGCTGCTATGAAGCTAGTATTAAATGAACTATCTGGTTGTTACCATGGGTTGATATTAAGAAATACATCAATTAATTAACACTGGTATTTTTATCTTCGAAAACTCTTGCCATGACGTGTAAACAACTGATTGCTATGTGATAATGACCTGTGTATCCTTTTCTTTACAAATCACAATCTTTACAAATCACTATGGTGAAGGACTAGTTAGTGGTTACTTTTGCCTCCTATTCTAAAAGAAGTAAAATGACAACTGCTTCTTTTCTCCAGCTCTTCTGATGGTGAGGACAATGACAAGGAGAACATAAATCCACATTTATATGGATCAGTCAATTTGACTTTACCACCAAGCACTTCCACTGATCCTGTTAAGGCTTTTGTTGATGAAGAAGCAGAAGAGGAAGATGACAGTGATAATGACCTACAGCGTTTCAAAGATGATGAAGAAGGTGAAGAAGATGATGATGATGATATTGAGGAACTTAATGACATGATAGCAACTGGATATGAAGAAAAGCCCACTGATAGAGAAAAGCGTGACCAACTGCACCAGCAGTGGCTTGAACAACAGGATGCAGATGGAATGGATAATCTACTACAGAAACTTAATTGTGCTTCAAAATTGAAAGAAACATCAATTGAAGAAGATGAGGAATGTGAAGAAACTGAAAGTGAATCTGATGATGAAGCTGATGAAACCATTACTCCATTAGAAGGTATGAAGACCAAACTGAAAAAAGCCAAGCAGATGATCCCACTGATGTTTACAGATAAAGATGACAAATATATATCATCTGATGAAGAGGAAACTAAGGATAGACTAGCTAGACAAAGCCTTTATTATAAAATTGTGAGTTTTCACTTCTCAGCAACCTAAAATGACCACAGAAGCTCATTACCTCATCTGTAAATGTCTGCTAAAGTTTACTGTTTTTATGTTTTTACCAAAGTTCATTGCATTATTATCTTTGCATGCACTGAGGTATTGACTGTGACTTATTCTTATTATCGTAATGTACAACAGGAAGAAAAATCTAAATTTTTTTCACCAGCTGAGGATGATAGTAGCAGGGACGTTTTCAGTCGCATAAAGAGAGTCAATATTTTGCCTGATACCAAGAAAAGAAGATTAACTACATGTAAGATTTATTAGTTTCACCAAATTGCACAGTTAGCGAAGTTTATGCAATGTATATCAATTAGGCTTTCAGTGACCGTTTGGTTTTAAAAGATATTTTCAATTTTTATTTTATATTTTCAGTTTTAATTAAAAAATTATTACATTATTTTCTATTTTCTTAAATTTAGAGGAAACAATAAAAAAAAAGTTGCTCTATATTTTTATATAAACTTTTAAAAATAGAAAATAAGATTAACAGTATTGTAATTAGAAGTGAAAATGGTAAATTTGAAACTAAATGGCCCCTTACCTTATATTGTTAGAATACTGATGGTTCCTGTCGTCGATTTTCACTGCAGCCATCTTTGATATGCCACGGATTGGACAGAACATAAATATATCATCAACGGTAGGTTGGTTCGAACTTCTATATATCTGAACGGTTTCAACAATATACTTGAACCTTAGGAATGAGTTCTCTCATCGTAAATATTGCAGTCATCTTTTGTTGGTCGAGCTTCAAATCATTTTTTGCCCATTTCTCAAAAGCATGGATCATGCAAGGTCCGATCTTTTATATTTGGGCGAGATGACAGCAACAGCAGGACTTCAGCATCGATATCAGACGATTCTTCAGATACGGTAATGACTATCTGGAATAAACTTCGCAACAAACATTTAGAGAAGAAAATAAATGAATCAAGTTTCCTCACTTAGTTAAAATCATTTCATTCTCTTTGCAGTTAAGTTGAGAACAAAGCACTCAGTGTTAGTTTGTAATTAGATTTCTCAACAAGCATTTAGAAAAGAAAAGAAAATGAATAAATCAATCAATTAGGTTAAATAAATCAAACTTCTGTTATGATTTGAAATCATTTTATTTTATTTTTCTCTTAGAACTTATGCACAGAAAATTATTTTAGAACTCTTCAGTTGACTTTTCTATAGGTTGAATCGGATAATTCTGTTTAAATTTGTAGAAGTTTGATTTATTTCATTTTCTCCTCGTTTATTTAATTTCTTTTGTTATAACTGCTTGTTGAGAAGTTTATCTTTGGTCAGTTGCTGCAAAGTTTATATTATTTTGTTGGTTACAGTAGTTCCATCTCGTTCAAACCCAAATAAGAGATATAAGAAAATATAGCTTTACATTTACAAACAACTGTTATGTGCCTTTGAAAACTTGTCATTACTTTGAAGAGTTTGATTCGAAACACCATTTTAATTTTAAAAATGTGTATCCCAAATGCTTTATCATAATTTTACTAGCAATTTATTGATGGTGGACACTGCTATGCTTGCTTCTTGGTGAATTTAACAATGTCTTGAATGCGTTTCCTTCTGGATGAACTTAACAGATGCAAAAGGAGAGTCAACCACCAAAGGCTGTTCACGCCAAGTTCCAAAGAAATACACAGAACAAATATACTACCTCAAATTCCGCCTCTCAAAAATCAAATGTATCGCTTTTGGAGATATTAAAGAGGTCTTCACATCATGCAGAGATCTCTGTCCAGAATGCCGAAGTTCTACCAAAGGAATCAGTATTTGAGGCATTCAAGTTGGTGAAGAAATCAATCAGAACGGAGGCAAGATTTTGATGGAAGTTTTGATCATATTCTTATGGCTATTGGTTAACCTTTCATCAATTCTCTTATGATTTGTTTCAATCCCAAAAATAATTTGATAAAGATTAGCATTTCCCATTCTTTCTATATATGTTTTGGCTTTGTTGGTGTGTGTTCAGGTTTATGGATACAGCAAGTTTGATAATTGATATTTTTTTATATAATTAATAATTAATATATATATAAAATGTTTATAACTTTTACATACAAAATTTAGTTTAGCTCTGTTTATGTGTAGATTGAAAATTTGACAAAAGACTAAATTGAGGTATTTTTAAAAAGAACTTCAATTTTTTATTTTTAAAATGGGTTATTTTTGTATGAAATAAGAACATCTGCGGCAAGAGCTTCTAAAGCAACTCTTGAGGGAAAATTTGCCCACCAGCTAGCAAAAGTATGAGTAACAATATTGATTTCTCTACGAGGAAAGAAACAATTGGATTCTAGTACCATATTGGTTATTTCCTATTAAATGAGCTCAGGTAAGAGCCATCTCAATGCAAAAACTTCAGCCAATAAAACAGACATGAGTTCCGGTTCCTCTCTTGTTGCGCCCGCATAACAATCCCCATTAGTATCCCAAACAACCAACCGCAACCTATTGAAACATAACCACAAGAGGCATCAATATTTTTGGAGGCATATTTTCTTTGCATAAAAATATTTTTTGATTTAATTTATAGTATTATTAGCTTGAATTAATGTATTGTGCCTGTGCAACAATCAATATTTTGATTTTTTTTTTGTCTCCAATACAAATGACTCAAATTTAAATTAAATTTGTTTGCCTTTCATTTTATCATCAAATATATCTAAATGGATTTTCTAATACTTCTTTTCTCTTACCTTTATTATCTTTTTTTTGTTACATTATTCATCAAATATTTTATTTTCTTTATTTGTTTCCATCTCTTTTCCTCTATTCATTTTATATTTTAAAAAATGGGTGTCAAGTAGTTATTCTCGAATCTAGATTTTGGACATGATACCAAGCTATCATCCCTCACACTTTTATATCTTATAAAGTAGTACAATATATATCATTTTGTAGAGTATTCTTTCGTGTTGTTTGTTTAAAAACATTTCTTTATTCAAATATGATAATTGATAATTGATACTCCAAGAGGACAAGTATTATTGTTCAAAAATATAATACCATAGTTGTGAGATTTCATAGTCATGAAGACTGCACGATTGCACACATGCAAATTCCGAAGCCAACACCTGGCAGAAAGTTGGAATGAAATGGCTATGAAAAGTTGAAGTCGAGTCGATCACGAAAAGGGTAAGCTAACTATATTGATTGATTAAATATTAATATTAAAAATAATTTTTAAAAAATATATTTATGATGGCTTTTAATAATGTTTTTTTGTTTATCTTTTTTTGGGTTTGACTCTGGGAGTTATTATAACATGTTCAAATGCATAAACATTAATAATTGGATTAATATTTAGTAAAATAATAATAATAATATTCAATTAGAGTATCAAAAATATTAAGTGATAAAAAGATTATGTTTGAGTTTTGGGAATGAAAAAATTATAAAAAACGAATATATGTAGTTAAACCTAAAATAAACTAGTTAGTGGTCGGAAAAAATACATAATTTATACTAAAATCCCAATAAAGTAATGAATCTACAAAAAGAAAATCTTAAAACATATACTAAGAAAATAGTTTTCCTAATGAATGTTTAAGATACATGTTAACAAAACACAATGTGTATAAGCAATTCGTTAAAATTATGTTAGACCTATCTGAAAAATTTACTCTTAACCTGAATTAACGTTAATCTTAAATAAAAAATTTAACTTTAATTTCTTCTATACCATATTAGAAAACCGTTTAAAAAAAATTACTAACATTAACCACAATGGGACGGATCATGGATGGCATGGTATTTGATAAAATGATTGAGCTGAAAAGAGGAAGATTGCGTAACTTGAAGTAGTTACTACTTGGTATTAACATTTGTTTTTCTTCCTTTGCCTTCTTTCTCTTGACACATCGGAATTGGAATAGCCAACAAAAACAAAAGCAAAAATCTTCACTACTCTCTAACAAAACGTGATCACTTCTTCTCCGCGCTCTCCACTCTCTGGCCACCGCCATAGCACTCCACCAATATTCTCCGTTATGGACAACTCCGGTTTGTCCTTTCTCTCACTCTTTCACTCTCTCAATTTACACTCACTCTCCTTTGCAAATCTCTGTTCAGTTTCACAATAATAATTCGAATCTAACCATAAAACCTTGCTGCTTTCACTTGTTGAGAGTTCGCGAAAATTCTCGCTTCCTACGCTTCAATTTGTGCGTAAACACATCGATTCAGCGTTTCTCTGCGTGCTGCTTACAATTGCCGCGGCCTATTTTTGCTTTCATTTTTTTTTTTGGATTATTTTTCTATGATTATATTATGGTTTTTTAGACCTAACACTGATCTATGGCGATTATATAGTATCGAAGTGTGTGGTTATACTTTGAAATTGCTTTGTTCTGAAAACAACTTGAACTTAAATTCTAAGATGCGAGTGAGGAGCTGTGTGTAGGAATTCCTTGAGAGGTTTAATGGTTTTGATGAATCCTTTAAAATTCTGTTTATGAGCAACCTTTTTTATCGTCTTTGTATTTCTCTATTTATTTTGATCTGCAAAATCTTAGTGAGTTCTACGTCATGTGTCATATGTTGATTATTGGATATACTGTGCTACACCTGGTTCAATGAACCAGTCTTTAGAAGTAAAGTCTAAAAGAGGCACATGTGTAAATTTTGGAAAACGAAAACTGTGGACAGCGATATGATCTTTAAATGACTCTGTAATAAGGTGTTTCAATTTAATTGGTGAACGTGATGCATGTGGCAGGAAATCCTCAAGATGCGGTTGTGCCACCAGTTGAAGGTGTTGCTGGAGGTGGTACAGCTTATGGTTGGAATGACGGCACCGTCCAAGAACTGAGTCATCTCAAGGGATCCATTGACCCTACTGAAATTCCAACTAGGGATTTAGTGCATGTATGGTGTATGCCAAGCACAGCAAACGTTGGACCTCAAGATATGCCCCGGCATTTGGAGCATGTTAGTATTTTCATCTTATTGTATTGCGGTGGCTTATATTCTTACCTGTCTTCTTTAACCTTATGGTGTTTTATTTCTAAATTTGCAACCCCCTTTATATACATAATTACATGTTTTTGTCAGCATGAACCTGCCTATGGCTGTTTATGAATAGGAACTGCATGAATAATGATTGAAATTTTGTTTTTTTCACAATTTATCACCTATGATAATCACTTTTAAATTGACTCTTTTTACATTTATATTTACAGAATTCCATGCTTATCTTAACTTAATGCATGCTTCAGCAGCAATGCTGCTAGTCAAAATGATTTGGATTTATTATACTGTTCATTGCTGCATGAGCCTGGCATGCCCATGTTTAGTTCTAAGAAGTTAAGGATATGGGTGGAATATTACTTAATAGATGCACTCATGACTTTTATTTTTGGAACCTTAAAGTTCTTTGCCTTGGATTTGAAATTGGAATCTTACATGAAGTTGTAGAATTGTATTGGACTGTAGAAATTATAAATTATAAATCATGTGATTTTGCTTTTGATGTGGAGGTTTTTGCCTTATCTTGTAGATAAACATGCTGGCTGCCAGAAATGAGAGGGAGAGTGTGCAAATAGCCATCCGACCAAAGGTTTCATGGGGTGGTTCTGGTGTTGCAGGGACTGTGCAGATTCAGTGCAGTGACCTTTGCTCCACATCGGGAGACAGGTTGGGTTTTTCTTGTTGTATGAAGCAAATATATGATTTACTTCTATTTTAAGCTGACCTCTGTTTTGGCAGACTGGTTGTTGGAAAGTCGCTACTGTTGCGGCGGGTGGTGCCCATTTTAGGTGTACCTGATGCCCTTGTTCCCCTTGATCTTCCAGTCAGCCAAATAAACCTATTTCCTGGGTACTTGCCTGATTGACTTTTTTTCTTGGCTTTTTTCCTAGTTCTGTGTGCACAAGATGCTGGGTAGTTGCTTACTTTTCAGTTTCAATCTGTTTTTGGCATTCTCTTACTTCTCAGGGAGACTACTGCTCTTTGGATATCAATTGATGTTCCAAGTTCTCAACCTCCAGGACAATATGAAGGAGAGATTCTCATAACTGCTATAAAAGCAGATGCAGAGTAAGCATTTTCTTTACTTCGTATTCTGTGTTTCCCCATTTGATTCACAACTTCTCTTTGTTGACTGAACTTTGTCAACATCAACCATTGTGCAGTTCTCCTGTTCAAAGTTTGAGCAAGGTTGAGAAACAACAATTGTATGCTGAGCTAAAGGGTTGCCTTGACATTGTTGAGCCCATTGATGGAAAAGCATTAGATGAAGTGGTGGGTTATTTTTCACTTACTGTTTACTCTGGTTGACCTTGGTGTTATTATGGAATTTTCATGTAAGCATCTCACTTTTAGGTTGAAAGGGTGAAATCTGCAACTACATCTTTAAGAAGGATTCTTCTGTCTCCATCATTTTCTGAATTCCTTTCAGATAACGGATCAGCAGATGTAATGGATGAGGATGCCATTTCAAGTCTCTCTCTACGGGTGAAGTTAAATCTGACTGTCTGGGAATTTGTTCTTCCTGAAACTCCTTCACTCCCTGCTGTATTTGGTGTATCCTCCGCCCATATTAAATGTCAGAGTCAGACAAGTAAACCAACTACCAACCCATTATATTTTATTTATGGGAAATGTTATTCAGCTCCCTAAGAGCCCTAGTTACTGAATTAGAAATGGAAAGTTTTCATTTAAAATTGTCATGAATAAAGTTCTCCATTATTTTCAAGGTAGGTTGAACGCAATTTCCAATAAAAACTTTATACTTTCGATTCCTTTAAGAATACCCTTAGGGAATTGGTTAAGAGGAGACCCTTTAATTATTTCTTGTAACACTAGTGTTAAAAATAGCTGATTTTTATGTTGTTTCAGTTGTGTATTAAGCGCTAAAAACTTATGGCATACTAGTTATACTTAAAGCAAACTCTTGGAGTGAAGCATATTGCCAGTTTTTTGCTCAATTAGTTCTGCATATTTTGTATCTTCCGTTCACTGGTGCACTTTGAGTCAACATCTTTGTGAATGTAGGAAAGTTTATTTGTTGCCCACTTTGTTATGTCCTTCACTGTACATTAGATATCTGATACTGTAATCGAGGATCGCTTTGGCGTTCAGCAAGGGACAGCTGAGTGGTATGAAGCATTGGATCAGCACTTCAAATGGCTTCTTCAATATAGAATCAGCCCCTATTTTTGCAAATGGGCTGATGGTATGCGTGTTTTGACATACACTTCTCCATGGCCAGGTATTTTTCTGAGGCGATGTGTGTGCTTGACAGAATCCATTCCAAAAAAAGATATATAGTTTTACTGAAATTTCCCCTCTTATCATTGTAGCGGATCATCCAAAATCAGATGAATATTTTTCAGATCCACGGTTGGCAGCATATGCTGTGCCATATAGACAAGTAGTCCCCGGGTATACAGTCAGTTGTCCCCGTTCGCTTCTGTCAGGTATATTTACGATGTAAACTGATGAGATTCAACCCACCTGTTGATGTGCCACAGTAATGATGCGGCGAAGGATTACTTGCAGAAACAAGTTGAGATATTGAGAACCAAGACTCACTGGAGAAAAGCTTACTTTTATTTGTGGGATGAGGTATAAACATATGTGCTACCATTTGGAATACAATAGGAACTCTGTCCTGGTATCATATTTTAGTTTAGTTTTCTACCTTCATCTTAACCCTGGATAGGATAGTGATACTTAAAATCAGGCAAACTACTATTGCTGGAGTTGGTGGTTAGTTTCTTTCATGCTTTCCCGCTGAGCAAAAATTTTGATAGCTTCATTATATTTTATGTCTAGGTTGTTCAACTATTAACCTGATAAGCTGATTTTCTTTCATACTTTTTTCCAGCCACTGAATATCGAACAGTATGATTCCGTTCGTAATATGGCCAGTGAGATTCATGCTTATGCTCCAGATGCTCGTGTCTTAACTACTTACTACTGTGGTATGTGTTATCTACCTAGAATTGCCTTTAACAACCTAATATCTACAGCCTTATGTGTAGACTACATGATAGTTTTCCCCTTATTTAGCAAATAAATTTTTCAGAATAACTGCAAATGTTTCAGATTGGATAGCTGGAACTGGTATCATCCTGGTGTTTTTCAGTTATTTGATCTAAGAATAGTTTTACTAGGGCTATGACAGATTCTTTCTGCTTGTTATATGATATGGAAATATCCAAAAATATCTTGTCATATCTAAGATAATCTCTAGTTGCCTTATATGATTATCTCTTAAGATGGGTTTCAATATTTCTTTTTATTATTTTGATTTGTTTTCCACTTTTCCTAATTAGATATGATAATGATTAGTATAAATATGAGATAGTTCTCCAGGTTTATGAACACGTTTAGTATTTAATACATTGTAATACTCTCAGTTACTATCAATTATTATTCCATTCTTTTTCATCTCCCTTCCTCCCTTACCCCCAAAATTCATAATTTCATCACTGCAGAATTTTTCCCAGTTTGATCTTAATTATTACTACATGAAAAAGCATACATTTCTTGTTTATGGCAAACTGAACTTTATAATAAGATTTTAGTAGAATGGAATAGCTTGTTTACTGGCTCGTCCTTAGGGTTAAATATTTGACCTGTCGCTAATGCTTTGTTTGGTTTGAGAGAGAAAATAGGAGGATAGAAGGAAATAAGAAGGAAAGAAATAGGAGGGTGAGAAAGAGAGGAAATATGACAGAAAAGAATGTTGTGTGAATAGATAGATAGAAATAAAAACAAAAGAAGTGAAAAAGTTACTCCTTCCGTTACCTTTTATAAGCCCTTATTTTCAAAGGCACACAGTTTTAGGAGAGAATTATTGTTTTGATTTTATAAAAAACAGTTTTATTTTTTCAATTGTATCCTCATTTAAAGTCAAACTTCATCATCCTATATTAATTGTATAAGTTTGAAAGCATTAAATTCTTAAGGGTAAATTAAGAAAAAATACAATAAATGCTTCTAATTTTTTTGTAGGGACTTATAAAAAGTAATAACGTTTTTTTGTTTTAGGGGCTTATAAAAGGTAACGGAGGGAGTATCTTTCACTTGTTTGGTTTGGATGACTAGAAAGTGAGTGGAATGAAATGAATAAATGATATAATAAAATTAATTAAAAATTAAATTTAAATATGAAAAATCTGGAAATCTTTCTTGTAGTTTTGTTATTGATATGAATTTAGTTATTATTTAATATTTCTTTTTTAACATTATAAAAAATAAATTTAACTTTTGAAAAATAAAATTGAACTTTTAATTTTCTTCCAAATGAGATAAGTTTTTTCAGTATTGATCCCACATTTTATATTTCTTTTCTTTTTTTTTCCCAGTCAATTAAACAAATCAAATATATTAATTCCTCTCTAATTACTTCTTCCTTATTTCCATCCTTCCAATTTCACCCCAAAAAACAAAGTTTAATCTTCTTGGTTGGCAAATTCTGAGTTCAGAATCAGATTGTGCTAAACAGTAATCCATATTGTGCTGTGCATAGCAGGGAAAAGAGTATCAGTGTATCACAATCTATATGTGTTTATATGCACCCAATCATCAATTGGCTTTGTTGATTATTGCTTTTACTATATGTTTCTGTTGATTGTGGAACACCCTTATATATTTCATATATTCTTTGATACATTAATTAAAAATTTTGTCAGCTTTCTCCACCTTGTCCATTCGTTAACTTGTAGTTGATTTTTTTTTTGTTTTAATGCAAATATCTTACTATATGATTCTTGTTTTATGTAGGACCCAATGATGCACCTCTGGCACCTACTCCATTTGAGGCTTTTGTAAAAGTTCCAAGTTTTTTGCGCCCTCATAATCAAATTTATTGCACAAGGTACTACACTATATTGTCTTATACACTATTTTTTTTTTCATGTAACTTCAGGCTATTTACTATTTCCTTATTTGTGCCTATTCTTAAACAAGGACTTGACAAAAGAAATATTGGAAGTTATCTTTCTCCTTTCCATTTATTCAAGAGAGATAAATTTTGGAATTGGTAGATACTATGGTATATTGTGTTTCTTTATGATTTTATGAGATTTCTTGTCATCTATTATTTTATTTTCTTGTTGGTTATTTTAACTGCTTAAGAACTTAAGGACTTTCATATAAATGTCTTTTTTCCAGTTTATACTGCTTATTTTATTTTCTTGTTGCTATTAAATTCAATTTTTAATGTATGAATTTAAAGTCCTATCTGTCCTCTCTTGCCTTTGTACGGCAATGCAATTTCTAGTTGTTACTGGATGTTCCTTAAATTAGGTACTGAGACTCTGTTTATAGTGAAACATTTTTTGGAATCTCAATTTATGGCATTTGTTTGGTGAAGCAATTTTTAAGATCTCAGTTTATAGTTGATACACAATACATGAAAATGTTACTTGCATTAAATTCAGATACCATCATATCTTGCTCATTTTTGTTGGACTTTCTTGTGTAAAATGGTTGGCCTCATGGCCTGTGTTGTTTAGATGAGAGGTTTTGTGCCTCTCCCCATTTTTACCGCCCATATCTTTGTTTTGTGATTCACTTCCATATCCATATGCATTACTTAAAAGTGTAACTTCAGTTAGGTTACTGATCTATTGTATTATTTTTGGATACCTTGTGGGATTATTATTTATCATTGTTTTGTGTTATTTCCTGTCCTCGCGAATAGATTTTACAATGGTGAAAATAAAATAGGGAAGAAAGGGAAAAAAGAAGTCTTTTATTATTAAGCATGCTAAGAAATTGAATGTGTCTTTGCAGTGAATGGGTTCTAGGCAACCGAGAGGACCTAGTTAAGGATATTATTACTGAATTACAACCAGAGAATGGTGAGGTAATAAAAAAGTTTCATTCTTTTTCTCTACTTCTGTGATTTGGTTTGTGCACTAATTTCTGTTGAGTCGGTTGATATTCATTATTCCTCATCAACATCGTTTGAACAAAATCTCTAAAACATATGTGAACATTCTTATAGGATGTATGATTTTTCATAATAATGATGGCCTAACTCTTAAGCTTAAGTCTACCTGTTTACCGAGGATCAGCTCCATATTCCTTTCTTGGTTGGTTTTTCTGTGTCTGCCATGCTCTGGGTTCTGGAGACAGCACTAGCATCCAAGTATTAGGATAGATGTTTATATACTTGTTATTATCATAGTTTGGACCTGCTTCCCAGTTTATTTCCTTTGAAACTTTAGTGTATTATTCCTTTGAAACTTAAGAAATTTGATTTTATGGCTCACATGCACACACACATCTGCACAATGTCTATAGCAGAATTTTCCCGTGTTAATTGTGATCTACAAATTAAATATTTGTGAAAGATCTCAGGTGCTTCGTAAAACCTGAGATGAATTCTTTAGTTGAGTTTGAACTCCTATTTTCTTTCATTCTCAAATAGTCGACCATAATACACTGATGAAATTCTATCATGTTTTTCTCACTCTCGGACAATTTTTTGGTTAATGATGGTGATATTCACCAACAACGGAGAAAAGTCTAGTTATCTTAAGCAGGTGTGTAAGTAATTGGTCCGTTTCACTGAATATTTATTCAGTTCTTATGTCTAAGTAAGAATTTGCAAGTTGAATACAAGAAATGTTTGTTATGTATATGCACAATGGCAAATATCCCACAGCAAAAGAACGAGTGATGCATAGTACAAAACAATGCATATTAATGCAGAGCTACTCTTATTTGCTCATTAGAGGCAAGTTGTTTTGGTTGCAGGAATGGTGGACGTATGTCTGTATGGGACCATCAGATCCTCATCCAAATTGGCATCTTGGAATGCGAGGCACTCAGCACCGTGCTGTCATGTGGCGTGTGTGGAAAGAGGGCGGCACAGGATTTTTGTACTGGGGAGCCAACTGCTATGAGAAGGCAACTGTAGCCAGCGCAGAGGTGATTCTGTTGCTTGTTTATGCTACCCTACTTTCGAAAAGGATGTACTTGTTACAACTTGTTATATACTCCATAGATATTTTGATTATTTTCCAACAACCAATATAATTTTTGTGGACACAGATAAAATTCAGGCACGGGCTTCCCCCTGGTGACGGAGTTCTATACTACCCTGGTGAGGTGTTTTCTTCTTCTAATCAACCGGTGGCTTCTCTTAGACTTGAGCGCTTACTTAGTGGCTTGCAGGTAGAATATTTACGCTTTCCTCATAATTTTTCAAGTTATTCTCAGCGTATATATATTTACGCTTTCCTCATAATTTTTCAAGTTATTCTCAGCGTATATATATTTTGGTGAAATATTATTTTTATGGCATGTGCTGACATAAGTTATGAGTTTTCATTCTGATCTTAAATTCATTGTTTTGTGCCTTTATTTAGGACATCGAATACCTGAGACTATATGCTTCAAGATATGGTAGGGACGAAAGTCTTGCACTTTTGGAGAGGACAGGAATGTACTTTGGTCCTGAGCGTTACACATTTGAGCACATGCCAATCGATGCAATGAGGGGACAAATATTCAGTGCCTGTCGTTCATGAATAATGTATGTTTTTGATACTGCATGGTTTGAGTGTTTCATTTGGCGACTGCTAAAAAAACAGGCTTCAGCATCCAATTTTCAAGGATGCGCCAATTGACATGGTGCCGAGTGAGACCTTGGTGTATCACACGCTGCAAGATTAGAACTCTGTAGATACGGAATGTGACATATATACTTATATATTCACACACATTTGAACGTAGTTAGATGTTAGAACCGTTGTTGATTGCCAAAAATGTGCCTTTCGTACATAGGATCAATAAATCAATAATCAATTACGGTTAAAGTTTCAATGCGAGGATGTAATATTTTCGTAGAGCAGAAAAAGTTAGAAAGACATTTTTAATACTATCTACTACTCCCATCAGTTTTTCCACAAGACTTTTTTAACTATATTACATAAATTAAGAAAAGAAATTAAAATTAGTTGATGCAATATTTTGAAATTTTATTGTTCGTATTCTAAGTTTATTTAAAATTAAACGGTAGTTTATATTGTAAAAAAATTCAAAAGTTTATTAATTACAAACGGTGAATAGGATAAAAATATAATGAGTAAACTTTAATTCAAATTGTTAACTTTCCCTTCTACCGTTAATAATTGTATGTGTCATTAATATTTTATGACAGCTTTTAAAAACCCCGATAAAATATACGAACTTTGAATTTTTACTTACACATTTCATCAAACATTTAGCGGTTATGTTCCATCTCAATTTATACCTCTTCTTGAGTTTCTCTACCAAGTTTCACTTCCTCACCCTGTAAACCAATACCATGTTAAATAAGGTGTGTATCTAACAGGAATTCACTCCCAATCTTTACCTTACTATTGCCTATGTTCAAAGGAATTTGAATAAATATCTGACAGTTATGCCATAAAAACAGTTGCATAGTTAATATTCTTTTTTTTTTGGTGAAAGCATAGTTAATATTCTAAACAGCTAGTAAGCATGAAACATGTGGGTCAAAAAAAACACCACCACAACCAGCATAAACTATATGGGCTACACAACCGTAAGGTGTAATGTAACATTGTCAAGTAATAAGTAATATTGTAAAACTGCTCATGTTCATCAATCTCGTTATAAGCCTCTTGCAAGATGTTTTTGTAAAACGTATGTTATGAATAACACCACTCAAGTACTGCCCTCATTTAATTGTAACAAAGCCATAACTCCAAAATACATTCATTTATAATGAAAATTCATATCCATCGCTATTTCTACTGTCCAACTTAATATCCAAAAATAGTTTAAGGATGCTGGAACGAAAGTAAATCTTGCATTAGTTGGATTTAATAATAAAAAAATATATATCCAAATTTCCCCGGCCAAAACTCTCCACAAGAACAAAACTCATCCTTGAAGTGGTGAAATCAGTTTGTATCTCGTACAATCATCTCTGTAAATGGTTTATGAAAAACCTTAGAATATTTGGTGATTGCCACAATTATTGTGGGGTGGGAGTTGTTTCAGGTTTTATGTTTGGAGGAGAAACCTAGGGAAATATAAGTTTGGCCATAATGAATGTGAGTGGAGATGAGGTTTATTAGAGGTTGTTAAAGATCATCGTAAAATATTAATGTGGTATATATGTTGTTCACAACAAGAAATAAGGATTATTCAAACCCTAGAGAATTTTCCTAGGAAAAGTAGGTTTATTAGCTTAATTGTGTCACTTGAATTACAATGTGAGCCTATAGACTATATTTATACAATACTGAAGTAAAGGGGTAAGGGAGAGTCCAGGGCCAAGCGCGGTAAGTGAGATAACCGCTTCTGGCGGGGTAATGGAGAGTTGTTACCTGCTAAAGTAAAGGGATGAAGGGGTACCGTGGGGCCCCTTTGACCCAGGAGGGAACAAGAGCCCCCGAGTCACGAGCTCTAGGTGTAAAGCCGAGCGGAGTGATTAAGTGCTTGGGTGGGATACCTCCATGTTGGATGTCAAGCGAAGTTTTGTCCTGAGTATGTATGAGTCGATATCGAATGATCAAATCCGAGCGATATCTAGTCTTGAACTTTTGTCATTTCTCCGTGAGATGAGCCGTGTCGTACTTGTCTTATTTGTTATTGTGGCGGGCCACGTAAAAAACCTCTAGGGGGAAACCCGATGGGAAAAACCCCTCGAGTAGGAAAAAGAGTGTCCATGCTATATTCGATGATAATACATTTTTACGTATTTTAGGGGACCTCATTAAAAAACCTCTCGGGCGAAAACCCACTGGGAAAAAACCCCCTCGAGTAGGAAAAAGAGCACCCTTGTTGCATTCTTTTAAATGATATTCTTTAACTCTTCAAGTCGGTATGCTCATTTACTGACGACTTCTCTCACCCGGTGTAAGCCTTCCTATTTAATTGTTAGTTTTAAATCTCTTTTTCGAAAGTGTTGTGGTCCGAGTGGTGTTTCTTCCTCGTCGTACTATGTTCTTCTAAGGAAGGGCTCTTCCTAGTTTTTTTCACGGAAATTATTACACCTACTTTGTAGCTGGAATGACATGGTGCCTCGTGGTTGACACTTGGAAATTTATTGCTCTGAGACTTGGGGTTTTGTCGTTACTAATGAATTTGCCGAGTGATGGGTTGCTGTTACTCTTGTGCTGCTTACTCGGAGTTTTAGGACCTTATTTTCCATTATTCTGAAGGAGATAATTTTGATTCCCTCAAGCAAGCGTATCTCATTCGAGTTCTACGACACAATTTTCATTTTCTCTGGAGTGAGCATATCTTACTCGGATTCTTTTGTCATAATTGTAGTTTCCTCTGAGGGCGAGCGTATCCCACTCGGACTCTTTTCTTGTAATTGCTGTTTCCTCCAGAGCGGGCGTATGTCACGCGGGTCTCGCATACTTGACCTATTTTTAAGTGTTGAGAATTGTCTCGGAGTGAGCGTGTATCACTCAGGTTTCTCGTACTTAACGTATTTTTAAGTGTTTAAGAATCGTACCGGAGTGAGTGTGTATCATCAGGTTTCTTATACTTAACGTATTTTTAGGTGTTGAGAATCGTATCAGAGTGAACGTGTATCAATCGGGTTTCTCGTTTACTTAACATATTTTTAAGCGTCGAGAGTCGTGCACCGAGTAAACGTATATTACTCGGGTCTTTCATTTGCTTAACGTATTTTTAAGTGTTTGAGAATTGTACCGGAGTGAGCGTGTATCACTCAGGTTTATCGTACTTAACGTATTTTTAAGTGTTGAGAATCGTATCGAAGTGAGCGTGTATCACTCGGGTTTCTCGTTTACTTAACGTATTTTTAAGCGTCGAGAGTCGTGCATTGAGTAAGCATATATTACTCGGGTCTCTCATTTTTAACGCATTTTTAAGCATCGAGAGCCGTGCACAAAGTAAGCATATATTACCCGGGTCTCTAGTTCTTAACGTATTTTTAAGTGTCAAGAGTCGTGCACCGAGTAAGCGTATATTACTCGGGTTTCTCGTTTTACAAGGCATTTTTATAAGTATTTTTTTTGACAAATGAGAAGAAAAAAGAGAGATTATAAAAATGATTAGCAACAAAAGTCTTGTGATCAACCCTACGAACAAGGAGACTAGGGGATGTAACCGAAAAAACTAATCTAAACTACCTTTTAGGCTCATCCTAGTTAAATAATCAACACATATATTAATATTTCGAAAGATCTAAGCAACTTGGGTGAACCAATTTCGACTCCCAATCAAATGATATTCAATATCAGCTCCTTGTTAGGGTAAAGATCATCTATAATATTGGTTCAGAGATTTAAAAAATAAAAATTATTAAAATCGTAATGAGAATATGAGATTGTATTAAAAGGGTGAAGAAAATGTCAAAATTTTATTTACTTTTAATTCTTCCAACTTCTTAACATTCTTTTACACACACATATATATATATATATATATATATATATATATATATATATATATATATATATCGACTAGCATTCTTTTAATTATAAAGCAATGACGAAAGAAGTCTTCATACAAATTGTCGAACAATGAAGATTGGGGATAATGTGTCCTTCGTTTGTGTTCGCTAGCATGTTCCCTCCGCCTCTACTACAATTACTTGTCTATATTATGAAATATTAATATTAATTTTTAATTTTTTATATAACTATTTTTTTTAATTACATACTAAATAGATTCTTAAATAGCTCTATAGATATAAGAAATGGAAAATTAAATCATCCATCAAATTTTCAGTTCTTTTTTTGACCGTTGAAAAGAGAAGAAATTTCTGGTTTATGATTAACTAAATAAATAGTTAAATAGCTCACATAATTGTATTGATTAAATTAGTAGTGGACCCTCTGAGTTCAGTTCACATGACACGAGGAAAAGAAAAGTAGCCAAAAAGATAATCAAAATTGAAATGATTACTCTTTCAGATTTTTCCTTTTTCTTTTCTTTTTGACATTATGCAAACTGCACTGCAAGCAAGCGTAGGGTCATCACACCTTACAGCTGTGTGTCTCTTCGTCCCATCAACCTTATACATATTATGTTCTCAAAATTACACTCATTAGGTGCGTGTTTCCCAAGATTTTTTTAAAATATTTAAAGCATATTATAATCTATCGAATTATTTTTATAAGAAAAAATTATAATAAAAATCTTTAAAATATTTTATTTCTACTGGACACTCACTCTTTTTTAATTAATCTTTTGATTTTTTCTAATTTCATAATTTTTATATTTATCTTCTTAATTTTAAACTTTTAAAGCTTTTTTTATACCATATAAACAAATTAGATTATTATTCAAATATCAAATAAATTTTAACATGAAGAATTCAATTATTAAAATAAAAACTTATACAGATAAGTTATTTTCTTACATGTTTATCAAATATTCTCCAACAAATTTATAAACAGTTATTGGTTTTCTTTTTGCTGGGTGTTTATTTGATAATAATAGAATATTACATTATTCCTTCGAATCATTTTACAAAATTTATGTGTTAAGAAAGTTAATTAATTTAGTTAAAATCATTAAATTTGTTTAAAAAAAGTTAGTTAATTTAGTTAAGAAAGTTACTTTTATGGTGATTATAACTTTGCATTTAACTTTCTTTTCTTGTTATCAAATTATCATGAGAGAGATAAATAATGTAATTAATGTATTTTATTTTTGTTATTTTAATTCTAAGAAAAAGCTATACATTAATATGGATATTTTAGTAAAAACTAATTGATAGTATAGAAATTTAAAAAATAGTCTTATATTAAGTGATAAAACTTTTTTAATAAAAAGTCTTATATTTAAGAGAGGTAGAATATATTGCTAACATTATAAATAATTATATAAATTATAAAAATATGTTAGGTATGATTTTAATTTAACATCAAAAATTGGGTTCATATCCAACAGAAAAATCTTTAAAAAAATTTTTTAAGTATTATACATAGTTATTTATATACTTAAAAAGTATTTTTTAAAAAAGTTTTAAAGCTGACAAAAGAATTTTTTTAAAAAAGAAAGTTGATTCAACACGTCTCCAATTTATACTAAGTGTCTGTTTTTATATAGTTTAAAAATAAGATTTAAAACATTAAGAAATCTAATTATTAATATTAATCTTTTATGTCGTTTGAGATAATCAAAACTCTTTAAAATAACAAACCTTATATAATTTGATACTTTCAAACTTATAAACAAACATACTATCAGTATGTTTGGTAAACATGTTAAACGGAGCTTTTCTCCGTTAAGTAAAAGCAGATTTTTGATCCTACGGATTGATAGAATTTTGATTGTCTCAATTTCCCCAACTACAAACCAAACGCCCTATGTAATTTTCCTTGAAAACTATTTTTTCTCCTCTCCTCTTCTCCTCCGTCATAAACTTCTTGATTTTGGAGCGCGGTTACATGGGTTACTTAATTGGAGAATTTTTAAACACTAACTTATCTTTTTATTTTAATTAAATCTATTTACTTAATTGGAGACTTTCTAGACACTAACTTATCTTTAAGTGAGAACTTCTCTGCCCAAAAATTGGTGTAGCCTCATTTTCATAGTGTTACAGCGTATTTGTATAAACGTGTTGTAGTTGGAAACGGAGGTTTAAAAGTAGGAAATTTTTTTTTTCCAATCAAATAAAATTTTAACTATCATAAATAATATAAAAGATTAATATTCGCTTTTAATTTTTTTTATTTCATAACTCTTCTTTTCCTACAATACTTGGATACTTGCTTTGTTAGAATATATCTTCACTTTAGAGTTGGACAGAAATCATGTGTGCTCACTTCTATAATCAACTACATGTGTAATCATTGTAAAGGAATAAGGCTCATCTTAATTTGTGTCCTTACTTTCAGGAATTAATAGTTCTATTTATATTTATATACAAATCATGTTGAGATTTTTTTTAAATCATGAGAAGTGATATTTTTATGGTTAAATTAGTTCTTTGTCCTGTATTTTCTTAATTTTGATTTTAATTTTTTTAATCTTTTAAATGTTTCAATCTGATTTATTTTTTTTAGTTTCATTCAATCTTGTATCTTTAAATATTTCGTTTCGGTCTTCTCAAAGTGTTCATTTTTACCTAAACATTACTATAAAGAAAAACATTTGACATCTACGTAGTATTAACGACGTTGAATACTTGTCAATGGCATCCAATCAATTTCATAAAATAATTACGAGGATCAATTTAAATTATGAATACCAATGTTTAAATACATTTTCTTAGGGGCGTCTAATTTCGACGTTATTCGTGCAAACCCGAGATACTCGATTTTAAAAGTAAGAATGAATCGATTTGTAACGGATTTTTGGGTAAAAACAGGTCATTTAAATTGTTTATTGTGACTAAGAACGGACGAGTTCGGGTTTAAAAAATTAAACTCAATGATATTCATACCTGACCGACAACTACTAGGAATATCATGTAGTTGTTTTCTTTACTGATTTCTGATATATATATATTGACAATACTTTCTTTAAGATTGGTCTTTCTGTGGTCAACCTGAAGTCATATATGAGTTTATCATCAAATCATCATATTTTGAATGCATGTGTTAGATCTGAATACTTAATAACTTTTAAACTCTTTTTTGATATTAGTACAATCTATGATTAGAAAAAAATAATCTAATAGAATTACTTCATACTGCTTTAATACTATGTCACTTTCATATTCCATAAGGCGTTGGATCTAAAATGTGAAATACATCAATTTTATATACAAGTTTTTGCTAAAATTATTTAATACATAAAAGGTGTTTGACAAAAAATTTTCTAAGAAACTTAACCGAAAAAACCGAAAACTGTGATTAATCAAACCCGACGAAACCGACCGTAGTATTGAGTGAAAATGGGTTATTATTTATGTTTCATGAATAACAACGGGTAGACTCAAAAGTAACCGAATCTGACCGAACGTGACCGATGGACACCCCTACATTTTCTTATTCATCTATCAAAAAAACATTTTCTTCCTCTATCCCAATTATTTTACTTTTAATAACTTCCCAAGGTTCCTTAAATAGTATATACAGAATAAAGTATATAAGAGTTTTATTTTGTCATTATCGTGAGTTCCATGGATAAATTATAACTATGGTTAGTGATTGAGGTCGTCCACGTTTAAGAATGAACAAAATAAAACTAAAGAAATTAGGCAAACAATTTCAAGAAACTATATAGATGTTTCTTTTTAATTTCTTAATAATACCGTCGCTAAGGGGGAATATAAAGTGAGACATATTGACTTATAAGCATATTAATGAGTGAGACATGTGATATTTTAAAATTAATTTTTATCCAAGATAATAATTTGGAATTTCAACCGTGAATTTTTAATCGTTATAATAACTCATTGATTACTTTTCGGTGAACTTGTTCATTACCTTTACTATATTTTAAAACTAAATTATACTTTATGGAAGGAAAAAAAACACATATACTTCTATTTTTGTATTTAGAAAACAAAAAATAAATATAATTAGTATGCCTTAATGATTTTTTATAAATAAAACAAATTATTTAGAGAGTATCTTGTATTTAAAGGATAAATGAATTTAATGTACATTAACACTTTTGCATTCGTGTTTATTTGTACGGTTACCTGATTTGTTTGTTAAAATTGAAGGTGTTCAGATAGACATATAAGTATCTGTTTAGTTTATTTTGTGTGCGCAGAGAATAGTATTATTAATGGTTTACGTCTAAATTGGGGACAAAAAGAGTGTGGAAATGAAATGCATGCGTAACCCGTTTTTTTGTTTATTCTTTTTCTTATTAGTTCCACGTCAGAACCCTCCACTTTCCACTTGGCGGGTCCCACACACAGCATTTAATTCTGAATTATGGACCCCACCGCAGTGCAGGCCAGTGAAGCTTAATTGTACCTATCTATGAATGTGAATCTTAAAAGACCAAAATGCCCTTTTTCTTTTTCCTTCTGCTCATCATGCCACCCTTTGAATTACTACATCCGGTATAAAAACCAATGTGAAAATGAAGTCATACGTTGATGACTTTCATTGTACAATGGAGGATAAAATTTCCCACGTGATCACCAAAATCAGATAATAAATTTAAATTCTTTCCATTCCACACTAGTGCAAAATATAGATACGAGGACAGGATTTAAGGACGGTCATAGGGGACCCGTGGTTAGAAAAGAGGCGGTGGCATTTTTGTGATTTTGACGAAGGCTTTTCAACACGGTTGTACGCGAACCGTGCTCGTAAGTAGTTTCCAAGACGGTTATCTTCAAACCGTGCTTGTAGGCCAGTTAATTTAATTTTTTAAAAATTTTTCATGTCACATACGAGCACGGTTTGGTCAGATCCGTGCTTAAAGGGCTTTAAAATAAATTTTAAAATTTTAAAGGGTCACTTACCAAGACGGATGCATGTAAACCGTGCTTATAGGGTGCCTTACCAAGACGGTTCATGCTAAACCGTGCTTATAGGTTACACTTTTTCTCTTTTCAAGGTCCGTTCCTCTTCCCTCTCTCTGTATATTTCGAGTTTCCCTCCTCTTGAACATTTCGTTTCACGAGGCCCCCTTCATCTTCATTTCCATTTCCTTGCATTTTAAATCAACATCACGAGGTCCCATTCATCTTTCTTCCCATTTCGTTGCATTTCCCCTCCAAACCGAGGCCTCCTTCATCTTGCTTTCCATTTTGTTGCATTTCCCCTCCTTCACGAGGCCTCCTTCATCTTTCTTTCCATTTTGTTGCATGTCCCCTCCTTCAAGTTTAATCTTCATCCTTCTTTCCATTTCGTGTTTCCCTCCATCCTTCCCCCTCAAAGTAGCAAGCTTCATCCTTCCTCCTTCTTCCATTGGGCAACAAGGAAGCTTATTGTCTCTTCCACGAAGGCTTCCGTTTGTACACACTTGTTGAGGTTCTTCCTTAAACCCATTCTCCTCCTTTGGTTATTTTGGTTGGAAATTTGTTTATGATGCAATGTTAGTGGTATTTGGAAAATGAGAATGTTAAGATTAATGTTGTTTGCTATAAGTTAATGTTGTTAGTTATAGATTAGGAATGCTTATGATAAATTTATTTTGGGTTTCTGTGTTTATTAATTTGGGTATCTAAATTTAATTAAAATTAAAAAGATAATATTTTGAAGTAAATAAAAACATTAAAATTAATTAGTATTATTCCTTAGATTAGTTTAAAAAAATTAAATATATAAAAATTGAAAAGTTCAATTAAATAAAAAGTTAGTTGTAAGAGTAAAATAATAAATTGTATTAAACATGAACATTGTAACAAAATGAAATAATTCCATAATTAATGTTGATTAGGCAATTTAAGATTTATTAAATACATAATTAATGTTGATTAGGCAATTTAACATTGTAACATAATAATAAGTAGTTTTGTTTATTATTCAAGACCCCAATATTACATTGGAAATCTAATTTGTACCCGACTAAATTAAAAAATTGGTAGTGGTAAACTAATTAGTGTCTTTAGTTTTAAATCTTAATTTTGTTTTGTGAATTGTGTTTGGCAATTATGATTTGTTATTTGTTTATGATGTGATAAGTTTATTTAGTCCCCTTTATATGAGTTTGTGATTTATTAATTTTATGAGCGAACCATAGTTTCCCGTTTGAGATTCGACACAAATGGTAATTAAATTAATTGATTCCATCGTTTGTGTTGAATCTTGAATTGTCTGTTTAGACAGTTTGGGATGAACAATTTTTTTATGCGTCATTGCTATGTACAAGTTAGGACTTATTTTAAAATTTGATAAAGTTTTGGTTAGTTAAGTTTTGTATTGTTCTCTGGGTGCATATTTGATTGTGGTTGAATTTGATTTCACCACTTTCATTTCGTGTACTTAGAGACCAATGCGAAATGCTGCCGAAATTTTATCAAATTTTAAAATGACTCCTAAGTTGTATGTGGTTATGAGGTATAGAAAAATTTTCATCCTGAATGGGTAGGACCACCACCTTTGTGAAGAAAGTAAGATTCATAGCACCGTTAAATTTACGGGTATTGTAAACAGAGAGTATGGATCGAAGTTGGATAGCTGTATCACGTATAAGTCCAGAATATGAAGGTGGAGTTGAAACATTCATAGAGTACGTGATACGAAATGCTGAAGAGGTGAATGGAATGTATTTTTGCCCTTGTGTTAAATGCTTAAACATGCGCCGACTAGAATTGACAGAGGTGCGAGAACATCTGTTGTGTGATGGATTTCTTCAGAGTTATACGCGATGGATATGGCATGGTGAACATGTTGAGGTGCCAAGTACTAGTTTTCAAACAAAAGACCAAAGCTTTGCTAATGAGGTTGATGATGACATGGATGACCGACTTGAGGATATGATCCGTGATGTAGGGGTAGAAAGTTTTAAAAGAGCTCACGTATATGCGAGTCTATGTGAGGATTCTGAAAAGCCGCTGTATCCGAATTGCTCTAATTTCACGAGGTTGTCAGCAGTTTTACGATTATTTAATTTGAAAGCGATAAATGGGTGGACAGATAAAAGCTTCACTGACTTGCTTAAGTTGTTGAAAGAAATGCTCCCAGTTGGTAACACTTTGCCAAATCGTAACTATGAGGCTAAAAAGGTGTTGTGTCCTATGGGCTTGGAGTATACGAAGATACATGCATGCCCAAATGATTGTGTATTATACCGTGGTGAGTACGAAATGCTGCATCGATGTCCTAGATGTGGGGTGTCACGATATAAGAAGAAAGAGGTTGATTCTGATGATTTCTGCAAAAAGGGGTCTCCTGCGAAGGTGTTGTGGTATCTCCCTATAGTTCCACGACTAAAGCGTCTATTTGCCAATGCAGATGATGCGAAGCTTATGAGATGGCACGTTGATGAAAGGGTTGTTGACGGATTAGTTAGGCATCCGGCAGATGGATTACAGTGGAAGAAAATGGATACGATGTTTCCAGATTTTGCCTGTGACCCAAGAAATGTTAGGCTTGCACTAGCCACAGATGGCATGAACCCATATGGGAACCAAAGCACAAACCACAGTTCTTGGCCTGTTTTGTTGTTTGTTTACAACTTGCCGCCGTGGTTGTGCATGAAGCGGAAGTACGTTATGTTATCAATGATGATTTCTGGTCCACGACAACCAGGGAACGACATTGATGTATACTTATCTCCGTTAGTTGAAGACCTGAAAATGTTATGGGTAGAGGGGGTTGATGTGTTTGACGGGCTAACAGGACAATCATTCAATTTGAGGGCCATGTTATTCTGTACGATCAATGATTTTCCAGCGTATGGTAACCTCTCGGGCTATAGCGTCAAAGGACATAAAGCGTGTCCTGTATGTGAGGAGGGAACTAGTTCTGATCGACTACATCATGGAAGGAAAAATGTTTATCTTCGACACCGTAGGTTTCTCACACCTAATCATCCACTTCGTAGGTTGAAGAAGTCGTTCAATGGTGCACAAGAGTTTGAAATGCCTCCCCAGCCGTTGTCTGGTCGACAAGTATATGAAAAGGTGAAAGAAGTGAATGTGGTTCTTGGTAAGTCTGAGAAGCAGTCTATCTCAAAAAACACATGGAAGAAAAGGTCAATATTTTTCGATCTGCCATATTGGAAAGAGCTTGATGTGAGGCACTGTATTGATGTGATGCATGTGGAGAAAAACGTGTGTGATAGTTTGGTTGGAACCCTGTTAAACATACTTGGAAAAACGAAGGATGGCCTGAATTCACGTCTGGACTTGGAGTTGTTGGGTATACGTGAGGAGTTGCACCTACAAGTAAAGGGCAAACGAACATACTTGCCGCCAGCATGTCATACCTTGTCTAGAAAAGAGAAGCAAAGTTTGTGTGAATCGTTGCGTAGTGTCAAAGTTCCATCTGGGTACGGTTCCAATATCAACACTTGTGTTTCCTTGAAGGATCTGAAGTTAGTTGGTTTGAAGTCACATGATTGTCATATGCTGATGCAACAATTTCTACCCATTGCCATTCGTGGCATTCTCCCTCAAAATGTCAGACATGTGATAACAAGGGTGTGTTTATTTTTCAATGCCATATGTGCCAAAGTAATCGCCCATGATGAGTTGGGAGCGTTGGAACAGGAAGGGTTTCTTATACTATCCCAGTTAGAAATGTATTTCCCTCCTTCATTCTTTGACATAATGGTACATTTAATCATCCATTTAGTGAGGGAGGTTCGTTTGTGTGGGCCAGTGTTCTTGAGGTGGATGTATCCTGTTGAGCGATACATGAAAATTTTGAAAGGTTATATGAAGAACCAACGCCGTCCCGAAGCATCGATAATAGAAAGGTACATTGCAGAGGAAGCAATTGAGTTCTGCACAGATTATATGTCACAGGCTGAAAGCATTGGTATTCCGAAGACTCGTCATGAAGGGCGATTGGATGGGAAAGGTACCATTGGGAAAAAAATTAAAAGCATGTCACGTGATGAAGTACTCCAAGCACACTTTTATATTTTGAACAACACAGACGCTGTGCTCCCGTATTTAGCTGCACATAAAGACATAGTCAAAAGAAACAACCCTAGAATGGCTGAAAAGTGGGTGTTGAACGAACACAACAAAACGTTCATGCAGTGGTTCAAAATGACCCTTCTTAAAGATACATCTGCTTCTGAGACGTTGCATCGATTGGCACTAGGACCTAACTTTGATGTAATCACTTATTGTGGCTATGACATAAATAATTATTCTTTCTATACAAGGATTCAAGATGACAACAGTACGGTGCAGAACTCTGGAGTTATGGTTGTGGCCGAATCAATGCACTTTTCCACGTCAAAGGACAAAAACCCTGTCATGGCTGAGTTATGTTATTTTGGTGTCATTGAAGATATATGGGAAGTTGATTACGGTCGTTTCACAGTGCCTGTTTTTAAATGTAAATGGGTTGATAGCAAAAGTGGTGTCAAAATAGATGATTTTGGTTTTACGTTAGTGGACTTAAACAAGGTTGGTCATAAGGAGGAGCCGTTCATTATGGCAGCTCAAGTAAAACAAGTTTTCTACGTTGTTGATCCATCCGATAAACGGTGGTCAGTTGTTCTTCAAGGTAGACACAACATTGAGGATCCATGTCTTGATGTCCTAGACATACCTTGTCTAACAACACGTACACCAACAGATGTTGTGGATGATCTCATAGACGATATAGTTGCGACTCGAAATGACCACCAGGAGGGTCTATGGGAAACATAGGGTATGGTTATATATTATGCATCATGTTTATATATCATTCGTCATGTTTATATATCATTCGTCATGTTTATATATCATTCGTCATGTTTATATATCATTCGTCATGTTTATATATCATTCGTCTTGTTTTTTTTTGAACAGATACCTATGGCTGATCAGGATTCACATGTGAGATCTGACTCCCAGAGCACAGATTCCTCATCTAGGAGGAGAGGTGTTACTCGGATGACCAGTGTTGCACTTAGGCGCCGTCAGGGTCAGAGGACCCATGTTGACATTGATATTTGCACCGGGAGGACTTCAGGACCCAACGCCGCCAAGTTTCAGAGTTACTTAGGTGTCTTGGCACGGACGAAGGTGTCCATCATTATCCCTGATTGGGATAGTGTTGAGGAGGTCGTGAAGAATGCAATTTGGGCTGATGTTGTTGTAAGTATAATTATCTGTACATTTATTTACTCGTATTGTACTTTTTTATGCCTAATAATCTCATCCTTGATTATTTTGCACTTGTAGGATGCTTGGGATATTCCTGCAGTTGATACACTACGCAGGAAGATCATGTCTGAGATCGCTGACCGATGGAGGACATTCAAGAGCAACCTGACCTCCACGTATATTTTAATTTTAAAATATCAATGTTTAAACTCATCATTTTTTAAGTTATCAATTAGTTAATTCAAATATTGTGTAATTATAGGTATGTCTACGGGAAGAAGCAGGGTGAGTTTCCTGGAGATAGATACACATCCATAGATCGGCAGACTTGGGATGCGTTTGTGGCATCCAGGCACACGGACGAGTTTATGGTATGTATGTTTTACTGATTATGTTTTTCTAGTTATCGGAGAATGTATAACCCATAAATGGCTTTGAATTGTTTTTGATGCAGGCAAGACGCATGAAAGCACAGGAAATTAAGGGGAAAAATGACTGCCCTCACACGTTGTCACGTGGGGGTTACCGATTATTGGAGGATCGGATAGTGCAGGAGAAAGCTATGCAGCGTCAAGGTAGCCACCCTGACGCCACTATTGTGGATCCCCCCTCTCCACCCACACGACATGAAAAATGGAAGCGTGCCAGGACGAAGAAGAGTGGTCAGTACACTTCATCACATGTTGAGGAGGTTGTCTCAAGGATTGTAAGTATAAAGCTTATCACTACTTTTTATGAAACGTTAAATGTCCATCAAACCCTAACACTGATCACTGATTTTTGGTTGCAGGATTCCTTGGTTGAGCAGTCGACCCAAGGGTCATTTGTCCCACATGGTAGGGATGATATATTAACCGCCGCCATCGGTCGACCAGAGCACCCTGGACGTGTACGTGCAGCTGGTCGAGGTCATGGTACGTTTACATTAATAGTCTTAGATTCTGTATGATAACATTTTTATTTCTAATTATTCTTTCTCTGCAGGCCTCCGAAGCTATTTCGGCCATCCAGCCACCCCTTCGCAGTCCATATCTGATTTGGAGAAGACCTTTGAGGAGAAGGTTGCTGCAGTGAAGGCAGAGGCAAAGGAGGAAATGCAGAGGCTGCTTCAGGAGGAGATGGCACGGTTTCGGAGTGAGATGATGGCGTCATTCAGTCAACAATGTCAACCTACGCCACCAGTGGTGGACCCACAGGTTACATTGTACATTATTTAATTGACTCACCTGTGATTCGTTATCATTATTTCTTGAATAACTGTAAAATGTTGTGTAATTATGCAGACTAGGCGGGTCAGCACGAAGGGGTCATGTGCTGCACCTGACGGTGACGATGACGACGTAAATCTTGGAGACTGCCGTCAGTGTGACCTATTTGTGGATGGAGTGGAAGAGCCAGTTGCCATTGGTTCAGTGTATAACCAAGGCCTTTTGGTTCACCATCAGAAATTGCCCGATGGTGTGTCAAGGATTTCGGTTGTACAGGTCCTTCAGGCAGATGCAGTTGTTCCCATTCCAACATCTGAGGTACAAATGGTCGGCCAGGCTGTAGGACACGTCCTTATGTGGCCGACCAGACTTGTGTCAGATTCCGGTCCCCAGGTATGCTCTTTACCCAAGCATCAACTATATATTAAGTTATGGTTTCAATAATCATAAGTTGCTTCTAATTTTTTAACTATTTTAACAGGGTGTTGCCCCATCAAAGAAGCCAGAGCCCCCCTTGATCCGATAGAACGACTATGGGACATATCGGCTGGGCTTCGCAATTGCATTATCCCGGTCCCATGGGAGGAATCCGTTTTTGGTTTCCCTAGTGCTATCCCAGTGTACATTGCACGACCTGACTTGTGTGAGGTCCTAGTGGGGAACATGATGTTGAACATTTCAGTGATTCAGTGTTGGGAGCTGTAAGTATAATGTATTTTATTCAATGATAGTGTCAATTAAATTTATATTTTTACAACACTAAACGTCTACAAATTTGATTAGGTTTTTACATAGACTTTGCATAGAGAGAGGTGTCGATAACACTTATGGTTTCCTGGAGCCCTCTCTAATACAACTTCGTGGGAACAGCAAGGAAGAGATTCAGGCATACATCCAGAATTGGATGCATGCCTCGAACAAGACTGTGTACCTTGCACCACTTCATAGAGAGTAAGAGTCTAATAAATATTTAGTTATTTATGTCAATTTAATAATGGATTATGTTGTTAATATTCAATGGTACATTGCAGCCTTCACTGGCAACTGTTGGTCATTTGCCCGAAGGACGGCATTGCTGCATGCTTCTGTTCGTTGTATGGGAGTCCTGGTGCGGACTACATGAAAATACTCGACGGGTAAGTTGATTTTTAAAAAATAAAACAACTTAACATAATTGATTAAGTCATTCCATTAACTAAACTGATGTTTTATTCTCTTACAGGGCTTTAATTGGGTACCATCTACTACGCGGCAAAGTGAGCAAGAAAAGACTAGAGTGGGTCTTCCCAAAAGTAAGCACTTCAATAATTAATAAGAATTACTTTTAAAGTTACCTCAATTAGTAACAAAAACAATAACTAATTATGAAATCAATGTATGGTACCTTGTAGTCTTATCGGCAGGATGGCAGCTTTGAGTGTGGGTATTTTGTGATGAAGACGATGCTCACCATTGTCCAATCTGGTATAGTAGACGGATGGACAACTGTAAGTTTTTGCTGCCTACTTTAATTTATTTGGTTTTGACATATTACTATTACAATTTGTTGCTCACTTATTAATGACATTGTTGTCTTCTTTACAGCACTTTCGAGACTCTTCCTCAATGTTTCCTGAAGGATACATTGACGAAATCAGAAACCAATGGGCCACCAGCCTTCTTCAACTCAAGGAAGGAGCCCAATAGACTTCTGTCATTTATTATATTGTTACTGTGTAGTTATATATCTATTAGTGTAGCTTAATTACTTATTGTGCATTTTATATACCATATTTGATGTTTAGACAATTTGATTGAATTTTTTAAAACGTTCATTATTATTTATCATTGGACTGTCTGGGACTGTTTACAGGTTTCTGGGAAAGAATAAAAATCAAATAAATTTTTTTTTAAAAAAAATTACACTTTTAAGCACGGTTATGGTGTTAACCGTGCTTAAAAGTCACACTTTTAAGCACGGTTATGCTTTAACCGTACTTAAAAGTCCATCAGAAACAAGCACGGTTCAAAAGGAACCGTGCTTAAAAGTTCACATACGAGCACGGTTCAAGAGGAACCGTGCTTAAAAGTGCCCACCTACGAAGACGGTTCAGATGGAACCGTGCTTAAAAGTGCCCACCTACGAGCACGGTTAATTTCAACCGTGCTTAAAAGCCCACCTACGAGCACGGTTGGGAACCGTCCTTAAAAGCCCTTATTTACAAGCACGGTGGGAACAAGCACGGTTCGGGAACCGTGCTTAAAACCCCTCCAGAACCGTGCTTAAAACCCTTTTTTCCACCAGTGCCATAACATTCACAAACAACACGCCTTCATCCATATGTTACTATAAACTACACTTACATTTGTCTCATGAAATTCTACGGAGGAAAAAATAAGTTTAAAGGAAGTACATTATGTAATCTTCCATAAAATTTTGAAAATTGATTAATAGCTTTATAGATCTCTTGTTTAAAATTTCTTAATAGAAAATAGGTAACACTATAAATATTGTGTGAAATAAACTGTAATTAAATCATTATTTAAAAAGTAATATTGGTTGTATAGTGGGGTGATATTAGTATGTTAATTATTGTTCTTTTATTTATAAGATGGAGAAAAAAGTGCTTTTGTGGTTCTATGGTAGGGGTGAGCAACATCCATCCATCCGACCAAAAACCCCAAAAACTGGAAATAAAAAACGAGTTCAATTAGGTTTGGATAGGTAAACGGGTAAACGGGTAAAAGAAACGATTAAGTTTGATTAAGTTAGGACTGATGGGGTTTTGAATTACTACCAACCGAATTAACTGTACCCGACCAAACCCATTATAAACCTATATGTTTATTTTAATTAAGTTTTTTATTAGATGATTAGATATATATATATATATATATATATATATATATATATATATGCATTAAATCATTTTTCCATAGAATTGATAGGGAAACTGGGTAAAAAAGGTTTTAAAAATAGATTTTGGCCACAAAAAAATTTAATTTATTACAAGTTTAAACCGAAATTACCCGTTCAAACTTAACCGAAACCGTTCACCTGAAATCCGATGAAACCGTGAGGTTATTTGGTCGATTTTGGTTGAAAATAAATTACATTCATTTAATATTGGTTGAGTTATTCATCACTCGTACCCGTCCAAACTCGACCGCCGAGCACCCGTATTCTATAGTATAAGACAAATCTCATCTTCCTAAATTATATAATATATTTTTTCATGTTTATTCTTACTTTTAAAAATGTTATTATTAACATTAAAGTGGAATTTAAATTTAAATAAGAATACAATTAAAATGCTATAACATTTTTTTTATAAAAATTAACGTATTAATATATTTTTTTTTAATATTGATATTTTAGTCTAAATTGTCCTATGCATAGAAACAGAGGAAGTAAAATATTTAATACCATATATGTTTCTACATATATTATCTGGACAACATGGACACTTAATAGAATCTATATCAGCAAAACAAAAGTAATATACCCTGTCAAACTCACTAGTCATGCTAATGACGTATACTTACGTTACTCACAATTATTAAAAGGATCTAAAACCTTTTAAAAAATACCTAATACTTCATTAATATAGGTCCAAAAATAAACATGATTTTCTGTATAAACAAGTCACCTTAAAATTATACATTATTAATACACAAGATATATTTTTATAGGTTACTTTAACTTTATTTCTATTTTATTTACTTGAGAATTAAGAAACTTTAAAAGCGCAAACCGAATTTTACCCGGTAAAGTTCTTTTATAGATTGAATGGTGGATTATGAAAACACCTCAAATTTTGTAATTTTGTATATTGGAATTGATCACGATAGAACGGAACGAACACTTTACTGTCCATTCATCATATATAGAAGGATTACGTACGTGTCATTAGGATTTGTACTGCTTTGACTATCTGACTATTCCATCGCAAAGCCCTTGTGCCAAAATTACCCATTTACCCAACACAAAACATTAATAAAATAAATACAATGTTCTTTTTATTTTTCTTCGTCTATCCATCTTATCTCATACTTTCCTATCTTCTCCTCTCTATTTTTCTCATTTTATATCATGATTAAATTTTCTCTTAATGGATAACTACCTCAAAAACACTTATTAAGATTTTAAAGAAATTACTTAAATGTTTTACTATTAAATAATCTTAATAATTTTTAAAAGTTTATTTAAGAAAGATAAAATAAAGTTTTATTATAATAGTATTAAAAGTGCATTAAAAATGATAAAAACCAACCGTGTTAATATTTTTTCCGCCTATAAAAAATTAGATTGCTCATAATTATGGGATACTAATTAATTACAAAGTAACATATTAATAATAAGTATAATAATATCCTTATTGAATCATTATCAATTTTTATATTTATCAAATACGGACAAAATCATAAATAATGTAATGTTATAATATTTTCTTTATTAAAGGAGTCAACATCTTATCCAGTCAATCCATTAACTTATTAATGATTAAACCGACTAATTATATTCGGTTTAATCAACTTATTAGTTATCTAATCAATAGACACTTGACTTAATCAATTTAGCCCAATTAACCTATATCTAGCTCAATTTATTTATACGTTAAATCAAGTATGTTTTGAAGAATTCTAAAAATCACTTGAAGATGTCTCAATTAATCTATATAGAAGACATAGTATTTGGAATATTCACTTATCTGTAATTTAAATAGGGAAATATGAGACTTAATTATAGTTATGTGTATAGGAGAAATATTTATTAATGAACTCAGATTATTTGTTTGGTAGGTATTTTTTTGTAATATTTACTCTAGGATTTTATCAGGTTTTTTCAACTACAATCTCTTTTAAAAAATATTTACTTTTTAGTTCTTTAATTAGTGAGGTAAGCATTTCAGTAAAACAAATATAAAGTTCTTTCGATACAATTTTTTTGGGTACATATATAAATGTTGAGAAGAGAAGAGATATTTGATAAAAATAACAACAAATAGATAAAACAGTTGGTCCATAGGTTACGGACAGGACTACACGACACGACAAGCACCGCTAAAAATTTCATCCCGACAAAGTCATCAACCCGGTTCTTTCAACACGTGGACGGTGGGATTCGCGCTATCTGCCACGGAAAACTTTGGCGCACGGTTATACTACCTCCGGTTCCAAATATAAGCAAATTTTAGTGGAATTTTTTGGTCCCTTAATATAAGCAAAATTAGACTTTTTCAGTGTCATTAAATGCTTGTTTACCAAATATGTCCTCATCATATATATTTCCAAGGCCACTAATTCTTTATGTAATAAATAATACTAAGGGTATTTTAGAAAATTAAATCAAATATGTGATAACATTAATGCAAATAACTACCTCCAACTACTATTCTTAATATGTGTGAAGTTAGGTATATTTGCTTATATTTGGAACCGGAGGTAGTACTATTATACACACAAATTACAACGAGGACATATAAAATCACAGCATTCATTATTTTGTATATATATATATATATATTAAAATAATTAAATTGAAAACTAAATATATAATATTTTTTTAGCGATTACGTATTTTTAATTTTAACTACTTATGTATAATTATATAATTTAGATTCATCACTCTTATTTTTATAATAATAAATCTACTTATTCTGGGTACATATTTTTCATTCTATAATTTATTTCTGGAAAGAAAATCTCAGTTCTTTCTTCTAGGAGGGTCCGTTTGGTTTCCAGTTGGGGAAACGGAGTTGAAGAAATGAAGAAATTTAAAGGTTGATATTGATCCTTTACACCGTTCGAGATAGTCAAGACTCCATTTGACCGTAGGATTTATTTTTAGGGTTGATCAAACTGAAGGTTGACCAACCAAACCAAATAACCAAACAGGCTCTTAACCATAGTTAGGTGGCGCCGCTTAGCCTAGTTAGTAAGTTACTAGTATTTTTCCATTACATATCATCCTCGTTTGAAATAATCTCTCTCTCTCTCTCTCTCTCTCTCTCTCTCTCTCTAAACTTGCTTCACCGCGCCGCCTTATCGGACCGTCGTACATACCCCGGCCGAGAATGTTGAATCGCCGTATCGTTGGGAAGAACAACTTTCACTCCACAAACCCGTTCCATTTCTCCAAAACCCAAATCCCCACTTCTCTATAGGTCCAAACAAAAGGGGAAAAAACAAATAAAAAGAAACACGCAAGAGTTCACAATACTCCTTTTATTCAATTAGTAGTAGAACTCAACCGCAATGACAGAACCTCAAAATCCTTTGCCATTGACGCATTCTTCAGCCACCGAAACCACACAGCCACCTCCCAAAAAGAAACGAAGCCTCCCTGGAATGCCTGGTATATATATCTATATCACTACTATTATAAAATCAACACTCCCAATTTAGTTATTTATTCACAATTATATATCTCTATCTATGATTCTATGTAGCTTTTTACTTTTCAAGTTTTAAAGACTTCCAATGTATGTCACTTTTTGGATATTCATTAATTATTCTTCAATGAATACGATTTTGGATTTTCCGATTTTTTTTATTTTTAAATTTAATTTCAGATCCAGATGCTGAGGTGATTGCTTTGTCACCGAAGACACTTTTGGCGACGAACCGTTTCGTGTGCGAGATCTGCAACAAAGGGTTCCAGCGCGACCAGAACCTGCAGCTTCACCGGCGAGGCCACAACTTGCCGTGGAAGCTGCGGCAGCGAACGAGCAAGGAAATCCGGAAGAAAGTGTACGTGTGTCCGGAACCTTCCTGCGTTCACCACAACCCTTCAAGGGCGCTCGGTGACCTCACCGGCATCAAGAAGCACTTTTGCAGAAAACACGGCGAGAAAAAGTGGAAATGCGAACGCTGCGCCAAGAAATACGCCGTACAATCCGATTGGAAAGCGCATATGAAAACTTGCGGTACTAGAGAGTATAGATGTGACTGTGGCACCTTATTCTCTAGGTATTCAAATTGAAAATGAAAATGCTTCGTTTCTTTTATTTGTTTTTTAAAATTTTGAAAATTTCCCTAATATAATGTTTCATATCTTCTTGGTGAATTGTGGAAATTATAGGAGGGATAGCTTCATCACGCACAGAGCATTTTGCGATGTCTTAGCTCACGAGAGTGCCAGGGCCCAGGCCCAAGCGGAAGCCCAAGCTGTTTGCAACGTTGTTGCGGCTTCTTCGCCGCCCACGCCTCCACTTACTCCCTCTACATCTGTGGTGTCTCCGACTTTGTCTATTCAAAGCTCAGGTAGTAACACTATCTATTACCACGTCTCATATTTGCACTTCTGTTTCTTATGTCCACAAGCGCTCTGCATATTTTTTTGGATCGTTTTCGTCATTTTTCACTTCGCGAGAACTTTAGATTAATATATGAAAATAAAATAACGGGTCTTATGAGCATGACACGAACGTGATTTGAACATCAAGATGTTTTATTTATTTATTTCTGTTGTCTCGATGCTGCTTCTTGTTTATTACATGTTTTGTTTTCTTCTGCTCGATGGAAAACTGGACAAGTTTAGCAGTAGCTTGTAGTAACAGGCCCAGGAAAAGGTCAGTGGGATGGATACACTGGCCTGCACTCTGCAGAAGAGAGATGAAACAGATCTACTGTCTATTATATATTATTATATTTATTAAATTTGATTAATAATTAATCATATAAAAATATATTCGTATTTAAAGCTACTATAGAAAAAGTTAAGTTTATTCAGATAATAACGAAATGTAATATTTTGAATTGTATTATAATATAGTAAAATAAGCTTGGACGAAAAAAAACTGTTTATTTCAAAATATCTGTCGTTCATTTCAATTTTTTCATATATATATATATATATATATATATATATATATATATATATATATAGAAGAATACTCTCCAGTCAAGTGTTTTTTTAGCAGCAATACACTTCGTTAAGTAATCAACCAAGTTTTCCAAAAAAGATATAGCTCATTTACTGTTCATTCATAATTTCCCAGTAATCAACTAGGCAATGAAGCGTATCTGTGGTTTGTATTACAAGGGTTTAGCACTTTGTTACTTATTAATAATATTATTTAAGGCGGAGTTGATTTGAACAGGAAACATGAATTGAAGTTGAGGTTGAGAATAACAGGAAAGACAATACTATAATTGGTTTCCTTTTGGTTCTAAGCACACATTCAATTTCACACTTTTTGGCTCTCTGTTTCAGGCTATAATATACTAATTATATAATCATACAGAAAAGCCTTTCATACTACAAGCTTTTTAACTCTGTTTTCAAGTTGGTTTACATATATTGCAACTTTTCTTTTTGAACTTTTATTCCTCGATTTATGTTATGCCATTGAGTTTTTACCTTACCTTTTTTCTTCATTGGCACTAGAAATACCGGAAAACCCAACGAAGCTGTCGCCACCATCTTCTAATGCAACATGTTTAGTGAACGCTGTCCCAACGAGCACCCCTTCTTCTAATTCTCCTACTTGCACCACTGTTTTTGCTAGTGGGTTGGCATCGTCCACAATGGCAACACCTTCCCAATCCCAATCACCATCAACTTCCTCATTCTCCAACCTCATGTCAAGCATGGCTCGCTCAGATTGCCCCAGTGCCATGTCCATCATAGAACCGACTTCACTCTCTCTATCCTCCCCCCTGTGTCTCTCCAACAACGACCACCCCCTGTTCCAGGATCAACATGACCTACGCCACTACACTGCATCTCCACAACCAGCATTATCTGCTACTGCATTACTCCAAAAGGCAGCTCAAATGGGTTCATCCAATGCATCCTTGCTTCGTGGTTTAGGCTTAGCAACATCATCACGTGGAAAAGATGACGGTGTTAGTCCCACATCAACAATACAATGGAACAACCACGTAAAACAAGAGAATCACCCGGTGGTGGATAATCTTGGGCTTGGGCTACCATGTGGGAATGTGGGTGTCAGTGATATAATGATGGGATCTTCTAACCCATTTGTGGGCCAGCCCATGACCCGTGATCTTCTTGGTCTAAGCATCGGTGGCGGGGCAAGCAGGGGCGGGCTTTCTGCTTTGCTTAACTCATTTGGAGGGAACTTTGATTCATCTGATGAGAGTTCATCAGTAAAAAACTGGAAAGTGCGTAATTAGTTGCATCTTCACCATAAAACGGTACGGGCCTGCCTTGTAGTGTGGTTCACAGTCTATTGGCTCCCCGGAGTTTTTGTGACGGGTAAATTAGCCAACTCTTTCTTCTTGGTATTTAGTTTAGACAAGTGATAGGATCAAGTCCCATGTACTAATCGACTTTTTTTGAATATTTATATCTAGAAATGTCTATTCACCTTTTCTTTTCTGTAATAAGTGTGTTGTTGTCAAAATGTAGATATGGCCCTTCGGTTTTAATTTTTATATATAATACTTTATTACTTTACCGAGTTCACCCATGATCAACTTTACCACGAGTAGCAGTAGGATATCTTTTCTTGAGATTTGGTAAAAGCGTGTATTGCCCGTACTTATAGATTGACCAATTAAAATCATGTTTGATTTCATAGTTTTATTTTACCGCCTGCTTTAATACATTGTTCTTGATGATAGTTTTTTTTTTCTTTTTGTATTTTTAGAAAATAATTCTTTTGTTATGATTAATAAATTTATTTTTGATATATACTGTTTCTAAAGAATTAATCAATAAATAAAATGATCTATTAAATATTTATAATATATTATACTTTTGATGTCATTTTATTTTATCTAAATCATCTTACGGTAGTTAACAAATCAGCTTAAGAATATAATAGAACAGAAGTTGGAATTAAAATGTAATAATCCCTATTTTACTCTAAAGAGAGAAGGAAAATTTTGTACCCGGTTATTTAACTAACTTTAGAGAAAACGTTAATAATGAATATTTTTTAAAAAATGCCAAATGGAAGATAAGGTATATCATAGAGAGAGATAATGTAATTAAATAAACCTAGGATATATAAGAAATTTTGGTATGTATAAAATGATTGTATTTTTGGTTTGTAATTTTTTTTCTCTTTATAAGTTTAAAGTAAGGGATAGTGGTGGTATGGTTTGATGCAGTTTAGTTTTGAAAGTAAAAAAAATACAAAATTGCATATACAAAATTTACAGTTTAGTTTGGTTCAGACAAAGATAATTTATGACAATTGAATCAAATCAAATCGTACCATTGCGGTTTGAATTGATTATATATGAGATGTATCTTATGGAAAATGTTCTCTTATGTGAGAGTGAGATGAGCGAGTTCTCTTATATGAGAGTGAGATGAGCGAGTCTGAGTCGTATAACTATACAATGAATGGTTGAAATTAAATTTTTTTTCAAAATCACATGATCATTTAAAAGGTCATGACTTTTTTAAAAACTCACATTATTAATCTTAATCATCAATTGTATAATTGTACGGCTCAGATTCGTTCTTCTCACTCTCATAAAAAGTCTTTTTCACTCTCGCCACCATCACCACCACGACTATCACCATAATTATCACTACCACTACCATTATCACCGTTACAACCACTACCACCCTCACCACAAACCATCATTATTGTCATTGTCATCACCATCATCATCGTTATTATCGTTATGACAACCACCCTTTCCACCATACTATATCATTGCCACCATCACCCTAAACCATCATCATCGTCACCAATGTCACCATCACATTAAACTTTAAATGATAATCACATTATCGCCTCCCTTCCCGCCACCCCTATGACTACATTGCCATTATCCCTAATACTAACACCACCGTCACCGTTACAACCACATTCGCCATCATCATCACCTGCATACAAACGTTACCAGTATCACTTTAATCTACCACCGCCACCACCATTACCATCACTATAGCCATCATTATCACCGTCATCACTATCACTATCATAGTTAGGACAACCATCCTAAATTCTAAACAATTACCACCACTACCATAGAGGCCACCATCACTCTAAACCTTAAATAACAATTATGCTCTCACCAACACTACCACTACAACTGTCACTGCCATTATCATCACGATTGTCGACACCATCGTTATTATTGTCACCGCTGCCGCTACCACCACCACTGCCACAACCACCGTATACCTTAAACAGCCATTGCCACTATAGTCACCATCACCATTATTTTATTGTTATTTATGTGTAATGTAGTTTATATTAAAATTATAAAAGCTTTGTAAAAACCTTTTAAGTTTTAAAATCGTAAAAATTAAAATATACAAGTTTTGATTTAAAAATTTTTTAAAATTAAAAACTAAAATCAACCTGAAGATCAGAGAAACTATAGCTTTTGAAAAGCTATATAGCTTTTCAAAAGTGATAAGTTTCATTTATTTTATCTTCACCAGAAATTTCAATTATTCTAATAGTTTTTGAAAAGTTATAGAATATATACGTAAGGTGTGTTTGAAAGAACTTATAGATAATTTATAAAATTAACTTATAACTTTTGTAAGTTATTTTTAACTTATTTTAATAAGTTATTTCATGTAATTTATTGAAATAAGTTATTCTTAACTTATTTCGACAAATTTTGTGATCAAATTATATAATAAAACTATAAGCTTTTGTGAACTTATTGGATAAGTTATAAATTAAATTAGGTATGTAAACAAACTCAATCTAAAAACTATAAAGAATCTTTTTTATTGGACAAACACTAAGAGTGAGTTTGCAAAAGTTTATTGACAACTTATGAAAAAATTATTTTATTAAATTACTTCATGTAATTTATTAAAATGACTTATTTTAAACTACAAATTTTACTAAAATTTCTTAATTTAAAAACAACTTATGAGTGCATGTTTAGATAAAATCTATACAATGTTATTATAGCATTGATATATAAATTTGGGGACACGTTCAAATTTTTATTTTTGTGTGTCTAACTCTTCCCATTATCGTTAGCCTGTGATCTCTTACACATTACTTAAAACTTTTCATTATAGATTGATATTAGTTGATTTTCTTCAAAGATTTTTTTTTTCTTTAGTTCACTTGTTCTAATGTTATAAAATGATGTCATATGTAACGTATACAATTGAGTTTGTTTTTATCCTTTTTTGCATATATCATATGTAAATTTGAAACAGGTAACGAGGAATGGAGTTCTCTGTATTAAATTTTTAGTGATTGTATGTATTTATATTACTTCATTTTTAAAGAAGTGTGGTCGTGAGAATTAGTCATGTTATAACGTGGATGTTAATTTAAACGAGTTATTTCTGAAAATGATACCCATAATTAAATAAAAATAAATAGATAGGCTTAAAGTGGAAACTAGCATGGTGTCGTGGACAACTTAAATGGTTGGATATAAAGTGGTTGGCGGTGGCAGAGTAGTCAATTCTGCAGCGTATCTGTTGGCCATTGCGGGTCCTGCGCGCTTCTACGCTACTGGCATTTATATAGCAAATTAATAATGTGAACTTTCAAACATGTTTCCGACAATTTTGAAAATACACACCTTTGGGACCAAATGAATCATACCATATCATATACAAAAATGTTAATGTTAATCTCCTAAAGATTATATAACTACCAGAGAATGCTAAGTAACGAATAATGTGTACATTTTAATTTAAATTATATAATACAAGAGAAGCATCATAAGAAATTTGAAATATATTTTTTTTATCAAATGTGTGCTTTAAATTTTTACTTTTTCACAGCCTATTTTAAATGAACGTTACATTGTTTCTTATTTGGTTGAAAAGAAAAGAAAAGAAAAAGTTGAGAAACATAAATTTTTCTTTTCATTTTAGTAATGATTTGAAAGAGAAAAAAAAACGGTGACTTGAATAATACATAGTACGTTGCAAGCTTTTAGATGAGGCATTTATAAGATATTCATGTAGGTTCGTTCATTACAATAACCTTAAAGACTTGAGATAGGAGGAATTCATAGGATATTGACGTGGGAAGCCACAATGATATATTCTCCTGTTGCAGCACTTTAGCATGAGGTGTGTGCTTGACCCAATATGGGAATGAGTATTGGGTCAAGGGTTAACCCCAATCCAATCATAAGCTATTGTTTCATTTATTTAGTTAATCTTATAATCGATATATTTATGTTTCTGATTGGATATAATTCGCTCATCTTCATCAAATTCTTGATAGCAATAATGAAGGATAGAAGCATCCAACTACTCGTGGCTTCTCTTTTTTTGTTTAGTGCCCTTCTTTTTTTTTCTGGCCAGCAAGTGCATTGTGTTTTTTGGGTCAAAGTATAGTGCTCTGGTGTATAATTGGATTATTTTGCGTCTTGGTTGGGCCATGTTTTGGGTCTGTTCCATTTGTTTCTTTAGGACTCATAGGCCAGAAAAAGGATGGGAAAAGAAAGAGATAGATCATGGACGTACTACTGTTGATGTTCCAAAGAATGTCTGTAAGATGAGCATGAGTTTGAAAAATCATCAGCAACCAATCAATGATTTAAACATTGTGCTGCTGTTGCTTGATGTTCACCATGTATCAAATCGGTTACACTGTTGTTTGTGGATGGTTTTCTGACACAATATTGCTACAAAAAATGAAAGATAAAGTAACCAACAAGTGGAAAGCAACTTGTTCTCCTGTTGGGCTGAGAATCAAATGTTCAGATCCTGAAAAGCACCCTGTTAGGAGGGGAAGTAACCATAAATGATTCTTTCCCGAAATTGCCAGACAATATCTCCCACAATCTTTACTTATCAAAAAATAAAAAAGATAAATACAGGAGAGAATGAAAGAGTTTGATTACTTCTTTTTCTTGTTTCTTAAGAGTTTCATTACTTTGGTATGATCCTGTGTTTACAATAGAACTAGACAGTATGTTATTGAAAAATTGAAAATAAATAAATTTTAAGATTGTTCTTAATTGTTGTTATATTGTTAGAAGGAATTATACGTGTTTTTCATTAAATAAGTTAAGTTGAATGATCATAACAACTTTAAACTCACAATACATTCTAAAAGTAGATAAAAATTATACACAAAATATTTTATTTCTAATAAAGCAAATGTGTTGTCTATCATAAATAATAATATAATAGAATGTAATATATTTAATGAAAATGTTTGTTTGTACATAATTTAAATATTAATTACACTTCAGGGAAATTAATATTTCAAGTAAAAGTATGTTGGTATTTATATTGTAAAAGCAACTGTGTGTATCAAAATAAAAATATATATTGTTATGAAAGTTTGAATTCTATTGATAATATACAAGTAAAGCATGATGACACACTAACATAATTTGAATTCTATTGATATTACGTTGTTAAGATAAATTCGGTATCAGTTAGTAATATAATCATTATATTCCTTATAAAGTTTAGGAAATTTTTACCTTATAAGTTAGTTTTTAGATTGGATTAGGCTTGTCATTTTCTAATAATAATTATAATTTAATCCTTAATAATATTCATCATTTTGTAAAACAAAGCTGAACTTTGTATTTTGAATTTAATTCATAGCATATATTTTAATTATTGATGAGTATATTAAAATAAATTTGTAGGCTAAATGAAAGGGAATTAATTATCTAAATATAAACATGTTAATTTTTAGACCACCATATATATAAGGTAATAGGATATTTGAATATACACTTTGTGAGATCCCTTACTATATATCTTTAATTTTAATCATTTAAATGAAAATCTTAATAAATTTTTCATTAATTAATTAATTAATTAATTCATCCTCAAAATAATTATTTAGTATTAAAACTTGAAAAACCATTTTTATATAATATCTCTAGTGCCGAGATTTCCATGACAAACAATAAAAATCTATTTTTACAAAACAGGGGCCTCACGCTCGCTTCGCGTGAGGCCAAGTTTGCATCTGATGTAACACTCCTATTTTTATTTTTATATTAAAATTTTGAAGAAATTAGATTATGGTTTTTTAGAACTTTTTAATCTATGTATTATTTATGATTTTTTAGAATTTTAGAATTTTTTAATAAAATAATATTATTTAAATAATTTTAAATTCATATAAGTGACTTAAAATTAAAAATATTTATAAGAAAGTAAATTTAAATTATAAGAAAATTTTCTAAAATCCATTTCAAGTAGACTTATCTAAAAATTTTCGGTTTCAGAAAAATTTTGATTTTTTCCAATCGTAAAAAAATTGGAAACGTATCAATAAATTTTTATTAACAGAAAATTTTAGATTTTTAAAATTTAAACTTAATATTACTTATTATAAAATTAGTGAGAAGTGATATAATATCGCTAAATTTCAAAAAGGACTGATTTTGAATATTTAAAATATACCGAGTGAAAGGTTACTATTTGGCTTAATAATTCTGCCACAGTTACTATGTAAAATACTGTGTATGTACGAAATTTTCAAAAGATGCACAATAACCAGGAATAAAAATTTAAAAAATGCACAGTACTTTTATATTAAAATAATGGAATGCATAGTAATTTTTTTTCCTATAAATACCGAAGGAATTCTTCTTTAGAATTCACAATTTCAGATTAAGTTTTCTTAATATAGTAGTGCTAGTGAGATAGTGGTGGAAGTGAGAGAGAGAAATAAATTTTTTTGGAAGAAGGTTTTGCTAAAATTCTAAAGTACGAATACCTCTCTTTTATATTTTTTAGGGTTATTTTCATATCGTTTTTAGAAATCTATTATTAAACTGGAAATAATATTATTTTAAGTTACTATTCTACATAGTAAAACACTATTTCAATAGTAAATTACTATTCAAATAGTAAATTACTATTTACTGTTACTATTTACCTTTACTATTCATGTTTTACTATTTACCATTACTATTTATGATTTATTATTTACCATTACTATTTACGTTTTACTATTTACTATTACTATTCACAATTTACTATTTATCGTTACTATTCACGTTTTACTATTTACTGTCACTATTCACGATTTACTATTCACTATTCAGAATTTACCATTTCTGTTTTAAGTAGTAATCTTAATTTTCATCTTGTAACTATATTAAAATGAAATTGGTATGTTTTAGAACTTAGAGACGAGACGTGTAAGGATCTTGAATAACGAATCAGGATACAAGAGGTAAGGGGGAGTGAGATAAGAGTATAATATGAAAAGATATAAGAATAATGGGAGGAGTCTCCTACTCCTTTTAAATTTGATAATATTATTATTTTAAAATATTAACATTTTAACTTAAAATTTTTAATAAATTTTAAATTAAATATCTGATGTAACTAACTCTAACATACCTATGCAAGGACCTATACTTTTATAACCTATATGGACTGGACTATACCTATGCAAGGACTTGGACCACTATGACCCATATGGACTGAACTATACTTATGCAAGGACTGGATTATATGGACTTATATAGACCTATACGAGGAATTGACCAAAAGGACTCAAATTGATTATATTAATAACCATTAGACTTTGAATTATAATATTTATAAATGATGCTTTATTGACTTGATTTTGATTGATATTTAATTGTGATTAATAATATTTGATGTGATTGATGATATTTAGTTATAATTGATAATGCTTGATTTTGATTGATGATTTTGTGATGTAGAGTTTGAGCATATAGCGAGCATGACGTGAAGTTAAAACTCAGTAAGAATTTGCTTACCTTACTCTTTAAATTTTTACTTTAAATCTTCTCTTCTTAGAAATTATTTTTATTAACTTTATTTTCAATATTTAGAATAAAAAATTAGTATTTATTTTAGAAAGAAGATATTTTATAAAAACTAATTTATAACAAATTGAGATAATTAAATCTTGAATTAAAGAAAAATTTTGTAATTTTAAGTATTTTTGGTTAATAATTTAAAAATTATTCTCCTTTAATAAAATAAAATTTTCAAAAGAAAATTATTTTATTTTTCCAACTTAATAACTAAAGATATTTAGAAATAATTGAGAATTTGATCTTGTTAAGATTCAATTTGAGAAAGATTATGTAAAAGTTTTATATGAAAAAGTTTTGAGATATTTAAGGCTTAAAAACTCAATTTCAGTGAGAATTAAAAACTGTACCAAATTTATTTTTGTGGGACAGAAATTCAGAGAATTGAGAAAATGTACAGTTTATTGAAAGGATGTTGTAAACCTTTAAGGTATTTAATAATTGAGTTTCTAAAAGCCTTAACCAATTAAATACGTGAGTAGTTCATGCATCATAAATTATTAAAGTGAAACAAAATGATATTGTCTGGGGACGGATTATAGAAACCGATGATACATTAGAGGAGGCTTAATTACGAGCCTTGGGATGAGAGGGTGTGAAAAGGTGCTTCAGGGGACCTGGGGTAGCTCCCTAGTGTCGGGTACTTTCACAATAAAAACTTTCTCAATCTGACTAGTCTCTAAGTGTTTCCATGCCAGTTGAGCTGTTCATATTATTATTATCCGGACTTATGGAACAGTGTAAACTCCTGGTTGGCCCAGTGTAAATTAAAATTTAAGGGCCCACATATATAGGTAAGTTATGATGAAGATATTGCATAACATTCATGCATTCATAATTGATTGTGTATGTGATTGTGATTGATATTATTATGTATTGGTTTATGAAAATCCTTTGTTGCTTATGTCTTATTCGGGAATATTATATTCTATTTCTCACTCCTTTCTCCATGTTTTTGTTTCACATGTTTTAAATTGATGGTTCAGAGGGAAGGATCGAAGAATCTCGGCAGTAAATATAACACGTTCTAGAAAGGGAGCTCGGTATGAATACTGTGGTCCAATGAATAAATAATGTTATTAAGTAACTGCTTCTGGGTCATGGAGTTTCCTCTCTTTCTTATAATGTTTATTTTCTTTGGATGAATGTAAAATTACTTTATAAAGTTTTAATAATATTTATGAGGTATTTCAGAAATAATGTATGTAATTTATTCTGATAGTTTCTTTTTAACAATCATATCTTTTAAAAAAAAATTTATGAATTTTTCTAGAATTTAAGGTGTAACAGAGGGCGTTACATCTGACGCCACGCGTGAGCATGACAGTAACATGTTATACATTTTTAAGCCACTTTACCAATTTCCTAAGGTCTTATTTTGCCCAAATCAACTCCAAATCTCACCAAACTTCATGGACACTATATTACCCCTATTTCGAGGTTGTTGACATAATCCGTTCGCCAAAATTCCAATTCCACGATGAATTATGCATAAAAGTGTTTTTAGGCCAACTTATAGCTATTCTATTACACTAAAACACTTTAAAACTATTTAACATACTAAATGAATTTGCAAACTAATTTTAAATATTCATATGGACCTATTGGGCATTGGGCATTTCTAGGGATACTGAATCCCACCCGATCTCTGTTTCATCAGTCCAATCGCTCAATTTCACTTTTAAACAAATTAATTCATCTTCTAAATTTCCTAATTCCAATCTTTAACTCTCTAACTCATTCTCATCTTGATGTAAATATAATCACACAACATTCAAACAATACAATTCCTGCCAATAATGCATGATCTCAACACTAAATGGCTCTATGCCATAATCTTATCTATATAAACAATTCATGGTCAATATGCATGAATAACTATCTAATGGCTCAATGCTACATAACACTCACACTATCTCAATCCTGAATATATCACATGTATGCGTGTGTGTGTGTATATATATTGATCCGGTCCCAACACCGGCCCCCAAGAGCATGGTTTTAATGCTTTGCCAGATCAGCATTTTGAACAGGAGAAGTACGTTTCAAATACCTTATAGTTACTTTTATACGGAGTACATACCGCCAGGGCACGATACTCCGCCAAGGCAGGAAACTCCGCCAAGGCACATTACTCCGCCAAGGCATGAAACTCCGCCAAGGCACGTTACTCCGCCAAGGCATGAAACTCCGCCAAGGCATGTTACTCCGCCTAAGCTCATTACTCCGCCAAGGTGGAAAATATTGAATATCTTATACACATGCATAAAGTATTTCCAATGCATACTACTCCGCCAAGCCATAGGCGGAATATTGAATTTCCTATATTGCGTAGCGAGCCCATACTTATAACCCCGGCACGAGATTGACTCTGTCTTGAGAGGTTGAAAATGGGAATCACGCTGTTACGCATAAAAGGGAACAATGAATAAAATAATAAAGCATTAACGCTTTCCAAGCAAGTGGAAATGCCCACTACAGTGATGGTGCTCGTGAACGACACAGGGACCCACTACCTTTCTTGCATTATGCCAGAAAATAAGGAACGGGTCCTACCAATAATGGAGCACCAATAACAGGTATATAAACCTCAGCAAAAAGGTATAAGGGGATCTCCCCATTTCTGAACCTTACACTCAAACTTGCATAATTCTCTCTGATTTGCTTTCTAAGTCTAATAGTATTCTGAGATACTGACTTGAGCGTCAGAGAATAACTGCAGGTACAACCACCAATTGTGTCAAGGCAAAAGAAGCTAATCCAGGCGGACTGCAACACCGCCATAGAGTGCACTATACCACACCCAGTGTACAAGAGCACTCCGTATTCGTATCTGTATAAGCACCTCTTTGTACCAGATTTTACGTTTCATGTACATTTTGAATTGTTCGACAATCATACCTTTACACCCCCTGTAAAGAACAGTTCATTGGCACGCCCGGTGGGACCTGTAAAATTGGTAATCCCACAATCCTTGAGCAATTCCCATTACATTCATCATTAATGGAAAGACCAGGACCAGAAGTGCAGACAGAGGATTCTCCTCCACGCAATCCTAGACGTCTTAACTTTGACAACGGTGCTCACAAAAAGGCAACACATGTTGACTCTCCAGATCCGAGAGATGACATGATCAGAATGCTGAAAGAAGAAATTGCAGAGCTTCGTCGTGAGAAGGCAAATCCTATACACGAGAGAGCGGGCCCTGCAAACCAGCCACGCCATGAATCGCATGCACAGGAGGAATCAAGTACTCCAAATTACTCTCGCATCCCTACTTACATGAAAGAGCAACGAAGCCTCCCACTGGAAAATGCTCAACCTCATGAGGGGAGAAGAGCAGTTTCAAATGCATCCCCCTCGGGATACAAGATGAGTATCCCATTTTCCAAAAGACTCATGAATGCGCATGTTCCCAGACATTTGCAAACTATGCAACCCATTTCCATAGGAAAATACACTGGGGAAACAGATCCTTCTAAGCATTTAGATGCTTACATCTACGAGGCTATGTTCTTAGGTATAGAGGAAGATGTCATGTGTAGAATGTTCCCCAGGACCCTTACAGGTGAAGCTCTTAGCTGGTTCAAGAGTTTACCTTCAGGTTCCATCGATTCATGGGAGGACCTAGCCACAGCTTTTGGCAGCCACTTTGTAATCTCTAGGGATATGCCTAGAACCTCCTATACCTTGGCTCAGATCAAGCAAGGTGACAAAGAGTCACTAAAGGATTTCCTTAAGAGATTTTATAAAGAGGCAGCCATGGTCCCTGACCTGACAGAAACAATTCAATTGCATATCCTCATCGAAGCCATGCAACCGAAATCACCCTTTGCTTTGTCATTGGCAAAAGGACCTCCATCCACCATGGAGGAATTTCGCAGAATAGCATCCAAGTATGTGGGTATTGAGATGCACTTGGAAGCCACTGCGTCTCGCAGTAAACCGCCCATTGCAACTCCACACCATGACAAAGAAAAGGAAAAATCATCCAGGAATAATAAGTTCCCTCAGAAAGACAAAGCAGGGAACCAACCCTTCAAACAACAAGATAGACGTGTGTTCAATTTCGCTCATTATGCACCCCTGAACACGACATATGAATAAATCTTGTGTGAAATAGGATGGACTACCCTCAACGTTTATGGGATTCAACGTCCACCTCCAATCAGACGCGGTGGGAACCCAAAGAAATATTTTGAGTTCCACGAATCAGTTGGCCATACCACAGAGGAGTGCAAGCAACTCAAAAACACCATTGAGGTGCTTATTCGTGAAGGCAAGCTGAAACATTATCTGTTTAAGGGTAAATCTCATGATGAGCTAGAGAAGTTTGAGAAAAGATCTCGTGACTGTTCTCCTGATCCTGATAACACTCGGGAGCCAAAACGCACAGCGGCAACAGAAAAACAAAAGAGTGTTGTTCTGGAGTCCGCCCAAAGAGAGCCAAGCCCTGAACCCAGATCGCGGGGCAAAAGGTAGGTGGTAGATATGATTGCTGGAGGCTTCACCGGAGGCGGACCCTCAAACACCGCCAGGAAAAAACATCATCGCATGATCTTGTCTATGCAAGGCAAGAGTAAAGAATATCGCCCATTCAGGAACGGGGTTCAGACTCCGCCTATAACATTCACAGACGACGATTTTGGCCCTACTAATCCTGAAGGAGATGACGCAGTGGTGATTATTGCGGTAATCGCAAATATGGATGTAAAACGCATCCTAATTGATCAGGGAAGTTCCTGCGACGTTATCTTTTATGACTGTTTTAAACGCATGGGACTAACTGATGTAGATTTACAGCCATATATGCAGGACCTTACAGCCTTTAATGGTGCCAAACAGCCCACCAAAGGCTACTTGGACACAAGGATTATTTTTGATGGCGAACCTGGAGCAAGGACTGTGAAATCCAGGATCCTTGTCATCGATGTGAAATCTCCGTACAATGGCATCATTGGGCGGCCTACCCTGAATGCCATGGAAGCCATCGTCTCAACCCCCCATTTGTTAATCAAGTTCATTGACAAAGATAACCAAGTCTCATCTGTAAGGGGTGACCAAGAAATGGCTCGCTATTGCTACAATTTGAGTCTTAACATGGTGAAGCTTGAAACCATGTCTAAGAAAAGAAAGTTGAATGAAGGGAGCAGTGCGGCGGCGTCCGTCAATTTGGTGGATCTTGACCCCAGGGCGGAATCTTCTGTAGACCCACTGAACCCTTTGAAACCAACTCCTGACAGTGGTTCCAAGTCTATTGTTTTGGGTGGCACCCCGGAACAAACTACAAACATCAATGAAAAGCTTGAGGCTAACATGGAGGCAAAACTAATTGCACTTCTCCATGAGTATAAAGAAATCTTCGCTTGGACCGCTGCAGACATGCCTGGCATGGATCCCAACTTTTGTTGTCACCGCCTGGTGGTGTATCCTGAAACTAAGCCAGTAGCGCAAAAGAAACGGCGTATGGGTCCTGCTAAGCAAAAAGCTGCTTGCAAACAAACAGAGGAACTCCTCAAGGCGGGGTTCATCAGGGAACTCCGTTACTCCTCCTGGTTGTCCAACGTGGTCATGGTACAGAAAGCCAATGGCAAGTGGTGTATGTGCAGAGACTACGTTGATTTGAATAAATGTTGTCCCAAGGATCCATATCCTCTCCCCAACATTGACAGATTGGTTGACGATTCTTCAGGATACAAATATCTATCTTTTATGGATGCTTACTCCGGTTACAACCAAATTCCAATATGTGAGGATGATCAAGAAAAAACAGCATTTGTTAATGATAAAGGAGTCTTTTGCTACAACGTCATGCCATTTGGGTTAAAGAACGCCGGGGCAACCTGCCAGCGCATGATCAACAAAGTTTTTGAGGGTATGCACACAAAGCTGGTAGAAGTTTATATTGATGATATTATTGCCAAGACTCCTGAAGGAGGAGACCATGTTGAAGATTTACGCCTCATTTTTCAACGCCTACAACAACACGACATGAGACTCAACCCATTAAAGTGTACGTTTGCTGTCCCTGGGGGCAAATTTTTGGGTTTCATGTTAACACAAAGAGGTATAGAGGCTAATCCCGACAAATGTCGCGTAATTCAAGAGCTGCAGAGCCCCAAGACATTGAAAGAGATACAATCCCTCAATGGAAAAATCGCTGCTCTAGCACGATTCATGCCAAAGATGGCTCATCGCTCCCTCCCCTTATACAAAATGTTAAAAAAAGACAAGAAATTTAGTTGGGGCCCAGAGCAAGAGGCGGCCTTCCAAAGCTTGAAAAATGTCTTGGCCAGCCCTCTAATCCTGGTAAAACCAAGCCCAGGTGAGCAACTCATTGTTTATTTGTCTGTTTCAGATGAAGCTTTGGCAGTGGCTCTGGTCAAGGAAACAGTTGAAGGCCAACGACTGGTGTACTTCACTGGTAAAACATTGCATGATGCAGAGTGCCATTATCAGAAGATTGAAAAGGCAGCACTTGCAGTTGTTTGGGCTTCACGACGCCTAAGACCATACTTCCATGCCCATCCTATCCTGATTCGCACAGACTTGCCACTCCGTACTATATTGTTCAAACCAGACCTAGCTGGAAGAATGATCAAATGGGCCGTAGAACTCTCTGAATTTGACATATCCTACGAACCAAGAACTGCTATCAAGGCACAAGTCCTAGCAGATTTCGTAGTTGAGTTAACAGGTTCTAGCCCAGATGCAGATCATTCACACTGGACGGTATATGTAGATGGGTCTTCCAATAGCAAAGGATGTGGAGCAGGAATTGTTGTGGAAAGTGATGACGGGGTACACCTTGAAATTTCACTGCACTTTACCTTCACTACGTCTAACAATCAGGCGGAGTATGAAGCCTGCTTGGCCGGACTCAGAGCAGCACAAGATATTGGGGCCAAAACTGTCACCCTATGCAGTGATTCTCAATTAGTAATCTCATAAATTCTTGGTGAGTATCAGGCTAAAGAACCTCTGCTACAACAATATCTAGACTGCGTCAATGAGTTAAAGCAGTGCTTCGATGAAGTCACTTTCAAGCATGTACCCCGTGAAGAAAATACACGTGCTGATATCCTCTCCAGGTTAGCTAGCACAAAGAAGGCAGGATGCACAACTACGGTTGTACAAAGTACCTTGGCGGAGCCAAGCATTTCCTTTCCTTCCTCAGCGTGTATGATTAAAAGCCGCTCTTTTGATGACAATTCCTGGGTAGCATCGATAGTTCGTTACCTTGTTAATGGACAATTACCCACGGATGATCTTGAGCGACGAAAACTAAAGAAAGAATCACCTTACTATACACTCCTAGACGGACAGTTATACCGCCGAGGAATCTTTGTTCCTTACTTGGTATGCATAAACGAAAATGAGGTGCAAGCTGTATTAGAAGAAGTCCATGAAGGGCAATGTGGACACCATCCAGGGTCACGTAGTCTTATGCGAAAAATACTCAGGGCGGGGTACTGGTGGCCCACCCTGAAGCATGACTCCGCCTCTATGTTCAAAAGTGCGATCAATGTCAACGATTCGTAAATCTCCACCATACTCCGGCAGAAGAAATGTCATCATCAATAACGCCTTGGCCTTTCTATCAATGGGGCATGGATATCTTGGGTCCATTCCCAACTGCACCCGGCGGTATCAAATACTTGATAGTTGGTGTTGATTACTTCACCAAATGGATTGAAGCAGAGGCAGTGGTGCACATTACGTCAGCCAGGACTCGCAGATTCGTATATGAAAATATAATTGCACGTTTCGGAGTCCCTGGATGCATAGTCACTGATAATGGCACCCAATTCACAAATCATAAGTTCACTGAACTCCTGGAAAATCTCAGCATTACGCAGATTTTCTCTTCTGTGGAACATCCTCAAACCAATGGCCAAGCTAAAGTTGCCAACAGAGAAATTTTGAAAGGCCTTAAGAAACTCTTTGGTGAGGCAAAGGGAGATTGGGCAAATCAATTATGCCACGTTCTATGGGCATATAGAACAACCCCTCACTCCACCACAAATGAATCTCCATATCGGCTGACATATGGAGTCGAGGCTGTTATTCCCATTGAATTGGCAGCCCCATCAGCTCGAGTCCTCCATTTCAATGAAGAAGCCAATCAACAAAACCTCGCCCATGAACTCGAGGTCTTGGCGGAGTTGAGAGAGGAAGCCTTTGTGAGGGACCAAGCTGTTAAAGCAAAGGCCGCCAAACGGTATAACACACGTGTTTCTGAACGCCGTTTCAAAGAAGGAGATTTGGTCTTGAGAAGGGCCAATATCGGTAACAAATTTGCACACCAAGGCAAATTGGCACCAACATGGGAAGGTCCATACCGAGTCGTCAAAATTCTGGGCAAAGGCACATACCGCCTAGAAAACTTAGATGGCACTCCGGTCAGGAATAAATAGAACATTTTAAATTTACGCATATATTACAGCTAGTTGGGTAACATGGTATGTTCTTTTCTTCCTAATTCAAGGTTTTTCCCAGCTGTGCTTTCCTTGAAAAGGTTCTGATGAGACATATCCCAACTCAGCTCCTTATGTAGTTCCATCATTAATAAAATGCCTTCCTACATTCAGTCTTCATTCTAACTTTCAGTTAATTATCCATGGCAGAACTTGTTCCCATGCAGATAAGACACCGGCTCCAACAATTGAAGCATAATGGCATAACTCTTTATTCCATAAAGATCATCCAACATGCAACAAAGCTTCATAAACGGAGTCAAAAAACTCCTTAGGGGGAAAGGATTGGTGTCACAGCTATATGCTGCACCATACCAACCCTAAGGTCCAAAAAACTCCTTGGGGGGAAAGGATTGGTGTCACAGCTATATGCTGCACCATACCGACCCTAAGGTCCAAAAAACTCCTTGGGGGGAAAGGATTGGTGTCACAGCTATATGCTGCACCATACCGACCCTAAGGTCCAAAAAACTCCTTGGGGGGAAAGGATTGGTGTCACAGCTATATGCTGCACCATACCGACCCTAAGGTCCAAACAACTCCTTGGGGGGAAAGGATTGGTGTCACAGCTATATGCTGCACCATACCGACCCCAAGGTCCTGCAGGCTTCCTGTGGAAAGAATTGGTGTCACAGCTATATGCTGCACCATACCGACCCCAAGGTCCTGCAGGCTTCCTGTGGAAAGGATTGGTGTCACAGCTATATGCTGCACCATACCGACCCCAAGGTCCAGCAGACTTCCTGTGGAAAGAATTGGTGTCACAGCTATATGCTGCACCATACCGACCCCAAAGTCCAGCAAAATTCCTGCAAAAAGGATTGGTGTCACAGCTTATGCTGCACCACACCAACCCTGGATTCAACAATTTTCACTTGATCAGGAGATACACTCCCATTCAAATTCAAAGGGATGAACGCTCCATCCAAAACTTGATTCCGCCTAACTGCCAATGTTTTACGGAGTACATAATCAACAAACTCAAGCATTATCAACAAGTCCAAGTAAGTATAACACTTGCGAAAATTGTGCTTCATTGAAATTCTTAAGAGGCTACTCCGCCTCATTATAGAATTTATTTCATTGAAATTCCTAAGAGGCTACTCCGCCTCATTACTGAATTTACTTCAATGAAATTCCTAAGAGGCTACTCCGCCTCATTACAGAATTTACTTCAATGAAATTCTTAAGAGGCTACTCCGCCTCATTAATGAATTTATTTCATTGAAATTCCTAAGAGGCTACTCCGCCTCATTATAGAATTTACTTCAATGAAATTCTTAAGAGGCTACTCCGCCTCATTAATGAATTTATTTCATTGAAATTCCTAAGAGGCTACTCCGCCTCATTACAGAATTTACTTCAATGAAATTCTTAAGAGGCTACTCTGCCTCATTAATGAATTTATTTCATTGAAATTCCTAAGAGGCTACTCCGCCTCATTATTGAATTTACTTCAATGAAATTCTTAAGAGGCTACTCCGCCTCATTATAGAATTTACTTCAATGAAATTCTTAAGAGGCTACTCCACCTTATTAATGAATTTATTTCATTGAAATTCCTAAGAGGCTACTCCGCCTCATTATTGAATTCACTTCATTGAAATTCTTCAGAGGCTACTCCGCCTCGTTACAGAATTTACTTCATTGAAATTCTCAAGAGGCTACTCCGCCTCGTTACAGAATTTACTTCAATGAAATTCTTAAGAGGCTACTCCGCCTCATTACAGAATTTACTTCATTGAAATTCCTAAGAGGCTACTCCGCCTCATTAATGAATTTATTTCATTGAAATTCCTAAGAGGCTACTCCGCCTCATTAATGAATTTATTTCATTGAAATTCCTAAGAGGCTGCCCCGCCTCATTACTGAATTTTACTTCACCAAATTCCCAAAGAGGTTATTCCGCCTCAATATACTTAGTCATATTTCATTAAGCCCTCAAATGATTACTCTGCCTTCTTAATATCGTTTTACAAGGCATAAATCCGACGGACCCAGACATTGTTTATATGAACAAGTATAAATTTACAGAAAATATACTTTATTGAATATTGTCCAAGATTGATAAGGGTCCAGAGCCTATCCTGGAACAAGGCAATATTATTAAAGTATAAAAAACAAAATTTGAAAAGAACTCTGGAGCTAATCCTCAAGGCTCGGGTGGCACTCCTTCTTGGCGGGCGGAGCTGGGCTGACTCTCACTGGGTTTAGACAAACTTTGTGAGGGGGGCAAGTCCGCCAGAACATACTCTGCATTAGGCGCAGGAACATGACCCCCCCGAGCAGGCACCATCAATTCACCATTGATAAACTCATAATAAGGATGAATGCCTGCAGTGTTGAGAGCAACGCCTGGGTTGCGATGACGAAGTTGGCGAATAGCCATGCTGAAAGCATCATCAATTGCCGCCTCAGCTGCATCCAAAGTCATTTTCAACTCCTGATCAAGCCTCTTATTGGTGGCATCTGAAATGGCTTTTTCAGCTTGCAGCTCTTCAACCTGTTTTTCAAGGTTGCTATATGCAGTGGCCGTTACATCCAACTCCGCCGCCCAGGCGTCTTCAGCAAGAGTCTTATTAATTTCAAAGGAAACCAACCTCTGCTGAAGTTCGCTCACACCCTCGCCCAGTTTTTGATTCTGCTGATTCAGATTTAAAACTTGTTGTTTTAGCGAAACATTATCAGCCTTCACCTGGGTCAGCTCGCCCACCTCTTCGCCCAGTTTAGCATTTTGCCCTTTCAAGTCCAAGACTTACTTTTCCAGCAGGGCATTGTCAGCCTTAACCTGAGCCAGCTCCTCCTCAAGCTTCTTTATATCAGAGTCGGCGGTGTCAAGGTGTTTATCTTTAGCCTTGATCACCTCCGACAACATTTCATTGTCATGCTCTAAGCTACGGATTTTTTCGACAGAATCATGATATGATTCTTGAAACATTGCAGCCTCCGCAGCAACCTCAGCGATACGCGGCATAGAAGCAAGGAAACCATCAATTTCCGCAAGGTGCCACCTTGCAGCAGCAGCGGCGTCTGGAATCTCCTCAAAGTCGATGTCTGGGCGGAGAATGAAGTCCGGATCATGCCTTTCTGACTGGCGGGATCCCACATTTGTGTAATACAAAAAAGGGTTCAGACGAGACCCCGCCGCAGGAAGAGAGACGGATCGCCTGGATGACTCCCCTGGAACGTCGATGAGGAAAACTGTTGTTCCTCGAGTAGTCAAGTCCAGGGCAGGACTCTCAGCTTGGTAGAGTGGAGAAACTTGAATTCCCTCCACCTCCTCCTCCACAACATCTTCTTCAAGGGCGCCCTCAACACCGCCCACTTCAGCAGTGACACCCGCAGCTGGTACCTCTGGAGTCTCTTCCACTTCAATAGGAGCATCAGATGATGCCCCTTCCCCTATCTTCTCTTTTCCCTTGTTTTTCCTCTTTAGCAAGGGTTGGGGGTCCACTTCCTCCACCTCAACAGCTTCTGGCTCTTGGTGTTTTTTAGATCGCCTTTCAACCTCAACTGTCGAGGACCCTGCACCACCCTCTAACGTCACTACGTTAGTGGATGCAGGGAAAGGGAGAGTCTTTGTCAGAGCAGCAGCCAGATTCCTCCTAGGCTGCACATTATTTTCCACATCAATTTCCTGGCGACTCATGCGAATTTGCTTGATACGCTCCATCCCAGGAAATTCAGCGATCTCTCCTGCAAAATAACATACATAAATATGATTAGTAGCTGCAGGAAACAACAGGAGTAATATTCAAGCAACATTGGAATTGTTAATGATAAAGCATTACTTAAGTATCCCTCAGCATCCCGCCCAAGCAGCCTTCGACATAAAATCTGCTTATGGACGGAGTTGTACTCCTTCAATGTCCGAAGGACTTCCACGGAAGTAGCTGATAGGGCACTCTCCTCAACTTCATAAGCTTGTTTGGTTAGGAGGAAGTGCTCGTGGGTCCACGCTACTGGGAATTTATTAATTCTCTCCTTACTCCGCCAGAAGACGGACTTGTTCTTCCTGACAGAGACTTTTACAAAGCTCATTCTGAAGTGAAGTCCGCCTTCCTTGGCGGAGTCAGCAAACGCCTTAAAGTTCACAATCTTCGACTCCGCCCGAAGAGTTACAAAACCCATACCGCCAGTTCTCGCATTCACCCTCCTCATGATGCGGCAAAAAGCAAAGAACAACGCCACAGTAGGCGTAAACTCCAGATGTTCAGCCAACACTTCAAAGCTGCGGACTATCCCCAACCATTAGGGTGCAGCTAAGAAGGGGCGCAATCCAGGAATCTGAGTACGCCCATCTGAAATTTATTAAGCGGAAAACGCACCCCTAACTGGGTAAACAAAATATCGTACATATATAAAGTACGCCCATCCTGAGGACGATGACAAATACGTTCAAACGTCTTGGGTGAACGGACGATGAACCTCCTCTCATATTTCTCATCTTTCCAAACAGGCACAGATAACTCCATCACCCCACCACTTGTTGTTGCATGGCGTGAAGAAGCTTCTTTAACATCCTCTTCGACCCAACAATAGGGATCGGTCTCAAGCATTTTTGTCCAATCTAACCCATGCAGCACAACATTCTGGCATTCTGCCATTGTTAACACTTGTATTTGAGGAGTACCTCCTGCTACAAACGAATGTACAACATTACTAAAACACTCCACGCTGCTGTAAAAAGTTGAATCCCTCCCAGTATAGAAGCCCTCATCTTCACTCTCAATATCCGAAAACATAGGGTGAACAGAAACCCTAGAGCCCGACTCTGATTCTTTTCCTCTCATCCTCATTTCAACAAACACACATATAAAGAAAACAGAACCAACCCAATAACAACAAAGACAGAGAATAGAGGAAGCAGAAAGTTACCTTAAAATTTCTGAAGAAGATGAACTGGCAACAACAAATGACTCGCAAGAAAGTAGCGTTAACAAGGCAGTTTTAACACGAAAGCGCAGAGAAGAAGATGAAGCAAAACATTTCCCCTCCTAAGAGTTTACCTATTTATAGGCATGGCTTGGGGGGAAATAAGCGAAACACCAAAAACTTCAGAAACGCGCTTATGGCCGTTGGATGAATCTCACTAACGATTCCCTTAATTCTAAAACCGATAGATGAATCTTAAGGTAGGAATTTCCTGGGCCGTATTTTCAAAATCCAAGGCCCATGGTAATAACCTCGAAAACATATCTCAACTGCCATCCCACGCATTTATGTCCCATCATTGGAATAGCAATCGTTACGAGGGCATACGTGGCAATGTGAGATTGAAGCGGCAAAACGCAGTTTCGAGACGCTTTAATGACGGGCGTGGCAAGTAATGACAAAAGCAATAAATGCATGAAGATACTTGTCCACAAATTCGGAACTAGCAAACACCGCCTAAACCCATGCCTATAAAAGCTAAACTTAAGTGTTATAGCTTATTAAAGTAACCCCGCCAGTCACTATAACAAGCTAGGGGGCAGATGATCCGGTCCCAACACCGACCCCCAAGAGCATGGTTTTAATGCTTTGCCAGATCAGCATTTTAAACAGGAGAAGTACGTTTCAAATACCTTATAGTTACTTTTATACGGAGTACATACCGCCAGGGCACGATACTCCGCCAAGGCAGGAAACTCCGCCAAGGCACATTACTCCGCCAAGGCATGAAACTCCACCAAGGCACGTTACTCCGCCAAGGCATGAAACTCCGCCAAGGCATGTTACTCCGCCTAAGCTCATTACTCCGCCAAGGTGGAAAATATTGAATATCTTATACACATGCATAAAGTATTTCCAATGCATACTACTCCGCCAAGCCATAGGCGGAATATTGAATTTCCTATATTGCGTAGCGAGCCCATACTTATAACCCCGGCACGAGATTGACTCTGTCTTGAGAGGTTGAAAATGGGAATCACGCTGTCACGCATAAAAGGGAACAATGAATAAAATAATAAAGCATTAACGCTTTCCAAGCAAGTGGAAATACCCACTACAGTGATGGTGCTCGTGAACGACACAGGGACCCACTACCTTTCTTGCATTATGCCAGAAAACAAGGAACGGGTCCTACCAATAATGGAGCACCAATAGTAGGTATATAAACCTCAGCAAAAAGGTATAAGGGGATCTCCCCATTTTTGAACCTTACACTCAAACTTGCATAATTCTCTCTGATTTGCTTTCTAAGTCTAATAGTATTCTGAGATACTGACTTGAGCGTCGGAGAATAACTGCAGGTACAACCACCAATTGTGTCAAGGCAAAAGAAGCTAATCCAGGCGGACTGCAACACCGCCATAGAGTGCACTATACCACGCCCAGTGTACAAGAGCACTCCGTATTCGTATCTGTATAAGCACCTCTTTGTACCAGATTTTATGTTTCATGTACATTTTGAATTGTTCGACAATCATACCTTTACACCCCCTGTAAAGAACAGTTCATATATATATATATATATATATATATATATATTAATGGCTCAGTGCCATTAATTATTAAACCATATAAAAGTTATCATAGGCACACATGGCAGTAAAACACACATAATATAACCACACATATACATATACATATCCATTAGTAAATATATATATGATATCAAAATATATACATCACATATTACAAACGACTCTGGCATTGCTCCACTGCTTACTTTCTACTGGTCTCCATGACATCCACAATATCCCTTTACTCACTCACAACAAAATAATTATAAGGGTGAGTATCTTGCATTATGAAGTAATGAAAATAAATGAAATAGAAACAATGTCACATGGAGGATTTCCCGCACCTTCCCCGAATGTCATTTCATTATTCCTTTTCTCTTACAATATCAAAGTGTACTAATAATTCATCATAATCACCATCATTCTTATTCAATTCAAGTATATTAACATATCACTTATTATCATTATCAAAATCAATTCTCAATAAAATAAATTAATCACACCCGACTCTCATGGTCAAATCATATAAAATGACACCTAATATCTGGATACTAAAGGAGCAGCCACCAACTGGGAGTCACGCATCGACATCCCGTGAACCCTCCGGTCCACCAACCCATACACCGACTTCTCACCTAAACCACTAAGTCTCTCCATGGACCACTAGGTAGCTCAATTGGGTCACTCACGACCACGGGAGCCAGAAGCGATAAGTAATACATACCGAATGGCTATCCACACCACATAACATGCATTTACAATATAACAACACTAAAACTGTCTCAAATTCATTAAAACTCCATCCTGGCATAAAAAGCCATCACATGAGACATAATCAGCCAAATCAAGGCATATAACACCTTTATTACCATTATTTTCTCGTAAACACATCATACGTATCATTATACCATCTAATAAACCTTATTATAATCATCACTTCTTATTGCAATCATTATCATTTCACCAATCATAATTACCAAATACATCATACAGTCAGAAACATATTCTAAACCATACATTCTCGTATATATTGTTCACATAATTACACAAATTCATTTCATAATATAAAAGCTCACATAACCTTAATTAAGTATACACTACAACACTCCCCTTACCTCGTTTCCAATATCTTCTAACTAGCTTGCAAGTAGCGGCGCGCCAAAACACTAAAAATGCAAATATTATGAAAAAGGTTTAGTTGTGACGTCCTAGGTTGGTTTACATTTATTTTTATGCACTTACTTAAATTTTACAATAAATTTTTCACAAATTAATAAATTAAATAACTGATTATTTAGAGAAATATTTGTTTTCTGCAAAATGATCCAATATACAATTTATATGGAGTTTGAAAACTCAAAAATGTCATTTAAAATGAAGAAAACCCAAAATCTGGAAACAGGGGCCTGACGCGTGAGCTCTGCTCGCAGTCCTGGCGCTATACGCCAGCTTACCAGAAATAACATCAGGTGCTATTATGCATTTAAGTCATTTAGCCAACTTCCGACCTACCTCATTGGCCCGTTTTAGGTCTGATTGCCATAAAACTTCACAAGCCACATGTTTTCTCATTCCGGAATTGTTAGAGTTATCCGTTCACCAAAATTCCATTGTATGCCCAACTTATGCGCAAAATGCACTTCTACTCAATTTTGTGCAAAAACCTTACACCAAACTACCAAAATGGACTCCTAATAGTCCAAGGCCTACATGTACAGTTCCTAAATGACATAAAGAGCCTATTGGTCCCTTACGAGGGTCCTAAAACCCGTTGGATCATAAAACCACTTATCTGGTCCCCAATTTTTACATGAAGCGCCTATTTCCACTATATGCAACAACCATCAAAAACATTAATTTTGTCATCAATTTCCTAATCGCATCACACCACAATCATTCATACAGACAACACCTGCTCATAATAATTAATGATGCATTAATTCATGGCTTTATGTGTAACATCCTTGATGTTTTAATATTAGAAAATGAATGAGAGATAAATGAAAGTGTTATTTGGGGTATAATTATAATAATATGTATAAGAAATTAAGAGGAACATGGAATTTTAAGGAAATTGGCATCAGGACCTTGACGCGTAGTGTGGCTGGGACGCGTAGCGCCAGCGTCGCGACCTGTTTTATAACAAGGTCACACAGAACAGAACCTGCGAGCTTCTCTATCAGTTTTCTCTCTTCTCTGAGGCGATTTGGCTAGGGTTTTGAGGGAAACTTGGATTCTTAGTGGTTTTAGGCAATTTGGAACCAAGGTAAGGGATTTAGGACCTCCAATCTCTAGTTTCTTCCTTGTTCCCTCATGAAATCCGAATTTGCATGTGAAGACTGGGGTTTTGATTCTGAGTTTCAGTGGCTTGTGAAGTTTGGGTAATGAGTTAGGAAGTGTAGGGAAGACAATATACTAATTAAATTGATGTTTCGGTGACCGTAGGTACCAGAACGAGTGTTAGGCAAAGGTGCGTAGTAGAGGGCTGACGCTACGCGTGGGGCTGGCACGCAACGTCAGACCCCTATTTCAGGTTTTGATTCCTTTTAAACTTAATTGAATTTTTAAGTTTCATGATACTATATAATTATTATTTTGAATATATCTAGAGAAAATAAATATTATTTTGAATTAAGACCTAATTAAATTTAATTAAATGTGAAAAATTTATTGTAGAATTAATTAAAATGGTAGAAATAAACATAAATTGACATAGGACGTCACAGGTGGTATCATAGCGATTCTTTCTAGAGCCGAGGAAATGGGTAGAGTTAGGAGATTGTTTGAGTTCTATACCGGACTGTTTTGCATTTATTGTATTATGCTTGTGATTGTTTAAGTTGTTAACAGGTTGATTTGGCATCATTCTCTTGGCACTTCGGGCAGCATCTTATTATGTGTTTATATGAGAGGTAAATTTTGTACTCCCTGGTCAATTATTTGTTATTAATGGTGATGTGTTTTGGAATATTGTAGAATTGAAATATAACGGAAGGAAGTAGTTCAGGTGGGGGTGATGACTTCTTTGAGAGGTTTTCTCAAATGATGAGGAGGATGGAATATGGTCCCACTCTTGATAAATTCCTGAAGAGGAATCCACCTATTTACAAAGGAGGACATGATTATGAAGGGCGCATATATGGCTACATGACATTGAACAAACATTTGAGTACTTTGAATGCTCTGAAGAACAGAAAGTGCAGTTTGCTACTTATCAGTTGAAGGATGATGCCCGTGTATGGTAGTCAAGGACTAAAATTCAGATGAATGCTATGAATGAACCATTAATGTGGATGAATTTCAGGCAGAGGTTTCTTGCTAAGTATTTTCCAGATAATTATAAAATCCTCAAGGAGATGGAATTTCTAAAACTGGAACAAGGTAGAACGTCAGTAGCTGAATACACAGCACAATTTGATGAGTTATACGATTTCTATCATCCTTTTTCTCTTGAAGGAACCGAGGGTAGTAAGTGTGCAAAGTATGAATCTGGGTTAAGAATTGAACTCTGAAGTGTAATTGTTCCTATGGAAATCTGTGACTATCCTACTCTAGTAAATAAGGACAGACTTGCTGAGGAAGTGCACTTACAGAGAGCATCCCGGTCAAGGGATAAGAAGCCATTAAAGGCTAAGGGATTCAATTTTAAAAAGATGGGTCAGGTTTTCCATGGTAGCAAGTCTTCTGCTACATCTTCTTCTTCTTCTTCTTCTGGATGTGGATCAACTGGTCGTTCTGGTGGTCGTGCATGCTATAATTGTGGCCAGGAAGGTCATTTCTCAAGGCATTGTCTTGCTAATCAAACTGTTTGTTTCCTATGCGGACAACCTGGACACCTAAGGCCCGACTGTCCACAGAGGCAGCAGCAAGGAGGACGTGGTAATCGGGCAAGTGCTTCTCTAGTTCGTGGTGGGAATTTTCAGCGTGGAGGCCAAGGCGGCGGTGGCCGTGGAGGCCAACATCCTAGGCGATCTGATACTCAGTCCAGTGGTACTCAGAATGTTATGGCTGGACTTATGTTTGCTTTTGATGCTTCAGAGGTTGCAAGACATGATAATTTGGTGCAGGGTAAGTGTCTTATTCATGGCTATCTTGTAAATGTTATTTATGACGCTGGTGCAACCCACTCTTTTATTTTTGAGAGTTGTGTTCGGCGGCTTGATTTGCCGGTGGTATTAATGGAGAATGCTCTTAATGTCTCCACTTCTACTGGTTCTATATTCCAAGCAACTACTATGTGTGGAGAATTACCTATGCAAGTAGAGACCAATCTTTTCTGGTGAATTTAATTTGCATGCCATTGAAGGATTTAGATATTATTCTGGGTCTTGATTGGTTATCTGCTAACCACGTTATGGTGGACTGTTACAGCAAGACTATAATTTTCTCTCAGGAATTGGACACTAAGGATATGGTGAATAATGTTTCTGTAATTTATGTTATTTTGTTAGCTTCAGAGGGACGGTATAATCTTAAACCTGCAGATATTCCGGTAGTATGTAATTTCCCTGATGTGTTCCCGGAAGACATTCTGGAATTTCCTCCAAGCAGGGAGATTGATTTTACTATTGATTTAGTTCCCGGGGCAAGAACCTGTGTCCCATACACCCTATAGAATGTCTTCAGTAGAATTGACTAAAGTGAAGAAACAAGTAAATGGGTTATTAGATAAGGGGTTTATCCGACCGAGTGCTTCACCTTGGGGCGCTCCGGTGTTGTTGGTGAAAAAGAAAGATGGCAGTATGAGAATGTGTATTGATTACTGACAGTTGAATAAATTGACGGTTAAGAATAAATATCCTTTACCATGAATTGATGATTTGTTGGATCAGTTAAGAGGCGCTATGGTGTTTTCTAAGATCGATTTGAGATCTGGATATCATCAAATTAGAGTGAAATCGGACGATATTCCAAAGACAGCGTTCCAGACTCGGTATGGACATTTTGAGTATGTTGTAATGCCCTTTGGAGTGACAAATGCTCCCGCTATCTTTATGGATTATATGAATCAGATTTTCCAACCTTACTTGGATCAGTTTGTCGTGGTGTTTATTGACGACATTCTAGTATATTCGAAGACTATAGAAGAGCATGCTCAACATCTTCAAATTGTTTTGCAAATATTACGTGAGAAGAGGTTGTATGCTAAGTTATCAAAGTGTGATTTCTAGGAAGCAAGTGTACAATTCTTGGGGCACATGATATCTCAGGATGGTGCATCTGTTGATCCATCTAAGATTGAGGCAGTTATGGCTTGGGAAAGGCCTAAATCAGTAACCAAAATCATGAGTTTTCTTGGATTGGCTGGTTATTATCGCCGCTTTATTGAAGGATTTTCTCGCATTGTGCTTCCTTTGACTCGATTGGCGAGAAAGGAGAATCCGTTTGTGTGGACTGAAAAATGTGAATTAAGCTTCCAGACTTTGAAGCAATGCTTGACTTCGGCACCAGTACTTGCATTACCGGATATGACGAAGGAATTTGTGGTATATTGTGACGCTTCTAAGTTTGGTTTAGGATGTGTGCTAATGCAGGATGACAGGGTAATAGCTTATGCTTCGAGGCAACTGAGGCCGCATGAACAGAATTATCCCACTCATGATTTGGAACTCGCTGTTGTGGTATTTGCGTTGAAGATTTAGCGGCATTACTTGTATGGTTCTCGTTTTGTAGTATTCAGCGACCATAAGAGTTTGAATTATTTGTTTGATCAGAAGGAATTAAACATGAGATGAAGGAGATGGGTGGAATATCTGAAAGATTATGACTTTGATTTGAGATATCATCTTGGAAAAGTAAATGTTATGGCTGATGCCTTAAGTAGAAAAGTATTACATGCAGATTTCTTGATGGGTAAGGAGCAAGAATTGTTAGAAGACTTTCGTGATGTGAATATTGGGGTTGCTGTTCAGGCCCCAAATCAGATGGTAATTGGGATGCTGAAGATCTCCAAGATTTTTTGGAATCCTTAGCTGTGGCTCAGGAGAATGATAAAGAATTGCTAGAATTGCTTGAGACTCAAGTAAGAGGGAAGGATATGGGATTAACCAAAGGTAATGATAGAATTTGGCGGTTCAAGAACCGTGTTGTGGTACCCGCAAAAGGTGATTTCAGGCAAGCTGTGTTAGCTGAAGCACATAAAAGTTCCTTAAGTATCCATCCTGGTATCACTAAGATGTACCATGATTTGAAGAAAGAATTCTGGTGGCCGGGAATGAAGAAAGCAATAATTGAATATGTAAGATCTTGTGTGATATGTCAGAAGTGTAAAGTCGAACACTAGAGACCTCCAGGTTTACTTTAACCTCCGGAGATTCCCATATGGAAATGGGAAAACATTACCATGGATTTTATATCCGGGTTACCTCGTACTCGTTCGGGATGTAATGCAATCTGGGTAATTATGGATAGGTTGACCAAGAGTGCTAACTTCTTGGCTATGAACATGAAATGGTCATTGGACGGGTTGGCTAGATTGTACATTACGGAGATTGTAAGGTTGCATGGTGTACCTTCGAGTATTATTTCAGATCGTGATACCCGATTCACTTCTAGATTTTGGGGAAGTCTGCAGCAAGAGTTGGGTACTGAATTGAAGTTGAGTTTAGCTTATCATCCTCAAACGGATGGTCAGTCTGAGCGTACCATTCAGACATTAGAAGACATGCTCAGAGCTTGTGTACCGGAGCAAGATGGCTCATGGGAGAGGTATCTACCATTGGTGGAATTTGCTTATAACAATAGCTATCATAGCAGCATTGGGATGGCTCCTTATGAAGATTTGTATGGTAGACGGTGTCGTACACCTTTATGTTGGAATGAAAATGGTGATGCGGTTCATTTGGGACCCGAATTAATCCAAGAAATGAATGATCAAGTAGCATTGATTCGTAAGAATATGAAGATTGCTTAGGATCGTCAGAAGAGTTACTATGACAATCGTCATAGACCACTTGAGTTTCAGGTGGGAGATATGGTATTCTTAAAAGTTTCGCCTACTAAAGGTGTGGGCAGAATTTTGAAAAGTCGAAAGCTTAACCCGAGGTATATTAGACCATATCAGATTTTGGAGCAAATTGGTGATGTAGCCTACCGATTGAACCTTCCCTAATCATTGACCAATATTCATAATGTGTTTGATGTATCACAGTTGTGAACTTATATCCCTTGTGATACAATGATTGTTCCGGAAGACTCAGTAGAGCTGAAGGAGGACTTAACGGTGGAGATGACTCCTATTAGCATTGATGAATACCAGACTAAACGACTAAGGAGCAAAGATGTATCTTTAGTTAAATTTAAGTGGCAAGACTTCAATGGAATGTCATGGACATGGGAACTGGAATCTGATATGAGGTGATTGTATCCAAATCTTTTCTAATAAGGTACGTTGATTTCGGGGACGAAATCTCTTTTTAGGGGGAGTGGATGTAACATCCTTGATGTTTTAATATTAGAAAATGAATGAGAGATAAATGAAAGTGTTATTTGGGGTATAATTATAATAATATGTATAAGAAATTAAGAGGAACATGGAATTTTAAGGAAATTGGCATCAGGACCCTGACGCGTAGCGTGGTTGGGACATGTAGCGTCAGGTGCAATTTAATGAGTTGACGCGTAGCGCCAGTGTCATGACCTGTTTTATAACAGGGTCACACAGAACAGAACCCGTGAGCTTCTCTATCAGTTTTCTCTCTTCTCTGAGGCGATTTAGCTAGGGTTTTGAGGGAAACTTGGATTCTTGGTGGTTTTAGGCAATTTGGAACCAAGGTAAGGCATTTAGGACCTCTAATCTCTAGTTTCTTCCTTTTTCCCTTATGAAATCCGAATTTGCATGTGAAGACTGGGGTTTTGATTCTGAGTTTTAGTGGCTTGTGAAGTTTGGGTAATGAGTTAGGAAGTGTAGGGAAGACAATATACTAATTAAATTGATGTTTCGGTGACCGTAGGTACCGGAACGAGTGTTAGGCAAACGATCGATGGAGTGGACGTCGGAAACGGAAGAGGAACGGTGAATCCAGTGGCTATAGGATGCCACCTACCCCTTGAGCAAACTGTCGGAACTCAGAATATAGGTAAGGGGGTGTTCGGGTCATAATTAATTAGAATTGATATGTAAATGGTTGTGGAAAGTTTGGAAATTGAGTAAGAGTTGTTATAATTTGCATAGATTAACTAAATATAATAGTTATAAATATGAGTGTGTGGAGTGGGATTAGATGGTTGATTATGAAAGAAATATGTTAATTAAATTGATTATATAATTGAATAACTATTTGGATTGATGATGCATGATTTAGCCTTAATTCCTTGCTTTAAATGTGTATAATTTGCCATTGCTAATTGTGTCATATTATGCATTTTAACACATTTTCATAATTCAAGCTTTATTTAATATTAACTGAATTAGGCGATAATCTTTAAATGGAAATAATAAATCTTACTTGATTTCCCTTATATTGTAGTGAATAATTGAGTTTGCAATTGGGAAATTATGAAATTGAGCATCAGGTCTGACGCGTAGCACCAATACCACGCGTAGCGTGGAAACAAATTCGCAACACCCACGCGCAGCGTCAAGCCCACGCGTAGCGTCAACAGTGACGAGGATCCCATTAACAGGCTGTGTGCAACTTCAGAAGTGGAGGATTTATTTATATTAAAACACTTATTGGCCAATCCATTATAGACATACGGCACTATCTCAGTGGGGAACATGCAGCACAAGTGTCCAAGCATTATTGAAGAATTATTGGATGAAATAATGTATTCTGAGTCAGAAACCCTCACGCGTAGCCTCACAACTAAGCATAGCGTAGAAGCAGATTCGCAACGCTGACGCGTAGCGTCCTGCTGACGCACAGCGTCAACAGGAGACCTTTACCTTTGCTTTCACTATAAATAGGACCATTACCAAAGGCTTCAAACAGACCTGAATTCACGTTTCTCTCTTTGTTTCTATAAGCATCAAAGGAAGGCACAAAGCCTCCTCCTCTCTTCTTCCCCCTCTTTGCTCCATTCCGGGTTAGTTTTTTTTTATAGTTGTTATTATGGAGGGTTAAAACCCTAGATTGATTTTCTTAGAGAATATTGTAATTTAATTTTGAGGTCATTATTTTTAATACAGTATGCTTTTGTTATTGTTATTTCTTCATAATCTTACTCTGCTTATTTAATTCCATTTTGTTTAATCAAAATTGTATGCTTAATCGGTTTAATTATTCAAATGGAATAAAATAAGATTTTAAATTAGAATGGATTAAGGAAATATGCATGCTTAATGAATATTTTCATAATCACTTTTAATAATTATGGTTTGCTTAATTCCATAATTTGAGAATAGATTATGTATGTAGGCGATGTTCTTACATATGCTCAATAATTCCTAGATTTTACGATCTTGACTCCTTTTGCTTAATTAGGATGCTTGATTAAAATATTCATTTTTTTTAATGAAAGTAAAGGAATTGTGAATTGAAAAAGACGCTTAGTTGATTAATTCAAATTGAGCTAAGAAATTGACAGTAATGAAAGTATACAAATTATCTTTAGTGAACCAAGGATAAATTTATTTACAATACTCCAAGAAAATCAATCGTTTGTTGATTATTGTTTTAAATCCTATATTTACTTTGTTTTTAATTGTGATAACAAAATCAATCAAACCCCCCAATTGTATGTTTGTTGAACTTATGTTTGTAAAAAAATTTTAGTTGTTGAGTTTTTATTTTTAATTGTTAAAAATTAGTTTAAGACTTGATTTTTCCTAAATTTTTGTGTTGATCCTTGAGAGAACGACCTAGGTTGACACCCTAGTACTACATTAATTAATTTTAATGTACTAATTTGACGGAATCACGACTGTAAAAATATTCACGTCATGGATTGATGTGAATAACGATTGGAATGATAAAAGTAAAAGATATGTGTAATATTTCCACTTTGAGATGCATATGCATATTTGATTATGAATTTGAAAATATGATATGGATTAGTGAGTGTATGGTATTGAATGAACTGTAAAAATTATGAAGAGTTTGTGACATTGAATATGTTAAAGATTAGTAATTATAAGTGTATGTATATGGACATGGATAAGTGCAGGACGCTCGAGAATTCATGTAAAGTGAGTCGTAGGTATTAATAAGTTTAATATTTTGTTCTATATTAATTATGATATTCCAAACACTCACCCTTGCTGTTGTTTAATTTTAGTGACCAGTGATAGGGAGGATGCTAATGTTGCGGAAGTGCGCCAAGAGGAAGGTTGATGCCAAGGAACGAGGATGAATGTAATATATAATGTATGCTTATGTGTGTGATAGATAACAAACCATGTGTAATGAATTTATTAGGATTATGTTTGATGTGGTGTGATGAATTAATGATGATTGATGTGATGATTTATGGCACAGAGCCATTGGCATGTGTGAATGTTGAATGTTATGGGCAGGTATTGTATTGATGCGTGATTAATGTGTGTGCTAGGTGATTGATGCTAGAATAATGTTTGGATTGATTTAGGAAGTCATGCATATAGTTGAATTCATGAAATTAAGGAACTGAATAGGTGATTTTAGGATCCGGCGGGTTTCGAAAACCCCGAAAGGTACCAATAGGTCCTTTAGGACATTTAGAATGTGTGTGCATTAGCTTTGGGACAATTGGAATCCATTTAGGGTGTTTGGTGCAAGGTTTTGTACCTAATTATGTTAAACTGAATTTTGTGCATAACTTGCACATATAATGGAATTTTGGTGAACGGACAGCGCCAACAGTTCCGAAATGAGAAAAACATGTGGCCCGTGAAGTTTCGTGGTAATCGGATCTAAAACGGACCAATGGGGTAAGTTAGAAGTTGGTTAAATGGTTTAAAAGGTGTAATAGCGTCAGGTGCTATTACTGTCATGGCCACGCTACGCGTGAGGCTGACGCGTAGCGTGAGGTGCACAGTAGAGGGCTGACGCTACGTGTGGGGCTGGCGTGCAGCGTCAGACCCTATTTCAGGTTTTAATTCCTTTTAAACTTAATTGAATTTTGTTTTAGGTTTTGATTCCTTTTAAACTTAATTGAATTTAAGTTTCATGATGCTATATAATTATTATTTTGAATATATCTAGAGAAAATAAATATTATTTTGAATTAAGACCTACGAAAAATTTATTGTGGAATTAATTAAAATGGTAGAAATAAACATAAATTGACATAGGACGTCACATTATGCCATGATCACATATTTTCCCCTAAATTTAGCCGGCAAATTAATAATGTCATCATTATCATCAATAATTCAAATATGCAATCATACTCATCAGGCATATCATTCACACACTGCAGTACCTGCCAATCTCATGCAATCACGTAAGGGCTCCATGTCACATAACACACAAATATAATAATACTACAACGCTGCATTATCATACATCCACACTCTCTATTATCAAATAACTACACATACACATCTTCACTATTATAACAACTTCATTCTCGCCCTTGCCTCATTTAGCGTCTACCTCCACGGTGTACATCCATAACCTGCCAACAGTCACTAAAACCACAATAGGAAGGGGGTGAGTGACTGGAATTAAGAATCAACATAGGAATAAATGATCAAGTATTAGGAAAAGTGAAATCTAGCTACCACCCTAGTTATAAGCATCAATTATTATTAGTTACCTTCTCCGTCATTCCTTTTACCCACCCTTCCAGTTATCACACTTTCACAATCACATTAATTACCAACTTAACGTCATCCTTAACCTACTATAATCACCTAAATTCATGTATACATGCTCACTCATTTATTCCCTAACTCATTATCCAACACTACTACACATAAATCAACATATTAATTAACCTCAAGTCACTATATTCATTCTCATCAAATAAATCAACATCACATAATACAAGCATCTTCATAAACATATAAATAAGTCAAGGAGTATAAAACACAACTGACTCTCACATAGATAATATGACACCCTAGTACCCGGATACTAAAAGGATCAACCTTCAGCTGGGGGTCTGACTTGATACCCTGTGAACCCGACTTGGTTCACCAAGCCCGACTTGGATCCCCCTTAACCACTGGGTCATAGACCTCTGGGCAGCTCAACTGGGTCCAACTTGACCATGAAAGCCAAAAATAAGGGTAACATATACTGTCGATCGTCCTCCACTACATAAATCATATATAATCAATCGATTCTTATACATCCTCTGGCTCATCAACAATAAATTATATTCATCATTGGGGTGGCCGACTTGCCAAGCCCACCAACATAATGCCACAGGGTATCTCAAGTCCTCATTCATAATCACTTTCAACAATTATTCATGATCATAAATCATATCATTACATATGCATATCGCATGATTAACATACCGTGTCATTGCAATCATCAATTCAACATAGGTAATTGACATGATATTACAGTCGTGATTCCGTCAAATTAGTACATTAAAATTAATTAATGTAGTACTAGGGTGTCAACCTAGGTCGTTCTCTCAAGGATCAACACAAAAAATTAGGAAAATCAAGTTTAAAATTAATTTTTATAAATAGAAATTCAACAAACATACAAATACAATTGGGGGGTTTGATTGATTGGTTGCCACAATTAAAATCAAAACAAAGTAAATATAAGATTTGAAACAATAAATAACAAGCGATTGATTTTCTTGGAGTATTGTTATTAAATTTTCCTTGGTTCACTAAAGATAATTTGTACACTTTTATTACTATTGATTTCTTAGCTCAATTTGAATTAATCAACTAAGCGTCTTTTTCAATTCATAATTCCTTTATTTTCATTTAAAAATGAATATTTTAATCAAGCATCCTAATTAAGTAAAAGGAGTCAAGATCGTAAAATCTAGGAATTATTGAGCATATGTAAGAACATCGCCTACATACATAATCTATTCTCAAATTATGGAATTAAGCAAACCATAATTATTAAAAGTGATTATGAAAATATTCATTAAGCATGCATATTTCCTTAATCCATTTTAATTTAAAATCTTATTTTATTCCATTTGAATAATTAAACCGATTAAGCATACAAATTTAATTAAATAGAATGGAATTAAATAAGTAGAGTAAGATTATGAAGAAATAAACAATAATAAAAGCATACTATATTAAAAATAAGAACCTCAAAATTATATTACAATATTCTCCAAGAAAATCAATCTAGGGGTTTTAGCCCTCCATAATTAAAACAAACTAACAATTAAAAGAACCTAACCCAGAATGAAGAACAAAGGGAAGAAGAAGTAGAAGCAGAGAAGAGGAAGAAGAATGAAGTTATGGTGTGTATGAAATGGTCGATTTTGGCTTCTATTTATAGGGGAAGGAATGGTGCCAGATATAATAAAAAATGGATGAGTGGAATGCTAGTGCGTATTTAATAAATCTTCAGTGCTGATTCCACTTAATGAATGCGTTTCCTGCTATTTTCCACTTGATGAATCAATTCTTCAAAGTGCATGAATCGATTTATCTAGGCAAATACTGGGCAATTTTATCACATGAATCAATTCCTCAAGGGTGGGAATCGATTCCCAAGGCACATGAATCGATTCCTTCATAGATGAATCGATTCCCAGGCTTTCAAATACTCATGAATCGATTCCTAAGGGTAGGGAATCGATTCCCAACTGTATGAATCGATTCCCATGAGGCATGAATCGATTCCTAGCTATGATTTCACATGGGAATCGATTCCCAAGTTGGTGAATCGATTCCCAGACCTGTTCTGGTGCTTTTCTTGCATTTTGACCATTTCTTGAGGCGTGGCTTCTTCCGTTTGACCTGCGGTAATTATTTTTCAATTGCAGACTCAATCATACACTACAAAACAAGAAAAAACCAACATTTTATTATTTTTATTAAAAATTAATCCTTAATTCATTTTAAAATATTAAATAAAGCTCTAATGATGAAAATGTGTTAAAATGTAATATATTACACAATAAGTAATGGAAAATTATACACATTTAAAGTGAGGAATTAAGGATAGATCATGTATCATCAAATACTCCTACACTTATTCTTTTGCACTCCCGGGCAAAATCAGAATAAAAACAAGTATCACAATTTTTATTTTTATTTTGAAAACATTAAGTTGAAAACAATAACACACAGAATTGGCATGCTTGTTATGAAATCTTAGGAATATACAGAGAAACAAAAGTTATTCAATGATGCAAGATACAAAGCATCAAGATATATATGAAAATCTTCCAAACACTTAGACATGTGAGAATTAAATCGAACTGAAAAGAAGATCATAAGTGATAGAATCTCATAAGATATAATCTCAACTCTCAAGTGTTTTGGGTTTGTGTATACACTCAAAATATTTCCTAAAAATAGACAGTCCCATAAATTTGGCAAATTTCTAAATTCCACAATCAACACAAATGCATGTATAGATCAACAGGGCTTATCAGGGTTGTAATGTGGCCGAGGTAAAGATTTGGAAATTAGTTTCATATGCCATAAAGAATGATGGAGTAATTAATTTAACAGTGAAATAGTGAGGTAAAACATTTAATCATATTTGGTCGCAATTATCAATATCATCATTTTTTTAATATTATTTTTTTAATTTTTTTATGTAATTGCATAATACTTAAACTAAGAGTTGCGACTCCTTTTAGCACACTCCCACACTTATTTGAATGCCTTTTTTTGACTTGATTCCAAAGCTCCAACATCTTCTTTAAGTAGGTGTATAGCTTATTTGAGCTGTAACAAAGAAATGGTTAAATAGGCTCAAAGGGGCTAACAAAAGATGATTTATTTAGGGTAAGCTTATATGGCTAGTGGCTTAATTGAACAAAATGCCTGTGTCATTTCAAATACATGTATATGAGTTTCAAGTATCATCAAGAAATAAGACAAAAATTGAGATGTAAGTTGATCTGTCCTGAACCGGGGTCAAGAGATCCGGTGTCGGGCCAGTCACAAATAGTGAGAAGATTACGTCTCTGAAGACCGATTATATGAGTATCCGGTCTATGTATCCGATGTCTCCGTAGGAAGAGAGAAATCTGGGTGTCCTGGAGGTACTTCACACCGTCCTCACGCGTTGATGTGGGCGAAAGGTGGTGTCACCTGCGAAGATTCTCCGACACTTAAGTCAGTAATCGTATTCCCAGTGAGGAATGTTTTTCAGAGAGTCATTGTAAGTTGAAAAGAAGTAGTTTTTAGATCCCTCTCTCCATTGATGAAGAGAGTTCTTATACCTGATTGGCTCGATATACGAGGACTCGTTAGTGGGGAACCACTAACCTCCAATAATATTATAAATTATTATTTTATTATGCACTTGCCAGTATGATTAAGTCAAGTGGCTATTTTATATTGAGCGGGAGTATGGGCTAGATTTAGGGGACAAGTTGATCATTCCCGTGAGCAGATTTTGGCTCGTAGTGTGGGAATGGAATCTTTATCCTTGTTCCTGTTGCAATACCCTTTGTCTTATGTATGGTGACGTGTATATTATCCGATGTGCATGGCATTATCCTGGACAACCAGTACAGGGAGAGCGCCTGATACGGAATTAGAGTCCGGATGTATACCGATGACACCGGTTGCACGTTGGTGAACTGTCAAAGACGTGGAAATATGCCTTGTAGAACGGATACCGGTATCGAGACCGGAACATATGTCCCCTAGCTTGTGTGAGGGACTTTGTAGTTGTTCACATAAGCTATTCAACCTGCGAGAGGTCTAGATGTCGGTATACTTATGTGGGAAATGTTTTCTTACACGTGCATATTTATATCATGAAGATCCATTCTTTAAATGAATGCTCCGTTATCATGATGTTGTTATAACGGATTTAGACAAAGATTCACTGTATGAGAATTCCAAAAGTTTTTTGAAACTGGAGACTTTTGAAATTCGAGTAACGGCTGTAAGGCAGAAATTGCGTCACATGATTAGGCATTAAATGCCTTTAAACACGTGCGTGAGCAATTATCGCATCTGAGGCGTATATCTCAGTAACCGTCGCCTAGGGCTTAATGGGCTTATAACTTTTAAAACTTCTGGGCCCAATGGAGAGGCCCTTTGGTGAATGGATTGTTTTGGCACCCATGAATTCGAAACGACTACGCCGTTTGAATTGTAAACCGACGCGTTTAGTCACAAACGACACAACCCCAAGAGTTGGTAACTGAACCTCTTTGATTCTTATAAAAGAAACACTTAGTGGATTCTGGGAACCACTTACTTTTGATTCCTTAACAAAACTCTGCAGAAATTTCATAAGGACGCTTGTTGCTTGTTTTGTGAAGCTTTCTCTGTCTCCACCTTCCTTATTACCTTAGGTAACCACTTTCTTCCCTCTGTTACTTTTGTCTTCCTTTTTTCTATTTTTTGCTTGAAAAGAATGTACCCTAGGAGGAGGAGATTAGCTTCTCACAACCCTAACTACCATGGAGGAAGAATCCCTATGATTCTTCCGAGGGATGAGTCATGTCGCTCAGAAAGGGAATCTTACTCACGGCGGAGAGTGACTTTCCCCTCCTCAGGGTCGTCCTCTGACTGTAGTCACTCTTCAGAAAGTGAGGTGAGTAATGACTATTACCCTTCTGACAATGTGACTTTTTATCATAGAGCAAAGATTTTTGTCCACTCGATTTGAACGATGACTGGAGAAGGAACTTCTGGAGATCAAACTGTTCTGAAAACAGCAGAAGGCTTGTACAACGTTGTTGCCCATCGGCTAGACTGGCAAGAACTTCAGGCCAAGTGGCCCTTCTGCTGGGTAGCTGATGAGTTTAGAAACTTAATTTCTCATCATGCTAATGAGGAAGGATCTCAAATTCAACTGAGGTTCACAGTTCATGTAGAGAAGGAGATGAAAAAATGGTTTAGGGTGTTCACACCGCTGCTTACAGAACGGATTTGCCATGTCGTCCCAGATGAACGTTCTGTGTATATGCATGATTTTGTATTTCATTACCTCAGAGTCCGTTTCCCCTTAACCGAATTTCAAATGAGTGTGTTAAGGTTCATAAATTGCGTACCCTCTCAACTTCATCCTAATGGTTGGGGACTTGTTCGTGCTCTAGAAGTATTGGGTGACTTTTTCAACTTCACTTCTACCGTGGCGATGCTGTTCTATTATACACAGGTATTTCGGAGGGCTAACAAAAGAGGCGGTGTAGGTTTAGTCACGCTCCGGACTCTGTGTTCTTTCGTGAATTTTGAATCTTATACCGATTCGGCTAAAGTTGACGGGAAATCTTTCAAGTCTTTCTTTACCCGAATATCGATTAAAAAGAATAAGCCCGTCTTCTGGAAGAACGAAGAGGGTTTTAATAAATTTCCTTTGAGCTGGACTCACGAGCACTTTCTTCTGACCTCCCAAGCGTACTACACTCATCAATCTGAACTATCTACTAAAACAGCGACGGTGTTATTTGCCCTTGAAGCTTATACTACACGCTTCAAAGCATTTTTGTGTAGACGTATTTTAAGTAGTTCGAGCGAAGTCCAAAATGAATATTTACGTAATTCTTATTTTATTTCTCTTTTCCTCCTTTGTTAATTGCATTGAGCATTTCTTTGTTGCTAACGCGTTTTATTTATGCATACAGGTGAAATAGAACAAAAATCCCCAAACATGCATAAACTGAAATTCTTGAAAGCAGGAGGAAAGTCTGTGGGTGGAGAGAATGAAATTCAACCAAAGATGAATTCTATAAAAGATCGTCCTGAGTTGATCATTCTGACCTCAGAAGTAGAAGGGGAGATCCCGCTGGTGGAGGGAGATTCAGATGGTGTTGGTGCAAATGCGGATCATCCCAAAATAATAGAGAAGAGGAAGAAGATCAAGAATGACCCTTCAGGAAAATCCTTTCCTCTGCCGAAAAAACACAAACCTTCAACGAGTCCGGAAAGAAAGAGAGCCTCCAAAGGTAAAGCTGTTGAGACCTCGGATACAGCTAAAGTTTCTTCCGGACTCCACAAGGGTATTCTTTCCGGGGTCTTTGGATCAAGTCCGATCTCTTCCTCAACTGCTTCGTTCCTCACACCTTTCCTCTCATACCGGGGGGCAACTCTAGCGATTCTCCCTCAGCCTCTATACGAACTCCGGCCCACACTTGAACCTAAAGAAATTCAAGAGGCGTGTGAGGCCAGAAAATGGCAACTAGCAGAACTCATGGGGATGCTTAATTCGCTCAGCCTGTTAGCTGATAATGCTGCTGAGGTTGATAAGCTGAGTGATAAAGTAGAACAGCTCAACCTCTCAGCGGAGAAAGATAAAGCTGCCCTGAAATTAGCTGAGGATCGCCTAACCAAGTCTAAGGAGTTCGGAGATCTCATGAACAAGGAGAATCTCAAACTTAAAACCATACTTAAAAACTTGAAGGGTAAACTGACAGAGAAGAAGGAGATGCTTCATAAGTCAAAAGAAGAACTCCGTAACAGTCAAGCTAAACAAGCTGAGCTTGAGGATAAAAGCAAAGCTGCTACGGAGGATTATTTTAAACAAGCAGAGGAGTGGTCCCAAAAGGAGAAGAAGTTCCTTCTTGAGATTGAGGGACTGAAGGCTGGGGGTACGGAATCTCAAGGAATGAATGAAGAACTTTTGAGGTTGCGGGAAGAATTGGCTGTAGCTAAAGCTGAGGCGAAGGAAACCATTAATATATGCAACCAAGTTGCTGAAGAATCCTTCGGCCTAGCTATACGCCAAGTTTTCCACCGTAACCCCACTGTGCCACTTAACCTCTATGGTATGGATCCGTTCTATGAATTCCATGGAGGGAAGTTAGTCGCAGTGGTTGAAGGTCGTCATGAAGATCCTCCGGAGTCCTTGTACGGTTTGCCCCCTCTTCCCGAGGGTCAAAGTATGGGACCAGATTTCGCTGTTCCTATGCCGGAGGGCGTCTCATCTACAGGAGGTGCAAAGGCACCAGAAGAGAAAGCTCTAGAGGGAATCCCTAAAGAAGGGACATAAGACTTTGGAGAAGGAGAAGGACAGAAAGAGCCTGAGGAGCAGGTTCCCCTTCCGTAGTCTTGTTATTTTTCATATGTAAAGTTGTGTTCCAAGATCAACTCCGGTTTTGATCAATTACATGTAATTCTGCTTTTTATGAATGAATAAAATTCCATTCAGACATTTGTCTTCAATACTTCATGAAGAATAATATAACTTAGATGTATATATCGTTTCAGTAATCGATAATCCGTTTTGTATGACTAACATTGAGGTCGGATTGAAATAATTGCCTCGGAAAATTAGATCATATAAGATAGATAAATTTAGAACGGAGAGATATATACATGAATACTGTCCCTAAGTACAAGTATGTTAAGAAATAAGTACCTGTCATAGGGCATCACCCTTAATTCTTTTGGGGAGAGAAGGAGTCGATCCGTTGTTCACAAAAGCGGTGTCACAGGACGGATGACTAGTATTAATTCGTATTATTCTCACTGGAGAGAAAAACGTCATCCATTGTGAGGGTATTGTTCCAAGCTTAGGGAACTGCAAAAATACATAAGGATGATGGTTGGGTTTTTCATCATAAGGATGATGATGGGAATTTGTCCACGCCAGGAGTCACATCATCAAATCACAGAATAGGTGATAGAGAACATCCGTCCTGGGGAAATACATCTTAATCGTAAGAGTATGGATTGAGTCTTCAAAAGCTTCCATCATAAGGATGATGATGGGAATTGTCCGCGCCAGGAGTTATATTATCAAATCACAGAATAGGTGATTGAGATAATCCGTCCTGGGGAAAAATACTCCAATCGTTAGAGTACGGATTGTGTCTTTAATTTCATTATCAAATCCGCTATCGAGACAGGATCATCACTCTACTTGTCCCCTAGCTTGTGTGAGGGACTAGTAAAGTTGCTCATACAAGCTACGTCGTTTGTAGTAGGTCTGGATACTGGTTCATATACGTTGGAAAAGTATTTATTTAACATGTGCAGGACTTCAGCATTACGTTATCACGTAAATATCCGTTCCTGGAATGAAGGCTTCGTTGTCATAGCGCTCCTTAGGACGGATTCAGACAAAAGGTTCTTTGTGTGAGAATCCCAAAAGGTATTGAAACTTGCAACCCTTAGTATTCGAGTAACAGTTGCAACGTTTCTCATGATTGGACATTTAATGCCTTTAATCACGTGGGCGAGCCATTATTGCCTTAAATGCGCATGTCTTTATGGGCCTAAAATTTAAATTCTGAGGCCCATTTGAGAGGCCTTTTGACGAATCGACGCTGCTTTTGCGCCTCAGGGTTTGAAACGACAGCCTTGTATTTACGAAAAAGGTGTCGTTTGGCGGTAAACGACATAAGCTTTGAGCCGGTAATTGAATCTGTTGACCCCTTATAAAAGGAGTACTTAGTGAATTCAGAAATCACTCAATCTTGCTTCCCTGACGAAACTCTGCAAAAATTTTGAGAAGACATTTCTGTTTTCCTGTGTGGAATTTGATTCACCATCTTCTTCTTTCTTAGGTAACCTTTTCCTTTGTCTTCTCATATTTTCCTTAAGTTTTCTAAATGATTGGGAGAGGTTTTACTGGCTCGAGCCGTGTTGGCCCTAGGGGAAGAGGAGGAAGAGCCTTGTCTCGAACTCCCTCAAGTCGTGGTGGGAGGATCCCTGTGATTTCTTACTCAAAACCACTTCAATCAGAGAGGGGGGCGTCGCCCTATTCAAGGCGAAGGGTGATAATACACTCTTTAGAATCCTCTTCTAGTGAGAGTGAGGAGAGCACTGATTTATACCTCTCTGATGATGTGAGTTTTTACCGCAGTGTGAAGGCTTTTAAATTAGCTCTAAAGAAGATGACTGGAGAAATCACCTCTAGTAGTGGAGCACCATCTCAACAGTATATCCTAAAGACAGCTTCTGGACTGTGTAATGTAGTTGCACACCGGATTGACTGGGTAAAGTTCCAACAGATGTGTCCATATAGCTGGGTGGCGGATAAATTTCACGCCACATCGTCCATCCACGCTAGGGAGGATGGAGCAAGGTTGGAGCCTCGCTTCACGGTCTTCAAAAAGGAAAAATATAAGGAGCGTTTTATGGTGTTGGCTCCCCTTCCCTCAGAACGGATATGTCACACACCGGATGAAAGGTCAATATATATGTATGACTTCCTCTTTCTGAACTTGGGTATGCGTTTTCCTCTGACAAAATTTCAGATGGAGGTCTTGAGGTTCTTGGATTACGCCCCCTCTCAGCTTTATCCCAATGGTTGGGGGTTGATCCATTCTCTAGAAGTGCTTGGGGAGCACTTCAACTTCACGCCGACGGTCGCTATGCTATTTTATTTCACGCAAGTGGTCCGTCGTGCAAATAAGGAGAAGGGAGGAGTAAGCTTGGTAACCCTCCGAACTCACTCCAAGATTGTCAACTTCGAGTCCTACACCGACTCCGCAAGAGTTGATAGGCGTCCTTTCAAATCTTATTTTACCAGGATCCGCATTAAGCCCGACGATCCAATTTTTTGGTTGAATAAAGAAGGGATAAATGAATTTCCCGTGGCCTGGACGCACGAGCATTTTTTGTTGACCTCCCAGACTTATTTTACCGAAGAGGCTGAGTTAACCTCTACTTCAGTCTCCGTTCTTTTTGCTCTTGAATCATACACCGCCTCGCACAAATTTTTCTCCTGCAGGCGTTTGCTAGGGTCGAAAACTACCCGCGATGAGTATTTGCGTAATTTTCTGTTATTTCTCGTTTTCTTTCTTTCTATGTCTTGAAATCTTCTATTACTGATAGTCTTCTTAACTGATTATGCAGTTGAAATCGAGGCTGAGTCATCAGAGATAGAGAAGTTGAAGGGACTCAAAGATGGAGGGAAATCCATTGCAGTTGAGAACAGTATTCAGCCAAAACGGAATTCCAAGAAGGCTACTGTCGAGACCATCATCCTCACTTCATCTGCTGGCGACGACATTCCCTTACTGGAGGGCGGATCTCAAAAGCCGACCTCTAATGTTGAGGGTAAGAAGGCCATAGAGAAAAGGAAAAAGGCAAAAAACGACTCCGCCAAGCAGACAGAGCCTCAACCTCCCCCTAAAAAACCAAAAACTTCCGAAGGAGCAGCCGATTCTGGGGTTTCAAAAGGAAAGAATGTAGAAGGGACCACACCGGATGTCCCAAGTACCACTGCTGCCTCTAGCGCCAATCGAATAACCATTTATTATGCACCCAAGGTCTCCTGCCCACCTCCAGCCAACTCCAATCTTGCCCCATACCTAGTGTATGAGGGTCCAGTGCCTGAATGTTACCCCGATTCGCCCTACAAGCTGAAAAATACACTGGAACCTAAAGAAATAACACAAGCTTGTGACGCTGGACAGTGGCAATTGGCAGAACTATCCGGTCTACTAAGATCGGTTCGTAGGCTGGCGGAAGATAACGAAAGACTTAGCAAATTGACGGGCAAGGTTAACAACCTTACCGTTGCCTCAGCCAAGGACAGAGCGAATATTCTCTGCCTGGAAAGTCGGTTGAAGGCTGCTAAAGAGAAAGGGGATCAAAAGGATGAAGAGATCTCCAGGAAAAAATATCTGATTGAAGAGCTGGAGGCCCAATTGCTTGATCAGAAAAAGGCCAATTCTGACCTCCATGCCAGCCTCTGTACGGAGAAGGAGCATTCTGCCAAGCTGGGAGAGGAATTGAAGGCGAACAAGTTCATCTACTCCCAAGGAGCTGAAGACTAGGCACGTAGGGAAAAGGAGCTGCTCTTGGAGATTGAAGACTTAAAGTTGGCGAGTCTGAATGACGACGTCACAGCTCTGAAAGCGGATCTGGCTGCTGCCAACGCCAGAACGAAAGAGGCTGTGGATATTTATGTCCAAGCAGTCGAGGAATCTTTCGGGTTGGCTGTACGTCAGATTCTCTACCGGAATCCTAAAGTGAAACTTAATTTGAACGGTATTAATCCGTTCTATGAATTTTATGGAGGGAAACTCGTGGCTGTTGTCGACGATCGTCAGGAGGATCCGCCAAACACCGAGTACGAGCTGGCTCCTCTCCCCGAAGGCCAGTCAATGGAGCCTTCTCTCCTGGTCCCTATCTCCAAGCAACCCAAAAACGAAGGAACAGATGAGGTTGCTGGTGATAATGGGGGTAAGGTCGGAAGTAAGGGCAAAGGAGAGGGCGGAGAGACAAGCCAAAAGAGATAGCGGCTTCCTTATTGCTTTTATTAAATCAATTCCGCTGTGTTCCGGGATCGGCTCCGGATTTTAGTCACTCACTTATGTATTCTAGAATTTTATCAATGAAATGGAAACTTCTTTAATACGTTGTATGCGTAATGGATTAGTCCAGATTTAGATATGTAAAATCTAAAACGGATAATAATATACAATTACTATACCCATGTATGGGTACTTTAATAACCAAGGCTTGGTTTGGTAGGAAAGATAAAACTTATCCATCTTGTGTAGTATCGAAATTATAGTGTGACGAAGTCGTTACTTAAATCACAACATTTGGCATACACAGGCTTAATAATAAAAATACCTTAATCTTTGATGATTAGGCTTTCGATTATAAGTACCATAATAGGGATTTCCCTCGTGGGGAAACACGTTGTCATCATGAGAATGGCTTATAATGTTAGTTTCAAGGGGAAGTAATTGTGACGACGTTTACTAAGTGTTCATCCCTCGAAATACTAGTTAGCCGCTGGATATTGTCCCCAAGCATTATTGAGTGATTAATTCCGAGCGAACATGTGACTCTGAATGAGTGATTCCGAGCAAATATTCGACTCTGAGTGAGTGACTCCGAGTAAGGTTGGTTCTGGCCGTGTCACCCGGGAAATTCCATTACTTGTAATCTCCTTATGTTGCTCGGTAAAAGCATGTACGTTTTATCCGAGTCTCACTTTTATGTCAAGGACGGGTGCTTTGTCTTGAACAAATTCTGAGTGATACTTCCGAGTGGAAGCTCTTCTGAGCGATAGCTCTGAGTGGGAGCTCTCCCGAGCGATAATTCCGAGTGGAAGCTCTCAGATTAATTCTTTCTGGGTAAAAGGTTTCGATTGGTCCTTCCTGGGTGGAAGGTTTCGAGTGATCCTTCAACGACGCTCGATTTGATTGTACCAACAACACTCAAAATTCAGTTTAGTCCTACAATCCGAGTTTCCATTCGGGTTTGAAATTTCTGAGTGCAACCCTTTTGAGTCGGTGTCTCCGAGTGTGACACTTCTGCGTGGGATTGTACTGAGTGAAACATTTCTGAATATGATAGCTCTGAGTGAAGCATTTCTGAACGGGATAGCCCTGAGTGAAGTATTTCTGAGCGGGATAAAACTGAGTGCAATATCTCCGATTCCTGCATGGCGCGGTACCGAATGGAGAATTTCCGAATGAAATGCTTCGGATGAATAGGTCTCAGGTAGAGACATACCCGAGTAAATTATTCCTGATTGCAACTTCAAAGTGATAATTTTCATTTAAAGAATTCATGAGTCAGACTTTAGTAAGACATTGCCGACAAGAGAATTCATGAACATGACTTTGAAGTTAAGGTGTTTCCAGATAAGGAATTTTAAGAGAAAGCATAACCGAGTGAAGAATTCCCAGGGGAAGTACTTCTGGGAGATTTGGAGTTCGGCATAACTTACTTGTCGTTGGAGTCCGATAATAAGTATTTGGATTCTGATTCAATCCTAGAATCCAAGTCTTCAATTGGGGTTCGGATTGATCCTACAACCCATATCTTTAATGGCGTTCGGTTTAATTCTACTAGCCTTCTTCAATCGGTGTTGGATTTTACCCATTCACCGGCCTTCTCAATCTACTCGGGGTTCAACGTGGCCTTAAAGAAGAACCAGCTTACTGTGCCCAAGCCTTCACTGACGTTCGGCCAAACCTACTAGTCGTACTCGGAGTTCGGTTTAATCCTACAATACGAGCCTTCAACATGGGGTTCAGATCAGGGTTAATCCTGAACCTACTACGCCCGTTACTCGGGGTTCAGCGTGGTCTTGAAGAAGAACCAGCTTAATGCGCCCAAGTCTTCACCGACGTTCGGCCAAACCTACTAGTCGTACTCAGAGTTCGGTTTAATCCTACAATCCGAGCCTTCAACGGTGTTCAGCCAAACTTACTAACCGTACCCAGAGTTCGGTTTAATCCTACAATCTAGGCCTTCGAATGGGGTTCGGTACAGCCTTATGGAAAGGTCTGATCCTACTGCGCCCTTTTCCTGGGATTCGGTATGGTCTTTGCAGGGGAACCAATCCTACTGTACCCAGGTCTTCGATTATTCACACATATTCAAGGAGTTACATCGTCAACTACAGAATAGGTAGTTGAGATCATCCGTCCTGAATATATTTGTGTACGCTGGAAAGTCTGAAAATCACAGCATAAAGAAAAACTCGAAAGAGTTAAGTTGGTGTATGAGATTCTTATTCAACAAAAATAAGAATTACAATAAAAGCATAGCTGGGATCATGATATAATGAATTCTCCGTTGAACAATCTCAGATGAGGAGAATAGAGTGCATGTCGCTCCAGCAGCTAGCTATAATAAATGCGCAAGTTCTGGGTATTCCATTTGTTTCGGATTGGTGTGCCATCAAGGTTTTTAAGGCGGTGAGAGCCTTTTTCGGCGACCTCGGATACCTGTATGGGCCTTCCAAGTTCGGGGCTAATTTTCCTTGATGAGCGAATTTGTTCCCACACTTGCTTTCCTCAAAACCAAATCCCCAATGTTGAAAGTCCTGGATCGGACTCGTTTGTTGTATCGAAGGGCGACTTTGGCTTTGATGGCCTGATCTCTAATGAATGCATCCTCTCTGAGCTCCTGTATGACATCCATTTCTGATGCCAAGTTAGCGTCATTACTTTCCTCAGAGAAGTACTTGACCCTCGTAGAAGCAATTTGCAATTCCACAGGTACCATTGCTTCCACCCCGTAGGTCAGGCGATACGGGGATTCAATGGTGGAAGAATGAGGCGTTGTCCGATATGCCCAAAGGACGTGGCACAAGTGGTCTGTCCATCCGCCCTTGGCTTCCCCAACACGTTTTTTCAATCCTTTCAACACCTCTCTATTGGCCACTTCCGCTTGGCCGTTGGTTTGGGGATGTTCGACGGAGGAAAATATCTGGGTTATTCCCAACCCCTCGAGTAAATCTGTAAACTTCTTGTCCGTGAATTGGGTCCCATTGTCTGTGACGATCCGCGCTGGGACTCTGAATCATGTTATAATATTTTCATACATAAAACGACGAGTTCGGGCTGAAGTATTGTGCACCACTGGCTCTGCTTCAATCCACTTAGTGAAATAGTCGACCCCTACAATGAGATATTTGATGCCCCCAGGAGCAGTTGGGAAAGGGCCCAAAATATCCATTCCCTATTGGTAGAACGGCCATGGAACAGCGGATGTGAAGAGTTCTTCTGCTGGTGTGTGGTGAAGATTAGAGAATTTTTGACAGGCGTCATATTTCTTGACAAAGTCAATGGAGTCCTGCTTCATCGTGGGCCACCAATACCCCGCCCTGAGGATTTTTCTCATCAAACTTCTTCCTCCGGCATGGTGCCCACATTGTCCTTCGTGCACTTCCTCCATTACTCCTTATACCTCATTCTCTCTTAGACAAATTAAGTAAGGTACGGAGAGTGCCCTTCTGTAAAGGTTACCATCAATCATAGTGAAGTATAGCAATTCCCTCCTTATCCTTTTCTTTTCCTTCTCATCTGTAGGCAACGGTCCATCGGCCAAATAACGGATGTAGGGAGCCATCCATATGTCACTGTAAAGGGAATTGGTCATTATGGCATTTAGAGAAGGGAAAAGAGGAATGTTGGGTGACGCCAGTGTGCTCTGGACCAACGTTGTGGTGCTGCCTGGCCGTTTGGTGCTTGCCAGTCTGGATAGTATATCCGCTCTGGTATTCTCTTCGCGTGGAACATGTTTAAATTCCATTTTTGAGAATTTCTCTCTCAACTCCTTGACACAGTTTAAGTACAATTGGAGTTGAGGCTCACGAGTTTGATAATCTCCCAAGATCTGTGAAATCACGAGTTGTGAATCACTGCAGAGCATTGCCTCAGAAGCTCCGATGTCAATCGCGGCTCGAAGCCCAGCCAAACAGGCTTCGTATTCAGCTTGGTTGTTGGAAGTTTTGAAATTAAAATGAAGGGAGATCTCCAAGTGTACACCGTCATCACTTTTAAGAACTATACCTGCTCCAGAGCCCCTTTGATTCGATGAACCATCAACGTAGATGGTCCAATGAACACGAGGTGTAGTAGGATCTGTCCCTGTCATTTCTACAATAAAATCAGCCAACACCTGAGCCTTGATAGCGCCTCGAGGTTCATAAGATATATCAAACTCTGAGAGTTCAATGGACCATTTGATCATCCTACCAGCGAGGTCAGGTTTGATTAATACAGAGTGGAGTGGTAGATCCGCCCTTACCATGATTGGATGAGCGTAAAAATATGGACGTAACTGTCGAGAGGCCCAAACAACAGCGAGATCGACCTTTTCAATTTTTTGATACCGGATCTCAGCGCCTTGTAATATTTTGCTGGTGAAGTAGACCAGTCTCTGTCCATCAGGAGTTTCCTTTACTAAGGCTATGCCCAAAGCTTCATCTGAAATAGCCAAGTATAAGATGAGTATGTCCTCGGGGTCAGGCTTTGTTAGAATAGGAGGTTTGGACAACACCTCCTTAAGCTCTTGAAATGCTTGTTCTTGTTGCTGTCCCTACTCAAATTTCTTGGACTTTTTTAGCACTTTACACAGAGGAAGTGACCTGTGAGCCATCTTTGGCATGAACCGTGCTAAGGCTGCTACTTTACCATTCAGGGATTGGACTTCCCTCAGATTTTTCGGACTCTTCATGTTGAGAATCGTTTAGAACTTCCCTGGATTGGCCTCGATACCGCGTTGAGTTAACATGAAACCCAAAAACTTCCCAGCTGGGACAGCGAAAGTGCACTTCAAAGGATTTAGCCTCATGTTATATTTTCTCAAGCGGATGAATACTTGGCGTAGGTCTTCAATATGATTGCCTCCAACCGGCGTCTTAGTTATGATATCATCAATGTACACCTCAACAAGCTTGGTGTGCATGCCCTCAAACACTTTGTTGATCATGCGCTGGTATGTGGCCCCAGCATTCTTCAGGCCGAAGGGCATAACGGTGTAGAAAAAGACACCACGATCATTGATGAAAGCTGTCTTCTCCTGATCCTCCTTGCACATTGAAATTTGGTTGTAACCTGAGTACGCATCCATGAAGCTCAGGTACTGATAACCAGAGGAATCATCTACCATCCGATCTATGTTAGGAAGAGGGTAAGGATCTTTTAGACAGCAATGATTGAGGTCCACATTCTCTATTTACCAGTAGCTTTCCGGACCATTACTACATTTGAGAGCCAAGAGGAATAATGGATTTCCTTGATAAATCCAGCTTTCAGTAATTCCTCAGTTTGTTGGCAAGCTGCTTTCTATTTCTCTGGTCCCAATCTTCTCTTCTTTTAGGCAACCGGTCTTGTCTCTGGGTAGATGGATAATTTGTGATGGCAAAAAGCAGGATCTATGCCAGGCATATCGGCTGCAGTCCATACAAATAGGTCTTTGAACTCCTGTAGAAGCATCAACAGTCGCTGCTCCATTTCGGTTTCTAGCTTGTCATTAATATGGGTGACCTTTTTTGGAGAATCTCCCAATACGATATCCCTGGAACTTCCATCTGGCGTGGGCTTTGATGGGTTGGACGGATCAATGTTTAACTCTGTCCTAGGGTCCAAATCGACAAGGCTCACAGAACCAGTAGCTGCTCCACAATCATTGAGCTTCCTCTTTTTATTGGATGCCTCCAACTTTGTCATATTTAGGCTCAGGTTGTAACAGTACCTGGCCATCTCTTGGTCACCTCGGATGGAAGAAACAACATTGTCCTTATCGATAAACTTGATAAGGAGGTGTGGAGTTGACACGACTGCCTTCATAGTATTCAAGGTGGGGCGACCTATGATGCCATTGAATGGTGATTCAATGTCAATTACCAGCACCCTGGATTTAACCGTTCTGGCCCCTGGTTCACCTTCAAAGGAGATAAGGGTGTCAAGGTACCCCTTTGTTGGTTGCTTTGCACCATTAAAAGCTGTTAGTTCCTGTGTGTAAGGCTGTAAGTCTGAGTCATTGAAACCCATTCTTTTAAAGCAATTATAAAAAATAACATCACAGGAACTTCCCTGGTCGACAAGGATTCTTTGGACATCCTTGTTAGCTATTACTGCAACAATGACTACAGCATCGTCTCCACCCGGAACGGTAGGACCGAAATCCTCATCAGAGAATGAAATTACTGGAGCTTCGACCCGCCCTCTGTAAGGACGATTGTCTCTATGTTTTCCTTGTACAGATAGAATCATTCTATGATGATTCTTACGGGCTGTAATCGAAGCTCCTCCCCCAGCGAACCCTCCAGGGATCATATCTATGACTTCACGCTGGCCTTGACGCTGTTGCTGGGGCATATCGTCTCTATGAGCTACGTCATCAGTCATTTCACCTTTCTGTTTCTCTGTAGCAGAGAACTTCCTAACCGGATTGCGGTTATTATCATCCCCGTCGTCTGGATCTCTTTCTCTTTTCTCATTCCAGTCTACCCTGTCAAAGGATTTTTCTTTGAACAAGTATTGCTTTAGTTTGCCTTCTCTAATTAACGTTTCGACTGCGTTTTTTAGAGCTTGGCATTCATCGATGGAATGACCTGTTTGTTCATGGAAATCGCAGTACTTTCGGGGATTCCCTGGTCTTTTCACAGGGGCCGGCCTCCTAATGCCATAGACGCTAAATGCTGGCCATCCTACCTCTCTCAAAATCTGAAATGGTTTAGCTGTCAGAGGTGTATAATGGCTAAAGGAATTGACACGTCTCTCTCGAAGTCGAGGAGAGGAGTTGTTAACCTTGGGGTTGTTGAAAGGCCTCTCCATACGTTCTGACCTCATCTTATCCTTATCTCTCCATAGTTGTGAAGATGGTGCTGATGGTTTTTTCTTTGCAGCCATAGCCTCTAAGTGCATCTCTATACCCACATATTTCGAGGCTTTCTTCTTAAACTCCTCAAATGTTGTTGGCGGGCTTTTTGCTAGTGAGAGAGCGAAGGCTGATCCTGGCTGCAATGCCTCGATAACGATATACAGCTTAATGGACTCTGTGAGGTTAGGAACCAAAGATGCTTCCTTGTAAAACCTCTTCAGGAAATCCTTTAAAGTTTTATTTTGGCCCTGCTTGATTTGGGCTAAAGTATGAGATGTCCTGGGAACATCTCTAGAGATGACAAAGTGAGTTTCAAAGACAGCTGTCATTTCAGCCCAGGAGTCTATTGACCCTGAAGGTAAACCTTTGAACCAGCTGAGGGCCTCTTCTGACAATGTTCGTGGGAACATCCGACACATAACATCTTCATCATCCCCTAAGTATATGGCTTCAAATACGTAAGCATCAAGATGCTTAGTTGGATCGGTTTCACCATTGTATTTTCCAATGGAGAGTGGTTGAGTGGTTTGCAAATGCTTAGGGATGTGTATGCCCATAAGCCTCCTTGAAAAAGGAACTTTGAGCTTGTAAGTTACTGGGGATACTGTCATCAGCTCCCTTCTCCCTTTAGCAGCTTTATCATCAGAATCGTGGGTCTGTACTCTCCCCTCAAACGTGGGGATGTTTGAGTATTGGAGGGTTATGGATTTTTCTCCCTCAGTTGTATAGGGAGTGTCTCTTGTGCAAGATGACTCCTTGTCCTCACTCTGCCTTCTTTCTTTTCGCAATTCTGCGAGTTCTTTTTGGATTTGACTGATCAACTCATCACGAGGATCGGGGCTAGACACTGGTACCATCCTCTTTGAGCTGCCCCCTTGAGATTCAAAATTAAGCTTTCTGAAGGCGTTTGTGTTGGTTCTGCCTTCAGGTTGATTTTCCACAAAGTCATGTGCTTCACCTTCCATGGATAATCACTGTTCTTTCGTAGGATGTGGGAATAACTTTATCGGGTCCCACTGGGCATGCCAATGATCTATCCTGAACCGGGGTCAAGAGATCCGGTGTCGGGCCAGTCATAAATAGTGAGAAGATTACGTCTCTGAAGACCGGTTATATGAGTATCCAGTCTATGTATCCGATGTCTCCGTAGGAAGAGAGTAATCTGGGCGTTCTGGAGGTACTTCACACCGTCCTCACGTGTTGATATGGGCGAAAGGTAGTGTCACCTGTGAAGATTCTCCGACGCTCAAGTCAGTAATCGTATTCCCAGTGAGGAATGTTTTTCAGAGAGTTATTGTAAGTTGAAAAGAAGTAGTTTTTAGATCCCTCTCTCCATTGATGAAGAGAGTTCTTATACCTGATTGGCTCGATATACGAGGACTCGTTAGTGGGGAACCACTAACCTCCAATAATATTATAAATTATTATTTTATTATGCACTTGCCAGTATGATTGAGTCAAGTGGCTATTTTATATTGAGCGTAGGGAGTATGGGCTGGATTTAGGGGACAAGTTGATCATTCCCGTGAGCAGATTTTGGCTCGTAGTGTGGGAATGGAATCTTTATCCTTGTTCCTGTTGCAATGCCCTTTGTCTTATGTATGGTGACGTGTATATTATCTGATGTGCATGGCATTATCCTGGACAACCGGTATAGGGAGAACACCTGATACGGAATTAGAGTCCGGATGTATACCGATGACACCGGTTGCACGTTGGTGAACTGTCAAAGACGTGGAAATATGCCTTGTAGAACGGATATCGGTATCGAGACCGGATCATAAGTATTCATGAATAAATCATACATGAAAGAATTTAGATGGTATAAAGTGATCCATCAAATTTTTAAGGCTTAAAAATCTTACAAGGTATAATTCTATCATATATGATTATCTCTCAATTATCATGTCATTCTCAACATACCAAAAATGCTTAAGTTCAAATCATAATATATCATTAAGCTCAATCAAACATGAAAGAAATTACCTGTTACTTATGCATATCCTTAACATGCCATTTTAAACAAAAACACACACAAAAACCTTTATTTTAATAATTTTTTTTAATAATAATAATCAAACAAAAAAAATCCACTCAAAAATAACACATAACAAAATATCATACAAGAATAATCTCACCCCCATACTTAAATCATACATTGCCCTCAATGTAAGACAGAGCATACAAAATAGACAATAGAATGAAAAAGTAAAGAGATGGGTAAGAAAACTCCCTCAAGGGGGATCAAGAAGTGGTTCCCCCAAAGCATACTCCTCCATTGTGACATCTACAAGTGAAGGATTTTCATGAAATGTCTTCAAGCGCTGTCCATTAACCTTGAAGCTTTTATTGGAGTTTTCACTTTTTATTTCAACGGCTCCATGGGGAAATACATTAGTAACAATGAAAGGTCATTCCCATTTGGAGCGCAATTTTTCGGCCATCAGTTTCATCCGAGAATTAAACAGTAACACTTTCTGTCCAGCAGTAAACTCCTTTCTAGCTATTGAACTATCATGGAATTTCTTTGTTTTCTCTTTATAGAACTTTGTATTCTCATAGGCTGCCAAACGGATCTCATCAAGCTCATTCAGTTGTAATTTTCTTTCCTCACCTGCTTAATCAAGTGCTAAGTTGCAAGCTTTTAGAGCCCAATAAGCACGATGCTCAATCTCCACTGGAAGATGACATGCCTTACCAAAAATAATTCTATAGGGAGACATTCCTATAGGTGCCTTAAAAGCTGTTCTATGTGCCCAAAGAGCATCATCCAGTTTTCTGCTCTAATCCTTTCTGTTAGGTTGTACTATCTTCTCCAGGATTCTTTTGATTTTTCTGTTAGAGACTTCTGCTTGTCCATTGGTTTGGGGGTGATATGGAGTAGAGACTCTATGAATAACCCCATACTTCCTGAGCATAGATTGCATGGTCCTGTTACAGAAGTGTGTTCCCTGATCATTAATGATTGCTCTCGGAATGCCAAACCTGCAAAAAATTTAAGATCTAACAAAATCCATAACAACTCGAGCATCATTAGTTCTGGTGGCTTTAGCTTCCACCCATTTAGAAACATAATCTACAACCAATAAAATATAAGTAAAACCAAAGGTTGGAGGAAATGGACCCATAAAATCAATGCCCCAAACATCAAATACTTCACAAAACAACATAGATTGTTGAGGCATCTGTTGACGCCATGTGATAGCATTACTAGCTCTTTGGCATTCCTCACAGGTGTTACAAATGCTCCATGCATCCTTAAAAATGATGGGCCAGTATAAACCAGAGTCCAACACCTTCCTTGTTGTTCTTTATGGACCAAAGTGTCCACCAACTGGTGAAGCATGGCAAAATCGACGAACTGATTCTATCTCATGATCGGGAATGCATCTTCAAATCACCTGATCATTACACAATTTCCACAAATATGGGTCATCCCATATATAGTATTTTGCATCACTTTTTAATTTTGAAATTTGGTTTCTGGATGCATATGGTGGAAAAACAGAAGCAACAAGATAATTTACAATGTTAGCAAACCAAGGTGTATCAAAAGAGTTAGAAATACTCATAAGGTGTTCATCCAGAAAATGGTCCCGAATAGGTGCCGAATCAGGAGCATTCTCAATTCTGCTTAAATGGTCTGCCACAAGGTTTTGTGTTCCACTTCTGTCACGAATTTCCAAGTCAAACTCTTGGAGCAAAAGCATCCAATGAATTAATCTTGGCTTGGACTCACCTTTCTTCAGCAAGTACTTCAGAGCTGCATGGTCAGTAAAGACAACTACTCGAGAACTGAGTAGGTAAGATCTGAACTTATCTAATGCAAAAACAATGGCCAAGAGCTCTTTTTCAGTAGTGGTGGAATTTACCTGGGCGGCATCTAAAGTTTTAGATGTATAGTAGATGACCCTAGGCTGTTTGTCAATCTTCTGACCAAGGACAGCTCCCAATGCATAATTAGACGCATCACACATCAACTCAAATGGGGTTGTCCAAACAGGTGCTTGGATTATTGGGGTAGTGGTCAATGCTTGCTTGAGGCAATTAAAAGCCTCCTTACACTTTTGATCAAACTCAAATACCATATCCTTTTGAAGAAGATTGGATAGTGGTCTAGCCTTCTTGCTAAAATCCTTTATGAATCTTCTGTAGAAACCTGCATGGCCAAGAAAAGAATGAACCTCTCAAATAGAAGAGGGGTAAGGTAAATGTGATATAACTTCTATCTTGGCAGGATCTACCTCAATTCCTTTCTCAGAGATTACATGCCCTAAAACTATTCCTTGTTTTACCATAAAATGACATTTTTCATAGTTCAAGACAAGGTTAGTTTCAATACATCTGTTTAAAACTTTATCCAAACTATCAAGGCATGCATTAAATGAAGATCCATAAACAGTAAAATCATCCATAAACACCTCTATGTAATTTTCAATGAAATCATGAAAAATACTTATCATGCATCTTTGAAAAGTTCCAGGAGCATTGCATAGGCCAAATGGCATTCTCCTATAAGCAAATGTACCAAAGGAACAGGTGAATATGGTCTTTTCTTGATCCTCAGGTGCAATATGAATATGAAAATATCCAGAGAATCCATCAAGAAAACAGTAGTGAGATTTACCTGTGAGACGCTCAAGCATTTGATCAATGAAGGGTAAAGGGAAATGGTCCTTCTTTGTTGCTTGGTTTAGTCTCCTGTAGTCAATATAAACTCTCCAACTATTTTGCACTCTGGTGGGGATCAATTCATCCTTCTCGTTTTTCACAACTGTGATCCCTATTTTCTTAGGAACCACTTGAATCGGACTCACCCATTGGCTATCAGAGATAAGGTAAATGATTCCTGCCTGTAGAGGCTTGGTAATCTCCTTCTTAACCACATCAAGGATTACAGGGTTGAGTTTCCTTTGAGGCTGTTTTACTGCTTTAGCATTTTCCTCTAGAAATATCCTATGCATACACATGGATGGGCTAATTCCAGGAATATCTGCCATTGTCCAGCCTATAGCCTTTTTATGCCTTTTCAGAACCTCCAGTAATTTTTCTTCTTGATTTTCATCAAGAGAAGTGGAAATTATCACTGGGAGCTGTTCATCATCCCCTAAGTATACATACTTGAGGTTTTCAAGTAGGGGCTTCAACTCTAATTTGGGTGCCTGCAAAACAGATGGAACTAACAAAGTAGATTTGGGTTCCGCTGCTTGCACCTCAAAAATTTTGTTAGAGTCTTCTTGAAATCCTGAATTTAGGTTAATGCATTCTAGCTCCTTATGATTAACAAGCATATTTAAAAACTCTGAATCAATAGTTATGTATTTATCAATTTCAGCACAAATATCACAACTTCCAGAGTCATTGCATGCAAAACAATTGTTTGAATCATCCATGCATTCCAAATCAACATTTTGATAGATATCAGAAAGATATTCACAAATCAATTCATCCATAATGTCAATATGAAAAACAAAGTGATCTTCAGATGGATATTTCATAGCATCAAGAATATTAAATTGAACTCTAGTGTCACCAAATTCCATAGAGAGTGTTCCAGAATGAACATCTATTTTGGTTCGGGCTGTTTTCAAAAATGGTCTTCCTAAAATTATAGGAACATGAATTTGAGGCATACCTTCTTCCATATCAAGTACAAAAAAGTCAGCAGGGAAAACACGTTGTTCTACCTGAACCAAAACATCCTCTATGACTCCAGCAGGGTAAGCGGTACTTCTATTGGCTAGTTGAATAACTACACCAGTAGGTTGTAAATTTCCAAGAGACAAAGATTTGAAAACAGACATAGGCATAACATTTATTGAAGCTCCTAAATGTAACATACAATTTTCAAATTCGTTATTGCCTATGATACAGGGTATAGTGAACGTACCTGGATCTTTACATTTCTCAGGGATATTTGGAACTTCCTTACCAAGCAATGCAGATACATTTCTTCCCATGCGTATCCTTTTATTTCCCTTGAGTCTCCTCTTGTGAGTACACAATTCTTTCAAAAATTTGGCATACTTGGGAATTTGTTTGATTGCATCAAGAAGAGATATATTCACTTCTACTTTCCTAAAAGTATCCAAAATTTCTTTGTCCACTTATTCCATCTTCTTACTTGGAATTGCTTTTGGTGGGAAAGGAAGAGGGATATGAGGTGGAATTTGGGGTGGTTTCATCTCAGACTTTCTTGTGCTTGAAGAGGGTACATCATTCTCAACTGTTGCAGGCTCAGTTGTTTGTTTCTCAGGTTCCTTGGGTATGGGTACTTCAAGGTTCTTACCTGATCTTAACTGAATTGCACTCACATTTCTTGGATTTGCAGCTGGTTGAGATGGTAATTTGTCAGAGTTTTGAGACTGTAACTGGCTCAATGATGAAGCCAGTTGCCCAATTTTGTTGCTTAAACTCTGGATGGTAGCATCATTCCTCTGTTGATACTCGAAGTTCTGTGCAGCCATTTGTTTCACCAATTCTTCCAAAGAAGGGCCATTTGTGGATGGTTAAGGTGTAGGTCTTTGGAAGGTTGGTGCATTGCTTTGAAATAGAGGTTGGGGATTTTGTTGTTGGTTACCCCATCTCAAGTTTGGATGGTTCCTCCAACCTAGGTTGTATCTGTTGGTGGAAAGGTCATGGTTTTGTTGCTGTTGTTGTGGTGAAGGTCTATCATGGTAGATGTTAGCTGCATAGGCTTAGGGATTATTATTATCCTTTTCTTGTAGAGAAGGACAACAATCAGTGGGGTGCTCTTGTGAAGAGCAGATGCCACACACTTTAGCAGTCATGGATTTTTGGTTTACTGCTAATTGTGTGACCAGAGTGGTGAGAGCGTCAAGTTTGCTCTCCAATTTAATTCCAGATGAACTAGAATTTGAATCATACATGGGTTTGAAAGCATCGTTTCTTACACTGAATTGTTGAGAATTAGATGCCATCTTTTCAATCAAGTTCCTTGCTTCAGCAACAGTCATATCTCCTAAAGCTCCTCCACTTGCCGCATCTATCATATTGCGATCAACATGGTGCAGACCTTTATAAAAGTACTAAAGAAGAAGTTGTTCAGAAATTTGGTGGTGAGGGAAACTTGCACAAAGTTTCTTGAATCTTTCCCAATATTCATAAAGACTTTCTCCAGAGAGTTGCCTAATGCAAGATATGTCCTTACGGATTGCAGTTGTTCTAGAGGTAGGAAAGAACTTTTCCAAGAAATTTTTCTTTAAGTCATTCCAACTTGTGATTGATCTTGGAGCAAGGTAGTAGAGCCAATCCTTAGCAACACCCTCTAAAGAATGAGGAAACGCTTTAAGATAGACATGGTCTTCTTGAACGTTTTCGAGTTTCATTATGGAACACACAATGTGGAATTCTTTGAGGTGTTTGTGCGGATCTTCACCCGCAAGACCATGAAACTTAGGCAACAAGTGTATAAGTCTGGTCTTAAGCATAAAAGGGACATCCTCTTCAGGATATTGAATACACAAACTTTCATATGTGAATTCGGGTGCAGCTAGTTCTCTAAGAGTTCTTTCACGGGGTTCAACCATATCAGAAAAACTAGCAGTAGTACTTTCAGTAGATTCAGATAAGATACTATCACTATCAATATTAATAAAGTTATTATTAAATCTAGCTTCTCTAATTAATCTATGAAAAGTTCTATCAATTTCAGGATCAAATGAATATAAATGCTCAAAAGTCCTTCTAGTCATACATAGCATTCAACAAGATATTTGATGATCATGAGCAATAAATCATAAGAATCCTAAATCATACAAAAGGAATAAAATAAACAAACAAAAGAATTTTTTATTATATTTATTTGTTTTGTTTTTTTTGAGTTTTTTTTTAATTTTCAATTTATAAAAAAATTAATTTAAAACAAGAATTTTCCTAAAGATCGTTGATCCCCGGCTGCGGCGCCAAAATTTGACATGATATTACAGTCGTGGTTCCGTCAAATTAGTACATTAAAATTAATTAATGTAGTACTAGGGTGTCAACCTAGGTCGTTCTCTCAAGGATCAACACAAAAATTTAGGAAAATCAAGTTTAAAATTAATTTTTACAAATAGAAATTCAACAAACATACAAATACAATTGGGGGGTTTGATTGATTGGTTGCCACAATTAAAATCAAAACAAAGTAAATATAAGATTTGAAACAATAAATAACAAGCGATTGATTTTCTTGGAGTATTGTTATTAAATTTTCCTTGGTTCACTAAAGATAATTTGTACACTTTTATTACTATTAATTTCTTAGCTCAATTTGAATTAATCAACTAAGCGTCTTTTTCAATTCATAATTCCTTTACTTTCATTTAAAAATGAATATTTTAATCAAGCATCCTAATTAAGTAAAAGGAGTCAAGATCGTAAAATCTAGGAATTATTGAGCATATGTAAGAACATCACCTACATACATAATCTATTCTCAAATTATGGAATTAAGCAAACCATAATTATTAAAAGTGATTATGAAAATATTCATTAAGCATGCATATTTCCTTAATCCATTTTAATTTAAAATCTTATTTTATTCCATTTGAATAATTAAACCGATTAAGCATACAAATTTAATTAAACAGAATGAAATTAAATAAGCAAAGTAAGATTATGAAGAAATAAACAATAATAAAAGCATACTATATTAAAAACAAGAACCTCAAAATTATATTACAATATTCTCCAAGAAAATCAATTTAGGGGTTTTAGCCCTCCTTAATTAAAACAAACTAACAATTAAAAGAACCTAACCCAGAATGAAGAACGGAGGGAAGAAGAAGTAGAAGCAGAGAAGAGGAAGAAGAATGAAGTTATGGTGTGTATGAAATGGTCGATTTTGGCTTCTATTTATAGGGGAAGGAATGGTGCCGGATACAATAAAAAATGGACGAGTGGAATGCTAGTGCGTATTTAATAAATCTTCAGTGCTGATTCCACTTGATGATTGCGTTTCCTGTTGTTTTCCACTTGATGAATCGATTCTTCAAAGTGCATGAATCGATTCATCTAGGCAAATACTGGGCAATTTTATCACATGAATCGATTCCTCAAGGGTGGGAATCGATTCCCAAGGCACATGAATCGATTCCTTCATAGATGAATCGATTCCCAGGCTTTCAAATACTCATGAATCGATTCCTAGGGGCAGGGAATCGATTCCCAACTATATGAATCGATTCCCATGAGGCATGAATCGATTCCTAGCTATGATTTCACATGGGAATCGATTCCCAAGTTGGTGAATCGATTCTCAGACCTGTTCTGGTGCTTTTCTTGCATTTTTTACCATTTCTTGAGGCGTAGCTTCTTTCGTTTGACCTGCGGTAATTATTTTTCAATTGCAGGCTCAATCATACACTACAAAACAAGAAAAAACCAACATTTCATTATTTTTATTAAAAATTAATCTTTAATTCATTTTAAAATATTAAATAAAGCTCTAATGATGAAAATGTGTTAAAATGCAATATATTACACAATAAGTGATGGCAAAATATACACATTTAAAGTGAGGAATTAAGGATAAATCATGCATTATCAGTAATCACATTGTTCATTTCCATCAATATTTGCACAATTCTAATCATATATATATATATATATATATATCATCAATTCACCATTAATCATCGACATGAACCATCATTATCTTTAACTTACCGACACATTCCAACAAGGATCAACATTAAGCAACGTATACTCATAATATCCATATAAATGTAAATATACCTACATATATATTTGTGTGTATATATATATATATACATAAACATCACTCTATCATTATTAACAACATTCTTTTTTACCTTATCTTTGCTTATTAACTTAAAACTCATCTTCATTTTAAACTTATCATTAACCCATAACATTATTATAAGTTCTAATCAAACCATGCTATCATAAACTCTGCCTACATTAGTTCCCTACCAAAACTATTCATTAGAACTTATGAATTCGTGCCTACTCACATAGATTCACTAATTCATTAATATCATTTATGTATTATTGATTATGGTTCAGCTCATTTCTCATTATTGGTTTCACACTCTCCCGCCTTGTATTTATATATTTTTATGAATGCACCTAAGCCACTTAACTCACATTTTATTTTATAGCCTGCCATATACATACTTTACTATGTATCGTATTACTTCACTTTACAAATTCTACTTATTCCACATAAGCTATTTCATAATTTTATGATCATTACATGTCAATACATTCAATTACCCACTTGTTCATTCATCTCTTATTCGTCATTTTCAAAGCTCTTAATTCACCCTCACATCAATTTTCAAACCTCGCGTTATCATAACACTATTATACCACTTATCCATTATCAATCTGTTAGTCATCCTTCCTTTTTCCTTTCATGATTTCATTGACTTCTATTTCACATCTTAGCAATTCATTATAGATTATCTAAATTAATTTAGATTAATTAAAAGCGGCTATGATATACCCCTTTCCTATACACCAACGGCGTAAAAAATTTCTACATTAACCTTAACCCAGCACACCCCCTTACCTCGATTCTGAGCTTTCCAAGGCGTCCGATCAATTGCCGAGTTCCTCCGAAATTCATCAAAACTCTAAGATTAAAGTTAAAGAAACTCCAATAGATATTACAATTATCAAAACCATAATCCATAATCCCAAAATAATTCCGAATCTCAATCCAAGGTTATCGAAGCTTACCCTTTCCATTTCCGACCTACGTTTCCAAGACCCACCGCATTAAACGGCCTTCCAATCCCCAAATCTGAATCTACAAGTGCCAGAATACAAAATTTGTTAACTTTTCACTACACCCAACACTCCAAGGTCCTCATTCAAGTTCCAGCAACCATTAAACTCAAGAATCAACCCCATCATGCATGTTGGTTTTGGTTAGAGAGAAGGCAAAGGTGAGGAGAAAGAAACTATAAAATTGAGGGTTCCTAAGTGCTTACCTCACTTCCCTGAAGCCACATAGGCAATTAACTTTAAAATCCACCAACAATCCCCTTGGATTGAGCTCCTACAGCTTGAGAGGGAAGAAGAAAGAGAATGGAGTGTGTTTTTGCATGTCTCGGTTCTGTTCTGTCCTAAGTTTTAATTCTGATTCATGACGCTGACGCTACGCGTCACACTGGTACTACGCGTCAGGTCACTTAAGTTGCCCTGACGCTACGTGTCACATCTACGCTATGTGTCAAACTTTGATCCCCATTTTCTTTAAAAATTCATTTTAAAAGTATATAATCCACCTCACATCCCTTACTTCCATTTACTTCAAATCAAAATGCATTTAATTATGTATTCCAATTATAAATCACCAGGGATGTTACAGATTTAATCATTGAAATCTTAACCTAATCTAAGAAATTACTTAGAAATCCATTCTTAAAGCTTTATAAGTTTACCGCTACCAAAACCAACGGTTCTTTCAAGAAACCCCTCACTCCGCTAAATTTTTAACACTTCGTTTGTAACCTACGCAAAGCAATATTTAATTTCATCACTTAATCTTTCATTTAAGAGCCTTAAAGGACTCTTTAACCGGTTCAGAAACTTAAGTTTTAAAAGTCTTTTTGCTTTCCCTAGAAAACAAGTAAAAGAAGGAATCTCCCATAGAAATCAAAATTGTAAGATTTCACGCGTTTACCTTGAGTTTCTCATTTCCAATCCGTGATTAATTTTGAATTCCAACTAAGAGTTGGCTTCAATTAGCTTTTAAAACTTCAAGAGAAGAAAAAAGAAAAAGAAAGGGTTCAGAACTTTATTTTTGCTTCTAACCCACGTTGTTGTCACTGTGGGGTTTTAATTCTAATTGTGAAGCTGACGCTGTGCGCTCCACTGATGCTACGCGCTCTGTAACATCCTAGGTTAATTTACCTTTTTCTTTTCACACGGCAGATTATTTCCACAGTAAATTTTTTGCGTTAAATAAAAATTTGGATCTTAAAATAAAATGATATTTACTTTCCTTAATAAACAGCCCACTCGGCCCTGATGTAAAATAATATTCACTTCTTTTAGTTACCTTCTAAATAATAGAATCATACTCAGTGTAAGCAAAACCGATCGAAATTAAGTCTTTTAGTAAAGGTATGTTAAAAGTAATAACCGATCGGAATTGATTCAGCTCGGTCTTGAAATAAAATAGTATTTACTTAAATATATTCAAATAATGATAAGAGCGTACACCAAATAATGTTCGATCGGGAACATCTCTTTTAATAAAGTGGAGTTAAAACAATAAGAGAAGAAGAAGAAGAAGAAGAAGAAGAAGAAGAAGAAGAAGAAGAAGAAGAAGAAGAAGAAGAAGAAGAAGAAGAAGAAGAAGAAGAAGAAGAAGAAGAAGAAGAAGAAGAAGAAGAAGAAGAAGAAGACAGGGGTCATTCGCCTGAGCGAGACCCCAAGGTAACTAGGCAAAATCCGAGAGTCGCTTAAGCGAGTGCCGACTCACTTGAGCGAATGCCACACATTAAGCCTGAACAAAACGTACACGGGAACTCTCATCGGTGTTCACTCGGTAAAGGGTTTACTCGGCAAAAGGGTTTCACTCAGGAAACACTCAACCTTCATTCACTCGGGCATACTACACTCGACTCATTACTACCCTCCACTCAGGAAGGTTCGCTCGGTCACAGCTCCCTCAGGAATAATCTAACTTCTTACACTCGGTAAGAGTTTCTTCGGATATCCTCACTCGGAAAATACCCCAACCTTACTTCTCTCGGAAGAAGCTCTTTCTTCACTCGGAATCACTACACACCTTCACTCGGAACATTCTCCCAACCAGTCTCACTCGGGACAATCTAACTTTCCACCCAGAAGGGGGTTTCTCGGTTATTCTTCACTCTGGAATGAATCCGCTAGTTAATAGGCAGTCACAGCAAACATGAGAAAATATATTCCAAGAATAATATAAATTCACATCAAATTTAATTTAAGTCAACACACAGGTAATATTATTCACTCGGAAACTCCTTATACATACATATACTCTACACAATCACTCAAAATCACTCGGGCCTTGGCATCGATCTCCCCCTTGGCGCGACTCCATGGCTCCGGCTTCCTCCCTGTCACTGGTTACTAATATTGAAAACAACAGCAAAGGTGACTGTTTTGGCATCATAATTAATATAGAACGGAATTTAACAAGTTATATATATAAGTTCCGTCCGACTGCATTTTTATCATTTTGCAAATCACACTCGGCAATCATACTACATCACACTTGGTAATTAATTCACACCCGGCAGTCACAACCTTTCGCACTCGGCGAGTAAAACATTTCACACTCGGCAGATACAACACATCATACTCGACAAACATAATAATCCTCACTCGGCCAATATAACAAACTCCACTCGGAAAATATGACAAATGTCATTCGGCAAATATAACAAATTTCACTCGGCAACTATAACAAATGTCACTCGGCAAATATAACAAATTTCACTCGGCAAATATAACAAATGTCACTCGGCAAATTTCACTCGGTAAATATAACAAATGTCACTCGGCAAATATAACAAATTTCACTCGGCAAATATAACAAATGTCACTCGGCAATTATAACAAATTTCACTCGGCAAATATAACAAATGTCACTCGGCAAATATAACAAATTTCACTCGGCAAATATACACATCACAACCAATAATTCATCAATTATCACAACTAACTCTCAGATAAAATTTGACGCCTAGTATCCGGATACTAAAAGGATCGACCTTCAGCTGGGAGTCCGACTTGACATCCCGTGAACCCGACTTGGTTCACCGAGCCCGACTTGGCTCCCCCTCAACCACTGGGTCAAAGACCTCTGGGTAGCTTAACTGGGTCCGACTTGACCACTAAAGCCAAAAACAGGGTAATTCATACCGTTGGTCGTCCTCCACCACATAATCACATATTCCATTATATGAACATAGACATATCATTATAATCATTACTTGCAACTGTTAGAAACTGACCTGTGCTCACAACGTAGGGCAACCGACTCGTCAAGCCCATCAATATAACATTCTCGCTAAACACCGATTACCACAATCATCAAGTATTTCACATCATCGTAAGTCACACATACACACACGATCCTCACTCGATCGGTGTCCACACACATGCATTCTTACACAATTCATCCAACATCATTTCGCTATTATTACAGCATTAGGCATTTCTCATACACATGCATAAACACACAATTTTTATTCATTATTACCCTCTTACCGTCTTCACAATTAGTTAAATGACTCAGACTCATGGCACGTCCTATTCTAATTAATCATGACCCGAACACCCCCTTACCTCGGTTCCAAGCTTCTATAATCTGCTCCTGGTGTTGGTTACGCCCTCTGAGCACTGGGTTCACAGTCTCAGCTCCGTCAATCGGCCTTTCATCGTTCGATCTACTTCCTACGGGTCAGAGTGCAAAATCCATTAGCTTAACATCCTCCTCAGTTCTAAGGACCATTTTCGAGCTCACACTCACCAGAGGAGTGGAGAACAGACCCATTCACAGCCATGCATGGCTACTCAATCACCAAAGAAACGAAAGGGAACAGGGAAACAAAATGCAACGGATCAGTGGACTCACCTTGAGGCCACAGTCACGAAACTGAGCTTAGCACTCGGTTTTGATGCAAACGAGATCCTTTCCTAAAGCATGCAACCAGCGATGAAGGAAGAAGATGAACATGAACAGCAATAAGCGAAGAAGAAGAAGGAGAAATAGTGGCTCGCGTGTGAGTGGTAATTGGGAGAGAGAAATAAAAAGAAACCTTTTTAAAGCCCAGGGTGACCGGTAACCTTTTCAAACGGTTGCCACTCCATTTCCTCCTCAAACACTTCTCTTCTCTCAACCGGTCTTCACTTCATTATTAACCAGCCAAATAAATAATTTTATTTATATTCATAATGTTTAATTATTCATAAAAATTCCAAATAATATTCAAAAACAATTAATAATATTTTCTACTACACTCATTTTTTTCTAAATTATCAGGGATGTTACATGCTCCGCTGACACGCGGCAAGTTCAAATTTTCATCCTGACGCTATGCGTTAGACAAAAAATTTGATTTCCCCCTTAAATTTATTTTTAAATCACATAATAGCATTATATTCTCAAATTATCATAATTTAAATATAAAAATATACGGGATGTTACACACTCAATATTAAATATACTTTAATAATTACAAATAAGTATTCTAATTTGAATTCAAATTATCAAAACACAAAAAAAATTAAAATCATCAATTGGTTATGTTTCTATTATCAATTAACAATTATATTTTATTTTATTATTATGTCCTTTTTAATAAATAGTATGTATTTTTAATTATATAATTTTTTTATTTAGAAATAAGTATAATTTGAATTATATAATTTTATTTCCATATATAAGAGAGATACACGTAGAAAGTAATATACATTTCTTACATATATCTGTAGATTATAGCTATATTTACACATGAAATTTGTATACACTAATTACTATTTATAAGTTCAAAAATAAAATATTTTAAATAGCTAAAATAACAAATAACCCAAAATAGTAATTTAAAAAAATCATACCTTAGGTAAAGTATGGATAATTTTTTTAAAAAACGTTAGATTCTAATTTGAATTTAATTCATAATTATATTTTAATAATCAATAATTATATTTTAATAATTTATTATTAAATTGAAATAAATTTAGTATGCCAAATGAAAATGAAATAAAATAAAATATTTAAAAAATAAATATTAATTTCAATTTGAACACAGTTATGTTTTTTAGATCTAGTCTTCCAACCAAAATTAAGGTAACCGATTATTTTAATACATATTCATCATTAGATATATTTTAATTATTATAAATAAATATTCTATTTATGGTAAATAAAACCATACCATATGAGGTATGAGAATTCTGTAAATGTAATGGAACAAATTTAATTTGTATTTATATTTTCATTTCATATTAGTAAACTGAAATAAATTTAGTATATTAAATGAAAGGTTATCAATTATTTAAATATGAAGATTAATTTGAATTTGAATTTAATTTGTAGTTATTTTTTAATCATTAAATTTAGTATGTTAACTAACGAGGGTTGGTATAAGTGGTAAGCGGTTTGATATCGTTTCAACAAGGTTTTAGGTTATATATATATATATATATATATATATATATATATATATATATATATAAAAGGCATAAAGTAATTAATTAGTGACATTTGTAAATTAACCTTTATATATTTATATTAATGAAAAATAAAATTAATAATAAATAAATTAATAATTAATTGGTTGTAATAACAAATCATTTAAATTTTGTAACTTAATTTTTTTCATAATTGCTAACAACAATTATGAATATTGTAACATATTTAAATATAAATATTGCATATACACATTTATTGTATTAAAATTCATTTTGAATTTAATTATCCCAATTCATGAATTTAAATGTAATATTGAATTGTCTATGAATTATATGTATATCTTTTACATGATATAATAAATTTTACTTATAAATTATTACTTATATTTCTTTTATTAACATGTTAGTTTTAAGAGTGATAATAAAAAATAGTATGTATTTGAATTAATTATATATTTTTTTATATAGAAGAAAAGTTTAAATTATGATTCTATTTTCATAAAGGAGATAAACGTAATATCAATATATTTTTAAAATATATCTATAGATTATAGTTATTTTTATGTATATATTATTTAAAAGTTTTAAAACATTAATGGTTTAAAGATTAAATACCCCAAAATAGTAAAAAAAAAAGCATACATTGAGTGGAGTATGGTCAACATTTGTATTACCATGGTTGTTAATAAGGTCAATCATAGACCTTGCACTAAATTTAGAGTGTCTATAAAAGTTATCATAGAATGTATTGAACCTTGAACAATTGATCTCATTAATTAAAAATAATGTTAAATATATATTTAAAAGAAAAGTGATATAGAGATTTGATTTGGATAAAGGAGAAAACATCATGTATGACATAAGATTAAAGATTACATGTTATTGAAACTTAATTATGAATGCATATGCATAACAAAGTAGAGAATTTACATTTTATTTAATAAATGATTCTTACATGTATAAGTGAATGACTTTCAGGAGGATTATTATTGATTCTAGTGATCTTCCTTTTTGTTTTTATACACCTTCGTTGTGGACAAAAGTCATAGTTAAGATACAACGTCAATAACATGGTAATTTAATATTTCATTTCTTTTAACATGTGACAAATAGAAAAGATTAATATGGCAGCATCAAATTTCATGTTTTTGAATTTATATATTATAAAAGAATAGATAAATAAATAAATGACTTCAAAGCATTACATAGTTACTCAATCAAAATTGTACAAAATAATCATGCTAATAGTAAATACTAAGGAATTACATATGATAAGGAATAATAACTCATAAAGTAAAGTATTGTCTTTCAATTTTCAAACTGATACAAAACTATTTTGTAATTACTTTGATATTTTTTCTAATATTTTTTCCTTCTAAATGCCCTTGTTGGTTCTAGTTGAACATGACGATGAGTAATAAAGCTCTTCTTAGGATTTGAATCAAAGACTACATGTCAAGTTAGAAGCTAGCTGATGAATAACAATTTTATTTTATTTTATTTGGCAAAAGTTGTAACATCCTAGGTTGATTTACCTTTTCATTTACATACGGCAAATTATTTTTACAATAAATTTTTCGCGTTGAATGAAAATTTGTATCTTGATATAAATTAGTATTTACTTCCCTTAACAATTAATCTACTCGGCCTTGATGTAAAATAATATTTACCTCTTTTAGTTACATAAAATCATACTCAGTATGAACAAAACCGTTCTAAGATAAATCCTTAAATAAAAGTATGTTAAAATAATAATCGATCGGAAATGGTTCCACTCGGTCTTGATAATAAATAGTATTCACTTAAATGTAATCAAAATGATAATAAGAGTGTACGCAGAATAATATCCGTTCGGAATATATCCTTTGGTAAAATGGAGTTAAAACAGCGGGAGAAGAAGAAGAAGAAGAGGGCAGGGGTCATTCGCCTGAGCGAGACCCCAAAGTACCTAGGCGAAATCCGAGAGTCACTTAAGCAAGTACCGACTCGCTTGAGCGAATGCCACACCTGAAGTCTGAGCGAACAAGACGTACACGTGGACTCACATGGGATTTCACTCGGTAAAAGGGTTTACTCGGAAAACACTCAACTTCCATTCACTCGGACATTCCACACTTGACTCATTACTACCCTTCACTCAGAAAGCTTCGCTCGGTCACAACTCCCTCGGAGATAATTCAACCTCCTGCACTCGGTTATAGTTTCTCCGGATATCCTCACTCGGGAAAATACCCTAACCTTACCTCCCTCGTAAGAAACTCAAATTTCCACTCGGACACATCCTACTTCTCTTCACTCGGAATCATGATACACCTTCACTCGGGACACTCTCCCAACCAATCCCACTCGGGACATCCTAACCTTCCCACCCAGAAGGGGATCTCTCGGTTATCCTTCACTCTGACAAAGGCGAGAATTTCATATAGTGGTGAAACAGACATCAAGTCGACCGGCCATCGATCAACCAGGGATGAATCGACTCGGGCAAGACTCGCTCGGTAAAAGACTGCCACAACAAACACGTGAAAATATAAACTAAGCATAACACAATATCAGTTCACATCAGATTCAATTTAATTCAGCACACAGGTGATATTAGACACTCGGAAAACTCCTCATACACAATTATATTATACAATTACTCAAAATCACTCGGGCCTTGACATCGATCTCCCCCTTGGCGCGACTCCATGGCTCCGGCTTCCTCCCTGTCATTGGTTACTAAATTAAAAACAATAGCAAGGGTAAGTGTTTGGCATCATAATTAATATAGATCGGAATTTAACAAGTTATATATATATAAGTTACGTCCGGTTGTATTTTCTTCCTTTTGTAAGTCACACATGACAATCATAAAACATCACGTTTTGTAATTAATTCACACCCGGTAAACACAGCACATCATACTCGGCAAACATAATAATCCATACTTGGCCAATATAACAAATTTCATTCGGCATATATATATCACAATTAATACTTCACCAATTATCACAACTGACTCTCAGATAAAGTTTGACGCCTAGTATCTGGATACTAAAAGGATCGACCTTCAGCTGGGAGTCCGACTTAACATCTCGTGAACCCGACTTGGTTCACTGAGCCCGACTTGGCTCCCCCTCAACCACTGGGTCAAAGACCTCTGGGTAGCTTAACTGGGTCCGACTTGACCACTGAAGCCGAAAACAGGGTAGTTCATACCGTTGGTCGTCCTCCACCATATAATCATATTCCATCATATAAACATAAACATATCATTCCGATTACCACTTGCAACTGTCAGAAATTGACCTGTGCTCACAGCATAGGGCGACCGACTCGTCAAACCCCTCAGCATAACATACTAGTTACCACAATCATCACGTATTTCATGCCATTGTAAGCCATACACACATACATTCACATACAACTCATCCAACATCATCTCATCATTAAATATTTCCAGCTCATGACATGATTAACTCAACCACATACCCGGTCTTTGACTGATCGGTTTAAACAGTCACACATGTACAAACATAGGCACACAACACATTCAATACATTTTCTTACCCTGTTCCTACTGTTCAATGACTCGAATAGGAAATAAGTCCTATTCTAATTAATCATAACCCGAACACCCCCCTTACCTTGGTTCCACGCTTCGATGATCTGCTCCCGGTGTTGGTCCCTTCCTCTGAGCACTAGATTCGTAGTCTCAGCTCCGTCACTCAGCCTTTCATTGTCTAATCTACTACCTAAGGGTCAGAATGTAAAAACCCGTTAACTCAACGCCCTCAGCTCTAAGGGCCACATTTGAGCTCACACTCACTAAAGGAGTGGAGAACAGACTCGGATACAGCCATGCATGGCCTTTGGCTACCAGAGAAACGAAAGGGATAAGGTGCCACAAATAAAACGGATCAGTGGACTCACCTTGAGGCCACGATCACAGGAATGGGGTTCGATTGAAGTTTTAACACAAATGGAGTCCTCCTCCGGAGCATGCAACTCAGCAACGAAGAAGAAGGAGAACAGACCAAGAAGAAGAAGTGGTTCGTGAATAATGAAGAGGGGAGAGAGAGAATTTCCTTTTATATAAAGCTCGGGGGCAAGACAGCCTTTTCCCTTATTTCATTTGCATTCTCATTAAAAATTTTAATCAGTTTCACCACATTGGACTCTTTTATAATTAACCAACCAACTACGCTTATTTACTTTCACAACGTTTAATTATTCATAATTGTCTAATACTTCATAAGAGTATTAGCCCAATCTGGACACCGGCCAACCGGTATCCTGGCATAGTGTCCACACCTTGGAAATCTGAGCTAACGCTTGAGAGATCGGATACTTCATCCGTTCTCACATCCTGGTTACGTATATCCGTTTGTCTCAGTCATATAAAAGGTTGATCTGGACTATAATTCCGAGTTAGGCATTCTCCTCACACCGGTTAGTCCAAGACCACATCAGGCACACCGGATAATCATCAGCCATAAGACAGCACGTCTTTGCACGTCCTCCAATGTACCACTGATCTTCAACACCTGTTTGGTCCTCACATCTGAGGCCGGCCCGACACCGGATTCCTTGACCCCGGCTCAGGAAAATCAAATATTAAATAAATCTCTAAAACATTTGCTAATATTTTCCACTCTTTATAATTTTTATTAAAATATCAGGGATGTTACATCCACTCCCCTAAAAGGGGATTTCGTCCCCGAAATCAATGTTTCGATTGAAAAAGATGGGGGTACATCTGCTTCATATTCGATTCTAATTCCCAAGTGTAGGTTATCCAATCCAAGTTCTGCCATTTCACCTTCACCAACGACACCTCCTTGCTTCTTAATCGTTTGGTTTGATACTCCTCAATACTGATTGGTATAGCTTCCACCGTCAGATCTTCCTTCAATTCGATGGAGTCACTCGGTACAATCATTGTGTCGCACAGAATATAGGCTCGAAGTTGTGATACATGAAACACGTTGTGGATGTTAGTCAATGACTGGGGAAGATCCAGTCGGTAAGCAACTTCACCAATCCGTTCTAATATTCAGTATGGTCCGATGTATCTCAGATTAAGCTTCTGGCTCTTCAAGATCCGACCTACCCCTTTAGTCGGTGAAATCCTCAGGAACACCCAGTCGCCTACTTGAAATTCGAGTGGCCTATGCCGATTGTCATAATAGCTCTTTTGTCGGTCTTGGGCAATTTTTATCTTCTCTCAGATTAAGGCAACTTGTTCGTTCATTTCTTGAATCAGCTCAGGCCCCAGATGAATAACATCACCATTCTCATTCCAACATAATGGAGTACGACATTTCCGACCATGAAGGGCTTCATATGGAGCTATCCCAATACTACTATGATAGTTGTTATTATATGCAAACTCCACCAAGGGCAAGTATCTCTCCCATGATCCGCCCTGTTCCAACATACATGCCCTCAACATATTCTCAAGAGTCTGTATTGTCCACTCCGACTGGCCATCAGTCTGGGGATGGTAGGCCGAGCTCAGTCTGAGCTCAGTACCCAGTTCTTGTTGCAGGCTCCCCTAAAATCTTGAAGTGAATCGGGGGTCCCGATCGAAAATAATGCTTGAGGGTACACCGTGTAGTCGTACAATCTCAGCAACATACAGCCTAGCCAATCGGTCCAGCGACCATTTCATATTCATCGCCAGGAAGTGGGCACTCTTGGTTAGTCGGTCAACAATTACCCAAATCACGTTGCACCCAGTTCGGGTGTGAGGTAGCCCAGATACGAAGTTCATGGTGATACTTTCCCACTTCCAGATCGGAATTTCTGGAGGTTGAAGCAAACCTGGGGGTCGTTGATGTTCGATTCTGGCATATCACGCAGGACTTCACGTACTCGGTTATTGCCTTCTTCATACCCGGCCACCAGAATTCCTTCTTCAAGTCGTGATACATCTTTGTCCCACCGGGATGAATACTCAGATAGCTCTTGTGTGCCTCAGCTAGCACAGATTGCCTAAAATCTCCATGTGCAGGCACCACCACTCGGTCTCGGAATCTCCATATTCTATCATTACCCCGAGTTAACTTCATATCCTTGCCTCTAGCCTGAGTATCAATCAGTGTCAGCAACTCCTCATCGTCTTTCTGAGCAACAATAATAGACTCCAGAAATTCATTGGAGATCTTCAACATTCCGACCGTCATTCGGTTTGGAGCGTCCATAACGACTCCAATGTTCATATCCCTAAAGCTCTCCAGCAATTCCTGCTCTATGCCCATCAAGTAAGCCGCGTGAAACACCTTCCTGCTCAGTGCATCGGCAACAATATTCGCTTTGCCCGGGTGGTATTTCAAATCGAAGTCATAATCTTTCAAGTACTCCACCCACCTTCTCTGCCTCATATTTAGCTCCTTTTGGTCGAATAAATACTTCAAGCTTTTGTGGTCACTGAACACCACAAAACGGGACCCATATAAGTAATGACGCCAAATCTTTAATGCATACACTACCGCTGCCAGCTCCAGATCATGGGTCGGATAGTTCAATTCGTGTGGCCTCAATTGCCTGGAAGCATAGGTAATTACCCGGTCGGATTGCATCAGCACACATCCCAAACCGAACTTGGATGCATCACAATACACTACAAATTCCCGTGTTACATCGGGCAATGCAAGCACCGGGGCAGTTGTCAAACACCGTTTGAAAGTCTGGAAACTCAGCTCGCACTTTTCTGACCACACAAAGGGACTCTCTTTCCTTGTTAAACGAGTCAGAGGAAGTGCTATCTGAGAGAACCCTTCAATGAAACGTCGATAGTATCCAGCTAATATGAGGAAACTCCTGATTTCAGTTACCGACCTTGGCCTCTCCCAAGCCATAACCGCCTCAATTTTTGTCGGATCAACCGAGACGCCCTCTCGGGAAATCACATGTCCCAAGAATTGTACACTACTTTCCTAGAAATCACACTTGGATAGTTTAGCATACAACTTCTTCTCTCGAAGTATCTGTAAAACATTCTGAAGGTGTTGAGCATGTTCTTCAACTGATTTCAAATACACCAGAATGTCATCAATGAATACCACCACAAACTGGTCCAAGTACGATTGAAAAATCCGATTCATATAGTCCATGAAGATGGCAGGGGAATTCATCACTCTAAAGGGCATTACAATGTACTCGAAGTGCCCATACCGAGTCCGAAACGCTGTCTTTGGAATATCCTCCGACTTCACTCGGATCTGGTGATATCCCGACCTCAAGTCGATCTTAGAAAACACAACAGCGCCCCTCAACTGGTCCAACAAGTCATCAATCCGGGGTAATGGATATTTATTTTTAATCGTCAATTTATTCAGTTGTCGGTAATCGATGCACATTCGTATGCTACCATCCTTCTTCTTTACCAGCAACACCAGAGCGCCCCATGGTGAGGCACTCGGTCGGATGAAGCCCTTTTCGAGCATATCATTCACTTGCTTCTTTACTTCGGCTAATTCCACCGAAGACATCCTATATGGCGCACGGGACACAGGTTTGGCCCCTGGAATCAAGTCAATAGAGAAATCAATCTCCCGACTGGGAGGCAACTCCGGAATTTCTTCCGAAAAGCCATCAGGAAACTCGCAAACAAGTGGAATATCACTCGGCAGAAGGTTATACTGACCCTTCGAAGCAAATAAAATAATATATGTGGCTGAGACATCACTTACCACGTCTTTCGCGTCGAGTTCCTAGGAGAAGACAATACTCTTCCGATAGCAGTCGACCATCACATGATTAGCAGCTAGCCAATCGAGACCTAGAATAACATCTAAGTTCCTCAACGACATACAGATAAAATTTACTCGGAAAGTACGGTCTTCAATTTGCATCGGCAATTCTCTACACACGGTGGTTGCGCGGAAAGTGGAACCGGTTGGAGTAGAAACAATAAGAGTGTTCTCCATTAAACCGATCGGCAAACCAAGCCGTCACACACAACTCTCGGAAATAAATGAATGGGTCATTCCCGAATCATAAATTACATTAACAAGATAGCCACAGATGAGGCACTTACCCTGTACCAAGTTGTCATTCCTCGTGGCTTCCGAGGCATCAAAAGCGAATACCCGCCCGGTCATGGCATTCTGGGCACCACTGGACTGGGCATCAGATCTTCCCGATTGTTGGCCTCCTCGACCAGCACCATGCCTGCCTCCTCTCTGAAAATTGGCATCCCGAGTCCCAGAAGGGTTGGCTCGGTTGCCTTGCCTACTCTGTTGCTGCCTCTGCGGGCAATCGGGCCTTAGGTGCCCCGGCTGTCCACATTAGAAGCATACAATCTGATTGGCCGGACAATGTTTTGAAATATGGCTCTCTTGGCCATAATTGTAGCACGCACGGCTACCAGACAGATTACCCGATCGGCCAGTAGAACCCCGACCGGAAGAGGATGAAGAGGTAGCAGAAGACTTACCGCCCTGAAAGAGTTGGCCCATCCTCTTAATGCTGAACCCCTTTGCTTTCAATGGCTTTTTGTCTCTCGGCTGAAACGTCCTTTGTAACCGCACCTCTTCGGTCAGCCTAGCTTTGTTCACTAGAGTCAGGTAGTCCCGAATCTTCATCGGTACAATTACACTATGGAGTTCAATCCGTAGTCCAGCCTCGTATTTAGCACACTTGCTGCCCTCAGTCCCTTCCAACGAAAAAGGATGGTAAAAATCACACAGCTCGTCGAACTTGCTGGTGTACTCGGCCACCGACAGCCGGCCTTACTCCAACTTCAGGAATTCCATTTCCTTTCGGATTTTGTAGTTATCCGGGAAGTACTTAACAAGGAATCTCCTTCAAAAATTTGCCCATACTAGCGGCTCATTTGCCGCGTTCATCTGTACCTTCACCCGAGACCACCATAGTCTAGCCTCATCCTTTAATTGATAGGTAGCAAACAAAACCTTTTTCTCTTCAGAGAAATCGAAGTATTCAAAGACCTGCTCTATGTCCCTGATCCAAATGTATGCCCCGTCGTAATCGTGTCCTCCCTTGTAGGCCAGGGGATTCCTTTTCAGGAATTTGTCCAGAGTGGGACCAGACTCGGTCCTACTCGTCAGCTGGGTAAATTTGGAGAAGAAATCGTCTCCACCGGAACTGGTTCCTTCGGCCATACTGTAATTCTACAATGAGCAAACACATCACCATTAATAACCAATGCCAACCAGGGAGTCGAAAATTTACCTCACACACATAAAATACCACGCCAATGGAGTGCCAAGGGAACGATGCCAAGCTGCACAAACAAATTACAATACAATTGAATGCAACCAACCCTCATAAGACTCATACAATCACTGGATTGACCCATGCACCCGGCTCTAGAAAAAACCGCTCTGATACCAACTGTAACATCCTAGGTTGATTTTCCTTTTCATTTACATACGGCAAATTATTTTCACAATAAATTTTTCACGTTGAATGAAAATTTGTATCTTGATATGAATTAGTATTTACTTCCCTTAACAATTAATCCACTCGGCCTTGATGTAAAATAATATTTACCTCTTTTAGTTACATAAAATCATACTCAGTATGAACAAAACCGTTCTAAGATAAATCCTTAAATAAAAGTATGTTAAAATAATAACCGATCGGAAATGGTTCCACTCGGTCTTGATAATAAATAGTATTCACTTAAATGTAATCAAAATGATAATAAGAGTGTACGCAGAATAATATCCGTTCGGAATATATCCTTTGGTAAAATGGAGTTAAAACAGCGGGAGAAGAAGAAGAAGAAGAAGAGGGCAGGGGTCATTCGCCTGAGCGAGACGCCAAAGTACCTAGGCGAAATCCGAGAGTCACTTAAGCAAGTACCGACTCGCTTGAGCGAATGCCACACCTGAAGTCTGAGCGAACAAGACGTACACGTGGACTCACATGGGATTTTACTCGGTAAAAGGGTTTACTCGGAAAACACTCAACTTCCATTCACTCGGACATTCCATACTTGACTCATTACTACCCTTCACTCAAAAAGCTTCGCTCGGTCACAACTCCCTCGGAGATAATTCAACCTCCTGCACTCGGTTATAGTTTCTCCGGATATCCTCACTCGGGAAAATACCCTAACCTTACCTCCCTCGTAAGAAACTCAAATTTCCACTCGGACACATCCTACTTCTCTTCACTCGGAATCATGATACACCTTCACTCGGGACACTCTCCCAACCAATCCCACTCGGGACATCCTAACCTTCCCACCCAGAAGGGGATCTCTCGGTTATCCTTCACTCGGACAAAGGCGGGAATTTCACATAGTGGTGAAACAGACATCAAACCGACCGGCCCTCGGTCAACCAGGGATGAATCGACTCAGGCAAAACTCGCTCGGTAAAAGACTGCCACAACAAACACGTGAAAATATAAACTAAGCATAACACAATATCAGTTCACATCAGATTCAATTTAATTCAGCACACAGGTGATATTACACACTCGGAAAACTCCTCATACACAATTATATTATACAATTACTCAAAATTACTCGGGCCTTGACATCGATCTCCCCCTTGGCGCGACTCCATGGCTCCGGCTTCCTCCCTGTCATTGGTTACTAAATTAAAAACAATAGCAAGGGTGAGTGTTTGGCATCATAATTAATATAGATCAGAATTTAACAAATTATATATATATATATAAGTTACGTCCGGTTGTATTTTCTTCCTTTTGTAAGTCACACATGACAATCATAAAACATCACGTTTTGTAATTAATTCACACCCAGTAAACACAGCACATCATACTCGGCAAACATAATAATCCATACTTGGCCAATGTAACAAATTTCATTCGGCATATACATATCACAATTAATACTTCACCAATTATCACAACTGACTCTCAGATAAAGTTTGACGCCTAGTATCCGGATACTAAAAGGATCGACCTTCAGCTGGGAGTCCGACTTGACATCCCGTGAACCCGACTTGGTTCACTGAGCCCGACTTGGCTCCCCCTCAACCACTGGGTCAAAGACCTCTGGGTAGCTTAACTGGGTCCGACTTGACCACTGAAGCCAAAAACAGGGTAGTTCATACCGTTGGTCGTCCTCCACCACATAATCACATTCCATCATATAAACATAAACATATCATTCCGATTACCACTTGCAACTGTCAGAAACTGACCTGTGCTCACAGCATAGGGCGACCGACTCGTCAAACCCCTCAGCATAACATACTAGTTACCACAATCATCACGTATTTCATGCCATTGTAAGCCATACACACATACATTCACATACAACTCATCCAACATCATCTCATCATTAAATATTTCCAACTCATGACATGATTAATTCAACCACACACCCGGTCGTCGACTGATCGGTTTAAACAGTCACACATGTACAAACATAGGCACACAACACATTCAATACATTTTCTTACCCTGTTCCTACCGTTCAATGACTCGAATAGGAAATAAGTCCTATTCTAATTAATCATAACCCGAACACCCCCTTACCTTGGTTCCACGCTTCGATGATCTACTCTCGGTGTCGGTCCCTTCCTCTGAGCACTGGATTCGTAGTCTCAGCTCCGTCACTCAGCCTTTCGTTGTCTAATCTACTACCTACGGGTCAGAATGTAAAAACCCGTTAACTCAACGCCCTCAGCTCTAAGGGCCACATTTGAGTTCACACTCACCAAAGGAGTGGAGAACAGACTCGGATACAGCCATGCATGGCCCTTGGCTACCAAAGAAACGAAAGGGATAAGGAGCCACAAATAAAACGGATCAGTGGACTCACCTTGAGGCCACGATCACAGGAATGGGGTTCGATTGAGGTTTTAACACAAATGGAGTCCTCCTCTGGAGCATGCAACTCAGCAACGAAGAAGAAGGAGAACAGACCAAGAAGAAGAAGTGGTTCGTGAATAATGAAGAGGGGAGAGAGAGAATTTCCTTTTATATAAAGCTCAGGGGCAAGACAGCCTTTTCCCTTATTTCATTTGCATTCTCATTAAAAATTTTAATCAGTTTCACCACATTGGACTCTTTTATAATTAACCAACCAACTACGCTTATTTACTTTCACAACGTTTAATTATTCACAATTGTCTAATACTTCATAAGAGTATTAGCCCAATCTGGACACCGGCCAACCGGTATCCTGACATAGTGTCCATACCTCGGAAATCCGAGCTAACGCTTGAGAGATCGGATACTTCATCCGTTCTCACATCCTGGTTACGTACATCCGTTTGTCTCAGTCATATAAAACGTTGATCCGGACTATAATTCCGAGTTAGGCATTCTCCTCATACCGGTTAGTCCAAGACCACATCAGGCACACCGGATAGTCATCAGCCACAAGACAGCACGTCTTTGCGCGTCCTCCAATGTACCACCGATCTTCAACACCTGTTTGGTCCTCACATCTGAGGCCGGCCCGACACCGGATTCCTTGACCCCGGCTCAGGCAAATCAAATATTAAATAAATCTCTAAAACATTTGCTAATATTTTCCACTCTTCATAATTTTTATTAAAATATCAGAGATGTTACAAAAGTGGCTTGATATTAGAAAGTTTATTGGTTGATACCATGAGTACTTCCACCGCAGTGATTTTAATGTTGTTGACATGAAACTTGGGTACTATATTCATATATAATATCAACACATTTGTATTATCAAGGACATGTAGATGGCAATGGCCGAATGGCAGTTGGTGATATGCTGAGAAATTGCAATCTTCTTGTTGATATAAAATGGTTGGATTTGGATGAAAATTGCAAGAAAACACCTTAAGTGAAACCCCTCAAGTTAACATCAAGATCTTGAATACAAGACGCACACTGAAATTCAGCCAAGATCTTGAAATCTGTTCGTGACGGCGCGGGAACATGACATGTGGTTTCAGAAAAGGTACCAGAAATTTTTATAACGCAAATCTGCCACGAAGCAATTAATTAGGTATATCATTTCATTTTTGGATTATTGCTTCGCACATTTTCCTGCTCAACGCCCGAACCAAGAAGAAACCAAATAACACGTGTGACAGCTTGGTAAGAGAAACTACTAGTAGTACTATTCCCTACTCTTCAATTTATCAATGTTTGTCTCCTTTCCTTTTCGTAAAAATTATACAAACCTTTTCATTGGTGGAAACTCCGAAACTGTTTGTGAATATATTCATTTTCGTTGTTTTGTTTTTATCTGGTTATGTTTGGCAAAAACGCAATTATTCTCCAAGAAAAAGACGAAACTAGAGAACAACGAGAGGCTGTGGTGTACCGAGACAAATCATCACAAAAAACAGTACCAAATCCAAAACATGGAGCAGAGCGTCTCAGTTATCAGCATCACTACTTTTGAATTTTATTTATCCTCTTGAAAATTTTCGCCGCACTCTATCCACACACATTCACTCATAATATGTGGTTTCGCAATCGCTATTAGATTTCCATCATTGTTATTTCTCACAAATCTTCTCACGGTCTCTGCTTTGAATTCTGAATTGTTAATGGAGAGATTCAACTATTCTCAACGTGAGACCATTCTGTTAGGGTATAATTATAATAATTATGATACTAATAATAATAATAATTCCCTAATACGGAGGCCATCTTCGACGAATCCAAGCACGCCGCAGAGAAATTCAGATGTTGATTTTAACGACGTGTTTGGGGGACCGCCGCGGCGGTCGTCGACGAACGAGGATAGGGAAAGAGGTGGGTGTGCGTGGCCTCAAGAAGGTGAGAAACCGGTGTTTGGAGGAGAGGATAGCGGGAACAGGAGGCGTTACAGAAACAAGAGCAATGACTTCTTCGATGACATATTCGGAGGAGAAGAATCGGGGAGTGTGAGTTCGACGCCGAAGAAGCGCGACGGAGAGGGTTTGGCGTCGAGAGTGATGAGCCCTGCTCGTCCTTTGCCTTCAGCTGTTGATCCCGTTGGGTCTTCTTGTCTTGCTCTACCATTCAGGTATTTTTCTGTCTTCACCTTACTCAACCAACTTCCATGGGTTAAAGTTTTCTTACTTAGCAGTAGCATTAGGGTTATAGGGTAGGGTGTCCTTTTCGGTACAAAAATATTGCTATTTCTTAGTTTATAATATGACATTTTTTAAAAATATTTTTCAAGTGTTTGGTTGTTAAAATATTAAGTATGTTATGAAATTAGAGAGGAAATTGGAGAAGAAAATGGACTTGAAGATGAAGGAAGGAGAGTAATGAGAGTAAAGAAAGAGTAGTAAAATTGAAGAGAAGAAGTGTGTATGTATTAATAAGTGAGGGGGGTATTTACAGGAGGTGAGAGGGGGACATTTATAAATATCAAAACTTTGGGGGGGACATCCACAAATATTCATAATACTCTCCCTTGGATGTCCATATTTAGAATGTGCCTCGTTAAAACCTTACTAGGAAAAACCCAGTGGGATAAAAATCTAGTGAAGGAAAAAGAGTATAACATTCTTTACAAAGTATATTCATGAAAATAATTAAATTATAAATATTTAAGTCTCCCCCTCATCAGAACACTTATGTAAACGTCGAAGACCAATCTTCTGTACTAGTTGCTCAAAGACTTTGGTTGGTAATGATTTTGTAAAGATATCTGCTAGATTCTCGCATGATCGGACTTGCTGGACATTTATTTCACCATTCTTTATAAGATCATGAGTAAAGAAAAATTTTGGTGAAATATGTTTTGTCCTATCTCCTTTAATATAACCCTCCTTTAACTGGGAAATGCAAGCTGCATTATCTTCACATAAGATTGTTGGTGGTAATTTTCCAGTATGCAAGCCACAAGTTTCTTGAATATGTTGAATTATAGACCTCAACCAAACACATTCCCGACTTGCTTCATGTAATGCTAAAATTTCAGCATGATTAGATGATGTTGTTGTGATCGTTTGTTTTATAGATCTCCATGAGATTGTTGTACCACCACATGTGAACAAATATCCTATTTGTGATCGACCATTATGAGGATTAGACAAATATCCCGCATCAGCATAACCAATTAGGTTTGCCTTAGATACATATGGGAAAAATAAACCCATGTCCATTGTACCCCTAAGGTAGCGGAATATGTGCTTAATCCCGTTCCAATGTCTTTTTGTGAGTAAAGAACTATGTCTTGCTAACAAATTGACAGCGAATGATATATCAGGTCGTGTATGACTAGCAAGATACATTAGTGCACCAATTGCACTGAGATATGGTACTTTAGGACCAAGTAGTTCTTCATTTTTCTCTTGAGGTCGAAAAGGATCTTTGCTCACTTCAAGTGACCTTACAACCATTGGACTGCTTAATGGGTGTGATTTGTCCATATAGAACCTCTTTAGCACCTTTTCTGTATAAGTATTTTGGTGCATCAAAATTCCTTCCTTTAAATATTCTAATTATAATCCAAGACAAAACTTTGTTTTTCCCAAGTCTTTCATCTCGAATTCCCTTTTCAAACAATTTACAGCCTTTGAGAGCTCTTCAGGAGTTCCGATGATGTTTAAATCATCTACATAAATTGCAATTATAACAAACTCTTTTCCCAATCTTTTCATAAAAACACATGGACAAATCGGGTCATTTTTATACCATTCTTTCAACAGATATTCATTGAAGCAATTATACCACATACGTCCAGATTGTTTCAGTCCGTAAAGAGATTTATTCAATTTAATTGAATAATTTTCTCGAGGATTTGTCTTGTATGCTTCAGGCAAATTAAATCCTTCAGGGAGTTTCATATATATGTCATTTTCAAGTGATCCATATAAATATGCTGCAACAACATCCATAAGGCGTAAGTCAAGCCTTTCACGGATTGCCAAACTTATCAAGTATCAAAAAGTAGTGCCATCCATCACTGGTGAATATGTTTCTTCGAAATCAATACCAGGTCTTTACGAGAATCCTTGTGCAACAAGTCTTGCTTTGTATCGCACAATTTCACCATTTTCATTTCTTTTTCTTGTAAAGACCCATTTGTACCCAACTGGTTTTACACCTTTGGGTGTTTGGACTACAGGCCCAAAAACTTTACGTTTTGCAAGTGAGTTTAACTCTTCATGCATTGCATCTTTCCACTTTGGCCAATCATTTCTCTGTGCACATTCTTTAACTGATTTTGGCTCATGATCTTTATCATCATTTATGATATCAAGAGCTACCTTGAATGCAAAAATTTCATCAATATCGACTTCGGGTCGATTCCATTGTATTCTATCCATGGCATAATTTATTGAGATCTCTTTATTTGTATCAATTTCAGGTACCTTGGTTTCTTCTAGATTTGAAACCTTGATTATGTCAGGAGACTCTATTGGAGTCTTTATATCCTCGATTCGACCATCCTCTTTATTTACTTTTCTTTTCCGAGGATTTTTATCTTTAGAACCAACAGGTCTGCCACGTTTTATTTTGGCTTCAGACTCATTTGCAAATTTAGATTGTCCTTCGGGGATATCAATCTTTATTGGAGTATTAACAACTAGTATGTGTGACTTAGTCACTTTTTTTGGATCAACAAATGCATTAGGTAATTGGTTTGCCAAATTTTGCAAATTAATTATTTTCTGAACTTCTAGTTCAGATTGCTTTGTTCGAGGATCAAGATGTGAGAGAGATATCTCATTCCAACTGATCCTTTTATCCAACTGTTTATTTTCTCCCCCTAATGGTGGGAAAACAGATTCATCAAAATGACAATCAGTAAAACGAGCTGTAAATAAATCACCTATTAAAGGTTGAAGATATTTTATTATTGATGGACTTTCATATCTAACATATATTCCCAACCTTCTTTGAGGTCCCATCTTAGTGCGTTGTGGAGGAGAAATAGGAACATATACCGCACTTCTGAAGATTCTTAGATGGAAAATATTTGGTTCTTTACCATGAACCAATTGTAAAGGGGAATATTCATGATTACTTGTAGGCCTGATGCGAATAAGTGCTGCCGCATGCAAGATTGCATGTCCCCAAGTTGAAATTGGGAGTTTTGATCTCTTTAACAATGGTCTTGCTATCAATTTCAAACGTTTAATCAATGATTCAGCAAGTCCATTTTGTGTATGAACATGTGCTACAGGATGTTCAACATTAATTCCAATGGACATACAATAATCATTAAATGATTGAGATGTGAATTCACCAGCGTTATCAAGGCGTATTTTCTTAATTGGATAATCAAGAAAATGAGCTCTTAAACGAATTAATTGAGCTAGTAATCTCGCAAACGCCTGGTTGCGAGTTGATAATAAGCAAACATGTGACTATCTAGTTGATGCATCAATTAAAACCATAAAATATCTAAATGGTCCACATGAAGGGTGTATTGACCCACAAATATCACCTTGTATACGCTCTAAAAATGTGAGTGATTCACTTCCAATTTTCATTGGTGATGGTCGAGTAATTAATTTCCCTTGAGAGCAAGCAGCACATGAGAAATTATTAGTTTGGAGAATTTGTCTGCTGGACAAGCAATGACCATTTGAATTCTCAACTATTTTTCACATCATTATTGTTCCAGGATGGCCTAACCGTTCATGCCAAATAACAAAGTTATTCTTATTTGTAAGCTTCTGGTTTACTATGGCATTTGTTTCAATTGTACTAATATATGTGTAGTATAAACCAGAGGAAAATGAAGGCAATTTTTCCAATATACATTTCTTATCAGAAATTAACTTTGTAATGTATAGATATTCATCATTTCCTTCATTTGTGGTCTCAATATGGTATCCATTTCTGCGGATATCCTTAAAACTCAATAAATTTCTTTGAGACTTCTTAGAATATAATGCACTTTCAATGTGTAATTTTGTTCCTCCAGGTAACAAAATACTGGCTCTGCCGGAGCCTTCAATTATATTTATACTACCAGATATTGTATTAACATTTGCTTTTTGTTTTACTATATGGTAGAAATATTTCTCATTCTTGAGAATGGTATGAGTTGTTGCACTGTCTGCGAGACATATATCTTCGCCATTCACATGAGCATTCATTCTTCATTAAAAAAATAAATCATAAGTGAAAATATAATTAACAATAATGTTTAACAAAATTTTATTGATAAAGACAAAATTTACAACAAAACAAATTACATGAAACATTAAAATAATTTATTTAGGGGCACTCCCTTCTCCAACCGAGTGGTCAATGTCTTCTTCAGGGTAAGAAAATCATCAATACTAAAATCAAAGAAATCATCATCTATACCAGTAAAATTTGTCTCTATTATTTTTCCCTTTATTTTTAAAGGATTTTTGGTATAGATCTACGAGATGCTTTGGTGTGCGACAAACTCGAGACCAGTGTCCCTTGCTACCACAACGATAGCAGATATTTTTAGTTTGTTCGCTATTTTGAGCATCTGTCCCCTTTTTCATATGTTCTTTATTTTTCCATGTGAATGATGATTTCTTATCATTTCTACCATGACCACGACCACAAACATATCCACGACTACGACCAATACCATGTCCCTGAGCATTACCTCGTCCACGACCGCGACTACGGCCACGACCACGACCATGAGTATGATGATCGTGTGTTGCTACATTCACTTCTGGGAATGGAGCAGTTCCAGTTGGACGAGATTCATGATTTTGCATAAGTAATTCATTATTTTGCTCAGCCACAAGGAGACAAGTAATCAATTCTGAGTATTTAGTAAAGCCCTTTTGACGATATTGTTGCTGCAGGAGCATATTAGATGCATGAAAAGTGGAGAATGTCTTTTCTAACATATCACTTTCAGTGACCTTTTCTCCACACAACTTCAATCTTGAAGTAATTCTAAACATTGCAGAATTATATTCATTTACAGATTTAAAATCTTGTAAACGCAAATGCATCCATTCATAACGGGCTTTTGGAAGAATTATATCTTTTTGATGGTCGTATCTCTCTTTTAAATTATTCCACAAAATAAGGGGGTCTTTAACTGTTAAATATTCATTTTTTAACCCTTCATGGATATGGTGGCGTAAAAAGATCATGGCTTTAGCCTTGTTCTGACTAGATGCATTATTTCCATCTTTAATTGTTTCCCCAAGACCTTTTGCATCTAAATGGATTTCAGCATCCAATGTCCATGATAAATAGTTCTTGCCAGTAATATCAAGGGCCACAAACTCAAGGTTGGTAATATTTGCCATATGTATTTCTATGCAAGAAATTACAAATAATAAGTTAGATAATACTTCAATAAATATATTAGCTATAATTATCATTATAATGATGGTAATAACAATAATCATAACAAGTCAATAATAATTATAATACTTTTATATTTTATTAAATTATAAGAGTAATATCAGTTTTTTTTTAATAGAGTAAATAAATCATTTTAAATAAAATTTCACATAAATTATTCGGTAGTAAAAATTTAAAATTTTCATAAAATATCATTCAAGTATTAGTGGTCAAGTGGTAATAACTTATCATAGGTATAAACCTAAGTTTGATTTCTTATTAATACTATCTTGTTGATTAACAAATTTATATAAAATAAAATATATACTAATTATAAATACCAATTATGAGTCTAAAAGTTAATTATTTAATAATATAAAATGATTATATGTTATAAAACAAGGTAATATAAAATAACTCATGCAGTGCTATAGTACAGAATTAGTTAGAGTATATTAAAATGCAAAACCAATAATCACACAGGACATGGAATGCAAAACGAATAATTAGCTTGTGAAGTTAGTGACATGGAATGCAAAACCAATAATCAACTTGTGAAGCTATAGTAAAGCATGCTTGTGAAGCTATAGTAAAGCATACTTGTGAAGCTATAGTAAAGCATAAAGTATTAAATAAATTAATATAAAATAATTAAACATTATGATTTTATTTTATTCTTAAATTTCTTAGGTAGTTATAGTTCTTCAGGAACCATAAATATTTTCAAGAATTCTTCAAGAATTCTAAATTATTTGATTTCTAGTTCTTCAAGAACTATCAGTAAATATTTTCAAGAATTCTTCGGGAATTCTTCGGGAATTCTTTTAAATCCCATAGGGATGTTTGAAATATAAGTTCTTCGGAAACTTATTAATATTTTATACATCCTGCTGGGATGTGTGGAATATAAGTTCTTCGGGAACTTATTATAATATATATATATATAATATAAATTGAAATAAAATTGTGAAAAGAAATTAAAATTCTATGTTACCTTAAATTCAGTTGGTCAGAACCTGGTGCTGATAACGTGTTATGAAATTAGAGAGGAAATTGGAGAAGAAAATGGACTTGAAGATGAAGGAAGGAGAGTAATGAGAGTAAATAAAGAGTAGTAAAATTGAAGAGAAGAAGTGTGTATGTATTAATGAGTGAGGGGGGTATTTATAGGAGGTGAGAGGAGGACATTTATAAATATCAAAACTTTGGGGGGAACATCCACAAATATTCGTAATAAAGTATACTTTTAACTAAAAAATAAACGGAACTTTCATTTTAATTAGAAAAGAAAATATATTTTGACGCATGGTAAACATTTACTATAGCTAACCTCATGAGTTCATGATCGTATATTCATTTATCATTTTCTTGTCAAAATATTATTAAAGTTTCCGTTGAATAAACACCTAATTGAAGTAGTCATTTAAATGTATTACAAATTGAATTTGTTTAAATCACTTTATTGATTTGTAAATTTAGTAATCTATGAAGTTTTACCAGTAAAATTCTAAATTAAACAAGAGCAATCTTGCTTCTTCTTCTTCTTAATTTGTTTTTTTTTTTTCAAATCTTAAAGTATCCGCTTAAATTGTATACTTTGGAAGTTTATTTTTTGGGTACTTTATTCTTGAAGTTTAAGCTTTGACAGTTTGTTAATTTAAACTGAAGCTTATTGATTTTTTTTTTATTTCCAGCTTATATATAGCAAAAATCAGTTTTACAATCTGCCTTTACATTGTACTATTTTGCTTTGTTCAGATGACTCGTTAAAATACAGAAAAAGTTAACGAAAGAAAGGGGTTTATCACGAAATAATACGATTTTTTTCAACAATATCTCTGCTGCTATCTACAGTACCTATACCTTTTGTCATGATTATCTCTATCATATTTTTTTATCTTATCTTTATGTTTTTTCCCCTTTTTAGTTAGGTGGCTGATTGATTATTTTATCGTTTGAATTTTGAAATTTTAATTGATTTCTTTTGAATTTATAGATTTTACTTATTTGAAAATTCAACTTTGTTTTAAAAATTTGAAACAATTATTATGAATATCAAAATTAGAATTTGGAAAATGTTTAAAATAAAATTTACCATGAATTATAAAATTTGGGACAAAATTGCCTTTGATTTAAAAGTGTTGTTGGGTAAGTTTTTTTTATACTAAATATTAGAATAGGAAAATCAACACAGTGTGTCACATATGATAACCAAGTCTTTAAGCATTCTATTATATCCTGTGCATAGAAAAGATCTTGAAAGAAAAGTAAGGTTTATTTTAGTTATCTTTATAGGATTAATTTTTTATTTATAAAAGTGAGAGACTATTGAGTTAAAAAAAGAATAATAAGAATAATTATTAAAATAAAAAAAGATATAACTTTCCAAGAGAAAAATAGCTAATAAACAAACATAGAAATTAATTTACCGAAAAATTATTTACCTAAAAAACATATTTGCCAAAAAATAGCTAAAAAACATATCTTTACCGGATACCCTGTGAAAATAAGAACTTGAGAGAAGAGTAATGTTATTCTCACGTCATTTTCTTTCGACACCCTCTACAGTAAAGAGAGAGGAAATTAAAAAAAAGTGACTAAAAAAACATAGAAAATTAGAAAAAAAACACTGGCTTGTGAAATGAAATGTTTTATAAAAATTCTAGTATTACAATCATAAATCAAACACTTAATTGGAATGTTTATAACATCAGGTGAAAAGTTTATAAATATTTCTTCTTTGATAAACTGATCAAACTATTTCAAACATGATTAGAACATTGAACTATTTACTAGTATCCAATAAGATGAGAATTTTTTTCTTTAGGGTTTTCATTATTAATGATTTATCTAGTGTCCAACAAGATGAGAATTTTTTGTTTTAGCTGCTTCGAATTTCAGAGTTATGCTTTTAAGTATTCTAGTTCATCTTCAGTTTGTCACTGATGCTTACTCATACGACTTTCAACTGACCAGCCTTCCTGCCAAATTGACAAATGGAGTGGACCTTCCAACATTTGGTTCCCCTACCAGGAGTAGGAACCCACCCAACAACCTCAAGGACGGTATTGCTGCTTCAAATGGAAATGGATTAGGCTCTTCAGATTCTCATCTCTCAAGATTTTCAACCCAGGCTGGTCAGCGTAAGGAGTCGAAAAATGATTTAAAACCACATTACCGGCAAAGTCTTCTATCACAGGAGTTTTCAAACTTGAGCTTATCTGATAATGCAGAAAAAGGAAGCAACATGAAACAAGACATATCTATTAGTGAAGTTTCGCCAGGTGCCACTAATGGCCAGTTCCATTTCTCCATATACAAATGGGCAAGTAAAGGGGTGCCATTGGTTATGCCTCTCAGGACAGAGAGAAACTCAAGGACAAAAGATAAGGCTAAACTTGAGAGATGCTTAAGCGCTAAAGAATGGATGGTCAGTGAGATTACCTCACAAAATCCTATAGCATATGATGGTTCTTCTTTGATAAATAATAGAAAAAGAGATGAGTCAACTGCTTCCACAACAACTCAAAACGGGGTAGATTCACACCAGATTGTTGATAAAATAGTTTCTGCCAAAGCTCAATCAGATACATCAAGCAGCCCTCAAACTGTTACTGAACATGTTCCTAATAGTTCTATTTCGTGTGATGTAGCAGTAGAATCAAACACTCACTCTGCAAGTGACATAGGTTTCTCTGGAAAAATTCGGGCAGCAAGGGAAACTCAGAAGCATGGGCCCAAACCATTACATTCCCTGTTCAAAGAAAGTGATAAGAAACAAGGTGAAGCCATCATCAGCATTTTGTTCCCTCTCAGTCTCTCTCCCTCATTCCCCCTCACTACATATATATGTATGTTTACACACTCACATTACTACCTTACCACCCCATGATAATGTCCTTATTTCATATGTCAGATTGTGGTGACATGATTAGAAGGGTGAGAGAAGAAAACAGGAGGAAAAGTGCAAAAAAGTTGTCTTCTATTTTTGATGTTACCGTGAATGCCAAGAAACAAGAAGAAAAGACACTGTTTTGGAGAGATATAGAAAATAGCAAAGCTACTTCCCGGGGTGCATTAAGCTTCGGGGGGAATGTAGGGAATGGCCGAGTTAAAGGAAAGGTCAAAGAATTTGTTCGAATTTTCAATGAAGAGGCTCTAACAAAACCTATAGTCGAATCCAAATCTCGACTGCAGCATTCTACATTCAAGCAGAGAGATGCTTTGAAGACAAAGGATGAAGTAAGTTCTGTCACAGCTGAAGATGAGGACTAAAAGAAAAAACACACATCATTTCAAAGATGTAGATAGTTTGAATATGCTTTTAGTGAGAAATAAATCTCATGCTATTCTAGTTTCACAACTGTTAAGGTGTTTAACATTTCTTTCAATTCTCCCAGGTGGACGGTGAAGATGATCCCAAACAGTACAAGATGGAGAAATCTACCTTAGACACCACCAACACGTCTGGCAATGATTTGTCTCATCAGGTTCATATCTCAGCATCAGGTATTGCTTAGCTATCCAAATCCTAATATTCCATCAGTTGAGAAATGACTTACTTGGGCAGTGGTAGAATTATGGATATGCTCTTATTGTACAAATATGGCACGTTATGATTCAGTGTAAAATATTTATGCTTATACAGATCATTGATCAACTTTTTAAATCTGTACATATGATTTGGGCCAAATACTTGATGATTAAATTATGTGATGGAACACCTTGTTTTTGTTAGCAGCAGTTCCTGATATATCATTTGCTGTTATTGGAGATAGAGAGGAGTCCGTCCATGAGAATTTCATGGTATTCCATTAGGTTAAATAAGTTCCTATATAGGGGTTAAACTTTTGCCTTTAAATGCCTTGTGTTGATAAGCTCGGGTTTTGCAGATACAAGTATTGGCCCAAGATGAGGGTGAGGTCTTACAAAACCAAGAAAATCAAGAAATCCAAGTATTTTTAACTTACCTACTCATGCATTGTCAGTTTCAAGGTTATATAAGAACAAAGATATTAAGTATATATCTTTGTATAAAATGTAGGTGGTTGACACGAAGATACAACAGTGGTCTAAAGGGAAGGAAGCAAACATTCGTTCATTGCTATCAACATTACAATATGTAAGAAAAAGAATAAAAATGTCCCTTACTCCTTGTTCCTTACTATTCTTATCCCACTTGATTAAAAAAATTGATTTCTTCTTGTTCGCCAACAAAGATAAAGCAATTTACTATGCTTTGAAATCTTAGTTAAAGTTTAGTGATTTTGAGTTCCATGGTTCCATGCTAAGTATTTACTCTTATTAAATTTCATCATGCATAAAGGTACTATGGCCGGAGTGTGGCTGGAAGCCTGTGCCTCTTGTTGATATAATTGAAGGGAATGCGGTGAAAAGATCTTATCAAAGAGCTTTACTCTGTCTGCATCCAGATAAGTTGCAACAAAAGGGTGCTGCTTCACACCAAAAATACATTGCAGAAAAAGTTTTTGACATTTTACAGGTAACATTTTTGTGGTAACTAATAACCATTACGATCAGATTCTATCTCTATTAGGGCTATCTAAGAATCTTGCATAAAATTAGTCACATGCATTCCTTGTGGTACATTTTTTTTAATGTACCGAAACTTTTTTTGGGGGTATAAATTCACTAGGTACTGATATAAGCTTATTGTGTGGTGATTTCTTCCCAAAGTACTCCCATTTGCCAACTCTAGTTGTATTTGGTGGGAGAGTAGCACAATTTTTTTCCAATTAGGTAATAGGACGTCATAATAACTACATGTGCGACAAACGTAATCCTGGAATTGCAAAGACCATTTTCAATCATAAAATAATCATTAAATAATGCTTTGTAATTTTGAATTTTTATTTTATTGCTTGACTGAAAGATGAAAAGAACAAGCATCAGGACTCTCCTTTGAAGAATTGAGGGTTTCCCCCTAAAACTGAGCCATTGTTTTACCCATTGCTAAGAAATCTATAGCACTCTCTTCTACTCCTCTCCTGTCTAAGCTAAACCCGTCCTCCCATCCTTTTTAGCTAGCTAACTAACTAACTAACTAACTAACTAACTAATTCTTCTAAGTAAATACTGTTGCTTTACTGTATCTAACTACTGATAATTGGAAACCTATAACACAACCTGGCAAATTTGGTATGAGACCAAATTTAGGATGCAATTGATTTGGATCATTTTTAAGCTAATTAGTGTCAAATAGCTAATGCATTCCATTTTTGTGACATCAATTTGGATTGACAGTTTGATACTTTGGTCAACCTTGGAAGCAATATGTTTGTCATGATGTTTAATATATAGATATCGAAGGAATCAAAGAGATTTATGTATGGTCTTCATCGACTTGGAAAAGACATGTAACGGAGTCTCAAGAGAGATTTTGTGGAAGGCCATAAAGGAGTTCGAATTGCAAGTATTTGAGCAATCTAAGACATATACGAGGGGATCATGATTAGGGTGAGAACTGAGAATACAGAATAGGCACTATGGATTTTCCTATAACCGTAGGGTTGCACCATGGGTTAGCTTAGCTTTAAACCCCCCTTTTCTCTTTTCCTTAGTGTTGGACGTCCTTACTAAGCAAATACAAGAGTCAGTGCCACGGATGCATTTTTTTCCGCAGATGATAGATATAGTTTTAGTTGGAGAATTTGAAAAGAGCTTTGCAGGTTCGTGAATTAGAAGTCAATGATTTGTTTATAGACATGATTTATGACAACATTGTGATTCATGATAAAGCTTGGATGTTTTACTCAAATCTTGCGATGTGCAGAAGAAACCAGCTTAGCTAAGCTGCTACAGTACTACGGACAATCTAGATTTATGTTCTATTTTCTTCAATCGTCTTCCTTGGCTCGTAATGTTATAGAACATAAGATTTTTTCCCTGCAAAGATACAAGAAATTCTGATAATTTCTCAGCTTACTAAAATGGTTTTTATTGGGTTGCTAACCGATAACCACCAAATCCTATTATGTTCCTCAGAAGTCAATTATCTTCATATTTGTCCTAGCCCGGTAAGATTTTATTTCATATCTTTATCTCTGCTCAAAGTAGTAACCCACTGGATCAAATATATGCTAACCATTGTCAAAATTCCGAGGTGTGTTCACTATTATCAAGCGCAAAAATACGCTGAATTACTAATGATGGTTGTGCTAAAACCATACTCATGCCAATATGAATATTTAATTGATATCATGCACTGTGGTCAATCATCAAGAAAATATTGAAATGTAGGAAATGATTAATGTGCCTTATCGTCATTGGCATATCAGGCATTCATTTTGTTTGGGGGAAAAATGGAATGACTATATCCGTATTTTACAAATTACAATACAGGAGGCATGGACACAATTCAATATGCTCGGTGCACTGTAATTTTGTCAATAACCATCGTTGAAGAGAAGCTCTAGTTGATATGAGCAGCTATCCCACCCGGGTAGTATTTCAACAAGGGGATAGATCTTGTTCTCATCGTTAGTGCGGGTTACTGCATGTAGCTGAAGCTAATTTCGTTGTAATTTAATATAAATTGAGTCCGAAAATACGTAATTTTCTTTTCTGGTATGGTATGCGTACACCAGGATTTTTTCCTTAACACAGTGTGTATTTTTTTGTTATTTATATGTACCGCACAGTATATATATGTATATGTATATACATACACCTGGCAATGCAACGCAATTGATTTCAAGCTATAGGCCGTGTTTATAAGCTTTCTCAGTCTCTTAAATTCTTTTTATTATTGCACTTTCTGTTCACTGTAAATTTGTTATCCACCTATGTTGCATGGATACGGGTACAGTACCGGGTACGGGTACAGGGGTACGGGAAATTTTAAAAATACAGGGTACGGTTATGTTAATATAATAAAATATTAATTTAATAATAAAAAATTAAATATATGCAAATAACACTAAATTAAATAACAAAACATAGTCATAACTCATAATGTCAATAAGAAGTCATAATACATGAACTGTTCATCAAAATAACAAATAGCATTATGAAATAAAAGCAAACATCATAAATTCTAAACATAACTAAAGATGTCACACTCTAACAGTGTAAATATCATCATTTCCATTTTCATTACTAGTAAATAAAACAGTCTCAATCTCTGGCTCATCAAGAGAAAGAGATGCAACTTCTAAAATACCAAAGTGCACAACTTGCAATCTCTTTTCCTTTTTCCTTCAACAAATGAGCCTCGACTCTAGAATAAGAACCCTTATAGGATATATTGCAACAATTACAACGCCAATCAACATTCCTTCCCTCATCTTTCTTATTTTGTAAAATAGTCACATATGCCCCAAAAGGATTATTATCCTTGATATTTTCAGTTGTATATCTACTAGACACAAAATTACTTGTAGAACCAGTAACTGTGTGTGAGGAAGATTGTGAGGAAAACATTTGTTAAAAAAATCACTGTCTAGATGATGCCATTTACGTATGGGTCTTAATCAGAATTCACAAACAAAATTCATAAAAAGAAAGCAGAATCAGAAAATCAACCCAACAAAAATAATTTAACAAGAGGAGGAGTAGAGCACAAATCAACCCATCAGAATTAGAAGGAGAAATAGAGAAGAAGAAGCACTTGCATGCCACTGGAAGAGGAGGACGCAGAGCACAGACCCAAAAAGATGAAGGAGTGGCTTGCGAAGAGAGAAGCACGAGGACGCGCGAAGAGAGAAGCACAAGACAGAGGACTGAAGAGAAGCAAGAGATGAAGGAGACAGAGGACTGAGAGGAGGATGCGGGAAAAAAAAGGGTAATCTCTTTGCTGAATGATTTGATTTCCCCCGAAAACCCTAAATTTGTTGACCAAAACGGTGTGTTTCGTTAAAAACACACAGAGTCGTACTGGAGCCGCATCAGAGCCGTACCAAAGCCGTACCCAACACCCCAGTTTTTCTCCTCCTGTTTCTGATGCGTATCCGTAGCGTACCCACCGTGTACCCGTACCCAGTATGAGTACGTAGTCCATTTTGGCATAGCCGTGCTTAGAGTTATCCACCAAAAGTTACAAGGACAATAACCAACTAGGTCAAATATATTTCTGGGCCTAATAAGGTTGAGCATTTTACTGCCTCTAAATGTATCGTGACACGAATGAATGTTTGTGTATTGGCGTCTGTCATTTTGTTGTTGTTTTAAGTTTCTCACATTTTAACACATTCTTGCTTTTAATTTCTATCAACTATTTTAAATCTCTATAACCGAGGCTACTTACTATCATCACAAGACTAGGGAAGTCTATCAATTGTTCCAGAAAAATACCGCATGTATCGAAACATAAATTCAACCTAGAGTTCTTAAAAATATATATAAAATAAAGTATTGAATAAAAATGGCAGGGCAAGTATATCTCTGTTCCTCTACTTGGCCGCTGGAGGTAAGAGTTATATGAACATGAGTTAGTAAACCCCTAATACAGATTTTGTCCAGACTAAATTAATGATATATTGAAAATTCGCAGCCAAGATGTCGAGTCCATTATGAGATGGTCGAGTATTTTCCTTTCCTTTCAAGGAATATCGTTTTTAGCAAAGGCTTCGGCCCCTCATCAGAGCCCCACCAAGAAAAAAATGCAGTCCACTATGTTACAAAAATTGTAGCTGGGTTGCCATGGTCCATTGTTAGGCGATATCTTGAATGTTCCCTTTTTAAAGAGTGTGGCTGTTCGTTAGCAGATTTGGTCCCTTATCAGAACCCTACAGAAGGAAAAGAAAAAAAAAATTGCAGTCCAAGCCAGTTCTACCTAATACAAGAAATATTAAATAACATGCACTGGGAATTATGTTTAAGGATACCCTATATTTAAGATCCTAATAATCCTACAAGTTGACCAAAATATATAGATACATCGAACCTCTTCTGCCAAATTGCATTTATGCTCCTGAGGCAATTAAAAGATGAAATACATTTTCAAATATGAATACTTGTTCTGCACAGAATTTTCTATATTAATTTCCTTTTCTTTCCCCCAATAAATAACGGAACCATACAATGACATATACAACAGACCACGAATCCGAAGAATTAGCATTGGGAAAACAAACCTGCACGAAAACGAAACAGAAGATTAAGATCTAAGCTCACATTGCCTTTCTCAAAATAGTTATGTCATTTATCACAAATCAAAATGATAACACTTTAAACTCTTGGATTGTGTGGTCTCAAATATAGTTCACCGGCAATTATAACAAATTATTGGTCACATTATTTACAAGAAAATTATACAAGTACCATTCAGATGTTTAGGTGAATGAATGTATTGGCTCTAAACACCCCTCAACGCAATCTCTAGTCTTAGGCCAATACTTAGTTTGAAACTAAAACTCGAATGGGACTACAAATCATTTGAGACCGAGGCCATGAAATTATCATTCGTCTTTGTGATGCAAAACACTAGGCAGGCTATTATTACCATTGAGAGCAGCATGATATATTCGTTTTTCAGCTAGCCCAATATCAGAAAGTATCAAATTACCCTGCAAACGGAACATGCAATACACAAAATAAGCAAGTAATGACGGCAGTTACACAATGATAACATTTAAATAACAAGATAAATGCCGATTCCCTTTGCTAAAAGGGACCACTGCATCCACTAAATATAGTGAATGCATAACAGGTATAAGAATCAAGCATTTTACATTTGCCAAACAGCAGTTGAAAATGAATAAAAGATAAAGATACCCATTTTTCCTTGCAAGATTAAAATGAAAATAAAGGAATAAAACTAAAAACTATACTCAATTAATATTTAATCGTTTGTACAAATTTGTTGATCGAAACAGCAGATTATGTATGCTTGTATACAAACATAAAACAAGTTAATATTTTTCTATATTTGAAAAGTAGTAAAAGTTAAGACCTACTAAAAGGTGTGCCTATAAACAATTTTGAACAAATATAAACTTTTACAGAATGATCAATATGATAAGAGTTTGTGAGGAAGGAAGTCATCTAGAATTACTCAATCTACTGTGTCCATGCTGCTGAGTAATTTTCCATCAAGCATTCAACATAAATTGCGTATTGTGTATTAGGTACGTGCCATTATTACCCATCTGTACTACCAATCTAGGTCAAGCACTAGTGTAGTGAAACTAGTACAAGACCTACTAACAAGAAGACTAGGTGACATCACAACTCACAAGACTCCAAATCCTAATGTTCTAAAATTTTCTTCAAAAAAGTTTAAAATCTATTGTTAAATTGATAATTTATGTTATGTATACAAAGCTCAAAGTTTTAATGCAAAATCTAATACACTTCCTATTCTAACTGTACAGTACAAAATTAATCCACAATATCTTATTCAAATAAAAAATATCAGCAGTCAAATAATGTACATTAGTTTTTTCTCAAAATTATGAATGCAGAAAAAAATAACATTTTTCAACAGATGGATTGCATAAAATAAGCTTCTTTAAAGAATTATTGAGTATTGAAACTTAGTCCTGCAGTGTCGATTTATACACAAGCAACTGTATAGACAAACCCTTATATCCTTTCTTTTTTTAGACAATTTTATTTTCTTTATTGTTTTTATGGCAATTGGATACGCACACCCAACCTATTCTATTTTCAAAATTGTATTAGACTATTCGGGTTGCTAACTCAATGGTAGAGTACTCGGCTTTTAAGTGTGACTCCATTTTTACACATTTCTATGAAGCAATTGGTTCATCCAATCTACCGGTAGAGTTCGTAAGACCACCACTGATACAGAAAGGAATGAATGGAAAAAGTAGCATGTCGTATAAATCATAAATTAAACAAATATTTCATTCTTATTGGACCGGGCCCAAGTTTTAGTTTGAGCCCTAATGTAGAGAAACATTATATTGAATCTCTTTCGACAAACAGACAAGTATAAATACCTCAGTAGCCATTAATCTTCTAACATTATTAGCATATAGTTTGGGATCATCCATCTCCTGCTGTGAGGGATAGTAAACTGGTAACCAAATCACTTCCATGTAATTTACAAACTGACACAGGAGAAATATCACATGACGCACCTGACAACATGAATTAAAGCTTAGTTATAGAATGAAAATGTTGCAAAGGAAGATGACGATTTCTCCAAGTTAAACTACCAAAAGAAGTAGAGGAAATAAAATTTTATCAGCTCATTATTCGAAATGTGCAGAAAATATTTATGCAAATGACTGATTAACAGAAGAAACAAACTGCTTCTTGGTTTCTCCATGTTCAGCAGCACAGAAACCTTAAGCACAAAAGCTGGTCTTCATTTGCCTAAACTGAACTACATCATTTACGCTTTACATACATAAAAGAGAAATGTTTGAGCTACTCCTCAATAGCACAACCAACAGGCAAAGCTAGTGTAATGAGTTGCACAAGCTTTCCTAGGATTTCAAAATTCAAACATGGTATCAAACTTAATTCAGAATAAAGTTTAAGAAACAATTAACTACACACTCACACCTAATGTACAACTTGAGGTGCAAAATATAACAATTATCATGATAGAGCAGATCAGATATTAGGTATAGTGTTGGCTTTACTATCGGAATTCATCGAAAAACATAAAACTTCATTACTATTACTATTACTATTACTATTACTATTACTATTACTATTACTATTACTATTACTATTACTATTACTATTACTATTACAGTACTCACCCCAGATATGGAATCCCAGGCAGGGCTAAATCTCTCATAATGATATCTTAAAATCACAGGATGTACTGGTGCCTTTGCCAAAAAACCACCAGTCTTGAATGGAAGGAGGAAATCTCCATTTGTGGTTGTACCTTCTGTAGAATACCCAATATCATCAAATTAAATGATTATAAGAACATTGATACACATTAATAAGTTAGATACTCCAAATCACTTTTGATAATTAAAAGATAATCAACGAAAACTGTGAAACTTCACTGACTAATGTGACCATTTCCAGTGCCACCATATGCAACAAATAATCTACATGCTAGCAGCAGAATAAGTTAACACTGACTAACATGACCATTTCCAGTGCCACCATATGCAAAAAATAATCTACATGCTAGCAGCAGCAGAATAAGTTAATAAATGTGATGAACTTGACGCTGTGGAGTGATATCTTAAGATAAAGAAATATGAGCTGAAGCAATAAAAAATTAACTGAACAATTGAATCTAGAGGTTGAAAAGAGATTTTTATAGAGAAAATAGAGTCAAAACATCAATTTCTGCCTAAGGATAAGAACATGGATGCAGTATTCCTTTAATAACTATGATAAACATGGTGAGGAAACACAAACTTTAATCATCAAATTAATTTTACAATAAATGGAAAGTTGAAAATAAGAGTAGAAAACCCTGCATATTTTATATGCTAGAATCCTTACAAAATGAACAAAGATAATATAGACAGGTGAAAGGGAGAGGTTAATGTTTTTGAAAATTCATGTAAATGCAAACTAACTATAACTTCCTCTTTATAAGATTCATTTAAAGATATATATATATATATATATATATATATATATATATATATATATATATAGATAGATAGATAGATAAGACAAGGACAAATATAGTACTGTAGATCCAATAAGAGAAATCAGCCCTAATATTGTTTAAAAAAAGGTTGAGTTTTATTACCTCCCACCCCCACTATATATATATATATATGAATCAAAAGGATGATAACCTGGAAATAACATCATCATCGGAGCAGATTCATTCTGATGAGCTTCTCGAATTCTTTCAGTGACAATGGCTGCAGGAAGAAAAAGTTCAAAGGTTAGCTTCACTAGAGATTACATCAATCTTAATGCCCCAGGGCCCAGGCCCAGAGCAAAGATAGGATAAAATTAAAACTAGTTACTAGTTGCAACACTCAGAAAAGATGAGTTACATTAAACAGGGCATTAAAACCCTAGTTTGACTAATTAATATGCAAAATAGGAAGACCTTTGGGCCTAAGATGCATGGAAACGTGAGCCAATGGCTGTTTCCCATTTCAGAAATGTCCCGAAAACGGGAAACGGCAGGAAACGTCTAGGAAACATGGGGAAACGTTTATGTGATGCCTTGGCTAATGGGCTTATTCAAGAAACGTCCCGGAAATGGCCCACTCCTCCAAGGCTCACGTTTCCTGTAAAAAAATTTGCCAAAAAGTCAAAATCCCCAATTTATAATTTCAAACCCCCTATTCCCTTCTCATTCCGGCTCCCTCTTCCTCCCCCATGGCTCACCCTTCGCATACAACTCCATCAGTCCAACCCCCCCTCCCCCCACCGCTTAGTGGGTCACACAGCACCACTCACTCCTCTCTCTGTCACGGCTTAGTGCTGACACACACAGCACCACTCCCTCGTCTCCCTCACAGCTCACTGTTGGTTAGCTTCCAATCCCCTCTCCCTTTTAATTGATTTTCTGATTTTTACTTTTTATGTATGTTTGAAGGGATGGTCACTATTCTGAAATTGGTAAATTGGTAGATTGTAATTGGTATGTTCTGAAATTGGCATGTTCCAAGAAATTGGAATGTTCTAAAATTGGTAATTGGTACAAAATGTTATTCAATGTTCTGTTTATTTCATTTATTAAGACTTTTTTATGGATGTTGACAAGTACTATGGATTTTGTTATTGTTATTTCACTTATTTGGACTTTTTTATTCATGTGGACATGAACTAATATTATGGACGTTTGTTATTATGTGTAAAATTTTGATAATTTTTGTGACGTTTCCACGCCGTACACGTATCTTGATTTTCTGATATTGACATTTCCCCATCCCCGTTTCCAACCCTGTTTCCGTTTCCATTTCCATCCTGGTGGGCAAGTGTAGACAGTGACTACCAGCATGAGTATATTTTGAAGCTTCGCAATGTTAATTAAACATATGATACCACCAACAGATTGAATGAAACTTATCAAGGTGAGTAAAATTTTTCAATAACCGCCAACAATTCAGCACTCTCTGGTAACAATGGTATAGAATTTTACATTGACTGATCTAATTTATCCATGCTTTAAAACAAAACAATTGAGAGGTACACCAATACATTAGAAGATATAAAATTTAAAAATTCAAGATGCAAAAGACCTAATGCAATTAGTATGCCATTTAGAATTGAAATTATGGAGAAAAACCATGCAAAGCACGGCACAGGGAATGAAAGGGACTTTGCATTTTTTTCACTTTATTTGAACTGTGTACATTTCCATATAATTACTAAGTGCACATACACCAATAATATATGTACCTGAAACACCCTTGAAGTCTGATGACTTTGATTCCCGCTGAACATAGACACAACCAAGGCATTTGCTGTTACAAGAAACATAACCAAATATATAAGCACTAGATTCTGAATAATCCCTTATAATGAAAATATAGTGCACAATGAATCATATAAAAATCAGTATTCTTATTTTCTGTATATGTGAACCATCAATCATATGAAAAAGAATACTTAGCAGAACACCTCAAGATCTAAAAAAACTCAAATGAAGAATGAGATCTATGATTGCAATAATCCAATTTAAGCCAACTGACCTGATGATACCAACGAGAGGAAGTTTAGCCACTGATCTCTTCATTGATGCAATCCAAGATTTACATAAAATGTTTGATATAAACATCAGTAACAAACATATGTACAACATACATTCATAGAGTAAAAAGTTTGTCATACACAAACCTTAGCAACAAAACTTGGGAAAGAGGATGACATGTGATACAAAATATCCAAGTATGACACATGATTAGATATTACTACACCAGGTCTTCCCAACTCTTCAGGCTGACTCTTGTCTTCCTTCTTGAATTGAAGCAAAAAAAAGTTACAAGGTGGAATTAAAAAATTAAAATCAAGTGCCAGGAAATAACATTTTGATTGCATGATATAATGAAATAAGATAAAAGGAAACTAGTTATTCAACAACTACCAAAATACATCCCAATAATCAATAGCCCTTTCAAGAACCAGATTGACAAAGTAAAGGGAGGCACTGCTTCTCAGTAACTGTATTAGCAAGCTGGGTACAGGAAGTATTAAAATAAAAAAGATAAGAAAAAGGAACAAAATCTTTGTCCCAGATCCAATGGAACATAACTCGCATAATTTCACTACCTTCTCAACAAAAATGAGAAATATATTAATCAACTAAATGACATCTTTTATTCATAACATTTAAAAACCCCCATAACCAAAACTGAACAGCATCCACTACTTCCTTACACCAAAGTGAAATAAGGAAGAAAATATTATACAATCTATCCGAAAACAATCAATGTGGAGAAATAGCAACCTAGCCATTTCAAAACCAATACAATTTTCATTAGAATGCAGCAAAGAACCAGAAACATACAATAGCAAAAAACTAATTATTATATCCATCCTACTTAAAACCCTAAAAAAATTCATTCAATTCTCTCTTGCTCTCTCAGTTAACAAGTCCTCTTATAATCAATCAGACACATATGTTAGTAGAAAAAAAAAAACAATTAGCCAAACCATCACTCTCACAGTACAACGCTAACCTAATTTCAAAATTCTCAGGTCACAGTAGTGCAACAGAATCCAAAACCAAACTCAGGACAGTAAATAGTTACCTGAGAGGTGGAGATGGAATGAAATGATTCAGAGATCCAATAAAAGCCGAAAATGAAGAGCATGAATCTAGAGAGAGCTCTTCCAGAGGAAACAATAACGGTTCTCCTCCATCCAGTGATGTGAGCGTAATGCTCCTGCTCGTCGTCACGATTGGGAGCATGGAAGAGGGTACAGAGCCTACAAATGAAGTAATATAAGAGCAAAACGGTGAAGGCGAGAAAGACTCTGATAGGGAGGAGTGTGACCAAGGCGAAACCGAGCAGGAGCTTCTCCTTGGCGGCCAAGTCACCACGTCCCATGGTTCCGTAGGCGTCGCGGCGGACGAAGGCGGCGAATTTCTTCTCGAGGTCTTGGAGGTGGACCGCGTCGGGGGGAACGGAGTCGGACTTGAGGAGGGGACGATCGTCGGGGATGTGGTTGTTGCCGGTGGTGGTGGTGGTGGTGGTGGTGGGGGCGGCATTTGATTTAGGTGGTTTGGAATTGAGGTCTTTGAGTTCTGACTCCATGTTGGATCGATTGAATACTGGTTCTGGTTAGTTACTGTTTCTCTTCTTCCATGTTCATGTTAGACAGATTTAGGGTTTTGGTTTGCTCAGAGAAAGAGAACGATGGTTAAATAGATGCAGCGAGTAATTAACGTAATGCTTTCTGTGCTTTCTTGTGCGGATCTCGTGTATCAAATGTTCTCCTCACGCCATCCATCCTCATCCGAGGATGATTATCGTTCTTTTTGCCTTTTCTCGGTTTGTTTTAAATCATTTCATTAATTTTAAACTGAAGATTAAGAATAAAAACAAATACCTTCTGTTTTAAAATACACTTTTTAAGTTACCAAAAAATACAGTTTTTAAACCTTTTTACACGCACAAGGCGTCTCTCTCTCTCTCTCTCTCTCTCTCTCTCTCTCTCTCTCTCTCTCTCTCTCTCTCTCTCTCTCTCTCTCTCTCTCTCTCTCTCTCTCTCTCTCTCTCTCTCTCTATATATATATATATATAACTATTTTATTTATCAAAATATTTTAATAAACATGACTATATTAATCATTATATACATCTTACAACAAGACTTCATTTGTCCAAAACAAACTTATGACATTTAACTTAATGGCTTTTTAAAGACCTTATAGCTTATAACTTTTTAAGACACTTATTAAAATGAAGTTATTTATTAAAATTAGTTTAAATTGTATTAAATAAGTTTAAATGACATATAATACTACATTCATCATTTAGTATAAGATCCTCTTAATTAATTTCAGTTTTTTAAAAAATATAGTTAAAATAGTTAAAATTATTTAATTTACGTGCAAATTATATTAGTTTTATAAGAATATTCTTGTAATTATTAGAACTTGCAATCTAACTATTTTTCTTCACTGATGACTTTATTTTAATTTTCAAACTTCATTTTTCATTTCTAGAAATTTATAAGCACCATGGATTTTTAAAATAAAAACAAGACATTGCAAAGCAGATTATACTACATTAGAGTTTGAAAAAAAAATAAAATTAAGTTGCCTTCGAAATAAGTCCTCGTCTTCTCACAAGATAGGAAGTCGTGAAACCTCTTATTGATTTTGAAATGAACATTTTTTTTCTTACTCAAATGTGAACCAAAATTGAAATCAAAATTCAGACATGAACATGATTTTAGGCATTGCACAACCTTAACATGAATCTGAATAACATAGGTACGCGGAACTTGAAGAAATATGGTATGAATTTGAACTACAACAACACATGGAACTTGAAGAAATAAGGTATGAATTTGAACTACAACAACATGTGGAACTTGAAGAAATTGAGCATGAATCTGAACTACACCAAGAGCGTGAAATAAAGGCCGGTTTATGGGAGCACATAATTTAGAAAATGGGTATGCATCTAAACTACACCAACACGATATTGTCATACTTTCTAAATTTTGTCTTTTTTATTTTTTTAACCCTTCCAATTCCTTTTGAGCATAATCGTTATTTTACATTTTTTATCATGATAATATCCGATAATTTTAAGCACTAATTCATGTTTTAACAATATTGTCTCTTTTGTCCTTTTTTAACACCATTACCTGTTCCTGAGCACTGATTAATTTTGAACATAAACTTTATTTACAATTGTCTAATTTTAAAGTTGTCATTCTCGTTCACTAATAGGACATGCATATGAATCTAAAGGGATAGGCCTGACACGTAATTTGCAAGTAATGAGGAACGTAGAGCCATTTCTATTCTTCTGATGAAACATAGCCATGATGGAAAATTGAATAAAAGGATTAAAAATCAACTTACTTCATTATTCTAATCTTTACCAACATGAATAAATGCATTTGGAGAACAATGACAACTACAAGGGATGTGTCACATGGAAAAACTAAAAATTATGGATAGAAAAGGATTCAAATTAGTGATGATGAATTTCACCAACTTCCTTTGTAGAAAAGGACCACCATGTAAGACTTATCAATTACTCTAAATATAAACAAGACATCATTAGGGAGGCTTTAGAAGCTTGAAGTTATACAACGTTTATCAAATACAATTAAGCCTTCTTTGAAGGAAGAAAACAAGACAACAAGACTAAAGTTTTGTTTGTTAATGTTGGAAGAAGACAAAGTGTCACATGATCTAACTTTCAAACCAATATATAACATTATTCATATCAACGAGAAATGGTTTTACATGACTAAAAAGTCCATGAACTATTACTTGCTACCAGAAGATGACAAGCCACGATGTACTTGCCAAAGCAAAAATTTTATTGGGAAAGTAATGTTCTTGGTTGTTATTAATCGACCAAGGTTTAACGTTGAATGGATAGAAACTTTCTCTAAAAAAATAGGAGTATATACATTGGTCATCAAAAAGCCAACAAAGAGAAACGATGTTAATAGAGCCGCAAGTACCCTAGAAACAATGGCCATTACTTTAGTTAACAGAGAAGTCAACATAAGGTTTTTAGTTGAAAAAGTTATTTCAAACATAAAACAAAAATGGCCAAGGGATGAAATACATGATCCACTTTTTATTCAATAAGATAAGGCAAGATGTCACATTGATGAAAAAGATAAAGAATTTTGGCGAGTTACCAAATAAGATGGGTTTGATATTTGACTCATGTGTCAACCTCCAAATTCACTCGACTTAAATGTGTTAGATCTTGGTTTCTTCTCAGCCTAGGACAATTAATGAGCTTGTTGGGGCAATGGTAAACTCATTTGAAATATTTTCCTCTCTTGATTCTAATATGATCTTCTTAACATTACACATTTGTATGTTGGAGATAATAAAGACAAAAGGCTCAAACATACACAAAAATCCACATATAAAGAAAACATTTATGTAAAAGGAAGGAATATTGCCAACTTAATTCAAATGTGATCTCTTATTATTTGAAGAAGTGATTCAACATTTAAGATCCGATTCAAATTGATGAACACATTATCATATGAAGATGATGTTTTAAAGTTGATACTTGTTTTATTATGTGGTCATCTTTAATGATTCATCATTTTTGTAGTTTTATTGACTTTAGGTTCCGTGTCTCGTGGATATTTCAACTACTTATATTGCTTATTTGTCATGTTCTTCAGGAACTTTGGTATTCAATTGGAATTTTGGTATATCAGCTATAGGGTTAAATTATCTATTTACATGACAGAAGGTTTGGCAAATGGATCTTTATGTGCAAATTCTAATATTTGTTTGTAGCATATATGCCCCTTGTTCTGAACTTTATCATTGTGACATATATTTATTACTATTTTAAGATTTTTTTTATTATTTCTTGTTGCAAAAATAAAAATATGAAAAATTTGGATCAATGATTATGAGAATGTACCTAAACCTACTGAATGAAACTAATTGATATTATTGCTATGTCAAAACTCTAAACGTCTTCTTGTGTCAACTATGTAATTGTTATCCTATTTTAATTTTAAACATGGAACTTAACACATGCTAGTCCATATTATTGCCTACCAACATCTAATGGTAACATTTTAAACTCAAATTCATTTAAAGCATTTTCAAACTCTATTGGTAACATAATGCATATTTTAAATATATGTGCGGTTCAAAAGGCTACAAACACAAATCGATTACTTAGCCAAAATGACTACAATATTTTGCAACAAATTATGTATTATGCCTATTAGTACAACTTCTTTAAAACCAAATTAGTTACTTAGTAGATAATGTGTTTGCAACTCTACTCCAAATTAGTTAAAATCAAATTAGTTACTTAGTAGCTAATGCTCAACATGGTAACTTGCTTAATTTGTAAATTATTTTTTAAATTAATACACAAATTAAATATGCTAACTTATTTGGACATAAAAATTGATTTGGATTATAAAGTTGAATTTTGCCCTTTTCGTTCTTTGGTTGGTTCCTATGACTACTACTTGGGCATTTTTTTCTTTTTACGAGGAATGTAATTAACATACAAGGTTGTATTCCATGTGCACTTTTTTACACAGATTCATGCTAATTAACAAAAGAAATGAGGAAACGATAGAGAGAAACTGTAAGACAATCTATATATCAAAACTAAGGATCAACTTTTATTAGAAAGATATAGTAACAAACAAAACAAGATTATAAAAAGGCCACCAAAGATATAGACATGACAAAGGTCTAAACGATAAAAATAGAATATCTAACCCATAAAAGAACATTGTCAATAAAATTTATTAATAAAAACCCTTAACATATCACAACTCTTTTTTCCCTTCTATTCGTGAATATCATTTTCTTAATCATCCTCAGGGAATTTATTTACATTGATGGTTGAATATCCTTCATTATTGACATAGCCCTCATTACTTTTGAACTAGAGTTCTTCTCTCATAGCATGCTTATTTGCATCATATTCAAAGGAATCCTCAACAACCTCCCCTATAGAATCCTCAACAACTTCTACTGTAACATCTTTGAAGAATCCTCCACAACCTCCCATGTAGATTCATGGTCAATTTCCCATGACGCATTATGGAAAGAGCCCCATGTTGCCTTATCGAGTGAATCCCAACCATTATCGGTTAGAAAGGCAATTGACACTCAATGAATTTACAGTTAAAAATGAATTACATTCCATATAGAAAGACACCTCTAATAGATGATTTAACCACCTAAGTTGTCTAATTAGAAGTTACTTTACATTAATGCATTACATTTATTGATATTTGGCTTACAAAAAATATGGTTGACTACCGAGGGTGTTATAGGAAAAAAAACTTATGTTGTTGACAATTTGTAAAGGTTCTCATAGTATGAATTAAAGAAATATTTATAAAGACTCTTATAATAAGGAACACAAGTAGTATTTTAAAATGACATTTTTGTTTTCCAAGGAGTATATCTAGGTTGTCTCTTCCCATAGTAAATTTAGCTAATTTATTTTTTAAGTCATTTATCTCTAGAATATGCTTTTGACATGTTGAGCATGTATGACTATTAGTAGTTTCAGTCTTATACTTAGTTTCTAAGTTTTCCCTTTCTATTTTAACCTGTCCTAGTTCTTGATTGAGTTTTGATAAGTTTTCTTTTAAGCTCAGGTTAGTGCTTTTGATGTTCAAAAATTTTTTAGCTAACTTTTGATACTCATTATGAAGATCTTTAAATGCATCTTGCAATTCATCAAAAGTAGGGTTTGAATCTATTACCTCTTCAGTTTTTGCCATCAGGCAGAAATTTGTTTCTTCATGGTCTTATTCGGACGAGCTTAGATCATTTTCATCCCAGGCAATATATGCTCTTCTTTTATTTTTGGGATACTTTTTCTCTTGCTTGTCAGACTTCTTATTTAGTGTCGGACACTCCATTTTCATATGTCCATATTTTCCGCATTCAAAGCATTTTGGAGCTTGGTTAGATTCATCATTTTTGAAGGAATTCCTGAAGTTTGGCTTCCTTTGCCCTTCCTTTTTCTTTAGAAACCTGTTAAATTATTTAACAAATAATTTAAGGTCATTATAATCATTTATACCTTCTTCATCATCTTCTTCATCATCTTCTTTATCATTTTCTTCAATGGTTGATGATGATGCTTTTAGAGCAATACTTTTCTTTTTTTTGTTGCTTTCCTCATGTTGATTCAATCTTTCAAGCTTGAGTTCATGCTCTTGTAATTTTCCAAAGAGTGTTCAAGGGACATGCTTGACAAATCTTTTGATTCTGATATAGCAGTTACTTTTGGTTGCCATTCCCTGTTCAAACATCTTAATACTTTATTAATCAAATCTTCATTTGAAAAGGTTTTTCCTAAGCATGCAAGATGATTGATTATATGAGTGAATCTCTTTTGCATGTCTTGTATGCTTTAATTGTTGTTCATTCTAAACAACTCATACTCCCTAGTCAGGGTGTTTATTCTAGACCTTTTCACTTCACTCGTTCCTTCATGAGTTACTTCTAGAGTATCCCACATTTCTTTTGCTGTTTTGCATGTGGATATTCTAAAGTACTCGTCCATTCCTAAGGCAGAAGTTATTATATTTTTGGCCTTTAGGTTATATTGGACTTTTGTTTTATCCGCATTAGTCCATTCACTTCTTGGTTTAATCATGGTTACTTCTCCAACTACTTTGGTTGGTATGAATGGACCATTCTCAATGGAGTCCCATATATCTATATCAGTAGCTTCTATGAATATTTGCATACGGGTTTTCCAATATTGATATCCTACTCCGTTAAATACAGGAGGTCTATGTATGGAGTTTCCCTCAGGAAAGATGGGATTGAAATATGCCATGGATCTTCTTGAGGTTGTTAAACCTTTTCCAAGATACTAGCTTTGATACCACTTGTTACTCTAGTGGCCTCCTATAACTCGAGAGGGGGGTGAATTGAGTAGTTAGGAACTTTTTCACTAATAAATTTCTCCTCTAAAAACTCAATATGTAATGATATGTGATTTGACTAATAATGCTTAAAACATAAAGAGTTTAAGGGTTAGAGAAGTGCAAACAGAGATTTATACTGGTTCGGCAAACCACTGCCTACGTCCAGTCTTTTCAAGACACCCTTGAGGAAATTCACTATAATCAAATCCCTTGATTACACCACAATGGGGACTCACACCCCGATCACAAATGCATTGGATGCTACACCACACCTAAGCACATCACCCTTGGATGCTTCACCACATCCAAGAACATCACCCTTGGATGCTACACCATATCCAAGAAGAACACCCTCAGAGATACACTACTCTGAGTATCAGTCTCAATTTCGAGATAAAGAACTCTACAAGAAACCTCTCTTAAAGAGTATGATGAAGAAATTGAGGAACAAGAAAGAGTAATAACTCTATTAAGAGAATATGGCCATTATTGCTCTTAAGAAATGATTGGAAGTATTTGGTGTTCGTGTTTTTTGCAAATGAAATACCCTCCTATTTATAAGAGAGGAAATTCCTTCAAGAGGTGTGAAATTATTGATTAAAATAATTGGAAAGGTACCTCTTGGATAAAATAATATTTTGTGAAAAGTTATAATGTTTCAACATGATTTTTTCCATCAGACTGTTACTGTAATCGATTACACCAAATAGGTAATCGATTACTGCTTTTAAACATTTTATTTTAAAACCTCTGTTTGACCATGTAATCGATTACAACAAATAGGTAATCGATTACTTCAGTTTAAAATGTTATTTTTTAAAGCTCTGATGATCATGTAATTGATTACAAAACTTAGTAATCTGGTAATCGATTACGCCAATAAGGTAATCGATTACACATTATTAAAATGTGTTTTTAACTCATTTTAATGGCCATATTTTCTGGAAAGATCTTACTTTAAAGTGCTATGATCTTTGGTCTTGTCTTGCTTGAACTTTCTTCTTTGTTCTTGATCTTTTGTCATTGGCCTTGTCATTATCAAAATACTTCATGGTCTTCATTCTCCCCCTTTTTGATGATGACAATATTTTATTGATTTCATGACTTTTTTTGTGCTTGACATGGTATACTGAATCTTCAAGTCTTGCGTCCATGTTGTTAATCATGTCTTGCATATATGTTATTGATATCAAAACCTTAGTTCTTCATTCTCCCCCTTTTTGATATTGACAACATTTCCTGAGAAGAAAAATAAACAGCATGCAAGATACAAGATTTTCTCCCCCTTAATTTTGGTTTAGTTGACAAGGTTTGATTGATTTTTCTCTTATTTTGCTTCTCATATATTACTCCCCCTTTGTCAATGGCAAAAAGAATATAAGAGCATAAAGTTTTAGTAGAGAGTGGTGCACCTTGTTGTTTGATGTCACTCGTTATTTTGATATTGCTCTTTGTTACTTGTTGATTGATAGATGCTTCAAGAAATATGTTGACTTTTCTTGTGGGTAAGATTTAATCCTTAAGTGCCTCCCATCAATGATAATTCTTGCACTATTATAAACATTTGATCTTGGTACCCAAATTTTCTTGGGTCCTTGTGGGTTAGACGTGGATAATATATTCTTAGGAACCTAAATTATTTTTGTCTTAGTATAACCTTTGTTCCTTATATGACATGTTGATGCACTGTGACCTTTTCTCAAATAATGAGAGAATTTAACAAATGGGTTAGTTGAGGTCTTTTGTGAAATAAAGAAATTTTTCTGTAACTTTTGCTTTTTGGAAGGATCAGATCCTAGTTCTGCTTTAAAATGACATTTTTGTTTTCCAAGGAGTATATCTAGGTTGTCTTTTCCCATAGTAAATTTAGCTAATTTATTTTTTAAGTCATTTATCTCTAGAATATGCTTTTGACATGTTGAGCATGTATGACTATTAGTAGTTTCAGTCTTATACTTAGTTTCTAAGTTTTCCTTTTCTATTTTAACCTGTCCTAGTTCTTGATTGAGTTTTGATAAGTTTTCTTTTAAGCTCAGGTTAGTGCTTTTGATGTTCAAAATTTTTTTAGCTAACTTTTGATACTCATTATGAAGATCTTCAAATGCATCTTGCAATTCATCAAAAGTAGGGTTTGAATCTATTACCTCTTCAGTTTTTGCCATCAAGCAGAGATTTGTTTCTTCATGGTCTGATTCGGACGAGCTTAGATCATTTTCATCCCAGGCAATATATGCTCTTCTTTTATTTTTGGGATACTTTTTCTCTTGCTTGTCAGACTTCTTATTTAGTGTCGGACACTCCATTTTCATATGTCCATATTTTCCGCATTCAAAGCATTTTGGAGCTTGGTTAGATTCATCATTTTTGAAGGAATTCCTGAAGTTTGGCTTCCTTTACCCTTCCTTTTTCTTTAGAAACCTGTTAAATTGTTTAACAAATAATTTAAGGTCATTATAATCATTTATACCTTTTTCATCATCTTCTTCATCATCTTCTTTATCATTTTCTTCAATGGTTGATGATGATGCTTTTAGAGCAATACTTTTCTTCTTTTTGTTGCTTTCCTCATGTTGATTCAATCTTTCAAGCTCGAGTTCATGCTCTTGTAATTTTCCAAAGAGTGTTGCAAGGGACATGCTTGACAAATCTTTTGATTCTGATATAGCAGTTACTTTTGGTTGCCATTCCCTGTTCAAACATCTTAATACTTTATTAATCAAATCTTCATTTGAAAAGGTTTTTCCTAAGCATGCAAGATGATTGATTATATGAGTGAATCTCTTTTGCATGTCTTGTATGCTTTCATTGTTGTTCATTTTAAACAACTCATACTCCCTAGTCAGGGTTTTTATTCTAGACCTTTTCACTTCACTCGTTCCTTCATGAGTTACTTCTAGAGTATCCCACATTTCTTTTGCTGTTTTGCATGTGGATATTCTAAAGTACTCGTCCATTCCTAAGGCAGAAGTTATTATATTTTTGGCCTTTAGGTTATATTGGACTTTTGTTTTATCCACATTAGTCCATTCACTTCTTGGTTTAATCATGGTTACTTCTCCAACTACTTTGGTTGGTATGAATGGACCATTCTCAATAGAGTCCCATATATCTATATCAGTAGCTTCTATGAATATTTGTATACGGGTTTTCCAATATTGATATTCTACTCTGTTAAATACAGGAGGTCTATGTATGGAGTTTTCCTCAAGAAAGATGGGATTGAAAGAGGCCATGGATCTTCTTGAGGTTGTTAAACCTTTTCCAAGATACTAGCTTTGATACCACTTGTTACTCTAGTGGCCTCCTATAACTCGAGAGGAGGGTGAATTGAGTAGTTAGGAACTTTTTCACTAATAAATTTCTCCTCTAAAAACTCAATATGCAATGATATGTGATTTGACTAATAATGCTTAAAACATAAAGAGTTTAAGGGTTAGAGAAGTGCAAACAGAGATTTATACTAGTTCGGCCAACCACTGCCTACGTCCAGTCTTCTCAAGACACCCTTGAGGAAATTCACTATAATCAAATCCCTTGATTACACCACAATGGGGACTCACACCCCGATCACAAATGCATTGGATGCTACACCACACCTAAGCACATCACCCTTGGATGCTTCACCACATCCAAGAACATCACCCTTGGATGTTACACCACATCCAAGAAGAACACCCTCAGAGATACACCACTCTGAGTATCAGTCTCAATTTCGAGATAAAGAACTCTACAAGAAAACTCTCTTAAAGAGTATGATAAAGAAATTGAGGAACAAGAAAGAGTAATAACTCTATTAAGAGAATATGGCCATTATTGCTCTTAAGAAAAGATTGGAAGTATTTGGTGTTCGTGTTTTTTGCAAATGAAATACCCTCCTATTTATAAGAGAGGAAATTCCTTCAAGATGTGTGAAATTATTGATTAAAATAATTGGAAAGGTACCTCTTGGATAATAATATTTTGTGAAAAGTTATAATGTTTCAACATATTTTTTCCATCAGACTGTTACTGTAATCGATTACACCAAATAGGTAATCGATTACTGCTTTTAAACGTTTTATTTTAAAACCTTTGTTTGACCATGTAATCGATTACAACAAATAGGTAATCGATTACTTCAGTTTAAAATGTTATTTTTTAAAGCTCTGATGATCATGTAATTGATTACAAAACTTAGTAATCTGGTAATCGATTACGCCAATAAGGTAATCGATTACACATTATTAAAATGTGTTTTTAACTCATTTTAATGGCCATATTTTCTGAAAAGATCTTACTTTAAAGTGCTATGATCTTTGGTCTTGTCTTGCTTGAACTTTCTTCTTTGTTCTTGATCTTTTGTCATTGGCCTTGTCATTATCAAAATACTTCATGGTCTTCATTCTCCCCCTTTTTGATGATGACAATATTTTATTGATTTCATGACTTTTTTGTGCTTGACATGGTATACTGAATCTTCAAGTCTTGCGTCCATGTTGTTAATCATGTCTTGCATATATGTTGTTGATATTAAAACCTTAGTTCTTCATAAAACACATCTGAATGTGTGCATGAAAAACATCTATAAAAAGTTATGCCTTAAGAATTTGAAATTATTTTTTTTAATTGTGTGAGATTAATTTATGGTTAGACTAGCAATGTCTAATTCCTTTATAAACAACTCGTCTTTTTTTTCATGGTGTAAGTGGTTAAAGTTAAACACAAAATTAAATAATCAGGCATTTTTGTATAAGTCTTATTGCCAAATGTACTTACAAGTTTAAATGCAATTTATATGCTTTATTCGTTAAAATTATTGCTACTTTTACTAATTTTCAAAATTATTGTTATAATTTTACTATTTTTAAAATAAATATATTATTTAAAACATGTAGAAAATAAAATATTATTTTGAATAACAATAATGATAATTGTTTTACAAACTTTCGTAAGAGAATGTTACTATGTAATTTTATTTATTTTTGATTGATATTTTACATGCATTCTTATTTATGTTAAAGTTATACTATAATATTTATCTAATTTTCTACTTTTTTATCTTAGTTTTATTCTCAAATACAGAAAATTTACGGATTTCTTACATTTGTATAGCTTCTTTGATTTCTGGCGCAATCTGTTTACAAACTTTGGGCACCAATCACCTTCATTAGTAGCATCATTATAATGAGAATGAAAATGAGATAATTCTTCAAACCTAGATGTGTAGTGTCCCACAGTCATATTTCCTTGGGTCAGCAATAAGAATTCAAACTGTCTTTTCTCTTTAACATTATCTGGAAAGTATTTTTCCAGGAACATATCCTTGAAATAATTCTAGGTGATCTCCACGTAGTTAACTTCGAATTGTCTAAGCATGTTATCCCACCAATGTGCGGCATCCTCAAATAAGGCATAAGTAGCGAAGACTACTTTATCAGCTTCACTACATTGCAACACTCGAAAGATCTTTTCTATCTCTTGAATCCAAATTTGTGCTCCATCAGGGTTATATCCTCCATTGAAACGAGGTGGATTGCGCTTTTCGAACAGGTTCAACCTTCTCAAGGCATTATTATCTTGACCTTCACGTGCCCCCATTACAGTGATTAACCGTTCTACAACTCTAGCAAGATCGTTTCTGACCATTAATTTCCTATTTCACAGTAACTGAGACTTGTCACATCAATCACAGTTACTACCAAGTGAGATCTTCTATTTTCTATCACTTACATAGAGTTTACAAACAAAGCAAGATAGACCTTTTCCCCAGGCCTACGGGATTAACTGCTCTGATACCATATTGTAACGCCATCTGTTACATCTCAATAAATTCTAAAAAATTCATAATTTTTTACTGAAAATATGATCGTTAAAAAGAAACTATCAGAATAAATTACATACAACATTTTTAAAATATCTCATGAATATCATTAAAAATTTATAAAGTAATTTTACATTTCTTCAAAGAAAATAAATATTAAACATTATTAGAAAGAAAGGAAACTCCATGGCCCAAGAGTAGTTACTTAATGACATTATTTATTCATTGGACCACGGTATTCATATCGAGCCTCCTTTCTAGAACGTGTTATATTTACTGTCGAGATTCTTCGATCCTTCCCTTTGTATGAACCATCAATTTAAAACATATGAAACAAAAACACAGAGAAAGGAGTGAGAAACAGAATATAATATTCCCAAATGGGACATAAACAATAAAGGGTTTTTACAAACTAGTATAATAATATCAATCACAATCACGTACACAATCAATTATGAATGTTATGCAATATCTTCATCATAACTTACTTATATATGCGGGCCCTTAAATTTTTAATTTGCACTGGGCCAACCAGGAGTTTACACTGTTTCATAATTCCTGATAATAATAACATGAACAGCTCAACTGGCATGGAAACACTTAGAGACTAGTCAGACTGAAAAGGTTTTTATTGTGAAAGTACGTGACACTAGGGAGCAACCCCAAGTCCCCTGAAGCACCCTTCCACGCCCTCTCATCCCAAGGCTCGAAATTAAGTCTCATCTAATGTATCATCGGTTTCTATAATCTGTTTCTAGACAATATCATTTTGTTTCTCTTTGATGATTCATGATGATGAACTACTCGTGTATTTAGTTGGTTAAGACTTTTAGAAACTCAATTATATTATCAGGGCCTACGAATCGTGACATAACCACCCTAGTAAAATGTACTTTTTCAAATTCTCAAATAAGTTCTATCACACATATAAAATTTTAGTACAGTTCCTTTTCAAATCATAAATTAAATCTCATCATAATTTGAGTTTCAGAGCCTTAAATATATTTTACAACCTTCCTTAGAAAATTTATAGGTCAATTCAAGATCAATTACTAAAAATTTGAATTATCAATCTTTAAAACCATAGTACTTGAAAATTTTGTATATGTATACATAAAATTATATATATTTTAAGAGTTTAAAGTAAAATATTAGTGAAAGATATTCTTTTCATTTAAGATTTAAATGTTTTTATATATGTATACATGTATAAAAAAGTTATTTTTATAAAATAATTTCTCTTTCGTTTTCTTTCTGAAAAACTAACTAGAAATCTTAATTTTGGTAAATATTTATTTTTTAAAGATAAAAGAGAATTCCAAAAATTTATGTAGTTTCATTGAAAACTAAGAAATTTCTTAAAAGTGATTTGAATAAATAAATAAATAAAGTAAATTCTTACAGAGTTTTAGCTTTCCGTCACGCTTGCTATATGCTCATTCTCCATAACAACACAGAATAATTATTCATAAATCAATCAAATAAAAATAACATAATCATTATACAAAATCAACACAATTTATTCAAAGTGTCTTAATTATTAAAGTTCATTTTAAGTCATATTAGTCCAGTCATTATGTTAGGTATTCCATATCAAGTCCAAAATAGTCCAATGGTCATATCGGTCTATCATAGTCCAATTAGTGCAAAGGTATAACTCAATCCATAAAAGTCCATATAAGTCCATAACAATCCAAATCTCAATGATACGGTATGTTAGGTTAATAAATCATCCAAATATTTTAAACTTTATGTTAGGTTAATCAATATGATCCATGCAAATATTTTAAACTTTTGAATAATTTTTATTTATTTATTTACATAATATAATAATAAATATTACTTTAAAATATAATAATTGTCCATAGTTAAAAGGAGTAGGAGACTCCTCCCATTATTGTTATGTTATCCCATATTATATTCTGATCTCACTCCCTTTTACCTCTTGTATCTTGATTCGTTATTGAAAGTCTGTGCGCACCTCGTCTCTGAGTTTTAAAACATACCAATTTCATTTTAATATAGTTATAAGATGAAAATTTAGATTACTATTTGAAACATGAAGGATAAATAGTAATTATGCATAGTAATGGCAGATAGTAAATTTTAAATAGCTACCATGAATAGTAATAGTAAATACTAAATCATGAATAGTAACGGTAAATAGTAAATCATGAATAGTAACGATAAATAGTAAAACGTAAATAGTAACGGTAAATAGTATAACATGAATAGTAATGGTAAATAGTAAAACGTAAATAGTAAAGGTAAATAGTAACAGTAAATAGTAATTTACTATTTGAATAGTAATTTACTATTTATAATAGTAATTTACTATTGACATAATAATTTACTATTCAGAATAGTAACTTAAAATATTATCATATCTAGTATAATAATAGATTTTTAAATGATATAGAAACAATCTTCATAATCATAAAAAGAATATAAAAGAAATTTATTATTACCTGGAATTTTTACAGAACCTCTTTCCTTTGAAAAATATCTTCCTCTCTTCACTTAATATTCTCCTCCCAATGCTACTAAGTTTTCAAAATTTTTATGATTTCCTCGGTGCCTCGCCCCTCTATTTATAGCAAAAAAAATTTACTGTGCATTTGAATATTTATTATAAAAGAACTGTACAAGAATTAAAAATTTTATACGGATTACTATGTAAAGTTTGAAATTTTCAAAATTGCATAGTAACTTTTCTCGTAAAGATGACTAAAATTATGAGGGGTGTGTGAATAGTAATTTAGGTGGTGCAAAAAGAAATTTTTCATCTTTTAAATTAATTTTTTTAAAATTTTTTATAAATTATGTAATAATATATTGATAAAAAAATTCTAAAGGTCTATGGTCAAATTCCATCAAAATTTTAATATAAAATTTTTTGTAATAAATTAAAATAAAAATAGGGGTGTTACAACGCTCAAGAGAAAAACTACCAAGTATGTCTACCTCAGACTTAGGATTACCGAGTCACGTCTTTCATCATATTCACTCTTTAAACTCAACACACATATCTCTTTCACAACTTTATCTATCCAAGCTTTAGGTCATCAAACTTAGACCCCTCTTGCATTGATCCATCCTCTGATTCTGACCTAATTCACTCAAGGATATTTTAAAGATACCTCATACCTAGTTTTTCTTCAAGCAAGTCTGTTCTTACCCTAAAATAAGCAAGAAGACAAGTTTGAAAGAAAACCAAGACTCACGTAAATTAAAAAGCTGACGAGGATCAGTACTTGAGTCAGAAAGCTTCAAAAGGTCAACCAAGCCTATTTTATTATAGTCCATGATAGATGAAAGACAACAAAAAGGACTTTCACACTGCAATATTTGTGGCACTCTATTTTAGTGCAACATCTATATATCGTCAAACTAGACTTTTGTCTTCATTTATTCTCTCAAGTCTGCATGCTTAAACGGTTATATTTTCTCAATGAAACAGTAATGGCTATTTGAAATGGCCTATAAATAAGAAGAAATCGTAAACCTTGAATAGATAAAGAACCAAGTGAACTAATCAAGCTTTTAGCTCAAAAATAGAGACTCTCATTCTTAACTTTTTACATATGCTAGACTTAATCTTTGTTTTCAACTTTGTGTATCTGTACTTAAGTTCAATTTTCTTGTACACTAAGTTATCAAACATAAACACCTTTTAATCTTTTCCTGTGTCAAAGTCTAGTATGTTAACCAGTCTAGTACGTTAACCAGTCTTAGTTTCTTGCGGGAAATACTTTGGCCTGTAGAGGCCTCAGGTTTTGAGTTAGGAGTGACTTGTTGAAAAAATACTAGGGATTAAGCTAAAAATGGCCGGATTTAACAATACTTGAGGCGCGGCAAGTGCAGTTTGTGTAAAAAGATATTTCTACATAGTGAAAATCCTTCAAGTCTGAAGGTACTAGATGTAGCTTCATTATTTAGGAATGAACCTGTAACACCCTCTGTTACACCTTAATAAATTCTAGAAAAATTCGTAATTTTTTTTACTAAAGATATGATTGTTAAAAAGAAACTATCGGAATAAATTATATACATCATTTCTGAAATATCTCATAAATATTATTAAAACTTTATAAAGTAATTTTATATTCATCCAAATAAAATAAATATTAAACATTATAAGAAAGAGGAAACCCCATGACCCAGAAGCAGTTACTTAATAACATTATTTATTCATTGGACCATGGTATTCATACCGAGCTCCCTTTCTAGAACGTGCTATATTTACTACCGAGATTCTTTGATCCTTCTCTCTGAACTATCAATTTAAAACATATGAAACAAAAACACAGAGAAAGGAGTGAGAAACAGAATATAATATTCCCAAGTAGGGCATAAGAAATAAAGGCTTTCATAAACTAATATATAATAATATCCATCATAATCATATACACAATCAATTAAGAATGCATGAATGTTGAACTGGTCTAGTCCGGGGTCAAGGATCCAGACTGGGGACCAGCCACAAAAGTTTGAGATTTAAGTGTTTGTACACCGGTACAATGGGTATCCGGTATTATAATCCAAACTCTTAGTGGGAGAGTCCGGTCTTGCTGATCTGAAGATCCTTCACACCAAGATTTCATGTTGATGGGGGCGAAAAGTGGTATCAACTGTGAAGATTCTCTGACGCTCAAGTCAGTGAAGAGAATGAAAACTCAGAGAAAACTTGAGCAATAAGAGTAGGAATAATGTCACCTTATGTGAGTGTAAAAATCGACTATTTATAGATGAGCGTGGAAAATGAATCGTCAGGTACAAGTGAGGCCAGGAGACTCTGACGCAGTGCTCTGTGTATGATTAAGAGTAGTTCAATACTTAGTGTATGATTCTGATGTAGGAATGGGGAAGATCTGCATTTCCCGTGTATCACTCCTGTAGTTGTACTTTGTACCTTTTGACGAGTGATGTGGATACTTTCCGCTATGAAATCAATCATGGGAAGTGGAACAACCATTTATCCTCTCAAAGTATAGGTGAACGGTTATGTATAATAACATAGGAAGAGTGTAGATATTGGGTCGAGAGCCAGGAGGTGCATGGCGTAGAGTACGTTTACGTCGCATGATACGGGAAGAACATGGTCTTTACCAACGCCTCTATGACCATAGAACGGACAATAACTGGTGTGCGAAGTGTTGTCTCGGACAAACTGGTGAAGGGAAAACACCTAGCATGTTATTTTATAGTCCGGATGTTAACTTGTGATATCGATTTACCTTCCAGAATGGATAAGATGATGTCATAGTCTGGACACCAGTATATAGACCAGATCATCTGTCCTCTAGCTTGTGTGAGGGACTGTTAAGTTGCTCATATAAGCTATGCTGTTTGCGAGAGGTCTAGATGCTGGTGTAACATGTAGAAATATCTGTTGAGACACATATAAGTTCCATGTTAACACAATGCCTGTTGGGCCATCCTGCGAGTGAAGAAGAATTCCTTTAAGGCCCAAGCCCCAATAATCCCGCTGACCTTCGAAGCAGGGGATGACGTGCCTCTGAATGAGGAGGAGGGTGGTGAAGAAACCGCTCATCAGCAAGAGCAGCCTGTCCTTGAGAAGAAGAAGAGAAGAACTCTAGTTAATGCTGTAGACAAGAGCAAGCCTTTCGTTGGTGAGTCTTCTAGGAAGAGACAGAGGACTTTAGAGGAATCCAACGTATAGAAGAGAGACAAAGGGAAGAAGCCAGTTGAATCTCCTCTCACTCTTCCTTCCAACACCGACTCAGGGATTGGGTCAGACAATGAGAACCCCATCGTCCACTCCCCTCTGAAGGAATCTTTCCTCTCTACCTTCCTATGGTACGGAGGTTCCCAAAGCCAATATACTACCTCTGTCCTACTCTTAAAGTCGCTGAAGTAAGAGAGGCTTGCAAGGCCGGTTTTTGGTAGTTAGATGAGCTTTCCGGTCTGCTAGATTCCCCGAGCGATTCAGCGATTTATATGGAACAAATAGAGAAATTAGAAACCAAAATCGCAGTGAATGAGACCTGGGCGGCTAAGCAAGCGGAAACCTCAAGGAGAGTCGAGACTGAGTTAAAGAAAGCCAAGGAATTGGACAAGGAGCGGGTCGTTGAAATAAGCCATTTACACACGGCAAATAAATCCTTGGAACAGCAAGTCGCCGATCTTCAAGAAGAAAATAAATCTGTCCACCAACTATGAGAAGAGCTCAAGCTTGAAAAAGAGAAGACAGTCGAGCTGAGCACGGACCTTGCTACTATAGAGACCGACAGGCAGAAGAATGTTACGGATTGGGAAGCCAGTGAGAAGGAGTTGCTAGTGCTAATTGAAGAGCTAAAATGGGGGAGGGCACCAGCTGGGTCGTTCAAGGAAGAAAATGCCAAGCTGAAAAAGAGTCTTGCTGCTGCTAAGGACAAGGCCTCTACAGCTCTGAAAATCTGCATTGAAGTGGTAAATGATTCCTTCGGCCTAGCCGTTCTCCAACTTTTCTATATCGATCTGTTCTATGAGTTCCACAATGGGAAGTTGGTTGCAGTGAAAGAAGGCCTACACGAGGAACCTACAAATTCACTGTACGAGATACCACCTCTCCCTGAGGGCCAGAGTATGGAGCTTGGGTCGGCTGCTCCGAGCTCTGCCGTTACCACCGAAAGAAATCAAACTCCTGGTGGGTAGATCGGAGGAGAGAAAACATAGAATGACAAAGAGATGCGGGTGATGACAAAGACGAGGGAAAGGCAATCAATATTAATGAAGATTAAATGCCTGCCTCTTAGTTTATTTCTTCTTCTTTCTTCTACTGCTGTGTTCCGGGATCAACTCTAGTTTTTACTTCATGTATAAATTTAATTTGTTGAATGAATGAATTTCTTTCTTTAGATACTGTCTCTGATACTTACAAGAAATGAACTGCTATAATATAGCTTCTGACATTTTTGATACACTTGTTATGTTTTTTCCTTCGCAGTACTCGTTAAACCGTTGAATATTGTCCCCAAGTGTGATTCTGAGTGAGTGGTTTCGAGTGACTGACTCTGAATGGGCAATTGGCTGAGTGAGCAACTCTGAGTGAGGTAGGTTCTGGCCTTGTCACCTTGGGAGTTCCGTTACCTGGAGCCCTTTCGTGCTATTTGGCAAAAGTGTGTGTGTGTTATTTGAGTCTTCTATTTCTTTGATGTTGAGGGCTCGTGCCCGGGCTTGTCTTCAAAAATACCGAGGGCTCGTGCTCGGACTTACATTCAAGATTGCCGAGAGCTAGTGCTCAGGTTTGTCTTCAAGATTGCCGGGAGCTTGTGCTCGGGCTTATATTCAAAATTACCGAGAGCTAGTGCTCGGGTTTGTCTTCGAGATTGCTGAGAGCTTGTGCTTTGGCTTATGTTCAAAATTACTGAGAGCTAGTCCTCAGGTTTGTCTTCAAGATTGCTGAGAGCTTATGCTCAAGCTTATATTCAACATTACCGAGAGCTAGTGCTTGGGTTTGTCTTCGAGATTACTGAGTGATCCTTTCGGGTGGATAATTTCTGAGTGAGATTTCATGTTGTATTTTGTTTGTTCATCTATTATACTTCTATATTTAAATAGTTGACTTGAATTCAAGATTTCAATCCGTCAAGGGGTTGAACTTGATATTGCCCTTAACTCTTTAGGGATGAGAGATTTAGTCTGCTCTGATAGTAGATGAACCTATTGAATTACTCGTAGAGTGATATCGTTTAAGATAAAAATAACAACTTGGCATATCCGTCCTGCAAGAAGCTGCCTCAATCATAAGGATGATGGTTGGGCCTTCAATCACAAGAGTAGTGATTGGAATTGTCTGTGTCAGGAGGTACATCGTCAATTCATAGAATAGGGGATTGAGATCATTCGTCCTGGGGGAAGTATACCTTAATCATAAGGATGATGATTGAATCTTCACTGGTGTTCAGCCAAACCTACTAAACGTACCCAGAGTTTGGTATAATCCTATAATCTGGGCCTTCAAATGGGGTTCGGCCAAACCTACAACCCATTTCTTGAGGTTCAGTTCAATCCTACAACTCAGGTCTTCACCGGTGTTCGACCAAACCTACTAATTGTACCTAGAGTTTGGTTTAATCCTACAATCCAAGCCTTCAAATTGGGTTTGGTACAGCCTTGAAGAAGGTCTGATCCTACAACTCTTTGATTCCCTTAAGGAGTTACATCTCAAATTCACAGAATAGGTGATTGGGATTATCCGTCCTGAGGGTCGTCACGCAGGCTGGTAAGAAACTGTAAATTACAGTACAAAGAAAAGCGTGAAACAACCTGTTTGTATATGAGGATCTTATTGAATTGAATATGAATTACAATAAAAGTGTAGTTGGTGTCATGCCTCGTTAAAACCTTCTTGGAAAAACCCAATGGTAAAAAACCCAAGTAAGGAAAAAGAGTACACCCTGTCTTACCAACTAGCTGTAATAGACGCGCAAGCTCTGGGTATTCCATTTATTACGAATTGGTGTGCCATCAAGATTTTCTAGGCGATAAGAGCCTTTGCCAGTGACTTCGGATACCCTGTAGGGGCCTTCCCATGTCGAAGCCAACTTGCCTTGGTGAGGTTGGTATTGATGTTGATGTTGATGGCTTTGTTCTCGCCATTATAGCCTCCAAATGTATTTCTATGCCCACGTACTTTGAGGCCTTCCTCCTAAACTCTTCAAATATCACTGGTGGGCTCTTCGCCAAAGACAGGGCAAAAGCTGATCCAGGCTGTAGGGCCTCAATGACGACATGCAGCTGAATGGCTTCTATGAGATTAGGTACCATGGCTGCCTCTTTGTAAAACCTTTTCAGAAACTCCTTAAGAGTTTCATTCTCCCCTTGCCTGATTCGAGCTAAGGTGTGAGACGTTCTGGGGACATCCCTAGAGATGACGAAGTGATTCTCGAAAGCAACTGTCATCTGTAACATCCCATTTTCAACACAAATAGAAAATAGGTATTAATATATCTTTCTTGAGAAATACTTACTATAAGTTAGTTTATTATTATCATTTTTTTTTGAAAATTTGGTATTTATATTTAATTATTTATTTTTTAAAATAATAATAATAATAATAAATAAAAATATTTCTGAATGAGAATTTTAAAATGACTTAATTAGTATTCACTAATTAAGAAAATTATATTAAGAATTTTTAATATCTTTATTATTCACCATTTTTATTTTATGTTGTTATATTTATGTTTTTACATATTTAAGATTTAACTCTTATTAGAATTTTAAAATAAAATTTTGAAGAAATTAGACTATGGTTCTTTAGAACTTTTTGATCTACATAATATTTATGATTTTCTGGAAGTTTTTGAAATTTTTGAAATTTTTGAAATATTTTAATAAAATAATATATTTTAAATAATTTTAAATTCATATAAAGTTACTTAAAATTAAAAATATTTACAAGAATGTAAAGTTAAATTATAAGAAAATTTTCTAAAATCTATTTCAAGTAGACTTATCTAAAAATTATCGGTTTGAGTAAAATCTTGATTTTTACCAATCATAAAAAAATTGAAAACGTACTAATAAATTTTTATTAACAGAAAATTTTAGATTTTTAAAATTTAAACTTTATATACTTATCATAAAATTAGTGAGAACTGATATAATATCGCTAAATTTCAAAAAGGATTAATTTTGAATATTTAAAATATACCGAGTGAAAGGTTACTATTTGGCTTAATAATTCTGCCGACATTTACTATACAAAACACTGTGCATGTATGAAATTTTCAAAAGGTGCACAGTAACCAGGTTTTAAATTTCAAAAAACACATAGTACTTTTATATTAAAATAATAGAATGCATAGTAAATTTTTTTCCTATAAATACCGAAGGAATTCTTCTTTAGAATTCACAATTTCAGATTAAGTTTTCTTAATATAGTAGTGCTAGTGAGATAGTGGTGGAAGTAAGAGAGAGAAATAAATTTTTTTGAAGAAGATTCTGCTAAAATTCTAAGGTACGAATATATCTCTTTTATATTTTTTAGGGTTATTTTTATATCGTTTTTAGAAATCTATTATTATAATGGAAATAATATTATTTTAAGTTACTATTCTGCATAGTAAAACACTATTTCAATAGTAAATTACTATTTCAATAGTAAATTACTATTTCAATAGTAAATTACTATTCAAATAGTAAATTACTATTTACTGTTACTATTTACCTTTACTGTTACTATTTACCTTTACTATTCATGTTTCACTATTTAACGTTACTATTTACGATTTACTATTTATCGTTACTATTTACGATTTACTATTTACTATTACTATTCATGTTTTACTATTTACTATTACTATTCACTATTCACTATTCAAAATTTACCATTTTTATTTTAAGTAGTAATCTTAATTTTCATCTTGTAATTATATTAAAATAAAATTGGTATGTTTTAGAACTTGAAGACGAGGCGCGCACAAATTTTCAATAACGAATCGGTATACAAGAGGTAAGGGGGAGTGAGATAAGAATATAATATGGAAGACATAAGAATAATGGGAGGAGTCCCCTACTCCTTTTAAATTTAATAATATTATTATTTTAAAGTAATAACTTCTCAACTTAAAATTAATAATAAATTTAATATAACGTGTAACTTATTCTGAAATATCTATGCATGGATCTGAATTATTATAACTTATACGGACTGGACTAAACCTATGCAAGGACTTGGACTTTTATATACTATATGGATCGAACTAAACCTATGCAAGGACTTGGACTATTATGACCTGTCTAGACTGAACTATACCTATGCGAAGACTATATTATATATATGGACTTATATAGACCTGTGCGAGGAATGGACTATAAGGACTCAAAATCAAATCTACTAATTTAAATAACCATTAAAATTTGAATTATATTTATGAGCGATATTTAGTTAATTTGACTTGATTATAATTAATTATATTTGATTTCGATTAATGATATTGTGATTTATAATATTAGACTGTGATTAATAATATGCAATTATGATTGATGATATTTGATTATGATTGATGAGATTACAATACTTGGTTGTGGTTGATGAATGATTGATGACCTTGTGATATGAGGTTTGAGCATATAGCAAGCATGACGGAAAGTTAAAACTCAGTAAGAATTTTCTTACCTTACTCTTTAAATTTTTATTCCAAGAGAAAGTATTTTATAATTATTGTAGTCTTTTAATTCTTCTTAGAAATAATTTTCACTAACTTTATTTTTAATCTCTATAATAAAATCTAGTATTAGAAAGAAGTTATTTTATGAAAATCAGAGGTTGAGATAATTAATTCTTGAATTAAAGAAAATTTTTATAGTTTTAAGTATTCTTAGTTAATGATTTTAAATTATTTTCTTTAGAAATTAGAAGTTTAAAGTAAATTATTTTGGTTTTCCCCAACGAAATAACTAAAGAATATTTTGTCGAGATTTCTAAAACTCAATCTAGTTAAGATTCAAATTGAGAAAGATTATGTAAATATGTTAAGATTTTTAAGAGAAAGTTTTGAGATATTTAAGGCTTGGAAACTCAATTTTGGTAAGATCTGAATTTGAAGACTGTACTAAATTATTTCAGTATAATAGAAGTTCAGAGAAGAACTTATGGGAATGTACAGTTTATTGTGATGATTTTGTGAACCTTTATGGTATTTAATAATTGAGTTTCTAAAAGTCTTAACCAACTAAATATGTGAGTAGTTCATGCATCATGAATCATTAAAAAGAAATGAGATGTGATATTGCCTGGGGACGGATTATAGAAACCGAGGATACATTAGAGGAGGCTTAATTACGAGCCTTGGGATGAGAGGGTGTGAAAGGGTGCTTCAGGTGACCTGGGGTCGCTCCCTAGTGTCGGGTACTTTCACAATAAAAACTTTCTCAGTCTGACTAGTCTCTAAGTGTTTCCACGCCAGTTGAGCTGTTCATATGCCATGAAGGCATTTATGTTATTATTATCCAGAATTTATGGAACAGTATAAACTCCTGGTTGGCCCAGTGCAAACTAAAACTTTAAGGGCCTACATGCATAGAATGAATGAGATGATAGTATTAAAAACATTGCATGACATTCATGTGATTGTGACATTCTATCTGGGTGGTTGTGAATGAAAATATAATTGTTATGTTATAAAAACTGTGCATTCATGACGTGAATATTTTTTTAAAGTCGTGATTCCGTCAAATTAGTACATTAAAATTAATTAATGTAGTACTAGGGTGTCAACCTAGGTCGTTCTCTAAAGGATCAACAAAAATTTTTTTTAGGAAAATCAAGTCTTAAACTAATTTTAACAATTAAAAATTCAACAACTAAAATTAAATTTTTTTTACAGACAAAAGTTCAACAAGCATATAATTGGGGGGGTTTTGTTTGATTGTCACAGAAATTTAAAACAGAATACAAAATATAAAATGAGTGTAGAACAAGTAAATAACGAACAATTGATTTTCTTGGAGTATTGTAATTTATTTTATCCTTGGATTTGAAAAGATTTCTATACACTTCCTTACTGTCAATCCCTTAGTTCAATTTGAATTAATCAACTAAGCGTCTTTTAATTCATAATTCCTTTACTTTCATAAAATAAAGATTTTAATCAAGTATCCTAATTAAGCAAAAGGAGTCAAGATTTTAAATTCTAGGAATTATTGAACATACATAGAACATCGTCTACATACATAAACTAGCTTCAACGTTATGGAATTAAGCAAACCACAACTATTAAGATTGATTTTTGAAACATTCATTAAGCATGTATATTTCTAAATCTATCTTAATATAATTTTTATTTAATTCTAACTGTATAATTAAGTTGATTAAGCATACAACTTAATTAAACCGAATAAACATTAAATTATTGAGCTAAAATTATGAAGAGATTAACAACAAGGAAATGTAAAACCTCAAAAATAACATTACATTAACCTCCAAGAAAATCAATCTAAAAATTTTAGCCTTCCATTGAAACAATTATAACAACAATTAAGAGAGAAAGCATTCTAACCGGGTGGAAGATTGAGAATTCTTTGTGCCTTCTCCTTTGTTAAGATACAACAAGATACAACAACATTAGTTAACACTAATCCTAAGCTTATTAGAATTGTTTTTCTCCCTAAAAATTCTGCTCCTTCTCCCTAAAAATTCTGCTCCTATTTATAGCTGATTTTTTTTGAATTAAAAATCAACCCATTAACATGTCCACCAACCCTCCTTGTTAGCCATTAATTAGCACTAATAGAACATGCCAAATTATCTTCCAAAACCGTGAGAGTGCTGCACTTGGTGGAAGCTTTCTTTAATTGCCATAATGTGATAAAAAATTCTGCACTATCATTTGTATTTGGAAGCTTGTCACGTTGGAATTCCATAAGCAAAGTCAAGTGCTTCAATAAATTAATTGGCAATGGCTCCTTGTTAAGTGCAGCTGTTGGAATTATTTTGTAACCAAATAATTGCATTAAAGCCCTGCCAACGTGAGAATGAATGGAGTCTTGGTGGCCACTTAAATTGCATACAATATTGGCAATTTCTTTGGTGCTGTCCGTGTGGAAAAATGAAGAAGGATTAGTGTATTTTGCTTGGAAAAATTCTGCATGTAGGACCTTGTGTGGGTCATGAAAACAGAGAAATTTTGATGCTAATTTCCTTAGTGCAGTCGTGAAAGCCTTTGGACAGTGAAGAATGGATCAATTAAATAATGGTGAGTGGAAAAACACTATTGACCATATGACTTGATAAAAAATTGGCAATTGCTTACTAGTTTCCAACGTGAAAGCCATTTAGTCAAGAGAAAGATGTTTGAAAAATTATTGATGGTGAAATGTTTGTTGTTGTTGTAACATCCTATTTTCATCACAAATAGGAAATAGATATTAATATATATTTCTTGAGAAATACTTACTATAAGTTAGTTTATTATTATCATTTTTTTTATTTTGGTATTTATATTTTTATTATTTATTTTTTTAAAATAATAATAATAATAAAATAAAAATATTTTTGAATGAGAATTTTAAAGTGACTTAATTAGTATTCACTAATTAAGAAAATTATATTAAGAATTTTTAATATCTTTATTATTCACCATTTTTATTTTATGTTGTTATATTTTTACATATTTAAGATTTAACTCTTATTAGAATTTTAAAATAAAATTTTGAAGGAATTAGACTATGGTTCTTTGAACTTTTTGATCTACATAATATTTATGATTTTTTGGAATTTTTTGAAAATTTTGAATTATTTTAATAAAATAATATATTTTAAATAATTTTAAATTCATATAAAGTTGCTTAAAATTAAAAATATTTACAAGAATGTAAAGTTAAATTATAAGAAAATTTTCTAAAATCCATTTCAAGTAGACTTATCTAAAAATTATCGGTTTGAGAAAAATCTTGATTTTTTCTAATCGTTAAAAAATTAGAAACGTATCAATAAATTTTTATTAATAGAAAATTTTAGATTTTTAAAATTTAAGCTTTATATTACTTATTATAAAATTAGTGAGGACTGATATAATATCGCTAAATTTCAAAAAGGACTCATTTTGAATATTTAAAATATACCGAGTGAAGGGTTACTATTTGACTTAATAATTTTGCCGACAGTTACTATGCAAAACACTGTGCATGTATGAAGTTTTCAAAAGATGCACAGTAACCAGGAATAAAAAATTCAAAAATGTATAGTACTTTTATATTAAAATAATGGAATGCATAGTAAATTTTTTTCCTATAAATACCGAAGGATTTCTTCTTTAGAATTCACAATTTCAGATTAAGTTTTCTTAATATAGTAGTGCTAGTGAGATAGTGGTGGAAGTGAGAGAGAGAAATAATTTTTTTTAGAAGAAGGTTCTGCTAAAATTCTAAGGTACGAATACCTCACTTTTATATTTTTTGGGTTATTTTCATATCGTTTTTAGAAATCTGTTATTATATTGGAAATAATATTATTTTAAGTTACTATTCTGCATAGTAACACTATTTCAATAGTAAATTACTATTTCAATAGTAAATTACTATTCAAATAGTAAATTACTATTTACTATTACTATTTACCTTTACTGTTACTATTTACCTTTACTATTTACGTTTTACTATTTACTGTTACTATTCACGATTTACTATTTAACGTTACTATTTACGATTTACTATTTACTGTTACTATTCATGTTTTACTATTTACTATTACTATTTACTGTTACTATTCACTATTCACTATTCACTATTCAAAATTTACCATTTTTATTTTAAGTTGTAATCTTAATTTTCATCTTGTAATTATATTAAAATAAAATTGGTATGTTTTAGAACTCGGAGACGAGGCGCGCATGGATTTTCAATAACGAATCGGTATACAAGAGGTAAGGGGGAGTGAGATAAGAATATAATATGAAAGACATAAGAATAAAGGAAGGAGTCCCCTACTCCTTTTAAATTTAATAATATTATTATTTTAAAGTAATAACTTCTCAACTTAAAATTTATAATAAATTTAATATATTGTGTAACTTATTCTGAAATATCTATACATGGATCTGAATTATTATAACTTATACGGACTGGACTAAACCTATGCAAGGACTTGAATTTTTATATCCTATATGGATCGAACTAAACCTATGCAAGGACTTGGACTATTATGACCTGTCTAGACTGAACTATACCTATGCGAAGACTGGATTATATATGGACTTATATAGACCTGTGCGAGGAATGGACTATAAGGACTCAAAATCAAATCTACTAATTTAAATAACCATTAAAAATTTGAATTATATTTATCAGTGATATTTAGTTGATTTGACTTGATTATAATTAATTATATTTGATTTCGATTAATGATATTGTGATTTATAATATTAGACTGTGATTAATAATATGCAATTATGATTGATGATATTTGATTGTGATTGATGAGATTACTATACTTGATTGTGGTTGATGAATGATTGATGACCTTGTGATATGAAGTTTGAGCATATAGCAAGCATGACGGAAAGTTAAAACTCAGTAAGAATTTTCTTACCTTACTCTTTAAATTTTTATTCCAAGAGAAAGTATTTTATAATTATTTTAGTCTTTTATTTCTTCTTAGAAATAATTTTTATTAACTTTATTTTTAATCTTTATAATAAAATCTAGTATTAGAAAGAAGCTATTTTATGAAAATCAGAGGTTGAGACAATTAATTCTTGAATTAAAGAAAATTTTTATAGTTTTAAGTATTCTTAGTTAATGATTTTAAATTATTTTCTTTAGAAATTAGAAGTTTAAAGTAAATTATTTTGGTTTTCCTCAACGAAATAACTAAAGAATATTTTGTGGAGATTTCAAAAACTCAATCTAGTTAATATTCAAATTGAGAAAGATTATGTAAATATGTGAAGATTTTTAAGAGAAAGCTTTGAGATATTTAAGGCTTGGAAACTCAATTTTGGTAAGATCTGAATTTGAAGACTGTACTAAATTATTTCAGTATAATAGAAGTTCAAAGAAGAACTTATGGAAATGTACTAAAGAGGAAGCTTAATTGCGAGCCTTGGGATGAGAGAGTGTGAAAGGGTGCTTCAGGTGACCTGGGGTCGCTCCCTAGTGTCGGGTACTTTCACAATAAAAACTTTCTCAGTCTGACTAGTCTCTAAGTGTTTCCACGCCAGTTGAGCTGTTCATATGCCATAAAGGCATTTATGTTATTATTATCCAGAATTTATGAAACAGTGTAAACTCCTGGTTGGTCCAGTGCAAACTAAAACTTTAAGGGCCCACATACATAAACTAAATGAGATAGTAGCATAAGCATTACATAACATTCATGTGATTGTGACATTCTATATGGATGGTTATGAATGAAAATATAAGTGTTATGTATGTGGAAACCCTATATTCATAATTGATTGTATATGAGATTATGACTGATATTACTATATTAGTTTGTGAAAACCCTTATGCTTATGTCTTATCTGTAATATATTATATTTTGTTTCTCACTCCTTCTTGTTTAAATTTTTGTGTCCAAAATATATGTTATATGATATATAGCTAGCAGTCCAAGATGGAAGGATATGTAATTACAAGAGGATAAAGTGGTCTCATCCTCAATCAATTAGATGAAGAGATATGACAAGAGTAGGATTCAAAAACTCGATGGTTCAAGGACTAGGAAATGATTGTTCACATTTGTAGTAGAGGTATAGTTTAGTTTTATTTTGCCTTATTACAATATCAAGTAGATAATTGTAACAAGGTAAAGGTTAAACTTTGATAAACTCTTTTATTCGGATATAATATTGTAATGATTTATCACTTATGATTTCTATAAATTATTTTGTCATTATGGACAAATATTGAAAGACAATTTTTTTTAATTTCAATATTCAAAGGAAATCAGATGTATATACGTCTTTGTATACACGAGATAAAGAGTGATAAATATGTATATCTTTCTAAAAGTTTTTTTAAAAAGTAAGAAGAATACATATATATCTCGTGTATATAAGGGGGTGTTACAGTTGTCTTGACTTTTAAGATGAAATGGAAAAACTTGCCTAAAATATTTAGCCATGAACCTTCATTTTGGAGAGTAATTACGTGAACAAGGATTGTCCGTTGGCCATTGCTTTTCACGTAAATACACTAGTATAAGTTGGAATTTAATTTGTTGATTTTTTTATGCATGGACAAGGCTTTAACAATTTCACATTAATATACTTGTCAAGAAAAAGTAATTAATGTGAATTTGTACTTGGAGGAGAGTAATTTATTTACAAAGTAATCATGAAGCTTCCAATAATTTGATAGCGTATAAAATAAAATAAAATCAAATTAAACTTAGTTAATTCAATAAATTTTATTTTAGGACTAAACATTCATGAAATCTTAATTTATTTTTAAACATACTAATTATCACAAACTAAACCGAAACAGTAGAAATTAGAAATAACAATCACTAGTAAACAGTGATCACTAGCAAGTAGTGAGATAAAAATTAAAAACAGAGACTACTGACAAACTACACTAAAACACAGTTATTATAATTTAACAACAGATAAAACAGACAAATAGAGTAAGTAATTAAAGGTAAAAAGATATGTCATCAATTCATAATTGATTATGTATGTGATTGTAATTGAAATTATTATATTAGATTGTGAAAACCCTTATGCTTATGTCTTATCTGTAAAGTATTATATTGTGTTTCTCACTCCTTCTTGTTTGAATTTTGTGTCCAAAATATATGTTATATGATATATAGCTAGTAGTTCAAGATGAAAGGATGAAATTACAAGAGGGTAAATTGGTCTCATTCTCAATCAGATAGGAGAAGAGATGTGACAAGAATGGGATTTAAAATCACATGGTTTGAAGATAAAGAAATAATTGGTTACAGTCGAAGTAGAGGTATTAATTTTTTAGTTTTAGTTTACCTTAATACAATATTAAGTTGGATGATTGTAAATCAATGTAAAGGTTAAACTTTAATAAACCTTGTTTTTTGGATATGATACTATAATCTTTGATCACTTTGATTTTCTGAAAGTTCATTTTATCATTATGAATAATTTGAAACTTTTTAATTTCAAAATTCAAAGAAAATTAGATGTATATACGTCCTTGTATACACGAGATAAAAAGTGATAAATATGTATATCTTTCTTAAAAAAAATAGCAAGAAGAATAGATATATGTCTCGTGTATATAAGGGGGTGTTACACCATCTCCGCCCAGGAGTCTATTGACCCCGATGGTAGACCCTTGAACCAGCTAAGGGCCTCCTTTGTAACACCCTCGGTTAAATAGGACAGACCCTTCTATAGGATCATCCTACTTAACTAAGAGGTTAAAAGTTTTTAGAAAAAGTGATTTTTTTACAAGTAAAATAATGGCAGGTAAGTGGAAGCAAATAGTAGGTAATTCACATAGTCATTCACAAACTATAAGCAATTGTACTCTTAACAGAATAGGGCACGTAGGCACCCTTAAATACATACAGTCATCCATTGTCTTATTATTTATTTATATATACTCAACTACATATATCCTACTTTTATTGAGTGCTCCTTGTTGGTCCAACGTATTGCTGTTCTTCATACTCCGGTTCTTGGTTTCTTAGCTCCTCTGTTATTATTAAATAGAAAGGGTGAGCATATACTCCAGACCCTGAAGGTTCCCGATGCGGGCATATCCAGTCAATAGATAATATAACATAAATAATCCAGTAAACATATTTACAACTATAACAATCAATAATGTAGTTATGGAATGCATGAGTTAGGTTCATTATAATTTATCTAAAGTTTAAGTCTCATAATGCATATGGGCCCAATAAACCAATCCACCATCACCATTATCTCATTCTTTGGAAGTCGTCCTACTCAAGCTGCCCCTGGGCACAACGTTTCCACACTAGAGCGATCAGAGTCCATCAAGTCCCCCAACCATTATTTAATCATCATAAGGTACAAATAAACTCATAGTTACATTCTGTCCATAAGGTTCTAATCATTATATTATCCTGGTACTTGGCTCTACACGATCATAGTTACATTCTGTCATTTAGTCAAAGTACACCAGACTTGCATCGTCTGACCCGGCGTCAGGTGCGACTCTGATGCCATTGGGTTTCCATCCCGGTTGTACTCCCAGGATTCTCCTCAGAGATCAGACGTGAATGTCCTAACGTACCCGGTGTATGCTCTAGTTTTAATCCTTCAAAAATATCTTTATGATGCAAAATGCATTATTTAAGTTTTATCATTACTTTGATCCCTGGGTATCTATGTGTGTCCAGCCTCGTAATATTTTTCCTCATGTTGTTAGGTCCCACCAGTTTTTTAGACGTTGTAGGTTATTTTTATTATTTTATTTATTAGTATCATTAGTTTTAGAAAATATAATCGGTTATATCTTGGCTAAAATAATGCTTAGTTTAAAGAGTAAGTAGTGTGTTCCTTATTTCATTATTCAGAACTAAAACAATAATAATATTAGTAATAATAATAATAATAATAATAATAATAATAACAAGGTGACATCGTCTGTTATAATATAAAAAAATGAAATAAAAGGAAAAATAAATGCAGAGATTAAGGCAGTAGGGCTGGCCATTGTATTTGGTAAAATAAATGATAGAAATTAAATAAAGCAAAAACAAATGTTAAGAATAAGGCAGTAGAGTTGTGTATTATAATATAGATAAGCAGAAATGAAATAAAAAGGAAAAATTAATATAGAGAATAAGGCGGCAGAGCCGTTCATTATAATATAGATAAGCAGAAATAAAAGGAAAGATAAATGCAGAGAATAAGGCGGCAGATCCAACCAATATATTCGATAAAATAAATGACAAAAATTTAATAAAACAAAAATAAATGTTAAGAATAAGGCGGTAGGGCTGTCCATTTATGATATATATATATAAGCAGAAATAAAAAGAAAGATAAATGTAGAGAATAAGGTGGTAGAGCCAGCCAATATATTCGATAAAATAAATGACAGAATTAAATAAAACAAAAATAAATGTAGAGAATAAGGCGGCAGGGCCATCCATTTATAATATATATAAGCAGAAATAAAAAGAAAGATAAATGTAGAGAATAAGGCGGCAAAGCCAGCCTTTAAGCTCAATAGTAAATAATAATAATAATAATAACAACAACAATAATCATATTCATAATCATAATTATAATCGTAATCATAATAATAGTAACAATGATATAAATGGTGACCATCCATCCTTATTTCCTTATTTATCTCGTCTTTCAAAACTTCCTCACTGGAATCCACATAGATACCCATGGTTCTTAATATTTTCACAATTCAATACCTAACATATCCACTTAATCATCATGGTTAGTAATAATCAACACAGCCAATTAATCATATACATATCAATAAAAATATATAAAAGAAATATATAAAAATTAAAGCATCTTAATTTAACAACAATTCCCGAACCTACCCTCGAAAAGGTAAGGACCAAAAGTAGCTTAGTCTTTCCAAACACACGGTCCACCCCAGGATACCAGAGAATATACCCCCTTACCTCAGGTGTCGTTTTTTTGTGATACTAGACGAGAGGGAGAAAATTCAACTTTCAAACCGTAGCTCCGATCGATGATCCGTCTCTGTAGTTAGACTCTACATGATGATTAGACTTTGGATTTTTCCAATATTCAAATGATTGGGCAAAAAGAGAGAGAGTGGCAGAAGTGGTAGAGGAAGAAGAAGAGTAAAGGTTCGCGGTGGTCGGAGGTGGTTTTTGGTGAAGAACAGAGGTAGTTTAGTGTCAATAGAGGAGAGAGGGGTTGCATAAAGAGGGAGAGAAAGAGTGGTGCAGATTTTGAAGAGGGGTGATGTCATATTTATAGGAAAATCTGGCCACCGGGTCTAAATTTAATTCGTACCGGTTTTGAGTAGTTAATTTTAAAAGAAAACAAAAAGTTACTTATAGTTACGGTTAGAATCTGTAAATGTTTCCAACATGAAAGTTGTAGATCGGCTCTTTTTATTCAAAGCGATATATGGTATGCGAAAATCTGACACCCGGAACAAAAGTTACGCCAAAAACAGAGAAAATCATAGTTGGTGTAATAGTTCTTTTTTGAAAGATAATTCTGTCATGCAAAATTCGTTGTGAATTAGCTTTTGGTTTCTTCATAAAAGTTGTAAGATTTTTCGATTTGAAAGCATGAAAAGAAGAATGAAGTCATTTTGACGTCGTATGAGAGAGATATTCACGTTTTTCTATAGGGGACTTTTTTGTGCGAAAATAACTATTTCTCTGAAAAGTTTCAATTTTCAAGGATGATCGAGCAAGAACTAGCTTTCAGGTTCTGCACGAGAATTGTATAGGAATTTAATACGAGAACAAAGAAATTACAATGAATTGATTCTGAGCTTGTATGGGAAAGTTATGATTTTTCTAAGAATTTAACGAGATTAAATAACGGGTTTTTCAAGTTTGGTGATGATAGATCACGAAATAGAGTTTGAGGCTAGAAATAGAGTTTGTCAGGTTTTTCATAACAATGAAACTAAGATTAAAATTTCTTAATTTCGACCTCATATGAAAAAGTTATGCCCAAAACAGGAAAGATATTTGAGTTGAATTCAGAGGTTCCTATTTAACTAGATAATTTTTCTAAGAAACAAGGTTGATGAGGTCCGAATTAGAGTTTGGGCTCTTCAAGAGAAGTGTTTGATTTGTCAAAACAGTTCATTAGGGACTGTCCATGCTGAAATCAGATATCCCAAAGTGTAGAAATAGACAATTGTGGACCTTTTTTCGGTATGAATCGGGTGTCTAGGAATTGACCCGATGAATGATGGTACAAGTCTAATTAGTTTATTATATCAGTGTTAGATACAGGATTGGATTTTCAATTTTTGACTACCTGCAGGGTCTTTTATTTACTTATTATCACTTACAAAACTTCCATACTTCAAAATTTACAAGGTTAAGGCTGCTTATTAAAAACAGGGATGTTACACTCTCCTCCCCTTTTGGGAATTTCGTCCTGAAATCCAAAGTTAAAATAAGTAAGGGTACAATTTTCTAATCTTTTCCTCAATTTCCCAGGTAGCGTCCCCATCATCTGATTGACTCCAAACTACTTTGACCAAAGAGATTTCCTTGCCTCTTAGCTGTTTTAGACGTCGGTCAACAATCTTAACCGGTGATGCTTCAAAGGTAAGGTTGTCTTTCAGAACAAACTAATCAGGACTCAGAGCATGATCAGAGCTTGGTACATATTTGCGGAGTTGGGAAACATGAAAGACATTATGAAGGTTTGTTAGCTCGGGTGGCAGGGCGATACGGTATGCATTAGTTCCTACCTTTTGTAGAATCTGATAGGGTCCTACGTATCTAGGACTCAACTTATTGGCTTTTAGAGCTCTTCCTACACCAGTGGTAGAGGTAACTTTGAGGAATACATAGTTTCCTTCCTCAAATTCCAATGGCTTCCGGCGTTTTTCATAGTAACTCTTTTGTCTATCTTGTGAAGCTTTTATTGCCATTTGGATATTTCAGACTTGCTCTGTGGTTTTCTAGACAATCTCTGGTCCAATTATTTCCTTTTCACCTGTCTCGTACCAACACAAAGGTGTACGACATTTTCTTCCATGCAGAGCCTCATAAGGGGCCATTCCGATGCTAGCGTGATAACTGTTGTTGTAAGTGAACTCAACAAGTGGAAGATATTCTTGCCAGTTTCCCCCATGTTCTAAGACACAAAGACATAACAGATCTTCAAGAGTTTTGATTGTCCGTTCTGATTGTCCGTCTGTCTGTGGGTGATATGCTAAACTTAACTTCAAACGAGTTCCTAGGGCTTGTTGTAGGCTTTTCCCAAATTGTGATGTAAAACGAGGATCTCGGTCAAACACAATTGCAGTGGGTGTTCCATGTAATCGTACGATTTCCCTGATATGGATCTGGGTGAGTTTCTCTAGAGAACACTTCATATTGACAGGGATAAAATAAGCGGTCTCTGTTAATCGATCCACGATTACCCAAATAGCATCATATCCAACTGATGTTCTGGGAAGTCCGGTCACGAAGTCCATAGCAATCTCATCTCATTTCTATTCTGGTATCTCCAAAGGTCGAAGGATCCCACTTGGTCGTTGTTGTTCCGCCTTTACCTTCTGACAAGTCAGGCAAGCTGTTACATACTCAGCGATATCCCTTTTTATTCCTTACCACCAGAATATTTTCTTCAAGTCCTGATACATCTTGGTTGATCTCGAACGGATACTTTATTTACTTTTGTGTGCTTCATCTAGGATGGATCTTTTAAGATCTGTGTTGGCTGGAATACAGAGCCTTTGTTGATACCTGATCACCCCATGTTCATCTTTACTAAATTCTGAGCCTTTTTTTTTGTCTTTCCTACTAGACCTTGTAATTCCTGGTCATTGGCTTGAGTTTCCTTAACTTGTTCCAGGAAGTCATTGGAAATTCTTAGCATTCCAACCATAAGACTTCCCCTTTTAGGTGTTACTTCCAGATTCAGATCGCGAAACTTTTCAATCAATTCAAACTCTTTTGTCATCGTATATGATAGGTGTAGAGTCTTCCTGTTGAGTGCATCGGCTACAATGTTTGCCTTTCCAGGATGGTATCAGAGTTCAAAATCATAATCTTTGATGAATTCTATACACCTACATTATCGCATATTCAGTTCTTTTTGGTCCAATAGATACTTTAAACTCTTATGATCACTGAAGACTTCAATGCAAGTGCCATACAAATAGTGTTTCCAAATTTTTAAGGCAAACATATTTACAGCGAGTTCCAAGTCATGAGTAGGATAATTGACTTCATATGGTCTTAGCTATCGTGAGGCATAAGCAACAACCTTTCTTTCTTGTATTAGAACACATCCTAGTCCTTGTCTTGACACATCACGATACACTTCATATGGCTTGGTAGGATCTGGCAAAACCAAGACAGGTGCACTGGTGAGTCGTTGGCATAACTCTATAAAATTGCTTTCGCATTTATCGGTCCATTCAAAGGGTTGATCTTTGCGTGTTAACCTAGTTAAAGGTGTTGCAATTCGAGAGAAATTCTCGATGAATCGACGATAATATCCAGCAAATCCAAGGAAACTGGGAATTTCTGTCACATTCTTGGGTTGCTCCCACTTTAGTACAACTTCTACCTTTGTAGGATCCACAGCGATTTCATCTTTGGAGATGATGTGCCCCAGAAATTTTACTTCAGTCAACCAAAATTCGCATTTTGATAACTTGGCGTATGACTGTCTTGCATGTAACGTATTTAGAACAATTTGGAGGTATTCTTCATGTTCTTTATGGCTCTTGGAGTAGAAGAGAATGTCATCAATGAATACCACTACGAATTTTTCCAAGTATTTGTGGAAGATCCGGTTCATGTAGCCCATAAAGACTACAGGTGCATTGGTAACTCCAAAGGGCATGACAAGATACTCATAGTGTTCATATCATGTCCTGAATGATGTTTTAGGTATGTTATCTTTCTTCACCCTTATTTGATGATAGCCTGATCGTAGATCAATCTTCGAGAAGATAGTGGCTCCTCGTAGTTGGTCCATCAGATCATCGATCCTCAGAAGAGGGTATTGATTTTTTATCATAGCTTTATTCAACTGACGATAGTCAACGCACAGACGCATATTGCCATCCTTCTTTTTGACTAGTAGAACTGGTGCTCCCCAAGGTGAGACACTAGGTCTAATTATTCATTTCTCTAAAAGTTCTTCTATTTGCTTTTTGAGCTCACTAAGTTCCTTGGGTGACATTCGATAAGGAGCAATAGAGATTGGTCTCGCGCCTTGTAACATCCCTGTTTTTAGAAACAATTTTATCCTTGTAAATTTTAATTATGGAGGGTTTGTAAGCAAGAATAAGTCAATATATACCCTGTTGATGGTCTGAAGTACCTCAAAAATGTCATTTTTGCATGTAATAATAGAATTTATATGGAATATTAGTGAAATTATGCAAAAACTGAGTGAAAAGGGCTCTGTTCCGAGTGACAGAGAAGAATTCCGAGTGAAGGATTAGAAATTCCAAGTGAAGGAGAGAATTCCGAGTCAGTACCATGTTTTCCGAGTAAAACATGACTGAGAAGGCTACCACCGAGTGGAGTCCTGACCTGAGAAGCAATTCTGAGTGAAGAATGTTCAAAAGAATCACTTCTGAGTGAAAATCCGAGTGAAAACACCCTAGAAAGGCTCGGTTCCGAGTTGAATGTTTCCTTTTCTGAAGGAAATTACTATGGTTGGAGCATTCTGAGTGAAAGAATGCATAAATGCTTCTATTTATGTTGATTTGATGCTTCCTTTCTGATTGAAGTATGTTGTGGAAACAATTGGGAAGGCTTCCGAATGGTTTTGCTTAGGAAACCGAGTGGAAAATGGTGGAGGAAGTCAATTCTGAGTGAGATACACTCCACTGGACCAAAACCGAGTGAGAGAAGTACGTGTGGGTATTGGTCCGAGAGGTAATGGCCTAAACCGAGTGAATTGAGTGAAGGAAGACTTGGATTTCCGAGTGAAGATTCTGAGAAAGAGAGGACTCGGTCTGAAGAGGTATTACCGAGTGAGAAACCGAGTGCCTGAGTCGGTTTCAAAGGAATTCCGAGTGAAGAATTGAAGCTTCACTCAAGCGAGCCTTGAAATTGTTGACTCGGAAGTAGGAATTCCAGTCGGAATAGCCCTTAACCGAGTGTAATTCCACTCGGAATTCAGTGACAGAAGTGCGTATTGACTTTAATTTTGTCTTTTAATGATATTTAAATCCAATCGTGCGCATTATGGATGGTGGACGACCAGAAATGGACACTGACTCAGCATATATCTTATTTAATCCCTAGTGACCCTTCCATTATCAATCCACTCACAGCCCACTCAGAAAAGCTGTCCCCCACTTGTTTTTCCACCCACTCACTCTCTCCCTATTTAAACGAGTTCAAGGTCCTCAGAACTCACACCACACACACGACCCAAACACCCTTCATCACTCTCCTTCCCAGCAAGTTTCTTTCTCTCTTTTCCCTTCCATTTCACTCGGATTTGAAGCAGGACAGTGAAGGGAACCTCTTTCTTCTCCTCTAGGAACTTCATTGAGGTAAGGGGGTATATTCTTGGGTGCCTTGTGGGAAAACCGAGTGAAGGACAGATTCAGTGTGTATGAATTAAATGCTTTATATTGTTATCTGTATATGCATGTATATATATATCTGTTACCGAGTGATGAATTGTGATATGACATGTACTTATTGGACTGAAAATACTAAGAATCATGGGTACCGTGTGATTTCCAGTGAAAAACTATGAGTTTAATGATAACAGGTTCTGTTTTAGGCTAATCCAATCGGTTTTGGTATCATTTCAATCGGATTCTTTATATTACCAACTCATTTTCCTTCGGATATAACATATTTTACTCGGAAAATACCATATTTCACTCGGAAAACACTCTTTTTCTCTCGGACAGCATCTCCCAAGTCTTATTTTACTCGGAAATCTCTTTCTTAAATTATTTCACTCGGAACTTGTCTTAATTTCACTCAGAAAATATAATCATCTTTTACTCAGAACCCTTTTTCAGTAAATTCACTCGGAAAACACTCTATTGCTCTCGGTCAGTAGCTTCCCAGTCTTATTTCACTCGGCAAACACTTTATTTTACTCAGCAAGCAGTTATTCTACTCGGATTTATATTATTTCATTCAGACAGAACTCTTTTCAACTAATTTCACTCGGTAAACTCATGTTTCACTCGGAAAGTATCTTATTTTTACTCAGGAAACTCTTTTCCTACTGATTCCACTTGGAATCATACTTAATTTCATTCAGGATGTAACATCTTATTTTCATCACAAATAGGAAATAGATATTAATATATATTTCTTGAGAAATACTTACTATAAGTTAGTTTATTATTATCATTTTTTTAAAATTTTGGTATTTATATTTTTATTATTTGTTTTTTTTAATAATAATAATAATAAAATGAAAATATTTTTGAATGAGAATTTTAAAGTGACTTAATTAGTATTCACTAATTAAGAAAATTATATTAAGAATTTTTAATATCTTTGTTATTCACCATTTTTATTTTATGTTGTTATATTTTTATTTTTTTACATATTTAAGATTTAACTCTTATTAGAATTTTAAAATAAAATTTTGAAGGAATTAGACTATGGTTCTTTTAAACTTTTTGATCTACATAATATTTATGATTTTCTGGAATTTTTTGAAAATTTTGAATTATTTTAATAAAATAATATATTTTAAATAATTTTAAATTCATATAAAGTTGCTTAAAATTAAAAATATTTACAAGAATGTAAAGTTAAATTATAAGAAAATTTTCTAAAATCCATTTCAAGTAGACTTATCTAAAAATTATCGGTTTGAGAAAAATCTTGATTTTTTCTAATCGTTAAAAAATTAGAAACGTATCAATAAATTTTTATTAACAGAAAATTTTAGATTTTTAAAATTTCAGCTTTATATTACTTATTATAAAATTAGTGAGGACTGATATAATATCACTAAATTTCAAAAAGGACTCATTTTGAATATTTAAAATATACCGAGTGAAGGGTTACTATTTGACTTAATAATTTTGCCGACAATTACTATGCAAATCACTGTGCATGTATGAAATTTTCAAAAGATGCACAGTAACCTGGAATAAAAAATTCAAAAATGCATAGTACTTTTATATTAAAATAATGGAATGCATAGTAAATTTTTTTCCTATAAATACCGAAGGATTTCTTCTTTAGAATTCACAATTTCAGATTAAGTTTTCTTAATATAGTAATGCTAGTGAGATAGTGGTGGAAGTGAGAGAGAGAAGAAAAGTTTTTGGAGAGAAGGTTCTGCCAAAATCCTAAGGTAAGAATACTTCTCTTTCATATTTTTTGGGTTATTTTTATATCGTTTTTAGAAATCTGTTATTATACTGGAAATAATATTATTTTAAGTTACTATTCTGCATAGTAAACACTATTTCAATAGTAAATTACTATTTCAATAGTAAATTACTATTCAAATAGTAAATTACTATTTACTGTTACTATTTACCATTACTATTCACGATTTACTATTTACTGTTACTATTCACGTTTTACTATTTACTGTTACTATTCACGTTTTACTATTTACTGTTACTATTTACAATTTACTATTCACTATTCACTATTCAAAATTTACCATTTTTTTATTTTAAGTTGTAATCTTAATTTTCATCTTGTAATTATATTAAAATAAAATTGGTATGTTTTAGAATTCGGAGACGAGGCGCGCATGGATTTTCAATAACGAATCGGTATACAAGAGGTAAGGGGGAGTGAGATAAAAATATAATATGAAAGACATAAGAATAAAGGGAGGAGTCCCTTACTCCTTTTAAATTTAATAATATTATTATAAAGTAATAACTTCTCAACTTAAAATTTATAATAAATTTAATATACTGTGTAACTTATTCTGAAATATCTATACATAGATCTGAATTATTATAACTTATACGGACTGAACTAAACCTATGCAAGGACTTGGATTTTTATATCCTATATGGATCGAACTAAACCTATGCAAGGACTTGGAATATTATGACCTGTCTAGACTGAACTATACCTATGCGAAGACTGGATATATGGACTTATATAGACCTGTGCGAGGAATGGACTATAAGGACTCAAAATCAAATCTACTAATTTAAATAACCATTAAAAATTTGAATTATATTTATAAGCGATATTTAGTTGATTTAACTTGATTATAATTAATTATATTTGATTTCGATTAATGATATTGTGATTTATAATATTAGACTGTGATTAATAATATTCAATTATGATTGATGATATTTGATTGTGATTGATGAGATTACTATACTTGATTGTGGTTGATGAATGATTGATGATCTTGTGATATGAAGTTTGAGCATATAGCAAGCATGACGGAAAGTTAAAACTCAGTAAGAATTTTCTTACCTTACTCTTTAAATTTTTATTCCAAGAGAAAGTATTTTGTAATTATTTTAGTTTTTTATTTCTTCTTATAAATAATTTTTATTAACTTTATTTTTAATCTCTATAATAAAATCTAGTATTAGAAAGAAGCTATTTTATGAAAATCAGAGGTTGAGATAATTAATTCTTGAATTAAAGAAAATTTTTATAGTTTTAAGTATTCTTAGTTAATGATTTTAAATTATTTTCTTTAGAAATTAGAAGTTTAAAGTAAATTATTTTGGTTTTCCCCAACGAAATAACTAAAGAATATTTTGTGGAGATTTTAAAAACTCAATCTAGTTCAGATTTAAATTGAGAAAGATTATGTAAATATATGAAGGTTTTTAAGAGAAAGCTTTGAGATATTTAAGGCTTGGAAACTCAATTTTGGTAAGATCTGAATTTGAAGACTGTACTAAATTATTTCAGTATAACAGAAGTTCAAAGAAGAACTTATGGAAATGTACAGTTTATTGTGATGATTTTGTGAACCTTTATGGTATTTAATAATTGAGTTTCTAAAAGCCTTCACCAACTAAATATGCGAGTAGTTCATGCATCATGAATCATTAAAGAGAATTGAGATGTGATATTGCCTGGGGACGGATTATAGAAACCGAGGATACATTAGAGGAGGCTTAATTGCGAGCCTTGGGATGAGAGAGTGTGAAAGGGTGCTTCAGGTGACCTGGGGTCGCTCCCTAGTGTCGGGTACTTTCACAATAAAAACTTTCTCAGTCTGACTAGTCTCTAAGTGTTTCCACGCCAGTTGAGCTGTTCATATGCCATGAAGGCATTTATGTTATTATTATTCAGAATTTATGAAACAGTGTAAACTCCTGGTTGGCCCAGTGCAAACTAAAACTTTAAGGGCCCACATGCATAAACTGAATGAGACAGTAGCATAAGCATTACATAACATTCATGTGATTGTGACATTCTATATGGATGGTTATGAATGAAAATATAAGTGTTATGTATGTGGAAACCCTATATTCATAATTGATTGTATATGAGATTATGACTGATATTACTATATTAGTTTGTGAAAACCCTTATGCTTATGTCTTATCTGTAATATATTATATTTTGTTTCTCACTCCTTCTTGTTTGAATTTTTGTGTCCAAAATATATGTTATATGATATATAGCTAGCAGTCCAAGATGGAAGGATATATAATTACAAGAGGATAAAGTGGTCTCATTCTCAATCGATTAGATGAAGAGATATGACAAGAGTAGGATTCAAAACTCGATGGTTCAAGGACTAGGAAATGATTGTTCACATTTGTAGTAGAGGTATAGTTTAGTTTTATTTTGCCTTATTACAATATCAAGTAGATAATTGTAACAAGGTAAAGGTTAAACTTTGATAAACTCTTTCATTCGGATATAATATTGTAATGAATTATCACTTATGATTTCTATAAATTATTTTGTCATTATGGACAAATATTGAAAGACAATTTTTTTTTACTTTCAATATTCAAAGGAAATCAGATGTATATACGTCCTTGTATACACGAGATAAAGAGTGATAAATATGTATATCTTTCTAAAAGCTTTTTTTTAAAAGTAAGAAGAATACATATATATCTCGTGTATATAAGGGGGTGTTACAAAGTGGTATCAGAGCAGTTCAATCCAAACCGGCTTGTGGTATGGTCTTACTAGCGTGTTAGTGTACTCTGATGGTTGAGTTTGACAAGAGATTTTATGGTTGAGAAAAGAGGAAATTTTATTAGAGTAAATGGTAAGAAGTAAGTGAAGAAAAATTAGGAGTATAGAAAGAAGGAACTAATTTTAAGTTCATAAGAAGTATAAATTAAAACTTTATAGCCTGTTACTTGAAAAATGTTATTGCAGGGATTATCAGAAACTGGCCATTCTGAAGTCTTTCTTGACATTGTTTAAGTACAGGCCTTAATGTATGGTGGAATGATAAGGTAAATTAACTAATGCAGTTATTTCCTTTTATTCCAAATGTATTGTATGGTGTTTGATTCTCTGATTAATATGTGATAGTGAAATATTCTAACATTTTCCTGTTTTACAATATGGTATGAGACAACAAGGGAGATAAGACAATAGAAAATTCTTAGAAATATTTTGGTATGAATTCTAGACTGGAGCTGTCGTGACTTTGACTACTTAGTTATAAACTATCGGGACTGATCACCCCGAATGATTTGCACTAAGTAGTGAAAGACATGTCAAAAGAAGGATGTTAAGATCAACGAATTTAACCTTGGGTTAATGTAGTATATGGAGAAATGGAGATAAACTCAATAAATTCTATTAGGATATTCCTTACCATGTCCTTGAAGTTGTAAGAGATACTTGTGTGAATTAGAATTCCAATGGGTAAATAACTGTTGTAATCCCAAACTAGTATAACAAATTCTTTAAGATAGAATCATAGTTTTTCCTTTGGTGATATATTTTGAAAAGAAAAATGTGTGGATGTATACTTTATGAAAAAATATGATAATTTATAACTTGTTTGATATAACAAATAATCATATTAGGAATTGTATCTCTGGCTATTTGTATTGATTCTTCTTTTGTATGACATATAAAATATGTTAATTATTGTTTGATTTGATGAAGTTTTCATTTATGATGTGTACGATTGAATAATATATATGATGGTTATGTGTGTAAATATATGAATTAATGAAACTTTTATGATTGTGACATCGAATGTAATTAACCATATATTTTTGAATTTTTTTTAAATTGATTTATTGTGATAAATATATCAATGAATGACCTAAAATAAGCATTATAGATCTTTGGAAGACATCGATATTGGTTTAATATTTAGAAATTGTGACATAAAATATTTTTGTGATTCCTAACAATATGATACATGTTTATCAAGTTATTTTCTTTTAGTCATCGATTTTGTTCGACGAATATATATACATGATATAAATCATTGTTATGTAATGACCATTGTAGATTTAAAATAAAGAAATGTGTTAGTAAACCATGAGGAAGTAGATATGAACCTTTACTTATTGATTACATAAGTCTTAGTTACCTATAAAAAAAAATATTCAAGTGAATATTTCTAAGTCAACGTAGTGATTTGTGATCATTTAAGATTGGAGAATTTATCAAATATATGTAATGGTTGTAGTCAATTATAATGGAATGTGTAATCACTTAGTTAAGGAATATTTGATTCATTATAGAAGACAATAAGAAATGATTACATACCCTGGATTATCATGAAGCAAAGACCACAAGGATTTAACTAGATAAACAAGTACAACATGGACTAAGACATATTTATCCTTTCTCACTAGGATAATTTATTATACACGATTACATTAAGGAAAATAAAATAGAACATCTAGTATATCATAGATAGAGGTCTAAGAGTCTTGGCAATACAAAAATTATCCAAACTAGAGAAATAATCATAACGATTATAAGAAGTGAAGCACTTGTTACCACAACTTGTAGTCCATCCCGACTTCGTTCTTCCTTACTTCTAGGAAGGTTAGCCATCGAATAGTATGATAGTACTTGAAAAAAAAAAGATTGAAGAAATTAGAAAGAAGAGAGAAACTAAGAAACCTTGAAGTTGTGATAGGAAGTGAGAATGGAATGAGAATTTATAAGCAAGCAAGGGAGGGAGAGTTGCAACGGTCATAAACGGCTAGTCCAACGGCTAGTCCAACGGCTAGTTGCTAACGGCTAGTTGTCCAGTAATTAATTCTTAGCAGTCCATTTTACTATATTACGAGTAGGAATTTTAATTAATAGATGTTATGGATTATGTTAAGTAAGATTTTAATAGATTGAGAAACGTAATTATTGAGGTGTTTAGAGTTAACCATCAATTTATGATGAGCATGGTTGACAAAATTAAGACGAGTAATATTTTTGAGTTAAGGAAAAAAATACAGATAAGATTAAAAAAAGAGAGATAAATGGCAATGTTAAGGAAAATGTACACAATTGCCAAGGAAACTAGAAATATATTTTAGAACAGTTCACTTAGTTTAGCTATGGTAAGATTTATTAACAATATTAAATTTCGAGGACGAAATTTCTTTTAGGGGAGTAGAGTTGTAACATCCTATTTTCATCACAAATAGGAAATAGATATTAATATATATTTCTTGAGAAATACTTACTATAAGTTAGTTTATTATTATCATTTTTTTAAAATTTTGGTATTTATATTTTTATTATTTGTTTTTTTTAATAATAATAATAATAAAATGAAAATATTTTTGAATGAGAATTTTAAAGTGACTTAATTAGTATTCACTAATTAAGAAAATTATATTAAGAATTTTTAATATCTTTGTTATTCACCATTTTTATTTTATGTTGTTATATTTTTATTTTTTTACATATTTAAGATTTAACTCTTATTAGAATTTTAAAATAAAATTTTGAAGGAATTAGACTATGGTTCTTTTAAACTTTTTGATCTACATAATATTTATGATTTTCTGGAATTTTTTGAAAATTTTGAATTATTTTAATAAAATAATATATTTTAAATAATTTTAAATTCATATAAAGTTGCTTAAAATTAAAAATATTTACAAGAATGTAAAGTTAAATTATAAGAAAATTTTCTAAAATCCATTTCAAGTAGACTTATCTAAAAATTATCGGTTTGAGAAAAATCTTGATTTTTTCTAATCGTTAAAAAATTAGAAACGTATCAATAAATTTTTATTAACAGAAAATTTTAGATTTTTAAAATTTCAGCTTTATATTACTTATTATAAAATTAGTGAGGACTGATATAATATCGCTAAATTTCAAAAAGGACTCATTTTGAATATTTAAAATATACCGAGTGAAGGGTTACTATTTGACTTAATAATTTTGCCGACAATTACTATGCAAATCACTGTGCATGTATGAAATTTTCAAAAGATGCACAGTAACCTGGAATAAAAAATTCAAAAATGCATAGTACTTTTATATTAAAATAATGGAATGCATAGTAAATTTTTTTCCTATAAATACCGAAGGATTTCTTCTTTAGAATTCACAATTTCAGATTAAGTTTTCTTAATATAATAGTGCTAGTGAGATAGTGGTGGAAGTGAGAGAGAGAAGAAAAGTTTTTGGAGAGAAGGTTCTGCCAAAATCCTAAGGTAAGAATACTTCTCTTTCATATTTTTTGGGTTATTTTTATATCGTTTTTAGAAATCTGTTATTATACTGGAAATAATATTATTTTAAGTTACTATTCTGCATAGTAAACACTATTTCAATAGTAAATTACTATTTCAATAGTAAATTACTATTCAAATAGTAAATTACTATTTACTGTTACTATTTACCATTACTATTCACGATTTACTATTTACTGTTACTATTCACGTTTTACTATTTACTGTTACTATTCACGTTTTACTATTTACTGTTACTATTTACAATTTACTATTCACTATTCACTATTCAAAATTTACCATTTTTTATTTTAAGTTGTAATCTTAATTTTCATCTTGTAATTATATTAAAATGAAATTGGTATGTTTTAGAATTCGGAGACGAGGCGCGCATGGATTTTCAATAACGAATCGGTATACAAGAGGTAAGGGGGAGTGAGATAAAAATATAATATGAAAGACATAAGAATAAAGGGAGGAGTCCCTTACTCCTTTTAAATTTAATAATATTATTATAAAGTAATAACTTCTCAACTTAAAATTTATAATAAATTTAATATACTGTGTAACTTATTCTGAAATATCTATACATAGATCTGAATTATTATAACTTATACGGACTGAACTAAACCTATGCAAGGACTTGGATTTTTATATCCTATATGGATCGAACTAAACCTATGCAAGGACTTGGAATATTATGACCTGTCTAGACTGAACTATACCTATGCGAAGACTGGATATATGGACTTATATAGACCTGTGCGAGGAATGGACTATAAGGACTCAAAATCAAATCTACTAATTTAAATAACCATTAAAAATTTGAATTATATTTATAAGCGATATTTAGTTGATTTGACTTGATTATAATTAATTATATTTGATTTCGATTAATGATATTGTGATTTATAATATTAGACTGTGATTAATAATATTCAATTATGATTGATGATATTTGATTGTGATTGATGAGATTACTATACTTGATTGTGGTTGATGAATGATTGATGATCTTGTGATATGAAGTTTGAGCATATAGCAAGCATGACGGAAAGTTAAAACTCAGTAAGAATTTTCTTACCTTACTCTTTAAATTTTTATTCCAAGAGAAAGTATTTTGTAATTATTTTAGTTTTTTATTTCTTCTTATAAATAATTTTTATTAACTTTATTTTTAATCTCTATAATAAAATCTAGTATTAGAAAGAAGCTATTTTATGAAAATCAGAGGTTGAGATAATTAATTCTTGAATTAAAGAAAATTTTTATAGTTTTAAGTATTCTTAGTTAATGATTTTAAATTATTTTCTTTAGAAATTAGAAGTTTAAAGTAAATTATTTTGATTTTCCCCAACGAAATAACTAAAGAATATTTTGTGGAGATTTTAAAAACTCAATCTAGTTCAGATTTAAATTGAGAAAGATTATGTAAATATATGAAGGTTTTTAAGAGAAAGCTTTGAGATATTTAAGGCTTGGAAACTCAATTTTGGTAAGATCTGAATTTGAAGACTGTACTAAATTATTTCAGTATAACAGAAGTTCAAAGAAGAACTTATGGAAATGTACAGTTTATTGTGATGATTTTGTGAACCTTTATGGTATTTAATAATTGAGTTTCTAAAAGCCTTCACCAACTAAATATGCGAGTAGTTCATGCATCATGAATCATTAAAGAGAATTGAGATGTGATATTGCCTGGGGACGGATTATAGAAACCGAGGATACATTAGAGGAGGCTTAATTGCGAGCCTTGGGATGAGAGAGTGTGAAAGGGTGCTTCAGGTGACCTGGGGTCGCTCCCTAGTGTCGGGTACTTTCACAATAAAAACTTTCTCAGTCTGACTAGTCTCTAAGTGTTTCCATGCCAGTTGAGCTATTCATATGCCATGAAGGCATTTATGTTATTATTATCCAGAATTTATGAAACAGTGTAAACTCCTGGTTGGCCCAGTGCAAACTAAAACTTTAAGGGCCCACATGCATAAACTGAATGAGACAGTAGCATAAGCATTACATAACATTCATGTGATTGTGACATTCTATATGGATGGTTATGAATGAAAATATAAGTGTTATGTATGTGGAAACCCTATATTCATAATTGATTGTATATGAGATTATGACTGATATTACTATATTAGTTTGTGAAAACCCTTATGCTTATGTCTTATCTGTAATATATTATATTTTGTTTCTCACTCCTTCTTGTTTGAATTTTTGTGTCCAAAATATATGTTATATGATATATAGCTAGCAGTCCAAGATGGAAGGATATATAATTACAAGAGGATAAAGTGGTCTCATTCTCAATCGATTAGATGAAGAGATATGACAAGAGTAGGATTCAAAACTCGATGGTTCAAGGACTAGGAAATGATTGTTCACATTTGTAGTAGAGGTATAGTTTAGTTTTATTTTGCCTTATTACAATATCAAGTAGATAATTGTAACAAGGTAAAGGTTAAACTTTGATAAACTCTTTCATTCGGATATAATATTGTAATGATTTATCACTTATGATTTCTATAAATTATTTTGTCATTATGGACAAATATTGAAAGGCAATTTTTTTTACTTTCAATATTCAAAGGAAATCAGATGTATATACGTCCTTGTATACACGAGATAAAGAGTGATAAATATGTATATCTTTCTAAAAGTTTTTTTTTAAAAGTAAGAAGAATACATATATATCTCGTGTATATAAGGGGGTGTTACACAGGAACTCATTTTCACTCAGAATTTAAGTAGCTTCACTCATGAAAACCTTTTCCAGTAATTTTAACTCGGTAAACACCTTAATTTCACTCAGAAAACTCCTTTTTGACTGAATACCACTCGGAAATATACTTTATTTCACTTAGAGACTCGTTTTCACTCGGATTGACAAACAATGCTACTCAGGAAAACATTTTCCTACTGACTTCACACAGATTTATATTTTAATTCACTCAGAAATTTGTTTCACTCAGAATTCAAGATATTTAGTTAAGAAAATTATTTTTCAACTTCTGTTTCACTCGGATTACTTATTAATTTCAGTTAGAAAATTCTGCTCAGTTTATTTCACTCGGATTCATAGCTATCTCATGCGAAAAACTTATTTTTAACTCGGATTCAAGCTGTTCCAGTCGGAAAATAGCATTCCACTTCATTTCACTCGGATCCAAACTTATTTCAGTCGGAAAACAGCTTTTCCAGTGTCATTTCACTCGGATTTTTTAGCCAGATCACTTGGAGAACCCTTCTCTGTAATCATACTCATTTCACTCGGATTTACCCCTGTTCCACTCGGAAAACTCTGTTTTTAGTGTTTTTCACTTGAATTCTCAATTGGAAACCAATTTTCAATACTTTTTAAGTTATTGGTAAGTTATAATTAACATTCTTATTCCATTATTATCATTATTTATTGTCAAACTTAATATTGTTATCCTTATTATTAGTTTTATTATCATTATACATTGTTAACATCTAAATTATACGTAATTACATAAAGAACATATATTATTTTACTCTTTATAAAAGAATATATATAATAGATATATTTCTTTAAATAATAAACGAATATCTTACAAGGTTTAAATGATTGATGGAATTCAAAGAACTTGAGAATGATATGATGAGACTGGAAATACATAAGATACCCAAGGAATCAATTGATAAGATAAATGCATTTCGCATCATGAAAATATTTTTGAAGAAGAAAAACCTCTAGAGCATACACTTGGTACAGTGAAGGACACTCACGTTCGATCTCCATGAAGAATCTTGGGAGTACAACTGGAACGGCAACCCAATGGCATCAGAGTCGCGCCTGATAGCCGGGTGAGACGATGCAATTCTAGTGTACTTTGACTAAATGACAGAGTGTAACTATGATCGTAGGGATCCAAGTTCCAAAAATATTTAAATCAATGATGAGAACCAATGAGTTCATTTGTACCACATGGAACTTGGGCGGACCCTGATCGCTCTAGATGATTGGAATGGTAATATTCCAAAGAATGAGAAGAAGATGAAACGATTTATTAGGCCCACATGCATCATGAGACTTAATCAAAGATAAATCATAATAGATCCGAACTCATGCATTCATTACAGCATATTTGATTGTTATAATTGTGAATATGTTATATGTACGATTTATTTCATGGTAATATGCTTGATTGTTATAATTGTGAACATGCTAAATATACGATTATGTGATGACAACATGCTTGATTGTTATAAATATGCTAAATGTATACCTATGTGACATTGTATGTTAACTGGATTATGTCCGCACCGGATGAACCAATCAGGGTCTTGAGTTATACTCACCCTTACTGTTGAACATTTTTTCAGAGGAATTAGAAACTCAAGAACCCGAGTGTGAAGATCAGCAATACGCTGAACCCATTGAGAACAATCATTAAGGATAGAATATTTATAATCAGACACCGGATGACTGTATAATATTAAGGGTGCCTGCGTGCCCCATTCTGTTGAGAGTACAATTATTTACAGTTTGTGAATGACTATGTGATATATACAATATTACTTCCGCTTATCTGCCACGTATTTATTTTAAAAAAAAATATTCACTTTTTCTAAAAACTGTTAACACTCTCAGTTAAATGGGATGAACCTACAGAAGGATTTGTCTTATCTAACCGAGGGTGTTACAAAGGTGGTATTAGAGCATAGTCGATTCATTAAGCTTGTGGAGTGGACCATTAGGTTTCCACGTACTCTGATAGAAATATTGAACAGTCCATAACACTCCTAAGACTAAATATCCTATGTGGAATGCTCCACATAACGCATACCCTGAATCTATTTGTTGATATTCTTTCAGCAAATTCCTAATGGCACGCCAAAATAACAATCACGTGATGGAGAATCTTCTTACCAGAATTGTGGAGGTAATAGAACGACAAGAGTTACCTCATGCTTCTGCCAGACAAGGATTAGCTGATTTTCAAAGAAACAATCCTACGCAGTTCAAAGGAGGCTTCAATCCAGAAGGAGCACAACTATGGATTGAACACCTTGAAAAGATTTTTGTCGCTATGCGATGTTCTGATGAGGATTGTGTAACCTTTGCTGTCTTCATGCTGGTTGGAGAAGCAGAACACTGGTGGACTCATGCTAGAGTCAGACTAGCTACTGATGGGCATATCATTACTTGGGGACGATTTAAGACAGAATTTTTCGCTAAATATTTCCCCGAAGACATAAGGAGGCAAAAGGAGCAGGAATTCTTTAATCTGAAACAAGGCAATATGACTGTTGGGGAATACACTACTAAGTTTGATGAACTGGCAAAATGTTGTCCCTACTACACTCATATGGGAGAAGCATCAAGATGTGCAAAGTTTGAGGCAGGGCTACGACATAAGATTCGTCAAGCCATATGTTGTCAACAAATTACACAATTCACTACTTTGGTTGACAGATGCCGCATATTTGAGAATACCTCTAATCTTCGACGACCTGGAGCGTCTAATCATGGGCCAGAGCGACGTATGCCAGATCGACAACAAAGAAGGGATTTTCGAGGAGATCGACCATATTTCCGATCTTTCAACTCAGCCAACCAAATTCCTCCTAAAGGTTAGGAGAACCAAAGTAGTAGAAACTGCACAATTTATGGACGGATCAGACATCGTGATGTTGACTGTTGGTACAGGAATAAAAATAACCAACAACAAGAAACTCAAAGACAGGCAGTACGACCAACAGGTCAAGGAAGTGGAGGATCTACTGCAAATGTCTCTACCAATAATGCCCCGAGAATGCAAAATGTTCCCCGCAACAATAACTTCAGACAGAACAATAATCCTGGAAGACCCGGAAACAACTCAACCGGAAGGCCAGGGGGAAATGCCAGAGTTTTTACCATGAATGGTGCAGAAGTATCACAAGAGAACGATCTTGTGCAACGTACATGCTTTATAGGAAGTACTCTATTAAATGTATTATATGATTCTGGAGCCACTCATTCTTTCATATCTGAGAATTGTGTAAAACATTTAAAGCTTCCTACAACCTCTCTGCCCTATCAAATGATTGTCACAACTACCGCCAATAAGCCCATTTGCTCTACTCGCATATGTCTAGAATGTCCTCTTAACATCGAAGGGAAAGCTTATCAGGTAGATCTGATATGTTTACCTTTGATTGATCTAGACATTGTTCTAGGGATGAATTGGCTTGCTGCCAACCATATTCTTATTGACTGTCATAATAGATCCATCTCTCACGGGTCTACTACATCTGAATGTGATCAAGTCACAGATTCTTGCCTTGTTAACTCAGAAAAGGTAATCTCAAAAGAAGTCCAACTATACATGATCCTTACTGAAACTGAAAGTAAGGCCACTTCTCAACTTGAACAGATTCCTGTTGTTCAAGAATTTCCAGAAGTATTCCCTGAGGACATACGAGAACTACCTCCAGAGCGAGAAGTCGAATTCAGCATTGATATTATACCGGGCGTGGGACCAATCTCTATTGCTCCTTACCGGATGTCACCCAAGAAACTCAGTGAGCTCAAAGAGCAGTTAGAAGAACTTCTAGAGAAAGGAATGATTAGACCCAGTGTCTCACCTTGAGGAGCACCAGTTCTTCTAGTCAAAAAGAAGGATGGCAGTATACGGTTATGTGTTGACTATTGTCAGTTAAATAAAGCTACGATCAAGAACTGATACCCTCTCCCAAGAATTGATGATTTGATGGACCAATTACAAGGAGCCACTATCTTCTCGAAGATTGATCTGCGATCAGGCTATCATCAGATCAGGGTAAAGAAAGACGATATACCTAAAACGGCATTCAGAACAAGATATGGGCACTATGAGTATCTTGTTATGCCCTTTGGAGTTACAAATGCACCTGCAGTCTTTATGGGATACATGAATCGAATCTTCCATGAGTACTTGGACAAATTCGTGGTTGTATTCATTGATGACATCCTCATCTACTCCAAGAGCCATGAGGAACACGAGGAGCATCTTCGAATTGTTCTGAACACTTTGCGTGCAAGGCAATTATATGCCAAGTTTTCAAAATGTGAATTCTGGTTGACAGAAGTGAAATTCTTAGGACATGTCATCTCTAAGGAAGGAATTGCTGTGGATCCTACAAAGGTAGAAGCTGTATTAAATTGGGAACAACCCAAGAATGTGACGGAAATCCACAGTTTCCTTGGATTGGCTGGATATTATCGTCGATTCATCGAGAATTTCTCTCGAATCGCAGCACCTTTAACTAAGCTGACTCGTAAAGATCAACCATTCGAATGGACTGACAAATGCGAAAGCAGTTTTACGGAGTTACGCCAACGACTCACTAGTGCACCTGTCTTAATTTTGCCAGATCCTGCTAAGCCATATGAAGTATACTGTGATGCGTCAAAACAAGGACTAGGATGTGTCCTAATGCAAGAAAGAAAGGTTGTTGCTTATGCTTCAAGACAGCTAAGAACGCATGAAGTTAATTATCCCACACATGACTTGGAATTAGCAGCAATTGTGTTTGCCTTGAAAATCTGGAGACACTACTTGTATGGTACATACTTTGAAGTCTTCAGTGATCACAAAAGCTTGAAGTATCTATTCGACCAGAAGGAGTTGAATATGTGACAACGTAGGTGGATGGAATTTATCAAAGATTATGATTTTGAACTCCGATATCATCCTGGAAAAGCTAATGTTGTGGTTGATGCACTCAGTAGAAAGGCTCTACGTCTATCATATATGATGACAAAGGAGTTAGAACTGATTGAACAGTTTCGCGATTTGAACCTAGCGGTAACACCAAAAAGGGGAAGCCTTATGGTTGGAATGCTAAGGATTTCCAATGATTTCTTGGAACAAATTAAAGAAGCTCAAGCCAATGATCAGGAATTATAAGATCTAGCAGAAAAGACAAAAGAAGGAGTCTCATAGTTTAGCAAAGATGAACATGGAGTGATCAAGTATCAACAGAGGCTCTGTATTCCAGTCAACGCAGATCTTAAGAGATCTATCCTGGATGAAGCATACAAAAGTAAGTACAGTATCCACCCAGGATCAACCAAGATGTACCAGAACTTGAAGAAATTATTTTGGTGGCAAGGAATGAAAAGGGATATCGTTGAGTATGTAACAGCTTGCCTGATGTGTCAGAAAGTAAAGGCGAAACAACAACGTCCAAGTGGGACCCTTCGTCCTTTAGATATTCCAGAATGGAAATGGGATGAGATTGCTATGGACTTCGTGAGTGGATTTCCCAGAACATCGGCTGGATATGATGCTATTTGGGTAATCGTGGATCGATTAACAAAGACTGCTCACTTCATTCCTGTCAATATGAAGTATTCCCTAGAGAAACTCACCCAGATCTATATCAAGGAGATTGTACGATTACATGGAACTCCCACTGCGATTGTGTCTGATCGAGATCCTCGTTTCACATCACAGTTTTGGAAGAGCCTGCAACAAGCTCTAGGAACTCGTCTGAAGTTAAGTTCCGCATATCACCCACAGACAGACGGACAATCGGAAAAGACGATCAAGACTCTTGAAGATCTGTTACGTCTTTGTGTCTTGGAACATGGTGGAAATTGGCAAGAATATCTTCCACTTATTGAGTTCACTTACAACAACAGCTATCATGCAAGCATCGGAATGGCCCCTTATGAAGCTTTGTATGGAAGAAAGTGTCGTACACCTTTATGTTGGTATGAAACTGGTGAAAAGACAATAATTGGACCAGAGATTGTTCAGAAGACAACAGAACAAGTTTAGAGGATTCAAATGGCAATGAAGGCTTCACAAGATAGACAAAAGAGTTACTATGACAAACGTCAGAAACCATTAGAATTTGAAGAAGGTGACCATGTATTTCTCAAAGTTACCCTTACCACTGGAGTAGGAAGAGCTTTGAAGGCCAAGAAGTTAAGCCCCAGATACGTAGGCCCTATCAGATTCTGCAAAAGATAGGAACTCATGCGTACCGCATTGCTCTGCCACCCGAGCTGACAAACCTTCACAATGTCTTTCATGTCTCTCAACTCCGTAAATATGTACCAAGCCCTGATCATGTTCTAAGTCCCGATCAATTTGTTTTGAAAGAAAACCTTACCTTTGAAGCATCGCCAGTTAAGATTGCTGACCGACGTCTCAAACAGCTAAGAGGCAAAGAAATCCCTTTGGTCAAGGTAGTTTGGAGTCAGACAGATGATGGGGATGCTACTTGGGAAATTGAGGAGAAAATGAGAGAATTGTACCCTCAATTGTTTTAACTTTAAATTTCAGGATGAAATTTTTAAAAGGAGGGGAGAATGTAACATCCCTGTTTTTAAAAACAATTTTATCCTTGTAAATTTTAATTATGGAGGGTTTGTAAGCAAGAATAAGTCAATATATACCCTGTTGATGGTCTGAAGTACCTCAAAAATGTCATTTTTACATGTAATAATAGAATTTATATGGAATATTAGTGAAATTATGCAAAAACCGAGTGAAAAGGGCTCTGTTCCGAGTGACAGAGAAGAATTCCGAGTGAAGGATTAGAAATTCTGAGTGAAGGAGAGAATTCCGAGTTAGTACCATGTTTTCCGAGTAAAACATGACTGAGAAGGCTACCACCGAGTGGAGTCCTGACCTGAGAAGCAATTCTGAGTGAAGAGTGTTCAAAAGAATCACTTCTGAGTGAAAATCCGAGTGAAAACACCCTAGAAAGGCTCGGTTCCGAGTTGAATGTTTCCTTTTCTGAAGGAAATTACTATGGTTGGAGCATTCCGAGTGAAAGAATGCATAAATGCTTCTATTTATGTTGATTTGATGCTTCCTTTTTGATTGAAGTATGTTGTGGAAACAATTGGGAAGGCTTCCGAATGGTTTTGCTTAGGAAACCGAGTGGAAAATGGTGGAGGAAGTCAATTCCGAGTGAGATACACTCCACTGGACCAAAACCGAGTGAGAGAAGTACGTGTGGGTATTGGTCCGAGAGGTAATGGCCTAAACCGAGTGAATTGAGTGAAGGAAGACTCGGATTTCCGAGTGAAGATTCTGAGAAAGAGAGGACTCGGTCTGAAGAGGTATTACCGAGTGAGAAACCGAGTGCCTGAGTCGGTTTCAAAGGAATTCCGAGTGAAGAATTGAAGCTTCACTCAAGCGAGCCTTGAAATTGTTGACTCGGAAGTAGGAATTCCAGTCGGAATAGCCCTTAACCGAGTGTAATTCCACTCGGAATTCAGTGACAGAAGTGCGTATTGACTTCAATTTTGTCTTTTAGTGATATTTAAATCCAATCGTGCGCATTATGGATGGTGGACGACCAGAAATGGACACTGACTCAGCATATATCTTATTTAATCCCTAGTGACCCTTCCATTATCAATCCACTCACAGCCCACTCAGAATAGCTGTCCCCCACTTGCTTTTCCACCCACTCACTCTCTCCCTATTTAAACGAGTTCAAGGTCCTCAGAACTCATACCACACACACGACCCAAACACCCTTCATCACTCTCCTTCCCAGCAAGTTTCTTTCTCTCTTTTCCCTTCCATTTCACTCGGATTTGAAGCAGGACAGTGAAGGGAACCTCTTTCTTCTCCTCTAGGAACTTCATTGAGGTAAGGGGGTATATTCTTGGGTGCCTTGTGGGAAAACCGAGTGAAGGACAGATTCAGTGTGTATGAATTAAATGCTTTATATTGTTATCTGTATATGCATGTATATATATATATATATCTGTTACCGAGTGATGAATTGTGATATGACATGTACTTATTGGACTGAAAATACTAAGAATCATGGGTACCGTGTGATTTCCAGTGAAAAACTATGAGTTTAATGATAACAGGTTCTGTTTTAGGCTAATCCGATCGGTTTTGGTATCATTTCAATCGGATTCTTTATATTACCAACTCATTTTCATTCGGATATAACATATTTTACTCGGAAAATACCATATTTCACTCGGAAAACACTCTTTTTCTCTCGGACAGCATCTCCCAAGTCTTATTTTACTCGGAAATCTCTTTCTTAAATTATTTCACTCGGAACTTATCTTAATTTCACTCAGAAAATATAATCATCTTTTACTCAGAACCCTTTTTCAGTAAATTCACTCGGAAAACACTCTATTGCTCTCGGTCAGTAGCTTCCCAGTCTTATTTCACTCGGCAAACACTTTATTTTACTCAGCAAGCAGTTATTCTACTCGGATTTATATTATTTCATTCAGACAGAACTCTTTTCAACTAATTTCACTCGGTAAACTCATGTTTCACTCGGAAAGTATCTTATTTTTACTCAGGAAACTCTTTTCCTACTGATTCCACTTGGAATCATACTTAATTTCATTCAGGAACTCATTTTCACTCAGAATTTAAGTAGCTTCACTCATGAAAACCTTTTCCAGTAATTTTAACTCGGTAAACACCTTAATTTCACTCAGAAAACTCCTTTTTGACTGAATACCACTCGGAAATATACTTTATTTCACTTAGAGACTCGTTTTCACTCGGATTGACAAACAATGCTACTCAGGAAAACATTTTCCTACTGACTTCACACGGATTTATATTTTAATTCACTCAGAAATTTGTTTCACTCAGAATTCAAGATATTTAGTTAAGAAAATTATTTTTCAACTTCTGTTTCACTCGGATTACTTATTAATTTCAGTTAGAAAATTCTGCTCAGTTTATTTCACTCGGATTCATAGCTATCTCATGCGAAAAACTTATTTTTAACTCGGATTCAAGCTGTTCCAGTCGGAAAACAGCATTCCACTTCATTTCACTCGGATCCAAACTTATTTCAGTCGGAAAACAGCTTTTCCAGTGTCATTTCACTCGGATTTTTTAGCCAGATCACTTGGAGAACCCTTCTCTGTATGATTCCACTCGGAATCATACTCATTTCACTCGGATTTACCCCTGTTCCACTCGGAAAACTCTGTTTTTAGTGTTTTTCACTTGAATTCTCAATTGGAAACCAATTTTCAATACTTTTTAAGTTATTGGTAAGTTATAATTAACATTCTTATTCCATTATTATCATTATTTATTGTCAAACTTAATATTGTTATCCTTATTATTAGTTTTATTATCATTATACATTGTTAACATCTAAATTATGCGTAATTACATAAAGAACATATATTATTTTACTCTTTATAAAAGAATATATATAATAGATATATTTCTTTAAATAATAAACGAATATCTTACAAGGTTTAAATGATTGATGGAATTCAAAGAACTTGAGAATGATATGATGAGACTGGAAATACATAAGATACCCAAGGAATCAATTGATAAGATAAATGCATTTCGCATCATGAAAATATTTTTGAAGAAGAAAAACCTCTAGAGCATACACTTGGTACAGTGAAGGACACTCACGTTCGATCTTCATGAAGAATCTTGGGAGTACAACTGGAACGGCAACCCAATGGCATCAGAGTCGCGCCTGATAGCTGGGTGAGACGATGCAATTCTAGTGTACTTTGACTAAATGACGGAGTGTAACTATGATCGTAGGGATCCAAGTTCCAAAAATATTTAAATCAATGATGAGAACCAATGAGTTCATTTGTACCACATGGAACTTGGGCGGACCCTGATCGCTCTAGATGATTGGAATGGTAATATTCCAAAGAATGAGAAGAAGATGAAACGATTTATTAGGCCCACATGCATCATGAGACTTAATCAAAGATAAATCATAATAGATCCGAACTCATGCATTCATTACAGCATATTTGATTGTTATAATTGTGAATATGTTATATGTACGATTTATTTCATGGTAATATGCTTGATTGTTATAATTGTGAACATGCTAAATATACGATTATGTGATGACAACATGCTTGATTGTTATAAATATGCTAAATGTATACCTATGTGACATTGTATGTTAACTGGATTATGTCCGCACCGGATGAACCAATCAGGGTCTTGAGTTATACTCACCCTTACTGTTGAACATTTTTTCAGAGGAATTAGAAACTCAAGAACCCGAGTGTGAAGATCAGCAATACGCTGAACCCATTGAGAACAATCATTAAGGATAGAATATTTATAATCAGACACCGGATGACTGTATAATATTAAGGGTGCCTGCGTGCCCCATTCTGTTGAGAGTACAATTATTTACAGTTTGTGAATGACTATGTGATATATACAATATTACTTCCGCTTATCTGCCACGTATTTATTTAAAAAAAAAATATTCACTTTTTCTAAAAACTGTTAACACTCTCAGTTAAATGGGATGAACCTACAGAAGGATTTGTCTTATCTAACCGAGGGTGTTACACGCCTGGTATAATGTCAATACTGAATTCAATTTCTCGCTCTGGAGGTAGCTCTCGTATATCATCAGGGAAGGATTCTGGAAATTCCTGAACAACAGGAATCTGATCAATCTGGGGAGTGTCCTTGCTTTCAGTATCGGTAAGGATTATGTATACTTGGACTTCTTTTGTTAGAATTGCCTTTCCTGAGCTAACAGGACAAGATTCAGTGACTTGGTCACATTCAGACATAGTAGACCCGAGAGAGATGGATCTATTATGACAATTAGGGCTGAGCAGCGGGTTAGATTTACCTGTTTAATCTGATTATCCAATCCAATCTAATTAAATTGGATTGGATTTTTTTGGTCATCAGATTAAATCTAATCTAATCTAACCAAGATCCAATTATAATCGGATCGGATATCGGATTTGACGTTTAAAAATCCAAGTACTTGATGAGTACCCAACCTATTTTTATATTATTTATTATATATATATATATATTTTTTTTTCTCACATACTCATGTTTTTCCCTTTAGAGCAAATAAGGGAATACCCAATCCAAGGTTAAAAAAATAGAAATACTCAATCCACACCCACATTAATAAAAAAATGGCATAGCTATCTTGTTACTGTTGTCATTTTATTTTAAATTTAAATGTGTTGTTAAAATGGATTTGATTTATATTTCGATTGATTATGTGTGTTATTAAATACTAGTAAGTACTATGGTGTGAGGTTTGAGATGGACTTTAAGATGTTAGTAGTTTTTTTATATTGTGGTTTCATAAAAAATATAACAAATTTTTTTATTCAGATATCCAATTATCCAATCCAATTTAGATCGGATTGGATTAGATTGGATTTCAAAAAAAATTTACACAAATCCAATCCAATCCAATCCAATGAAATTTGATCGGATCAAATTATTTTTTGCGTGAAATCCAATCCAATCCAGTACTTGCTCACCCCTAATGAAATTCAATAAGGATATGGTTGGCAGCAAGCCAATTTATCCCTAGAACAATGTCTAGATCAATCAAAGGTAGACATATTAGATCTACTTGGTAAGTTTTCCCTTCGATGTTGATAGGGCACTTCAAACACATGTAGGAAGGGAAAATGGGCTTATTGGCAGCAATCGTGGCAATCATCTTAAAGGGCAGAGAGGTTGTAGGTAACTTTAAATGTTTTACATAATTCTCAGATATGAAAGAGTGAGTGGCTCCAGAATCATATAATACATTTAAAAGAGTACTTCCTATAAGACATGTACCTTGCATAAGGTCGTTCCCTTGTGATATCTTCGCACCATTCATGGTGAATACTCTGGCATTTCCTCCCTGTCTTCCAGCTGAGCCATTTCCGGGTCTCCTAGGATCATTATTTTGATTGGGGTTGTTGTTGCGGTGAACATTCACTATCCTCAGGGCATTATTTGTGGAGGTACTTGTAGTGGGTCCCCCATTCCCTTGGCTTGTTGGTCGTACTATCTGTCTGAGTCATCTGTTGAAGGCTGTTCATATTTCTATACCAACATTCAACATCGCGATGTCTAGCCTGTCCATAAACTGTGCAGATTTTACTTCTTTTAGTATAATCTACTGCCCTATGTAGTCCTGCACAGATATAGCATTTCAAGTTCCGACTGTTCCTTTGATCCCTTGAAGGAATCCGGGTGGCTGAGTAAGATGGTCGCAAATATGGTCGATCTGCTCGAAAATCTCTTCTTTGTTGTCGGTCTGGCACACGTTGTTCTAGACCATAATTGGACGTTCCAGGTCATCGAAGGTTAGAGATATTCTTAAAGATGCCACATCGGTTAACCAAGTTAGAGAATTGAGTGATTTGTTGACAATATATAGCTTGACAGATTTCCTGTCGTAGCCCTCCTTCAAATTTTACGCATCTCGATGCTTCTCCCATTTAAGTGTAGTAGGGACAACATTTGGCCAATTCATCAAACTTATAAGCGTATTCCTCAACTATCATATTACCTTATTTCAGATTAAAGAATTCCTGCTCCTTTTGCCTCCTTATGTCTTCAGGGAAGTATTTGGCGAGAAATTCTGCCTTGAATCGTTCCCAAGTAATGGCGTATCCATCAGTTGTTAACCTGATTCTGGCATGGGTCCACCAGTGCTTTACTTCCCCAACCAACATGAAGATGGCAAAGGTTGTCTTGTCCTCATCAGGGCATCACATGGTAAAAATCTTTTCAAGGTGCTCAATCCATAATTATGCTCCTTCTAGATTGAAGCCTCCCTTGAATTATGTAGGGTTGTTTCTCTGAAAGTCAACCAATCCCTGGTTCTGCCTAGTAGAGGCATAAGGTACTTCTTGTCGTTCTATTACCTCTATGATTCGAGTAAGAAGTTCCTCCATGACATGATCATTGTTTCGGCGAGCCATTGGGAAGTTGCTGAAAGAATATCAACTAAAGGGTTCAGGGTATGTGTTCTGTAGAGAATTCCACATAGGAAATTTTGTCTTAGGTGTTTTATGGATTATTCAACATTCTTGTCAGAGTACGTGGAAACCTAGTGGTCCACTTCCCAAGCTTAATGAATCGACTATGCTCTGATACCACTAATGTAACACCCTCAGTTAAATAGGATAGACCCTTTTATAGGATCATCCTACTTAACTAAGAGGTTAAAAGTTTTTAGAAAAAGTGATTTTTTTTACAAGTAAAATAATGACAGATCAGTGGAAGCAAATAGTAGGTAATTTACATAGTCATTCACAAACTATAAGCAATTGTACTCTTAACAGAATGGGGCACGTAGGCACCCTTAAATACATACAGTCATCCATTGTCTTATTATTTATTTATATATATTCAACTACATATATCCTACTTTTATGGAGTGCTCCCTGTTGGTCCAACGTATTGCTGTTCTTCATACTCCGGTTCTTGGTTTCCTAGCTCCTCTGTTATTATTAAACAGAAAGGTGAGTATATACTCCAGACCCTGAAGGTTCCCGGTGCGGGCATATCCAGTCAACAGATAATATAACATAAATAATCCAGTTAACATATTTACAACTATAACAATCAATAATGTTGTTATGGAATGCATGAGTTAGGTTCATTATAATTTATCTAAAGTTTAAGTCTCATGATGCATGTGGGCCCAATAAACCAATCCACTATCACCATTATCTCATTCTTTAGAAGTCGTCATACTCAAGCTGCCCCTGGGCACAACATTTCCACACTAGAGAGATCAGAGCCCACTAAGTCCTCCAACCATTATTTAATCAACATAAGGTACGAATAAACTCACAGGTTCTAATCATTATATTATCCTGGGACTTGGCTCTACACAATCATAGTTACATTCCGTCATTTAGTCAAAGTACACCAGACTTGCATCGTCTGACCCGACGTCAGGTGCGACTCTGATGCCATTGGGTTTCCATCCCGGTTGTACTCCCAAGATTCTCCTCAGAGATCCGACGTGAATGTCCTCTAACGTACCCGGTGTATGCTCTAGTTTTAATCCTTCAAAAATATCTTTATGATGCAAAATGCATTATTTAAGTTTTATCATTACTTTGATCCCTGGGTATCTATGTGTTTCCAGTCTCGTAATATTTTTCCTCATGTTGTTAGGTCCCACCAGTTTTTTAGACGTTGTAGGTTATTTTTATTATTTTATTTATTAGTATTATTATTTTTAGAAAATATATCGGTTATATCTTGGCTAAAATAATGCTTAGTTTAAAGAGTAAGTAGTGTGTTCCTTATTTCATTATTCAGAACTAAAACAATAATAATATTAGTAATAATAATAATAATAATAACAAGGTGACATCGTCTGTTATAATATAAAAAAATGAAATAAAAGGAAAAATAAATGCAGAGAATAAGGCAGCAGGGCTGGCCATTGTATTTGGTAAAATAAATGACAGAAATTAAATAAAGCAAAAACAAATGTTAAGAATAAGGTGGTAGAGCTGTGCGTTGTAATATAGATAAGCAGAAATGAAATAAAAAAGAAAAATTAATACAGAGAATAAGGCGGTAGAGCCGTCCATTATAATATAGATAAACAGAAATAAAAGGAAAGATAAATATAGAGAATAAGGCGGTAGAGCCAACCAATATATTGGATAAAATAAATGACAAAAATTTAATAAAACAAAAATAAATGTTAAGAATAAGGCGGCAGGGCCGTCCATTTATAATATATATAAGTAGAAATGAAAAGAAAGATAAATGTAGAGAATAAGGCGACAAAGCCAGCCAATATATTCGACAAAATAAATGATAGAATTAAATAAAACAAAAATAAATGTTAGGAATAAGGCGGCAGGGCCGTCCATTTATAATATATATATATATATATAAGCAGAAATAAAAAGAAAGATAAATGTAGAGAATAAGGCGGCAGAGCCAGCCTTTAAGCTCAATAGTAAATAATAATAATAATAATAATAATAATAATAATAATAATAATAATAATAATAATAATAATAATAACAATAATCATATTCATAATCATAATTATAATCGTAATCATAATAATAGTAACAGTGATATAAATGGTGATCATCCATCCTTATTTCCTTGTTTATCTCGTCTTTCAAAACTTCCTCATTGGAATTTACATAGACACCCATGGTTCTTAATATTTTCATAATTCAATACCTAACATATCCACTTAATCATCATGGTTAGTGATAATCAGCATAGCCAATTAATCATATGCATAGCAATAAAAATATATAAAAGAAATATATAAAAATTAAAGTATCTTAATTTAACAACAATTCTCGAACCTACCCTCGAAAAGGTAAGGACCAAAAGTACCTTAGTCTTTCCAAACACACGGTCTACCCCAGGATACCATAGAATATACCCCCTTACCTCAGGTGTCATATTTTTGTGATACTAGACGAGAGGGAGAAAATTCAACTTTCAAACCGTAGCTCCGATCATAATCCCTCTCTGTAGTTAGACTCTACATGATGATTAGACTTTGGATTTTTGAAATATTCAAATGATTGGGCAAAAAGAAAGAGAGTGTCAGAAGTGGTAGAGGAAGAAGAAGAGTAGAGGTTCACGGTGGTCGGAGGTGGTTTTTGGCGAAGAACAGAGGTGGTTTAGTGTCAATAGAGGAGAGAGGGAGAGAGGAAGAGAGAGAGGGGTTGTATGAAGAGGGAGAGAAAGAGTGGTGTAGATTTTGAAGAGGGGTGATGCCATATTTATACGAAAATCTGGCCACCGGGTCGAAATTTAACTGGTACCGGTTTTGAATAGTTAATTTTAAAAGAAAACAAAAAGTTACTTATAGTTACGGTTAGAATCTAAAAAAGTTTCCAACATGAAAGTTGTATATTGGCTCTTTCTCTTCGAAACAATATATGGTATGTGAAAATCTGACACCCGGAACAAAAGTTACGGAAAAAACAGAGAAAAATTAGAGTTGGTGTAATAGTTCTTTTTTGAAAGATAATTCTGCCACGCAAAATCCGTTGTGAATTAGCTTTTGGTTTCTTAACTAAAGGTCTAGGATTTTTTGATACAAAACCACAAAAAAAGAACGAAGTCATTTCGACGTCGTATGAGAGAGATATTCACGTTTTTTTATAGGGGTACTATTTTGTGCGAAAATCACTATTTCTCTAAAAAGTTTTACTTTTCGGGGATGATCGAGCAAGAACTAGCTTTCAGGTTCTTCATAAGAATTGTAGAGGGATTTAATACAAGAACAAAGAAATTACAACGAACTGATTCTGAGCTCGTATGAGAAAGTTATGATTTTTCTAAGAATTTAACGAGATTAAATAACGGGTTTTCAAGTTTGGTGATGATAGATCACGAAATAGAGTTTGAGGCTAGAAATAAAGTTTGTCAGGTTTTTCATAACAATGAAACTGAGATTAAAATTTCTTAATTTAGACCTCATATTAAAAAGTTATGCCCAAAACAGGAAAAATATTTGAGTTGAATTCAGAGGTTCCTATTTAACTAGATAATTTTTCTGAGAAACGAGGTTGATGAGGTCCAAATTAGAGTTTGGGCTCTTTAGGAGAAGTGTTTGATTTGTTAAAATAGATTTTTAGGGACTGTCCGTGCTGAAATCGAATATCCCAAAGTGTAGAAATAGACAATTGTGGATCTCTTTTCACTATAAATCAGTTGTTTAGGAATTGACCCGATGAATGATGGTACAAGTCTAATTAGTTTATTATATTAGTGTTAGATATAGGATTGGATTATCAATTTTTTTACTACCTATAGGGTCTTTTATTTACTTATTATCACTTACAAAACTTTCATACTTCAAAATTTACAAGGTTAAGGCTGCTTACTAAAAACAAGGATTTTACATCCTCCATTAATGTTCGTGGGAACATCTTGCACATCACGTCTTCATCAGCTCCTAGGTACATAGCCTCATATACGTAAGCATCAAGATGCTTAGAGGGATCAGTCTCTCCATTATACTTCCAAACAAAAAGGGGCTAAGTCGTCTGTAAGTGCTTAGGAATACGCACGTTCATGAGCCTCCTTGAGAATGGAATGTTGAGTCGGTACACCCCAGGGGATACTACCACTGGCTCTTTCCTTCTTCCACTGACTCTATCACCAGAATCATGAGTCTGCTCCCTCTCTCCATAAGTGGGAATCTTTGAATACTGGAGAGTCGTGGATTTTTCTTCTCCAGTCGTGTGGTGGGTATCTCCAGCCTAGGATGATATTTTATCATTAGTTTGCCTCTTTTCTTTTCGTAACTTTGCAAGTTCTTCCCTAAGTTGGTTGATCAACTCATCACGAGGATCAGAGTTGGTCACCGGTACCATTTTCCTTAAACTTCCTCCACGAGTTTCAAAGATGAGCCTCCTGTTTACATTTGGGTTGGCCATATCATCAGGATGACCTTCCGCGAAATCATGTCCATCGCCTTCCATGGGTAATCACTGAGCTTCTGTTAGGAGTAGGAATAACTTTAATAGGTCCCACTGGTGTGCCAATGAACTGGTCTAGTCCGAGGTCAAGGATCCAAACTGGGGACCAGCCACAAAAGTCTAAGATTTAAGCATTTATACACCGGTACAGTGGGTATCCGGTATTATAATCTGAACTCTCAGTGGGAGAGTCCAGTCTTGCTGTCCTAGAGATCCTTCACACCAAGCTTTCGCGTTGAAAGGGCGAAAGGTGGTGTTACCTGCGAAGATTCTCCAACGCTCAAGTCAATGAAGAGAATAAAAACTCAGAGAAAACTTGAGCAATGCAATAGTGCATTAAGAGTAGGAAGAACGTCACCTTATGTGAGTGTAAAAATCGACTATTTATAGATGAGTATGGAAAATGAATCGTCAAACACAAGTGGGGCCAGGAGACTCTGACGCAGTGCTCTGTGTACGGTTAAGAGTAATTCAATGCTCAGTGTATGATTCTTACGCAGGAATAAGGAAGATCCGTATTTCCCGCGTATCACTCCTGTAGCTGTACTTTGTACCTTCTGATGGGTGACGTGGATACTTTCCGCTATGAAATCAATCATAGGAAGTGGAACAGCCACTTATCCTCTCAAAGTATAGGTGAACAGTTATGTATAATAACATAGGGAGAGCGTAGATGTTGGGTCGAGAGCCAGGAGGTGCGTAGCGTAGAATACGTTTACAACGCATGATACGGGAAAAAAAGGGGCCTTTACCAACGCCCCTGTGACCATAGAACGGACAATAACCGGTGTGTGAAGTGTTGTCTCGGACAAACCGGTGAAGGGAAAACACCTAGCATGGTATTTTATAGTCCGGATGTTAACTTGTGATATCGGTTTACCTTCCAGAACGAATAAGATGACATCATAGTCTGGACACCGGTATATAGACCGAATCAAATATTATGCAATATCTTCATCATAACTTACCTATATATGGGGGCCTTAAATTTTAATTTGCACTGGGCCAACCAGGAGTTTATACTATTCCATAAGTCCGGATAATAATAGTATGAACAACTCAATTGGCATGGAAACAATTAGAGACTAGTCAGATTGAGAAAGTTTTTATTGTGAAAGTACCTGACACTAGAGAGCTACCCCAGGTCCCCAGAAGCACCCTTTCACACCCTCTTATCCTAAGGCTTGAAATTAAGCCTCCTCTAATGTATCCTCGGTTTCTATAATCTGTCCCCAGACAATATCATTTTATTTCACTTTAATGATTCATGATGCATGAACTACTCACGTATTTAGTTGGTTCAGACTTTTAGAAACTCAATTATTAAATACAATAAAGGTTTAAATATCTCAAAACTTTATCATATTTATATAATTTTTCTCAAATTGAATCTTAACAGGATTAAATTTAGAAATCTCAATTTTTTCCAAATATCTTTAGTTATTAAGTTAAAAAAACAAAATAATTTTCTTTTGAAAATTTTATTTTACTAAAAGAGAACAATTATTAAATCATTAACCAAAAATACTTAAAACTATAAAAAATATCTTTAATTAAAGAATTAATTATCTTAACTTTTTTATAAATTAATTTTTATAAATACTAGATTTTTTTTATTCTAAAGCTTAAAAGTAAAAATTAATGAAAATAATTTCTAAGAAGAAATAAAAGACTAAAATGATTATAAAATACTTTCTCTTAGAATAAAATTTAAAGAATAACGTAAGAAAATTCTTACTGAGTTTTAGCTTTCCGTCATCCTTGCTATATGCTCAAACTCCACATTACAAGATCATCAATCAAATATTATCAATCACAGTTAAACATCATCAATCACAAATATAATCAATCATAATCAAATCAATTAAATTATATATCATTAATACATATCATAATTCAAAATTTAATGGTTATTAATATAGTTGATTTTGAGTTCTTTTTGTCCATTTCTCGCATAAGTTTATGTAAGTCCATATAATCCAGTCCTTGCATAGGTATAATTTAGTCCATATAGGTCATAATAGTCCAAGTCTTTGCATAGGTATAGTCCAGTTCGTATAGGTTATAAAAGTTCAGGTCCTTACATAAGTATTTCAGAGTAAGTTACACAATATACTTAATTTAAAATTTATTATAAATTTTAAGTTAAATAATTATTATTTTAAAATAATAAAATTATTCTTAAATTTAAAAGGAGTAGGGGACTCCTCCCATTATTCTTATGTCTTTTCATATTATATTCCTATCTCACTCCCCCTTACCTCTTGTATCTTGGTTCGTTATGGAAATTCCGTGCGCGCCTCGCCTCCGAGTTCTAAAATATACATATTTTATTTTAATATAGTTACAAGATGAAAATTTAGATTACTATTTGAAACAGAAAGGATAAGTAGTAATTATGCATATTAACGATAAATAGTAAATTTTAAATAGTTACTATGAATAGTAATAGTAAATAGTAAAACGTGAATAGTAACAGTAAATAGTAAAATGTGAATATAACAATAAATAGTAAAACGTGAATAGTAAAGGTAAATAGTAACAGTAAATAGTAATTTACTATTTGAATAGTAATTTACTATTGAAATAGTAATTTACTATTGAAATAGTATTTTACTATTCAGAATAGTAACTTAAAATAATATTATATCCAGTATAATAATAGATTTCTAAAACGATATGAAAATAACCCTAAAAAATATAAAAGAGAGGTATTCTTACCTTGTTATTTTAGCAGAACCTCCTTCCAAAAAAATTATTTCTATCTCTTACTTCCACCACTATCTCTCTAGCACTACTATATTAAGAAAATTTAATCTGAAATTATAAATTCTAACGAAGAATTCCTTCGGTATTTATAGGCAGAAAAGTTACTGCGTATTTTATTATTTTATTATAAAAGTACTGTGCAATTTCTGAAATTTTCATTTCTGGTTACTGTGTAAGTTTGAAAATTTCATACATGCATAGTGTTTTGCATAGTAAATGTTGATTGAATTATTAAGCCAAATAGTAACATTTAACTCGGTATATTTTAAATATTCAAAATCAGTCCTTTTTAAAATTTAGCGATATTATATCAGTCCTCATTAATTTTATAATAAGTAATATAAAGTTTAAATTTTAAAAATCTAAAATTTTCTGTTAAAAAAATTATTGGTACATTTCTAATTTTTTTTATGATTGGTAAAAATCAAGATTTTTCTCAAACCGATCATTTTTAGATAAGTCTACTTGAAATGGATTTTAGAAAATTTTCTTATAATTTAACTTCACTTTCTTATAAATATTTTTAATTTTAAGTCATTTTATATGAATTTAAAATTATTTAAAATATATTACTTTATAAAATATTTCCAAAATTCCAAAAATTTCCATAAAATCATAAATAATACGTAGATTAAAAAATTCTAAAGAACCATAATCTAATTCCTTCAAACTTTTAATATAAAAATAAAAATAGGGGTGTTACAGAGCCAATGTAAATCCGCTGTGCATTTCTCTTTATCCCTTGTCTCTTTAAGTCTAAACCCTTGTTTGTTAAAGTTTGTTGTCATTTCTATTTTAAAAGGTTTTATTCCATGAAAAAAAGTTACAGACTTATTCAACCTCCCGTTCTAAGTCTATCTTTGAACCTTCACATGAAATACCACGTCATACTTTGAAGAAATCAAAACACTTATATCGAACATAGTCATCCAATGCTCAAAAGGTGCATACCTATCTGACTCAAAGAAATTGAGAAAGTTATAGATATTGAACCATCCTTCAATACCAAACATGTTGACTGATAAATGTCCAATAGTGTATAAATTTCCTTAAGAATTGAATAGAAATGTGGATACTTTTTGAATACTTAATGTTAATTAGGTGTAGAAATGATAAGAAATTAAAAATCTCTTTCTCAACTTTGTTTTGTACTTAATAAGAGCTTTATAGTTATATTTTTCTCTTTGCATGAAGGAGTTTTGGGAAATTGGATGAAGGATTAGCAATTGGAAGCAAAAACAAGCATTTTGAAGAATCTCGCTTGAGTGAGATCCATATCCGCTTAAGCGAGACCTTCACTCAAGCGTGGGATTATCGCTTGAGTGAGGAAGGACACAAAGAAAAAAAAAGAATGAAAACAAGAGACTTAGAAACCCTAGCTCTTGGAAGTCATTGTTAGAAAGTTTATAGCTTTTTCTTCTCTTGGATGTAATGGATCTCTCCTTCCATACATTGGCTCTACTTTGATATATATGGTAACTATTCTATTGGTTTTGGTATTTCATTCCATTGCTCTTGTTAGATTCTATTGGATAAATAGAGTCTTAATCTAGTTTTCTTAAGTTATGGGAACATGGTTTTGAAAACTGATCTGAATGAGGTACTCAATATGCTTTGATGGTTAGGAATAACTTATGACAAATTGAACGCGGAAAATAAACATACTTAAAGCTGGAAAACTTCTTAAAGTGGATGAGGAATCATGGTTTTAAAGGTTTTCTTAGGATTTTGGAGTCGAGGAATTGAAGCGAATGATTTATGAATCATTGCGTAAACATCAATAGGATAGAAACCATTATTATCATTGTATCTAATGCTATGAAAGGTAAGATGAACAAAATCTGATCCTATTTTCTTTATATTTTGTTTCTCTTCTAGCATTCTTACTGTTTATGTATGCCTTAGTCGATTATGGTTACTTAAACTCAATATGAAAATGAATCATTGTCTTGTTGGATTTATTTGAACTGAGTATTCAAGTTTCTAGTCTCCTAGTGGAACGACACTTGAATATATTACAACTAACATGGTTAAACTTGCCACACCAAAGTCCCATTGCGAAAAAAAGTTACCAAGTTTTGGCACCATCGCCGGGGAGTGGTGAATCTTTAAAACTCAGTTTATATAAATTGGCATTGTGAATATTGTGAATATTGTTCATAGTGCATTTTAATTTTAGTTATCCTTTGACCGTGCTTAACCCTCGCTATTAGTACAATATATGGTTTTGAGGGGACAGGTTCCAGAGGATGAATTGCAGTTTGATTCAGAAATTGAGAGGACAACAAGGAGGAATCCGACTAAGTCCAGGAAGAAAAATCAAGGTCAATCCTCCACTACCATTTTCGTTTCTGACACATCAACATCAACAACTTCCACTCAATGAAAAGTAAAGATGGCAGAAGGTAATAACAACAACAACAACCAACCCCTACCTAAGAGAACACTTGGAGACTATGCTATACAGCAAGGGCCAAGGCACTTCTCTAGCATTGCCATACCTACTATCACCAGAGCGTTGGAAATGAAGCCAGTATTCCTCAGCTTAATCAACACTCATCAATTCACTGGAATGGCAAATAAGGATCCATACACCTATTTGTCAACATTTTATGAATTGGTTAGAACAATGGGATTTGGACAATATAAGATAGAGGCTTCTTATTTGCGTTTATTTCCTTTCTCTTTAGTAGGTAAAGATCGAATCTTATCCAAATCAAAGGTTAAGTAGATGGAGTACGGTAGAAGAGAAGTTTCTACAAAGGTTCTTTCCCCTTTAATGTTTTATCAAAGCCAAGTCAGACATTTCCACATTCAAACAAGGATCAGATGAACCATTTTGTGAAGCATGGGAGAGATTTAAGTCATTGCTCAGAAAATGCCCAAATCATGGATTTGAGGATATTGTATAATTGAACATCTTCTACAATGGTTTGAGGCCTGACACCAACATGATTCTAGATGCGGCTGCTTGTGGAGCAATGATGACTGTGGACGTGGAACAAGCCATAAGGATAATTGGTGCATTATCTTCTACCGATCATCAAGCTCAGCATGATAGATACTAAGTGCATAAGAAAGGGATGTTGGATTTGAACACAACTGATGCCATTCTATCTCAGAATAAAATTCTAACTCAACAAATGGAAGCTTTGACACAACAAATGGCGAAGTTACCATAACAGCTACATGCAGTGCATTCTTCCTCAGTATCTGCAAATCAACCATAACTAAAATTTGACTTGTGGAGGAAATCATTCAAATTGCCAGTACTCTCCGCAACCAAATTAACAAGAAGAATCCATTCATTATATGAACAATCCTGGGAAACAAGGTAATTTTAATCCAAATTATTCTAACCCTCTTTTTCAGGGATCGAGATAACAACAAGGACAAGGCGCTAATTGGAAACAAGAAGCAGGACCCTCTAACAAGCCATCTTATTAGCAGAACTATCCTTCTCTAATAGAAAAGACTTCTAAGTTAGAAGAAACATTAGAGAAGTTCATGCGAGCTTCATTAAAAAACCAAAAGAATACTGAAGCCTCGATCAGAAATTTGGAAACCCGGGTAGGTCAAATTGCTTGACAAATAGCTGATCAACAAGGTCATCAATATAGAGCCAACACTCAGCCTAACCCGAAAGAGCACTGTAAGGCAATCACTACTCGTAGTGGCAAGGTCTTAGGGAAGAGAATGAGTGAAAATGAAAGAGTAGAGGAGAAGGTATTGTATAAAAGAGAACAGGTGGTGGATAAAAAATTGAGTGATGAAGAGGATAGAGTGGAAAATGAATATGAAAAGAAAAAAGAATAAGAAGAGGAGATGAATAAAGAGAGTGAAATTACAAATAATGAGTGTAGAGAAACAAATAAAGAAAAAGAAAAAGAAAAGATGAGTGGTAAAGGTAAGGAGAAAGTGGAATCCCTAGTACCACAATTAAAGAATTTGTTATACTCTAAAAATCCTTTTAAGAAAGATAAGGAAAGGCGGTTTGCACGATTTATGGATATTTTCAAGCGATTATGGATCAATATTCCTTTTGTAGAAACTATGAAGAATGTAACACCCTAATTTTTAATTAAATAAATTAAACCAACAGGGAAATTTTTTTCCAAATTCTAAAGTTAATACACCGCACATAATCTGCTCGAATAACAAAACCGGGCGCAACGAGGAAAAAGAGGAAAAAAAGACAAGGGAAATGGGCAAATGCACAGCGAAAGGGGAAGCGCTTAAGCGAAACTACACTCGGCATCCTGTCACTCCACTCGATATTTTCCCCACTCGGATTTCATGCGTATGGTTCGCTCGGGAAGGTCCACTACTTAATTCACTCGGATTGACCCTAATACATACTAGTTTCATCCAGACAGCCCATCACACTCCGTGGCTTCACTCGATCGGATTATGTATATATATATATTGGCAACCCGAAAATGATCCCCAAAGTCGCTCACTCGGAATCCATGAAGACTTCTCACTCGGAATAACTTTCACGCCCATCACACCACTCGGGACATTTCACTCACTTTTCACTCGGGGACCATAATAATATTTCCTACTCTGATTTTCCCACTAAGTCAAGGCGCTCGGGTTCTCTAGCTACTTACTAATTTATTACTATGGGCCCACTTAGAGTCTTAGGTGTCGTTCCCTAGTCGGTGAACTCTCACTCGGCGGACTCTCAATCGGAAATCATTGATTAATCTCCACTCGGGAAAATCTCATAGATATCACTTAAAGAATTCAAACCAATTCCCGCTCTAGGCTATATGACCTCACCCACTCAGTGCTATCTGACTCCTTATTACTCGGAATATCTCCCTATCTCGCTTTCCCCAACAATAACTTAGCTCCGCTTCTACCCATAGTCACACCGACCTCATACGCTCAGAAAGTATACCTGTACACCCATATTTAACACTCGGACATCACTCATAGCGTAGGATAAACACACAATATATATATATATAAGGATGTATTTAAATAATTACAAATGCATCATCATGTTCTCTCTACCCAAGAGGTTCAAGTTCTAATGTAAGGGACTAAAACCAAAATACAAGCCGGCCAAGGCTTAACAAGACCTTATATACAGTATATACATATACACATATATTCAACAGCGCTCGGATGCTCCGCTCTACACTCAGCTCCTCCTTCATCCTTCATTCTGAGAGATATTCACTAAAAAATGTATCCACAGTAGGGGTGAGCTTTTACATATAAAATGACAGTCAATGACTCGGTATCAGTGTCAGTACACATACTTACGTTCACTCGGTCGCATTCAGATTAAACTAAGGCCATACAAATTAGAATAATATCAATAACATACACTCACATACATACTACATAAAGTTCATCCTTATTCACACATACACATGCATCCGCACACTCGGAATTCATTCATAACACCCAACACATGCCACGCGTACTATCCTAATCAACGTCATATCTACAAGCATGCCTGCGGATCCGACTTAAGTAATGACTTTTAGTTACAGTTTCCCCCTTACTGGCCGCTTGTCCATCAGCTCTTCCCACGTGGTACCAGCCTCCCATTGACGTCTCGAGACTCATCTCTAGCTCCCACGGCTACCACGAGCTCTCACAGGATCTAGCCAAGGTCTGTAGCTGGAAGCCATTCCTTCGGGGCTCTTGACCTTTCACGGGTCACCCCATTCCTACACGTGCAACTTATGCGTTTTACCAGCAAGCATCGTTACTCAACCGATGCCTTCTTCGTAACCACCAAGGTAGAAACCGATTCAATATAGTCCCTATATTTACTTTGTCAATCACACCAGCATGCACAGCAATCAACATTTCAGAGTAATAACATCGGACGAATCAGCTAACAGCCACACATTCATGTCTCACGGTATTAATAGTAATAGAACCGTGCATCACACTCGTCTATATCAGAAAGGCCAATAGACTATATTACCACCATCTTGATTGCATGCAAATATCGTATAACTATTAACAAGATACTACTATCATACACATAGAGTCCAAGATCAACAATCATGCATAATACATAGTCGTCACAGACACATGCACACACTTAAGGCAGTACATTCATCTGGTACTGTTCATGGACCATGCATTTGACATGCAAGCGCCCTCTACCTACTGAAGGAACTCAAGAAGCTCTTCTGCTCTCCGACATTTGGTCTGACGCCCTTTCTGACTCGTCCAGTCCCCCTTCACACCGTCGTACCCTACAATCAGCTCGGGGATAGGGAGTTGTTCTTCCTCTGCTTTAGTGATCGTCCTTCACCAGTCGGAGGGGCTATGACCTTTCTCCAGTACCGTCGTCGTGATCCCTAGAGACGAAGAATAAAAATAGGGGAAGAAAAGAGGACGAAGACGAAGAAGAAGAAAAGAGAGGACGAAGCAGTAAGGAAGAATGAATATCACAGTGATACAGGGTATATGTATATGCATACGAAGAGAAGGAAGTGGGATGGGAAAATGTGAATCGCAGTCCACTCACGTGACTCACCAATCACAAGCAGCCATCTTTTACCAACTAAATTAATTTGTCATTATTCCTTAAATTAAATTGATTATAATTAACAATTATCTTCCCACTTTGAAATCAAGGTCTTAATGGTTTATTTCATTCGATATTTAACTTCCAAATTAGGATGTTACAATTCTCCCCCTCTCAAAAGAATTTCGTCCTCGAAATTCAGTCGGCAACTCACCTTGGTTAAACAACTCGGGGTACTGCTGCCTCATGGCGTCTTCGCGTTCCCAGGTACAAGAGGTAGTCCCATTCTTTTGCTATTCCACTTCAACTAATTGTACGTCCTTGCTCCTCAAACGCTTTACCGATCGGTCCACAATTCTAATCGGTATAGCTACAGTGGCAAGGTCTTCCTTGATTTCCACTTCCTCATCAGGCATTGTGTGATTGGGATCATGTAGATATCTTCTTAGTTGGGACACATGAAACACGTTATGCAATCGGGATAAGTGAGTCGGTAATGCTATTTGGTATGCCATGGAGCCAACTCATTCCAACACCTCATAAGGCCCAATGTATCGGGGGCTCAACTTCCCACCTTTCAAGGCTCGCCCGACTCCTTTACTCAGTGAAGTCTTCAAAAACACTCTGTCTCCGACTGAAAACTCTAATGGTTTGGTTCGTTTGTCATGGTAGCTCTTCTGCCTATCCTGAGACGCCTTCATCCTTTCCCTTATCACTCGGATCTGTTCTGATGTTTGCTATACAATTTCTGGCCCCAATAGCAGACTCTCACCCGTTTCCGACCAGTAGAGTGGGGTTCGACATCTTCGACCATAAAGTGCTTCGTAGAGTGCCATACCGATGCTGTTGTGGTGGCTATTATTGTATGTAAACTCGATCAGGGGAAGGTACTGCTCCTAATTTCCACCGTGCTCCAACACACACGCCCTTAGCAAGTCCTCTAGGCTTTGAATCGTTCGCTCGGATTGCCCATCCGATTGGGGGTGGTAAGCGGAACTTAGCCAAAGCTTCGTACCCAATTCCTGGTGCAGGCTGGTCCAAAACCGGGACGTGAACCTAGGATCCCTATCCGATACGATAGAAGTTGGCACTCCATGCAGTCGGACAATTTTGCGTACGTAAATCTGGGCCAACTTATGCAGTGGGTATCTCATATTCATAGGTAGGAAGTGTGCACTCTTCGTCAGTCGGTCAACAATGACCCAAATCGCATCATGGCCCACTCGGTTTTTTGGCAAACCTATGACAAAGTCCATGGCAATTAAGTCCCATTTCCACACGGGAATCTCCAGGGGTTGCAATGCACCATATGGCTTCTGGTGCTTGGCTTTCGATTTCTGACAGGTAATACACCGAGCCACATATTCTGCCACATTCCTCTTTAATCCGGGCCACCAAAATTATGCTCTTAGATCATGGTACATCTTCGTGGTACCCGGATGGATACTTAGCAAGCTCTTGTGAGCTTTATCAAGCACCATACTTCTCAATTCTCCTCCACCCGGTACATATATTCTGTTTCTCACTCAGAAGATTCCATCCGATCCCTCGGTCAGAGACAAGTCCTTTCCTTTGGCCTGAGTCTCCTTTATCTCAGCCAAGTAGGAATCTGACTGCTGCTGCTCGTACACGGATTTCAGGAATTCATTGGCGATTCTCAACGTACCGATTGTTATTTTCTGAGAGGAGGGGATGTCAACATGTAAGTTCATGTCTCAGAACTATTCCAATAACTCCACTTCCCTTACCATCATCACTGCTATATGGAGAGATTTCCAACTCAACGCGTCGGCAACAACATTTGCCTTACCCGGATGGTACTTTAGCTCGAAATCATAATCTTTTAAAAATTCCATCCATCTCCTCTGCCTCATATTCAGCTCCTTTTGGTCGAATAAGTATTTGAGGCTCTTGTGATCACTGTATACTTCAAATCTGGACCCGAACAAATAATGCCTCCAGATCTTCAATGCGAAGACTATGGTTGCCAGCTCTAAGTCATGGGTCGGGTAATGTTGTTCGTGAGGTCTCAATTGCCGAGAGGTATACGCTATCACTTGGTCTTTCTGCATTAACACGCATCCCAATCCGAGTCCTGACGCATCACAGTAAACCACGAAGCTCTCTAGCAAGTTAGGTAAGGCCAACACTGGAGCAATCGTCAACTTGTCTTTCAGCTCTCGGAAACTGCTCTCGCACTCGGAACTCCATACGAAGGGAATATTTTTCCGAGTCAATTTAGTCGGTGGCAAGGCCAACTTAGAAAAACCCTCAATGAATCTTCTATAATAACCAGCCAGGCCCATAAAGCTCCTTATCTCCAAGACCGACTTGGGTCTTTCCCACGCCATTATAGCTGCTACTTTCGAAGGGTCCACCGAGACACCTTCCTCGGAAATCACATGTCCGAGGAAGTGGATCTTATCCATCCAGAAATCGCACTTTGAGAGCTTTGCAAACAACTGCTTCTCCTTCATCACTTGAAGTACCGCTCGGAGGTGTTCTTCATGCTCCTCAGGAGTCTTAGAGTAGATTAGGATATCATCAATGAAAACTACAACAAATCGGTCTAGATATGGGTGGAATATGCTGTTCATGTAATTCATGAAGACAGCAGGGGCGTTTGTCACACCGAACGGCATCACTACATACTCGTAGTGGCCATACCGAGTCCTAAAGGCAGTTTTAGGAATGTTCGAGTCCTTCACCCGGATTTGGTGGTATCCCGATCATAAATCGATCTTGGAGAAGACCGAAGCGCCACGCGGCTGGTCAATTAGATCGTCAATTCTGGGCAATGGGTACCGATTCTTAATTGTGAGTTTGTTTAGCTGTCAGTAATCTATACATAGTCTCATGCTGCCATCCTTCTTCTTAACAAGCAGTACAGGTGCGCCCCATGGTGACACACTCGGCCTAATGAATTATTTTCCGAGTAACTCATCCACCTGCTTCTTCAACTCGGCCAATTCTGTTGGGGACATTCTATAAGGTGCACTGGAGACTGGCTCAGCTCCAGGGATCAGGTCTATAGAGAATTCGACTTCTCTATTGGGAGGGACACTCGGTACATCCTCGGGAAATACCTCTGGGAATTCACAGACAGTCGGAATTTCGTCCACTCGGGCTTTACTCTCACCCTCGGTTAAACAAAGCATCATCAACAGTTGAGCTATACCTTGTGCCGTGTAGTCCTTATTGTGTTGCCTCGGGAAGATTACCCTTCGGTTTCTACAATCCACTAACACCTTGTTGGCTGAAAGCCAATCCATGCCGAGCACGATATCAAGGTCCTTCAAAGGCACACACACAAGATCGAAGGTAAAACTCCGATCGTCCAACATAAATGTTACGTCCTTACACATCGTTGATGTCAACACCTTAGGGCCAGTCGGGTTGGCTACTTCTAAAATCCGATCCATATCCACAGTCGGTAATCGCAATCGTCTCATACACTCATCAGCTACGAAGGAGTGGGTGACTCCAGAATCAAAAATTACACTAAGTGTATATTTACCGAGTAGGCACTTACTTTGTACTAAGTCGTTCGCCTGTGCAGCTTCCTCAGCACTGATGGCGTAGACTCTCCCAGCAGCTGGTTGATCGGTGTTTCTCCTCCGATTATTTGGGGCAACCATCATATTTCCTCTGGCTCTGTTGCTTCCGCCCCCTGAACTTTGACCATCGTTCCTACTGCTCCTCACCTGGAATCCTCCCTGACGCACATTGGCACTTGTTTGATGGAGTCGGGGGCAGTCAGGGCGAATGTGCCCCTTCTCCTGGCAATGAAAACACTTGACATCCGCACTATCGCAATTCTGAGCAAAGAGGTCACCACCATATTTAAAACACTTGCCATATTTTGGTCGTCCACTCATCTGCCTCCCTTGGTTACTGCGATCTTGATATCTAGTAAAGGGTCCATTTCTTCCCATGTTACCTGGCCTCTTGAAGCGTGACTGTTGAGGCCTCAAGGAGGAACCTGCTCTACTGTTCTGGCCTAAGTGGGCCTTGTCATCTTCTTCAAATATTCTACACTTATTCACCAATGCAGGAAAACTCCTAATCTCTTGGTATCTGCAGGCTCTCTTAATATCTAACCTCAATCCGTTCTCGAATTTAAGGCACTTGGAGTTCTCCGTCCCCGGTTGTTGGAAAGGTGGGTAGAATAGACACAATTCTTCGAATCTGGCCGCGTATTCTTCCACAGTCATGGAACCCTGTTTCAACTCCATAAACTCCAATTCCTTCCGACTCCTTACTGTGTCGGGGAAGTACTTCTCTAAGAAGCATGTCTTGAAATTGTTCCAGGTCAGCTGAGTGTCGTCGTCAGGAAATCGGTTTCTGGCTATCTTCCACCAGTTCTCTGCCTCGTCTCGCAGCATATACACTGCATATTCTACCTTCTGGGCCTCGGTGCAGCGAAGACCCCCAAAAATCCTTTCCAGCTCTTGAGTCCATTTAAAAGCTGCCTCCGGGTTACGTTCTCCTTGAAATTCACTCGGCTTCCTTTTCAGGAAGCGGTCCAGCACTTGGCCGTCCTCAGCTCGAGGCTGGCCCTGCCTCTCAAACACGTCTGCAAAGCGTTGGAATGCTATGGCTATAGCCTCTATGCTTTGGCGATACGTCATTCCCTTATCCTGAAATTAACACCCCTTCAAGGATAAGTATACCAAGTCACTTACTACCGATCGTATCTCAGCCTAATATTCAGTAACTTAGCACATTATGCCATTCTTATATGTTACACAATCAGTCGGACCAGGAGGAACAACCTCCTATCCACAAATCAATATCACAGTATCAATCAGGTTCAACAATATCACAATAATGATGACCATTCGATCATAATACACACAACCGCCCACACTCGGCAAGCATACCTTGGCCTTGGACCTTTCGATCTGCTCTGATACCAAAATGTAACACCCTAATTTTTAATTAAATAAATTAAACCAACAGGGAAATTTTTTTCCAAATTCGAAAGTTAATACACCGCACAAAATCTGCTTGAATAATAAAACCGGGCGCAACGAGGAAAAGGAGGAAAAAAAGACAAGGAAAATGGGCAAATGCACAGCGAAAGGGGAAGCGCTTAAGTGAAACTACACTCGGCATCCTGTCACTCCACTCGATATTTTCCCCACTCGGATTTCATGCGTATGGTTCGCTCGGGAAGGTCCACTACTTAATTCACTCAGTTTGACCCTAATACATACTAGTTTCATCCAGACAGCCCATCACACTCCGTGGCTTCACTCGATCGGATTATGTATATATATATTGGCAACCCGAAAATGATCCCCAAAGCCGCTCACTCAGAATCCATGAAGACTTCTCACTCGGAATAACTTTCATGCCCATCACGCCACTCGGGACATTTCACTCACTTTTCACTCGGGGACCATAATAATATTTCCTACTCTAATTTTCCCACTAAGTCAAGGCGCGCTCGGGTTCTCTAGCTACTTACTAATTTATTACTATGGGCCCACTTAGAGTCTTAGGTGTCGTTCCCTAGTCGGTGAACTCTCACTCGACGGACTCTCAATCGAAAATCGTTGATTAATCTTCACTCGGGAAAATCTCACAGATATCACTTAAAGAATTCAAACCAATTCCCGCTCCAGGCTATATGACCTCACCCACTCGGTGTTATCCGACTCCTCATTACTCGGAATATCTCCCTATCTCGCTTTCCCCAACAATAACTTAGCTCCGCTTCTACCCATAGTTACACCGACCTCATACGCTCGGAAAGTATACCTGTACACCCATATTTATCACTCGAACATCACTCATAGCGTAGGATAAACACATAATATATATATAAGGATGTATTTAAATAATTACAAATGCATCATCATGTTCTCTCTACCCAAGAGGTTCAAGTTCTAATGTAAGGGACTAAAACCAAAATACGAGCCGGCCAAGGCTTAACAATACCTTATATACAGTATATACATATACACATATATTCAACAGCGCTCGGATGCTTCGCTCTGCACTCAGCTCCTCCTTCATCCTTCATTCCGAGAGATATTCACTGAAAAATGTATCCACAGTAGGGGTGAGCTTTTACATATAAAATGACAGTCAATGACTCGGTATCAGTGTCAGTATGCACACTTACGTTCACTCGGTCGCATTCAGATTAAACTAAGGCCACGCAAATTAGAATAATATCAATAACTACACTTACATACATACTACATAAAGTTCATCCTTATTCACACATACACATGCATCCGCACACTCGGAATTCATTCATAACACCCAACACATGCCACGTGTACTATCCTAATCAACGTCATATCTACAAGCATGCCTGTGGATCCGACTTAAGTAATGACTTTCAGTTACAGTTTCCCCCTTACTGGCCGCTCGTCCATCAGCTCTTCTCGCGTGGTACCGGCCTCCCATTGATGTCTCGAGACTCATCTCTAGCTCCCATGGCTACCACGAGCTCTCACAGGATCTAGCCAAGGTCTGTAGCTGGAAGCCATTCCTTCGGGGCTCTTGACCTTCCACGGGTCACCCTATTCCTACACGTGCAACTTATGCGTTTTACCAGCAAGCATCGTTACTCAACCGATGCCTTCTTCGTAACCACCAAGGTAGAAACCGATTCAATATAGTCCCTATATTTACTTTGTCAATCACACCAGCATGCACAACAATCAACAGTTTAGAGTAATAACATCGGACGAATCAGCTAACAGCCACACATTCATGTCTCATGGTATTAACAGTAATAGAACCGTGCATCACACTCGTCTATATCAGAAAGGCCAACAGACTACATTACCACCATCTTGATTGCATGCAAATATCGTATAACTATTAACAAGATACTACTATCATACACACGGAGTCCAAGATCAATAATCATGCATAATACACAGTCGTCACAGACACATACACACACTTAAGGCAGTACATTCATCCGGTACCGTTCGTGGACCATGCATTTGACATGCAAGCGCCCTCTACCTACTGAAGGAACTCAAGAAGCTCTTCTGCTCTCCGACGTTTGGTCTGACGCCCTTTCTGACTCGTCCAGTCCCCCTTCACACCGTCGTACCCTACAATCAGCTAGGGGATGGGGAGTTGTTCTTCCTCTGCTTTAGTGATCGTCCTTCACCAGTCGGAGGGGCTATGACCTTTCTCCAGTACCGTCGTCGTGATCCCTAGAGACGAAGAATAAAAATAGGGGAAGAAAAGAGGACGAAGACGAAGAAGAAGAAAAGAGAGGACGAAGCAGTAAGGAAGAATGAATATCACGGTGATACAGGGTATATGTATATGCATGCGAAGAGAAGGAAATGGGATGGGAAAACGTGAATCGTAGTCCACTCACGTGACTCACCAATCACAAGCAGCCATCTTTTACCAACTAAATTAATTTGTCATTATTCCTTAAATTAAATTGATTATAATTAACAATTATCTTCCCACTTTGAAATCAAGGTCTTAATGGTTTATTTCATTCGGTATTTAACTTCAAAATTAGGATGTTACAGAGAAGATGCCAGTTTATGCAAAATTTATGAAGAAATTACTTTCTAAAAGGAAGAAATTCTCATAGGAGACTGTTAAATTAGAAGTAGGGTGTAGTGCTATCATTCAAAAAGCTTTGCCATAGAAAACTAAAGATCCAGGTAGTTTCACTATTCTAGTTACTATTGGTTCATTACCAGTAGGTAAAGCTTTGTTGGATCTTGGTGCTAGTATTAATTTGATGTCATTGTCTATGTTGAATAGAATTAGAGATTTAGAGGTTAGACCCACTAGAATGACATTATAATTGGCCGACAGGTCGATGAAATTTCCATATGGTGTGGCAGAAGACGTTTTGGTCAGGGTAGACAAGTTTGTATTCCCTGTAGATTTTATGGTGATGGACATTAACGAAGATTCTGAAGTGCCCTTAATTTTTGAAGACCATTTATGAAGACAGCTAAAGTTATTATTGATGTCATTGATAGAAAGATGAAAGTGAGAGTGCATGATGATGAGGTGAACTTTGATGTTTTTTAAGCTATAAAATATCCCTCAGACAAACAGTGTTGCTTTAGGATTGATGTAGAAGATGAGGTAAGAGGATCAAGATGACTACTTCTACTTTGCTGGAAAAAGTTTTAAATTGCGCAGTAAATGAGCTTAGTGAGGATGATGTCGAAGATATGGAGGAAATCCTTAAGGATTTTGATGCAACTAAATCCATTCCACCACATAAAGAGTTCATGGAAGAGTTACCAACCAAAGGTGAAATGGAAGTGCAGAAGATGAAGTTGAAAGTCTTACCATCTCATTTGAAGTATGTGTTTTTGGATGAATCAGGTCAGAAGCCATTAATGATTAGTAATAACCTTTTTGCATTGTAAGAAAAGCAATTAATTGAAGTACTTAAATGGAATGTTGGTGCAATAGGATGGACTTTAGAGGATCTTAAGGGAATCAGCCCTTCCTACTAAATGCATAGGATCTTTATGGAGCAAGAGTACAAACCGGTAGTACAACCGTAAAGGCGTTCAAATCCGACCAAGAAGGAAACGTTTAAAAAAGAGGTGATAAAGCTTTTAGAGACAGGGATGATTTATCCAATATCTGATAGTGCTTGGGTAAGTCCAGTGCTGGTAGTACCTAAGAAATGAGGTATGAAGGTAATCCCGAATGAGAAGAATGCATTGATTCTAACCAGAACAATTACCGGATTGAGAATGTGTATTGATTATAGGAAGCTTAACCAGGCTACCAGAAAAGACCATTTTCCATTGCCATTTATGGATCAAATGTTGGAGAGATTGATGGGTCAAGCTTATTATTGCTTTTTAGATGGCTATTCTGGTTATAATCAAATAGCAGTTGCCCTAGAGGACTAAGAGAAAACAACTTTCACTTCTCCCTTTGGTGTCTTTGCTTATCAAAAAATGCCATTTGGACTTTGTAATGTCCCAGCCATATTCCAAAAATGTATGTTTGCTATTTTTGTAGATTTGGTAGAAAAGTGCATTGAGGTTTTTATGGATGACTTTTCGGTGTTCGGTTCATCATTTGATCATTGTTTAGATAACCTGGATACTGTTCTCAAGAGATATGCACTAATCTGGTTTTGAATTGGGAAAAATGCCATTTCATGGTCATAGAAGGGATGGTCCTATGTCACAAGATTTCCAACAGAGGTATTGAGGTGGACAAACCAAAAGTAGAAGTGATTGAGAAACTTCCTCCACCAATAAATGTCAAAGGAATCCGTAGTTTTCTTGGCCATGCAGGATTCTACAGGAGATTCATAAAGGACTTCTCAAAAATTGCCAAACCATTGAGTAACTTATTGAATAAAGACATTCCTTTTCACTTTGATGATAATTATTTGACTGCTTTTGAACTATTGAAGGTAAAGGTAGTCTCAGCCCCCTATCATGGTCACTCCAGACTGGAAACTTGATTTTGAATTAATGTGTGATGCAAGCGACTATGCAATAGGAGCAATGCTAGGACAGAAGAAATCTAAAATTTTTCATGTTATAACTATGTTTATAAGGTTCTAAATGAAGCACAAATAAATTATGCTACGACAGAAAAAGAAATTTTAACAATGGTGTATGGTTTGGAAAAATTTAAATCATATTTGATTGACTCTACTATTATTGTATACACTGATCATGCAGCTCTTAAATATCTTTTGAATAAACCTGACTTGAAGCCTAGATTGCTTCGTTAGATTCTGTTGTTAGAGGAATTTGATTTGATTATCAAGGGCAAGAAGGGCAGTGATAATTACATTGTTGATCATCTTTCTAGACTCACGAATAAAGCTGTTACAGATACTCAATAAGAGGTGGATGAAGAATTTCCAGATGAGAAGTTGTTACTAATTCAAGAAAGCCATGGTTTATAGACATAGCAAATTACAAAGCAGCAGGGGTTACTCCAGAAGATTTCAGTTGGCAACAAAAGAAAAAAAATTTAAAGGAGGCATAAAAATTTGTATGGGATGATCCATATCTATTCAAAATTAGATCAGATAATTTGTTAAAAAATGTGTCTCACAAGAGGAGGTTAAGAGTGTACTATGGCATTGTCAAAATTGTGCATATAGAGGACATTTTAACGGAGAAAGGACTGCAGCCAAAGTCCTTTAGTCTGGATTTTATTGGCCTTCCTTATTCAAAGATGCTCATTCTCATGTTCAACAGTGTGATAGTTGTTAGAGATCAGGCAGTATTACAAAGAGAAATGAGACACCTTTGAATTCAATTCTGAAAGTTGATGTATTTGATTATTAGGGTATTGATTTTGTAGGACCACTGCTAGTATCATTTGCTAATGAGTTCATTTTGGTTGTTGTAAATTATGTCTCCAAATAGGTAGAAGCAGTTGCTAGTCCCTAGGCTGATGCCAATACAATAATCAATTTTTTAAAGAGAAACATCTTTTGTAGATTTGGTACTCCTCGAGTGCTAATTAGTTATGTCGGTTCACATTTTTGTAATGTTTAATTGTAAAAATGCTTGGAACATTATGGGGTCTGACATAAGATAATTGCTCCTTACCACCCATAGGAAAATGGACAGGCAGAAGTTTCAAATCAGGAGATTAAGCGCATTTTAGAGAAAACTGTTTCACAGAGCAGGAAAGATTGGTCGTAAAAGCTTGATGAAGCTTTGTGAGCTTACATAACTGCCTATAAGGCTCCTACAGGACTTTCCCCATATCAATTGGTTTTCGGTAAAAGTTTCCATCTACCAATAGAATTAGAACATAAGGCATATTGGGCAATAAAATTACTCAATTTTGATTTTAAAGCTGCTGGTGACAAGAGGAAGCTACAGATTCATGAGTTGGAAGAATAGAGACTTAATACTTATCAGTCTTCCAAAATATACAAGGAAAAGATGAAGTTATACCATGACAAAAAGATTCTTAAAAATGACTTTTATCTTGGTTAATTTGTGTTGTTATTCAATTCCAGGTTAAAGCCTTTTCCGGGTAAATTGAAGTCCAAATAGTAAGGACCTTTTGTTATCCATGTCGTGAAACCATATAGAGCTGTGGAATTACAGGACCCAGAATCAAGGAGGACTTGGGTAGTCAATGGACAAAGATTGGAGCCATGTTTGGAAGGAGGGGTGGAAAGACTTATCACCTCACCCATCTTCAAGACCCTTGAAAGTATATCAGGGGTTGAGCTAACGATGTAAAACAAGTGCTCGTTGGGGGGCAACCCAATATTCTGACTCTATCTTTTATTTGCAATTTAAGTTTGAGTTGTGAACTTTTGAATTGTGTTTTATGGTGTTTTAATGTTGTGTGTTTTAAGCATTGAGAGTGTTTTATCCCTTATGTGGCATGGTGGTTGAAATTTTGAGGAAGTAACCATATTGAGTATGGAAATCATGTACAATAATGGAGAGGTTAACATGATGCATGCCAAAGAATGAATTATGAGCATTGTAATTTACTGATAGTTTCCAAGAGAATGTAGTTTGATGATTATGATTGAAAGGGAAGAAATGAGATATAGGTTTATAGATGTTTTGAATGATAATGCATGCTCAAAGGGGATAATTATGGATTGATCTATGAATCTGGATGATGAATGAGGTTAAATTTTTTTTATTATGGTATCTTTGTGTGTAATTTAGGAGAAGCAATGATTGGTGCTTGAAAAAGGAGGTTTCTAAAAAAATTAGTATTCTTGCTCAAGCGAGAATAGCAGACAGAGGTATAAATGCTCATAATGCTCTGTCTGTCAAATTTGCTCAAGCGACAAGATTTCTGCTCAAGCGAGAGAATGCCAAATAGTTTCTGTGAATTTTTCACTCAAGCGAAGATATTCCCGCTTAAGCGACAAAAGTGTTATTTGTTTCTGTAACATTTTCGCTCAAGCAAAAGCAGGGCCGCTTGAGCAAAAAAGGATTTAATTGTATCAGGGGGGTATCAGTGTCAATCTCGCTTAAGTGAATCACACTTCGCCCAAGCGAGAACCATGGGGGAATCAGCTATGGGATTTTAAATTTCTTTCGCCCAGGTGAAAGCACACTCGCTTAAGCGAGAAATTCTATTTTGGATTCTGGAAGAATTTCGCTTAGGCGAATGAGCACTTGCTTAAGCAAATCCAAGCAGGGGGCATTCTAGAAGATTTTCGCTTAAGTGAGTCAGGATTCGCTTGAGCAAAATAGGGCAATTTTGATTCTGGAGAATTTTTACTTAAGCGGGACATATCTTGCTTGAGCGAAATCATTTAACTTTACCTCTGTTCAATTCTCGCTTAAGCGAGACACTTATCGCTTAAGCGAATGCGCGTAATGTCAGTTTTAAAAGAGGTTTTAAAGGGCTAATTGGAAGTTACATGTTTCATTCCCTCTTCCACACATTTTGCTCTCCCTTTTTCACTCATTCCATCTTCTGTGCATTATAGGTATTTTGTTGGTGTATCCCCTCTAGGACTTTATTGTGCTTTCTTCCCTTTGTTGATTTCACAAACAAGTAAGTCCTTTTACTTCTTCACATAATATGTATGCATGCAATAGGCCCTATCAAGTGGTTTTCTTTTCTTTTGAACTTCTTGATAATATGATAGTTCTTGAGTAACTTGCCATGGTATTGAAAAATGTAGTGTAGAACTGATTATTCTCATTTCTAGTTGTGCTCTTTGATGGAGTGTGCTTTTGTTGATTAAGAATGTAGTATGCAAATGCATTCTTTGTAGGGAACTATCATGATGTTTACCACCTATTTGTTAAAAGTCCCGAGTGCTCAAAACAACTTCAAACCTTTTATTTCATAGGGTGTTTATCATATGTTCTTGATTCACTATAACCTCTTTGAAATATTAAGTTGTGTTAAGTTTTTTTAGGTGTTTCGTGTCATTGTAAAATTAACGTTGTCCTTGCGCTCATAACTATAATACATCAGATTTGCATTGGTGGTCAACGATAATGGAGGCTTTTAATTTATTTTGCAGGATGGCTCGAACAAACCAAGCCGTAAAGGCGTTCAAATCTGACCAAGAAGGAAATGTTTAAAAAAGAGGTGATAAAGCTTTTAGAGACAGGGATAATTTATACAATATCTGATAGTGCTTGGGTAAGTCTAGTGTAGGTGATACCCAAGAAAGGAGGTATGACAGTAATCCCAAATGAGAAGAATGAATTGATTCTAGCCAAAATAATTACCAGATGGAGAATGTGTATTGATTATAGGAAGCTCAACCAGGCTACCAAAAAAGACCATTTTCCATTAGCATTTATGGATCAAATGCTGGAGAGATTGATGGGTCAAGCTTATTATTGCTTTTTAGATGGCTATTCTAGTTGTAATCAAATAGCAGTTGCCTTAGAGGACTAAGAGAAAACAACTTTCACTTGTCCCTTTGGTGTCTTTGCTTACCGGAAAATACCATCAGGAGAAGGGTGCTGAGAGATCGTAATTGGTTAACGTTAACAAATCCTCGTCCTCAGTATGATCCAGACATTGTACGAGAGTTTTATGCAAATGTTTGGCCAAAGGACAACTTTGGTGACTATAGGACTTATGTGAGAGGTGTTTCAATTTCGTACAGGCAGGAGTCTATTAATGAGCACTTAGGTGATCCATTGAAACCAGAGCAAGCAGCAAATTGGTTATTGGCAAATGTAACTCCCAGTGGTCATGTGTCTGATCTGACTTATCAAAGATGCCAGCTTTTGAAGTGTATTTTGGACCCGTATTCACGTGTAGATATAGCTCGTATCATTCAGGATAAGATTCATAAATTTAATAGGATGGAAATGAAGACCTCAGCAATAGCACAGAAAGTGAAGGGGAGTTTGGGATTTTCAGTCCTCATTACCGGATTGTGTGCTGCACATGTGTTGCAGTCAACCCTGTAACGCCATGGCCTCTTTTTAGGAATGAACGACTCTCCCCATAGACCAACACGAGACCTTTCCAGTGTGCTTAGTCCTCAATCACACACTTCCCGAGAACTTCCCAGGAGGTCACCCATCCCAGAATTATTCCAAGTTAAGCACGCTTAACTTTGGAGTCCTTAAGTGATAGGCAACTGAAAAGGCTAATGCATTTGTTGGTATAGGTAGTTTGAATTCATTTTTTTAAGCTATCATCGACTATATAGTCTCATACCTATACAGTCTTTGGATCTCTCTCATTCTGGTATGTATTTGGTTCATTCATGTGTCTCTCTCACTGGAAGCCTGCTAGGAGCCGCTCCTTGTCCGTGCCTAGGCACCGACGATCACTCCCCGCCCTCAACAGCGACCGGGATATCACAAACCCCACCCGACCCATACGCCCTTCTATTGACCGTCGCTTCATTTTACAGTATTGCACACCTCCAGCACCAACACCGGCGGATGCACCACCACCACCATTAGTTCAGAAACCAGCACCTCCACATACCACCATTGATCCCACTGCTTCCCAGCTTTCAACTTCTATGGAGACTCGCATTCTAGAGTCTCTTGCTCAGATGCAGATACATCAACAGCACCTGCTACTACCCATAGAGGCATCCTTCATATTCATCATAGGCTTTATTCGAGTGTTTCATCAAGACGACATAATCCATGGATGACTCCAGATGACTTCTCTACTTATCTTGCTTGGCCTGGAGACCAGCCTCTTTTCCAGGGGAGGTGCAACCTCGGGACCGTCTGGAGGACAGCAGGACTACCAGCCTGCGTTTGGTACAGGCATATTTGAGGAGGGTGGAGCCTCAGGAGTAGGTGAGGAGCTTCATAATGAGGAATTTATGGAGCAGTTGGATAGGATTGTAAGAGGCGGTTGACACTCTCATTGGGTTTACTAGTTTACGTTTATGCTTTTTGTTTTTGCATTTTATAATCCTTTTAGACACTATGGTTTATTTTCTGTTCTGCTTGCTTATGACTAGTTGATGTATTTTGGTATTTTCACAGTACGCGTTGATATTTATAGGATATATGGCAGTTTGACATTTTGGATTGTCACTGTTTATACTATTTTTTTGAAATGTCGCAAAGTGATTAGGAGCATGATATATTTATAGGTTTTTAATCAACTTAGTAATATCTAAGAAGTATAATATTTTGATCAAGTAACCAATATAGTTTAGTTATGAATAAATTATGACAATTAATTAAGAATAAGCATACAACCGGATAATCTTTTTGAAAAATAAATTACCATGGTGGAAAATGAGCAAGAAGTTTGCTTGATCATTGAATTTTGTTTCTGTTTTGATTAAGGAATTAAGCCACTTTAGCCAGGTGATTATCAATTGAATCCAATCTATGTTAAGAGAGTAATTATCAAGCCTTTTTAGCCAGGTGATTAAGGAATCAAGTCTTTTTGATCAAGGAATCATTGCTTGATCGTTGAATCCAATCTACGTTAAGAGAGTAATTATCAATTCATGTGTGATCCTTATTGCCTGGTTTTCTTATACTTTGCATCTTTATAACCAGCATGGAAATGATTAAGGCGCTTTTGTTAGAATTAGTAAAAGCCAGAGCCAAATAGCCAACCCTTAGATGTAATTATTCCCTTTTGTTCTTAACCCCTTTAAGCTGAAATTGTTATTCTTGTTACCTAAATCAGTAAACTAGTATGAAATCTAGTTTAATCTGTACCCTTAATGTATGCTTAAGAAAAAGAGCATAGGTACAAGATACAAGTTCAATGAATGTATTATTGGCTAATTGGCTAAGAATAAAGAATACTTGGGGATTAAGAGTAAAGATGAAAAGAAAAAGGAGAATTCCTCAATATTCTCAAATGTAATGAAATAAGAGGAATAAGGAATTTAAAGACAAAAAAAGAAAGGAAAGCTGAGAAATTAGCTGTGAAACAAAGATGTTATACGGTAACTATACTCTTTTTCCTAGCATGCAATTTGATTATCTAGAAAAACCAAAGATTCTTGTATATCCTTGCCCCATTACAACCTTTTTGAAGACCTTAAGATTCATGTTGTTTGTTTTGATAGCAAAATAATGAGAAATGAAAGTCAATTTTGATTCACGCATGATTGATGATTATGAGAATGAAGTACTTACCTGTGAGCATAAAAGGATTCTTGGTCTTAATAGTTTCAAGTTGCTTTGCTCAGTTTACAGATTGTTTAATTCATATTTGATCTGATTCAGCTAATTAAGATACCATGTAATGGAAAATTTAAATATATGTGAAGGTTGTTTGTTATCCTGATTAGTCGAGTAATTTGGATTAACTGACTATCATTATGCTGCTTGAATGGTTTTGCTTGAGGACAAGCAAGATTTAGGTTGGGGAGAGTTTGATAAATGTCCAATAGTGTATAAATTTCATTGAGAATTGAACAGAAATATGGATACTTTTTGAATACTTAATGTTAATTAGGTGTAGAAATGATAAGAAATTAAAAATCTTTTTCTCAACTTTGTTTTGTGCTTAATAAGAGCTTTATAGTTATATTTTTCTCTTTGCATGAAGGAGTTTTGGGAAATTGGATGAAGGATTAGCAATTGGAAGCAAAAACAAGCATTTTGAAGAATCTCGCTTGAGCGAGATCCATATCCGCTTAAGTGAGACCTTCGCTCAAGCGTGGGATTTATCGCTTGAGCGAGGAAGGACACAAAGAAAAAAAGAAAGAAAACAAGAGACTTAGAAACCCTAGCTCTTGGAAGTCATTGTTAGCAAGTTTATAGCTTTTTCTTCTTCTCTTTCTCTAAGAAGATGATTGTAATGGCCAACATGAGTGGCTAATCCTTTCATTTGGGATTGGATGTAATGAATCTCTTCTTCCATACATTGGCTCTACTTTGATATATATGGTAACTATTCTATTGGTTTTAGTATTTCATTCCATTACTCTTGCTAGATTCTATTGGATAAATAGAGTCTTAATCTAGTTTTCTTAAGTTATGGGAACATGGTTTTGAAAACTGATCTGAATGAGGTACTCAATATGCTCTGATGGTTAGGAATAACTTGACATATTGAACGCAGAAAATAAACATACTTGAAGCTGGAAAACTTCTTAAAATTAATGTGGAATCATGGTTTTAAAGGTTTTCTTAGGATTTCGGAGTCGAGGAATCGAAGCGAATGATTTATGAATCGTTGCGTAAACATCAATAGAATATAAACCATTATTATCATTGTATCTAATGCTATGAAAGGTAAGATGAACAAAATCTGATCCCATTTTCCTTATATTTAGATTCTCTTCTAGCATTCATACTTTTTATGTATGCCTTAGTCGATTGTGGTTACTTGCATTCATACTTTTTATGTATGCCTTAGTCGATTGTGGTTACTTAAACTCAATATGAAAATGAATCATTGTTTTTCTAGATTTATTTGAACTAAGTATTCAAGTTTCTAGTCTCTGAGTGGAACGACACTTAAATATATTACAACTAAAGTGGTTAAACTTGCCACACCAAAGTCCCATTGCGAAAAAAATTACCATTGACGTATTCTAACTTGTACATCTCTAACTCTTCTATCAAATTACTTCAGATGGTATGTCATGCATCTTCCTAAAGACCAAGACAGACAACTATTTCTCAAAAACCATAATTTCCATCGGATCTTACATCTTGCACCTGTAGGATATAAGGATGAAATATAGTCAAAAATTGACGAATATATGGATGAGAAGAATACCGTTGGTTTAAGTAGTAACTATGTGTAGCTTTTTCGAGAAACTGTGAATCATTTCGGTCAATGAATTTTGATACAGGTGAACAACTATGTAGATGAGGTTCTTTACCGATAGATCAATACAACTGTTTTTGAAAATTTTACCTTTAAATGAGGGACACTCACAAGTAGTAGTTTGAATTTTTGGTTTACAAACTAATGTTGTCAATGGCATAATTATCTCCGTAAACTTCCTTTCCACTTCTAGGTTGTTTATTGAAATAGGAATTAAACATTTATAACTCAATATCACAACTAAAATCGTCTTTTTTAAGGGATGTTCATGGTGAAAGGTCAAACTTCCTCCAAAACTTGTCGACTACATCAAGTGAAATAGATTGACCTTTGTTGAAATATTTTACCTGCTCATGTACACATGGCAACCCATGACTAATACGAAGTACACATCCATAATTTTCAAAAAAAAGAAAATCCAGTTGTCTTAGATTGTAATATCCCAGGTTTTTAATTAATTATAAATTCCAGATTAAGGTGATGGTTTTGTTAATTTAAGGGTGGATTAAGGTTAATTGCCAATTGGGCAAATTATTGAGTGATAATAATTTTAATAATAATAATAATATATGCCTTTGGTGGTTAATGGGCCGGTTCTCTCCTTCTCTCTCTTTCTTGGTCCACGTGGAGTGTATTAAATGCTGGAGGGGGGTAATGATTAAAAAGGACTAGCATTAAATGCAGATGGGATTGCATTAATGAGGATGGAATGTTGATTAAAATGGGAGCAGACGCTGGCTGCATGGAGATAAGTCTTCAGCTTCACGTTTTCTCTCCTCATCCTCTCCATTTTGCTTGGTGTATGTTCTTATGAGTGAGAGAAATGCTCTCCCTTCTCTCTAAAAACTCTCTGGAGACTCTTATTCTCCTTCGTCTCCATCTTCTTCTTCCTCAAATCAACGCTGTGTTGAGCCGAGTGGAGCTGCATGGTGATGGTGAACAGCATGGCTGTGTGTAACCGTGTGGGACAGCGTGGTGCTGTGTTTTGGAGGCTGAGTTCAGGTCCCTCCTCTGTTCCCCGGTGTTTCTCCTTCTTGCTGGTCCTTCTTCTTCTTCTCTTCTTCATCTTCGTTGAAGGGGCTGTTTGTGGCTCGGTTGGGAGCCTGCAGCTGCGTGTGGGTGCCTCGGTTGTGGAAGATGACCCACTTTTTTTGAGGCTGTGTTGTTGTATGGATGAAGAGATGGATGGTACATGGAGGTTTGGCTGTCCTCCACTGTTTGTGAGGACTAGCTCTCGGTGCGACTCGAGTGTGGGACAGCTTTGGGTTGAGCCTTGGTGGCTATGTTGCTTGTGTGGAGACAGAGCTGGTTCTCCATGATTGAGAGCAGAGTGGAGCTTGTAGTGTGATGGCTCGAAGGCTTGAGTGGAGCGGAGTTTAGGACCTCTACTGGGCCGAGTGAGGTCTGTGGTGCCTTGGAAACTTCGCATGGTGTGCTTGGTAGCTAATCTGCTTCGAGAGGAAGCAGTGGCTGGTTCTCCAAGGCTGAGGATGTTGCTGGGACGAGTGGAAGCCATGATGGCTCTTCTCACTACTGGAAAGCCGAGCAGAGTGCTGCTGTGGCTGGGCCGAGTGTCCATGTGACTCTTAGAAGCTTCATCCAGGTAAGGGGAGCTATTGCATCTTAAGTGTATAGTTTATGGACGGACTTCCGGGTGACTTTATTGCATTGTGTTATGTTTTGTTGGATGTTGTACGTTGTTAAGTTGAACCCAGATTGTTGTTTGTTATTTAAATGGTGCATGATTATCCGTCCAAGAAATGCATGATGATATTGTGATAATGATTATATTATGATGCTTGAGATGCATGTATGTTGATGTTGAGTGCATGTGTGATCCTCTATTTGTCCCTGGATGTGTTGTACATTGAATGCATGTGAGTGTTATCGATGTATATGCGTATGCTGAATGCATGAATGGGGACTGTTATGATGAATGCCGAATGGGCTTTATAGAGGAAAGCATGAAATGCTTACTGGAAAGGATAAATCCGAGTGAATATAGGATGATCTGAGTGAATGGCATAGTGATTGCCGAGTGAATGGCATAGTGATTGCCGAGTGAATGGTATGGTGATTGCCGAGTGGATGGCATAGGATTGCCGAGTGGATGTGGTATAAGCCGAGTCATCTGATTGTTGTTGAATTGCCGAGTGCACATGATGTTGAACGCAGATTTCCGAGTGGGCAATCGAATGAATATGAGTTGAATTATATGCATACGTGTTATTGAGTTATTAAATATGAACACCTTGTGGGGTGCCACAAGGGTATAATCCCGAGTGAAGAGGACGGGGTCCTAATGTTGAATGTGATAAAAGACCTCGAGTTGGACTCGGGGCAGTGCCTGGGGCACTAAGCGTGAAATGAGACGCTTGATGAAATGCCGAGTGCATTGGCGTGGGACGCCGAGTGAATGAAACCATATGCATCCGATTCGCCACTGGAATGCGTTGGACTTCTATTATCGATCGGCAATTAGATGATGAAATATATGGAAATGTGATTAAGTCCTGGAGCTGGGCTCAGGCACACTCCTTGAGCAAGGCTCGGAGTCGAATGAAATCCGAGTGGATCAGTATACTTGTCATTGAGTGAATTGAGCTTTATAGCTGAGTGAAATGGGTGAAATCCCGATCAGAAGATGTTTGTGATTGCTCATATTGAATGGCAGTATATGTTGATTGATTGATAATGTCTATATTTAATTGTATTATGGATTCTATGATTAATCCGAGCCAATATCTGTCATTTAATATGTAATGCTCACCCCTACACCATTTTTTAATGTATGCAGGTCGGTTTGGATGATGTGGTGGTCTTAAACCCGAGTGTTGGGTGTTTATTGATGTGGTTGTGTACATAATGTAATGTACCGAGTACATTTGATGTACTAAAGCCTTGGCCGGCTCATGTAACTCGTTGTATAATGAATACAAGTTTATATTGGAATCTGAGTTATAGAATCTGAGTGTATGCCTATGCTATATATATTTTTACATGGGCTGTATGTATTGGACGGCTAGGACTTGATGTTGAAAGAATAATGACAAGTTGATTGAATAACCCGAGTGCATCTTAGTATATATATATATATATATATATATATACTTCGAGTGATGGTATTATATGCATACCGACTGAATGTGTTGGTGAATGGAAAGTATAAAGATAATAAGTATCCGAGTGTATGCGCATGTGTATATACATATATGTTATGTTGATAACATAGTTGTGATTCGGTGGAAGTGTATTGCTGTAGCGGTAGTCGGACTTGGAATTAGAGAATATGTCTATACAAGTGATTTATGTTGATTTGATGCTTCCTACTGACTAGGAAATGATGTTGTATGAATGATTAGTGTGTAAGCTTGAATGATTTCCGAGTGGAAACTGGAGGTGAACCCCGAGTGGGAAATAACTTGAATATTCCGAGTGGAACCCGAATGAATCTCTTCCGAGGAAAGATCTGTTGTAATGACTTAGATTGAATATATTCTAAGGGTATGAACTATAAATGTATTCCGGGTGAATATGGGAACCTATTCCGAGTGAATAGGGTAATATGTATTCTGAGTGTGTAAGAGTGGAATGAGTCTGAGTGAACTACTTGGGTAATTCCTCTGAGTGTTGAGGGGTTCGGATCATTCTGAGTGGAATTAATTTTATAGGATATTTCTGAGTAATGAGTGGTTAAGGTACTATCCGAGAGGGAATAGGCATGAATGCCGAGTGTGTGGCCGAATGAGTATTGGTCGGAAATGATATTAGATACCGAGTGGAATACCACTCTGATGATGAGTTGGTTTATGAATGATAGGACCGAGTGATTTATGGCCGAGAGGAAGCCTATATGTATTCTTTGAGCGATAGAGTTCAAATATGTCGAGTGACTCGAGGTTGAATTTTGCCGAGTGAGGCAATTGTTGGGGTAGTTCCCGAGTGATTGGAAATCCCTTATACCGAGTGGACTAAGTCATTACCGAGTGAATGGATGTCTAGATACCGAGTGATGGGAATGCCGAGTGTGGCTTCTCGCTTCAGCGAATGAAGGCTTCGCTCCAGCGAGTGTGTGTTGTTGGAAGGCTTGGGGTCGGTTTCGCTTAAGCGAATGGTGGTTCGCCCGAGCGAGTTGCGCGGTCTCGCTCAAGCGGAGTCGGATCTCGCTTGAGCGAGTGGGCGCTGTATTGTGGGCTTCGCTCAGGCGCTGTTGTTCTCCCGCTGACTGCCTTTCTTGGTCGGTTTTTCATTGCCTTTGCCTTCCCTGTCTGTTTCTTCTTGGCCATGGGGCCAGCTCTCTTATCTTCATATAAGGGAGTGTTTTTATTATGGATCCAGGTTCTTTTCTAATTAATTCGAGAAAATTTTTCCCTAAAAATTAGGGTGTTACATTTTGGTATAAGAGCAGACCAAAAGGTCCATGGCCAAGGTTTGCTTACTGAGTGTAAGTGGTTATGTGCTGTATGACCGAGTGGTCATCATTTCTTGTGGTGTTTCTCAGCCTGAGTTGGCCGAGAGAGGATGTAATGGTAATGTTGAGTCAGTTGTGAGGAATTTAAATTGTGTAATTGCTTGTGCCATTTGTGAAGGATGTTTTATACCCTTGGCACATGAATCCTATATGGTATTTGACGTAATTGATTAGTTGTTGTCCCTATGTTGAAAATTTGAACATGATCATGAATGAATAAATGTGAAATCAGGTATATGTTAAATTGAGATTGTGTCTCGGTTTCTGAGGTGTGAAAACCGAGTGAATGATTAGTTGATGTTGGACCACTAGGTGGGGTAACCCAATTGATTGGACGTGATCAAGTATGATCGGAATATTATTGAAATGGATATATGAGAGTTTAGAAAACTGGGTGTGAAATTGATGAAATTGGATACCTGAGGATTTGGGTTAGACTCGGTCTTGTGGTTGAAAGCCGAGTGATTGGATGGTTGAATTATGACCCATAAGGTGTAGTAACCCGATCGGATTCTGTATGATCTTATACTGTTAGACCTTGTGGAACTAGTGATAGTTGAATGTTGTGAGGGTACTCGGTAACCCTTGTAATTCCGAGTCGGATAATCTGATTGATTGAGTCATGTTGTTGTATAACAAATTATTGAGGTTTGAAGTGTCTTAAGGTTAAAATCCGAGTACACCGTGGTACTGGATATGGTGATAATGGAAATAATATTATGATGATTATATATCCGACTGGCGGACTGTGTTTATGCTCAATGAAGAGAGTTACCAATGTAGAAACCTATTGTTATGATTGAAAATCATATTGAAAACCGAGTGGTATATCTAAGAGAATTTGATGAATTCCCTAGGCTTTAATTAATTGATGGCTAGTGATGAATGATGAATTGAGGGATTGATTGGCTGATTGACCATGATTTTGTGATGAGTAAGATTAAAGAAGGAATTTTTACTCGGTTTGGACTGGAAACCGATTGCCATTACGCCATTTTATGGTGAGTGTGGTTGGCATTTGATGATTACTACCATGAGATTTACACTAGAATAGGTGTATGGGCTGGATGTATGCTCTGTATGGGTCGGAAATCTATTGATAATATGCATTTTACTGTGATGATGATTGATGTTTGCCGACTGTTAGCATGTGATGCACCAGTGTTGGTGCGTAATAGTGGAAATATGTTGCTTATAGATCAGCATTATCCGAGTGACTTTGGTCGGTATGAGTGAAAAGATTGTGAGGATGCTGTTTCGGTATGACTCTACATGCCATAGGTATTGTGGCAGTGTGCATTTTGCATTGACTCTATGCAATTGTTGTGACCCTATAGGAATGAGGCATCATCCTATAAGTTGGATGCAACAGTTCATAGGTCGGGCAAGTGAGACTGTAGCTGCTTATGGGGATGGCTTGAGTCTATCGGACTGCTCCAAGCAAAGATGAGAGTGTGTTGAGTGTGCAGTAAATATTAGTGTATCAAAATGTGGATGGGTGAATGAGAGGAATATGATTCCGAGTGAAATAATTACTGAGTGAAATTATGATGTTCCGAATGAAATATCCTTAAGAGGGTGGAGCTCTTCTGAGGCGAAGTGAAGCCTGGATGTTGGTGTACTGCTCGATTTGGAATGTTTCCGAGCAGTGAATACCCGAGTGGGTGATTTCCGAGTCGGTTGTGACACTTTCGAGTGGAAGGTGTTAAGAGTGTGATGTCTCAGAATTTCTTGTGGTGTGATCGGCAAATCGTTTGAGAGGTGAAGTTGTGCCGATTGGAATTTGACTGATCGGTGAATGCTTGGAAAGCATTGATATGTAATCAATGTGTGGTAGGTAGTGTTATGCTGAGTGATTATTGTGACCGGTTCATGTTGAATTTCGGGGACGAAATTCCTTAAAGGTGGGGAGAGTGTAACATCCCAGATTTTTAATTAATTATAAATTCCAGATTAAGGTGATGGTTTTGTTAATTTAAGGGTGGATTAAGGTTAATTGCCAGTTGGGCAAATTATTGAGTGATAATAATTTTAATAATAATAATAATATATGCCTTTGGTGGTTAATGGGTCGAATCTCTCCTTCTCCCTCTTCCTTGGTCCACGTGGAGTGTATTAAATATTGGAGGGAGTAATGATTAAAAAGGACTAGCATTAAATGCAGATGGGATTGCATTAATGAGGATGAAATGTTGATTGAAATGGGAGCAGACGCTGGCTGCATGGAGATAAGTCTTCAGCTTCACGTTTTCTCTCCTCATCCTCTCCATTTTGCTTGGTGTATGTTCTTATGAGTGAGAGAAATACTCTCCCTTCTCTCTAAAAACTCTCTGGAGACTCTTCTTCTCCTTCGTCTCCTTCGTCTCCTTCATCTTCTTCTTCCTCAACTCAACGCTGTGTTGAGCCGAGTGGAGCTGCATGGTGATGGTGAACAGCGTGGCTGTGTGTAACTGTGTCAGACAACGTGGTGCTGTGTTTTGGAGGCTGAGTTTAGGTCCCTCCTCTGTTCCCTGGTGTTTCTCCTTCTTGCTGGTCCTTCTTCTTCTTCTCTTCTTCATCTTCGTTGAAGGGGCTGTTTATGGCTCGGTTGGGAGCCTGCAGCTGCGTGTGGGTGCCTCGGTTGTGGAAGATGACCCACTGTTTTTGAGGCTGTATTGTTGTGTGGATGAAGAGATAGATGGTGCATGGAGGTTTGGCTATCCTCCACTGTTTGTGAGGACTAGCTCTCGGTGCGGCTCGAGTGTGGGACAGCTTTGGGTTGAGCCTTGGTGGCTATGTTGCTCGTGTGGAGACAGAGCTGGTTCTCCATGATTGAGAGCAGAGTGGAGCTTGTAGTGTGATGGCTCGAAGGCTTGAGTAGAGCGGAGTTTAGGACCTCTACTAGGCCGAGTGAGGTCTGTGGTGCCTTGGAAGCTTGGCATGGTGTGCTTGGTAACTGATCTGCTTCGAGAGGAAGCAGTGGCTGGTTCTCCAAGGCTGAGGATGTTGCTGGGACGAGTGGAAGCCATGATGGCTCTTCTCACTGCTGGAAAGCCGAGCAGAGTGCTGCTGTGGCAGTGTCCATATGACTCTTAGAAGCTTCATCCAGGTAAGGGGAGATATTGCATCTTAAGTGTATAGTTTATGGACGGACTTCCGGGTGACTTTATTGCATTGTGTTATGTTTTGTTGGATGTTGTACGTTGTTAAGTTGAACCCGGATTGTTGTTTGTTATTTAAATGGTGCATGATTATCCATCCAAGAAATGCATGATGATATTGTGATAATGATTATATTATAATACTTGAGATGCATGTATGTTGATGTTGAGTGTATGTGTGATCCTTTATTTGTCCCTGGATGTGTTGTACATTGAATGCATGTGAGTGTTATCGATGTATATGCGTATGTTGAATGCATGAATGGGGACTGTTATGATGAATGCCGAATGGGCTTTATAGAGGAAAGCATGAAATGCTTACTGGAAAGGATAAATCCGAGTGAATATAGGATGATCCGAGTGAATGGCATAGTGATTGCCGAGTGAATGGCATAGTGATTGCCGAGTGAATGGTATGGTGATTGCCGAGTGGATGGCATAGGATTGCCGAGTGGATGTGGTATAAGCCGAGTCATCTGATTGTTGTTGAATTGCCGAGTGCACATGATGTTGAACGCAGATTTCCGAGTGGGCAATCGAATGAATATGAGTTGAATTATATGCATACGTGTTATTGAGTTATTGAATATAAACACCTTGTGGGGTGCCACAAGGGTATAATCCCGAGTGAAGAGGACGGGGTCCTAATGTTGAATGTGATGAAAGACCTCGAGTTGGACTCGGGGCAGTGCCTGGGGCACTAAGCGTGAAATGAGACGCTTGATGAAATGCCGAGTGCTTTGGCGTGGGACACCGAGGGAATGAAACCGTATGCATCTGATTCGCCACTGGAATGCGTTGGACTTCTATTACCGATCGACAATCAAATGATGAAATATGTGGAAATGTGATTAAGTCCTGGAGCTGGGCTCAGGCACACTCCTTGAGCAAGGCTCGGAGTCGAATGAAATCCGAGTGGATCAGTATACTTGTCATTGAGTGAATTGAGCTTTATAGCCGAGTGAAATGGGTGAAATCCCGATCAGAAGATGTTTGTGATTGCTCATATTGAATGGCAGTATATGTTGATTGATTGATGATGTCTATATTTAATTGTATTATGGATTCTATGATTAATCCGAGCCAATATCTGTCATTTAATATGTAATGCTTACCCCTACACCATTTTTTAGTGTATGCAGGTCGGTTTGGATGATGTGGTGGTCTTAAACCCGAGTGTTGGGTGTTTATTGATGTGGTTGTGTACATAATGTAATGTACCGAGTACATTTGATGTACTAAAGCCTTGGCCGGCTCATGTAACTCGTTGTATAAATACAAGTTTATATTGGAATCTGAGTTATAGAATCCGAGTGTATGCCTATGCTATATATGTTTTTACATGGGCTGTATGTATTGGACGGCTAGGACTTAATGTTGAAAGAATAATGACAAGTTGATTGAATAACCCGAGTGCATGTTAATATATATATATATATATATATATATATATATATACTTCGAGTGATGGTATTATATGCATACCGACTGAATGTGTTGGTGAATGGAAAGTATAAAGATAATAAGTATCCGAGTGTATGCGCATGTGTATATACATATATGCTATGTTGATAACATAGTTGTGATTCGGTGGAAGTGTATTGCTGTAGCGGTAGTCGGACTTGGAATTAGAGAATATGTCTATACAAGTGATTTATGTTGATTTGATGCTTCCTACTGACTAGGAAATGATGTTGTATGAATGATTAGTGTGTAAGCTTGAATGATTTCCGAGTGGAAACTGGAGGTGAACCCCGAGTGGGAAATAACTTGAATATTCCGAGTGGAACCCGAATGAATCTCTTCCGAGGAAAGATCTGTTGTAATGACTTAGATTGAATATATTCTAAGGGTATGAACTATAAATGTATTCCGGGTGAATATGGGAACCTATTCTGAGTGAATAGGGTAATATGTATTCTGAGTGTGTAAGAGTGGAATGAGTCTGAGTGAACTACTTGGGTAATTCCTCTGAGTGTTGAGGGGTTCGGATCATTCTGAGTGGAATTAATTTTATAGGATATTTCTGAGTAATGAGTGGTTAAGGTACTATCCGAGATAGAATAGGCATGAATGCCGAGTGTGTGGCCGAATGAGTATTGGTCGGCAATGATATTAGATACCGAGTGGAATACCACTCTGATGATGAGTTGGTTTATGAATGATAGGATCGAGTGATTTATGGCCGAGAGGAAGCCTATATGTATTCTCTGAGCGATAGAGTTCAAATATATCGAGTGACTCGAGGTTGAATTTTGCTGAGTGAGGCAATTGTTGGGGTAGTTCCCGAGTGATTGGAAATCCCTTATACCGAGTGGACTAAGTCATTACCGAGTGAATGGATGTCTAGATACCGAGTGATGGGAATGCCGAGTGTGGCTTCTCGCTTCAGCGAATGAAGGCTTCGCTCCAGCGAGTGTGTGTTGTTGGAAGGCTTGGGGTCGGTTTCGCTTAAGCGAATGGTGGTTCGCCCGAGCGAGTTGCACGGTCTCGCTCAAGCGGAGTCGGATCTCGCTTGAGCGAGTGGGCGCTGTATTGTGGGCTTCGCTCAGGCGCTGTTGTTCTCCTGCTGACTGCCTTTCTTGGTCGGCTTTTCATTGCCTTTGCCTTCCTTGTCTGTTTCTTCTTGGCCATGGGGCCAGCTCTCTTATCTTCATATAAGGGAGTGTTTCTATTATGGATCCAGGTTATTTTCTAATTAATTCGAGAAAATTTTTCCCTAAAAATTAGGGTGTTACATAGATCGCTCAAATTCCTTGTAGATTATATCAAGTGCATGAATTGAAACAAAGCCACATAATTCTCAATAGTGATGCTTATTGAATCGATGCCAAATGAGAATATTGCTTTATTCAAAACTTGTTGTGATAGATGTGACTTAAGATTGAACTAATTGTTGAATATAAGACAACGATGTCTCCAAATTTGATTGTGAAGACTATAAATATCATTTCAACATGGCATGCTGACTCTCCACTATATTAGTTGTATGATTTTCAAAGTTAAGAAATTTACGCCTTCAAACAGATACAAACATTTCTTATAAGGTGCCAACCAATCATTATTTAGATAGCTAAGTACACCTGAAAAATCAAAGAAACTTATTTCAATTCTTATGAATAATGATTCATAAATAAATTAATATTTTTAAATACACATTCAATAATACCTAGAAAGTCGAATAATGTTGCTTCAAGTTGTGCCAAATTAGACAAGTTTGCTTCATGAGTTTCATATTCAACCAATGTTGTCCATGCTTTGTAGAAAGAGTACCATGTTTTACATGACGCCATTAATGGCATGCACTTCTTCAAAATACTCCTGTAGATGTGTGTTCTATAGAGTAACCCTTTAGCTTCTAGAAAAATGTTGCTGCATGCTTTCATGAGAGCTAACTCCCTGTCTATGACAATAACACATGGAGCAATGCATCCATCCATTATCGATTTGAGACAATTTAATGCCTAATTATAGTTGGCCTCCTTCTCTTTATGTATAAGAACGAATGCTATGCAAAATGTCATATTAGTGGAAGTTACACCAACAATTTAAAGGAGGAGTATTTTGGCCTATTCATTTTATGTGTTGCATCCATTAATAGCACATGTGGAAATACATGCCATATCTCTAACAATTTCGGATGAGTAAAAAATAATTCCTCTAACTCATTGGTTACACTATTTGAACGACTTTCAAAAACATAGCCTTCATCATATAAAAATGACATAGCAACCTACATTTAAGTTCATCCATTTTTCTTCGTCATCTGAAACTTTTAACGTGCATTATATATAGTTTTGATGGTTGAAATTCTCTCCATATTTTGCTTCTTCAGTGTTGACAAGATAGCTTGTGGTTTCACATTCTTTCTTGACAAATCTTCCACTAACACAGCTTCATTTTCATATAATCAGCATAGACATGGATGGCCTTCCATATTTAATACAGGGCCATGATTGTGCACCCCATATATTACTTTCAACTTCTAACAATCATCAACTACTACTTTTCCTTTTTAGTCCAAATGGGCAACTAGTTTTTTTGTGCTAGTATTTCTTGTAGAGATTATGTTATTTTTGTATGTACCACCACAATCATATTGGAATATATCCACTTGAGTTAGTCTTTGATCTTTTAATAATAATTACGTAGCCAAGACTAATTCCCACATTTTGCACCCAATCAATTAAATTTTAATGGGAATTGAACACCTAATAATATTCATTAGAAGCTAAACAAACACATGAAAAGAATATATAAATATAAATAATAATTAAAATATAATTCTTATTACAAAATTTAGTAAAATAAAAACTATATCGTGTTAGTAGAAAATTCATAAGTGATGTTGGCATGCTTACCATTCTTGTCTCTAAAACATCCTAACTTAATAACAAGCCCAGAAACTCGAGAAAATTTTTCGCGGTTCATTTCAATTTCGAAACAAGGGTTTTGAGACCACATAAACCCAATGTCAGTCATAAATGTGCATTAGGTGCAAGCTTGGTGGATTTCAGAAGCTTAAAAACTTGAAAAAGTGCTTGAGGAGCCTAAGGAACAAGCCATAGCTCAACCCATATTAAACAAGCCCCAAAACATAAGAATATTGGCAAACAACGAGCTACGAATCGATTCAAGCATGACCATGAATCAATTCATGCGTGTGAAGGGTCCAGGACAGCAACTCGAAAGCCTATGAATCGATTCAAGGATCCCAATGAATCAATTCATATGAAGGAAGTTTCAAGCTCAACATTCCAGCAAGCCATGAATCGGTTCAAGCCAAACCATAAATCGATTCATGAGCTTCTAGAAATACCCTGTTGGAGACCAGTAGGCCATGAATCGATTCAAGCTAGACCATGAAACCATTCATGAGCTACCGGGAAATGCCTTCATGGGAACCAGTGGGTTGTGAATCGATTCAGACATGCCATGAATCGATTCATGACAACAAACTACAGCGGATTGTAGAAAAGAGTACTAAAAATCTGTAAATTTCAACTTCCGATCACCCTAACTCTTTCATATGAAATCCAATCACCACCAAATTTTGACATCACCTAATATACATCATTTATGATGCGTAGTAACTAACCGCACTCAAAAATCTCAAAAAATGAGAAACTTATGTACAGGAACGCATTTAGTCCATTTTAAGGTATTTTGTGTAACTCCATAGTCAATTTCCAACGAATTTGACTCGCTCCAGTTTCTACAAGTTACAAATCATGTATAGAGGCTATTTGGACTATCCCATAACATCTATACCTCATAAAACTCTACATGACCTTTTCGGTTGCTTAATTATGCATATAATCATGTAAACTATCATTTTTTTCATACAACATCATTCATTCAAGGTTCTAATGCATAATTCATATCAATCATCACACATTGGCAATTCGTGGACATATCATACACATGCAATGCACCAAGTGCATATTCACAATTCTTGAAAATCATGCATTACATATAAATCTATATGATGGAACCATCAATGGTCACCACAACCAAAACATCATAAATATTTACATCATCATCATATCCTTGTCATTCATCACATCACATATAATCAATGGGTAATCTAGGTTTCCAATGAAACCGTCAGCTGCCTAAAATCCACTAACAAGCATGTACATTAAGCAAAATGGATATCTACAGGATCCGGCTAAGGCTACATCACAAAATACTATACAGGTATGTATACAATACTCCTCGCCAAGCATGATGACCTTTCACCAACCATCGTCCCAGCCCAAATCCACTGAAAATATAGCCATAAAATAGGAGTAAGCAAAATACATGTTAAATGATAGTTATTGAATTGGATCAACTTACCCAATTCTCTAATATACACTCTAATAATACAATCAAACAACATTGTATGTTTTCATTCACATGATTCACTCACATCATATATCTATCATCATCAGATTATACACAATAATTCATCACAATGACTATACCATTCATGTTATTCTCAATAAAGTATATCATCACTTATACTCATATATAAATGCAATCACATGGATCCATGTTCATCATCAAATATAGTGTTGCAACACATTAGCTCTCAGCCATATATTTAACTCTCAGTTGATCCGGCAGTTTTACTGGTACCAAACCTTGCCCTCTCACGTAACACAGTCATTCTCAACGACAATAGTAATGTTACGGGCAGCCCTGAGTCTCACTCAATAGACTTGCCTTGAGTCCCACTCAAGGTCTTTTTGTGGAATCCTAGAAACCACATAACATAGAAATCTCATTTTATGTTACAATCATCATACAATGCATCTCATGCTATAGGTGACATTAAACAATTCATTCAAGTGCATCTCATGCAACATCTCTATATTTAATTGGTCTAATTTGGGGTCAAGGAACCGGACTGGGGACCAACCATAAAAGTCAAAGATTTAAGTGTTTGTACACCGGTACAATGGGTATCGGTATTATAGTCCAAACTCTCAGTAGGAGAATCCAGTCTTGTTGTCCTGGAGATCCTTCACACCAAGCTTTAACGTTGAAGGGGGGCGAAAGGTGGTGTCACCTACGAAGATTCTCCGACGCTCAAGTCAGTCACCAGAATAAGAATTCAGGTTAAGGGTACTTAAGCAATGCAACAGTATATCAAGGGTTAGAACAACGTAACCTTTTGTGAGTGTGAAAATCAACTACTTATAGATGAGCATGGAGAATGAACCGTTAGGCACAGGTAGGGCCAGGAGACAAATAGTACAATGCTTAGTGTACGACTCTAACACGCGACGCGGGAGAGAGCCGCATTTCTCGCGTATCACTCTTATGGCTGTACCTTGTACCTTTTGTCAGGTGACGTGGGTACTTTCCGGGTGCAGGGTATCAATATGTGCACACCGGCTTAAACACTTGGCCCACTTCAAGTAACGAGGATTTGGGTAGTGGAGCAGCCACTTATCCTCCCAAAGTATAGGCGAATGGTTATGTATAATAAAATAGGGAGAGCGTAAGTGTTGGGTCAGGAAATAGAAGGTGTGTTGCGTAGAGTGTGCTTCTGACACATGGTATGGGAAGAATAGTGTCTTTGCCAATGTCCCTGTGACCACAGAACGGTTCATATCCGGTGTGTGAGGTGTTATCTTAGACATACCGGTATAGGAAGAACGTCTATACGGTCTAGTAGTCCAGTGACCAACCTGCAGCTTCGGTAGTATGTGGAAAACTGATAAAATGGCACCCTTACCCTATTGCCGGTATCTAGACCGGATCATATATCATCAACAAGCATCTCATGCAATGTTTCACATCATCAACTCAAGTATCCTACTACATCTCATGTAATATATATATATATATTACACAACCATACCAATTGTAATCTTGCATCTCATGCATTCTATCATAATTTTATGGACGTCAAACAACACAATCATTGATAATTCTCAATTATCATACAAACAGGGTATTTTATCAAACATGTCACAATTTGAAATCAATCATCATGGTTGACAAAACACATTATTCACAATTCAGTCTATCAAACATACCCTGAACTCGTCCATAAACCATACATTTAAAATGTAAAAGCTCCCCCTACCTGGAATAAACGATTTCAGAAGCTCCTTTAGCTATCAAACGTTATCGGCTCGTTACTCACAAGCTCCGATCACACTTTTCTACAACCAAACAATTCCTCTAAACTTATGATGATTGATTTTAATACTGCAATCACTACTAAAATTCATAATTTGAGCTAGGAAGCTTATTCTCAATTATTTCGATAAGTATTAACTTACCGAACCAAGTCATCGACTTCGGAATTTAGTCCTGAACAATCCTCAAGCTCCGAATAATTTCGAAACACGTCTAATCCTCACTTGAAAATGACAAAAACCCGAACCCCAATGGTTTCGAAGGTTTCCCATAACAAGAGACTAACTTCAACAAACTCCAAACTAAGAAATCAAAGTCTTTCTCATGCACGCATGGTTGCCACGCTAGAAAGGCATGAAAAGGAGCTTAGATGTTGCCTTAATTTGATGATTTTGGAAGAAGAAGATGGTGGATGGAGTGAAAGATGATTGTGGGAAGGGAAGAAGCAAAAACCAAAGTTTCCTGTTACATGCACACGAAACGAGAGTGAGAGAGGGAAAGTGAACCTTTGTCTCCTTATCATTAAGGGCATGAGAGTAATTTACCCTATTTTAATTAATTAACCCTTTTAACCTTTTCCTAATCCTTAATTAATTTAATTACTCATAAGTCTTAATCAGGATGCTACCGTCTCTATTTTCATAACCTCCTATTATTTCATTAATGTAAATGTTATTCCCCTAAAAAACACATGAAAATATATAATAATAAATTTAATCAGTGAAAACCTATTTAAAAATGCATTTAAAATAGTGAAAACCTATTTAACAATATAGAGATCATATCATATCATACAAAATCACGAAGACACGGGACTCATATTTCTACAATGATAATATTTACTTTATTTTACTATTATCCTTCTTCTTTTGGTAATAAATAATTTTTCTCTTAATTTTCTTTGATGTAAATAATATTGGTTACACCGCTAAAAATTGACCTTTATTATAATATATAATAGTGGATGTCTTCCTTCCTATAAATACCCCTCCTCTCATACTCATTTAACACACAATTTTCTTCATTCTCCTACTACAACTTCATCTTCAATTATCTTCTCTCATTTTGCTCTCTATAAGCTCTTCTCTTTCATTTATCTTCTTTTATAATTTAGTTTATTTATAACACGTTATCAGCACGAGGTCCCTGACCAACTAAGATCTAATTAAGTCTTTAAGAGGTAACACATGATTATCTTATTTTTCCCTTCAAGATTTTAATTTAATTTATGTATCTTCCGTTACATATACATTATAAAAGTTCCCAAAGAACTTATATTTTAAACATTCCAGAAGGATGCATAAGATTATATCTATATCATAAAAAAATAGGTTCCTGAAGAACTTATTTATAAACATCCTTGAGGATGTATAAAATTAATAGTCAGAGTTCTTCAAGAATTTTGAAAATATTTATCAATAGTTCTTGAAAAACTGTAACAATTTATAAAAGGAAAGAGATTTATGATATATAATTTTATGAGCTATTGTTGATTTTATTGCTCATTATATATTTTATATTTTAACTTTATGCTGTGTAGCTTCATAATTCAATTGCCTTTAAGGTCACTACATTTACATTATTACTACAACATTATTATACTGCTAACATTATTATATTAGTTTTGTATTTGCAATGTACCTGTTGCACCACTTCACATTATTTTATCTATTCACTCACAACTATTGGTAATTAATCTCACATTGCCACTGCACTAATTTTGCACTAATTGAATATTATAATATTTCATTATTAAAGTCTTTTGTTGTATGTATTACATTCACGTTAGTACTAATAGCTAGTGCTCATTATTAAATTCTTTTGAATATAATAATATTTCATTATTATGTATCACATTCACGTTAGTACTAATAGCTAGTGCTCATTATTAAAGTCCTTTGTTGTATCTGCCTGCTTCACTAATTTTGTTGTATCACATTCACGTTTACGTTAACGCACTAATTAATATTTTATAATTAACATTTTATATGTACCTGTCATTGCTTCACTTGAGAGAATCCATTACTCATTTTGCTTTATAAAGATTAATTTCTAGACTCATAATTAGTATTTTTAAATAATATAACATTAAAAAGGATTTGAACCTGGGACTTATAACAATCTAAGAAGTTTAAAAATGAAATTATAAAACATATAATTTTACAAATTATTGTTGATCTTATTGCTCATTATATATGTTTTATGTAACTTCACGTGTGATGCTACCTGCTCCAATTTGCTTTTGCTTTTGCTTTCAATTTTACTTATAACTTTCACTTGCTATATTATTACTTCCCAATTGCTATTGCTGCTGCTTCACTTGCTCCAATTATTTCACTTCATGCTATTCCTGATTGCTATTGCTATCAATTATTTCAATCGTGAATTAATTGCTACTTTTATAATATATATATATATATATATATTATAATACTTGAATGATATTTTATGAAAAATTTTAAATTTTTACTATCCGGTTACTTATGCGAAATATTATTTCTACTTGTCTTCTTGTGGCTAAACAAATAATGAATTACTTATGTAAAATCATGAGTCCCGTCCAACTGGCACTGCTTCATTCCCAGAAGTGAATGTAGTAACACATGATCATCATACTCATGGTTGTGGTCATGATCGAAATGATAACAAATCATTATGAAAAAAAAAGATCGTATGGAAAAGGGAAAAGATGTTCAAAGTGGTGAACAAACCAAAAACATTTATTACCGTTGTGGTAGCCAAGACCATTGGTCTCAAGTTTGTCGCACACCAAAACATTTGATTGATCTATACCAAAAATCTTTTAAAAATAAAGGGAAAACAATATAAACAAATTTTGCTGGTATAGATGATGTTTATACTCATTTTGATGTTGATGATTTCCTTAGTCTTCCTAAAGAAGACATTGACCACTCGGTTGAAGAGGGGAATGCCCCTAAATAAATTATTTTATGTTTTATATAATTTGATTTTGTTATGAATTTTAGTCTTTAAATTTTTATGTTAAATATTTATTGTTGTTAATTATATTTTTCACTCATGATTTATTTATTATTATTTAATGAAGAATGAATGCTCATGTGAATGACGAATATATATGTCTCGTAGGCAGTGCAACAACTCATACTATTCTCAAAAATGAGAAATATTTCTACGATATAGTAAAATAAGAAGTCAATGTTAATACTATAATTAGTAGTATAAAATAGTTGAAGGCTTCAGCAGAGCCAGTATTTTGTTACCCGGAGGAATAAAATTGCTCATTGAAAGTGCATTATATTCTACGAAATCTCAAAGAAATTTATTGAGTTTTAAGGATATCCGCAGAAATGGATATCATATTGAGACCACAAATAAAGGAAATGATGAATATCTTTACATCACAAAGTTAATTTATGATAAGAAATGTATATTAGAAAAATTGCCTTCATTTTCCTTCGGTTTGTACTATACTTATATTAGTACAGTTGAAACAAATGTTATTGTAAAGCAGAAGTTTACAAATAAGAATAACTTTGTTATTTGGCATGAACGGTTAGGCCATCCTAGAACAATAATGATGTGAAAAATAGTTGAGAATTCAAATGGTCATTGCTTGTGCAGCAGACAAATTCTCCAAACTAATAATTTCTCATGTGCTGCTTGGTAAATTAATTACTTGGCCATCACCAATGAAAATTGGAAGTGAATCACTCATAATTTTAAAACGTATAAAAGGTGATATTTATGGACCATTTAGATATTTTATGGTTTTGATTAATGCATCAACTAGATGGTCACATGTTTGCTTATTGTCAACTCGCAACCAGCCTTTGTGAGATTACTAGCTTAATTAATTCGTTTAAGAGCTCATTTTCTTGATTATCCAAATAAGAAAATACGCCTTGATAACGCTGGTGAGTTCACATCTCAATCTTTCAATGATTATTGTATGTCCATCAGAATTAATGTTGAACATCCTGTAGCATATGTTTATACACAAAATAGACTTGCTGAATCATTGATTAAACGTTTGAAATTGATAGCAAGACCATTGTTAATAAGATCAAAACTCCCAATTTCAACTTGGGGACATGCAATCTTGCATGCATTAGTACTTATTCACATCAGACCTACAAGTTATCATGAGTATTCCCCTTTACAATTGGTTCATGGTAAAGAACCAAATATTTCCCATCTAAAAATCTTTGGAAGTGTGGTATATGTTCCTATTTCTCCTCCATAACGCACTAAAATGGGACCTCTAAGAAGGTTAGGAATATATGTTGGATATGAAAGTCCATCCATAATAAAATATCTTGAACCATTAACAGGAGATTTATTTACAGCTCGATTTACCGATTGTCATTTTGATGAATTTGTTCTCCCACTATTAGAGGGAGAAAGTAAACAGTTGGATACAAGGATTAGTTGGAATGAGATATCTCTATCTCATCTTGATCCTCAAACAAAACAATTTGAACTAGAAGTTCAGAAAATAGCTAGTTTGTAAAATTTAGCAAACCAATTGCCAAATGCATTTACTGATCCTAAAAGAGTGACTAAGTCACATATACCAGCTGTTAATACCCCAATAAAGATTGATGTCCCTACAGGACAATCTAAAATTACAAACGAGTCTAAAGCCAAAATAAAATGTGGCAGACCTGTTAGTTCTAAAGATAAAAATCCTCAGTAAATAAAGAGGATAATTGAATCGAGGATATAAAGACTCCAAAAGAGTCTCCTGACATAATCAATGATTCAAATCCAGAAGATACAAAGGTACCTGAAATTGATAAGAATAAAGAGATCTCTATAAATTATGTCATGGATGGAATACAATGGAATCGACATGAAATCGATGTTGATGAAATTTTGCATTCAAAGTAACTCTTGATATTATAAATGATGATAAGAATAATGAGTTAAAATCTGTTAAGGAATGTGCATAAAGAAATAATTGGCAAAAAAAATGGAAAGATGTAATGCAAGAAGAGTTAAACTCACTTGCAAAACAGAAAGTTTTTGGACCTGTAGTCCAAACACCTAAAGGTGTAAAACCAGTTAGGTACAAATGGGTCTTTATGAGAAAAAGAAATGAAAATGGTGAAATTGTTTAATATAAAGCAAGACTTGTTGTACAAGGTTTCTCACAAAGACTTGGTATTAATTTCGATGAAACATATTCACTAGTGATGGATGCAAGTACTTTTCGATACTTTAATAGTTTGGCAATTCGTGAAAAACTTGATTTACGCCTAATAGATGTTGTTGCGGCATATTTATATGGCTCACTTGAAAAAGACATTTATATGAAACTCCCTGAAGGATTTAATTTACCTGAAGCAAAATGACATCTATATAAAACTCCCTGAAGGATTTAATTTGCCTGAAGCAAAATGACATCTATATAAAACTCCCTGAAGGATTTAATTTGCCTAAAGCATACAAGAAAAATTCTCGAGAAAATTATTCAATTAAATTGAATAAATCCCTTTACGGGCTAAAGCAATCTGGGTGCATGTGGTACAATTGTCTTAGTTAATATTTGTTGAAAGAAGGATATAAAAATGACCCGATTTGTCCATGTGTTTTTATGAAAAGATTTGGGAAAAAGTTCGTTATAATTGCTATCTATGTAGATGATTTGAACATCATCGGAACTCCTGAAGAGTTTTTGAAGACTGTAAATTGCTTGAAAAGGCAATTTGAGATGAAAGACTTGGGAAAAACAAAGCTTTGTCTTATATTACAATTAGAATATTTAAAGAAAGGAATTCTAATGCACCAAAAGACTTATACAGAAAAGGTGCTAAAACGGTTCTATATGGACAAATCACACCCATTGAGCAGTCCAATGGTTGTAAGGTCACTTGAAGTGAGAAAAGATCCTTTTCGACCTAAGGGGAAAGTGAAGAACTACTTGGTCCTAAAGTACCATATCTCAGTGCAATTAGTGCACTAATGTATCTTGCTAGTCATACACGACCTGATATATCATTTGTTGTCAATTTGTTAGCAAGACATAGTTCTCTACCCACAAAAAGGCATTTGAATGGGATTAAGCACATATTTCGCTACCTTAGAGGTACAATGGACATGAGTTTATTTTTCCCATATGTATCCAAGGCAAACCTAATTAGTTATGCAGATGCGGGGTATTTGTCTGATCCTCATAATGGTCAATCACAAACAGGATATTTGTTTACATGTGGTGGTACAACAATTTCATGGAGATCCATAAAACAAACAATCACAACAACATCATCTAATCATGCTGAAATTCTAGCATTACATGAAGCGAGTCGAGAATGTGTATGGTTGAGGTCTATGATTCAACATATTCAAGAAACTTGTGGCTTGCATGCTGAAAAATTACCACCAACAATCTTATGTGAAGATAATGCAGCTTGTATCTCTCAGTTGAAGGAGGGTTACATTAAAGGAGATAGGATAAAACATATTTCACCAAAATTTTTGTTTACTCATGATCTTATAAAGAATGGTGAAATAAATATCCAACAAGTCCGATCATGTGAGAATCTGGCTGATATCTTTACAAAATCATTATCAACCAAAGTCTTCGAGCAACTAGTACAGAAGATTGGTCTTCGACGCTTACATAAGTGTTCTGATGAGGGGGAGAATTAAATATTTGTACATTTAATTATTTATTTTCTTTGTAAAAGAATGTTGTACCCTTTTTCCTTCACTAGGTTTTTATCCCACTGGGTTTTTCCTAGTAAGGTTTTAACGAGGCACATTCTAAAATAGGGACATCCAAGGGGGAGTATTATAATACATAATAATGGATGTCTTCCTTCCTATAAATACCCCTCCTCTCATACTCATTTAACACATAATTTTCTTCATTCTCTTACTACAACTTCATCTTCAATTCTCTTCTCTCATTTTGCTCTCTAGAAGCTCTTCTCTTTCATTTATCTTCTTTTATAATTTAGTTTATTTATAACAACCTTTAGGACTTTTTAAGTTTAGCATTATTCAAGTTTAGCATTTAATATTATGCTAAAATCAAACAAGTCCTTAGTGCAAAAAGTGGACCTGCAGTCTATCAGTTGTTGGAAATAATATGCAGTAGACTGTATGACTTAGATAGAAAAGTTTAACATAGGCTTGTTTTGATGATTCTAAATTAGACAAAATTTACAAAAATTCAACCACTATGACTTGTATTGATAAAATTAAAAATAATTATGTATTAGTTCATATTATTGACAATAATAGTTGGTATTTTATCTTTTTTTCAAGTTTACATTTTGTGAACATAGTACTTTATAATGTAATTTTTCTATCTATAAAACTTAATTTTTATAACCCATATGTGATAAAAAATAATATGTGATAAAAAATAGATACATAAAAATTAAATAAAAATATTTGATAAAAAACTTTCTAACATTGATCAAATAAAAAATAAAATTAAAAAATAGACAAATACATGTATAAGCAAATGAATATTCTCAAGTTCAAACCAAGTTCAATATATATGTATTGAATAATTGACTAACTATAATAATATATTTTATTTTTTCTGGATAACTAGCAATTTTACTAATAAAGAGAAAAATACACCTAATTTTTAAATCTCGTAAACTGTTTAATATACACTCCTATATAATATACCCGAACTTCATATTTAAAATATTTCATAAAAACAATTATTATCATTAACATTTATTTTTTATGCATTCTTTACCTAAAAAACTATTTCGATTGTATAATTTTTATTTTTAAGAATATAGTTTTATATGTAATTCACCTATTTATAAAATTTGAATTTTATAATTTGTATGTGATAGCAAATTTTATAATATGTATGTGATGGCAAATAATATATAAATAGAGAGAAAGAAGATACCTTGAACATGGTGTTAGAAGATTTGTCTTTTATTAGAAACTTCGACAAACTTTCACTTTTTGTATGTTTATCTATAAAATTTAAATTTAAATTAATAAATAACTTACAAACTATAGATAAAATTAAAGAGGAGAACCTACGATACAATTGTTGGTATCAGAAGCTTTATCATTTTTTTTGTTATGTTGATGTATAAGAAAGATATTTGGTGTAAGTAGGGGTGTCCAATTTCGCGGTTATCCGTGTGAACCCGAGCTACCCGATTTTAAAGGTAAGAACGGGTCGGTTTGTAACAGGTTTTCGGGTAAAAAAAGGTCATTTAAACAGTTTATTATGACTAAAAACGGGCGGGTTCGGGTTAAAAAAATTAAACCCGATGATACCCATACCAACCAACTACTACTAGGAATATCATGCAGTTATTTCTCTTTACTGATTTCTAGATATATTGACGATACTTTCTTTAAGATTAGTCTTTGTGTAGTCAACCTGAAGTCATACATGAGTTTATCATCAAATTATCATATTCTAAATGCATGTGTTAGATTTGAATACTTAATAACTTTTAAGCTTTTTCTGGTACTAGTATAATCTATGATTAGAAAAAGAACAATCTAATAAAATTACTTCCTACTGCTTCAATGCTATGTCACTTTCATATTTCATAAGGCTTTGGTTCTAAAACGTGAAATACATCATTTTTATATACAAGTTTTTGCTAAAATTATTTTATACGTAAAAAGTTTTTGGCAAAAAATAAAAATTAAATTTTCCTAAGAAACTTAACCGACAAATCCAACCGAAAAAATCGAGAACCGCAATTAACCGAACCCGACCAAACCGACTGTAGTATTGGGTGAAAATGGGTTATTATTTATGTTTCATGGATAACAAAGGGTGGACTCAAAAGTAACCGAATCCGACCGAACCCGACCGATGGACACCCCTAGGTGTAAGAGAAGAGTAGAGTGATTTGCTATTGATTTATATACTTCATCAATTAATTTTTAAAATAAGTCAAACAAATTTGGGAACTAGTTATTTTATTTTCTATTGGTTATTATAGTGTTGGAACTATTAATAGTGTAAGAGAAAAATTAAGATAAACAATATCTTTAAAAATATAAAATGTCGACTAATAAGATGACTTTGTTTTCAAAAAAATTGTCTTTTCTCATGAAGTATCATTGACAATAATAAATATCGTTGTAGTTCTAGCTCCTAGGTTGACAGATTACTTGGTCAAAAACATTACTTCTAAGAGTATTATGATAGGTCGATTATTGAGCTTTTAAAAATATAAAAGTTTTATCTTTTAATAATAAATATAAGTGTAAATAAAAAAATGTAAATAGAATCACCTTTAACTACCTCAAGTAACTTTTTAAAAGTTTATAACTTTTGAAAAGGTATAAATTTTTAAAAAAGTTACGAACTATGTACACTAAATTAATAATATAAATGAAGATTAACAACTAAGAAAATCATATGGATAAGTCTTTTAAGTATATTTCTAGGAGGTAATTTCTTATTGCTTAGTTTTCTGCTACCGAATGGATTAAAAAAATAAAACTAACAATTCATATTCATTTAAAAATTGTTTATGTTTTCTATAATCAGGAAAAGAAAAGTATAAGTGATATAACTTTTTTATAATTTGACTAAAAGGAGTATAATTGAATGAGTGGTATAAATTTTCTGATGTTATTGTGATATTGCTCATGAAAAAAAAAAGAGATATTGATTGTTGCAATTGGGGATAAAGTTTTGTTTTCAAGCTATTGGTTACAGGTTTATTTTTTGGTATTTTTTCAAGCTCTCGGTGATAGTGGAAAGTGACGGGTTTAGAATGGTGAATGGGTAATAAATTTTTGTTAGGGAGTTGAATCCAGTGGGATACATCCAGTATAAAAGTTAGAAAGATTAATAAAAAAACAATTTATAAGGAATCAAACAAATAAACTATCCGCGTCTAAGCATATATTAAATGAGTAATTAATTTGAGTAGCAACTCATCAGTGAATCTATTTGCATGTTTCTAAAGCATTTAGTATAAGACAAGGTAGACTAAGCTAAGGTTGAGGCAGTGAAAAAGAGAGCAAATAAAATAGATAATTGAAAAACTCTCTTTTCTATGCTATTTCATTACAGCTGAACGAATATTTTGGTTGAGTTGAATTTTTATTTTTTAATCCAATTAAATTCATTTGAATAAATTGGATGATTGAGTTATAACTTATAAATTTTATGAAAATAGAAATATAGAAAATTTTAAACATAAAAAAAATCTTCTTAAATATTTATTGTCATAATTATAAAACTTTATGAAAATCAAAACAATAACCACCTAATATAAAACTACCAAACCAAAATTATATCTTGACATTTTTTTGGACACCTCTTGACATTTGTTTTAGGTCTTTAACACACAAATATAAATTTAAGTCAACAAATTGAAATTAAAGTATGGGCTTGGCCACCTGGGTTAGGTTCCCTTTCATTCGTTTCGATGAGATGAATATTAATATTATCTTAGATAGTGTGAAAAAAAACAGAAAATAATAATAACAATAATACAAAATCAAGTAAAGTACTACTGGAGTACTCAAATTTACGAGCCCGAAATTCGATATCCAATCTAATTACAATCTGTTCTTGGTTGAATTGGATTAGTTATGATTCGATTGTTAAAAAAATACAATTTGACTTCATTGGATTAGATTAGATGATCAGGTTGAACAAGTAAATTCGATCTGTTGCTGAGTCCTAATTTAATCCCTTGTAACTTTTTTCTTTCAAAACAAAAGTACATTAAAGTGGGACTGAATTTCACTATTATTGTTTATCATGACCATTTATAGTCACGGTATTTTATTTAAAATTTTATTAGTTCAGTTTAAAATTAAAGTATTATGTAACTCAACAATATCCCTCAATAAAAAAACATCTTTTATATCAATGATTCAATAACAACACAATAATTTAACATTATTAACTTATAGTATAGTTTAATTTCAAACAAAATTGACTTACTAAAAATAAAAGAAAAGAAGATGTAGAGGTGGTGAGTAGTCACAAAAGGGTTGGGTAAAGAGTATTACGTGGGCATTTGGTGAGACTCTGGATTCTTTATATTAACGGTAAGAAGCCTTAGAAGTTGTCCACACAACACAAGTGTGAGTGTGACCCTTCGCCTAAGCTCTAAGCTTACCTTCCTCCCTACTCGACCTTTCCCTTATAAACAACCATCCCCATCCCCATCCATGTCCATAACAAAAATGCCCCTACCAAACACCTCCATCCATACCACAACCAAGAAGAGTTCATCACCCAAGAACACCAACATTCTCAAACGTAATGGATTTAAGGCACCCAACAAGAGATGTGAATGGATCACTCCAAATTCTCGTAAGCTCAACTTCTATATTTAAATTATTAATTTGTTCTTCTATTGATCATCGAAAGATTTTGTTTATCAAGTAAGTTTTTGTGAAAACTATCATCAAATTAACAGCACTTTACGAAGGACTAAACACTGCCAACATTTACCTTGACAAAAATTATTTCATGACAACAAAAATTAACAAAATAAATCTTCTGAGCATTGCAACTTGCAAGGTAACCCTTAAACATTTTTTAAAAACCTTTCATGATTATTGTAGTGAATGCTTCCTGCCAACTTTGGACCACGTCAAAGGATTCCTCTAAGTATTAATTTACAACTTAGCTTATTTTTAACCGTTATAAAAAAAAAATCCGTTGACTTTAAATTTATTTTAAGTGATTAAAACTAAAGAATTTTAAAGAAAAAATTATATAAAAATAAAATAAATGTATGAACACCCCCTTCCGGATTAGTTTCTTTTAAATTTCCTCTCTATATATACTTTAAATCAAAGCTGAAGTATCGCACTTTGAACGCGATAATTTTTTATATGGTCAAAATCACCAATAATTATTTAATATGTATTATATTTTATCAACGTAATTTATAATTTTTAATATTCTTATATTGGACGTTTTAATAATCCATATAAAAATATTTTTTAAATTGATTGTTTCAATAAATGATATAAAAAATATTTATTACACCACTTATTGAAATAACTAGTACAAAAATTATGATTAAATATATTATTGGTCCTTCCAACACAAAAAAATGAAATATAAGAACCTAAATCATATTTAAGTCAAATTAATATTTCATACCAGTTGTTTTAACAATTTATGTTAAAATAATTTTTATATCAGTTATTGAAACAAACAGTATAAAAAACATAAATAATCAACTTTTTACCCCAATTAGTGAAACAATTTGTATGAAAATATTAATAAAAATATAAAATACATCTCCATCTTAACAAAATTTAACACATATTAAGTAATTATTTAGCGGTATGGTTCGAAATTATATAATAATTTATCAAGCAGTGTTTTTTAAAATAATCCAAATGTAATTAATTTTGAATTCTTTAGATACAAAGTATTAAAAATATTATGAGAGGATATAATTTTAGTCTTAAATAATATTCCTTATTATAAGTCTCTTTTAAGAGTTTCTTATAGTCTTTTTTTAGGTGAGCTTTTACAAAAATTAAGAAATATTTGTTGTTATTTCTGCCTAATTATCCTCGATAATAATTGGATTCTTTAACTTTCTACAGGTAATTAACATTAAAGTTTCACTTTAAAAAGATTATGAAATTTTCAAAAAACAATACATAAACTATTTTTAATCTATTGTATACATAACAAGTTATGGAAATGAGAGAGTAATAATTATATTATTTTGTCCTGAATTAATCACAAAATAATACACATATAAATAGATATAATATTATCAATTTCTCCATTTATCAAATAGTTATTGATTTAAATCATGATTAAAGTGATAGTCCAGGATTAATTAATACTTACTCTTATAATTTTTTAATACATCGTGATGCATCTTCAACACATCATAACAGAGCAGGACCTTCCGCGATTAAGTATAGGAATTGAGTATTTAAGTCATATTATGGTGTTATTTCTTCAGCTCCATTGCTCTTGCCGCACCATTTTGAAGGCGGTGAAAATGGCTCTGTATTCTCACTTCCCCGTAGCTAAAAACATGGGCAGCTTTGGTTTTGCTTTTAAATTGAAAGGCCATTTAGTTTTCCATTCGTCTTGGTATCTACTTTTGTGATATTCCAAATTTCCAATTCTGTAATATATACTTAGTTTATGGGATTGGAAATTTCCTTTTTGACTAGTGCGTATATTAGCCCAATGGTCCAGTGATATATAGGATTATAATTACCTAAATTTCATTCTTAACAGACCCTCTTTATACTGCATTTCATGATGAAGAATGGGGTGTTCCAGTTGACAATGACGACAGAAAGCTATTTGAGCTTCTAGTCTTTTCACAAGCATTAGCAGAACACAGTTGGCCAGCAATTCTTAACCAGAGGGACATATTCAGGCATGCATGTGTATCTACCAATATTTAAATAATAAGCTAATACGTGTTATCTGAATCTTGTTATTTGATATCTACGATGTAGGAAGCTATTTGAAAATTTTGACCCATCATCAATTGCTGAGTTTACGGAGAAGAAGTTGCTAACACTGAAAATAAACGGCAACTCATTGTTATCAGAACCAAAGCTCCGTGCCATTGTGGAAAATGCCAAACAATTACTTAAGGTAACTAAAAACTGAAGGCTTTTTTTCTCGAAGATAAGAAAAAAGAAATGCATCCAAAGATCACATGTCTATTCGTTTATCCTTTTACAGGTTCAACAGGAGTTTGGTTCATTCAGCAATTACTGCTGGAGATTTGTGAACCGCAAACCAATAAGAAATGAATATAGATATGGGCGTCAAGTACCTGTGAAGACTCCAAAAGCAGAACAAATTAGCAAGGACATGATGCGAAGAGGTTTCCAATGTGTGGGACCCACGGTAGTTTATTCGTTCATGCAAGTAGCAGGACTCGTTAACGACCACCTATTCACATGCTTTCGGCACCAGGAATGCAACGTGACAACCAGAAACGAATTTAAAACTGAGGTTCAGGAAACTTTGGAGTTGTCACACTCACAAAATGACTGATGAAGAGGGTCGATATATTGTGATTAATTGTATGCTATAATTTTATTCTTTCTTAATTCGTTTTGTTTGTTTGTCATCTAACCTAACCAGAAAATGATAGGTCTCATCTTGTTCTTTGGTGTTCCCACGTGAAGGTGCATGTTTCTTTTAATATACTTGCTGATAAGTTGCTGTTCTTACCTGTTTCTCCCTTCTGTAATAAATATCAGACTCCATCATGCTTCCCTCTACATATGATAATGCATTGCTTCCATGTCCCACTTTATTTTGTGTTCCTTTAACATCTATATATCCTATTAGATTAGAAACTCTCGAGTCTCAAGTGGCCGGCATTTGCATATACAGCTACCTAAATTGCATTGCACCCCGCCCTTGCCTTATTGTCCATCATGGTTTCTTGGGCCAATTTTTTAGCATCTCGCTTCACAAGCCATTTCCATGTTCGGAAATGAATTAGTTTGAGGGAAATAATTTTAAATAAAAGGGTCTCAGAGATTGATAGAGTGGAATAAGAAAAAATCTCATATTTAACAAATTGTGAGATAACTGTAAAATACAAGTGGCTCTAAAAGTGTTTTTATTCTCTCCGAAACATTCATGGCCTTGAAGCGAGAAAATCCTCCCTTATTTTAAAAATTTCCTAAGATTTCTATTCATAAATTTGATGAAATTCACATATATATTGCACTAAAAATCATGGTAGTTATGAATTAGAACTGAACATTTCTTTTAAAAAAATATTTTTAATTCCTTAACTAGTTTGGACTTTCACTAAAACTAATCAGGCTGGAATCTATGTATCAAGACAAGATCCGATTGCGTTGTTTGAAATTGGTCTGGCTAATAGCACTTAGCATCGGTAATCATGTATCTGTAGCGCGGAAGGAGAAAAAGAACAAGAATAGGAACAGAAGAAAACAGAGTAAATCGAAGGAAATAAGATAGCAGTTTCTATTCTATTCTTTTAGATAAATAAAATCCTTTTAAAATAGAGATAAGCTTGATATGTTATTAAAAAAAGGTGAATAATAATAATTAATAAATAATGTTTTGGATATATATAATTTTGAACATCCATGACATCATATACTCTCCCTGATTCCGCCAACAATTGTGTGTATACAGACAAACTGCTTGCGCCAAGAGAGCTGAACGATTTAGTAACTGTTAATTAACTAGTTGTTTTTCAATACCCCAAATTGAATGAAATGAACAATTTCGGGGTCTCACCCGCCATAGAGTAACAGCAATTTTTGGCTCCATTGCTAACTAGGTGTCTTACCATTGCCAAGTGTGAGCTCCAAATCATCCAACCCCACTTCATGAATCCTTTCCCCAACCCAAGGCTTCACCTGCACCCCAAACTCAGCCTCCGAACTTCTCATCTCTTGCATCCTTTTACCAGGTAGATTCTGCTGCGGACCCACAACAGGTTTGATAAAGTTCAAAGTGGGAGAGATTGGCACAGCAGATGGAGCAAATGCTTGGAAGTTCAACCACTGGCCAGACTCAACAGTGGAGGTATCAGACTCATCACACTCAGGAATAGTGGGTGGGGTATAAAGGTGGCGGTGTGTTGGGCTAGCAGGGGCAGAAGCTGCAAAGAAAGGGTGGTTGAAATTTCCCATGGAGGCTTTAGCTATTGATTCCCATGTGGGAACTGGTTTGGGATTTCTTGAGGTTGGTGATGAGAGAGGTGGGGTAACAGGTGCACTGTTTGATATCCTCAGAGGAGGGAGAGATGCAGGGAACACGTTGCGAATGTATGGAAAGAGGTTAGATGCTGGGTTGTTTGCGTCCAAACGAGAAGGGCTCGGGAAGGAAGAGGAGGAAGGGCTGACTTGATAGGAAGGAATTGGGCTGGGAAATGATGACGAAAGAGGACTTGGATTTTGTGATGAAAATGGTGTGTTTCTGGTGGAGGTTCCCACACCATCACCTGGTGGTGGTGCTGCCCTGCATCCCTAATTTCACAAACCATACATCCCAAAATAAATTAGTATAATAATTTAACCCAATTTTTCTCAATTTCATAACCATAAACCATATATGTTTCCTAATTACTAAAGATGCCTAAATTTTAATTCCATAGGAAAAATTTCCATTCCTATTTACAGGTACCAAATTTCACTAAACAACAAGGGATTATCGATTTTCCCTCTTTCAGAAATAGAACATATAGATTAAGTAATTATTAATTAATTAATTTAATAATATAAGATATGAGTTAATTAATGAGTAGCTTTGAAAGCAAAGATTTATTCGGGGGAACAATTCCAGTAAATTAAAGTAAACAGAAACGGGAACGAGTTTGATCCGATGAAAAACGAAATGCATTAGGCAATTATAGGAAGATTTGAATCAAACAGTAAATAATAAATACTAAATACCCCGAGATGCAAAAATAGAAAAACGAGATCTCAATGAGCATTGAACAGATTAAGCATCAAAGTGGCATTGGAAGGAAGAAGAAGAAGAAGAGAGAGTACCTTGCGATAGGTAGTGCCATCTTCTTCGACGGTCCAACCAGCTTCGGCACAAAGAGCTTTCAACACCTCGTTGTTGTCACAGTGTTTAGGCAAATTGTAGTTTCCCTGAGCCCTAAGACCGGAGTATATCTTCGCAGCAATTGCTCTCCTTCGCCGCTCTCTCCTCCGGTTGTTCTCTCTCTCCCTCCACGACGGTTTCCTCCGATTGTTCGCAGCCGACGTAGCTCCGTCTGAAGCCATTGCCACCACGAGGTGCGTCGCACCTGATTATAACCCACAGGAATCACGAGGAATGCGCTTTCTTTCTTTCTTCTTTCTTCGCTCGTTCTTGGCTTCTGCTTCTGCTTCTACTTCTAGTTTTAATCGCAGAACTATCTATTCTCTCTCTTTATGTGTGTGTGTTTTAACAACAGATCAAGCTAGTTATGAGTTAGTATAGTGTACGCGAACCCTCACGGAAACTCCTGAGGAGCACCCATCATCATGACCGTTGAAAGAGGAAGGGGCGTGACTAATGGAGGAAACGCGAGTGATGAATAATAAAAGCAGGGTGGGATTTGCCGCGCAGATGCGATGCATAGCATGTGCGCTGCTTTCTGTTCTGATCGATCACCTAATTATTAGTGGTGGTGGGGCCCACATAACGGTTCGGTTCGGCTCGGCTTGGAATTTCGATGCGCCAGAACGCTTTTTTGCCTTTGCCTTTTGTTTGTTTGGGAGCTTTTACTTTTTTCCAGTTTCTTTTCCTTTTTTTTTTCTTTGGTTTTCATGGGTCAAACATTGAAGGTTCATCAAGGGTTGGTTAAGGTCTCACGTTGTATCTGAGGTTACCCTATCATGCTGTGGAGACCCGACCCGGGTTCCGCGTGAAGGAGTTTGGCAACAAGCATGAATATGGTGATGTGATGCATGTTCCCCAAAGCCTAAAACCATTGTCCACTTCTGTTTGTTTGTTTTTCCATTTTTATTTTACTTTTGTTGATTTTTTCCTCGTAAACGGATCGACTATTTTTTTTATCATCTAATGGAAATTTTGACTTGTTTAAATTGCATATGGACATAACAAAAGCAAATTGTTTGGTCTTAATTATTCTTTCTTTTACCTCTTTTTATTGTGATTCATACACACGTTATTCAGGGTTTAATTAAGACTTATTTAAGATGGAAAATAATTTGAAAGGTTACAAAACAAACCAACAAAAAGAAAGTCTTTTGAGAAAAAAGAGTGTGTGAAATGATTTAATCATAAAGGCTTTGAGAATGAAATAAGAATCGAGAAGTTTTAAGAAGAAATTGAGAAAGAGCTTACTTGGAGGAGTAAAAAAAATTAGACAAAACTTAAATAAAAATATATATTGAGAAATTATCATTTTAATCAATGTTTTTAAAATTGGAATAGTCATTGAACCAGTGAAAATACTGGTTAAAGAGTCACTGGTTAAACTAGTGGTCAAACCGGCAATAAATTATTATTATTATTTTACATATTGAATAATAATCGATTAGATTAAAATAATATACTGTTTATAAAATAAATTCAATATATACATTAGAATTAAAATATTACATAGTAAGAAAGGTTCAAAATATTATACATCATACCCTAACATGCTTAAAAGATCCAAAAATACGATGGTCTAAACCAAGTAAAATAAAAAAAGATGTCAAATTTATTTGATGTACAAGTTCTATTAATGCGGTTTTACAAAAAATCATACTAAAAGAATTTCTAAAATATTAAAAAATCATATTGCAAACTATTGAACCGTCGATCTTAACCAGTTTTCACGGTTTTGGACCAGTTTGACCAGTTTTCCATCATTTTTAAGGGTCATCTAGACCAGACTAGGCACCAATTTTTGATTTGACCGGTCGGATCGGCCAATTCGGTTCAGTTTTTATAACCATGATTTTAACTATAACATAAAGATAGATTCTATATAAATACACTTTTTCTTTTATTTTGAAATTTAGAAATGTTAAAATTAGATGTGATTTTATTATCACTATTTTAACTTAAACAATTAACACAAACTGAGGAGGATCATTAAGTAGTGTCAAAATGCTAGTTTATCTTTATACAAGGACAAAAGATTCTTGATTATGGTTTGTTTGGCAATCAATCATGGAAATGGAGTAATGAAACTAATAAAATCTAATGGTTAATATGAATTTCATACACCATTCGAGACAATTAAATTTTTGTTGAATTAATAGATTTTTTATTTTCAATTGATCAAACCCCGAGTTTCAAGTGAACAAAAAAAAGGATATGTACTCAAGACTAATTTGGAAAAGGCATATAATACTATAAGTTGTGACTTCCTATTTTCTCATATGAAAATGATGAGTTTTCCGAATTAGAATTAAGGGATGTAGGAGTGTTTAGGTTTGACAATATATTTGTCCTTATGGGCCGAAGTCTTGTTGAGAAATTCACTTCAAGTAGAGGTTTGAGACAATATGAGTCATTGTCAGCTTTCCTTATTGTAATTGTTAACGAGAGTCTAGTTCTTTTTTTTGTGTGAAAGAGACTAGTTCTTTTGACTGAACAAACTACACAATAAGGTTACTTTGATGGGTTGACAGACCTTAGAGGTAAGGAGTGAAGGAGTTTTTACGTCTCATCATCTTCAGTATGTTAATGATACCTTTATCTTTGGTAGGGTAACTCTAGAAAATGTGGGAACTAAGAAAAGAATTACAAGTGTGTATGTATTAATTATGGATGAAATAAAGAATTTTAGTAATTGGTTGTTAAGTGTTAGAGATGGACTTATTAGCAATTCAATTGATGGAGAATTAGAGGTTGAAATTCCTCAATAAATATTGATCAATAACTCAAAAAAGGCTTTGATGAATTAATACAATTTGCGTACTCTAATATGTTGGTCAACATAGATAGTGATTTATTCTTTTTAGGAAAGATCAATCTTAGACATGTTTTCACAGTTGTTTATGAAATAAACACCTATATCATGAGCTTTTATCCCAAGTGAACAAAAAGGTGTATCTAAGTTTGAATTCATTATGTGCTAACAATGGTCTTTTTGATATAGAATCTGAAACATTCTGTTGTAGAAGTGTTGAATGTGTCTAATTCCTCCATTAAGTTGGCTTTAAAGGTTGGAGTTCCTGTCGTGCTAATGAGAAACATTGATCAATCAACTGATCAAGTAATGGAACAAGATTACAAGTAAGAAGGCTTGAAAATGATGTCGTTCAATGTTGGTGAAAAGTGTTCTTATTCTAAGAAGGACCATAATTCCTTAATCCCAAACATCTCTCCTAGTTAAATTCAAGTGAAGTCTATTCCCCATTATCATGTCATTTTCTATAATAAGTAAGTCTCAAGTGTAAACATTCTCCAAGGTTAGGCTATATCTTCTACATCTCATTTTCAACCATGGTTAGCCATATGTAGCTGTTTCAAGAGTCACATTAAAATAGAGATAGAAGTTCAATCCAAAGCATAAAGATACCGGTTCTAATTATACAATTAACATGGTGTAGTATAAGGATTTGGACTATATAAGATGACAACAAGCAACTTTAATTCATTTTTTCCTTATATGGATTGATTTTTGATCTTGACGTTATCAATGAAAAAAAAAAACATTTTTATTCCATGTAATCTTTATTTTGTAAAAGATTTAATGTCTTTTTATAATTATCCATTCTTATATTTTTATGAGATATGTTCCATTAAAGTTTATTAATAAAAAAATTATAATATGCGTTACATTCGTGTTTATTAATATATGTGTACAAAAACTTCTTTAAAAAGGAGGCCCGCGAAAAGCGAGGCTCTACATTAGTTTTAGAGAAATTTTTAGATACCCTTTCTAAATTGAGGATTTCAATACCCCTAGCCATTTGTCATGCCACATGTGAAAAGTGTGTGTGCTTTAAATAATTAGAATTATTGCCCTTATCCACGTGTTATGCCGCATGTCGAAATCATGTGTGATTTAAGCAACTAGGATGGATAGACATGATTGTGTCTAGTAATTAATCACTCATAAATAGTCAATGCATTAAAACATTTTATATGCTAAAATTTGAATATAACAAGGCTTGATCCCACAACACATTGGAGAGAAAATAAGAACCTTACCACTAAACTATCTGACACATTTAAAAAATATGATGTAACTATATATAGTTATATTATATCTATAGAATGTATATCCGTAATAAAATATATCTATGAAATAAATATTTTTGTCTTTTTTTCATTTTATATAAAAAGTAAAATTAATGAACAAAAAAGGGCGGGAATATTTATTTTGCAAATAAATATTATTAATATATACATTCTATAAATATAATATAACAATATATGATTATATTACATCGCTTAAATGTAACCTAGTGGTGAGGCTTTTCTTCCATCTCTCAATCAAATCAAACACTTTATATGTTATCTTAGAATCTAAACAAAAATGATGATTTTGAAAAATATATGGCATAGACAGAGTTGACATGTGGCTAGAGACTAATACATGTAGTATAAATTTAGTTGACATGTGGCTAGAGGCATCCATTCCAGTTGCTTCACAAACGTGACTGTAGGCATCTATTCCTAAAAAAATTAATGATATATGTCTTTAATTTGCTAAGGCTCATCTTCCATCTCTTATATATATGTTAGGAGATCAAACCTTGTTACACTTAAATTTTAAAATATAAATATTTTAAAATGTTGACTATTTACGAGTGACTAGTTTGACCAGTTGCTAAGCGTATTAATTGAGGGCTCTAATGCTCCTAGCCCCCTAGTCATGTGTCAATTGAATTTATGCCACATGTATTAATCTCTAGCCATGTGTCAACTCAATTTATGTCACATATTTTTCCAAGTTATCATTTTTGTTTGGATTCTAAGATAGTATTTGAAGCATTCGATTTGAGTAGGAGATGGAAGAGTAGTCTTACCACTAGGTTACATTTAAAATATGTAATATAATCATATATTGTTATATTATATTCGTAAAATGTATATCTGTTAATAAAATTTATTTGCAAAATAAATATTCCTACATTTTTTCATTCATTAATTTTAGTTTTAATTGTTATACTAAATGAAAAAAGACAAAAATGTTTATTTTATTAATAAATTTTATTAACAGATATACATTCTACAAATATAATATAACTATATAGTTGCGTCATAATTTTTAAATGTGTTAAGTAACTTAGTGGTAAGACTCTTTGTTTCTTTCCCATGTGTTGTAGGATCAAGTCTTGATATTATCAAATTTTAGCATTTTAAATATTTTAATGACTATTTATTTTGACACGTGGCATGACACATGGCTAAGGGCATCAATTCTAGTTACTTAAATTACACCACAATTTTCACACATGGCATGACATGTGGCTATGGGTATTGAAACCCTCAATTTAGAGAGGGTACCCAAGTAAAACCCCTAGTTTTATTACCAATACAAATGCCTTTTTCGACCAAAAAAAGCCTTTTGAAAATAAAATAGAAAAATAATCTTGTTGTATGTGCTTAATCTAATAACCCATACTTAGTTCTTTTTTGTAGGACTTTATTATGTAATTGCATAAGAATTAAGAGATGCAGTTAATAAGATAGAATATATCAATATTTTTGTTGTATTTTTATAATTATCTTTGATAATAATTAGGAAGAAACAAAGTCCTCATGCTGAATTAATGATTATCTAATTAATAGGTGTATATTTGTAAAAAAATAATTATAAATTAAAAAAATTGCAAAAAGAAAAAAAAAACTTCATTTAAAGTTTTATTATGTTATTTATTATGAATGATAAATTGGTTTGAGTCGAGTGCAAGGTTCCGTGTAGGGATTAGTCATTGAGAGATGTAACATCCCAGATTTTAATTGATTATAAATTCCAGATTAAGGTTATGGATTGATGGGATTAATGGTTAATTAATGGATTAATTACCAATTAGGCAATTTATTGTGTAATAATAATAATAATATGTGCCTTTGGTGCTTAATGGGCCGGTTCTCTCTTTCTCCCTCTCCCTGTCCACGTGGAGTGCAATGATGGCTGTGAAAGTTAGCATTTAATGCTGATAGGATTGCATTAATGAGGATGTGGCTGCTGATGGAGACGGGAGGCTGTGGTAGAGCAGCGTGATGATGGGGCTGTAAGGTGATTTAACTTCACTTTCACGTTCCCTTTCACATGTCATTCATCTACTTTTGGAGGAATGTTTGAAGTGGGAAACGCTCTCCATTCTCTCTAGAAAACTCCCTGGAGACTCTTCTTCTCCTTCGTCTCCTTCATCTTCTTCTTCTTACACTCAACGCTGTGTTGAGCCGAGTGGAGCTGCATGGTGATGAGGAACAATATAGCTGTGTGTTTTGGAGGTTGGTTCCTCCTTTGTTTCCTTGGTGTCCTTCTTCTTCCTCTTGTTGATGGAGCTGTTTGCGTGAAGAAGGCAGAGAGGGATGAAGACATGCATGCAGGTTGCATGGAAGCTGGTGGTTCTCCATGGTGGGGAGAATGGTGCTGTTCAAGTGTAGAACAGCTTTGTACTGAGCTTTGGAGGTTGCTGCTCGAGTAAACAGCATGGATTCTCCCATGGCTGTGAGCAGAGTGGAGCTTGGAGTGTTGATGCTCATGTGTTGCGTTCAGATGGGCTTCTGGGTGTATCTCGCTCAAGCGAGAATGGTCACGCTTGAGCGAGCCAGTGAAGAAATGGTCAGTGGACCATCTTCGCTTAAGCGAGTGCGTGTGTGGCTTGAGCGAGAGGCTGAGGACTGATACTGGTTGGCTGGGAAGCTGTGTGGTTCTTCCTACGCTGGAAGCCGAGCAAGGTGCTGCTGTGGCTGAGCCGAGTGGCCCATGTAACCCTTGGAAGCTTCATCTAGGTAAGGGGGGCTTTGCATCTCAAATGCATAGGTTATGGACGGGTTTCCGGGTGAAATGTTTATACTGTGATGTTCTATATTTGATGTGTTGCTTGTTGATTTTCAAGTGGTTAGTAGCCCGGATATGCATGATGGATATGCCTAGTTTGATGTTATTGTTTCCGTCCATGATATGCATGAAAATATACTTGATAATGTTTTGATATATGTATGAGATGCATGATGTATGAATTTATGAATGCCGAGTGCATGGTGTAGTTCTCTATTAGTCCCTGTGTGTAATGGTATATTTAAATGTATATGATGCATGTTGATGTATATGATCATGATGAATGAATGAATGGGGACTGTGATGATAAATGCCGAGTAGGCTTATTATATAAAAGCATGAGAGCTTATGGAAAAGGATACATCCGAGTAATAGAGGACAATCCGAGTGAAATATCATATGTAAAAACATGGGATGTTTATTGGTGTTAGATTCCGAGTGGAATTATATATATATAAAATGGTGTGAGGCTTAGAAATGCTAAGGCCGAATAGATCCCATGCATGTGAGGCTCATGGTATAGTAATTGCCGAGTGAATGGCATAGGATTTGCCGAGTGAATATGGTATAAGCCGAGTCATCTGACTGTTGTTGAGTTGCCGAGTGAATTTAATGTTGAACGCAGATTTTCGAGTGGGCAATCGAATGAATATGAGTTGAATTTTATATGCATACGTGTTATTGTGTTATTGAATATGAACACCTTGCGGGGTGCCACGAGGGTGTGATCCCGAGTGAAGAGGACGTGGTCCTAATGTTGAATGTGATGAAAGACCTTGAGTTGGACTCGGGGCAGTGCCTGGGGCACTAAGTGTGAAATGAGACGCTTGATGAAATGCCGAGTGCATTGGCGTTGAACGCCGAGTGAATAAAACCGTATGCATCCGATTCGCCACTGGAATGTGTTGGACTCCAAATACCGATCGGCAAGTCAAATGACAATAGGTGATGGAACATGTGATGAATATGGCTAAGTCCTGGAGCTGGGCTCGGACAGACTCCTTGAGTATGGCTCGGAGTGTGAACATTGTTGATATAGACTTGGGGTAGACTTGAGATGAAATCCGATTGACGAGGATATTAGGCTTTATAGCCGAGTGAAAGGGGTAAGAAACCCGATTGAGGATGTTTGTGATTGCTTATGTTGAATGGCAGTGTATGTTGAATGATTGATGATATTTATGTGTTATTGTAATGCGGATTCCATGATAATCCGAGCCAAAATCTGTCATTTAATATGTAATGCTCACCCCTACACCATTTTTCAGTGTTGCAGGTCGGATTGGAATTATATAAGGGCCTTAACCCGAGTGTTGGGTGTTTATGATAAGGCTGTGTATGTAAAATTATAATCCGACTGTCTTTTGTTGTATTTAAGCCTTGGCCGGCTCACAACAATGTTGTATGATGAATATTATTACATTTGTATGGAAATCCGAGTGTATGTTTACATATATGGACTTACATTGGAATCACGTACTTGTATCGGATTGTGAGTTTTGGTGAATGAATAATGATAAGTTGCAAATATCCGAGTGTATGCGTATGTGTGTATATATGTGTTATGTTGATAACAAGGTTGTGAATCGGTGGAAGAGTATTGCTGAGTGGGTAGTCGGCTTTGGGAGCAGAGAGTGCATTTATGTATGAATTTTATGTTGATTTGATGCTTCTTACTGACTCGGAAATGATGTTGTATGAATATATCTAAGTTAATGAATCCTGAGTGGAATATATGTGGCTTAGTTGCTTTTCCGAGTGAGTCTTATGGGACTCCATATCCGAGCGTAACTCATGTGTGAGCCTCTTTCTGTGTGTTAATGGCTCTTGTGGATTCTGAGTGAAGAATATATGGTGAAGCCCGAGCAGGGAATGATCTTGTATAATCCGAGTGAACGCCTCCGAGGAAAGAGTTGTTGATGGCTCAGATAAGAAATAATCTAAGTGTTTATACATATATGATCCGAGTGAAGTTATGAATGTAATCCGAGTGAATTACTTGGGTAATTCTTCTGAGTATTGAGGAGTTTGGATTATTCCGAGTGGAACTGATTTCGTAGGCTATTTCTGAGTAATGAGTGGTTAAGGTATTATCCGAGAGTGAATAGGCATGAATGCCGATTGTGTGGCCGAATGAGTATTGGTCGGAAATGATACTGGTTACCGAGTGGAATACCACTCTGATGATGAGTTGGTTTATGGCTGATTGGATCGAGTGATGTATGGCCGAGAGGAAGCCTATATGTATTTTCTGACTGAGGGGGTTCAAATATACCGAGTGACTCAGGGATTGAATTATACCGAGTGGTTTGATTGATAGAATCCGAGTAGGATAACTCTCAATTCCCGAGTGGATCCTTATGTTGACTTTGTGGATAAATTGAGGGGCTAAGTTATGGGTTGCTGAGTGAGGCAATTGTTGGGGTAGTTCCCTAGTGATTGGATTCCCTTATACCGAGTGGACTAAGTCATTACCAAGTGAATGGGTGACTCAGATTCCGAGTGAGATTATTATTATTAGCCGAGTGTGGCTCTCGCTTTAGCGAGTGGGACCTCGCTCCAGCGAGTATGTTGCTGGGGAAGACTTTTGATTGTGGTTCCGCTTTAGCGCATGTGTGTTCGCCCGAGCGAGTTGGTCGGCCTCGCTCAAGCGGAGTTAGATCTCGCTTGAGCGAGTGCGTGTTGCATTGTGGTTCGCTCAGGCGCTGTTGGTGCTTCCGTGTGAATGGCTTTAATTCCCTTGCCTTCCCTGTCTTTTCTGCTTGGCCATGGGGCCAGCTCTCTTATCTTCATATAAGGGAGTGTTTTTATTATGGATCCAGGATATTTTCTAATTAATTCGTGAAAATTTTTCCCCTAAAATTAGGGTGTCACAAGAGACGTTAAAAGTCTAAATTTTACACAATTTTAGTGAGATTCTGTATTATATCTTCTACTTCAGTAGGGAAATACAGGTCTTGAAGTTATTCCTCATACCAAAATCACTTACCTTACGCGTTGTGAGACGAAAGAGAGTGTCACTTGTAAGGACACTTCGACGCTTAAGTCAATAAATATTCAAGGAGAATATGAGAGTTCAAGCGTATCTACCATTCTTTGGTTGATTTGTAAGTTTATATACCTTATAGTAGTGAAAGTGTTGTTTTAGGTAGGTGAATTTACCGTATAATGTGTCATCGCAATTCTAATCATTTGTAGAAAGGTCAACACGCAAGAGTGACCCTATCTACCGATTGTACTTTTCCATTAGTCACATTGTAGGTTACTTCCTCAACACGCGATTGCGTAAGTCAACCTTGACGTTTCAGTATTGAGAAAATGACTCAAATCGGTATTACGTGTAACATCCTGATTTAAAAATTTATTTTCCGAGGAATGGAAGGTCAAGGTATTTGCCGAGTGGAACCTCGTCGATGGAACTCTTCCGAGTGAGACATACTATATAGACTCCGAGTGGATGAGCTTATAAAATCTTTAAGTGAGACTTGACCTAGTAAAGTATTCTCCGAGTGAGGAAGATTGAAATATACCGAGTGAAGAATGGGTAAAACATCTCCGAGTGAATTGTGATTGCAATACACCGAGTGGTATTGGACTGGGGAAATATTCCGAGTGAGGGAAGGTTTATGGACTCCGAGTGGAATTACTGAGGGAATCATTTCCCGAGTAGAGATTTAACGTTCCGAATAAAATACGATTGTGACCTTCCAGAATAGAAATAACATTAAGGATATGACTAAGTATGAGTTTACTGGGTGAAGCCTGACCGAGGGGGACCGATCCCGAGTGAACTTAGGTCCCTAATCCGAGTGATGGAATTTCCCGAGTGCGTGGGTTCGCTTCAGCGAATAAGGAATCACTCCGGCGAGCGAGGGCTCGCTCATGTATTGTCTTCCGTTGGTGCTGTTCATTCGAAACTTGGCCTTGCCAACGTGTGGCACCTGACCCGGTCATCCCCTTTCTCTAGTCGGCTTTCTGTTCCCTTGTCACCCGTTTGATTTATTTTACCGACTACCTTTTGAATTTTGGAAAAAAAAATTTTCCCCTGTCTCGATTTTACCTTTATTTCAGTCAGGTTGTTTCATTTTGGTATCACAGCGGACTCAAAAGGTCCAAGGCCAAGGTATGCTTACTGTAAGTGAGCGGTGATGTGTAACATGACCGGTTGTCATGATTGCTTATGATATCCCATCGGATTTAATACATGTTTAAGTATGATTATGTGGCTCATGGCCAAGTAATACTGTTTATATGCTATAGAGATTGTATGAAATTATGTTATAAATTGTTAAGTGTGGAACTGAGATCCGATCGGCTGTGAATAGTCCAGTATTCTTATCCTTGAAAGGGGTGTTAATTTCAGGATAAGTTATGGCAAATCGTCACAGCATGGAAGCCATGGTCGCGGCATTTCAGCGTTTCGTTGATATAATGGAGAGGCAGAACCAGCCTCGTGTTGATAATGATCAAGGTCTGGATTGTTTCCTGAAGAGGAAGCCGAGCGAGTTCCAAGGGGGATTTAACCCTGAATCGGCCTACAAGTGGATTCAAGATTTGGAAAGAATTTTTCAGGGCCTTCGTTGCACCGAGGCCCAGAAGGTCGAGTGTGCAGTGTACATGCTTCGGGATGAAGCTGAGAATTGGTGGAAGATTACTAAAAATCGAATGATTAATGCGGGCACCCAGCTAATCTGGGAAAATTTTAAAGTGCGCTTTCTGGAGAAATATTTTCCCGACACCGTAAGGAGTCAGAAAGAACTAGAGTTTATGGAACTGAAGCAGGGTTCTATGTCTGTGGAGGAATACACTGCCAAGTTTAAGGAATTATGTCTGTTTTATCCTCCCTTCCAGCAACCCAGAACCGAGGGTTCCAAGTGCATAAAATTTGAAAGCGACTTAAGGCCGGAGATTAAGAAAGCTTTCAGGCACCAGGAGATTCGGAGTTTTCCAGTGCTGGTGAACAAATATAGAATTTTTGAAGAGGATGACAAAGCCCATTCGGGCCAGAGCAGTAAGGCTGACACGTCCTTGAAGCCCCAGCAATCTCGCTTCAAGAGACAAGGTAACTCTGGTAGAAGCGGACCCCCCTCTAGATTCAAAGGTCGGAGTAATCGAGGTGGTCGTGCTGGTGGTCGTCCAAAGTACGGTAAATGTCTTAAATGTGGTGGTGACCACTTTGCCCTGGATTGTGAAGGTGGAGATGATGTTGTGTGCTTCTATTGCAATGAGAAAGGGCACATTCGCCCCGACTGCCCTCAGCTGCAACAAGCCAACGCCAATGTGCATCGTGGAGGCTTCCGAGGGAGAGGCCGTGGAAATGGTGGCCGTGGAAATGGTGGCCGAGGAAATGGTGGCAGAGGCAATGGAGCTAGGGGTAACATGATGTTCGCCCCAAATAATCGAGGGAGAAATGCTGAGTAACCGGCCGCAGGTAGGGTTTATGCCATCAACACCGAGGAAGCTGCACAAGCGAACGACTTTTTGCAAAGTAAGTGCTCACTCGGTAGACATACTCTTGATGTAATTTTTGATTCTGGAGCTACCTACTCCTTTATAGTTGATGATTGTGTGAAGCGGCTGAGATTGCCTGCTGTTGACATGGATCGGACATTGGAGGTATCCAATCCGACCGGTGCTAAAGTGTGGACATCAATGATGTGTAAAGATGTAACCTTTACGTTGGGCGATCGGAGTTTTACCTTCGAGTTAGTATGTGTACCCTTGAAAGGCCTCGACATCATACTTGGCATAGATTGGCTATCAACCAACAAGGTGCTGGTGGATTGCCAAAGCCGAAGGGTGATTTTTCCGAGTCAGATCGATAATGACTACACAGTGCAAGGTATAGCTCAGTTATTTATGATGTTTTGTTTAACTGAGGGAGAGGGTAGAACCCGGGTGAGAGATATTCCGACTGTTTGTGAATTCCCTGAGGTGTTCCCGGAGGATGTACCGGGTGTCCCTCCGAATAGAGAAGTCGAATTCTCTATTGACTTAATCCCTAGAGCCGAGCCGGTCTCCAGTGCACCTTATAGGATGTCCCCGTCGGAGTTGGCCGAGTTGAAGAAGCAGATTGATGAGCTGCTCGACAAACAGTTTGTCCGACCGAGTGTATCACCGTGGGCTGCACCGATGTTACTCGTTAAGAAGAAAGACGCCAGCATGAGGCTATGTATAGACTACCGATAGCTAAACAAGCTTATGATCAAGAACCGGTACCTATTGCCCAGGATTGATGATCTGATTGATTAGTTGCGTGGTGCTTCAGTCTTCTCGAAAATCGATTTACGACCAGGATACCACCAGATCCGAGTGAAGGACTCGGATATTCCCAAGACAGCGTTCAGGACCCGGTATGGTCACTACGAATACGTAGTAATGCCGTTCGGTGTAACAAATGCCCCTGCTGTATTCATGAATTACATGAACAACATTTTCCATCCATACTTAGACTGATCCGTAGTCATTTTTATTGATGATATATTAGTTTATTCCAAAACGCCCAAGGAACATGAGGAACATCTCCGAGCGGTGCTCCAAATATTGAAGGAGAAACAACTGTTTGCCAAACTTTCAAAATGTGACTTCTGGATGGATAGGATCCATTTTCTTGGGCACGTAATTTCTGAGGAAGGTGTCTCGGTAGATCCTTCCAAGGTGGAAGCTGTCATGGCATGGGAAAGGCCTAAGTCGGTCTCGGAGATCAGAAGCTTTATGGGTCTGGCCGGTTATTATCGAAGATTTATTAAGGGGTTCTCTAAGCTTGCACTGGCCTTGACGAAGTTGACTCGGAAGAATGTCCCTTTCGTGTGGGATTCCAAGTGTGAAGGGAGTTTCTGAGAGTTGAAAACTAGGTTGACTTCAGCCTCGGTGTTGGCATTGCCAAATTTGCAAGAGAGCTTCGTAGTTTACTGTGACGCATCCGGACTCGGTTTAGGTTGTGTGCTGATGCAAAAGGACTGAGTAATAGCTTATGTCTCTCGTCAGTTGAGACCACACGAGCAACACTACCCGACTCATGACTTGGAGTTAGCAGTTGTGGTCTTCGCGTTGAAAATATGGAGACATTATCTATATGGGTCAAAATTTGAAGTGTATAGCGATCACAAAAGCCTCAAATATTTATTCGATCAGAAAGAGCTGAACATGAGGCAAAGGAGGTGGACTGAATTTCTGAAGGATTACGATTTCGAGTTGAAGTATCACCCGGGCAAGGCAAATGTTGTGGCCGACGCCTTGAGTCGGAAGTCCGTTCATGTGGCAGTGATGATGGTGAAAGAAATGGAACTACTTGAGCAATTCCGAGACATGAACTTGTATGTGGACATCTCTTTGTCTCAGAAAGTGACGCTCAGTATGTTGAAGATAGCTAACGAGTTTCTGAAGCTAGTGTATGAGGAGCAGAAGTCGGATTCCTACTTAGCCGAGATGAAAGAGACTCAAGCTAAGGGTAAGGACCTGTCCTTAACCGAGGGCTCGGACGGAATTTACAGAGTGAAGGGTAGAATCTATGTGCCGGGTGCTGGAGAATTGAGGAAGATGGTGCTCGATGAAGCCCATAAAAGCCTGTTAAGCATCCACCCGGGCACTACAAAAATGTACCATGACTTGAGATTACACTTCTGGTGGCCTGGATTAAAGAGAGACGTGGTTGGTTATGTGAAGGGGTGACAAAACGGGCCAAAGGGCCAGGCCAAGCCGGGCCAAAATATGAAAACGGGCCAAAAACATTGGCCCGACCCGTATACCATGTGGCCCGTGGGCCAAAACGGGCCGGCCCGTTTTTTTAAAAATTATATATGTTATATTTTTATTATTATTTGGACTATTTTAAGTCTTTTTTAAAAAAATTTAGATATAAAAAATAGATTTCACTTTTTTAAAGCAAAGTTTTTTATAATTAATCTAATTTATTTCATTAAAAGTTTAAATTAAATTTATTTGCATTAAATGGGAACAATTAATAGTCATCAAAATTAATTTCAAATCAAATAATTAATCAATATTTAAAACAAAAATTAAACACACACACACTAATAATATAAAGTCCAAAATAAATAATATCAAATAAAGTCTACAATAATAAAAACATATATATTAAAAGTTAATAGTAAATAAGTATTATAAATTATAATATATAATAAAGTATTTTTTACTAAAGGCCCAACGGGCCGGGCCAGGCCCGCAAGGGCCCGTTTTTTGACGGCCAAAACGGGCCAGGCCTATTTGGGAAAGCGGGCTTCAAAGGTTGGCCTGGCCCATCTCGTTTTGACGGGCCAAACGGGCCAGCCCGCGGGCCTAGCCGATATTGCCATCCCCAGTTATGTGGCTCGGTGCATTATTTGCCAGAAGTCAAAGGTTGAACACTAGAAGCCATATGGTGGCTTACAACCACTTGAAATTCCCGTGTGGAAGTGGAACTCAATCGCCATGGACTTCGTGATAGGATTGCCTAGAACCCGAGCGGGTTATGATAGCATTTGGGTCATTGTGGACCGGTTGACAAAGTCTGCACACTTTCTACCCATGAATAAGAGGTATTCACTGCAGAAACTAGCCCAGATTTATATCTGAGAAATTGTCCGACTGCGTGGTGTGCCATCCTCTATTGTGTCGGACAGGGATCCAAGATTCACGTCCCGGTTTTGGAGAAGCTTACACCAGGAATTAGGCACTAAACTCCGACTGAGTTCAGCCTACCATCCCTAGTCGGATGGGCAATCCGAGCGGACAATACAGAGTTTGGAGGACTTGCTGAGGTCCTGTGTACTAGAACACGGTGGTAGTTGGGAGCAGTATCTACCCCTGGTCAAGTTTACATATAATAACAGCCACCATAGCAGCATCGGCATGGCAACGTATGAAGCCTTGTATGGCCGGAAATGCCGAACCCCACTCTGCTGGTTGGAGATAGGTGAAAGCTTAATATTGGGACCGGAAATTGTGAAGCAGACTTCCGAACAAATCCAAGTGATTAGGGAAAAGTTGAAGGCATCCCAGGACCGGCAGAAGAACTATCATGATAAGCGGACGAAACCGCTTGAATTTTTGGTCGGTGATAAGGTGTTCCTGAAGGTTTCACCGAATAAAGGGATTGGACGAGCTCTGAAGAGTAGAAAATTAAACCCCTGATACATTGGACCCTATGAAGTACTGGAACGGGTCGGTCCTGTAGCATACCGAATAGCATTGCCGGATCATCTATCGAACTTGCACAATGTGTTTCACGTGTCTCAGTTGAGGAAGTGTTTACCCGACTGCACTCATGAGATGCCGGATGATGAAGTCGAAATCAAAGAGAATCTGACTGCAGTGGCCGTACCGACTAAAATTATGGACCGGTCGGTAAAGCGCTTGAGAAGCAAGGATGTGTAATTGGTCGAAGTGGCGTGGCAACAAAATGGATGTTTTTCTTATACGTGGGAACGTGAGGATGCCATGAGACAACAGTATCCCGAGCTATTTTCTTGAGGTAAGCTCGTGTTGGAATTTCGAGGACGAAATTCTTTAAGAGGGGGAGAATTGTAACATCCTGATTTAAAAATTTATTTACTGGATGAGATTAACTTGCTAATTAAGGGTTAATTGCAGATTAAGTTAAGGAGTGACTAATACAAAGTGGCTTGAGGAAAGGACGCATGTACCCCTGGTGGTATAAAAGAGTTCAACATCTCTTTTCCACTCACTTTTCATTTGCGTCATCATGTTAAAAGAATTGAGAGAGTTGAGAGCTTTCCTTTGAGGAAAACAGAGACGTTGTTCTGTTTCATTCCCCGATTCTTCTTCGTCCTCTTCGTCGTCTTCTTTTCTTCTTCCCTTCTCCCACTCGAAGCTGTCAGATTCTCAGTTGGGGAGACTGCAGTGTCAAGTGCTTTGGAGATTGTTGTGGTAGCCTACTGTTGCTGAGACAAACTACTCGAGGAAGAAGATAGCTTTGAGCTTTCACAGCTAAGATCAAAGAAGACGACTGAATACGAACGCTGCTAGGAGAAGGAGTGATCGAAGAGGCGATCGGTCAATAGTGTGGCTGGAGGGGGCTTCTGATTCACGTCAGTAGGTAGGGGGCGCTTTACATCTCAAATGCATGGTTTATGGACGGGTTCCGGGTGAATTTATTCTAATGTGTTGTGTTATGTTTGATTTGTATTGATTGATGCGTTGTGATTGAGCAATAGTGCATGAAACGCCCGGATTTGTGATAGCTGTGATCTGTCTAGTGTTGTGACGATTCCGTCCATGAGTACCTGTCGATATTTCTAAGAATTTCGGGTGAACGAATGTGAATGTGAATGCCAATATAATTTCTGAATGCATGAGATGTGGGTTTGATATGCTGATTCCCATTGGGAATGTTGTGTTGAAATGCATGTTGATTTCATTGAGAATGCCAAGTGCATGTACTGTAATATTGTTATACCGATTCGTGTGTTATGAGTTACTATGACAGAATGCATGTGATGAAAATATGGATTTCTAAGTGAATCCAAATGCTGTGTTGAATCAGTTATGATTCTAATGGTTGCATGAAATGCACTAGATAAGCATGGATGCTGTTGAGAAATGCATAAGGCTGCATGTATAGGAAAAGGGTGACCCGTGGAAGGTCAAGAACCCTATGAGATGATTTCCAGCTACAGATTCTTGGCTAGATCCTGTGAGAGCCCGTGATAGCTGATGGAGCTAGAGTTAAGTCTCGAGACGTCACGAGGTGTCCGGTATCACGCGGGAAGGGCTAATGGACGAGAGGCCGGGAAGGAATCTGCAACTGAAAATTATTGTTAAGTCAGATCTGCATGCATATATGTAGGTGCATTGTTATTGAGAATAACATGATTAACATATCCTTGAATGATTGAGTGAATTCCGACCGAATGAATGTGTGCTCACTGAAATTGTTGCCGAGTGCAAGTTGTTCGTATGTTGTGTGTGTGTGTGTGTATATATATATATATATATATATATATATATTTGTGAAAAGCATGAGTAATATAGCCATGAATGAGTTGTACGAATTCTGATTGATTGATGCCGAGTGAGTGGCAATATTGAATGGCAGTGTATGTTAATGTTAATTGTGAATTATACTGTATAGTTGAGCATGTAATGGCTAATCCGAGTCAATAACTGTCATTTTATATGTAAAAGCTCACCCCTGCTGTGGCTATATTTCAGTGGATGTTGCTCGGAATGGTGATTGATGGGAGAGCACCAATTCCTGTGAAGTGCACCGTACAGTGGAAGTGTACATATATGTATATATTGTGTGAATAGTTTTGTTATAGCCTTGGCCGGCTCTTAGTATAATGTTTTGTTTAAGTATGTATGACTTGAACTCTCTCGGATTTGAGAGTATAACTATACTTATATATATATATATATATATATATATATATATATATATATATTGTGAAGTGTTAACTTTGTTCAGTGAGTAATGGTGAAGACGAATGTCTAAGTTGTATGTACCTATATTTTGTCGAGTAAATAGGGATTGCATGATTCCGAGTAAGGGAGAGCTAAAGTAATAGTGTGTGAGGCTAAATTGGAGATCCTCTTCCGAATGAAGAAGGGTTAAACCAATTCCGAGTGGGTGATGTTCATTAATGCCACTTCCGAGGGAAGGCTGGTCAACGTGTTGAGGAGTGGGGAAATAGTTAAGTGTGTCCCTCCCGATTGGAGAATGCTTGAATACTCCTGAGTGAGAGGCGACCGAGTGAATTCCTTCTAAGGGTAGAACGGTTAAATGGTTCTGAGTGAAACCTATCTTAGTAACTTATTCCGAGGGGATAAGATCCAGATAATACCGAGTAGAACTTAACTAATGAAGTCTTCCGAGTGAAAAGGAGTCAGAGTATTCCGAGTGAATAGGTTGTATGTTCCGAGTGAAGAGGGGTTAGAGTAATTCCGAGTGGAACTTGATTAAGGAGATCATTTCCGAGGAATGGAAGGTCAAGGTATTTGCCGAGTGGAACCTCGTCGATGGAACTCTTCCGAGTAAGACATACTATATAGACTCCGAGTGGATGAGGTTATAAAATCTTTAAGTGAGACTTGACTTAGTAAAGTATTCTCCGAGTGAGGAAGATTGAAATATACCGAGTGAAGAATGGGTAAAACATCTCCGAGTGAATTGTGATTGCAATACACCGAGTGGTATTGGACTAGGGAAATATTCCGAGTGAGGGAAGGTTTATGGACTCCGAGTGGAATTACTGAGGGAATCATTTCCCGAGTGGAGATTTAACGTTCCGAATGAAATACGATTGTGACCTTCTAGAATAGAAATAACATTAAGGATATGACTAAGTATGAGTTTACTGGGTGAAGCCTGACCGAGGGGGACCGATCCCGAGTGAACTTAGGTCCCTAATCCGAGTGATGGAATTTCCCGAGTGCATGGGCTCGCTTCAGCGAATAAGGAATCGCTCCGGCGAGCGAGGGCTCGCTCATGTATTGTCTTCCGTTGGTGCTGTTCGTTCGAAACTTGGCCTTGCCAACGTGTGGCACCTGACCCGGTCCTCCCCTTTCTCTAGTCGGCTTTCTGTTCCCTTGTCACCCGTTTGATTTATTTTACCGACTGCCTTTTGAATTTTGGAAAAAAAAAATTTTCCCGTGTCTTGGTTTTACCTTTATTTCAGTCGGGTTGTTTCATTACGTTATGAGTCACATGCACGATTGGGAGTCAATATCATATTTTTAATAATTTTACGATATCAGTCTTGCATGATGACTTTTAGATCAGATATCAATCTTGCATGATGACTTTTAGATCAAATGACCTTTCTGTCCATATGTCAATATCAAGACCGGATCAAATGGTATACATGATTACAGATGATATCCTGTTTTTTCATGAGAATCTAGTTTCATAACACGGAATTAACATGACAGAACTCATCTCACGTTTAAGAAATTTATTATGAAGTCATTTAGTATCTAGTTATAAAAATAAAATTATAAAAGTAAAAAAAATCTAATAATTAATATTAATTCTTCAATTAAAATTCTATTAAAACAACGTAATTTCTATTTTTCGATAGTGAAGTTGACCTTAAACGTAATACATACTCCACCTAATTATTTGTAGCGCTACACTTTGTAATAATTATATTTTGGTTTTTGACGGCTGGGAGAAAAACACAATTATAAATTATAACAAAATTTATTATTAATAATTTCTATGAATAGTTTTAATTGTACATCCGTCCTTTAAAAATGCATTGCATTGCCTGTTTTAAAGTTGTAAAATCCGACAAAAGACCAACAGTGGTGAGATATCCGAATGTGACAATCTAACAAAATTTGTTATTTGCTTCCTTCAACATGAACGTGGTTTCTGGCCCAAAGAAAAAGTGAACCTGATTACGTGACATGTCTCTGACCAAATATATACAAAGTTAAATTTAATTAGTTTTTAATGAGTTCATACAATAATTTTGCTTCAAAAATTATATCAATACTCATTTAAAGTTTATAGGAAAAGCTTTCTAAAAGAAAGTAACAAAAATTGTGAATCCTTCAGGGATGCAGAACATGTGCAATATTTGCTCTAATGAAATTACAGAGTTTTTTTGACACTATACATCTATTTAATATTTATTCAATAGGAATTTCGTTATTTTATATATTCCAGTTTCTTTTTGTGAATATCTACCACGAACAGTTTAATATTTATTTTTTATATTTTTTTCATCCATCTACAAGTACCAACACTCAAGTTTTATCCCTTTTTTTTGTTAATCCCTTTTTTCCACCGTATCACATCACCTCAACTTATTCACTTCCCTCTTTATTTTTTGTTTTCTGGGTTTCTTTTTCTCTTTATGTGTAAAATGGACGAGGGTAGTGAAAACATCATTTTTATATAATAATTAATATAGTAGCATAAAGTTATTTAACCTCTATCTTTAATTTACGTGACATTATTATCTCTCAGAAATATAGTGGGAAGAACAGACTAAAAAGTAAAAACGCATGATAAGGGAATCCTAAGATATGGATAATGAGAAACTATATATACAGTACGATATATCTGCAGCACATTTTACAAAATTGAAAAACGAGTTATAGTTGCTACTTGATCAGCTAAAATATATTTACAGTTTTATTCTTTCAAAATACAAAATAGACTTATTTTAAATCCTCATTTTATTTATTGTACTCGGTAAAACAAACGTCTTTTACAATGAATTTACAAATTTACTAAGATTTATTAAACTTACAAAACTGCCACTATTGTTCATAAGGATAAAGATTTGGCTTTTATGTGATGATGCTTTGCAATCAGATGCCATAAACCAGTTACAAACAACAGCGCCTATAGATGGTATGCTTTGAATTCTTTAACCCAATCATTGAAACTATTGAAGTGTATCAATTTTCATATTCATACTCCAACTGCAATTCCACCTATTTTTACTTTAGTATCTAAATGCTTATCACCTCAATGGTTAGAAATAAGTTTTTGATACGTGAGTAAAATAAAATTGAATGATATATCAAAGAATATACAACTCAATACTTATAATTTTTAATATATTTTAAACAAAATTTAATTTCTATAACTGAGTTATTAAATGAACTTGATTATATTATATTTTTATCACACCACATGTTTTGTATTTTATCTTACTTTCTCTTTAATTTTTCCTAATTCTCATCTTTCTTACATCTAAATACACTCAATTTTTGGGTGTATGATGAATATTTTCCTATGTGTATGAACTCTGCTGTCTCAAACTTTGATAGCATGAAAAGGTATAAAAATCAACAGACATAGCTTACTTTTTTCACATTTGCTTCAAATTTCTAAGGATCACCCTCAGTGCTTTAGCTGCATCTGAATTCAGAGGATCTTCGTATAGATGAGTTGCTGCACACAATTAGTTAATTAAATAATAAACGCGCAAATTTTCAGGATGAGTTTCAACAGCAAAAAGGAAAAAACAAGAAATAATTAATTTGTATGAATAAGACAACCCTGAAACCTATAAAGTAAAAGGTTAAAAAGAAAAAAAATGAAGTGTTGAACATAAGATCACGATGCTTGATTAGCGTGATATATATTCGTGTCACCAAACCCAACTAAAATAAAGTTTAAGTGAAAGAAATACAAAACTTAAAGAAATGTAACACAAAATACCATGGCTAAGATTCGAACACAAAACCACCCAGTTGGTAGCCAAAATTGCTCACCTCTATACTACAGTGACTATGATGATTAGAAAGTTGACAATTTAGAAAAATATAGATGGCAAAAAAATAACTGAAAACACATAAAATGTAACGCCGTTGCCGGGGATCGAACCCGGGTCACCCGCGTGACAGGCGGGAATACTCACCACTATACTACAACGACTCAGTTGACAGCTACGAGGTTTTAAATATTTTAATTAGTGATTAAATGAAGAATTATACAATATCTTAATATGTAATAGAGAAAACACCAAAATACATATCATGATTGATCACAATTATGCAGTATCATATGGATCGGAACTACCCTTAATTAACCTTCCAAACACATGCATGCAAAAGATTAATAAGGCAATAATTTGTTTCAAAAGTCACATGGGTCACTTAATTTCAGCTACCGGTTTTCCTTTAACAATTTTCATAATCCTACCTCCTCTCACATTCGGTTTGTGTATGTACTCATTTGTCAAAACAAAATTGAAATTTAACAAATTAAATAATCATTTTTATAAAAAGTATACAACATCACTTAACAGCAATTATTATGATAGGCATGGAATCGTTAAATTTTTCTATGAATAATATGCTAAGGTAGAAATATACATAGTAGTATTAAATTTCTTCATCATCATCCAGAAACGTTTCGGGTGAAGAAAATTTCCCAATACTGTGGTGAAGCCAAGTCAACCAGAGATCATAATATATATGACTAAATATTTTTATTTAATACTGACTATATAAATTATAAAACATTACTCTTCCATGAAATCAAGAAAGCTGCACTGGATAGTATACTGTACCCTTTAAGGAATATAACTTCTCTCAGTAAAAAAAAAACATTTATGCAACATGATGTTATACTAGGAGGACATGGAATGAGACATGATTTGGGAGAGTATAATTTCTATATTATTTGTGATGCTCTGTTACTCTAAAAATATTTAGACTATTAATCATTAACAATTTGTTTGAAGTGAAATTGGAATGATGGAAATAAAAATGAGGTCACTGGAGAGAAGATAACATATTTCATTTGTTTGTTTGAGTGATAAAAATAAAAAATAAAATAAAATAAATAATGCAAAGTACATGACCCACTCTAGAAAAACTTTCCCTCCCATTTGAAGGAAGTTGATGGATATATTGATATATAGTGAAATTTTTATTTTTGAAGTTTAAAAAAATAAATGATTTCTGATAATATTTTTAAAATAAGTATAATTAATAGTTAGTTTTATACTAATAAAAAACTTCAAAAGCCTTTTCATAATTTTTTATATTATGGTTTAGGCTTTTTAATTAATTTTATTGTATTTATGCATTTCATTTCGCTATTTTTTACTCTTCCATATAAGTGAAAAAATTTCCCTTCTTTTTATTTCATTTGTATTCATCCACGCAACATATATACACTTCCATATTATACTTTCCTAAGAAACGGCTACACATTATTACATTTATACAACTTTCAATGTAACTATCACACAACTCAATGATGTATGTTTATATGACAATTCATCATTAAATAACCTAAACATATAAAAACCTTTTAGGATTTGTGTAGTATATGAAATTAGAATTGTATCTGCGAAATATAATTTCAATTGGAATTACATTAGAATTAATAATTCTATATTTTAATGGCATAAAACTAAAATATGAAATTACTACAAAGTAACAATTTTGAGTAAAAATGGTAGTAATGATAATTGCAATAGTTATGATGATGTCAGTGGTTGTCATGATAGTAGTTGTGACAATAGCGGTTGTGGAGACAATGGTTAAGACAACAATAGTGGTGGGGAAAATGGTAATGACAGTGATGGTGACGAAAGGGGAGCACTTTCAGAAGAGTTTTCATTTACTAAGACACAAATTTGGAAGTTATTTGGAAATCATTTATTGATATAGCCTTTAGCTAACAAAAAATAAAGTGTTAGTAAAAATATAATTTGGGCTTTTACTCAACTTTATACTGAAAAAGTATATGTTAGCATAATGCATTCAATTGTTATTATATATCCAAATTACATAACTTAACACTTCACTTTTGTTAGTTAAAGGTTATACAAACAAAGGTTATCCTAACAACTATTAAATTTTGTATGTTATTAAATTATATTTTTTTATAGTGGAGACGGAAGTGGTGGTGGTGACGGTGACAGTGATGGTAGTGTTGAGTCTCTAAAAGACTCATTTTTAATATTTATTTAATGATAATTTAAATGAAATTTGTGTAAAATATTTACATTTGTGTTGAATTAGTTATAAATGCTTAAGGAATTAGGAACTATCCATTTGTGAAAATTGAGGACCGAGTCCAATGCCATAATTATACGAATATAAGGGAAATTCCAGATGAAATCAATTCCAATTTTTTTTAGTACTCTTATCCGTTTCTATTACTTTGATTATTATATTACCGTTAGAAAATGCAATAATATAAATTCTATTCAGAAAACCCACAAACACATGACTTGTATGTATATGAAGGTTTAGCTAGTGTATCTCTTAAGTTGTGATACTTAACACAATCCCCATGGGACGATATAAAAATTACTACTTTTTAAATGATTAGTGCACTTGCCAAAGTATTCATCCAATGAATTCGCATAAGGTGGCATGGATAACAGTGGTAGCAATGGGGACAACAATGGTTTAATATATAGCTAGTGGTGGTAATTGTGATGGCAAGGACACCAATAGTGGTTGTAGTGGTGGTGGTGGCGATAACAAGGAGAAGGTGGTGATGACAACGATAAAGACAATGTTGAGTGATCTTAAGAATTTATAATTTAAATATATAAATTAAAAATTAAAAATATTTAATTTTAGTTATATCTTAATTCTATAAAATTGAATTTTAAAATTATTTTAATACAAAGAAGGCTTCTAAATTTTAAACATCATAATTAAAATTCTATGGCTTGAGCACAATCTCAAATATCAATTTTGATCTTTTCCGGACCGGGGTCTAGGATCCGGTGTCGGGACAGCCTCAAAAGTTAAGGATTGAATGAGGTTGGAGACTGGTTCTGTGTGTATCCGGTCTCTATAATCTGACCTCTCGGTGAGAGAAACCGGTCTCGTTGTCCTGGAGATCCTTCACACCGACCTCACGCGTTGTTGTGGGCGACAGGTGGTGTCACCTGCGAAGATTCTCCGACGCTCAAGTTAGAAGAGTGTAAAAATGAACTCTGTTAATACTTAAGCAGTATAATAGTGAGAATGAGAGTAAGGACAACGTGACCTTGCATGTGTATTGGAACATGTTATTTATAGTTGAGCGTGGAAGATGAATCGTTGGGTGCAAGTGGGCCCATAGGTTCTGATGCCGTGTGTAAAATGTCAATCAGAATGGCCCAGTATTCAGAGTATGCCACGGGTAGGACAATTAGTAGTATATGATTCTGACACAAGGATGGAGGATAGTCACCTTTTCCGTAAGTTACGCTTACAATTGTACCTACTCCTTTCGGTGAATGAAAGGGACGTATTCCGCTGTGCAGAGTATCTTTCTCGTTATGACACTGTGGCAATCGGATAGAGGTGTCGGATGAATGAGAGCGGATACCGACCGGTGTAGGAGAGACTTACATCGTATAGTTGCAGACCGGGTCGGTATTCTGTGATACCGGTTGATCTCTAGGACAGCTAATATTTTTGCCGACTGGATCATTATCCCGTGATACCGATTGAACTTCTAAGCTGGATAAGATAATGATCTCTTAGTCTTAGGGCCGGTATCCAAACCGGACAATCTTGGGGCCGGTATCCAGACCGGATCATATGTCCCCTAGCTTGTGTGAGGGACTATAAGTTGCTCATATAAGCTATGCTATTCACGAGAGGTCTGGATGTCAGCATAACCTGCAAGAATACTTGTTAATCGTTGAATATTGTCCCCGAGCGTTATTGAGTGAACGGTTCCGAGTGAGTGGCTGAATTGGTAATTAACTCTGAATGAGCGACTCCGAGTGAGGTTGGTTCTGGTCGTGTCACCTGGGAAGTTCCATTACCCAACCTCCTCGTGCTATTCGGTAAAAGTACATCCTATTAAAAAATTCCGAGTGGAAGCTCTCAGATTAATCCTTCCGGGAGGAGGATTTCTGAGTGACCGTTCCCATGTGGAAGATTTCCGATTGATAATTCCTGGGTGGAAGATTCCGAATGGTGCTTCGATGGCGCTCGGTTTAATCATTCCAACCACACTCAGAGTTCGGTTTAGTCCTACAATCCGAGTCTTCATTCGGGTTAGAAGTTTCTGAGTGCAACTTTCCTGAGTGGGGTGTCCCCGAGTGTGACACTTCAGCATGGGATGGCACTGAGTGAGACATTTCTGAGCAGGATAGTACCGAGTGAGATATCTCTAATTCCCGTGTAGTATGGCACCGAGTGGAGCATTTTCTGGGTGAAACACTTCTGGACAGATAGACTTTGACTTCGAATGAGAATGTTTCGGGTAGAGACTTTCCCGAGTAAATAATTCCTGATTGCAACCTCGAAGTGATATTCTCAACTTAAAGAATTCACGAGTCAGACTTCAGTGAGACTTTACCGACTAAGGAATTCGCGATGCTGACTTTGAAGTTGAAATGTTTCTGAGTGGGGAATTCTCAGGGAGAGTACTTCCGAGCGGATTCAGTAATGAGGATTACGATTGACTCTGAAGTGAGATATTCCCGAGTGAAGAACTCTCGGGGAAAGTACTTCCGAGCGATTTCAATAATGAGAATGACGATTAATTCTTATTCCACGTTCGGCCAAACCTACTAGTCGTACTTAGAGTTCGGTTTAATTCTACAATCCAAGCCTTCAATGGCGTTCGATTTAATCCTACTAACCGTACGTCTTCAATCGGTGTTGGATTTTACCCATTCAGCGTTTTTCTTCAATCGGCATTGGATTTTACCCATTCACCGTTCTTCTTCAATCGGTGTTGAATTTTACCCATTCACCGGCCTTCACAATCGGCGTTGGATTTTACCCATTCACTGGTCTTCGAATGGGGTTCAGTGCAATCGTACAATCCATTTCCTGAGGTTCGGTTTAATCCTATAACTGAGGTCTTCAATGGCGTTCAGTTTGATCCTACTAGCCGTATCTTCAATCGGTGTTGGATTTTACCCATTCACCGTTTTTCTTCACTCGGTGTTGGATTTTACCCATTCATCGGCCTTCACAATCGGTGTTGGATTTTACCCATTCACCGTTTTTCTTCACTCGGTGTTGGATTTTACCCATTCACCGGTCTTCGAATGGGGTTTGGTGCAATCCTACAACCCATTTCCTGAGGTTCGGTTTAATCCTACAACTCAGGTCTTCAATGGCGTTCGGTTTGATCCTACTAGCCGTATCTTCAATCGGTGTTGGATTTTACCCATTCACCGTTCTTCATACTCGGTGTTGGATTTTACCCATTCACCGGCCTTCTCAATCGGTGTTGGATTTTACCTATTCACAGTTCTTTACCGACGTTCGGCCAAACCTACTAGTCGTACTCGGAGTTCGGTTTAATCCTACAATCCGAGCCTTCTCTGGTGTTCAGCCAAACTTACTAACCGTACCCAGAGTTCGATTTAATCCTACAATCTGGGCCTTCAATCGGTGTTGGATTTTACCCATTCATCGTTCTTCACCGACGTTCGGCTAAACCTACTAGTCATACTCGGAATTCGGTTTAATCCTACAATCCGATCCTTCGAAATATGGTTCACCCAGTTGTACCTTCGAAGAGGTTCATCACTAATGATGTTGTTAGGATCATCCGTCCTGAAAGTATCTTGTCACAACGCAGTTGTGCAACGAATAAAATCATAAAGGAAATAGGTGAACAGAGAGAATATTTCATTAATTATGAATTACAATACAAAAGAGAGAAAAAGAGAGCCGAGTCGGGGTTATGCCTCGTTAAACCTTTTTTTTTGTAAAACCTGATCGGAAAAACCCAAGTAAAGAAAGAAAGTGCACCCTGTCTTACCGACTAGCGATAACAGCAGAAAGCGCTCTTAGTTTTGATGGCCTGATCTCTAATCAATGACCTCTCGATGGCCTTGATGTTGTTGGGGTATAACATTTTGCTGTGCCGACTCGCCAACCATAACTCCCTTTTACTTTTTAGAAGTAGCTTCTTTGAAAAGACACTGCTTGAGCTTACCCTCTCGGATCAGGGTCTCAATAGTATTCTTTAGGGCCTGACATTCATCTGTTGAGTGGCCCTTTTGCTTATGGAAACCGCAGTATTTCTGAGGGTCACCATGTTTACGAAGCTGGGGCGGCGTCCTGACCCCGTATGTAATAAGCGTTGGCCATCCGATCTCTCTCAAAATTTATGACCGCTTAGAATTTAACGAAGCATAATTACTAAATGCATTTACCCGTTCTTCCTGACTCAGAGGTACAGGATTATCGAAGACGCTGCCACGGAACGGCCTCTCCATGCATTCCGATCGGGGCCTGTCTTTATATTTTTGTTGCTGATGTGGCGTTGGGGATTTCCTTTTCGCCGCTGTTGCTTCCAGGTGCATTTCTATGCCCACGTATTTCGAAACTTTTCTTCGAAACTCCTCCAACGTCGTCAGAGGACTCTTTGCCAAAGGCAAAGCAAAGACGGATCCAGGTTGTAAGGCTTCAACAATGATGTGAAGCTGAATAGCCTCCGTGAGGTTAGGCACCAAAGCAGCCTCCTTGTAAAATCTCTTTAAAAACTCCTTGAGAGTTTCACTTTCTCCCCGCCTTATCTGAGCCAAGGTATGGGAAGTCCTTGGAACGTCTCTAGAGATAATGAAATAGCTCTCAAATGAAGTCGTCATTTCTTCCCAAGAGTCTATTGACCCCAAGGGTAAACTTTTGAACCAACTGAGAGCCTCCCCCATCAGGGTTCGTGGAAACATCCTGCACATTACATCTTCATCGGCTCCCAGGTACATGGCCTCATACGTGTAAGCATCGAGATGTTTAGTGGGATCAGTTTCTCCATTATACTTTCCGATTGACAGTGGTTGAGTTGTTTGCAGGTGTTTGGGGATGAGTATGCTCATGAGCCTCCTTGAGAAAGGGATATTGAGTTAGTATGCCCCGGAAGTCATCACTACCTGCTCCTTCCTCCTTGCCCTGATTCTGTCCCCAGAATCTTGAGTGTGCTCCCTATCCTCGTAAGTAGGGATCTTAGAATATTAGAGAGTTGTGGACTTCTCTCTCGCAGATGTATGGCGAGTATCCTCCGCCTAAGACACTATTCTGTCCCCAGTTCTTCCTTTCTCCCTTCGTAACTCCATCAACTCCTCCCTGAGCTGCCTTATAACTTCATCTCGAGGGTCAGGGGTTGCCACTGGTACCATTCTCCTTGAGTGGGTTACTGGTGATTCAAAAATGAATCTCCTATCAGCTTGTTGATGGGTCACATCTTCCACATGACCATCCATAAAGTCGCGTCCATCTCCTTCCATGGTCGACTACTAACTTCTGGAGAAAGTGGGAATAACTCTACCGGGTCCCACCAGGCATGCCAATGATCTGTTCTGGACCGGGGTCTAGGATCCGGTGTCAGGACAGCCTCAAAAGTTAAGGATTGAATGAGGATGGAGACCGGTTCTGTGTGTATCCGGTCTCTATAATCCGACCTCTCGGTGAGAGAAACCGGTCTCGTTGTCCTGGAGATCCTTCACACCGACCTCACGCGTTGGTGTGGGCGACAGGTGGTGTCACCTGCGAAGATTCTCCGACGCTCAAGTTAGAAGAGTGTAAAAATGAACTCTGTTAATACTTAAGCAGTATAATAGTGAGAATGAGAGTAAGGACAACGTAACCTTGCATGTGTATTGGAACATGTTATTTATAGTTGAGCGTGGAAGATGAATCGTTGGGTGCAAGTGGGCCCATAGGTTCTGATGCCGTGTGTAAAATGTCAATTAGAATGGCCTAGTATTCAGAGTATGCCAGGGGGTAGGACAATTAGCAGTATATGATTCTGACACAGGGATGAAGGATAGTCACCTTTTCCGTAAATTACGCTTACAATTGTACCTACTCCTTTCGATGAATGAAAGGGACGTATTCCGCTGTGCAGAGTATCTTTCTCGTTATGACACTGTGGCAATCGGATAAAGGTGTCGGATGAATGAGAGCGGATACCGACCGGTGTAAGAGAGACTTGCATCGTATAGTTGCAGACCGGGTCGGTATTCTGTGATACCGGTTGATCTCTAGGACGACTAATATTTTTGCCGACTGGATCATTGTCCTGTGATACCGATTGAACTTCAAGGCCGGCTAAGATAATGATCTCTTAGTCTTAGGGCCGGTGTCCAAACCGGACAATCTTGGGGCCGGTATCCAGACCGGATCAAATTTCATGATCAATTTCGTACATATGGTCAGCTATTAAATCAAGAATTAATACCAGTTTGTTTACATGCTTGCCATAACTCATTGCCATGTCTTTATGCATAATTTATTGGCCTAAGACAGTGCAGGTATGTCTACTAAAAAAAATGGCGACTGCCCATACAATTTAACCATTTATGCTGGTTGTTAACCAAAAACAAAATAACACTTTTTTTTACACAAAAATATAACACTAAAATAACACATTTGTGTTGGTTCATTTGCATGAATAACCTAACTACCGGTTTCTAAAAAATTTAACGGTTATATTTCAATCCATGTATAGGTTTTAAATTCATATCTATAGTTTAGAGGACAACCCTATTAATAATTTTCTTTCTTTCTTTTTATCATTATGTCACACTTATTTTTAATCTTACTAATCATTAACTAATAACTAAAAAAAATTGAGCGATACGTTAGATTCCATGCTGAATAAATACTTATAGTGGTGCTTGTAAATTATTATCAAATGTCGATAAAATTTTTTTAAAAAAATTTAAGAAGTAAAATGTTAATATCAATTATTAAATAAGTATTTGAGTATGAATGAGTACTCAATCAAACTACAATGCATTTGCAATTCTTCACGATATATTAATGCAATCTGTAACATCACATTTTTAACATAAATAGAAAATAAATATTAATATATATTTCTTGAGAAATACTTACTATAAGTTAGTTTATTATTATCATTTTTTTGAAATTTTGGTATTTATATTTAATTATTTATTTTTTTAAAATAATAATTAAAAAAATGAAAATATTTCTGAATGAGAATTTTAAAATGACTTAATTAGTATTCACTAATTAAGAAAATTATATTAAGAATTTTTAATATCTTTATTATTCACCATTTTTATTTTATGTTCTTATATATATGTTTTTACATATTTAAGATTTAACTCTTATTAGAATTTTAGAATAAAATTTTGAAGGAATTAGACTATGGTTCTTTAGAACTTTTTGATCTACATAATATTTATGATTTTCTAGAATTTTTTGAAATTTTTGAAATATTTTAATAAAATAATATATTTTAAATAATTTTAAATTCATATAAAGTTACTTAAAATTAAAAATATTTACAAGAATGTAAATTTAAATTATAAGAAAATTTTCTAAAATCCATTTCAAGTAGACTTATCTAAAAATTATCGGTTTGAGTAAAATTTTGATATTTACCAATCGTAAAATAATTGAAAACGTACTAATAAATTTTTATTAACAGAAAATTTTAGATTTTTAAAAATTTAAACTTTATATTACTTATCATAAAATTAGTGAGAACTGATATAATATCGCTAAATTTCAAAAAGGATTAATTTTGAATATTTAAAATATACCAAGTGAAAGGTTACTATTTGACTTAATAATTCTGCCAACATTTACTATGCAAAACACTGTGCATATATGAAATTTTCAAAATGTGCACAGTAACCAGGTTTTAAATTTTAAAAAATACATAGTACTTTTATATTAAAATAATGGAATGCATAGTAATTTTTTTCTATAAATACCGAAGGAATTCTTCTTTAGAATTCACAATTTCACATTAAGTTTTCTTAATATAGTAGTGCTAGTGAGATAGTGGTGGAAGTAAGAGAGAGAAATAAATTTTTTTGGAAGAAGGTTCTGCTAACATTCTAAGGTACGAATACATCTCTTTTATATTTTTTAGGGTTATTTTTATATCGTTTTTAGAAATCTATTATTATACTAGAAATAATATTATTTTAAGTTACTATTCTGCATAGTAAAATACTATTCAATAGTAAATTACTATTTCAATAGTAAATTACTATTCAAATAGTAAATTACTATTTATTATTACTATTTATTATTACTATTTACCTTTACTATTCATAATTTACTATTTATTGTTACTATTCACAATTTACTATTTACCGTTACTATTCATACTTTACTATTTACTGTTACTATTTACCCTTACTATTCACGATTTACTATTTACCATTACTATTTACGTTTTACTATTTACTGTTACTATTCACTATTTACTATTCACTATTTACTATTCAAAATTTACCATTTCTGCTTTAAGTAATGATCTTAATTTTCATCTTGTAACTATATTAAAATGAAATTGGTATGTTTTAGAACTCGGAGACGAGGCGCGCACAGATTTTCAATAACGAATCGGTATACAAGAGGTAAGGGGGAGTGAGATAAGAATATAATATGAAAGACATAAGAATAATGGGCGGAGTCTCCTACTCCTTTTAAATTTAATAATATTATTATTTTAAAATAATAACTTCTCAACTTAAAATTAATAATAAATTTAATATATTGTGTAACTTAATCTGAAATACCTATGCATGGATCTGAATTATTATAACTTATACGGACTGGACTAAACCTATGCAAGGACTTGGACTTTTATATCCTATATGGATTGAACTAAACCTATGCAAGGACTTGAACTATTATGACCTGTATAGACTGAACTATACCTATGCGAAGACTGGATTATATATATGGACTTATATAGACCTGTGCGAGGAATGGACTATAAGGACTCAAAATCAAATCTACTAATTTAAATAACCATTAAAATTTGAATTATATTTATGAGCGATATTTAGTTGATTTGACTTGATTATAATTAATTAAATTTGATTTCGATTAATGATATTGTGATTTATAATGTTGGACTGTGATTAATAATATGCAATTATGATTGATGATATTTGATTGTGATTGATGACATTACAATACTTGATTATGGTTGATGAATGATTGATGACCTTGTGATATGAAGTTTAATATAACAAGCATGACGGAAAGTTAAAACTCAGTAAGAATTTTCTTACCTTACTCTTTAAATTTTTATTCTAAGAGAAAATATTTTATCATTATTCTGGTTTTTTATTTCTTCTTAGAAATAATTTTTATTAACTTGATTTTTAATCTTTAGAATACAATCTAGTATTAGAAAGAAGCTATTTTATAAAATCAGAGGTTGAGATAATTAATTCTTGAATTAAAGAAGATTTTTATAGTTTTAAGTATTCTTAATTAATGATTTAATATATATATATATATATATATATATATATTCTTTTAGAAATCAGAAATTTAAATTGGTTTTCCCTAATGAAATAACTAAAGGATATTTTGTCGAGATTTCTAAAATTCAATCTAGTTAAGATTCAAATTGAGAAACATTATGTAAATATGTGAAGATTTTTAAGAGAAAGTTTTGAGATATTTAAGGCTTGGAAACTCAATTTTGGTGAGATCTGAATTTGAAGACTGTACTAAATTTGTTTCTGTATAAAGGAAGTTCAAAGAAGAACTTATGGGAATGTACAGTTTATTGAGATGATTTTGTGAACCTTTATAGAATTTAATAATTGAGTTTCTAAAAGTCTTAACCAACTAAATATGCGAGTAGTTCATGCATCATGAATCATTAAAGAGAAATGAGATGTGATATTGCCTAGGGACGAATTATAGAAACCGAGGATACATTAGAGGAGGCTTAATTGCGAGCCTTGGGATGAGAGGGTGTGAAAGGGTGCTTCAGGTGACCTGGGGTCGCTCCCTAGTGTCAGGTACTTTCACAATAAAAACTTTTTCAGTCTGACTAGTCTCTAAGTGTTTCCACGCCAGTTGAGCGGTTCATATGCCATGAAGGCATTTATGTTATTATTATCCGGAATTTATGGAACAGTGTAAACTCTTGGTTGGCCCAGTGCAAACTAAAACTTTAAGGGCCCACATGCATAGAATGAATAAGATGATAGTATTAAAAATAGTGCATGACATTTATGTGATTGTGACATTCTATGTGGGTGGTTGTGAATGAAAATATAATTGTTATGTTATGAAAACTCTACATTCATAATTGATTATGTATATGATTGTGATTGAAATTATGATATATAGCTAGCAGTTCAAGATGAAATGATGAAATTACAAGAGGTAAATTGGTCTCATCCTCAATCGGATAGGAGAAGAGATATGACAAGAATAAGATTCAAAATCACATGGTTTGAAGATAAGGAAATAATTAGTTACAGTCAAAGGTATTAAATTTTTAGTTTTAGTTTACCTTAATACAATATTAAGTTGGATGATTGTAAATCAATGTAAAAGTTAAACTTTAATAAACCTTATTATTTGGATATGATACTATAATCTTTGATCACTTATGATTTTCTGAAAGTTCATTTTATCATTATGAATAATTTGAAACTTTTTACTTTCAAAATTCAAATAAAATCATATGTATATACGTCCTTGTATACACGAGATAAGAAGTGATCAATATGTATATCTTTCTAAAAAAAAGAGCAAGAAGAATAGATATATGTCTCGTGTATATAAGAGGGTGTTACACAGTCCGTTCAACATGCAATTAATTAACCATAATCAGAACCATACACAAATTATGCCTTATAATAATATGACTAGCCAGTACCTGAATTACAGATAAATTCAATCCTTTATAGAGTAAATAAACTTTGTTGGGAGTTAATTGATAGGCCAAAAGCACAAAAACGGCACCTATATAGCTGAAGGATTTTATTCCCTAGTTTTTAGAATTTTAGAATTTATGTTATATTCGTCCTAATTTAGTTCTGGCCCTAAAACAACTTTATTTGTACCTGATGGTTTGCACTAAGAAAGCATAATTGAATTTTCGAAAAGTTAATTGTCTCCTCGTTCTATACTCATTCTCTCTCCCTAATTGATTTTTCTCTTGGTAAGGAAATACCAGATTTTTCCCTACCAAATTGGTGTTTTCATTCTGCAACCATGCCCCCCCCCCCCCCGCCTTTTATGGAAGAAGCTCTCCACTTCCTTAATGAAAAAATATAGTCCCTCAAGTCCTCCAATGATGCACAATATGACCGGGTAGTAGCCTCCATGGATGCTCGCCTAGAAGCTGTCATAAGGGTGCTAGCTACCGTCCTTAGTAGATTATCCTCCATCTCCACCACCTCCCCAGCTAATATTATCCCCACAACTTTCCATGTGAGTCCTGATGGTATTATTATACCCTCATTTTCCAATGACAACACCCGACAACCTTTCACCCAATCCATGTTCTCACAACCAATTCCCACCCAGCCCCTATTCCACGAGCCCTTTACCCAGCCTATTTCTCAACCTATTCCTCAAACTACCCTCCATAACCACCCACCCCCTCCTAACACTGTCAGACCACCCAAACTATAATTCTTTCTCTTTGATGGATCTGATCCATTAGATTGGCTTTTTCAAGCGGAACAATTTTTTACCCTCCACCATGTGCCCCCACCCCAACGCTTAGAGCTTATCTCTTTCTATATGAAGGGTGATGCATTAAGCTGGTTCAAATGGATATTTAATAACCATCAACTTTCCATATAGGAAGCTTTTGTGCATGCTTTAGAGGTGAGATTTGGACCCCCTTCTTACGAAAACCACCAAGCTGTTCTTTTTAAACTGAAAAAACCATTACTGTTTCTTCATACCAACAAACTTTTGAGAAACTTCACAACCAAATCGTTGGCCTTACCCTTGAGATAATCCTCAACTATTTTCTCTCTGGGTTGAAACCAAAAATCCAACAAAAGCTCAACATCTTAAAGCCTTATTCCATTTCTCATGCTATTAGCCTGGCTAAACTTGTTGAGAGCAAATACAAGGATACCATTATTTCCTTTCTAAAACCTAAAACCTAAAATCTATACACCTCACCCCTAATTTGCCAAAAACCACCCCACATAGTCCTTTTCCCCCACTACTGCAAGCATCCTACTCGTTCCTGAAACCCAACTACCCATTAAGTACCCCACCCAGGCGCAAATGTAAGAGAGGTGTGCCCAAGGCCTCTGTTATAACTGTGATTCAAAGTATACTTATGGTCATCATTGTTAGCCTAAACTATTTCTCTTATTATTAGAAAATGATTGCCAAGTTGACCCTGATACTATTGGGCCCTATCATTCTTAAGACACAAACACCCCCTAAACCCTCTAGTGTCCATTTCCAACTATCCCACCTCGCACTCACTGGCCCTGGTTGTAACATCCTATTTTCTACTCAAACAGAAAGTAGATATTAATACCTCTTTAATGAGAAAAAACTTACTATTAGATAATTGATTATTAACTAATTAATATTTTTATGAAATATTGGTATTTATATTTAATTATTTTGTTTTTATAAAAATAAAATAATAATAATTATAATAAAATAAAAATATATATATTGGATGAAGATTTTAAAATGACTTAATTAGTATTCACTAATTAAGAAAATTATATTAAGAATTTTGAATATATTTATTATTTATAATTTTTATTTTATGTTCTTATATTTATGTTTTTACATATTTAAGATTTAACTCTTATTAGAATTTTAAAATAAACTTTTGAAGGAATTAAATTATGGTTCTTTAGAACTTTTTAATCTATGCATTATTTATGATTTTTTGGAATTTTAAAAATTTTTGGAAATATTTTAATAAAATATATTTTAAATAATTTTATATTTATATAAAATACTTAAAATTAAAAATATTTACAAGAAAGTGAAGTTAAATTGTAAGAAAATTTTTTAAAATCCATTTCAAGTAAACTTATTTAAAAATGATCGGTTTGAGAAAAATTTTGATTTTTACCCATCGTAAGAAAATTGGAAACGTACCAATAAATTTTTATTAATAGAAAATTTTAAATTTTTAAAATTTAAACTTTATATTACTTATTATAAAATTATTAAGGACTAATATAATATCGCTAAATTTCAAAAAGAACTGATTTTGAATATTAAAAATATACCGAGTGAATGGTTACTATTTGACTTAATAATTCAGCTGACATTTACTATACAAAACGCTGTGCATGTATGAAAGTTTCAAAGGATACACAGTAACTAGGAATGAAAATTTCAAAATTTATACAGTACTTTTATAATAAAATAATGGAATGCATAGTGAAATTTTCGATTATAAATACGGAGGAGGCGAACTAAGCAATTCACAATTTTAGAATAAATTTTCTTAATGTAGTAATGTTAGAGAGATAGTGGTGGAAGTAAGAAAGGAAAATATTTTCTAAAGGAAAGAGGTTCTGTAAAAATTCTAGGGTAATAATAAATTTCTTTTATATTCTTTTGATGATTATGAAGGTTATTTTTATATCACTTAAATATCTATTATTATACTGGATCTAATATTATTTGAAGTTACTATTCTGAAGAGTAAATTACTATGTCAATAGTAAATCACTATTCAAATAGTAAATTACTATTTACTGTTATTATTTACCTTTACTATTCATGTTTTACTATTGTCGCGACCGGGATCGCGGCGGCGCGGCCGACCCTCGAAACAATTTTAAATAATAAACAGGGAGTCGCCACCAATATTTTTTTAGGATAAAATATCGAAAAAAAACCTTTTGTTAAAGCACTGGTTATAAAAATGAAATTCCATGATTCGGGAGTCTAATTACAGGTGAGGAAGGTGTTAGCACCTCACGACTGTCCGTTATAAAAAAAAACGGTTACCTCAATTTGATAGTGCGCATTATAATTAACTCAATAATTATCTTAACCTCTTCATGAAAAGAAAAATGTACGGAACGACAAAATAAACAAAAAAACTAAACAAAAATCAACACAAAATATTTACATGAGATTAACAGGACGTCTCGTCCAAATTAATCTCGCTCCGCCTTTTAAAGAGATATAAAAAATATGAGATTAACAGGACGTCTCGTCCAAATTAATCTCGCTCATTCTTTTTTCTTTAAAGAGATATATAAAAAAAACGTGAGATTAACAGGACGTCTCGTCCAAATTAATCTTGCTCCTTTCTTTTTTTCTTAAAAAAGATATTTAAAAATATCAGATTAACAGGACGTCTCGTCCAAATTAACCTCGCTCCTCCTTTTAACAGCAAGATGAAAATGGAAAAAAAACTTCAAAAATTGAATAAAAGAAGATGGGCCCGACAGGAACTGTTTCCTGCTCCTACGTATTCTCGAGCTTTCGAGAAATCAGGGTCACGTAGTTCTTTAAATGTTTTTTTTTTAGGAAAAGATTAGGAAGATATTGATGGGTATCATTTTAGTGAAGAATCCATACAAGGCGAAGTGCTTCGCACGTGCACGGACCTTATAGAGACTGTGTAGACGGAAGTATTTTCCGTACGACACTGATTAAGAAAAATGAATAAAAAACTGAGTGGGAGAAGAAAAAAAACGAGTGAAAAAGGGGAAAAACCGAGTGAAAAATGGAAAAAATGAGTAAAAAGTGAGAAAACCGAGTGAAACTGGGAGAATCCAAGTGCAAAAATGGAAAAATCTGAGTGAAACAGTGTAAATTCAAGTGAAACAGTGAAAATCTGAGTGAAACAGTAAAAATATGAGTGAAACAGTAAAAATCTGAGTGAAACAGTGAAAATCTGAGTGAAACAGCGAGAATCTGAGTGAAACAGTGAAAATCTGAGTGAAACAGCGAGAATCTGAGTGAAACAGCGAGAATCTGAGTGAAACAATGAAAATCCGAGTGAAATAATGAAAATCCGAGTGAAACAGTGAAAATCTGAGTGAAACAGTGAAAATCTGAGTGAAACAGTGAAAATCTGAGTGAAACAGCGAGAATCTGAGTGAAACAATGAAAATCCGAGTGAAACAATGAAAATCCGAGTGAAACAGTGAAAATCTGAGTGAAACAGTGAGAATCCGAGTGGAAATAAAGAAAATCGAATAAAAAAAAGTAAAATCCGAGTGATAAGAGGATTACTGGGCGAAATTTGAGCAGAACCGAGCGATTGGAACAAGAATGCTGGTCCGAGAAGGGAAAGGGAAGTAGAGGGAATGGGAAAAGGCTGGGAGAGGTGCTGTTGAGTGAGAGTGAGGACGGTGTTGGGGTAGAGAGAGTTTGAAGGGTGAGGGGTGAGTGAAGTGAGAGGAAGAGAAGACTTGGTGTGAGAGTGAGAGAGAACAGAGGTTTCTTTGGCAGAGTTTTCCCTTCTTTTTTTTCCTCTTCCTCCGCAGCTGCCCTCCCCCTTGCCTATTTATAGGCTGGCCTGAGTGGAATGCCAGCTCAGGCTTCCACTTCCGAGTGGAATGCCAGCTCAGGCCTCCACTCGGTTTTGGTAGTGGGGGGACAACGGCTGGTGGGAATTTTTAATTCCCTCCACTTCCGCCCCTGTCTGCCAGCCACCTCCAGGATTCCTGGATCCACTTAGGTGGTGGAATCCAAGTCAGCACGGCCAAACGGGAGGAAACTGGTGGAAATCCGAGAGATAATGATGGAATCCGATTGAGAATGTTGGAAATCCGAGTGGAAATCAGGGAAACCGAGTGCAAAATAGTAAATCCGAGGGAGGAGGGTGGGATTCCGAGTGAAAATGGTGGAATTCCGAGTGAGGATATTGAAATCCGAGAGAGGAGGGTGGGATTCTGATTGAGAATGTTGGAAATCCGAGTGAGAATGTTGGAAATCCGAGTGTAAATGACTCGGATCACCCTCTCAGTCAGCATTCCTCCACATTGGGAGTCAAATCCGAGTGGAAAAGGGGTCGGCCTTCACTTTGCCACCTAAATCCGAGGGTATAAAGCCCCCTTCACTCGGTACTGACTGAGAATTGGCCCGGACTTCACTTCCTCTCCACAATCCGAGTGACCAATGACTCGGAACCGACTGAAACGTGTCAAATTGTGACTCAGAAATGCGTGAAAAAAGGAGGGGTGAGAGGGAGAAGGTAAACTGACTGAATTGCCAGTCGGTTCCGACTGAAAATGGGCTCGGAAATTGGGTGAAATGACTCACTCGGTATTGGTTGGCTAAAAGGGCTCGGTGATGGTTTGAAGTACGGCTCAGAGATTGGTGGGAGAGGGTGAGAAAAGCATGACACGGAAAGGACTGAAATGGCTCGGAAATTGGAATTTTGGCCATTTTCACTCGGAAATAGGCTTCTTTTCACTCAGAATTGGAAATTTGAATTTCTTCACTCAGAATGTGCCTATTTTCCACTCAGAAATTGGAAATTTGAATTTTTTACTCGGAAATAGGCCTCTTCTCACTCAGAATTGGAATTTTTGAATTTCTTCACTCGGAATGGCTCTGACAGGGAAGCATTTCACTCGGAACTGACTCATTTTGAGTGATCCCACTCGGTTTTGATCATTTTTGAGCCATTCCATTCGGAAATTCTTCATTTTGACTCGGATTTGATCATTTTTGAGTTATTCCACTCGGTTTTGATCATTTCTGAGTTATTCTACTCGGATTTCTCTTCAACAGTGGCATATTCCACTCGGATTTGATCTGTTCCGAGTCCTTCCACTCGGAAATGATTATTTCCGAGTCCCCTTTTTTTTAAAAAATTTTTTTAAAATTTTTTTTTTTTCATTTGTAGATGGGCTGAAATAGGTGTTCATAACTATTTACCGTTACTATTAATATTTTACTATTTACTGTTACTATTAACGTTTTACTATTTACTGTTAATATTCATATTTTTCTATTTACTGTTACTATTCACATTTTACTACCTTACTATTACTATTCATGTTTTACTATTTATTGTTACTATTTATAGTAACTATTTAAAATTTACTATTTACTATTACTATGCATAATTACTACTTACCCTTTTTGTTTCAAATAGTAATCTAAATTTTTATTTTATAGCTATATTAAAATGAAATTGGTATATTTTAAAACTCGGAGACGAGTCACACACGGACTTTTTATAACGAACCAAGATACAAGAGGTGAGGGGGAGTGAGATAGGAATATAATATGAAAAAATATAAGAATAACAGGAGGAGTCCCCTACTCCTTTTAAATTTAATAATAATATTATTATAATAACTATTTAACTTAAAATTTATAATAAATTTTAAATTGAGTATCTTGTGTAATATGATCTGAAATACCTATGTAAATACTTGGATAACCTATGCGAACTGGACTAAACCTATGTAAGGACATGGACTATTATGACCTGTATGGACTGGACTATACCTGTACGAAGGATGGATTATACATATGGACTTATATAGACCTGTGCGAGGAATGAACTATAACGACTCAAAATCAACTCTACTAATTTAAATAACCATTAAAATTTGAATTATATTTATGAGTGATATTTAGTTAATTTGATTTGATTATATTTAATAATATTTGATTTTGATTAATGATATTGTGAATTATAATATTAGACTGTGATTGATGATATGTAATTATGATTGATAATATTTTTGATTGATGATATTTAGTTGTGATTGATGATATTATAATACTTGATTGTGATTGATGATCTTGTGATGTGGAATTTGAGCATATAGCAAACATGACGGGAAACTAAAACTCAGTAAGAATATACTTATCCCTTACTCTTTAAAGTATTACTTTAAGAGAAATTATTTATAAATAATTTCTCAATGTTTATTCAGATTATTGCTAAGAAATTTTTCTTAAATTTTCAATAAAAGTATATAATTTCTATAACTTACTTTTATCTTTCAAAATAAATTATTTAATTAAATTTTAGAATAATTTTTAGTTATAAAAAAAAGATATTGTTTTATGAAAATAATATATTCATATATGTATATATATATATATATATATATATATGAAAATATTTGATTCTCAAATGAAAATCAGATACTTCAATAATATTTCATTTTAAACTTTTGAAAATAAGAGTTTTAATTTCAAAAGTGTTTTACTATATACTTTTCAAGTATTATAATTAAAGATGGAAAAATATCGATAATTCAAACTTGTGTCTAAAGTAAATTAATTTCCTATAAATGCTATAAAGAAGATTTGGAATATATGTTAAGACTTTGAAACTCAAATCATTTGTGAATGATAAAGAAAAATTGTACTGAAATTCTTCTACATGTGGCAGAACTTATTTAAGAGTTTGGAAATGTGCAGTTTATCGGGTTGGCTATGTTGTGGTTTGTAAGCCCCGAAGATATAATTTATATATGAGTTTCTAAAAGTCTTAACCAACTCAATACACGAGTAGTTCATGCATCATGAATCATTAAAGAGAAATGAGATGTGATATTGCCTGGAGACAGATTATAGAACCGAGGATACATTAGAGGAGGTTTAATTGCAAGCCTTGGGATGAGATGGTGTGAAAGAGTGCTTCAGGGGACCTGGGGTCGCTCCCTAGTGTCGGGTACTTTCACAATAAAAACCTTCTCAATCTGAATAGTCTCTAAGTGTTTCCATGCTAGTTGAGCTGTTCATATGCCATGAAGGCATTTATGTTATTATTATCCAGAATTATGGAACACTGTAAACTCCTGGTTGCCCCAGTGCAAACTAAAACTTTAAGGGCCCATATGTATAAACTGAATAAGATAGTATTAAAAGTATTACATGTCATACATGTGATTGTGATAGTCTGTATGGATGGTTGTGAATAAAAGTATGATTGTTATGTGTGTGAGAACCCTATATTTATAATTAATTATGTACAAGATTTTGAATGATATTAATTTATTAGATTGTGAAAACCCTTACGGTTATGTCTTATCTGTAAAGTATTATATTCTGTTTCTCACTCCTTCTTGTTTGAATTTGTGTTCAAAATATATGTGATGTATAGCTAACAGCTCAAGATGAAAGGATGTAATTACAAAAGGGTAAAGGGGTCTCATCAGGTGAAGAGATATGACAAGAGTAGGATTCCAAAACTCGATGGTTCAAGGACTAGGAAATGATTAGTCATAGTTGTAGTAGAGGTATAGTTTAGTTTTACTTTGCCTTATTACAATATCAAGTTAGATAATTGTAACAAGGTAAATGTTATACTTTGATAAACTTTCTCATTCAGATATAATACTGTAATGATTTATCACTTATGATTTCTATAAATTATTTTGTCATCATGGACAAATATTGAAATACGGCATTTTTTTTACTTTCAATATTTAAAGGAAATCAGATATATATACAACCTTGTATACACGAGATAAAGAGTGATAAATAAGTATATCTTTCTAAAAGTTTTTTTTAAAAAAAAGCAAGAAGAATACATATATATATATCGTGTATATAAGGGGGTGTTATACCGGTTCCCCTAAGACACTTAAATTTCTTGGAACTATCAATGGCCATACAGCCACTATCCTTGTAGACACAGGCATCTCTCACAAAGTCCTCTAAACTCGCTTGGCCAAATTCTTATCCCTCCCCATTACCAATATTCCCCAATTCCCTATTATGGTCGGCAACGGTGCCTACATCCATTGTAGTGGTATTTGCCGAAATACAAGGCCACACTTTTGATATCCCCTTCTACCTATTACCCATTAAATGAGTTGATTGTGTTCTTGGAATCGAATGGCTTAATTCATTGGATTCCATTACCTTTGATTTTTCTACACCCTGCATGACCTTTACAGTGGACTCAACTCCATTACTCTCACCAGTGACCTTTTTACACCCCAACCTGCCTCTTTTCACCAATTGATTCGTTTATCCCATACTCACTCCATTGCTCATATTTACTCCTTAACCCCTATAATTTCCCCCACCATTAATCCCTAGTCCAAATCATCACCTAATTTCCCTAATCACCTCCCTATAGCCATCACAACTATTTTAAACCAATTTTCCAAAGTCTTTACTAAACCTCAAGGCGTCCCAACTTTTAGAGACCACGTTCACCACATCTCATTGCTTCTAAATTCCTTACATGTAACAGTTAAACCCTATCGCTACCCACACACCCAAAAAGATGCCATGACCACCCTTATCTCTGATATACTTAAGGACAGACTCATCAAGCCTAGCACTAGCCCCTTTTCATCTCCGGTTCTATTGGTACGAAAAGAGATGGCTCTTGGTGGTTCTATGTCGACTACCGTGCCCTCAATGTTGTGACCATCACGGAAAAATTTCCCATTGCCACAATTAATGAGTTTTTTGATGAGCTCGGAGGCGCGTCCATTTTTTCTTAGTTAGATTTACACTCTGGTCTTAATCAAATTAGAATGGCTTCCAAAGATACTCACAAAACTATTTTTTGCACTTTTGATGGCCATTACGAATTTTTAGTTATGCTCTTTGGCCTCACAGATGCTCCATCATCATTTTAGGTAGCTATGACTCATATATTACGGCCTTATTTGCGTCATTTTGTGTTAGTGTTTTTTTATGATATTCTGATTTTTACCACTAACCTCATTGATCATGTGGTTCATTTAAAGTTGATTTTGTAGTTGCTTTTACAAAATTCTTATTTGTTAAGTTGTCTAAATGCATCTTTGCTACTCCTACTGTTGAATACTTAGGGTATCTTATTTGTGCACAATGAGTTAAACTAGACCCTGCAAAGGTCCAAGCCATGATTGATTGGCCTGAACCACAATCCCTCACGTATCTCAGAGGTTTTTTGGGACTCACTGGGTTCTATCGGCGTTTTGTTCGCCACTACGCCACTATCGCCGCTCCTCTCACTGATATTCTAAAATCAAATAATTTTACATGGTCATATTATGCCTCTAAGGCATTAACCTTCCTACATTGGCACTTCCTAATTTTACTATTCCCTTTGATGTTGAGACAGATGCTTCACAAGTGGCGTTGGGGGCCGTTCTTTCACTACAAGGAATCCCTCTAGCATTCTTTATCAAGAAATTATCTCCTCAACAACAATAACTTCCAACTTACTCCCGTGAAATGCTTGATAACATTAAGGCCGTTAAGAAGTGGCGACAATATCTCATTGGTAGTACCTTCAAAATAATTACAACTCAGAGAAGTCTCAAAGAATTAATATCTCAGAGCATAAATACACCAGAGTAGTAGAAATTAGCACAAAAGCTTCAAGGATTTACTTACACAATTATATATCATCCCGGAAAGGAAAATAAAGTTGCAGATGCTTTATCCAGAAGCTTCACACAAGATGAATCTCAAACAGCTACCCCAGACATCCCTCTGTACCACGCTATCTCCCCCCAATACCCACCATTATTTCAAACCTCCAACAGTACCTTTTGACCCCTATAGGACTGGACCTTACAAACAAATTAATGGAAAAATCATTCAATTACACCATGAAATAAGGTTTACTCTATTTTAAGGACTAACTTTTCATACCTGACCATTCAGATTGGAGAAACAAACTGCTCTTTGAATATCATGCGACTCCTCTTCAGGACACTCAGGAGTGAAACCCACAGTGGCTCGTGATGGTTCAGAGTCAGACTTAGAAGGGGGGTTGAATAAGTCTTAGACTCTTTTTGAAGAAACTTTGAACCAAATTATATATACAAGTAATCAAACAAGTAATGAAAGAGAGAGATAAACACGTAGAGTTTATACTGGTTCACTTCTAACACAGAAGCTACGTCTAGTGCCTTCGAACTTAAAGGATTTCCACTATTGTAAAAATATTCTTTACAATAACAACACCAGACTTGTGCTACAAGTATTCTTGACACTAGCCACTTCTGAATTATCCCAAGCATTCTTTCAGAAAGACACTCCTGGCTTAACCCAAGTATTCTTTCGAAAGTCTCTTCAGGCCAAAGTGTTTCCCAACACACAAACTCGTTCTGGTAACACACCAGACTTTTACGAATAGCAATAATGAAAAGAAATTTTCAGAACTTAGTGTACAGATAATAGATAATTTTGAAATCGAACACTATGTATTTGACACAAGACCTGAGTCTGCTAGAGGCAGAACTAGAAAGTAATGAGAATCTTTGTCTTACAAGAGAATAAACAAGAATGAGATTGAATATAACATGAAGAGTTTGTTTCTAAGTTTTTCTTATATGTTTGATGTTCAAACTTCCTTGGTATTTATAGTGGCTTGGAGGATATAACCGTTATTGCTTCTTGAAAGGAGATATAGATGTTGAAAATCCTTTGAAGGCATTTTGCCTTAGGCTTCTTGTTATTAGACCTTAAAGTTGAATTTAAGCTTCAGAGAGGTCTGAATCATATTTCAATATTTTCACAAAAATGGTTTCTCATGCATTTTCATGCACAAAACCATTCGTGAACTAATTCTTGATTGAGCGATGGGTTGCTTTCTGAGACGTCCTGATGAGATTTCTAACTTGTGATTAGAATTCGTAGGAGTAGGTACGCTGACAGTTGCTGCTTATGTTGATCTTGTTCTTTTTTTTCTTTGATGATAAGTACGTAAATAAGATATGATCACTTCTCCTGAAGCATCACCAAAATAGAATTTATGAACATTGAAGAAAAGTTCTTTGATCAAGATGCTTCTATCATACTTTTGTTGTTCTACTAGAATTTTTAGAGCACATATGCTTATTCTTTGTTTTTAAGCCTAATCTTCGTTCCCTGAAATCACTTAGGCACTAAAAAATTATGAATAGTTCAGACTTTATTCGTTTAGCCAAAAATAATTGATGAATGATATAAACAAATTCAGGAATTTATAAAGTCTGGGGTCTGGATCAACAGGACTAAAAACTTATATTTTTGACTAGACTTTTTCTCAACAGCTCATATTGCAGCCTCATTTTACTGGCCTTCCCTTTGATCAGATGATAAACACATGGTTAAACAATGTTTTCCCTGTCAACAAAACAAGTATCGTCCATAAAAAAATATGGCATACTTCAGCCCCTGCCAGTTCCATAAAAAATATAGGAAGACATAAGCATGGATTTTATCATAGGGTTACCTTCATCCCATGGCCACACTGTCATTTGGGTCGTTGTAGACCGCCTTTGTAAGTATGCCCACTTCGTGGCCCTCCCAGCTTCATTTACAACTTAAACCTTGGCTGAACGCTTCATGGTAAAGATACATCATCTTCACGGCACGCCACGGTCCATTGTGTCCGACAGAGACAAGGTCTTTCTCAATGCTTTCTGGACTTCCCTCTTTAAGCTGCAGGGAACCAAATTAAATTTTAGCTCTGCATACCATCCATTGACTGACGGGAAAACAAGTTTTAAACAGAGGATTAGAGGCGTACCTGTGCTGCTTTCCAAGCAATTACCCTCGCTCGTGGTTTCGTTTTCTCCACCTTTCTGAATACTGGTATAACAGCACTACGCACTCCGTTATAGGCATGATGCCATTCCAAGCTGTGTACGGCAGGCCTTCTTTGTCAACACCTGATTTTATTCCAGGAAACACAAATCTCAGCAGCCTCGAGTCTTACCTGCAGGAGTGACAAAAGATTTTAGCTAATCTTAAACAGACTTTCATAAGCACAAGACAAAGATTGGTATCTCAGAAAAATAAACACAAAACTGATATTACTTTTGAGCCCAGAGAATGGGTCTTTTTGCGTCTCCATCCTTACATGCAACAGTTAGTGTCCCGACGGGTTTCTCAAAAACTTGCAAAGAGATATTATGGCCCTTTTCAGATACGGCGCTGCATCAGAGCGGTAGCTTACAACCTTGCTCTTCCCGATTCTTCCTGTGTGCATAGTGTTTTCCATGTTTCCTTACTTCGACCCTGCCATGGAGACCCCCATAAGCATTTCACGCCATTGCCCGATCTTTCTCTTCCGGAACACATGGCCCTTCTCTCCACCGAAGCTTTTAGTGAACACCCTTCTCTACCTGTACCTTTGAGATTACGCACAATAGGGAAAATGACAGATTCTCTACCCTCGATCTCTCAAGCGGAAAGAACTAAAACTCACCCTCTGATTCCCCCTGATCCTTCAAATAGAAATTTGGATTCTCTAAACACGCATGACCCCCAAATAAGAAAAATTGACCCTTTAATTTCCCCATTTCATGCCGATTCACCTATTAATCCCTCCCCTTTTAATTTCCCCAATTCACGCTAATAACCTCTCTGCCAATCTCGATCCCTTAAAAACACGTCTGATTCCCATTAATAGCGCTTTCTCTCTTTCCTCCCCTCAATTATAGCTCTCGAGATTTCAAGCTACTGCGTGGACCCCACGAGATTGACAAGCACTCCACTTCCCTAACTTCCGCACATGATTCTTGTAACAGGTGGAACCCAACTTCAACAAATGACTCATCAGTTTCAGTTCCAGAAGTCTCTCATGATCCACACCCTGAGGACAAGGTGAATTTTGAAGGCCCAAGTATTGATAGGCCTAGAAGGACAAAAAAGGCACCTATATGACTGAAGGATTTTATTCCCTAGTTTTTAGAATTTCTAAATTTATGTTATTCCTAGCCCAATTTAGTTTTGGCCTAAAAATAACTTTATTTGTACTTGATGGTTTGCACTAAGAAAGTAGAATTGAATTTTCCAAAGTTAATTGTCTCCTCGTTCTGTACTCATTCTCCCTCCTTAACTGATTTGTCTCTTGGTAAGAAAATACCAGATTTTTCCCTACCATTAATAAGTTTTATTTCATAATTTACTTTTCCCTGCAAGTTGTTTTCTTGAAGTAAGGGTAAATGACAGCAACACCTTTTGATGTTTACAAAATTCGTTTAATATTTCTCTTTTTTTTTCAACATTATACAATTATTTATTAATTTATATAAAAATGTTATAATGTGTTCAATTCTGTTAATATACCACCCTTAATTTCTTATGTAATCATATAAAAAAGATTAAAATAGAAGTGAATAAAAAGAATATAATAAATTACAGAAGTTGTGAAAAATAAGGTGTGAATTTGGAAATATAAAACCTAATCTTGTCTGTTGGTTGTAGAAAAACCCTTGAAGATGTTATTCCACTATACTTTTCTATCATTTCACAAATTTGGATATAATTGTTATACCCAGGTATAGGGATATAATTTACCTGTAAAAAACTCCTCTTTATAGAGGGAACAAAACAAGAGAGTTTGTTGCATGGTGGAGCCAGTTTTGTTTTGTCCATTTCGCCGTTACGTGCTTGGTAACGACTCTTACTGCATAACCATCTTCTTCCTATCTTCCCTCATCTTTCTGTCTCCTTCATACTGTTTACGTGTCTCTTTATGAAGAAAATAAATCCACTCTAATATTGGACAAATTTAGTATGAGAGATAAAATCTTATAATTTAATTTGTGGACCTAACCAACATACTATATTAATACTGAACTCTAATCACCCTCTTTGATTTTAATATTATTATTAGTATTTAGAATTGTATAACACTATCGTGTTATAAACAGATATCATTACAATTGATTTTGTTGTAGTCGGTAATAATTACTCTCAGACTCTAATTAATTTAAAAATTAGACATGTATATTATTCGTATACATTAATCCTTTTACTTTTTTGAATGTTGCATGGTGTTTGGTTTAATTTTTAAACAAAAGTCACAGAATTGAAGGCAAAGGACCACGCTGAAAGGCCATTTTTCTCAAAGAAACTTTTCTTGTTGGCATCATCGTTACAGAGGTTGTACCAAAGTATCAATAACATTAAGAAAGAGATTTTATTGATACCACCCAATATTTTATTTCCACCACATATTTACGTTTTTGTAACTTTTAAAAAAAAAGATCAAAATATCCTTTTGCTTTAAAACTTCTTCCTCATCACTTCTATGATTCTCTCTGCACAGTATATATAGTCTTCTTACCCTCCCTAATTCCACATCATAGTGTCCTATATATGCTTGGTACTATTTTCTAACTAGAAGTTAAGTCTTTGGTAACTCATAAAACAAAGTCCATCCTTAAGGATCCATGTCAGTTATCTTAAACTACAATTTTAATTATCACATAAGGTTGGCACAATTAGTTATACTTACTAAAAATATTTGTCATCAATAAATTAATTATATTATTGTTGCAAATAATCTTAGTCTAATGGCTTTTTCTAGTATTGCACTTTCATTAGGGATGGTTTTGGGCAGGGATGTCTTCTGTAATCTTTCTAGGCGACTCATTACTTGTCTGAGTTACATTAAAACATATAGAAAAAACAATAAATATATATTAAATAAATCAATAAACTTTTTCTAGACAAACCAATAAACTTTAAAATGTTAACATATATAATATATGTATTTAATTATCAATTTTATGTATTAAAGATTATTTTAACAAATTCTAATTATTTTTTTTGTGTATTTTATAAATTATGATGTATCATGAATTTTAATTTATTTTATAAAATTATATATAAGATCTTTAAAAGGTCGATTCAATAAATTTAAAATATTTTTTTGGGAGCTTAAACTTAACCTCTTTAAGCTATTAGAAGTTATGAAGAGTCTTAGTTTGGTCATTTTGTTAAATTAGGTCAGATTAAACATTAAATAAGACCATACGTTCTTGAGGAGTGACAGTTTATTCTCATCTCTCTATCGTCATCTTGCTATGCTTTCAAACTCCAGTCATTTTTTACATATCCTAACGATTGATATTTATTGTACTTATTTAGCTTCTTTTACAACCTTTGTCATTCATTGAAAGAAAAAGGTTTTAAATAAATTCAAGCTTCACTCTAAGTCCCACACTTAAAAGAACAAAAAAACCAACACCAAATCTTTAGATGACGGACACACTCTTTCATACTAATTCTTCTCATATTAATTAGTCTCGGATCCGACTTCACGTCCCTATATGATGTAAGACATAATGTTTCATGTCATTATCTAAACCAAATAGGAAGTCGGCCTTTTTCTAAGCGAATTAGGCCCACCTTTTATCATTATTATAATAATTATTTGTTGTGATTATTATTTATTTTTATTATTATGCATGTTTCGTAAATCATGTCAAATTGATTTTAACTACTTAAACCACTTGCACTGTAAATTCGTAGGCCTGCATGTGTGTTAATTTGTTCTTTGAGAATGATGTTTATCTTATTTAGTGGGGAGCTTGCGTAAAAGGTTTTTCTTGAGGCAATTTTCATTTTTGTTTGGTTTTCAGTTGAGGAAACGGAGTTGAGAAAATGAAGAAATTTAAGAATTGATATTAATTTTTTACGTCATTCGAGACAATCAAAACTCTGTTTGACCGTAGGATTTATTTTTGGGGTTGGTCAAACTGAATTTTGACCAACCAAGATTGATAACCAAACAGACTCTTAGAGTTTCCCCACAACTATTCATGCATATACATATTACATCCATTATGTGTCTTAAGAATATTTATGTTAAACACCCAATATGCAGTGTTCATGTTCTCTGTTATATTGTTCTCTGTTTCAGTTTCTTAAGAACTGGCCTAATTTTTTTATCTCTCTTTAAAGTATTCAGGCCACCTTCCACCTTGGTCTTCAAACATAAATTGTTGTATTTTAGTTTAGTTTTACAGTTATTCTTCGGTCTCATTAATATCTAGTTCTTTGGTCTTCAAAAAATAAATTGCTGGAAGTTCTTTTGGTCTAACACTTGGTCTATAATGAATTCAAGTTGATGTAGGATTTTTTATTTTTCAAAAACAAAACAAAACAAATTGGTATCAGTTTTATGAAATAACTTACATCAGCTATGTTATTTCTTATCCAATTTGACTTGGAATTCTTTTTATTGTTTAAGATCTTGATATAAATATTAGGATTTTAACCGAGATTACTTTCTCCTTTTTCTCAAGGAAATGCTTCCGCTAGCTTTGGCATCTTATTGCACCAGGTTCTTTGAAGCCATGTCAATCACAAGAGAATCATTTGCAAAACTAGGTATATTTTCTTGTGTTGTTTCTTTGGGTTGAGCTAACTAAAGTTCAATTACTTTTCATCAAGCCATGTCTGTGAAATTTTCTTTTGGTTCTTGGCATAATTGGCATCTGACAAGTCTTTGAAATTTGCTTTTGAATCAAAATGTCATGTATTTTTAATAGCCTTCAAGAGGATGATTTTAAGGTGTTGTCTATACTATTTTATGCATGGCTAATTAAGTTCTATGGATACATGGTGTATTTTCTTCTAAATGATTTTCCATTTCATTTACAGAATTTAATTATATAATCTTAAATTTGTGTAGTTACATGACCACTGCTATTTTTTTATAACTATGCTTCTACTTAGTTCACTAGAGAAAGAACCACCGAAAATTACCGGCAAAACTATCGGCTTGAAACATCATTGTCAATAAACTTACTGCGGCGGTTTAGCAATCGCCAGTAAGTATTTTTGTCTCTGTTAGTTAGTATATTTGAATGACAATAAAGCATTTAACTAAAAAAATTTTCAAATAACAAGGTGAATCAGAATTTCAAAATTTTTCCATTCTTGTTAAACTTATTTTATGTTATCATTTACCATTACTAATTTAATAATTATAGAATTTAAAATTATTCGGGCGGATTTAGGAGGAAATGTGCAATATTTGATGCAAAAAACAATCAATTAATCACAGAATGGGTTGTTTTCGTTTGTAATAAATGTTTGTATAATGAAGTGAAATTGCAGGAAAGGCATGCAAATTCAATGTGGTACTATATGTGCATGTTGATAATTATTATACACTTTAAATAAGGTAGATGTGGACTCGAAGGAAGAATGATGAATCACGTTCACCGTGGCTGTGGAAATTGAAGCGAATGATAGACCTACCTACCAATTTCCATTTCTTTCTAAATTTTTCTTAGTAGGTATCTTTAATACCAACAATATTTATTTATACAGATGAAATATAAGACTTTTCTTTAATCTAATCCACAAGTATATAAAAAATGATTAATTTAATTAAAATAAAAAATATATTTAATTTTTTATTTTTTAGTCATTTTTAAAATTACTTCTAAGATTAATGAGGTTCATTTGATTTGATTTTTTATAAGACGTGCATAAAAAAGATGAAATGTAACCTTTATGATCAATTATAGGGATATTGTTATTTTTATTTAAAAATAATTACTTCCTCCATTTATTTTATTCATCATTTTAAGGTTATGTAGCCATATTAAAAAAATCATTAAATCCACTATTTACTACTCTCATTAAGGATATTAATTTTTTTTTACTTTTCCTCACACTCCTTATACTTCAACTATTCCTCTTTATCTATCGTAATTTTAAAAAAGCACAGATTAAAAAAACTATTTAATAACTTTTTAACATGTTTTTAAAACTAGACCAGTCATCAAATTGATTAAGGCATTAGTCAAAGTTTAATTATTCAATTATGGTTGAACCGATATTATTTTTTAAACATTTTTATAGCACATATTGAACAATTTTTCTTTAAAAAAACATAATGCATTCAACTTGCCATAGAAAAACTCTAGAGTTTGGGAAGTTCCAAACATCCCATCACCAATGACATATATACTACCCAAAGTTAAACAAAATAAATAAAAGATGATTAATAAGCCCAAAAGGAACAAAACCCAACCAACATGGATGAAAGATTTTATTACCTAGAGTCTGATTTTGTTTAATTAGGCCCATTATTCTTTTAAGTTTTATTTTTGTTTATTTAGGCCCATTATCCTTTTAGCCCAATTTTATAATTTGTTTCAGTCTTTAAATACAGTTGTATTTTACCTTAATAAATTAGAGAAAAATATCAAGAGAATCTTTTCTCCCAAATTTTGTTCTTCATAACCCATTCTGTTTTGATAAGGAAAACCTATTCTTTATCCTTATCAGTATTCCATTAAGTCATCCATAATTGTTACATCCAAAATAGAAAATAAATCCAAATCAATGGTCAACAAAACAAATCTAACAAACATCAATAATCATCATTGTAATAGTTGTTAAGGTTGATTCTGTGGCGTCCTTCATCATTTTGTATTTATTTGTACCTGTTTAATTAATTTTCACAATAATTTTTTTCGCATTTAATTAAATTTAATTAGTCTTAATTCAAAATAACATTTATTTTCACTAAACAGATTCTAAATGATAATTATGTAACACCTCAAAACTCCAAAACCCAATTATTCACAAAAGAAACCAAAAACCTGAAACAGGGGCCTGACACTGTGCGCCAGCCCCACGCGTAGCATCAGTCTGGCCCTGCGCACCTCACGCTACGCGTCAGCCTCACGTGTAGCGTGGGCATGACAGTAACAGACCTGATGCTGTTACACACTTTAGGCCAACCGACCAACTTTTAATCTACCAAATTGGCCCGTTTCAGGTCCAATTGCCACAAAACTTCACGGGTCACACGTTTTCCCCATTCCGGAACTGTTGGCGCCATCTGCTCGCCAAAATTCCAACGTATGCGCAAGTTATGTACAAAACACCGTTTAAGTCATTTAAGTGCAAAACCCTTACACCAAACACCTTAAATGGGTTCCAAAGGGCTCAAGGCCAATACATGCAACTTCTAAATGTCTTAGAGGACTTATTGGCCCCCACCGGGGGCCGGAAACCCATCGGATCTCAAAATTACCTATTCGGTTCCTTAAATCCACAATTATTTACTATATGCATAACCTCCTAATTCAATCAAATCATCACTTAATTCATAATCTATCATTATCTCGTTATCCATTTCACACGCAACATTCATGCATCATAACAGAACCTGCCAATCGCATCCATCATTCACACATCATTGACTCCATGCCTCAATTCGTCATAAGTTACACATCACATATAATTACTACTGTCATCGTCAATCATCATGATTATCATCATCAACAATTAAATATGCAATCACACTCTACATATCATTCAAGCATACATATAACACAATACCTGCCTATATCATGCAATCATGTAGTGGCTCTGTGCCACATAACACACAAACGCAATAAAGTACTTTCGTACTACATCCATATACTTTCACGCCAACAAGTAACATAATCCTACATTCTATAAATCAACAAGCAAATATATACATATATACATCTCCTCTTCTAGATTCTGTATCGCCCTGTCCTCATTTAGCTCTTGCTTCCGCGGTGTACATCCATACCTGCATCAATCACTAAAACCACAATACAGGGGGTGAGTGATTAGAATTAAGAATTAATATAGAAATAACAACATAACTCAGAAAAGCATAACTTAGCTATCTTCCTAATTACAATTACAGATCATAATTATTCGCCCTTCATGACGTCTCTTTTCTTATCATTTAAATCATTATACCTCCATGATCTTATCAGTTACCAAAATCAATGCCAGTGCTAACTCATTTCTAATCAATTCCACTCTAGCACACACACCTAGTCATTCATCCTCTAGGTCATTATCCAATTCTACCATACACGAGTTCACATAATACTTAACCTCATCCTTTATATTCATTATCATTGAATAATTCAACATCAAGTGTTACATACATTCAATAACTTAGCCATCACATCATATACCATTATCATAACATGTAAATAAGTCAAGGAGTGTAAAACACAACTAACTCTCACTTAGATAACATGACACATAGTATCTGGATACTAAAAGGATCAACCTTCAGCTGGGGGTCCGATTTGACACCCCGTGAACTTGACTTGGTTCACCGAGCCCGACTTGGCTCCCCCTTAACCACTGGATCATAGACCTCTGGGTAGCTCAACTGGGTCTGACTTGACCACAGAAGCCAAAAATAAGGGTAATACATACCGTCGGTCGTCCTCCACCATATAATCACATAATTATCATATTACATAAATCATAGCACATCATTACAATCATCATATGCAACTGTCAGAAACTGACATGTGCTCACAACATAGGGCGACTGACTTATCAAGCCTATCAATATGGTACCATCACACATAGTCAATCATACAGTATAAACATACAATCCCTTTACTGGAAGCCTGTAAGGAGCCGCTCCTTGACTGTGCAACGCCCCGGCGATCACTCCCCGTCCTCAATAGTATACAGGGTATCTCATCCATAATACACAACTTAATATAATTAAAGCATCATCAATCACATACACAAATATCAGAAGCTGACATGTGTTTATTACACAGGGTAGCTGACATGCTAACCCATCTATATACTGTTACAACTTATTTTAACACAACTAAACCTCATCAGTTTCATGTATAAATATCAGAAGTTGACATATACTTACCTCACAGGGCAGCCACATAACTAAACCTTCACAAGCCATGCTTCAATATTACATCTAATTATACATAATTACATTACCCGCACTAGTAAATATTACCTGATTAATATCCAACTAGCACTATCAATCTCGATTATTGTACATACCATTTCTCATCATTATTATCCTTATTCCTTTTTACCTTATCCTCGCTTATTAACTTCAGATCCCATCATCAATTTATTCTAACTTTATTCATATTGCTTTCCTGTTATGATCATTTATTACAATATAAATGCTCCCGTCTACTTACATAGTCTTATCTGCGTTTGAATATGTGCTTCAGGTTGTATAATTTTGATAATGACAAAAGTAATTGAAGAATCATGACAAAGAGTTCAAGTGTTCATAAAAGTATAACTGCAAGGATGAAAACATAGAAGAAAGCATCAGATCTGCAAAAACACAAAGCCTAATCGATTACAGGGTCATATCTAATCGATTACAGAGCTTCTGTCCAACACCTAATCGGTTACCTCATCAAAGCTAATCGATTATTGAGATTCTGTTTTGTCACCTAATTGATTGCATCAAACAAGCTAATAGATTACCAAGTTGAGAAAATGAATAAAAAGCATCAGGTGCATCTTCTAATCGACTACAAGGTAGCCACAATCGATTACCAATGTTCTGTGGTGTTACTAATCGATTACAAGATAGAAAATAATCGATTACAGAGTTTCTATTTGTCCCATAATCTATTGCAACCAAGTTACAATCGATTACCTTGCTGCGTAACAGAATTAAATGCATCAAGTACCACTCACAATCGATTACAAGGTATAAACAATCGATTAGTAGGGTTCTGTCACTTAGTTAATCAATTACATAGGATATCATAATCGATTACAAGACAAATCTCACTGAAGAATTCGAAGTGTAATCGATTACATCTCGAGGCGTAATCGATTACGATAGTGCCAGATTTTAGGGAAAAGCGTTTTTAAGTGGGAAACCAGCTCACTTCTCCATTTTCTTTAAGAAGCCCATGTTGTGCAATGGCTATGAAGACTCTAGGGCACCTCTCCAAGGCCTATAAATGGAAGACTCATTCAAGCTACTCAAGGCATCCAACATCATTAAAGAGAAATCAAATCTTGAGTCTTGTGAGTTCTATTTCTTTATGTAGTTTCAATTTCTGAAACTTAGAGCTTAAATTTGTAAATCCTCTCTTGTTGAGAGTTATCATTGTTAGAGCTTTTCATTTGTTTATCTACTCTATTAAGAGAGTCAATTGATTATAAATCCAAACACCAAGGTTTTTCACTCTAGGTTGAGTGGTCACAAAGGTTGAGGTTCAACTTTTAAGTATTGAGAGTTTGAGAGATTGGGTGGATTCCCCTTGTGCCAGTGAGGATTGAGTTCTTGAGTGTGAGACACTAGGAAGCTGCAATTGCTCATAGCTTGTATCTTTAAACTTCAATAGTGGAAATCCTTCAAGTAGGTTGCTTGAAGGCGAGACGTACACCGTGTAACACGCTTATTTTTATTTTTATATTAAAATTTTGAAGGAATTAAATTATGGTTCTTTAGAACTTTTTAATCTACGTATTATTTATGATTTTTTGAATTTTTTTTGGAATTTTTGAATTAGTTTAATAAAATAATATATTTTACATAATTTTAAATTCATATAAAGTGACTTAAAATTAAGAATATTTATAAGAAAGTGAATTTAAATTATAAGAAAATTTTCTAAATTCATTTCAAGAAGACTTATCTAAAAATTATTGGTTTGAGAAAAATCTTGATTTTTTCCAATCGTTAAAAAATTGGGAACGTATCAATAAATTTTTATTAACAGAAAATTTTGGATTTTTAAAATTTAAAATTTATATTACTTATTATAAAATTAGTGAGGACTGATATAATATCGCTAAATTTCAAAAAGGACTGATTTTGAATATTTAAAATATACCAAGTGAAAGATTACTATTTGACTTAATAATTTTTCCGACAGTTACTATGCAAAACACTGTGCATGTACAAAATTTTCAAAAAATGCACAGTAACCAGGTCTGAAATTTCAAAAAATGCACAGTACTTTTATATTAAAATAATAGAATGCATAGTAATTTTTTTTCCTATAAATACCGAAGGAATTCTTCTTTAGAATTCACAATTTCAGATTAAGTTTTCTTAATGTAGTAGTGCTAGTGAGATAGTAGTGGAAGTGAGAGAGAGAAATATAATTTTTTGGAAGAAGGTTCTGCTAAAATTCTTAGGTACGAATACCTATCTTTTATATTTTTAGGGTTATTTTTATATCGTTTTTAGAAATCTATTATTATACTGGAAATAATATTATTTTAAGTTACTATTGTGAATAGTAAAATATTATTTCAATAGTAAATTATTATTCAAATAGTAAATTACTATTTACTGTTACTTTTTACCTTTACTATTCACGTTTTACTATTTACTGTTACTATTCACGATTTACTATTTACTATTATTATTCACGATTTACTATTTACCATTACTATTCAAGATTTACTATTTACCGTTACTATTCACATTTTACTATTTGCTGTTACTATTCACGATTTACTATTCACTATTCACTATTTACTATTCACTATTCAAAATTTACCATTTCTATTTTAAGTAGTAATCTTAATTTTCATCTTGTAACTATATTAAAATGAAATTGGTATGTTTTAGAACTCGGAGACGAGGCGCGCATAGATTTTCAATAACGAATCAGTATACAAGAGGTAAGGGGGAGTGAGATAAGAATATAATATGAAAAGACATAAGAATAATGGGAGGAGTCCCCTACTCCTTTTAAATTAAATAATATTATTATTTTAAAATATTAATTGTTAACTTAAAATTTATAATAAAATTTAAATTAAATATCTGATGTAACTAACTCTAAAATACCTATGCAAATACTTGGATAACCTACGCGAACTGGACTGAACCTATGCAAGGACTTGGATTATTATGACCTGTATGCACTACTAAAAAAACACCTGTTAGCGACGGAAAGAATTGGTCGCTAATCCATGCGACGACCGTCGCTAAAACCATTAGCGACGGCATCTCTGACGGGACAGAGGACGTCGCTAAAACCCTCGTCGAAAACACATCAGCGACCACACACATGCCGTCGCTACCGTATTGACGGCGTAAGGCCGTCGCTAAAATCGTCTCTGCCCCCAATAACACCAGCCGTCGCTAAGTGTGCCATACAGCGACCTCAGTACCCCGTCGCTACTAGCAGCCACCAGCGACCACCATTCGCTGTCGCTATGGTACTCATGTAGCGACCACCTATGTCCGTCGTTGTTTCTGACAATACAGCGACGACTTAGGCCCGTCGCTGTTTGTAACAATTCAGCGACCACGATATTCCGTCGCTGTTGTAAACAATACAGCGACCACTTAGGACCGTCGCTGTTTTTAACAATTCAGCGACCACGATAATCCGTCGCTGTTGTAAACACTACAGCGACCACTCTAATCCGTCGCTGTTTTTAACAATACAGCGACCATCCTTTGCCGTCGCTAATTGGAAACTTTTTTTTTAAAAAAATTAGTTTTAATATTTATATAGGTTTTGTTAAATATTTTATATTTTGTATTGGCTGATAAAATTTTATAATTAAATTTAAATAATTTTGTTAAAATATTAAATTATTATTAAAAACAAAATAATAGATTAAATTAATTTATCAAATAAGTTAAATTATTAATGATAGGTACAATAAGGCTTTTTAATTTGAATGTAATTACCAATAAATATTGACATAATAAATAAAGAATGAAAAAATAAATACCGAATGAAATATAATATAACTAAAAATCAAATATACAATGTGTATAAATAATAAAAATACAATCATGGTGGTGGGGGATCCTGGGGTGGTGGTGGGGGCGCCTGGGAAGTGGGGGGAGGTAGCCTCGCCATCAACTGCATCAGTAGCTCCTGCTGCTGAGCAAGTTGCCGACGAGTCTCGGCGTGCTGCTCCTCGGCCCGCTGTCGGTCCACTTCGGCTTTCTGTCGGTCCGCATCGGCCCGCTCCAACAACAACTACCTCTGACGTCGCTCCTCCTGTAGCTCATCGTTCAGGTTTTGAATTACCTGAACGACCTCAGTCGGAAGACCAGAGGAAGACGAAGAGGAAGGGGTCTTCCCCTTTTTCGCCAGCTGCGTGCCGACGCCAGCCAATCCAAATACCCTCCCTTTCTTGTTCACACCGCCAACAGCCTCCATATAGATGGCGTTGTCGTCAGAACAAGATAGGGTGGGAGGAACCTCCCCTTCAGGAGTGGAAGCCACCAGGTCCGCCTCCTTCTCGGCCCTCCTGGCCTGATACGCCTCTTGTAAATTCAAAAATAACGATAGGATTAGTAAGCTGATTTGTAAATTATAAGCATGTGTCAGTTAAAAGTAAATACCGCTAGATCCGTAGTCTTCTGGTTTACCCATGCACCGGCTTTGTTCTTCTTGGTCATTTGCATGACCTCAAACAAAGAAGGCTCCCGGTGCTCCCTCAGCTCCTGTGGTGGACAAAAAACATTGAGATTATTATTTGTAAACATGTCAGACGAATCATAATAGAAATGTCTAACATAAATATACTTACAAATCTTTTCTTGTGCTCGAGGGTTGAGATGCTACCCCCAGTGTAAACCGAGGCTGCAGCATCGGCGGCTTTGTTGGCCCTGTTCCGAGCACTCGCCTGCTGGAACGGGACCCCGCCCCACTTCTGGACCATCCCGTCCCAATGGTCCTCCGGGATCCAACGAGGGCGCTCACCCTTGTCCCTCATCTTCCAAAGGGTAATCTTGATGATTTTGGAGGTCTTTGTGGCAAAGACCTTCCTAATCTCATCAATCATACCCTCCACCCACTGGTAATCACGCTGTAAAATGAAATGAGAAATCAAAATTAATAACAGGTCTATTTTACAAATCAAGTCATAACAAATGAGCTAGGAACTTACCGAGAAGGTGTCAAACCACCTATCTTGCACAACCTTCCCAGCATCTGTCCAAGATATATATGGACCATCCCACTGGGCCTTCAAAACCTTAGTAATCGCTTTGGTAGTGCGACTACTATCAACAAAGCTGTAATGACAACAATTATGTTAGGAGTAAAACAACACACAATCTAGGGAGACCCCCAAAATTTCGGCAGAGTCTCCCCTGTAAATGTAACATTTCCAAGTTTAAATAGTTACCCTGTTACAAACAGAAGAGTGCCCAGTACAATTCAATCTATACAAGTACTAATTAAAGTAACATCCAATAAACCAACAAGTCTTTCCACTAAAGTTTAATGTAAAGTATCATACAAATAACATAAAAGTATTTGAGGTTTAGTCACTTACTCGTCTCCGGCCGGCACGGGTACCAATATGGGCAGAGGGGATGCCGGAGGTGGGGTCGCCTGATGGCCATGGTCCTCCAAGCCACCAGCTCCAGGACTCTGCTCTGGGGTGGTCAGTCGGGGTGATGGGGTGGTCTGCAGTGGTGGTGGTGGTGGTGGAGTGGTCTGCTCTGGTGGTGGTGGTGATGGTGATGGAGTGCTCTGCTGTAGTGGTGATGGAGTCGTCTGCTGTCCTGGGGTGGGAGTCCCCTACCGGGATGTCAGGGTCCTGGACCCTCCACCCCTATTGAAGGGAGTCGACGTCCCGTCATCTGTGGATAAAATCATGAAAAGAAAGGTTAGTCTCAGGATATATATAAACCTATGTAACATTTTGTTTAACGACTACATACTCTGTGTCTGTTTCAGTTTCAAATTCCCCCTCAGTTTCAGTGTCACTGTAGTTATCTGTTTGAACAAGTTTATCAGTATCCAAATCAGCCCTAGACCGTTTTGATCGAGAGACAAGGTCTTTGTCAATGTGTTCACCCCCCGTAGTGGCGAGTGTCTCATCCATTATGACTGGATCAATGTTGAACAACAAATCGGCATCGTTGAGCTCGTGTGGTGCAAGCTGATAAGCGTCATCGACCTCCTTGGAGACATTGTCAGTGATCTGACTTCGGGCCTTGGCCTTGATTACTGCATACCGGTCCCGATGTCCTCCTGGGAAGTCGATGTAATAAACCTGCTCAGCTTGTTGGGCAAAAAATGAAGGGATCAAACCCTTTATATCTACCATTCTTCTTGACCTCAACTAAGCCGTAGTTGTTGTCAACCTTTGTTCCAACACCGATTGTGTTGTCGAACCAATCACATTTGAATAGAACAATATCTCTTCTTAGTCGTCCAGAGAACGAAACTTCAACAATCTCCGTCAGCACTCCATAAAAGTCTTCTTCCAACTGTCCCGCGGTGCCTTTAAGACAAACCCCGTAGTTATGGGTGCGCATCCCTTCACTCCATTGAAGAATATTAAACTTGTAGCCATTTACGTAGTAAATAGGCCATTTTTTAACAGTTTTCACCGGCCCCCAAGAAAGGGCTTGAAGTAAAGAATCTTCAATATGGTTGTTTGGGTCTTGTATCTATGTACAACATAAGAAGTAGGTCATCATTAGATAACGGGAGTTAAAAGCAAGTAGGCTTAAAAACACTTGGTATACGGGTCTTACGTGTTGCGCGAACCAAGCAACGAACTTGGATGACAACTCACTATGAATTTGGTCATCAGTTAAATCATTTTGCTCAAGTTTTAGCATATCTGTGTATAAGCTATTCAAAGGAAACAAATTTAGATACTATAAAAGCTACGTTAAGAATGTATAATATAACTTCTATGACTTACTCAATAAAGGGTTCCACTTCTGGGCAATTTAGAAGAATGTACAAGTGAGCCGCCTTTCGATCTTTCTCATCAATGTAACATTTTGTGAGCCTGCCCCCCGGGTGACCAGGATAGTTGAAAATCGATGTTTGTTCATCAAACCCTGTGCGGCTGGCTACCCCAAGATTGCGGGGAATTCTACTCATTCTAGTTTCTATCTCCGTCGGAAAATAGAAAGAAGCAAAGGTTGTCATTTCTTCGACTAAGTATGCCTCACAAATTGATGCTTCAACGCAGGCTTTGTTCGACACTTTATCTTTTAAGGAGCGTAAGAATCTTCAACATCATTAACAAGATAGTGTTAAGTTAGAAAATACTATTATAAGAAGTGTTTGCAAGGAAATTAAAGAGTTCACTAAGCATTCACCTTTCGAATGGATACATCCAACGATACTGCACTGGGCCACCAACCAAGGCCTCGTACGGTAGATGGATAGGCAAATGCTCCATGGAGTCAAAAAAACTTGGTGGGAAAATCTGCTCCAACTTACAAATCAATACCGGGATAGTTTCTTCCATCTTCACAAGTTTCTCCACAGTCAACGAAGTAGCCGTCAACTCCTTAAAGAAGTGACTCAACTCCACCAACGGTTTCCAAATAGGCTTCGGTAAGGCGTGAAACGCGTACGGGAGTAGTTGTTGCATAAACACATGGCAATCATGACTTTTCATGCCAAACACCCTGCCCTCCTTCACGTCGACACATCTACTCAAGTTAGAAGCGAATCCGTCAGGCAGGGTCAACCCATTCATCCAAATACACACAGCAATCTGTTGTGGTCTAGTTAAAACATATTTTGCATGGGGTTTAAACATTCTTCCACGTCCCGCATCCCTCAACTCCAACTCCTTCCTGGAACACCAAATCGGAAGGTCTAGAAGACTCTTCTCGTTGTCCTTTGTTCTCCCTTTGATGTCCATAACAGTGTCAAAAATATTCATGAAAACATTACGTTCAGTGTGCATGACATCAATGTTGTGTCTTAACAACAAGTCTTTCCAATATGGCAAATCCCACAAGACACTCTGCTTCACCCAGTGGTGTTCCTTACCGTAACCCGCAAACTCCTTAACACTCTTGTCCCAGATGTAAGGATACTCTTCGACCCTCTGCCAAACCCGTGCACCAGATAACCTACGGGGTGGAGGTTCATTAACAACCTTGTTCTTCTTAAAAGCGGTTTTGTTCCTCCTAAACGGGTGATCCAACGGTAGAAACTTTCTATGACAGTCAAAGAAACTTGTCTTGCCACTAACAGGGAGTGATTCCCCCCCCCCCCGGTATGTTCCATGCATACAGGGCAAGCAAGCTTCCCAGACGTGGACCATCCAGAAAGCATACCATAGGCCGGGAAGTCGTTAATAGTCCACATCAAAATAGCACGCATCATAAAGTTGTTCTTCAAAGATGCATCGTATGTCATTACCCCGACATCCCATAATTGTGATAACTCTTCAACCAACGGTTGCAAAAACACGTCTATGTTCGCCTTTGGATTTTTGGGTCCTGGAACCAGTATAGATAGAAACATGACCTCCCTCTTCATATACATATCAGGAGGCAGATTGTATGGGGTCAGGATGACTGGCCAACAAGAGTAAGCCCTTCCGTATTGACCGAACGGGTTAAACCCATCAGTACATAAGCCAAGTCTTACATTGCGCGGCTCGCCTGAAAAGTCCGGGTATAGCTCATCCAAACACTTCCATGCTTTCCCGTCGGAAGGATGGCAAAGAAACCCCTTTTGTGTTCGGTTCAGAGCATGCCAACGCATGTGTTTTGCCGTGGACAATAAGGCGTACAGGCGTTGAAGACGCGGTGTTATAGGGAAGTACCACATTTTCTTCCTGGCCGTCCGGGTTACCTTCCCTCTCCTTTTAACGGTCTTGTAGCGTTCCTCATTACAATGCAGACATTTTGTGACACCCTTGTCAGCAAACTCATTTCTGAACAGCATACATCCACCAACACAACACTCTATCTTCACACAACCCAACCCCAAGTTTGCCACTTGTTTCTTAGCACGGTACAGGTTTGCTGGCATTCTGTGATTACTAGGCATGGTAGAACCCATCAGATTGACCATCCTATCAAAACAACCTCCAGAAAGATTATAATCTGCCTTTAGGCTTAAAGCAGCTAGGGAGGCGGATAACTCAGTGTGACTGTTGCACCCGTCCCACAATGGAGTCTGAGCCGCCGCCAACAAATCATAAAATCTCTTCATCTCTGGATTAGGATCCTCCTCTACATTGTCAGAGTCTCCATCACCTGCTTGGTCATTATGTTCCAGCATACGCCCGGTGGAGGGTCCAACATGATCCATCACCATTTGTTCTATGTTGTTGTACGTATCCCTGTTTCCTCCAACCTTGTAGTAAGACTGTTGCACGGTTACGTCTAATGGTCTACGCGGTAACTGCTCACCATGGTTGTACCAGCAGTGGTATGTTTCCATGAACCCTTTCTCAGTTAGGTGGCACAGCACATGACATCATCCACGTATTCAAAACTCATGTATTTGCACCTTGAGCACGGACAACGGATCTTCTGAGTCACTTCAAATCCAGGCATGTTTGCCGTAGCGAACGGAATGAACTCCAATAGCCCCATCATAAACTCCTCAGTCACTCGCCGATTGCGATCTAGTCAGTTGTACATCCATCGCCGATTTACCGGTACCTCCATTTATAATATCTAACAAGCACGATTTCTGTTACCTTACACCTTTAAATTTTTATTTAACTATCGGTTGTGAATCACTCTATCTCTTTGACGTTGCAAATTGGTAGGGCCCTATCCCATTCGGGATGAATATGCAACCATCCGTAACCCATCCCATAATTGTATGCGGTCTATCTTGAGTTGAACGAATGTTCATTTGAAATTTCGGCAGCATTTCGCAATGGTCCCCGAGTACACAAAGATACGTACGGTATGAAACACCACACGCAGACATGCACCCTGGGAATAATACGAAACACCATAACCGAAATTTCAAATGAACATTCATTCAACTTCTCAAGATAGACCACATACAACATTGATGGGTTACGCCCTACAGGTTACAAATTCATACCAAACTATCCAACCGGGACAATTCAAGATCCAACACAACACAGTACATCAACCGGTTATTTTGAAACTTGAACGGGAATCTAATGGGTACACACACGACTAAACCCTACATTATTAAAGTTGAGTTTTATTTTTTAAGTTCCTTAAGAAAGGGAGTCTGCCGAAATTTTGGCAGAGTCTCCCCTGTAAACTAGACATTTCCCAAATTTATAAACGGCCTGTTACATATAAAAAACTTCCCAGTATAGATAAATAAACATATCATACGCATTGTATATGATATTCAGAGTTATGAACACCAAATCATGTTATCAATATATAAAATCAATGCCTAATGAGCTCTGCTCTCCACTAACAAACAACATTACACATGCATCGTAAATCATGTTATCAGCACATAAAACCAATGCCTAATGAGCTCTGCTCTCCACTAACAAACAACATTACACATGCATAAAAAATCATGTTATCAGCACACAAAATCACTGCCTAATGAGCTCTGCTCTCCACTAACAAACAACAATCAACATACATACACTTCAAAACATACAACACACATAGCCAGAAAGTTAGCGTTAGGGGATTACCGTTGAAAGAGAGATAGCGATAGAGACAAAGCTGATGAGAGCCGAACACAGACCACGCGTAAAGTGTGTTGGTCTGCATGACAAAGTTGATGGTTAAAAGTGTTAATCAAAGTTCTCAACATTCAACTGGTTTCCATAATGAGGTTTCTAAAGATGTAATAGCTAATAATGTAACAACTTACTAAAAAAGGAGGGTATTATGCCGGATGTTATTTTGTACAGCATATAAAACTATAGCTTTAAAGTAAAATATATATCAATTCACAAGAAAACAGTTCATCAGTCATCAATCAAAATTATTTCTATCAAAATTTGTACGAAATTAAATCAAATTAGTCCTTTGCAACGGAGGTTGGTTCCGTTAATATGATTTGTACGAGATACAATGTTAGTAACAAAAATAAACTAAATAAACTAAGCATTCCAAAGTTGCTCAACTAATTAACATGCACCATCAATTTCTAAAAGAAAATTCAAATCCATAATAAATATAACCAACTTTTTAGAAATACTCGGATAAATGCATAATAAACCATACAAGTAAATAAGCACTTGCACTCTTACTGTTCCAATACATAAATAATAATAAATAGGAGTATAGGTATTAGCATGAGTGTTGGTATAGTTTGGTTTTGGGAAAATAAAACCGTAAATCAGACCAAACTGCATTGAAATACGTGGTTTCTTGCAATTGTGATTTTTTTGTTAACTAGAGTTGCACATTTAGGTTTGAATTGAGAGAGATGGTTATGCCCCTAATCTTAACTCCTATAGTTCTCTGATTAATGGATTTTTTAGAGCGAGGAGATACAGTGAAGGACATTCGTGGTATGCAAGGATGTTTAAGGAGGGTATTATGCCGGATGTTATTTTGTACAGCATTATGATACGTGGTTTGTCAAATGAGGGCAGGGTTGGTGAAGCTGTCAAGATGTTAGATGAGATGACCCAGAGAGGCTTAGTTCCTGATGCTTACTGTTACAATGTAGTTATTCAAGGTCTATGTGATGTTGGTCTTTTGAACCGAGCACGATCTCTTCAACTTGAATCTTCTGAGCATAATCAGTTTCATAATACTTGCACACATACAATTCTCATATGTAATATGTGTAAGAGAGGAATGGTTGGGGAGGCGCAGGAAATATTTAATGAGATGGAGAAGCTTGGATGTTTTCCTTCGGTTGTGACCTTCAATTCTGTTATAAATAGACTGTGCAAGGATGGCAAACTTGAGGAGGCACGCCTTTTGTTTTACAAGATGGAGATTAGGAGAAGTCCCTCATTATTCTTTCGGCTTTCTCAAGTTTCTGATCGGATTTTTTATAGTGTTAGTCTCCAGAAAAAGGTGGAGCAAATGTGTGAGGCTGGACAGGTTTTCAATGCCTACAAGCTTCTTGTACAACTTGCTGATAGTGGAGTTGTACCTGACATTATGACGTACAATATTCTAATCAATGGATTACCATCGAAACGGAACATCAATGGTGCTTTGAAGCTTTTCAAGGATTTGCAACTCAAGGGGCTCTCACCCGATTCTGTTACTTATGGGACACTTATTGATGGGCTATATAGGGTAGGCAGAGAAGAGGATGCCTTAAAGATTCATGAGCATATGTTGAAGCATGAGTGTGAACCTAGCTTTGCTGTTTATAAAGCACTTATGACTTGGTTGTGTAGAAACAGGAAGGTCGCACTGGCCTGTAGGCTTTATTTGGAATATTTGAAGAACCTTCGTGGCTGGGGAGATGATTCAATCAATCCTTTGGAGGAATATTTTGTCAAAGGAGAAGTGGAACAAGCAATTCAAGGTTTACTAGAACTGGACTTCAGGTTTGGAGAATTTAACTTAGCTCCATATACAATTTTACTTATTGGATTTTGTCAGGCACTAAAAGTAGATGAAGCATTAATTATATTTTCTGTTCTTGATGAGCGCAACATCATTATCAATCCTACAAGTTGTGTACATCTGATCAAATGTCTCTGTAAGGAAGGGAGGCTGGATGATGCAGTAGACATCTTCCTTTATGCTCTTGACAAAGGTTTTGGTTTACGGTCCCAAATTTGTAACCTGCTCCTCAGAAGACTTCTTCTTTCCCAAGATAAAAAGGAGTATGCTATTGATCTTATTGGTAGGATGAAGTCTGCTGGATACAGTTTAAATGGCTCTCTTGATATTAATGTAAAGAGGAAGAGACAAATGAGGGATTATGCAAATGACATAGAAAATAGAGGGGATCCATCTCAAATAATTTTTGGATTTCTCTTATCCAATGTGAATGTGAGACTAATTAATATTAATTTGAATTTTGTTACATTGATAAGATACTTTAATTTAAAACAAGAATAAATGATTACCTATTTTTATTTATTTTACATAACTTCTAAAATTTAGATTAGTGATTCTAATTTTAAGGTTGTATTTAAGTAAGTAATGAACGTGAAAATATGTTAAGTTGAGTTGAGTTAAATCTAATTTAATCTACTTCTTGATATTAGATACTTAATCTTGACCTGATTATTAATGTAACTAAGATTTGATCTAATCTTTTTGAAATTTTGATTTGATCTGAACATATATTTTAAAGTTTGCCTGTAAAAATATTGACAGCATAGATGTAATATATATATATATGTATATATATATATGTATATATATATATATTAAAACAATTCAAACATTTAAATAGAAAGCAAATATATAAGACCAAAGAAATTTTTTTTGATTATATTCAACTTCCAAATTTTGACGTTGCTGCGGATGCTGCAGCAACCTTTAAGGTTTGTTTCTTATGAATTAACTTGTGATCACTCTTTCCTTATTTAATGTCATGAACATGTTTCTATATCATGTAGCCATATTTGTTTGTTGTTTATTTTTATATGATTATTAACTATCAACCAGACAAGTGTGTTTATTTGGTAAAACTAGGAGGCTTAATTAAGTTTTTGATCCCTCATCTATAACCCAGTTTTGGAATTAGTCCCTTATCTATTTTTTTTTAGGATTTGATCTTTCAACAAAATTAAATAGTAGAACAATAGCTTTAATTCAATTTATTCTACACAAATTCAGAACTAACATGAACATATCCACAGCTATTTTGAATAACAAAACCCAAACAATCTCAATGCAAGCACATGGGGATGGAACAATTCAGTCTAATGCAAGCACATGGGAATGGAATAATTCATCTATTGTAAGGGCAATGCATATGGAACATACAAAAGAAATTACAAAACAGTAAATCAATTAAAAGGAGAAGGATTGGAAGCTGACCAACACTAAGCCGTGAGGGAAACGACCGTTGGTGCTGTGTGAGTGTGTCTGACCTGTGAAGGAGATAGTGTATTGGTCCTGTATGAGTCAACGCTCAGTTGTGAGGGAGATAGGGGGAGTGGTGCTGCGTGAGCCACTAAGCCGTGAGGGGGGACTGGTGCACCGATGGTGCAGTGCGCGAGGGGTGAGCTATGAGGGAGGAGGAAGGAACAGGGGTGAGCTATGAGGGAGGAGGAAGGAACAGGGAGTTGAAATAAGATGGGAAAAGAGGTAAGCCGTGAGGGTGGAACTGGGAACCAAAAATGGGTAAGACTGAGACAGAGAGGGAAGATAGGAGAAAGAGAGATTAAGAGACTAAGAGAGAAGAGACGGTTTAGGGTTTTTAAGGGGAAAAGGTGTTAGTGACACACGAGACTTAGCGACGGTACACCAACTCCGTCACTACCTTTAAACACTTAGCGACGGTACACCAACTCCGTCCCTAATCCCCTAAAAACTAGCGACGGCCTCAACCCACCGTCACTAACTTCAATCATTAAAAGGAAAAAATGGAGGGAAGTGAAATACATAGCGACGGGAGGACGAATCCGTCACTAATATCCTGAATCTTAGCGACGGTTTCACACCCCCGTCACTACCTTCCAAGTATTTAAATTCAATAGTGTGGAGGGAAGACGAAAACATAGCGATGGTAGACCTTACCGTCGCTAATCTCTTCACACATAGCGTCGGTATCGCCCAACCGTCACTAATCTCCTAAACCTTAGCGACGGTTACTCTACCCGTCACTAACTTCAACAGGAAAAATATCTGGAGCATAGGTGAAAATATTAGCGACGGTATTATAGCTCCGTCACTAGTATAAACCATAGCGACGTGGATTGACCGTCGCTTTAGTTGGAGGGAACATTAGCGACGGTGGTTTATCGTCGCAACTGTTTGCCGCCAAGTGAAAACCAGGGCGGGAAAGAAAAAATGGTGGAGTTAAAATATAGCGACCCTGCTAGCGACGGTGTTGACAAGGATTAGCGACCGGTTTAACACGCGGTCACTAATTGAGTTGCTAACAACTTTTAGGTCCCTTTTGGCATCAAGTGGTCGCTAACACGGTCGCTATTTAGCGACGGCATGTGGTGGTCGCTAATTTGAGGTAGCTGTTTGGGGTTTTTTTACTTGTGATGGACTTATGGACTGAACTATACCTATACGAGTATTGGACTATATGGACCTACATAGACCCATGCAAGAAATGGACTATAAAGTCTCAAAATCAATCTTATTAATATAAATAACCATTAAGATTTGAATTACATTATGAGTGATTTTTAATTTATTTGAATTTTTTATAATTGATAATATTTGATTTTGATTGATATTTAATTGTGATTAATAATATTTGATGTGATTGATGATATTTAGTTATAATTGATAATGCTTGATTTTGATTGATGATTTTGTGATGTGGAGTTTGAGGATATAGCGAGCATGACGGAAAGCTAAAACTCAGTAAGAATTTTCTTACCTTACTCTTTAAATTTTTATTACTTTAAATCTTCTCTTCTTAGAAATTATTTTTATTAACTTTATTTTCAATATTTAGAATAAAAAAATTAGTATTTATTTTAGAAAGAAGACATTTTATGAAAATTAATTTATAACAAATTAAGATAATTAAATCTTGAATTAAAGAAAAATTTTGTAATTTTAAGTATTTTTGGTTAATGATTTAAAGATTATTCTCTTTTAATCAAATAAAATTTTTAAAAGAAAATTATTTTATTTTTCCAACTTAGTAACTAAAGATATTTGGAAATAATTGAGAATTTGATCTTGTTAAGATTCAATTTGAGAAAGATTATGTAAAAGTTTTATATGAAAAAGTTTTGAGATATTTAAGGCTTAGAAACTCAATTTCAGTGAGATTCGAAAACTGTACCAAATTTATTTCTGTGGGACAGAAATTTAGAGAATTGAGAAAATGTACAGTTTATTGAAATGATGTTGTAAACCTTTAAGGTATTTAATAATTGAGTTTCTAAAAGCCTTAACCAACTAAATACGCGAGTAGTTCATGCATCATGAATCATTAAAGTGAAATTAAATGATATTGTCTGGGGACGGATTATAGAAACCGAGGATACATTAGAGGAGGCTTAATTACGAGCCTTGGGATGAGAGGGTGTGAAAGGGTGCTTCAGGGGACCTGGGGTAGCTCCCTAGTATCGGGTACTTTCACAATAAAAACTTTCTCAATCTGACTAGTCTTTAAGTGTTTCCATACCAGCTGAGTTGTTCATATTATTATTATTATCCGGACTTATGGAACAGTATAAACTCCTGGTTGGACCTGTGCAAATTAAAATTTAAGGGCCCACATATATAGGTAAGTGATGATGAAGATATTGCATAACATTCATGCATTCATAATTGATTGTGTATGTGATTGTGACTGATATTATTATGTATTGGTTTGTGAAAACCCTTTGTTGCTTATGTCTTATTCGAGAATGTTATATTCTGTTTCTCACTCATTTCTCTGTGTTTTTGTTTCATATATTCTAAATTGATGGTTCAGTGGGAAGGATCGAAGAATCTCGGCAGTAAATATAGCACGTTCTAGAAAGGGAGCTCGGTATGAATACCGTGGTCCAATGAATAAATAATGTTAATAAGTAACTGCTTCTAGGCCATGGAGTTTCCTCTCTTTCTTATAATGTTTAATGTTTATTTTCTTCGGATGAATGTATAATTACTTTATAAAGTTTTAATAATATTTATGAGGTATTTCAAAAATAATATATGTAATCTATTCCGATAGTTTCTTTTTAACAATCATATCTTTAAAATAAAAATTACGAATTTTTCTATAATTTATTAAGGTGTAACAGAGGGTGTTACACATCAGGTTGGTGGAACTCGTTAAATTTGTTTGCAAGTTTCTCTTCCCTACTCTCTTGCATTTACTTGTTATACTTGCTTGGTATATTGATTTGATTGTGACTCCATTGATTGAACTTAAGTAACTAGGCTAAGTTAAAGTATAGCACACCAAGTGTTTGATATATTGGCTTAGTGACATTTGCACATTGTTTTACATTGATTCTTGCACTACACTTGCTATCTCTTGCATACAAGCATATTTTGTGAAAAAGGAATCAATTTCAAAGGCATTCTAAAGAAAAGTTTTTAACACTCAATTCACTCCCCTCTTGAGTATTGAGGCCACTTGAACAACAAGTGGTATCAAAACTTGACTCTTGGTAGATCAAGCTTAACAGCTTCAAGAGAACAATGACCTCTAATTCTCTAAATCTTTTTCCTGAGGGTGGTGCCATAAATAGACCTCCTGTTTTCAATGGGGAAGGCTATGCATTTTGGAAAGAAAGGATGAAAATTTTTGTACAATCTATTGACCTTAAAGTTTGGAATGCAATTGAAAATGGTCCCTTCATACCAATGCATGTTGTAGATGGTAAACAAGTTGAGAAACTCATGGATGACTGGAGTAGTGAGGAGGAAAATAAAGTCCAATACAACTACAAAGCTAAAAATCTCATCACCCATGCCTTAGGTCCGGATGAGTTCTTTAGAGTTGTAACTTGTAAAACTGCTAAAGAAATATGGGATACTCTCTAAGTCACCCATGAGGGAACTAGTGATGTAAAGGATTCTAAGATTAGCACACTCACTAGTCAATATGAAAGTTTTAGATTAAATTTCAGAGAAACAATTGCTGATATGCAAAACAGGTTCACCCTTACTATAAATCATCTCATTACTCTTGGCAAGACTTACACTAACAAAGAACTTATTCATAAAGTGTTAAAAAGTCTTACTAGGGAATGGCAACCTCTTATCACTGCCATCAAACAATCTCCAAGCATCAACGAGATGTCTCTTGCTACATTATTTGGTAAGTTACAAGAGCAGGAACAAGAATTGAAGGACTTGAAGATGGCGGAAGAAGAAGAGAAATCCTCCAAGAAGAAAGGACTTGCTCTTAAGGCCACTTCAATCAATGAAAATGAATCCGATTACGAGCTGGATGAAGATGAGGAATTTGGATTATTTATGAAGCGTTTCGGAAAATTTACGAGAAATAAACGCCTCCAAAAGGGCTTCAAATCTCAAGGTAAGAAACTGATCTCAAATGAAAATTCTTCCTCACCAAATTGCTTTGAGTATGGCAAGGAAGGGCACTTCAAGGTGGATTGTCCAAACCTCAAAAGGAAGAACAAAGAGAAAAGAGGAAGAAGAAGAGCTTACATTGCTTGGGATGAAAATGAAGTGAGTAGCTCGGAAGAATCGGACAATGAGGAAGCAAATTTGTGCCTCATGGAAAATCATCAAGATAAAGATGATGAGGTAAGTTTTCTTGACTTAGATAAAGATGAATTGCTTGATGCATTTGAGGAATTGTATGACAAATTTGTTAAAATTTCAAACAAGTATAAATTGTCTAGGAAAACCCTTGATACTCTAGAAATGCATCTCATGGAGCTTAGTAAAGAAAATGAATGCTTGAAAGAAAAAGTAGCTAAGGCTTAACCATGTTCCAAGACCAAACCATGTGAATTTGCTGTAAAATGTGATCATTTAGAAAATAAAGCCCTAGACTTGAATACAACTCTTGATAAATTCACATATGGTAGAGATAATTTAAATGTTTTACTTGGAAATCAACGATGCATGTTTGACAAAACTAGATTAGGATATAATTCCACCAAAAAGGAAAAGCATTACAAGAATTTTTTTGTGCCACCTAGAAAATCTTCATCACCATTTACTAAATGGAATCATTGTGGCGCTAAGGGTCATAATGCTTCAAATTGTTGCATTAGAAAATTTGGACCAAAAGTGGTAAGAAAGGTATGGGTTCCCAAAGGGACATTACCACAAGCTAACCAAAAAGGACCCAACATAAAATGGGTACCAAGTTCTCTAAACTAATTTTGTTGTAGGTATGTTTCAAGGCAAGCAACACCCATTGGTACTTGAATAGTGGGTGTTCAAAGCACATGACTGGAGATATGAGCAAATTCACGACATTCATTCCCAAAAGAAAAGGAAGCGTCACTTATGGGGATAATACCAAAGGAAGAATACTTGGTATTGGAAACATTGGAAGATTTTGATGATCTTGTAGGTACCCTCCAAGAATTGAACTTGGATGACAAAGAAAAAGACAACAAAGAAGGAGACACAACATAAGGTGTGGAAATTCAACAAAAGGAATGGATTACCTCAAAAGACCATCCATTGGACAACATTATAGGTGATATCACTAAAGGTGTAAGTACCCGACGCTCTTTCAATACTTGCAATCATTTAGCGTTTGTCTCTCAAATTGAACCTAAAACCATTTATGAAGCTATTATTGATGAACATTGGATGTTGGCCATGCAAGAAGAGCTAAATCAATTTGAAAGAAATAAAGTTTGGGAATTAGTGCCAAGACCCAATGATTATCAAATAATAGGTACTAAATGAGTTTTTAGAAATAAACTTGATGAAAATGGTATAATCACTAGAAACAAGGTTAGGCTAGTAGCTAAGGGATACAATCAAGAAGAAGGCATAGATTATGAAGAAACGTATGCACTCGTAGCTAGGTTAGAAGCCATTAGATTATTATTAGCCTTTGCATGTTGTAAAGACTTTAAATTGTACCAAATGGATGTCAAGAGTGCTTTCTTGAATGGATACATTCAAGAAGAAGTATATGTTGATTAACCTCCTGGTTTTGAACACTATCAATTTCCAAATCATGTTTTCAAACTAAGAAAAGCCTTGTATGGTTTAAAACAAGCTCCAAGAGCTTGGTATGAAAGGTTAAGCAAATTCCTTTTAGAAAACAACTTTGAAAGAGGAAAGGTTGACACGACATTATTCATTAAGCATAAAAAGAATGACATACTATTGGTACAAATATATGTGGATGATATCATTTTTGGTGCCACTAATGAATCACTCTGCAAGGAGTTTGCTAAGTTAATGCAGGATGAGTTTGAAATGTCTGTGATGGGAGAACTTACATTCTTCCTTGGACTGCAAATTAAGCAAACTAAAGAAGGCACATTCATTAGCCAATCCAAATATTTCAAGGAGTTGCTTAAGAAATTCAACATGGACAAGGCAACTAAAATTGCCACACCTATGAGCATTTCATGTTATTTGGATAAGAATGAGAAAGGTAAGGATGTAGAACTCACAAAGTATAGAGGTATGATTGGATCTTTACTTTACCTAACTGCTAGTAGACCAGATATCATGTTTGCTGTTTGTATGTATGCAAGATACCAAGCATGCCCAAAAGAATCTCACCTTACTGCTGTAAAAAGAATAATGAAATACTTGGTTGAAACTCAAGATGTTGGTTTATGGTACCCTAAAGGGGTTGAATGCACTCTTGTTGGTTATTCTGACTCTGATTTTGTAGGATGTAAACTTGATAGAGAAAGTACTAGTGGTACTTGTCACTTGCTTGGTAGTTCTCTTGTATCTTGGCATAGCAAGAAACAAGTAAGTGTTGCATTATCCACAGCTGAGGCGGAATATGTTGCAGCTGGTAGCTGTTGTGCTCAAATCCTTTGGATGAGACAACAACTTCTAGATTTTGGTGTTATGTTAGACCATGTGCCTCTCAAATATGATAACACAAGTGCCATTAATATTTTAAAGAATCCTGTGATGCATTCTAGAACCAAACATATTGAGATTAGACACTATTTCATTAGAGATCATGTGTTAAAAGGTGATTATGTGCTTGAACATGTTGAAACCTCTAAGCAATTAGCTGATATCTTCACAAAACCACTTGCAAAGGAGCAATTCATACACATAAGAAGAGAATTAGGAATTCTATACATTTCCAATTGTGTTTAAATATTAATTGATATTGATGATTCTTTGACTTACAATGTGTGTGATGAGTGAAAATTAGTTGATTGATGAAATTAGTATGTTCTATTCCATGACAATTAAGTCCTTAATGCCTCTTGATTGAAGAACATGTGTTTTAAGCATTTCTGGGATGTCATAATCGATTAGATTGCCAAAGCTAATCGATTAGAAGCATTCTATCTTGACCATAATCGATTACACAGCAGACCATAATTGATTAGTAAGCTTCTGGGTTATCACTAATTGATTAGGGTCTATGCCAAATCGATTAGAGACGTTCTACCTTCCAGATAATCGATTACACACTCCTCCTAATCGATTACCAAGTTTCTGTTTTTAACATAATCGATTACACACCTAGCACAATCGATTAGAACACCTGACAATTCAAATTCTAAAGGGGTATAATCGATTACGAGTAACCCTGTAATCGATTACGAGTAACCCCGTAATCGATTAAGAGCGTATTAGAAGCGTGATTTAATGTAGAATCCGTGTGTGCCTCTTTTTTCCCAATACAAATCACCCCTCTAAACCCTATTTTTCCACTCCTAAACCCTATAAATACCCCCTCCTTCACCTCTTCTACCTCACACCTCCAATACTCCTCCTTCCTCCTCTCAAAATTCCCAAAGGCCTCTCAACTTTCTTCATCTCTTCCTCTCCACTCACAATGTCTTCCTCTAGGAATGTCAAAAGAGCTAGGTCCTCTCTTGCCCAAACCAATAACCCCCTTGATTTTTCAAGGTTCTTCACCAATCCTAGAGACCTTTAAAACTTCATTCAAAAATTTTCTAAAAAGGATATTATCTCCCCTCACTACATCAATGTTGAGATTTTTGACCATCCCAGTTTCACCTTCACTCACTCTTTTCACCACTACAATCTCTTTCCTTTTCTCACTCTTAAAGAAGAAGTCTACTACCCGGAACTCATGTGGGTCTTCTTCTGTAATTTAAGGCTTGTTGATGGGTTACTTGAAGCTAAAGTCAAAAATGTGACTCTAAGGATCACCAATGCACAACTTGCTAAGATTACCCAACTTCCCATCTCTGATACTGAATTTGTTGGTGGTCATCCGGAAGATGAATGGGACTCTAATGCCATCTCAGCTTACCAATCTCTTTGGAAAGCTGACCGTCCTCGTAGCAACCACAAACTGGTAGGCCATTTAAGTGTCAATAACCGTCTTCTTCACTTCTTCTTGGTAAAACTTCTTGTTCCACATGGTGGAAATATACCTTAGTTGAAAAGGATGATGTTCTCTTAATGTGGGCAATGCAAACTGAAAAGGAGATTAACTGGATTCAGCTCCTAAAATTACATATGCTCAAGGCCAAGGAGCAACAAAAGCTTCCATATGCTATCCTCCCCACTAAGATCTTCAAACTTATAATGTGGACTTTGTCGGGGAGCTTTCTGAGAAGATACCTCCAAAGGCATGCATTGGCACCCATCATCTCACCAAGATGGGCATAATCTATGTCAATGGAGCTTGGCTCTCTAAGATGGAAGGTATTCATGCTAATATTCCTTTTGAAGCTCCAGCCAATGATCCTGCCTCTCCTCCTGCAACACAAGCACCATAAGGCAAACCATCTGCTCCTACTGACCCTTTCACCTCCCTCTATGCCTATTTGGATCGGCGTTTTGAAAGGATTGATAATACCCTTCAAGAATTTCAAATGACCGAGCAACAACATTTTGAGCTCATGGAGCAGCGCTATGAGGAGCTTTCAAACAAGATTTCTGAAATGCACTTTTTCAATCCTAATAATTAGATTCCCCTTATTTTGATTGTTTCCCATTCTGCAATTTCAATTCCTGCACTTTGATTGTGTATCTTTCCCTTATTAATGAATGAATTTTCCCTTTTACTTAATTCTCTGTTTCATAATGCCTCATTTATTTTTGATGATTACAAAGGGGGAGAAGATATATAAGTTTTAGTGTTAGTGTTCTTCTAAAAACAACATGTGATTCATAACAAGTAAAATATGTTAACAAGTGGCTTGGCTCTAAAATCAAATGATCATGTATGATTAACAAGTGGCTCTAAGTGGTTCTAAAATCAAATGATCATGACTAATGTTAAGTAGTTAATTATTCACTTTCATGATTCTTAAAATTATGCACAAACTCCTATAGAAAGGGGGAGAAAAGTTTATTTGGACTAACACCCTCATGAGATGAACCTTGTTTGTCATCATCAAAAAGGGGGAGAATGCGTTTGACTAAGTGTTTCAGGTTGTATAATTTTGATAATGACAAAAGTAATTGAAGAATCATGTCAAAGAGTTCAAGTGTTCATAAAAGTATAACTGCAAGGATGAAAATAGAGAAGAAAGCATCAGATCTGCAAAAACACGTAGCCTTATCGATTACAGGGTCATATCTAATCGATTACAGAGCTTCTGTCCAACACCTAATCGATTACCTCATAAAAGCTAATCGATTATTGAGATTCTGTTTTGTCACCTAATCGATTGTATCAAACAAGCTAATCGATTACCAAGCTGAGAAAATGAATAAAAAGCATCAGGTGCATCTTCTAATCGACTACAAGGTAGCCATAATCGATTACCAATGTTCTGTGGTGTTACTAATCGATTACAAGATAGAAAATAATCAATTACAGAGTTTCTGTTTGTCCCATAATCGATTACAACCAAGTCACAATCGATTACCTTGCTGCGTAACAGAATTAAATGCATCGGGTACCACTCACAATCGATTACAAGGTATAAACAATCGATCAATAGGGTTCTGTCACTTAGTTAATCAATTACATAGGATATCACAATCGATTACAAGACAAATATCACTGAAGAATTCGAAGTGTAATCGATTACGCCTCGAGGCGTAATCGATTACGATAGTGCCAGATTTTGGGGCAAAGCATTTTTAAGTGGGAAACCAGCTCACTTCTCCATTTTCTTTAAGATGTCATTGCTGTGCAACGGCTATGAAGACTCTAGGGCACCTCTCCAAGGCCTATAAATGGAAGACTCATTCAAGCTACTCAAGGCATCCAACATCATTAAAGAGAAATCAAATCTTGAGTCTTGTGAGTTCTATTTCTTTGTGTAGTTTCAATTTCTGAAACTTAGAGCTTAAATTTGTAAATCCTCTCTTGTTGAGAGTTATCATTGTTAGAGCTTTTCATTTGCTTATCTACTCTATTAAGAGAGACAATTGATTATAAATCCAAACACCAAAACACCAAGGCTTTTCACTCTAGGTTGAGTGGTCACAAAGGTTGGGGTTCAACCTTTAGGTATTGAGAGTTTGAGAGATTGGGTGGGTTACCCTTGTGCTAGTGAGGATTGAGTTTTTGAGTGTGGGACACCAGGAAGCTCCAATTGCTCATACTTGTATCTCTAAACTTCAATAGTGGAAATCCTTCAAGTGGGTTGCTTGAAGGCGAGACGTACACCAGGTTGGTGGAACTCGTTAAATTGGTTTGCAAGTTTCTCTTCCCTACTCTCTTACATTTACTTGTTATACTTGCTTGGTATATTAATTTGATTGTGACTCCATTGATTGAACTTGAGTAACCAGGCTAAGTTAAAGTATTGCACACCAAGTGTTTGACATATTGGCTAAGTGACATTTGCACATTGTTTTACATTGATTCTTGCACTACACTTACTATCTCTTGCATACAAGCATATTTTATGAAAAAGGAATCAATTTCAAAGGCATTCTAAAGAAAAGTTTTAACACTCAATTCACCCCCCTCTTGAGTATTGACGCCACTTGAACAACATTATCAACTCATTAGTATTTTCATATCTAATCGACTTCCCATTTTTCATATTTCACCTGATTAAATCCTCACTTACTTACCTAACATATATATATATATATATATATATATATATATCCTTCGTATCACCAACTTTCTTATCCAATATAAATCGTTATATTCAAAACTCCTTTAACCACTACACATTCCACATATTCGATTTATAGATTCATTTATTCACTTATTACTTATTGACCAGGGTTATAATATACATCATTCTCTAACCATCCATATTGGAAATTTCTAAATTCAATTAAGGTATTTACAATAGTTATAATATATTCTTTTCCTTAATTGCCAATGGCGTAAGAAATTTCTAAATTAACCTTAACCCAACACACTCCCTTACCTCGATTCTGAGTTTTCCAAGGCTTCAAATCACTTGATGGGTCATTCCTAAATCCTTAAAACTCTAAAATAAATTTAACGAAGTTTCAATAAATTATTATAATTACTAAACTGTAATCCATAATCTTAAAACAAGTCCTAATTCCAACTTTAAGTTATCGAAGCTTACCATTTCTATTTTTGACCTTCGTTTCCAAGTTCCTCCGTATCAAACAACTTTCAAATCCTTAAATCCGAACCTACAAGCGTCGGAATATAAAATTTGTTAACTTTCTGTTACACCCAATGCTCCAAGGTCCTCATCCAAGTTCCAGCAACCATTTAAACTCAAGGATTAAACCCCAAACACAATTAGGGTCACGGATTAGAGAGGGAAGGAGAAGGAAATCACAAGTCAAAGGTTCTAACATGCTTACCTTACTTCTCCAAGACCAATTACGCAATTATTTTGAAGGATCCACCAAGCTCCAAGCAAAATCGCATGGGAGGAGAGAAAATAGAGAAGAAAGAGCTTGTGGGTTTCTGTTTTGCACCTGATTAAAACTGATTGCGACACTGACGCTACGCGTCAGCTCATTAATTCCTACCTGACGCTACGCGTCAGGGTCCTGATGCCATTTTCCTTAAACTTCCATTTTCCACTTAATTTCTCACATATTATTATAATTTCAACTCTAAATAATACTTTTATTTATTTCCATGTATCTTCTAACATTAAAATATCAAGAACGTTACAGATTCCTTCTAATGTCAATGTGTTAGCAATTAAGTTTTCTCGACTTTCACCAACACAAGCATCTCCGAACTGAGACTCATTTGAATCTAACTCAACTTGCTCTTGAATTTCAGTTGTTTCACCACTTAAATAAATAATAAGAAAACAAGAAAATAAAAATAAAACATAGCTCTAAAACAACAGTTTAAAAAATGAAAATATCAAATGTAATTAGCCATATCCCGTTATTGGAATTGAATTATCTTTGATAAATAAGATTCTCAATATCCATATCATCATCACCAAACTCACGCTGTGGTTCTTCCTCAATTACTCAAAAGTCAACTCTATCAATGGATTCATAATCAATAAGATCATAAGATTTCTTGTGATGTGCCTACCTAAAATGAAACATTATAATATCAATTGTCAAATATCATATAGCATTTATGTTTAAAAATGAAAATATGATATTAACTTAGAGAAAGTTACATACCTATTATTCAGATATACTTATTCTTCAAATGTAAGTTATAAATAACATAAATAAGATCCTTTAGCCATTCGCATTTAGGCCTATTTATTCTTTTTGTATGAATACGTTCAAAGAAATTTCAATTTCCTTAATATAACATAACTATCATAATGAGAAGAGAAGAGTACAACTAATACGATTAAATTTAATCACACCCAATATAATAAGCTTACCTAATCATTTTAAAACATTACTACAAAATTGCATCTAATCACAACCAATGTATATCTGCATAAAAACATGAAAAAATTTAGAACACATTGCAAAATTAGAAACTAGAATGACAAGCACAAAAAACTATCACAACATGAATTTGTAATTTTGGAAACTACCAAACATTCAAAAACTTCCAAACAAATTCAATAAACTAATAATCAACTAAACAGATTTGCAAAATTAGAAACTACCAAACAAATTTAAAATCTATCAAACAAATAGTTGCCTACTACTATAAGTTTAATCAATGAGTTTTTTTAATTGTTCCCTTTTACTTTAATCAAGTAGAGGGATACCTAGTACAAATAAATAATGAAGTATATTCATATATTTCCTTAGAATTAAACTGATAAATGATAGAAGTAGAAAGTGGAGGAAAGTGAATGAGATTAAAGGAAGAATCGAAATACAAAGTTGAGGTTATTGAGGTTAGAAAAAGCGAAAGTAGAACGGAGATGAGGCTACAGTACACCATCATCTAGGATGCAGAACTCGATAGAGATGAATGCAGAAAGTGACAGAGGTGAGCGCAAAGTAGCACTTACAGAGATGAAGAGTGTAGAAAAGAGGCATTTATTTTTTTGGGTGCTAGGGCAAACAATTCAAGTGAATGGAATGAGAACCCGATCCTAACTCAGTTTTCTCTTTCTTTTAAAAAAAATTCAAAACGACATCGTTTTGGTTGTTTTGAGTAAAAATTGTGTTGTTTTCAAAGTGTTTGGCTGACTTTAAAAAACCTATTGGACCATTGGGTTTTACTAGTTTTCCAATTTTAGGCCAGTTTGAATAGTTAGCTCTTGATTTTCTATTTGTCATGTCTTAAGCGTCACCAAGACTACTGTTTCTCGGTTTAATTGGTTCGACCGATTGGTATGATCTGATTTTTACAACCATGAAATATATAAGTTTATCATTTAATTATCTGGTTTGCCCTTATACCCCTTTTTCTCCTTATTTATTCTATATTTTATTTATAGCAATTTATTTAAAGAATAAGGGTGTAATAAGAAAAAATAACAAATAATTTCTTAAACTTCTAGAATGATAAAGAAAATGAGCAACTTTTTTTTCTTTCTAAAATACGCTAGATAAAAAAAAATAAAGAGACCAATAAATATGGATATTATTGTAATTTCAAGATAAGAACTATTTTAAAACACAAAAAGACTAAAACAAGTTATAGATAAAATAAAATGAAGGTATTGATTATTTAGAATTAATAGGGATATTTTAGTCTAAAAATCAATGCTTTTAAATTCAGATTAGTCATTGAAGCAATGAAGATTCCAGTTCAAGTAAATTATGGTTTAATTGGGGATGAAATTTGATCCCATGGTCAAACTAGTAACAAGGACTAAAAAAAACTACCACAACATGAATTTGTAATTTTGGAAACTACCAAACATTTAAAAACTACTAAACAAGTTCAATAAACTAATAATCAACTAAACAGATTTGTAAAATTAGAAACTACCAAACAAATTTAAAATCTATCAAACAAATAGTTGCCTACTACTACAAGTTTAATCAATGAGTTTTTTAATTGTTCCCCTTTACTTTAATCAAGTAAAAAGATACCTAGTACAAACAAATAATGAAGTATATTCATATATTTCCTTAGAATTAAACTGATAAATGATAGAAGTAGAAAGTGGAAGAAAGTGAATGAGATTAGAGGAATAATCAAAATACAAAGTTGAGGCTATTGATGTTAGAAAAAGTAAAAGCAAAACAGTGATAAGACTACAGTATACCATCACCTAAGATGCAAAACTCGATAGAGATGAGGGTAAAATAGCGTCTACTGAGATGAAAAGTGTAGAAAAGAAGCATTTATATTTTTGGGTGCTAGGGCAAACCATTCAAGTGAATGGAAATGAGAACCCGATCCTAACTCAGTTTTCTCTTCCTTTTTTAAAAAAATACAAAACAACATTGTTTTGGTTGTTTTGAGTAAAAATTACGTTGTTTTCAAAGTGTTTGGCTGCACTTAAAAAAGTTATTGGCCCATTGGGTTTTAGTAGTTTTCCAATTTTGGGCATTTTAATGGTTAGCTATTAATTTTCTATTTGTCCCGTCTTAAGCGCCACCAAGACTGAATCAGATATTGGTTCTCAGTTGAATTGGTCTGATTAGTTGGTCTGATCTAATTTTTATAATTGTCTTAAAATACTACTCATTTAATTATTTGGTTTACCCTTATACTCCTTTTTCTCCTTATTTATTCTCTATTTTATTTATAGAGATTTATTTAAAGAATAATGATCCGGTCTGGATACCGGCCCCCAATGTTATGACGTCAGACTGATCTCATATAAGGAGAACCGTTGTCACAGTTCATTATTGCCATACCGGATATCCGATCTCCCCTCATCCGCTCTTGTCTCATCAGCTGCTCCATTCATTTTCTCTACAACGGATGATCGTTCGTTCTCACTAAACGTCTATATAGCCGTTAGACCCTCAGTCACAGCGAGATAAGAGTTCCTAATAACTTATCAGTGAAGATACTCTATGTGGTAGAATATGTCATGTCAATGGCCTCAGAGAGCAAGTACATGTGTCAGCGAAATATGCGGAAAGGTGATTATCCTCCATCCCTATCACGGGATCGTACCCTGATAATTGACCTACCCCCCTAACACACTCTGAGTACTGAGCCACTTTGATTGACACACTTCACACGCTATCAGAACCAAGGGGCCCACTTGCACCTAACGATTTATTTCCTACGTTCAACTATAAATAGCTCATTTCAATACACATGCAAGGTTACGTTGTCCTAACTTACTCTTTGCTATTATACCGCTTGAGCATTCACTGAGTTCATATACTCTTCTAACTTGAGCGTCGGAGAATCTTCACAGGTGGCACCATCTTTCGCCCCCACTTCAACGCGAAACGTTGGTGTGAAGGATCTCCAGGACAACAAGACCGGTTTTCTCCCACTGAGAGACCGGATCACGACACCGGATACCCGTGATACCGGTGTACAAACCCTAAAACACTTGTATTCTTGTGGCTGGTCCCATACCAGATCCTAGACCCCAGTTCAGACCAGTTTATTGGCACGCCCAGTGGGACTCGATAGAGTTATTCCCATTTTCGCAGAAGTTTGGTTGTCGTGATGGAAGGTGATGGACGAGATTTCGTTGATAGTCATGTGGAAGATGTGACCCACCAACAGGCTGGAAGGAGACTTGTCTTTGAGACTCCTGTAACTCAAACCCGGAGGATGGTGCAAATGCAAACCCCTGATCCTCGTGATGAGGTTATCAGGCAACTCAGGGAAGAGCTGAGGGAGTTGAGGCGGGAGAAAAGAGAAGCGGGGGACAGGGCAGTGTCCCATGCAGAGGATGCTCATCATGCATCAACGAGGGATAGATCCACAACCCTCCAATATTCGAAAATCCCCACGTACGAAGAGAGGGAGCAGACCCAAGACTCTAGGGACAGAGTCAATGCCAGGAGAAGGGAGCAGGCAGTGGTAACTTCTGGGACCTACAAACTCAGTGTTCCTTTCTCAAGGAGACTGATGAGTATTGCCATCCTGAAGCATTTGCAAACGACTCAACCACTGTCGATCGGGAAGTATAATGGAGAAACTGATCCAACTAAGCACTTGGATGCTTATGTGTATGAAGCCATGTATTTGGGAGCTGATGAAGACGTCATGTGCAGGATGTTCCTAAGGACACTGACGGAGGAGGCTCTCAGCTGGTTCAAGAGTCTACCCTCAGGATCCATAGATTCTTGGGAGGAAATGGCAGCTGCATTTGAAGGCCATTTTGTCATCTCCAGGGATATACCAAGAACTTCTCACACTCTGGCCCAGATAAGACAAGGAGAGACTGAAACTCTTAAGGAGTTCTTGAAGAGGTTCTATAAGGAGGCTGCTTTGGTCCTCAACCTCACGGAGGCCATACAACTCCATATCGTAGTGGAAGCTCTGTAACCTGGATCTGCATTTGCCCTATCTTTAGCAAAAAGCCCCCCAACGACCTTCGAGGAGTTCCGAAGGAAAGCTTCAAAGTACCTGGGTATAGAGATGCATCTGGAGGCAACAACAGTTAGAATGAAGCCCCCAGCACCCACTCAGTAGCCACGGAGGGAGAAGGAGAAGGTGAGACCCGAGAAACACACCTTTAGAGGGGACTTTGCAAGCGTTCGTCCACATCAACGAGACAGACGCGTCTTGTCGTTCAATAACTACGCTCCCTGAACGCCAGACACTCCCAAATCATGAGGGAGGTTGGGTGGCCAACGTTGAACGTTTTTGGTATAAGGAAACCAACCCCAGTCAAGAGGGGTGGTAACCCACGTAAGTATTGCACGTTCCATGAGCAGATAGGTCACAATACCGATGAGTGCAAGGCGTTGAAGAATACGGTGGAGACTCTCATTCGGGAAGGAAAGTTGAAACAGTACTTGTTCAGGGAGAAACCTGTAGACGAGCCTCAAAGGATGGACAAGAGAGGCAGAGATCCTGATGATGAGGATGATAACACTCATAACCCAGTCAGGAAGTTCACTACAGCTGAAAAGCAGAAGGGAGTAGTGATCGCTGAAGGAGCCCAACAGAACAACATGCCTCAGCAGCAGAGGCAGGGAAGACGTGAAGTGATTGAGATGATAGCTGGAGGATTTGCTGGAGAAGGAGCATCAATCACAGCTCGGAAGAACCACTACAGAATGATTCTGTCTGTCCAGGGCAAACCAAGAGATAACCGCCCATTCAGGGACGGTGTGGCAGCCCCAATGGTGTCATTCACGGATGATGACTTTGGCCCAACAATCCCAGGAGGTGACGATGCAGTAGTTATCATCGCAGTTATAGCCAACAAGGATGTCAAGAGGATCCTCGTCGATCAGGGAAGTTCTTGTGATGTTATTTTTTATAATTGTTTCAAAAGAATGGGTTTCAATGATGCAGATTTACAGCCTTACACGCAAGAACTCACAGCGTTTAATGGAGCTAAGCAACCCACTAAGGGATACCTTGACACCCTAATTTCCTTTGAAGGAGAGCCTTGTGCAAGAATGGTCAAGTCAAGAGTGCTGGTGATTGATGTGGAGTCTCCCTACAACAGTATCATAGGCCGTCCTACACTGAATGCAATGGAAGCAATCGTGTCTACTCCTCACCTCTTGATCAAATTCATTGACAAGGACAACGGTGTGTCCTCTCTCCGCGGAGATCAGGAGATGGCTCGGTACTCTTACAACCTGAGCCTCAATATGGTCAAGTTGGAAGCATTCAACAAGAAGAGGAAGCTGAACGATGGAGGAACAACGGCTGGGTCTGTTAGTCTTATTGACTTGGACCCAAGAGCGGAACTGAAGATCGACCCTCTTCATCCCTCAAAGCCCACACCGGACGGTGGTTCTAGGGACGTCGTTTTAGGGGATTCCCCAGAAAAGGTCACGCACATCAATGATAAGCTGGAGTCAGCCATGGAGCAACGCTTGTTAGCCCTCCTGCAAGAGTTCAAGGACCTTTTCGCATGGACAGCAGCAGACATGCCTGGGATGGACCCTAATTTTTGTTGCCACAAACTTGTTGTGTACCCTGAAATGAGACCGGTCCAGAAGAAGAGGAGGTTGGGACCAGAGAAACAGAAGGCAGCATGTGAACAGACTGAGGAGTTGTTGAAAGCGGGCTTTATAAGGGAGATTCGCTATTCTTCTTGGCTTTCTAATGTAGTCATGGTGCAGAAAGCTAATGGCAAGTGGAGGATGTGTACAGATTATGTGGATCTCAACCGTTGTTGCCCCAAAGACCCATATCCCTTGCCAAACATTGATCGCATGGTAGATGACTCATCTGGTTACCAGTATCTTAGTTTCATGGATGCTTATTCTAGGTACAACCAGATTCCGATGTGGGAAGGAGATCAAGAGAAGACGGCTTTTGTCAATGACCGCGGTGTTTTCTGCTACACCGTCATGCCATTTGGATTGAAGAACGTTGGCGCTACTTATCAGCGCATGATTAACAAAGTTTTCGAAGGGATGCACACCAGGCTGGTCGAGGTGTATATTGATGATATTATAGCCAAAACGCCTACTGGAGGAGACCACATTGAAGACCTGCGCCAAGTTTTCACTAGGCTGTGTCAGTACAACATGAGGCTCAACCCCTTGAAGTGCACCTTTGCCGTTCCAGCTGGGAAATTCTTGGGATTCATGTTGACCCAACGAGGCATTGAGGCTAACCCTGGGAAGTGTCAAGCAATCCTGGACATGCAGAGCCCTAAGAGCCTGAGGGAGGTCCAATCGTTGAATGGGAAAGTAGCCGCTCTAGCTCGTTTCATGCCCAAGATGGCGCACAGATCCCTCCCCTTGTATAAGGCGTTGAAGAAACACAAGAGTTTTGAATGGGGAGAGGAGCAAGAACAAGCCTTCCAACAGCTCAAGGCCGTTCTCTCAAGTCCACTAATACTGGTTAAGCCTGACCCTGGTGAGATTTTGATTTTGTATTTAGCAATCTCTGATGAAGCCCTAGGCGTGGCTTTGGTGAAAGAAACCGCTGAAGGGCAGAGGCCGGTGTACTTCACCAGTAAGACGCTCCAGGGGGCGGAAGGTAGATACCAGAAGATTGAGAAAGCCGCTCTGGCAGTTGTGTGGGCGTCACGGCGGTTAAGGCCCTATTTTCACGCGTACCCAGTGTTGGTGAGAACGGATCTACCTCTCCGTTCAGTGCTTAGCAAACCAGACCTCGCTGGAAGGATGATCAAGTGGTCCATTGAGTTGTCTGAATTTGAAATCTTTTATGAGCCTCGAGAAGCCATCAAGGTGCAGGTATTGGCTGATTTTGTTGTGGAGATGACTGGGGCGGATCCAGCCACACCTCGAGCACATTGGACCATCTATGTTGACGGATCGTCAAACAGTAAAGGTTGTGGGGCAAGTATTGTGGTGGAAAGCGACGATGGCGTGCACTTAGAGATTTCCCTCCGTTTCAATTTCAAAACCTCCAATAACCAGGCTGAATACGAAGCATGTTTGGCCGGTCTTCGAGCAGCGATTGACATCGGAGCATCAGCAGTCACGTTGTGCAGCGATTCTCAACTGGTAATTTCGCAGATCCAGGGGGAGTACCAAATTAGAGAGCCGCAACTTCAGCTATACTTAAATTGCGTGAATGAATTGAAGGGAAGATTCGAAGTTCTAGAGTTCAAGCATGTGCCTAGAGAGGAGAACACCAGGGCGGATATTTTGTCAAGGCTCGCAAGTACAAAGCAGCCCGGTAGTACAACGACGGTTGTTCAAAGTACTTTGACATCACCTAGCATCCCTCTATACCCCTCCCTGAATGCTGTAATGGTGCATTATCCTTACGAGGATTCTTGGGTCATCCCCTATATTCGCTACTTGGCAGATGGACAACTCCCTACCGATGAGAAAGAAAGGAGACGAGTGAAAAGGGAGCTGCCATATTTTACTATGGTTGATGGTGTTCTCTACAAGAGGGGGTTCTCTGTCCCATACCTTCTCTGTTTGAGAGAGGATGAAGTTCAAGCAGTCTTGGAAGAGGTGCACGAGGGGCAGTGTGGGCACCATGCTGGGGGTCGGAGCTTAATGAGAAAGGTCCTCAGGGCCGGATATTGGTGGCCCACTGTGAAACAAGACTCTACAGATTTTGTGAAGAAATGCGATTCTTGTCAAAGATTCTCCAACCTCCATCACACACTGGCCCAAGAACTTTCTTCTTCCGCTGTGCCTTGGCCGTTTTACCAGTGGGGCCTTGATATTTTGGGTCCGTTCCCCACAGCGCCTGGAGGTATCAAATATTTGATTGTGGGGGTAGATTATTTCACCAAGTGGATCGAGGCTGAGCCAGTAGTGCACATTACTTTTGCGCGCACAAGGCGTTTAGTGTACGAAAATATCATAGCGCGATTCGGGGTGCCAGGGCAGATTGTGACTGACAACGGCACCCAGTTCACAGACAAGAAGTTCACGGATTTGCTTGAAGGACTGGGGATAATCCAGATATTTTCATCTGTTGAACACCCTCAGACCAATGGCCAAGCGGAAGTAGCCAATCGAGAAGTGCTAAAAGGGTTGAAAAAGCGTTTGGGAGAAGCGAAGGGAGGATGGACTGATCAGCTGTGTCATGTTTTATGGGCATACCGCACTATGCCTTATTCGTCCACTAATGAATCCCCATACCGGTTGACGTATGGGGTTGAGGCGATGATTCCAGTAGAGCTGCAAACAAGATCGGCCCGTGTAGAGTATTTTTCAGCTGAAGATAACAATGCCAATCTGGCATCAGAGCTGGACGTCCTCCAAGAGTTAAGGGAAAAGGCCTTTATCAGAGACCAGGCAGTAAAAGCAAAGGCAGCACTCCGGTATAATAAACGTGTCCAATACAGAGCTTTCAATACCGGAGATCTTGTTTTAAGGAAGGCGAGTGTGGGGAATAAATTTGCTCATCAAGGAAAGCTAGCGCCGACGTGGGAAGGCCCTTACAGAGTTTCTGAGGTGACTGGAAAAGGGTCATACCGGTTGGAAGAGCTTGATGGAACTCCAATCCGTAACAAATGGAACACTCAGAACTTACGTGTTTATTACAGCTAGTTGGTAAGGCGGCATGTACTCTTTTTCCTTACTTGAGTTTTTTCCCATTGGGTTTTCTCAAGAAGGTTTTAACGAGGCATGACCCCAACTACGCTCTCTTTGTAATGTACTTTCAATGTTAATGAGAATAGAGTTTGATTGCCCTATCACTCTCACTTCTTTTGTATGTTGTGATTTGTAGCTGTAGCTTAATACGCATACACCTCAGGACGGATGAACTCAACTACCAATTCCGTAGCTGACGGTGTAACTCCTCGAGGGACTGATGAAGACCCCTCAGGACGGATGATCTCAATCACACATTTTGTGTATTGACGATGTAACTCCTCGAGGTGGAATGGGTTGTAGGGCTGGTCCTTTTTCAAGGCCACAAACCGAACCCCATTCGAAGACTACATGGGTTGTAGGGCTGGTCCTTTTTCAAGGCCACAAACCGAACCCCATTCGAAGACTACATGGGTTGTAGGGCTGGCCCTTTTTCAAGGCCACAAACTGAACCTCATTCGAAGACTACATGGGTTGTAGGGCTGGTCCTTTTTCAAGGCCACAAACCGAACCCCATTCGAAGACTACATGGGTTGTAGGGCTGGTCCTTTTTCAAGGCCACAAACCGAACCCCATGCGAAGGCTTGGGCGCAGTAGGCTGGTTCATCCAGAAAACCACACCGAACCCCGAGTAACGGGCGCAGTAGGCTCAGGATTAGCCCTGATCCGAACCCCGTGTTGAAGGCTTGGATTTTAGGATTGCACCGAACTCCAAGTACGGTTAGTAGGATCGAACCGAACACCGTATGAAGACTTGAGTTGTAGGACCGAACCGAACCTCAAGAGAAAGGTGTAGAACTTACCCTTTGCAAGGCTGTACCGGACTTCAGAGGCAACCTCCGTCCTCGACGTTGAAATATTCATTACAGAGCGGTTGAACGTTCATGTATCCACTCTACATCTTTAAGGTTAGATGAACCTTTCAAGCTTGTTAAGAAGTTAAAGGTAACTCTTACAATGAAATTTCCCTTCCCAACGTACTTGCACTTGGGGACAGGGCATACTTTAACTTAGTTATCGCTTACTTGTTGCAAAGTTATTATTTTAATCCGATGTGATAAAAACGCTTTTAACAATGGTATAGCTAGACAAGAGCGACTTTGCAGAGTATAGAAAAGGTTAAAGTATTATATATATTGTTAAGTCATTTGGCAATCATACACCGGACATAAACAATAAATGAGAAACAAGGCAAATTTTATTTCTTGAATGAAGAGGTGTACAGGAATTAAAGTATTCAAAAGCTGGAGCTGATCCCAGAACACAGCCATAATTGAAAGCATAAAAAATTAAGAAGCAGGTTGTTGATCCTCCCGAGTAGGCACCTCCGTCCTCTCCCCTTCAAGTCCAGCAGCTTGGGCCTTGTCCACTCCGGCATCAGGATCAGTTTGGGCAGCTTCTTGTGTCTTATCCTCCGGACCAGAGGTGGGCATTGCAGGTTCCATGCTCTGACCCTCCGGAAGTGGAGACAGTTCGTAGAGAGAGTCGCGAGGGACTTGGTACGAGCCGTCTTTCATCACTTCGACAAGTTTCCCCTCGTGGAACTCATAGAATGGATCCAGTCCGTACAGATTCAATTTTGCCTCAGGGTTTCGATAGAATACTTGACGAAGTGCCAGCCCAAAAGATTCGTAAGCTACCTGTTTACATATTTCCAAGGCCTTGGCAGCCTTGGTCTTAGCAGCAGTTAACTTCTTATGGAGCTTGGCAAAATCTTCCTCCGATGGGCCAGTGCTCGTACCTCCCTTCCTCAACTCCTCAAGCTGGGCCTGTATCTTCTTCCGAAGGGCCTCCCACTCCCCAAGGCTCTTGCTGTGTCCGTCCTCCATTACTTTGAGATCGTCAGCAAGCTTGGCCGACCTTTTCTTCTCCAGCTGTAGTTCTTCTTTGAGGAGCGGAATGGATTTATTCTGCTGTTGAAGCTCAGCAACCTACCGTTCTAGAGCCTTATTAGCAAAGTGAAGTTGGCTCACCTCTTCTGTCTTCCTCAGAAGTGTTTCCTTGGTGTTCTTAAGTTCAACCTCCACACTTCTACGAATTTCAGATTGTTTGGCTGCCCATTTTGTAACATCCCTGTTTTTAGTAGCAGTTTTATTTGGTAAATTTTGAAGTGTGGAAGGTCAGAAAGTAAGAATAAGTGAGTAAATACCTTGTATAGGGTCAGTAATACTCTAAAAATTATATTTTTGGGTATAATTATGGAATTTATGCAGACCTTTGAGGATATTAATCAAATTCTGAGTGAAAAGGGACTCTGATCTGAGTGACAGTGAGCAATACCGAGTGATAGAAAGAAATCCGAGTAAGGAATAAAATTCCGAGTGTAAGGTTATGTTATCCGAGTAATATATGACCAAGAAGGTTACTACCGAGTGGATTCTTGATCACAGAGACATTTGGAGTGAAGTGTGTTCAAGAGAACCACTCCTGAGTGAAAATCCGAGTCAAAACACCCTAGAAAGGCTCGGTTCCGAGTCAAATACTTCTTATTTTGAAGGAGACTACACTGATTGGAGTATTCCGAGTGAAAGAATGTATAAATACTCATGTTTATGTTGATTTGATGCTTCCTGCCGATTAGAGTGTGTTGTAGAATCAATTGAGAAGGATTCCGAACGGTTTCCTATGTATTTGCTTAGGAAACCGAGTGGAAAATGGTGGAGGGAGCCAATTCCGAGTGTAAAGTTAGGTTGACCGAATAAAATATTACTAAAAAGGGATATTACCGAGTGAAACCTTGGTCTTAGAAACAGCTGGAGTGAAGTGGGTTCAAGGGAACCACTTCTGGGTGAATATTCCGAGTGAAAACACCCTTGAGAGACTCACTTCCGAGTCAGATCTTGCCAATTGTTTCTTTTCGAGTGGCAATCGTTATGATTACAGTATACCGAGTGAATAGACTCAATCAGAATTATAACCAAGTGCAATCCGAGTGAGTTGTCCAACTCAGATCTTCCTAGAGAGGAAGGGAATAGCATTACGGGTAGAAAGATCTTCGAGTGTGGTGTTTTGGGTAGTAGAGTTCCAAGTAAGGGCATATTTGAATCCAGTATAACTTGTTCTAAGGAACATGACCCCAAATACGCAATTCCGAGTGAAATATAGAGTAATGGAAGCTCATTCTGAGTGGAATATATAGGGCAGAGATATTTCCAAGTAAGGTTTATGTCTGTTACTCATTTTCCGAGTGGTGAAAGACCTGAAAAGATTCTGAATGAAATGTATTTTGATGAAGGACTTAAAGACTTGAGTAGTTAAGTATGAAATAAACCCGAGTGAATGAAACCCTTTAAGTGATGGAGAGTTTGAATGGTTCTGAGTAGACCAAAATTTATTAGGTCTGAATGAGAAACCCGAGTGAATGAATGCATATGTAGAGTTGATGCCTTCTACCGACTAAAATGTGCTATTAAAATTATTGGGAAGATTTGATGGAAGAAATAGTGATTTAAGTTATGAATTCCGAATGGTTATATATATATATATATATTGTATGGTTAAAGCATTACTTAGCTTGAATATGAGTGGTGATGAATGAATAATGCTAATTGAGTAGATACCGAGCAGAAAATGGTATTTGGGAACCCATTCCGAGTGAATTGCAGTAGGGAGGGCCATTTCCGAGTAAGTCTATGAGTATGACTCCTCTTCTGAGTGAGAGGTACTCTACTGGACCAAATCCGGGTGAGGCTCATATGTGTGTGTCTTTTCCGAGAGGTAATGACCTTAATAGGCTTCGATTGAAATTGTAGTTGAAGAGTTTGGTTCAAACCGAGGGAGAAATATGAGTGGACCGAGTGGAGAAAGTGTTGATTTCTGAATAAAGGATGTTATAATTCTGAGTGGAAACTGTATGAATATGGATACCCTTTTCCGAGTAAGCCTAAGGTGTTATAAAATCCGAGTAAAAAGTGATTTGATGTTGAGTTGGCTAAGGAATGATTTAGTTAAGTGTAAAATAAATAAGAATAGGTTGTTTGCCGAATGGAAATCCTGAGTAAAGAGAATCCGACTGAATCTAGAAGAAATCCGACCTAGAGAGGAGAAATCCGACTAGATGTTTTAAGAAGAAACAATCAAGAGTGAGGACCAAGAGAAACGAATCAGTTTTAGAAATTTTCCGAGCCATGAAGGGCGGACTCGCTCAGGCGAATCGGATTTCGCTTAAGCAATCCGATGTCAGCACTTCACACCGGTTGGCCAATTAGGTTCGTCCTTATATCAGAGGTTCACACCGGACAACTATGAGCCGGTGTTCATCACAACACCGCCCTCTTTCCACAGACGGTGTCCTTAACTCCTTCACACACACCGTCCTTCCCTACCGACCTCGCACTCCACACTGCTCTCATACAGCACACCGCCTCACACTCCACACCGCCCTCTGTTAATACCGCCCTCATACTGCACTCCGCCCTCACATACTCAATACCGTCCTCTTCAAAATCTCCAATACCGAACACCTTTTTAACCCCACTCAGACCACTTTATATATTTTAATATATCACTAACCCCTTTAATGCAAAGCTGACAGTGGAATGAGTCAAAAGTTTCCATTATCCCACCTAATCCTCCAATTGGTGTCTCCCACTTGTCTCCTGTAACTATTAAATCAATGCATCTCCAAGCCAAACTATCAGAACCAAAATTAAGAACTTCTTCCTCTTCCTTCTTCTTTCTCTTACGTACCAGCACCAACTTCTTTATTTATCTCTCAAGTTCCTCTCCTCTGTTTCACTCGGAATTGGTGCAGGACAGCTCTTCTTCTCCTCCAAGAACTCCATCAAGGTAAGGGGGGTATATTCTCGGGTATTCTGGGGGAATCTGAGTGAAAGGAAAGGGTTAAGGAATGTGTTTCCTTACCTCTCCAGGACAGATCTGGTTTTGTTGTGATTTAAATGTTTTAATTGTTTGTTATATTTGTATATATAATGTATTGAACATGTTTAATTACAGCGTTGTTTATTATTGACCATGAGAATTCAGTGAATATGTTGATTTTATTGATTAATATGAATGAATAAGTGTATATGTTTGATGCTGGACTGAAAAAAAAAATATTAAAGTATCATGGGTATTTATGAGAACTCCAGTGAAGAGATATGAACTGACAGCGGATACTATGATATTAAGCTCGGTATTGTACCAATCAACCAGAGCAATTAAAGAATACACAAATTCACGCAGAAATTACAGTGATTTGACCAGTTATATATTAATCTGATTGGTTATCTGAAGAATACAAGTTTCTTATTTAAATTTTCACACAGGATTATATTTAATTTGATAAACACCTTAATTTCACTCGGAAAACATCTTTTCAAGTTAATTTCACTCGGAAATCATTATTTCACTTAGAAAGCTCTTTTCAATTGATTTCATTTGGAGCTATATATATATTGGAACTAGAATAAAACTTATTTTACTCAACTTATTCATTTTTGATTCACTCGGAAAATCAGTTATTTCACTCAAGAAAACTTACCCAGTTTGATTTTTACTCGGGAAACATCTTATTTAACTCAGAAAACTTCATCAATATGATTCTACTCGGATTTATAATCTTTTCACACATAAAATCTCTTTTAAATCAGAAATTACTCAGAAAATAATTATTTCACTCAGAGAGCTCTTTCTTCATTATGATTTACTCAGAAAAACGTTTTAACTTCACTGAGAAAATTCTTTCAAATTGATTTCACTCGGATTCAGATTTGTTTTATTAGGAAAATCTTCTCAGTTTGATTTTATTGGAAATCCTGCTTATTTTTACTCGGAATCTTAACTTTGCACTCGGTATTTATCCAAGTTTTACTCAGAAAGTCTGGTTATCAACATTTCCACTTGGACATAACTTGTGTTTTAATCGGAAAACTCATTTCTACTCGGTACCAATCTATTTCTACTCAGAAAATTCATTTTTACTCGGAAACAGACTTCTTTTACTCGGATAATTATATTTCACTCGGTATTTAATTGATTTCACTCGGAAAAACCTATTTGTCACTCGGTATTTAACTCCTTCTCCTCGGAAAAGCAGTCTTAACATTTTATACTTGGATTTTCATTCAGAATCCCTTCTACACTCCTTATTGAATTATTAAAATGTTATAAATATCATTATTGGTCTTTTCCCTATTACTATTCTTAATATTATTATTATTATTTACATTATTATTTTTATTATTGTAATTCCTATTATTATAATTAGTATTATTGCTATAAATATCTTATTTTATTAACTATGAGTAAATAAATATGAATTATATTTTATTATTTATACAAAGTATAATTTCAACTAAGTTATAAACGATATATTTTATCAAAATGACCTGCAACGTTTGATCCATTAAATCAAAAGCTTGTGAACGAATATGATGAGGCTGGAATCATATAAATACCCATGACTCAAAAGATGAAAGAGAATACATTTCGCATCATGAAAATATTTTTGAAGAAGAAAAACCTCTAGAGCATACACTTGGTACAGTGGAGAACACTCACGTTCGATCTCCATGAAGAATCTTGGGAGTACAACTGGAACGGCAACCCAATGGCATCAGAGTCGCGCCCTGATAGCCGGGTGAGACGAATAATTCTGGTATACTTTGACTAAATGACGGAGTGTAACTATGATCGTAGGGATCCAAGTCTCAAATATATATATATATAAATCAATGATGAGAACCAATGAGTTCATTTGTACAGTGCTTGGGCGGACCCTGATCGCTCTAGAGAATTGGAATGGTGATATTCCAGAGAAGAAGAAATAATTTCTTGGGCCCACATGCATCATGAAACGTAATCAAGAAATATCATAATGGAACAAACTCATGCATTCCCTGATGACATATTTGATTGTTATAATCTTTGAAATGTGAATTGTATGATTACATGTTATTACTTGTTAGCTGGATTATGTCCGCATCGGGTAACCTACAGGGTCTTGGGTTATACTCACCCTTACTGTTGACCATTTTTCAGAGGAATTAGAACTCAAGAACCCGAATGTGAAGATCAACAATATGCTGAACTAATTGAGAACAATCATTAAGGATAGAATATTTATGATTAATAATCAGACACCGGATGACTGTATAATATCTAAGGGTGCCTGTGTGCCCCATTCTATTAAGAGTACAATTACATACAGTTTGTGAATGACTATGTGATATATACATTATTGCTTCCACTGATCTGCCACGTATTCATGAAAAAAAAATATTCACTTTTTCTGAAAACTGTTAACACACTCAGTTAAATAGGATGAACCTACAAAAGGATTTGTCTTATCTAACAGAGGGTGTTACACATTTCTCCTTCACAGCGAGTTCGGCTTCGAGCTTTTCAACTTGCTCCATATAATCTGCCCTTTCGCTCAAGGATTCAAGGAGGCCGGACAGCTCATCCAGCTGCCAACGGCCGGCCTTACAAGCTCCTCGAACTTCAGCAGCTTCGAGCGAGGGGCGAAGGCAGTATCTAGCCTTTGGGAGAGTGGGGGGCATGGACCCCTGAAACCATAAGTAAGGGGCAAGAAAGGAATCGCGTGGAGGGTCGAACGCCGGAGGAGGGCCACTCTCAGAAGTCGGGGCGGATGTGGTTTGCGATGTCGGGGCAGAAGAGTCAGGAACGGGCTTCTTCCCTTTATCTTTTTTCATCCCAGATTCTTTAAGTGTTTTCTGGCGTTTCTTCGCAGGATCACCAGAAGAGGGTTTTTCCTGATCCGCTGTCTTGACCAGATGCCTCTTTTTCTTCTTTTTCTCTGGGACGGCCTCCTCATCGCCCGCCCCAGTGGCCTCCGTTTGCTTTTCTGTCTCTTCCTCGTCAAAGAGAGGAACTTCCTTACCCACTACAGAGGTCAGGGGAATGAGTGGAGCTTTGGTGGCGTTCCTTTTCGCCTGAATCTCATTCTCCTCGGAGGAAGAGTCATCATCAGCCATCATGGTCCTTAAGGACAACATTTCGAGGCAGGCTTTTTCAATTTGTTCTGCAAAACAAGAAAGGTTGAGTTAGCACGTGAGAAGAAGATAATCAAAACAGAATAAGTATACAACACAAATACAGTAAGAGTGGATATTACGAAGATAGGTGGTTCGGACGTCGTCCTCTGCCAGGAGGAGCCTGCAGGAAAATCCTTTGAGCGTTTTCAAGGTCGTCTGCATGGCGCTCAAAACCTTGACGGAATGAGAGGAAAGTTCACTCTCATCAGTGTAATAAGCATGGCTCATAAGGAGAAAATACTCGTGCGTCTAACTGAGGGGGAACTTGGTGAATCCCTCCTTGTTACGCCAGAAGACCTGCTTATTGGGCTGAATACGGACCCGCGTGTAGTAATGTTTGAAGGAGCGCCCATCCACCTTCGCGGATTCCGTGTATGATTTGAAGTTTATCACCCTTGAGTCACAATGGAGCGTTATGAACCCAAGGCCGCCCTTCTTGTTAGCACGGCAGACCACTTAGCAATAATGGAACAGCTTGGCCACAGTGGCGGAGAAGTTGAAGTGCTCTCCTAGGATTTCGAGAGCCCGCACTAGACCCCAACCGTTGGGATACAGCTGTGTAGGGGCACAGTCCAAGAAGCGCAGGACGGCCATCTGAAATTCCGTCATGGGGAAGCGCACCCCCAGCTTCAGAAACACGAAGTCGTACATATAGACCGACCTCTCATCAGGGACGATATAGCAGACTCTCTCAGAGGGACGGGGTGCCAGCACAGCATAGCGTGCTTTGTACTTCTTGTCTGAGTAAATCTTGCAGTGGAAAGGGACCGTGCGCTCCTCTTCACTTGCGTGATGTGAGGGGATCTCCAGGAATTCCTCTTCCACCCAGCAGTAAGGTCTTTCCCTATTGAGCTTTTCCCAATTCAACCGGTGTGCCACAACGTTGACACATCCTTCTGCGGTTCGGAGAACCAAAGTTTTGTCGGACCCAGGGATTTCCATGGTTGTGGATGCACGATGGAACGCGTACATGCTGTGGTAAAAAGCAACATCGTCAGAGAGGTAGCCTTCATCACTTGACCCTTCATTAGAGCGGCTGGTAGCCCTCGAGTCAAGGGGAACCTCAGAGCGGTGTTGAGAAGAGGACACTCGTGAGGAAGATGTTTCAACCCTCTCTGAGCGACGAAGCCCAGCCACAGGAAGATTCACTGGAATCCTCCCACCATGGTGGCTAAGGGGGGCTCGAGAGCTAGAATTCCCCCTGTTCGAGGGACCAGCGTTGCCTGCTCCAGGGCGCATGGTGGAAGCAAAATGATTAAAATTTGTAGGGAGATGAAGGAAAGGGAGGTTACCTAAAAGGAAGAGGAACTTTGTGAAGTTTGAAGGCAGCAAGGAAATCTCCAAGAAATTTGAGCAGAGTTTCACTAAGCTTGAAGACAGAGGTGAATTCCCAAATTTGTTAAGACTCCCTTTTATAGGTAACGAGGAGGCACAGTGCTCTGTTGGAAGTCACAACGCTTGCTTCAAAACGCCACCCTTCGAATTCAAACGACGCCGTCGTTTTGTTATGTTCGAGCGCGAAAATGGTAACGTTTCAGCAAACGTTTTTGCAAAATGGGCCCCTCTTTTTGTTTGAATCCAGGCCCAATAAGCCTAATCGACGATTATGCTCTTGGGTAATGATGGCTCGTGCGTAAAAGGCGCATTTAATGTCCAATCATTTCAGACGCATTTGAGAGATGCCTAGCCCCCAATGTTATGACGTCAGACTAATCTCATATAAGGAGAACCGGTGTCACGGTTCATTATTGCTGTAACGCCTCGGCCGCTTTTCAGGAATGAACGACTAACCCCACAGACCAACACGAGACCTTTCCAATGTGCTTTTGTCCTCACTCACACACTTCCCGAGAACTTCCCAGGAGGTCACCCATCCCAGAATTACTCCAAGTTAAGCACGCTTAACTTTGGAGTTCTTAAGTGATAGGCCACCGAAAAGGCTAATGCATTTGTTGGTATAGGTAGTACGAATTCATTCCTTTAAGCTATCCTCGGCTGTATAGTCCCATACCTACCTATACAGTCTTTGGATCCCTCTCATTCTGGTATGTATTCGGTTCGTTCATGTGTCCTTCCCACTGGAAGCCTGCCAGGAGCCGCTCCTTGTCCGTGCCTATGCACCGGCGATCACTCCCCGCCCTCAACAGTGCCCGGGATGTCACATTCCCCGCTGGAAGCCTGCCAGGAGCCGCTCCTTGTCTGTGCCCATGCACCGGCGATCACTCCCCGCCCTCAACAGCGCCGGGATGTCACATGCCCACCAGCTTCCGCCTGGTTCGTCCCCGAACCATACCGTACTAGGAGAGGCTAGGCTCTGATACCATTGTAACGCCCCGGCCGCTTTTCAGGAATGAACGACTCGCCCCACAGACCAACACGAGACCTTTCCAATGTGCTTTTGTCCTCACTCACACACTTCCCGAGAACTTCCCAGGAGGTCACCCATCCCAGAATTACTCCAAGTTAAGCACGCTTAACTTTGGAGTTCTTAAGTGATAGGCCACCGAAAAAGCTAATGCATTTGTTGGTATAGGTAGTACGAATTCATTCCTTAAAGCTATCCTCGACTGTATAGTCCCATACCTATACAGTCTTTGGATCCCTCTCATTCTGGTATGTATTCGGTTCGTTCATGTGTCCCTCCCACTAGAAGCCTGCCAGGAGCCGCTCCTTGTCCGTGCCTATGCACCGGCGATCACTCCCCTCCCTCAACAGTGCCCGGGATGTCACATTCCCCGCTGGAAGCCTGCCAGGAGCCGCTCCTTGTCCGTGCCCATGCACCGGCGATCACTCCCCGCCCTCAACAGCGCCGGGATGTCACATGACTCTAAGGTTTTGTTCAACTATATAATTATTATTTTGAGTATGTTTAGTGAAAATAAATATTATTTTGAAATGAGAAATAATTAAATTTTATTAAATGCGAAAAATTGGTTGTGTAAATTAATTAAATGGATATAAATAAAGGTAAATTGATCTAGGATGTCACAGTTGGTATCAGAGCGGTTCTTTCTAGAGCCAGGGAAAATGGGCAGAGTTAGGAGATTGTTTGAGTCCTATATCAGGCTATTTTGCATTTATTGCATTATGCTTGTGATTGTTTACGTATTAACAGGTTGACTTGGCATCATTCTCTTGGCACTCCGGGCAGCGTCTTGTTATGTGTTTATACATGAGGTAATTTTTGTACTCCCTGGTCAATTATTGGTTATTAATGGTGATGTGTTTTGGGATATTGTAGAACTAAAATATGACGGAAGGAAGTAGTTCTGTTGGTGGTGATGACTTCTTTGAGAGGTTTTCTCAAATGATGGGGAGGACTGATTCTGGTCCCACCCTTGATAAATTCTTGAAGAGGAATCCACCTATTTACAAAGGAGGACATGATTATGATGGGGCGCATATGTGGCTGCGTGACATTGAGCAAACATTTGAATACTTTGAATGCTCTGAAGAACAGAGAGTGCAATTTGCTACTTATCAATTGAAGGATGAGGCTCGTGTATGGTGGTCAAGGACTAGAATTCAGATAAATGCTGCGAATGAACCATTAATGTGGATGAATTTCAAGAGGAGATTTCTTGCTAAATACTTTCCAGATAATTATAAAATCCGTAAGGAGATGGAATTCCTAAAACTTGAGCAAGGCAGGATGTCAGTGGCTGAATACACGTCACAGTTTGATGAACTATGTGATTTCTATCATCCTTTTTCTCTTGAAGGAACTGAAGGTAGTAAGTGTGCAAAGTATGAATCCGGGCTAAGAATTGAACTCCAAAGTGTCATTGTTCCTATGGAGATCCGTGACTATCCTACTCTGGTAAATAAGGCCAGGCTTGTTGAGGAAGTGCAGTTACAGAGAGCGTCCCAGTCAAGGGACAAGAGACCATTGAAGGCTAAAGGATTCAGTTTTAAAAAGATAGGTCAGTTTTTCCATGGTGGCAAGTCTTCTGCTACTTCTTCTTCTTCTTCTGGACGTGGATCTACTGGTCGTTCTGGTGGTCGTGCTTGTTATAATTGTGGTCAGGAAGGTCATTTTTCTAGACATTGTCCTACAAATCAAACTATTTGTTTCCAGTGTGGACAACCTGGACACCTAAGGCCCGACTGTCCACAGAGGCAGCAGCAGGGAGGACGTGGTAATCGGGCAAGTGCTTCTATGGTCCATGGTGGGAATTTTCAGCGTGGAGGCCGAGGCGGCGGTAGCCGTGGAGGCCAACACCCTAGGCGATCTGATGCTCAGTCCAGTGGTACTCAGAATGTTATGGCTGGACGTGTATTTGCTTTTGATGCTTCTGAAGTTTCAAGAAATGATAATTTGGTACAGGGTAAGTGTCTTATCCATGGCTATCTTGTAAATGTTATTTATGACTCTGGTGCAACTCACTCTTTTATTTCTGAGAATTGTGTTCGGCGGCTTGGTTTGCCGGTGGTATTAATGGAGAATGCTCTTAATGTCTCCACTCCTACTGGTTCTACATTTCGAGCAACTACTATGTGTGAGGAATTACCTATGCAAGTAGAGGATCGATCTTTCCTGGCGAATTTGATATGTATGCCATTGAAGAATTTAGATGTTATTCTGGGTCTTGACTGGTTGTCTGTTAACCATGTTATGGTGGACTGTTACCGCAAGACTATAATTTTCTCTCAGGAATTGGACACTAAAAATGTGGTGAGTGATGTTTCTGTAATTTATGTTATTCTGTTGGCTTCAGAGGGGCGGTATAATCTTAAACTTACAGATATTCCAGTGGTGTGCGATTTTCCTGATGTATTCCCGGAAGACATTCTGGAATTGCCTCCAAACAGGGAGATTGATTTTGCTATTGATTTAGTTCCCGGGGCAGAACCTGTGTCCCGTACACCTTATAGAATGTCTTCAATAGAGTTGGCTGAAGTGAAGAAACAAGTAAATGAGTTGTTACACAAGGGGTTTATCCGACCGAGTGCTTCACCTTGGGGCGCTCCGGTGTTGTTGGTGAAAAAGAAGAACGGCAGTATGAGAATGTGTATTGACTACCGATAATTGAATAAATTGACGGTTAAGAACAAATATCCTTTACCACGAATTGATGATTTGTTGGATCAGTTGTGAGGTGCTGTGGTGTTTTCTAAGATCGATTTGAGATCTGGATATCATCAGATTAGAGTGAAATCGGAAGATATTCTGAAGACAGCGTTCCGAACACGATATGGACATTTTGAGTATATTGTAACGCCCCGACCGCTTTTCAGGAATGAACGACTCGCCCCACAGACCAACACGAGACCTTTCCAATGTGCTTTTGTCCTCACTCACACACTTCCCGAGAACTTCCCAGGAGGTCACCCATCCCAGAATTACTCCAAGTTAAGCACGCTTAACTTTGGAGTTCTTAAGTGATAGGCCACCGAAAAGGCTAATGCATTTGTTGGTATAGGTAGTACGAATTCATTCCTTTAAGCTATCCTCGACTGTATAGTCTCATACCTATACAGTCTTTGGATCCCTCTCATTCTGGTATGTATTCGGTTCGTTCATGTGTCCCTCCCACTGGAAGCCTGCCAGGAGCCGCTCCTTGTCCGTGCCTATGCACCGGCGATCACTCCCCGCCCTCAACAGTGCCCGGGATGTCACATTCCCCGCTGGAAGCCTGTCAGGAGCCGCTCCTTGTCCGTGCCTATGCACCGGCGATCACTCCCCGCCCTCAACAGTGCCCGGGATGTCACATGCCCACCAGCTTCCGCCTGGTTCGTCCCCGAACCATACCGTACTAGGAGAGGCTAGGCTCTGATACCATTGTAACGCCCCGGCCGCTTTTCAGGAATGAACGACTCGCCCCACAGACCAACACTAGACCTTTCCAATGTGCTTTTGTCCTCAATCACATACTTCCCGAGAACTTCCCAGGAGGTCACCCATCCCAGAATTACGCCAAGTTAAGCACGCTTAACTTTGGAGTTCTTAAGTGATAGGCCACCGAAAAGGCTAATGCATTTGTTGGTATAGGTAGTACGAATTCATTCCTTTAAGCTATCCTCGACTGTATAGTCCCATACCTATACAGTCTTTGGATCCCTCTCATTCTGGTATGTATTCGGTTCGTTCATGTGTCCCTCCCACTGGAAGCCTGCCAGGAGCCGCTCCTTGTCTGTGCCTATGCACCGACGATCACTCCCCGCCCTCAACAGTGCCCGGGATGTCACATTCCCCGCTGGAAGCCTGCCAGGAGCCGCTCCTTGTCCGTGCCCATGCACCGGCGATCACTCCCCGCCCTCAACAGCGCCGGGATATCACAATTGCCATACCGGATATTCGGTCTCCCCTCATCCGCTCTTGTCTCATCAGCTGTTCCATTCGTTTTCTCTACAACGGATGATCGTTCGTTCTCACCAAACGTCTATATAGCTGTTAGACCCTCAGTCATAGCGAGATAAGAGTTCCTAATAACTTATCAGCGAAGATACTCTATGTGGTAGAATATGTCATGTCAATGGCCTCAGAGAGCAAGTACATGTGTCAGTGAAATATGCGGAAAGGTGATTATCCTCCATCCCTATCACGGGATCGTACCCTGATAATTGACCTACCCCCCTGACACACTCTGAGTACTGAGCCACTTTGATTTACACACTTTACACGCTATCAGAACCAAGGGGCCCACTTGCACCCAACGATTCATTTCCTACGTTCAACTATAAATAGCTCATTTCAATACACATGCAAGGTTACGTTGTCCTAACTTACTCTTTGCTATTATACCGCTTGAGCATTCGCTGAGTTCATATACTCTTCTAACTTGAGCGTCGGAGAATCTTCGCAGGTGGCACCACCTTTCGCCCCCACTTCAACGCGAAACGTTGGTGTGAAGGATCTCCAGGACAACAAGACCGGTTTTCTCCCACTGAGAGACCGGAACACGACACCGGATACCCGTGATACCGGTGTACAAACCCTAAAACACCTGTATTCTTTTGGCTGGTCCCACACCGGATCCTAGACCCCGGTTCAGACCAGTTCAAATAACATAATAAGAAAAAAAATAACAAATGATTTCTTAAACTTCTAGAATGATAAAGAAAGGGAGCAACTTTTTTTCTTTCAAAATACGTTAGATAAAAAACAAAGACATGTCCGGTGTGTGGGGCTAACGTGCTCCCCATGCAATCGATCTCAAATGTTTCACTCTCTCACTCTTTTTACATCGTCTCAGTGGGAGTCTGACATTATAAACATAGGTCCAATGGGAACACTATGCCCTTGAATTTCAGGTAAGCTTCTAGTCAATTCCAAACCGAGGTGATGGGACACACCAGAGGTGTACCTGTAAAAAGAGCTCTAATGCTTAAGTCAGTGCGTGTATAATGGAGTAATAAAGAGATTACGGAGGGCAATTAATGAGAGTAAAATGTTGTAACTTCTATGAATTAATCAATGAGTTCTATTTATAGAATTTCCTTAAATGCAACTTCTGATTTGATCTCTGTCCGTGCTACAGTTCTTGCTTTGAGGCAAGTTGCCCACTTGCACTTCTGACTTGGTTTTAACTTTTTTAGGCAAGGTCAAGTCTGTGAATCAGTACCGAAGTTCAATTATTAGTCCAGTTTTAAGGTGCTTTGTCCAGAATTTGATTTGACTTAGCATTAATCATTATTGTTTAACGTAGTTGGTGTCACTTGCCTTTAGAGGCCAGTATGCACACCAGATCAAAAAGTAATAATCAATGTTTTCTCGAACTTTCAAAATGACAACTATTTTAAAACACAAAAAAGTCTAAAAAAGATGTAGATAAAATAAAACAAAGGTAGTGATTATTTGGAATTAATAAGGTTATTTTAGTCTAAAAAGCAATGTTCTTAAATGCGGATTAGTCATTGAAGCAATAAAGGTACCAATTCAAGTAAATTGTGGTTTAATTGGGGATGAAATTCAATCCCATGGTCAAACTAATAACAACAAATAATCAACCTGAACCAGTTGCCTCACTGGTTCACGATTCATCCATTAATAGTTGGATCGGTCGATTCAATTTTGATAACAATGTTAAAAATAATTGATAGAGATATTTTAGTCTAAACATCATGACATAAAAATTTGAATGAAGATGTTATAAAGGGGCATTTATTTGAAAATGATCCTATGTGAATGAATGAAGGTATTTACTCTATTTCTATTTAACTCTTTAGAGAAAAATAAAAATATTATGAAATATAATTAATATTTTAAATTTTTATATAACAATTATTTATTTATTTTTTGTTTGTTTTATTTTACCTTTTCTTTATTTCTTATTTATTGCTTTTTATTCTCTCCTCTATCGTTCTTTTTAATATTGATTGGAGTATTATTGAATTAAAAGTCATTAACGTTATTTTGAAATTCAAGATAGATAGATATATAGAAATAAAATTTTTATCTTAAATGAATAATTAAATAGAAATAGAAATAATAGGATTTATTTAGCGATTTTTCTAATGTATACCTAAAAGTAGTAATGTTTTATAGATAAATAGTTTTCTATTAATTTTAATGAGTCCAATATATAATTGTAATAAAACTTTTTTATTTTTGTAAATATATTGTTTAAAATATGTTACGAGAAACACATTAAAAAACCGTCTAATACGAACATCTATTTTGGACTATATTGCAATTTACAAGAGAGCAGAAAGCATGTTTAGTTACTAATTAAATTAAAGTTGACAGAAAGATTAATTTAAAAATATTAACAATTAAATAACTTGACCCAAGTGAATGTGTTAGGGAGACATGGGAGCAGGGGCTGTGTGAGTTGGAAATTTCCCGTGCCGGAGTGGAAGGCATAGGACCACACTGACGACAGCTACACACTTCTCTGCAAACTGGGCCCGCCTCGATGAATTTCGGGTGCCCATTCCCGTACTCCGTTTCTTGTTAAGTTAATTGCTACACGATAAAATTAATAATTTTTATTTTCTATTTTATCTTTGTTTCCATTTGAAACGTAAATAAAGGGGAAAAAAAATTCAAGAGAGGGTAACCGGATAGAAATAAAATAATAAAAAAACATTATTTAAATGAATACAAATATAATACTAAAAAAACTGAAAAAATGCATTTAGTTGGATAACCGAAAAAGATTTAATAGAAATAATAGATTAAATAAGAATATTAATTTAATAAACACATTATCCAAAAATCGTTTTTTATTTATTTTTGACATCTATAATTAACGCTATTATTAAAATCAATAAAATAAATAATTCTTCGTATTCATTTTCTTCTATTTCTATAAAAAAAACTAATGTAACCCTGATATCGATCTAAATGTTACCACTATAGTATGAGACAACTCCTAATAAATAACGTATGACACCAGATTAACCTATTTGTATGTTTCTATCTCAGACTCTATTGACTAGAGTCAATTATAAATGATGTTAAGGAATTACCCGTAAAAAACCTGAAAGAGGATGTTAGGAATGTTTGTGTTTATATTAACTTTATTCTATATTTTATGTGGAAGTGATTTTTACTAACATATGATATGTTGATCTCACTCTAAATCAAGAAATATCACGTATTTACTATTAATAAAGGTATGATAACCAACTATGTATAAGCTCAATATTAATATATCTAATACTAATTTAAATGTTAGAATATTTTTACAGATAACACTCAATTTTACTTTTACAATATAAAATATCAATAGTTGGACAAAATTACATCTGATCCGATCTGGATACCGGCCCAAGGATATCCGGTGGACACCGGTTCTAAGGACAAAAGGCCGACTCAGCCTTCTTAGAAGTCAACTGGTATCCCAGGATGATGATCTAGTCGGTAAACATATCGATCCGATCTCACCTAAAGTGAAGTCATTATAGCCACCCTAGTGTTTAGCCGGTGCCAAGAATACCAATTCGATCTGCAACACACTCGGCAAACCTCTCTTACACCAGTCGTCTGAGGTGACATCCGAGACACCGATCAACTTATCCGCTCTCCTACACCGGGTGGTTGTTACGTTCTCTAACCGACTGCTTCAGTATCATAACAAGGAAGGCATTCTGCACAGCGGAATATGTCCCTTTCATTCACTGACAGGAGTGGGTACAATCACCAGCGGAATTTACGGGAAAGGTGATTATCCTCCATCCATGTGACGGAAAAGTACACTGATAATTCACCTACCCTCCTGACACACTCTGAATGCTGGACACACTCTGAATGCTGGCCCACTTGGATTGACTCTTTATACAAGTTATCAGAACCAGTGGGCCCACTAACACTCAACGATTCATCTTCCATGCTCATCTATAAATAACATGTTGCAATATGTGTTCCAGGTTATGTAACATCCCTGATGTTTTAATGAGAATTATAAGAAATGGGAAATGATTAGTAAAAGTTTTAGAAGTTTTATTTAATATTTATTCTGTCTGAGCCAGAGATAAGAAAGCCGGTGTCGAGATCGGTCTCAGAAGCGCGAGCAGGCGGAGTTAAAGATCGGGAGTGTAGGAGAAGAGCGGGCAGGGCTAGGTGGTCTGTTCCAACCGATGTGAGGAGAGCGCCTCACACGGGGTCATAGCCCGGATTAACCTCATAATGACTGAAACAACGGGTGTAGGTAACCAAGAGGTGAGCACGGATGAGATATCCGACCTCTCAGGTTGTAGCTCGGATTTCCGAGGTATGAACACTAAGCTAGGCACCGGGGGGCCGATATTTATATTGGGCTTATACTCTTGCGAAGTATTAGAGAATTGTGAATAATTAAACGTTGAGGGAATAAATAAGTGTAATTGATTTGATAACTATGCAATAGTTTAATATAGTGAAATTGATTAAATTTAGTAAGAATACAAATAAAATAAAGGAAAAGACGATCTTGCCCATGAGCTATATATATATAAGGAGATTCTCTTCCTTCCCTCTTCATTATTTACAAGTTACCTTTGCTGTTGGTCTGTTCCTTCTCTTTCGTTTTTCTCTCCTCTCTTAACGCTGAGTTGCATGCGCTGGAGAGGGACTCCATTTGTGTCCAAACTTCAATTGATTCCCATTCCTGTGATCGAGGCTTCAAGGTAGTAGGTTAAGCAATGGAAGATTGAGTGACGGAGTTGAGACTGCGAAACCAGTGCTCAGAGGAAGGAATCGACACAGAGAACAGATCATCGAAGCGTGGAACCAATGTAAGGGGGGTGTTCGGGTTATAATTAATTAGAATAGGACTCGCTTCTTATTCAGGTCATTGAGGTAATGTAAACAGGTTAAGGAAAATGTTGCTAAACGTAGTTGTGTGTTTATGCTTGTGCATGTGTGACTGGGTTCATTAATTAGTGGAAGATCGGGTGTGGTTGAGTTTATCATGTTATGATCTTGTGATATCTAATATTGAAATGATCAGTGTTATGTGACGTCGGGTTAGCAAACAGGCTACCCAAGTGATGAGGAATTGATATTATTATGTGAAAAGTAAACTGTTGAATGACTATATGGTGTGGGATGGCCGACGGTATATGATAGCCCCTCATTTCCGGCTCCCGTGGTTTTTGTGCCCAGTTGAGCTACCCAGTGGTCAAGTAGGACCCAGTGGTCGAGGTGGAGAGTCAAGCAGGACTCGGTGAACCAAGCAGGGTTCACGGGGTGTCAAGTAGGACCCCCAGCTGAAGGCCAATCCTTTAGTATCTGGATACTAGGAGTCAGATTGTATGAGAGTCAGTTGTGATCGTGATGAATGTGATGGAATTGCGTGGTTGGGTTAATATAGTTACTGTATGTAATACACTATGTTTCGGTATGCTTACTTTCGAATGATGCTTGATGTGTATGTATAAATATGCATGTATATTTGTTAAGTTCCATTCTATATTAATTACAATGCCAAACACTCACCCTTGCCTTTTTTTTTAGTAACCAGAGACAGGGAGGGGGAAGGAGCCATGGAGTCGCGCCAAGGGGGAGAACGGTGCCAGGGTCCGAGAGACTTTGAGTGACTCTCTATAGAGTTATATATGTGTATAAGAACTTCTGAATATTATTAATTAGTTGTGTTTAAACAAGACCGGACCGGATGCAAATCTACATTTTAAAATACATTACTGTCATTTACATATGCTGTCGTGGTAGCTATGACAAACCTTTGATTAACAGAATCATTTTTAGGGTGAGATTTTCGGGAGTCCGTCTGCATGTTTTGTCTAATCCGATGTGTGAAAGGTATTCGCTCAAGCGAATAGAAACCTCGTTCAAGCGAGAGTCCGGAATCTCGCTTAGACGAGTAGGGGCCTCGCTCAAGTGAGAAGCCCTGATTCCCTTTCTCTCATCCGTTGTGCTTAGATTAACTTGCTCTTCTTTTCTAGATCTCATTTATTTAATCTAATTGTGACTGCTGTCACTTGAATAAGTCAGTAAAAATAAATGCTTTTTCACTAAATCTCGATTAATTTTCAAGAAAAGGAAAAATTTATCGTAAGATGTAATCGTTTGAATAAAAATAAATGCAAAAATAACCTAGGACGTTACACTTGGTATCAGAGCGGTTCTTTCTAGAGCCGGTGTATGGGCCGATTTAGTGATTGTGATAGTCTTATGAAGGTTGATTGTATTTCGTTGTATTGAGATGGTGTGTGGCCTGGCATCGTTCCCTTGGCACTCCACTAGCGTAGTACTCTATGAATATAAGGTAAATTTACGATCCCCTGACTGATCTTGGTTATTAATGGTGATGTGTTTGCTCATTGTAGAATTACTAAATGGCCGGAGAGACTAGTTCTGGGGGAAGAGATGATTTCTTCTCTAGATTTACTCAGCTGATGAGTAGGACCGAGTCCGGTCCCACTCTGGATAAATTCCTGAAAAGGAATCCTCCGACTTACAAAGGGGGACACGACTATGACGGGGCATACATCTGGATCAGGGATATCGAGCAGGTTTTTGAATATTTTGAGTGCTCTGAAGAGCAAAAGGTTTTATTTGCTACTTACCAACTAAAAGAAGAGGCTAGAGTATGGTGGTCCCGAGTGAAGGTGCAGATGAACGCAGCAAATAAGCCGTTGGTATGGGCGAATTTCCGAAGGAGGTTCCTTGTTAAATACTTCCCGGACAACTACAAAATCCGGAAAGAAATGGAATTCCTGAAGTTGGAGCAAGACCGGATGTCTGTAGCTGAGTACACCAGCAAGTTTGACGAGCTGTGTGATTTTTACCACCCTTTCTCGTTAGAAGGGACTGAAGGTAGCAAGTGCGCCAAATACGAAGCTGGACTACGGATTGAGCTCCGTAGTGTAATCGTACCGATGGAGATTAGGGACTACCCAACCCTGGTGAACAAAGCAAGACTGACTGAAGAGGTGCAGTTACAAAGGACGTCCCAGCCGAGAGATAAAAAGCCACTGAAGGCAAAAGGATTCAACTTCAAGAGGATGAGCCAATTCTTCCGAGGCGGCAAGTCTTCTGCTACCTCCTCATCCTCTTCCGGTCGGGGTTCCACTGGTCGATCGGGTAATCCTTCTGGTAATCGTACATGCTACAATTGTGGTCAGGAAGGTCACATTGCCAAACATTGCCAAGCCAATCAGATTGTGTGCTTCCAGTGCGGACAACCAGGGCACCTCAGGCCCGATTGCCCTCAGAGGCAGCAGCAGGGCAGGTCGGACAACCGAACCAACTCTTCTGGGACCCGGGGTTCCAACTTTTTGAGGAGAGGCCGGAATGGGGCTGGTAGAGGGAACCAACAATCGGGAAGATATGATGCCCAATCTAGCGGTGCCCAGAACGCCATGACCGGGCGTGTATTTGCGTTTGATGCTTCAGAAGCTACGAGGAATGACAATTTGGTACAGGGTAAGTGCCTCATCTGTGGTTATCTAGTTGATGTAATTTATGATTCAGGTGCCACCCATTCCTTTATTTCGGAAAGTTGTGTGCGACGGCTTGGTCTGCCAATCGGTTTAATGGAGAACGCTCTTATTGTTTCCACTCCAACTGGTTCCACTTTCCGTGCAACTACAGTGTGTAGAGAACTGCCAATGCAAATCGAAGCCCGTACTTTTCGAGTAAATTTTATCTGTATGCCATTGAAGGACTTAGATGTTATTCTGGGTCTCGGTTGGCTTGCTGCTAATCATGTGTTGGTCGACTGTTATCGGAAGAATATTGTTTTCTCTCAGGAACTTGACATGAAGAACGGGGTGAGCGATGTCCTAACCACGTATGTTGTTTTATTCGCTTCGGAGGGTCGGCATAACCTCCTGCTAAGTGATATTCCGATTGTTTGCGAATTTCCTGACGTTTTTCCGGAAGAAATTCCGGAGCTACCTCCCAGTCGGGAGATTGATTTCTCTATTGACTTGATTCCCGGGGCAGAACCTGTGTCCCGAGCGCCATATAGAATGTCTTCAGTGGAATTAACCGAAGTGAAGAAACAAGTAAACGAATTACTAGAAAAGGGCTTTATCCGACCCAGTGCCTCACCCTGGGGCGCTCCGGTGTTACTGGTAAAGAAGAAGGACGGTAGTATGCGAATGTGCATTGATTACCGACAGCTGAACAAACTGACAATCAAAAATAAATATCCACTACCTCGGATTGACGATTTACTGGACCAGTTGCGAGGCGCCGTTGTGTTCTCTAAGATCGACTTGAGGTCGGGATACCACCAGATCCGAGTGAGGTCGAAGGATATCCCAAAGACAGCATTTCGGACTCGGTATGGGCACTTCGAGTACGTAGTAATGCCCTTTGGAGTAACGAACGCTCCTGCCATTTTTATGGACTATATGAATCGGACCTTTCAACCGTACTTGGACCAGTTTGTGGTAGTATTCATTGATGATATTTTGGTATATTCGAGGTCGGACGAGGAGCATGCTCAACATCTTCGACTTGTTTTACAAGTACTTCGGGAGAAGAAGTTGTACGCTAAACTATCTACGTGTGATTTTTGGGGGAGTAGTGTACAATTCTTGGGGCATATAATTTCCCAAGAAGGAATCTCAGTTGATCCGACAAAAATTAAGGCGGTTATGGCTTGGGAGAGGCTGAAGTCAATAACTGAAATCAGGAGTTTCCTCGGATTAGCTGGATACTATCGACGCTTCATTGAGGGGTTCTCTCGGATAGCACTTCCTCTGACTCGGTTAACAAGGAAAGGAAACCCCTTCGTGTGGTCAGAAAAGTGTGAATTAAGCTTCCAAACTCTTAAGCGATGTTTAACGACTGCCCCTGTGCTTGCACTGCCCGATGTAACACAGGAATTTGAAGTATATTGTGATGCATCCAAATTTGGATTGGGGTGTGTGTTGATGCAAGCTGATCGGGCAATTGCTTATGCTTCGAGGCAATTGAGGCCACATGAGGAGAATTACCCGACTCATGATCTGGAACTTGCAGCAGTGGTGTACGCACTGAAGATTTGGCGTCATTATCTGTATGGGGCTCGCTTTGTAGTATTCAGTGATCACAAGAGCCTAAAATACTTGTTTGATCAAAAGGAGCTAAATATGAGACAGAGGCGATGGGTGGAGTATTTAAAGGATTACGACTTCGATTTAAAGTATCACCCGGGCAAAGCAAATGTTGTGGCAGATGCACTAAGCAGGAAGGTATTACACGTGGCTTACCTGATGGGTAGAGAACAGGAATTGCTGGAAAGCTTTAGAGATATGAATGTTGGAATTGTTATGGACGCACCAAATCGAATGACAATCGGAATGTTAAAAATCTCCAACGAATTTCTGGAGTCGATGGTAGCTGCACAGAAAGACGATAAAGAGTTACTGAGGCTGGTTGATACTCAGACCCAAGGCAAAAATGTGGAGATAACTCGGGGTAACGATGGTATATGGAGATTCAGGAACCGAGTGGTGGTGCCTGCACATGGAGGCTTCAGGCAGGCGGTGCTATCAGAAGCACACAAGAGCTCTCTGAGTATACATCCGGGAGTGACAAAAATGTATCATGACTTAAAAAAGGAATTCTGGTGGCCAAGCATGAAGAAGGCAATAATCGAGTATGTAAAATCCTGTGTGATATGCCAGAAGTGCAAGGTTGAGCACCAACGACCTCCAGGTTTGCTTCGACCTCCAGAAATTCCGATCTGGAAGTGGGAAGGTATCACCATGGACTTCGTGTCCGGACTACCCCGCACTCAAACCGGATACAACGCGATTTGGGTGATTGTTGATCGACTAACCAAAAGTGCGCATTTCCTGGCAATAAATATGAAGTGGTCGCTAGATCGATTAGCTAAGTTGTACGTTGCTGAGGTCGTACGACTGCATGGTGTGCCCTCAAGCATTATCTCCGATCGGGATCCCCGATTCACTTCAAGGTTTTGGGGGAGTTTGCAACAACAACTGGGTACTGAGCTCAAATTGAGCTCAGCCTACCATCCCCAGACCGATGGCCAATCAGAACGGACTATACAGACTCTTGAGGATATGTTAAGGGCATGTGTACTGGAACAGGGCGGATCATGGGAGAAATACTTGCCCTTGGTAGAGTTTGCATATAATAACAGTTACCATAGCAGCATTGGGATGGCTCCATACGAAACTCTTTATGGTCGGAAATGTCGTACTCCATTATGTTGGAATGAGAACGGTGATGCCCTTCATCTGGGGCCTGAGATGATTCAAGAGATGAATGAGCAAATCGCTTTAATCCGAGAGAAGATAAAAATTGCTCAAGACCGGCAAAAGAGCTATTATGACAATCGGCATAGACCCCTTGAATTCCAAGTGGGTGATTGGGTGTTCCTAAGGATTTCACCGACTAAGGGTGTAGGTCAAATTTTGAAGAGCCAAAAGCTTAATCCGAAGTATATTGGACCATACCAAATACTAGAACGGATTGGTGAAGTCGCTTATCGGCTGGATCTTCCCCAATCGTTGACTAACATTCACAACGTGTTCCACGTATCGCAACTTCGAGCCTACATTCCGTGTGATACCATGATTGTACCGAGTGACTCCATTGAAGTGAAGGAGAACCTGACGGTGGAGGCGGTACCAATCAGCATTGAAGAGCATCAAACCAAACGGTTAAGGAACAAGGAGGTACCGCTGGTAAAGGTGAAGTGGCAGAATTTACATTGGATGAACTACACTTGGGAGTTAGAATCCGATATGAGACGAATGTACCCTCATCTTTTCCAACCGGAACACTGATTTCAGGGACGAAATCTCCTTTTAGGGGGGTGGATGTAACATCCCTGATATTTTAATGAGAATTATAAGAAATGGGAAATGATTAGTAAAAGTTTTAGAAGTTTTATTTAATATTTGTTCTGTCTGAGCCAGAGATAAGAAAGCCGGTGTCGAGATCGGTCTCAGAAGCGCGAGCAGGCGGAGTTAAAGATCGGGAGTGTAGGAGAAGAGCGGGCAAGGCTAGGTGGTCTGGTCCAACCGATGTGAGGAGAGCGCCTCACACGGGGTCATAGCCCGGATTAACCTCATAATGACTGAAACAACGGGTGTAGGTAACCAAGAGGTGAGCACGGATGAGATATCCGACCTCTCAGGTTGTAGCTCGGATTTCCGAGGTATGAACACTAAGCTAGGCACCGGGGGGCCGATATTTATATTGGGCTTATACTCTTGCGAAGTATTAGAGAATTGTGAATAATTAAACGTTGAGGGAATAAATAAGTGTAATTGATTTGATAACTATGCAATAGTTTAATATAGTGAAATTGATTAAATTTAGTAAGAATACAAATAAAATAAAGGAAAAGACGATCTTGCCCATGAGCTATATATATATAAGGAGATTCTCTTCCTTCCCTCTTCATTATTTACAAGTTACCTTTGCTGTTGGTCTGTTCCTTCTCTTTCGTTTTTCTCTCCTCTCTTAACGCTGAGTTGCATGCGCTGGAGAGGGACTCCATTTGTGTCCAAACTTCAATTGATTCCCATTCCTGTGATCGAGGCTTCAAGGTAGTAGGTTAAGCAACGGAAGATTGAGTGACGGAGTTGAGACTGCGAAACCAGTGCTCAGAGGAAGGAATCGACACAGAGAACAGATCATCGAAGCGTGGAACCAATGTAAGGGGGGTGTTCGGGTTATAATTAATTAGAATAGGACTCGCTTCTTATTCAGGTCATTGAGGTAATGTAAACAGGTTAAGGAAAATGTTGCTAAACGTAGTTGTGTGTTTATGCTTGTGCATGTGTGACTGGGTTCATTAATTAGTGGAAGATCGGGTGTGGTTGAGTTTATCATGTTATGATCTTGTGATATCTAATGTTGAAATGATCAGTGTTATGTGACGTCGGGTTAGCAAGCAGGCTACCCGAGTGATGAGGAATTGATATTATTATGTGAAAAGTAAACTGTTGAATGACTATGTGGTGTGGGATGGCCGACGGTATATGATAGCCCCTCATTTCCGGCTCCCGTGGTTTTTGTGCCCAGTTGAGCTACCCAGTGGTCAAGTAGGACCCAGTGGTCGAGGTGGAGAGTCAAGCAGGACTCGGTGAACCAAGCAGGGTTCACGGGGTGTCAAGTAGGACCCCCAGCTGAAGGCCAATCCTTTAGTATCCGGATACTAGGAGTCAGATTGTATGAGAGTCAGTTGTGATCGTGATGAATGTGATGGAATTGCGTGGTTGGGTTAATATAGTTACTGTATGTAATACACTATGTTTCGGTATGCTTACTTTCGAATGATGCTTGATGTGTATGTATAAATATGCATGTATATTTGTTAAGTTCCATTCTATATTAATTACAATGCCAAACACTCACCCTTGCCTTTTTTTTTAGTAACCAGAGACAGGGAGGGGGAAGGAGCCATGGAGTCGCGCCAAGGGGGAGAACGGTGCCAGGGTCCGAGTGACTTTGAGTGACTCTCTATAGAGTTATATATGTGTATAAGAACTTCCGAATATTATTAATTAGTTGTGTTTAAACAAGACCGGACCGGATGCAAATCTACATTTTAAAATACATTACTGTCATTTACATATGCTGTCGTGGTAGCTATGACAAACCTTTGATTAACAGAATCATTTTTAGGGTGAGATTTTCGGGAGTCCGTCTGCATGTTTTGTCTAATCCGATGTGTGAAAGGTATTCGCTCAAGCGAATAGAAACCTCGTTCAAGCGAGAGTCCGGAATCTCGCTTAGACGAGTAGGGGCCTCGCTCAAGCGAGAAGCCCTGATTCCCTTTCTCCCATCCGTTGTGCTTAGATTAACTTGCTCTTCTTTTCTAGATCTAATTTATTTAATCTAATTGTGACTGCTGTCACTTGAATAAGTCAGTAAAAATAAATGTTTTTTCACTAAATCTCGATTAATTTTCAAGAAAAGGAAAAATTTATCGTAAGATGTAATCGTTTGAATAAAAATAAATGCAAAAATAACCTAGGACGTTACAGGTTACGCTGTCCTTGCTCTCTCTCTCTTTCTATTTTACTGTTTGAGCATTAACAGAGTTCACTTATATTCTTCTAACTTGAGCGTCAGAGAATCTTCACAGGTGACACCACCTGTCGCCCACACCAACGCGAGAGGTCGGTGTGAAGGATCTCCTGGACAACAAGACCGACCTCCACACGCTGAGAGGCCGGATCCGAGAGACCGGATACACTTAGCCGGTCTTCTATCTCATTCAATCTTCAACTCTTGAGGCTGTCCCAACACCGGATCCTAGAGCCCGGTTAGGGACGGATCATTGGCACGCCCAGTGGGACTCGGTAGAGTTATTCCCACTTTTTACAGAAGTTGGTAGTCGACCATGGAAGGAGATGGACGCGACTTCGTTGACGGTCATGTGGAAGATGTGACCCATCAACAAGCCGAGGGGAGATTCGTCTTTGAATCACCAGCAACCCATTCAAGGAGGATGGTACCAGTTGCAATCCCTGATCCTCGAGATGAAATTATCAGGCAACTCAGGGAGGAGCTGATGGAGCTGTGAAGGGAGAAAGGAGGAACTGGGGACAGAGTGATGTCTCAGGCGGAGGATACTCACCATGCATCTGCGAGAGAAAGATCCACAACTCTCCAGTATTCTAAGATCCCTACCTTTGAGAGGAGTGAACAAACTCAAGATTCTGGGGACAGGATCGGTGCAAGGAAGAGGGGGCAGACAATGATGGCTTCTGGGGCATATCGGCTCAACGTCCCTTTCTCAAGGAGGCTAATGAGTATACTCATCCCCAACCACCTACAAATGACCCAGCCATTTTCCATCGGAAAGTATAATGGGGAAACTGATCCCATTAAGCACCTTGATGCTTACACGTATGAGGCCATGTACTTGGGAGCCGATGAAGATGTGATGTGCAGGATGTTCCCACGAACCTTAACAGAGGAAGCTCTTGGTTTGTTCAAAAGTTTACCCTCAGAGTCAATAGATTCTTGAGAAGAAATGACGACTTCATTTGAAAGCCATTTCATCATCTCTAGGGACATTCCAAGGACTTCCCATACCTTGGCTCAGATAAGGCAGGGGGAAAGTGAAACTCTCAAGGAGTTTTTGAAGAGATTTTACAAGGAGGCTGCTTTGGTGCCTAACCTCACGGAGGCTATTCAGCTTCACATCATTGTTGAAGCCTTACAGCCTGGATCCGCCTTTTCTTTGTCTTTGGCAAAGAGTCCTCCGACGACGTTGGAGGAGTTTCGAAGAAAAGCTTTGAAATACGTGGGCATAGAAATGCACTTGGAGGCAACAGCGGTCAAAAGGAAATCTCCAATGCCACATCAACAACGGGGAGATAAAAACTATCCTAGATTGGAACGCATGGAGAGACCGGCCCGAGGCAGCGTCTTTGATAATCCTGTACCTCCGAGTCAGGAAGAACGGATACATGTGTTTGACAATTATGCTCCGTTAAACTCTAAGCGGTCTCAGATTCTGAGGGAGATCGGATGGCCAACGCTTACTTCATACGGGGTCAGGATGCCGCCCCAGCTTCGCAAACATGGCGACCCTCAGAAATACTGCGAATTCCATGAGCAAGAGGGCCACTCAACAGATGAATGTCAGGCTCTGAAGAATACTATCGAGACCCTGATCCGAGAGGGTAAACTCAAACAGTATCTTTTCAAAGGAGCTACTTCTGAAAAGCAAAAGGGAGTTGTGATTGGAGAGTCAGCACAACAAGATGTTATGTCCCAACAACATCAGGGCCCCCGAGAGGTCATTGATTAGGGATCAGGCCATCAAATTAAGAGCGCCTTCTGTTGATACAGCTAGTCGGTAAGACGGTGTGCTCTCTTTTTCCTTACTTGGGTTTTTCCGATCGGGTTTTACCAAGAAGGTTTAACGAGACATAACCCCGACTCAGCTTTCTTTCTCTCTTTTGTATTGTAATTTATAATCAATGAAATATTCTTTCTGTTCACCTACTGCCTTTATGATTTTATTCGATGCACAACTGCGTTGTGACAAGATACTTTCAGGACGGATGATCCTAACAATGTCGTTAGTGATGAACCCGTTCGAAGGTACAAATGGGTGAACATCGATTGAAGGCCCAGATTGTAGGATTAAACCGAACTCTGGGTACGGTTAGTAAGTTTGGCTGAACACCGGTGAAGGCTCGGATTGTAGGATTGAACTGAACTCTGAGTACGACTAGTAGGTTTGGCCGAACGTCGGTGAAGAATGGTGAATGGGTAAAATCCAACACCGATTGAAGGCCCAGATTGTAGGATTAAACCGAACTCTAGGTACGGTTAGTAAGTTTGGCTGAACACCGATGAAGGCTCAGATTGTAGGATTGAACCGAACTCCGAGTACGACTAGTAGGTTTGGCCAAACGTCGGTGAAGGCCGGTGAATGGATAAAATCCAACACCGAGTATGAAGAACGGTGAATAGGTAAAATCCAACACCGATTGAAGATACGGCTAGTAGGATAAAACCGAACGCCATTGAAGACCTGGGTTGTAGGATTGAACCGAACCTCAGGAAATGGGTTGTAGGATTGCACCGAACCCCATTCGAAGGCCGGTGAATGGGTAAAATCCAACACCGAGTGATGAAGGCCGGTGAATGGGTAAAATCCAACACCGAGTGAAGAAAAATGGTGAATGGGTAAAATCCAACACCGACAGAAGAAAAATGGTGAATGGGTAAATTCAACACCGACTGAAGGCTCGGATTGTAGGATTAAACCGAACTCCGAGTACGACTTCTAGACTTGGCCGGTTGCTATTGAAGAATCAATCGTTATCGAATTCACTCAGAAGTACTCCTGGGAATTCCTCTCTCGGAAACGCTTCAAATTCGATGCTGGACTCTTAAGTTCTTCAGTCGGCAATATTACACTGAAGTCCGACTCGTGAATTCTTTAAGTCAAGAATATCTCACTTCGGAGTTTCGACCAGGAATTATTTACTCGGGAAAGTCTCTACCCGAAACATTCTCATTCGAGGTCAAAGTCTATATGTCCAGAAGTGTTTCACCCGGAGAATGCTCCACTCGGTGCCATACTACTCGGGAATCAGAAATATCTCACTCGGTATTTATCCCGCTCAGAAATGTCACACTCGGGGACACCTTCTCAGGAGAGTTGCACTCGGGAATCTCCAACCCGAACGAAGACTCGGATTGTAGGACTAAACCGAACTCCGAGTGTGGTTAGAGCAATTAAACCGAGCGCCGTCGAAACATCAGAACCAATTTCACTCGGAGTCGATCACTCAGACTCAAGTGCTCACTCTGAATCGGTCATTCAGAATCAAATGATCACTCGGAGTTGTTCATTCAAAGTCAAACCTCCACTCAGAATCGCTCACTCCAATGATTTGGCGATTAACGAGTATTACTAAGGTAAAAACATAACGTGTATTTTTGCAGGTTACACCAGCATCCAGACCTTTCGCAGGTTGTATAGCTTATATGAGCAACTTCATAAGTCCCTCATATAAGCTAGGGGACATATGATCCGGTCTGGATACCGGCCCAAGGATATTCGGTCTGGACACCGGTTCTAAGGACAAAAGGCCGACTCAGCCATCCTAGAAGTCAACCGGTATCCCAGGATGATGATCCAGTCGGTAAACATATCGATCCGATCTCACCTAAAGTGAAGTTATTATAGCCACCCTAGTGTTTAGCCGGTGTCAAGAATACCAATTCGGTCTGCAACACACTCGGCAAACCTCTCTTACACCAGTCATCCGAGGTGACATCCGAGACACCGATCAGCTTATCCGCTCTCCTACACCGGGTGGCTGTTTCGTTCTCTAACCGACTGCTTCAGTATCATAACAAGGAAGGCATTCTGCACAGCGGAATATGTCCCTTTCATTCACTGACAGGAGTGGGTACAATCACTAGCGGAATTTACGGGAAAGGTGATTATCCTTCATCCATGTGACGGAAAAGTACACTGATAATTCACCTACCCTCCTGACACACTCTGAATGCTGGCCCACTCGGATTGACTCTTTATACAAGTTATCAGAACCAGTGGGCCCACTAACACTCAACGTTTCATCTTCCACGCTCATCTGTAAATAACATGTTGCAATACGTGTTCCAGGTTACGTTGTCCTTGCTCTCTCTCTTGCTATTTTACTGTTTGAGCATTAACAGAGTTCACTTACATTTTTCTAACTTGAGTGTCGGAGAATCTTCGCAGGTGACACCACCTGTCGCCCACACCAACGCGAGAGGTCGGTGTGAAGGATCTCCTGGACAACAAGACCGACCTCCACACGCTGAGAGGCCGGATCCGAGAGACCGGATACACTCAGCCGGTCTTCTATCTTATTCAATCTTCAACTATTGAGACTGTCCCGACACCGGATCCTAAACCCCGGTTGGGGACGGATCAACATCAAATTATTAAACCCAGAAATAATATTAAATCTCCAATGGATAAGTATAATACATAAAGTGAAAGATTTTCAATATCTATATCAAAAGCTCTGTGTTGTATTCCAAACTAATAAAAAAAATTAATGATTCTATCTACGTAAGAAAGTATACATGACCACGAGCTGATTTTTTCTGTAATTGAAAGTTGACCGCAAATATCATTTTAGTCCTTCATGTTAGCAACAGACAAAACATTATATATTTAGCAAGTCTCCTCCAAAGGTTCATGTACTCGGGGAGCTGAATTTCATCTTTGGTCCTTCATTATATATTTATCCCATCATCCACACCAATATCTTCAAACTCACATCGCAAAGCTTCTCGTCATATAAGAATATATTTTCAAATCAATCAAGAAAATAATTGAAAATCCATAAATTTTGGAATCTCAACCAGAAAGATCACATAAAATTAAACTCGCAATCTTCATCACACCATATATGCTTTTATTTCAATTCATAAGAAACAGCATAAATACAAATTCAACATCATATATTGTTTCTGGTTTGGTGGCTATGCCATAATTTTGGTAGTTTTATTCATACCAACTCAAATATGATGTTATGTTCATAGATTGATCAAATAAAACAGATATTCAAATAAACTGAGAATTAAATTAATTGAAAAGCGTACAAATTGAAATTTTTTTATTGAGTCACATTTTAGATTTATAATTTAATTCAAACATTTATTTTTATATATAATTTTATTTATAGAATAAACTTACTGTAATCATATTTATGTAATTATATATTCATAAAGATAATATCATTCGTTTGTTTTTTATATTTATTTTTAAAGTTATATTTTTTATTATTTTTCATGAGACATGCTTTGATGTATTCACAAATTTATTACAGTTTGTATTGCCGCTAACTTTACTAATGAAATAAAATTTATTTATTATTTTTTAATTAAATAACAATTAAAATATAAAAATTAATATATCCAATCCATAAATAATTTTATGATCAAATAAAGTAATTTTTTACTTTAAACCAATTCAAACCTTAAAAACAGTTAAATTTACCACAAACACAAAAGTTAAACACCAATATCATTTCCATTCCTATTCAGACAACCTGTGTTTTACTGTGTTTCTTATTTTCAAAAATTCATAAGAAAAAAAGTGAAAACAAATCAGAAAAAAAAAAGAATTATTTCATACTAAAATTTAAAAAATAGAAAATATAATAATAGTTTTGTAATTAAAAATTAAAAATTAAAAAATTAAAAATGTAAATGAAATAGAGCCTTAAGGTTTTCGGTGTCATTTCAAGGGCAACTTCAACCGCAATTTGAAATATTGTTGATTATCTTACATGAGAAACTTTAATGTACGATTATATATGAACACAAATTCTTTTTATATTTTAAAAAGAAGGGATAAATGAGAAATTAAAGAAAGTAGAGGGGGTTATTATTTGATTAATGGAATAGTAGTTGGGTGTGAACGTAGTAACTGGTGAAAACCAAACCCGCAAGTGGTATTGCATCATCATGTAAATGTACATGCCGTAACCTCGGCTCTGTCCAAGCGCATGATTAAAGAGCCCACCCTCCCCTCCTTGACGTGGCACTTATCCATTGGTGCGTTTCGTGTCTTCGGGATTCATACCAACACACCAATAAACAATACAAGTCACTCTCACTCCTTCTCTCTCTCTCTCTCTCTCTCTCTCTCTCTATCCTTCTCCCTCATCTGTGTTTTTCTCTCTGCAGAATTTCCCGATTCTCTCCGCTACCCTTATCTTTTCTGCTCCCGAAACGCGCACATTCGCCACCAGCAATGCGCGATCTTCCGTACGAGTGCAATTTCGATTTTTGATTTCAGAGTTTTGTTTTTTCAGTTGGAAAGCAAAAATGCTCGAGGCAATGGAAAGTTCCGTCAATGGTGCCTTCTCTCATTTGCAGAGCTGTGGTGACAGCAGCGAAGAGGAGCTATCGGTGCTCCCTCGTCACACCAAAGTGGTTGTAACCGGAAACAACCGCACCAAATCCGTGCTCGTTGGTCTCCAAGGTGTCGTTAAGAAAGCTGTTGGATTAGGAGGTTGGCATTGGCTGGTAAGTTTATTATTTTTTTACCAATTCGTTTCCTCATTCGAATGTCCTTTTTATTGCATTGTTTTGAAACAAACTCATTCTTCAAACCAATGTCTTATTACGGTCAATTTTGTTTTTTTTCCTCTAAGTTATTTTATTTCGCTTTATTTCCAATCATGATCAAATTCAATTGCTCCGAAGCTCTTATTGATCGAAGCTGCCTTATTTTAATTTTTATACTCACTAACTAATAGCTAATTGGAAAAATATTTTAATCCGTTCTAAACCCTACTGTGTGAATTCTTATCCGAATCGTTCGTTGAGCTGTTTCTAATTTACGATTTTGAATTTTGTTTTATTGGGGTATCTATTGCATGTCTTGCTTCATTGCTGGATCTGGTGTTTTATGAGGTGTTTTATAAGGATCAGTTACTGATTTTTTTTTTGAACAAAAATGATGGAAGTAAATTGAGTGATCTTCCCCTTAGATTAGGTGCTGGTAATTTAAGGCTTTGAATTCTGGATTGGGTATTTTAAGCGCTTTTGACATTGTTTCCCATTTTAATCAAATAATCTCTGGTTGTGATTTTTTTTCCTTCTCAAATTGATGGCGCTGTTTTATTTGGGATTGTTGCATGTTCATTACATGCATGTTTTCTTTTAAGGGAATAATTTAAAGTGGGTTTTTCTGATCATGTTTCAGTGTCATCGTATTTCAATCGCATAGACAAAAAATAAAATTTATATGACTTTTATCAGAATCAGTGATGTTTTTTCAAGTTTTAATTTTACAACGCTCCGCATTTATTTCCCTTCCCTCTAATTCTCCCTCTCTAATTCTTGTTTTGTTTATAAAAAAAAAAAAAACTGATTTGATTGTAAATCGTATAGTCTCGGGGTTTACTTCTGGGAGATTTGAATTCGTTTGAACTGGGTCGGCATTTGTTGTAGGCTTAGACTATAATTTTACTCTGCTCTTAATTGGTATATAAATAAATAAATGCAGGTTCTGACAAATGGAATTGAAGTGAAACTGCAGAGGAATGCCCTCAGTGTGATCGAAGCACCCACTGGCAATGAGGAAGATGATGACATTGAATTTGAGAATATGCAGTGGAATGGATCTGATATGGGTGAGTTTATACTAATAGTTTCCAATTATCTTGCTTGTTGACTGGTCTGGTAAAAAATGTGATCGATTGTATTGTGTCTTGCATGTTGACTGGTACTGGTAGTGTATTGTGTGTGAAAACCCAACACTGAAAGTAGGCACAAATGGGAATGCTGCGATATTTTTATTAGTTAATTAATTGTTGTTTTGGCTTCCATATCCGTGGATTTGCAAAGTGATAGAGGTTGGTAACATTGGATCCGTTATGTCTCTCCTTTTGCTTTTGCTATCTCTAAAGTTCTAGTGTCTTACTTTAATTTGTGTTGACCCCACCACTATTTATTTTTATTTTAAAATTTGTGTGCTTTGTTTGATTTCTCAGCATCGGACGACACACAGAAGTCCCACAAATCGAGGCACAGAATGCATAGATCATTGGGATCATCTCACAAGACCATGAGTAGGTCCTTCTCTGGTGATTCACAGTCCAAGGGGTCCGTTTCTATGCCTCATGGGTCCACGGTACATCAACTTTCTTTTTTTCACCCCATGATTTATTTCCCCACCCACCGTTATATTTTATTCCTTAATATTTTAATTATTAATGTTGCCTTTCAATGTTTTCTGTAGAAGGTCGACTTGAGCAAACTTGAAATGGCAGCGTTGTGGAGATATTGGCGACATTTTAATCTGGTAAATTTCTCCAAACTTACTGTTTTGTTTGGTTACAATCTCCCATAAAAGATGGTTTCTTTTTTGGTGAGGATAAAAGCTGGTTTTGGCAGCGTGTGTATTTGCCCGTTAAACTTGTACTTACTTCTTAGAATGGATCTGTAGGTGGATGCGGTCCCGAACCCATCGAAAGAGCAGCTAGTAGACGTTGTTCAGAGGCATTTCATGTCTCAGGTATCTAAAAATTGGTCATTGCATGCTTGTTTTGTTAAATAACTATGGTGTTCATGAATGAGGTTTGAGGTTTCTGTAGTGGTGACTGCATATATAAATAGAGTAAAATAAAACACAGATTTAACGAATAATAGGTGCATTATGCTTTACTCTATTTATCTATTCACTATCTTTGACAAATTATTTTTTCAAAAATCGGGATATAATTATGTATAACTTGCAAATATTTATTTCTAACCTTTATTCCAAATCCTTAAAGGAAAATTTATATCAAATAAACATTTTGGTGACAAAATAAGTAGTTTATTCTTTCTTAAAATTTAAGAATAAATTGTAAGGTTTGTCTTTTACTTATAATTATACAACAATTTAATTAATGTTGTAATTTTAAATGGTGAATATCATATATTTTTAATAATACATGCACGAGTAGTGCGTGTTTATACAAATCTGATTTCATCAAATTTGCATAGTGTGTGTGTGTGTGTGTGTATATATATATATATATATATTGAAAGGGCCCAGTACAGTGTTTACTTCTCAGAAATTAATGTGAGTGTGGTGCGATCATGCCCCCAAAATCCGCCAAGAGAATAAACCATTACTTTTAAGAAATATGGTGGACGTGAATGTTTTGAAGTGTTTATGTAAGTTTGAAGTTTAACAAGAAGTTGGTTATTAGAGTTTGAAATTGAGTTTGTTTCTTGTGTAGCAAATGGACGAGTTGCAGGTGATTGTGGGATTTGTTCAAGCTGCAAAGAGGCTTAAGACTGTGTGCAAATGAGATGGAATGATGCGAGAAATCAGAAATGAATGATATAAGTTAAGTTTATATATAATGTCTATGCTAACAAAGATAATGTATCTAATATCCATTTCCCATCGTAATATGTAACATATTTATCATCTGGGATTTGTAACTTTCTGATATAGTATTAGGTTAGTAGTTGTAGTTTGAGGTAATAGAGCTTCTACCTCTTTTGTAGTTATCAAGTTATGTAGATATAAAATATATAATATATATGCGACCTTGGAACTGGATGGTTAGGGAAGTCTCTAACGGCTTTCATTTAAGCTTGATTCAATGTATTCCTGACCTGGGAAGTGGGTTTTCGGAGACCTTAATGTACATATGTTCTAGTTTCTCCTCCTGTTCGTGGAACCGGTTGATGCTCTCCCGCTAACTCAAGGTGGATGGACAATTGAAATTCTCGTCTCAAAATCAATTTTTGATGAGGACAATTGAGTGATATATTACTAGAATTGATTTTGACCGTGGGTCTTGTAAATTGACCGTTGGTGTGTTATATAATTGAGATAAATGTATACACAAACATTCACCAAAAAAAAAAATGTATACACAAACTTGTATGTGTATATAACTTTTCTTTCAAATCGACCTATAACGAACTTATTTTTTTTTGGAAAATAAAAAATTACGTTATTTGTGAATATTAAAATGTATTTTATCTTTTTAATTATTACGTTATTTCACATTTATCATTTAACATCCATTTCATGACTTTTAGTTTATTTATTAACTTTCAATTAAATTATAGCCATGTTTTCATATACATTCATACAGAAAACAAAAAGAGAATAGAATGTTCTCTCATGATTAGAAAATGACCAACAACGATTTTTCAGATGTTTACCAAAAAAAAAAGATTTAGATTAAAAATCGTTGTTGGTCATTTTCTAATCATGAGAGAACATTCTATTCTCTTTTTGTTTTCTGTATGAATGTATATGAAAACATGACTATAATTTAATTGAAAGTTAATAAATAAACTAAAAGTCATGAAATTGATGTTAAATGATAAATGTGAAATAACGTAATAATTAAAAGGATATAGTTGATTATTTTAACGTATTTATTTGGATTCATGTAAGGTAGGTTAAGATTGACAACAAAGCGTATAAATGAATTGGGTAATGAGTTGGTTAGCTCCACTTGATCTTGAAATCTGTTGAGTTGAGAATGTGATTATGTTAACACTTGAAAATTTTGGTCATTTATAATAGTTTTACGTTGTATGAATGAACCTGAATAACATAAGTTCGAAACAAAGTTGGGATTTGAGGAAGTAAAACGTTGTAACTCTCATGTTTGATCTTTGCATTAAAACAAAAGATTAAACATTAATAAGGTGTACTAATTTTTTACCCGTTTTATTCAATTCTAGTTGAGGGGTCTCTCGTTATCCAAACGAAGCTTGAAAAGACTGAAGGGGGCACGCCATAACCTCATCAAGCAACAAAGTACAACCTATCAACATAGCTTCCTTCAATTTTTACAGTACTGTGTTTGTGCAAACTGCATAACCACTATTCCGTACAATTTCAAATTCAAACTTCCAATACTTTGTCACTTCAGCCGCTCATTCATTTGTTAACATTAATTTTAACTAATCATAAATCTTTGTTTTTTTAAGATATATCTATTTAAATTTAATTCGGATAAAATTATAAGATGTAAAATTCATCTATCAAGATTTGATATAATCATATTGTCTTGATCTCGAAATTACATGTTGAGTTAGCATATCTATTTATCAATTGATTTACCTATTTCATGGTAATATTTAAATTGAAACGATAAATATTTTTTATGCGGTGAATTCTTTAGTTTGTGATGATTTATCTTTGGGCAAACCAGTAATTGTTGTTTCTGCAACCTTTTTAGTTTCATTTTCTAACTTTTATTTTGTAATTTGAAACTTTTTGATAATATTAACGGTTTATTTCTAGATTTTTAACCAATAATATGCCAATACACAATAAAAAGAATAAATTAAAAAATATCATAAAATGCCCAAGTATTTGCATTTATATGTAACCAAAAACAATAGCTTAGTTTTATTTGAATGGAATGTTGTGTCCTTTGGATTGTGATGGCATTTCATTTTCTAAACTTGAGTCGCTCAAAAGAAAAACAATGAGATAAGTAACAATATTCTTAAGTGCTCCCGGCTCGTGACAAATGATTGTCGCCTTAAAAGATGAGAAATGAGAATAAACATCCAAATCAATAACCGCAGTATATGTTAGAGCTAAACAACATTTGTCTAGCATCCAAGATTGGCACGATATACGTGTATTAAATAAAGGGAAAGCAACCATTACATGTTTACTCCTCAACATTTATTTGTTTTTTTATATCTTTTTATTTTTAATCGAATTATATAACATTTGTAATTTTATCTTTTACTCAAAGTGATGTGGCGGAAGGGATATTGGGCATATATGTATAACTCTATGTACATTGATTTAGTAGAAATCCAAAATGTCCTCTTGAGGTACAACAAGAGGGTTTAGTGTATGCTATCCAATCTAGCGTTATCGTTTATAAGGACACTTACATACTTAAGTCAATATAATATGTAATACTAAAACTCAATTGTTGGAAATCAGATTAACGTATTTTATGTATATATTTATTAAAATCAAGAATAATTCCCTTAATAGCTACTACCAACATGATTACAAACAGAATCCTATATACCCTCCATATTAAGTCCAGTCGAATATATCGATGTTGTAAGTTGTGTTTAATGTTATAGCAATATCTATTTTATGTTAATAGAAGTATTTAGATACCGATATGGAGAGATGATAAAGAGACTCCGAAATGGATTTTAGAAAGAGAGGTAATAAATGCGTTTTCATATTGTGGTAGTGGCGATGTGGGTGAGTGGTGGTACCAGTTAGGGTGATACATCATTTTCGTCTTTTTAAAAAAAATAATAGCCAAAAACGATTGGTCACAGTCATGAACACAAGTGAGTCAGAATCAGGGGATTTTAGGATCAAAACGGGGCCCAACGACACATGCAACGACAATAGGCCATGCACTTGTTTGAACCTTAGAGGCTTAAACCCCACACAAAAATATCATCTTGATTAAAAAGAAACATACTATAATTGGTTTTTATTATAGTAGTATTGAATTAAATTAAAGTGTACCAAATTTGTTACCTCAAAAGACAATAGTCAATGTGTAGGGTCATCGCCCATAACGAGCATAGTCAAATTACGACAGCAAAGTTTTCAAACAATAATTACACCACCAACTTTTCCTTCTCTTATTAAATCTTTTTTTTACTATTATTAATTAATGCATCTAACCCATGCTTAAGGTAGATCCACCCCATAAAAATAATCAAACACTGGGCTTCATACACCATAATTTTCTATCATATCATTCTTTTAGAAACTTATATATATTGCTATTGCTCGAAATTTTTATACTGATATTTTGTTAGTATTCTTTTTACGATATTATTTAATTTTAGAATTAGGTTTTTGAATTATATCACATGTTTCAAAATTATAAAAAAACTATATTTATTTTCTCATGTTATTTTGGTGATAATTAATCATTTTGATGCTGAAAATATTTAAAAAGTATTCTATTTACATTATATTGGTCATCGTATAAGATTTTTTTTGTTTTATGTAAGACTTTTTAAACAAATGTTTGTAAAATTGTTTCATTACTTTTTTTACGGGTAGTTTCATTAATTCAATTTAATAATTATATTAAATATTTACTCATAATGACACTAATTATATGTTATTTTATACTTTTAGAATCCTAGTTTTTATTTGTGATTCTTAAAATTTATTTATAAAACATACTATCTTTATTTTTTTCGTATTATTTGTTGTAATTAAAATATTTTATGGTTAAAATAATATTTTATTTATATTCATATTAGTTAATTCTAATTACGTATATGATATTCTAGTTTATAAATTTGTTTTATGATTTTTTAAATTATTTTGTAATTTTACGTTATAATTTCATTATCGTTGTTATTAATTAGTAGTGAATATATTATTTTGGATGTTTTCTTTTTATTTATATGGATTATTTTTTATTTTTATTATACACTAATGATCATCATCATATATATATATATATAAAGAAAAATAAAAAGGCTAATGAATGTAAAAAGAATTAAGATAGAAAAAAATTATAAACAACTTTCAATGAAAAGTTAAATAAATAAATTATTAAAAGTGAAAAAAATGAGAAATAGGGGAAATTTTTTTAAGAAAACATTGTTTTATGATCAGTAAAGTTTTATGATTTTTTGAAAAATATTTCATCATCGTTATTATTAAATATATTATTTGAATAAATTATTTATTATATTTATATTTAATTATTATTCTTTCTGACTTTATTGTCATATATATAGTAAGAGAATAAAAATAGAAAAAGTGAATGAACGAAAAAATAATAAAAAGCGGAAAGAATTGAAGTAACATTAATATTCTCATAAGTAAGTAAAACACTTCAATGAAACAAACAGGGATAATAAAAAATTAATGAAAACGAGTATTACATCATTGAATAGTTAAACGGTCGCTTGGTAACAATACAAGGACTTACATGTCAAATGAATAGTGTATGAGACGTTAGCTTCCATACAAGTATAGATTTGTTAGGAAATAAAAAAATGAAAAACATGATTGAAATATAATACTCTGTTTATAGAGCATTAGGGACATCCACATACACATATTATTATACATATTTATAATACTCTCCCTTGGATGTCCATATTTTAGAATGTGTCTCGTTAAAACCTTACTAGGAAAAACCCAGTGGGATAAAAATCTAGTGAAGAAAAAAGAGTACAACATTCCTTACAAAATAAATAAAGAATTAAATGTACAAGTATTTAATTACCTGCCTCATCACAACATCTATGTAAGCACCGAAGACCAATCTTCTGTACTAGTTGCTCGAAGACTTTAGTTGGTAATGATTTTGTAAAAATATCTGCTAAATTCTCACATGATCGGACTTTCTGAACATTTATTTCACTAGTCTTTATAAGATTATGAGTAAAGAAAATTTTTGGTGAAATATGCTTTGTTCTATCTCTTTTAATATAACCCTCCTTTAACTGAGAAATACAAACCGCATTATCTTCATATAATATTGTTGGTGGTAATTTTCCAGCATGCAAGCCACATGTTTCTTGAATATGTTGAATCATTGACCTCAACCAAACACATTCTCGACTTGCTTCATGTAATGCTAGAATTTAAGCATGATTAGATGATGTTGCTGTGATTGTTTGTTTTATGTATCTCCATGAAATTGTTGTTCCACCATATGTGAACAAATATCTTGTTTGTGATCGACCATTATGAGGATCAGACAAATACCCCGTATCTGCATAACCAATTAGGTTTACCTTAGATACATATGGAAAAAATAAACTCATGCCCATTGTACCTCTAACGTAGCGAAATATGTGCTTAATCTTATTCCAATGCCTTTTTGTGGGTAAGGAACTATGTCTTGCTAACAAATTGACAGCAAATGATATATCAGGTCGTGTATGACTAGCAAGATACATCAGTGCACCAATTGCACTAAGATATGGTACTTAGGACCAAGTAGTTCTTCATTTTTTTCTTGAGGTCAAAAAGGATCTTTGCTCACTTCAAGTGACCTTACGACCATAGGACTGCTCAATGAGTGTGATTTGTCCATATAGAATCGCTATAGCACCTTTTCTGTATAAGTCTTTTGGTGCATTAAGATTCCTTCCTTTAAATATTCTAATTGTAATCCAAGGCAAAACTTTATTTTTCCCAAATCTTTCATCTCAAATTCCTTTTCAAGCAATTTACAGCCTTTGATAACTCTTTAGGAGTTCCAATGATGTTTAAATCATCCACATAAATAGAAATTATAACAAACTCTTTTTCGAGTCTTTTCATAAAAACAAATGGACAAATCAGGTTATTTTTATACCCTCCTTTCAACAGATATTCACTGAGACAATTGTACCACATTCGTCCAGATTGCTTTAGTCCGTAAATGGATTTATTCAATTTAATTGAATAACTTTCTCGAGGATTTGTCTTATTTGCTTCAGGCAAATTAAATCCTTCAGGGAGTTTCATATAGATGTCATTTTCAAGTGAGCCATATAGATATGCTGCAACAACATCCATAAGGCGTAAGTCAAGCCTTTCCCGAATTACCAAACTTATTAAATATCGAAAAGTAGTTGCATCCATCACTGGTGAATACGTTTCTTCAAAATCAATATCAGGCCTTTGTGAGAAACCTTGTGCAACAAGTCTTGTTTTATATCGCATAATTTCACCATTTTCATTTCTTTTTCTTGTGAAAACCCATTTATATCCAACAGGTTTTACACCTGCAAGTGTTTGGACTACAGGTCCAAAAACTTTTCATTTTGCAAGTGACTCTTCTTGTATTGCACCTTTCCACTTTGGCCAATCATTTTTTTGTGCATATTCCTTAACAGATTTTGGCTCATGATTCTTATCATCATTTATAATATCAAGAGCTACTTTAAAAATGAAAATATTTCATCAACATCGACTTCATGTCGATTCTATTGTATTCCATCCATGACATAATTTATAGAGATCTTTTTCTTTTTATCAATTTCAGGTACTTTGGTTTCTTCTGGATTTGAAACCTTGATTATGTCAGCAGACTCTACTGGAGTCTTTATATCCTCGATTCGACCATCTTTTTTATTTACTTTTTTTTTCAAGGATTTTTATCTTTAGAACCAACAGACTTGCCACGTTTTATTTTGGCTTCAGACTCATTTGCAATTTTAGATTGTCCTTCAGGGATATTAATCTTTATTGGAGTATTAACAACTGGTATGTGTGACTTAGTCACTCTTTTTGGATCGGCAAATGCATTCGGCAATTGGTTTGCTAAATTTTACAAACTAATTATTTTCTGAACTTTTAGCTCACATTGCTTTGTTCAGGATTAAGATGTGAGAGAGATATCTCATTTCAACTGATCCTTTTATCCAACTGTTTGTTTTCTCCCCCTAATGGTGGGAAAACATATTCATCAAAATGACAATCAGTAAAACGAGCTGTAAACAAATCTCCTCTTAAGGGTTCAAGATATTTTATTATAGATGGGCTTTCATACCTAACATATATTCCCAACATTCTTTGAGGTCCCATCTTAGTGCATTGTGGAGGAGAAATAGGAACATATACCGCACTTCTAAAAATTCTTAGATGGGAAATATTTGGTTCTTTATCATGAACCAATTGTAAAGGGGAATACTCATGATAACCTATAGGCCTGATGTGAATAAGTGTTGCAGCATGCAAGATTGCATGTCCCCAAGTTGAAATTAGGAGTTTTGATCTCATTAACAATGGTCTTGCTATCAATTTCAAACGTTTAATCAATGATTCAGCAAGCCCATTTTGTGTATGAACATGTGCTACAGGATGTTCAACATCAATTCCAATGGACATAAAATAATCATTAAAAGATTGAGATATGAATTCACCAACGTTATCAAGGTGTATTTTCTTAATTGGATAATCGGGAAAATGAGCTCTTAAACGAATTAATTGAGCTAGTAATCTCGTAAATGTCTGGTTGTGAGTTGACAATAAGCAAACATGTGACCATCTAGTTGATGCATCAATTAAAACCATAAAATATCTAAATGGTCCAAATGAAGGCTGTATTGGTCCACAAATATCACCTTGTATACGCTTTAAAAATATGAGTGGTTCACTCCTAATTTTCATTGGTGATGGCTGAATGATCAATTTTCCTTGAGAACAAGCAACACATGAAAAATTCTTAGTTTGTAGAATTTGTCTGCTGGACAAATAATGACCATTTGAATTCTCAACTATTTTTTGCATCATAATTGATCTAGGATGACCTAATCATTCATGCTAGATAACAAAGTTATTCTTATTTGTAAACTTCTGGTTTACAATAACATTTATTTTAATTGTACTAATATAAGTATAGTACAAATCGAAGGAAAATGAAAGCAATTTTTCTAATATACATTTCTTATCAGAAATTAACTTTGTTATGTAAAGATATTCATCTTTTCCTTCATTTGTGGTCTTAATATGGTATCCATTTCTGTGGATATCCTTAAAACTCAATAAATTTCTTTAAGATTTCGTAGAATATAATGCACTTCCAATGTGCAATTTTGTTCCCCCAGGTAACAAAATACTGGCTCTGCCAAAGCTTTCAATTATATTTATACTACCAGATATAGTATTAACATTGGCTTCTTGTTTTTCTATATGGTAGAAAAATTTTTCATTCTTGATAATAGTATGAGTTATTGCACTGTCTGCAAGACATGTATCTTCATCATTCACATAAGCATTCATTCTTCATTAAATAAAAAAAATCATGAGTGAAAATATAATTAACAACAATAAATATTTAACATAAAATTTTATTGATAAAGACTAAATTCATAACAAAACAAATTACATGAAACATTAGGGGCACTCCCCTCTCCAACCGAGTGGTCAATGTCTTCTTCAGGAAGAACAAGGGAATCATTAATATCAAAGGGAGTATAAACATCATCCACACCAACAAAATTTGTTTCTATTGTTTTCCCTTTATTCTTAAGGGATTTTTAGTATAGATCAATCAGATGTTTTGGTGTACGATAAACCCGAGACTAGTGGCCTTGGCTACCACAATGACAGCAAATATTTTAAGTTTGTTCGCTACTCTGAAAATCCTTTCCCTTTTCCATACGATTTTTATTCTTCCATACAAATGATTATTTGTTATCATTTCGCCCACGACCATGACCATAACCATATCCACGACCATGACCAATACCATGTCCCTGAGCATTACCTCGTCCACGACCGCGACTTCGGCCACGACCACGACCATGAGTATTGTGATGTCCTTAATAATTTTCCGAATAAATTTTTCACGTTTAAAGAATCATTTTGAAACTCGTAATTTAATTTCTGAAATCACGTAAAAATTGATAATTGCGGAATAATATCATGCATACTAGACGGGAAATAATTAAATGCATAAAACATTTATAAAGCGGAAAACGATATAAAAATAACAATACATGGTACATTATACTGTTACAACCCATTAAGATTAAAATAAAACCAAAGTCCAAGCAATAACTCATAAAAGCTTTATTCATGGCATCACTCATCATTCTATGTAGCATGCACTGTAAAAATTAATGTAAGAGTGAGACAAAATATAGAATAAATATAAAATAAATAAAATTGCACAAACACAACCCACAAGACATAATGATATGATGAATATGCCAAACAAGTTCATTCATAATTAATAAATCTTTTATTAGTCAAATGATGTCATGTTGGATCCATTTGGTTTGGTGGAATACTGCAGTAAAAAGTCTCATGGAGACACAAGTAGGACTTAGCATAATGCCATGAATCCCTACACTCCATGGCGCTCAAGTACCGAAGTACACAAGTAGGACTTAGCATAACCATGAATCCCTACACTTCATGGCTCTTGCAAAAATAAATACTCGAGTATGAATCCCTACACTCCATGGCTCCTGCGAAAATAGGGCTTAAACTCATCTTAGAGTAACCCCCCACCAGGGTAGGCAATCATAGAACCCCTAAATTCCATGGTGCGTCCAAATGCTTATGATGCATGAATGCCTTTGATTCTCTTTAATCAATTTAACATACCATGATATCAATATTTCCATAATCACTTGGAAAATCACAAGTCCTCGAAGGACACAACACATATGATAATTTTTAAAATCATGGATTTACTGTTTTCAATAACATAACTCAATAAACCACAAGGCATTCATACATACATTAATTTAGCCATTCATAATTATTTATGACAAAAACATTCATACTGTAAGTCAAGTATAGAGCACTCAATAACATCCATAATAATCCATAGTTTCTCAATAATTCAATAAGAAATCATTATTTATATGAAAAATATCATTTTCATCCATAATAACCATTATAGGTAAGTTTCAGTATTTTCCAACAGCAACATGCGTTAGTAAAACAGCCATAACATAAGCAATTCAAATCCTTTTTAAGTTATTCCACTTTCTGTAGTTCAAAAATAGAATTATCTACAACTTTCATGAAGACCATAATTTCATATTCTGATCCGGTCTCAATACCGGTATCCGATCTGCTATACATATTTCAACGTCTTTGATAAGACATCTACGTGTAACCGGTGTCATCGGTATACATCCGGACTGTAATTCCGTATCAGGCGTTCTCCCTATACCGGTTGTTCAGGATAACACCATGACACCGGACCACACACACGACACTGTGCAAAAGACAAGGATTATTGCTACAGGGATCGATCAATAATTCCCTGCACTACGAGCCAAATTCTGCTCACGGGAATGGTCAACTTGTTCCCTAATCCTAGTCTACATTCTCTATGCTCAATATAAAATAGCCACTTGACCCAATCATGCAGGTAAGTGCGCAATATAATAATGCTAATGGGAGTTGGTGGTTCCCCACCAACGAGTCCTCGTTAATCGAGCCAATCAGGTATATGAACTAACTTCATGATTGAAGTTAGGGATCTTCTTCTTCAGCTCTTTTACGACTGATTCCTCTCTGAATACATTCCTTACTTGGAATATTACTGACTTGAGCGTCGGAGAATCTTTGCAGGTGACACCACCATTCGCCCACTTCAACGCGATTAGGTCGGTGTGAAGGATCTCCAGGACACCCAATCCGCTCTCCTCATTCAAGGACAACGGATACATACATCGGATACACATATATCCGGTCTATTGGACGGTATTGACATACTATTCGTGATTGGCTTGAGATCGGATCTCTTGACCCCGGTCCAGGACAGATCATTGGCACGCCCAGTGGGACTCGATAAAGTTATTCCCATATCCTTTGACAGAGCAGGTAATCCACAATGGAAGGCGAAGCACAAGACTTCATGGAAAATCAGGCTGAAGGCAGAACCAATCCTAACGCCTTCAGAAAACTCAACTTTGATTCTCATGGGGGCAGCTCAAAGAAGATAGTAACAGTGTCTGATCCTGATCCTCGTGATGAGTTGATCAAACAACTTCAGAGGGAACTCGCTGAATTGCGAAGAGAAAAAAGGCAAAGTGAGGATAAAGAGTCATCTCGCACGCGAAACACTCCCCACACCACTGATGGTGAAAAGTCCACCACTCTTCAGTACTCAAAGATCCCAACGTTTGAGGAGGGAGAACAAACTCGCGATTCTGAGGATGCAGCTTCCCGAAGGAAGAGAGATTCAACAACAGCACCCCCATTGTCTTACAATCTGAAGGTTCCTTTTTCAAGGAGAGTTATGGGCATCAGCATCCCCAAGCACCTTCAAACCACTCAACCACTTTCCATCGGAAAGTATAATGGTGAAACTGATCCAACTAAGCACCTTGATGCTTATGTGTTTGAAGCCATGTACTTGGGGGCTGATGAAGACGTGATGTGCCGAATGTTCCCTCGAACATTGTCTGAGGAAGCCCTCAGGTGGTTTAAAGGCCTGCCTTCTGGATCCATAGATTCTTGGACGGAAATAGCAGCTGCCTTTGAAACCCACTTTGTCATCTCCAGAGACGTACCCAAGACGTCTCATACCTTGGCTCAGATTAAGCAAGGTGAAACTGAGGGCTTAAAAGATTTTTTGAAGAGGTTTTATAAGGAAGCAGCCCTGATTCCTAACCTCACAGAATCTATCAAGCTGCATATCGTAATTGAGGCATTGCAGCCAGGATCAGCTTTCGCTCTTTCATTAGCAAAGAGCCCCCCAGCAACTTTTGAGGAGTTCAGGAAAAAAGCCTCAAAGTATGTGAGCATAGAGATGCACTTGGAGGCAATGGCTGCAAAGAAAAAGCCACCAATACCATCTCCCCAAACCCAGAAGGGTAAGGAAAAGACGAGGTCAGAACGCATGGAGAGGCCATTCACCAATCCTAAGGTGGATAACCACCCTCCTCGACCTCGAGAAAGGCATGTCAATTCCTTCAGCCATTATGCACAGTTATCTGCCAGACCATCTCAGATTTTGAGAGAGGTCGGATGGCCAGTTTTCAGCACATATGGCATCAGGAGACCAGCCCCTATGAAAAGACCAGGAAATTCACGAAAGTACTGTGATTTTCATGAACAAAATGGTCATTCCACTGATGAATGCCAAGCTCTAAAGAACGCGGTTGAGACGCTAATTAGAGAAGGCAAATTGAAACAATACCTGTTCAAAGAAAAATCCTTTGACAGGGCAGAACGGAATGAGAAAAGAGAAAGAGATCCCGACGATGGGGATGACAACAACCCCAGTCCGGTTCGAAAGTTCTCTGCTGCAGAGAAGCAAAAAGGTGTAATGACCGATAATGCAGCACAGAAAGACAGCATGCCCCAGCAACAACGTCAGGGCCGACGAGAAGTTATTGACATGATTGCTGGAGGGTTCGCTGGAGGAGGAGCTTCAATTACAGCCCGAAAGAATCATCATAGAATGATTCTATCCGTGCAAGGGAAAGTCAAAGACAATCGCCCTTACAGAGGAGGAATTGAGGCTCCCATAATCTCTTTCTCTGACAAGGATTTTGGCCCAACCGTTCCTGGTGGTGACGATGCTGTAGTCATCACTGCTGTGATCGCCAACAAGGACGTCCGAAGAATCCTTGTTGACCAGGGAAGTTCCTGCGATGTTATTTTTTATAATTGCTTTGAAAGAATGGGTTTTAAAGACTCAGACTTACAGCCTTACACGCAGGAACTAACAGCTTTCAATGGCGCAAAGCAACTAACTAGAGGGTATCTTGATACCCTTATCTCGTTTGAAGGCGAGCCAGGAGCCAGGACGGTTAGATCTCGGGTGCTAGTGATTGATGTCAAATCACCATTTAATGGCATCATAGGCCATCCTACTCTGAATGCAATGGAGGCAGTTGTATCAACCCCACATCTCCTTATCAAGTTCATTGACAAGGATAATGCTGTGTCATCTATCCGGGGTGATCAAGAGATGGCTAGGTACTGCTACAACCTTAGCCTCAACATGACAAAGCTGGACGCCTCCAATAAAAAGAGGAAACTTAATGATGCTGGAACATCGGCTGGATCTGTAAGTCTTGTCGACCTGGATCCTAGAGCGGATTTGAACATTGATCCGTTCAACCCATCAAAGCCCACACCGGATGGAAGTTCCAGGGACATTGTCTTGGGAGATTCTCCAGAAAAGATCACCCATATTAATGACAAGCTAGATGCTGAAATAGAGCAGCGACTGCTGGCTCTCTTACAAGAGTTTAAAGACCTCTTTGCATGGACTGCAGCCGATATGCCAGGCATAGACCCTGAATTCTGCTGTCATAAACTTTCTGTCTATCCAGAGACGAAACCTGTGGCCCAAAAGAAAAGACGATTAGGCCCAGAGAAACAGAAAGCAGCTTGTCAGCAAACTGAGGAATTGCTGAAGGCCGGATTTATCAAGGAAATCCGATATTCTTCTTGGCTTTCGAATGTGGTGATGGTCCCTAAATCCAATGGTAAATGGAGAATGTGCATTGACTACGTGGACCTCAACCGCTGCTGTCCAAAAGATCCTTATCCTCTTCCTAATATAGATCGGATGGTAGATGATTCCTCTGGTTATCAATACCTGAGCTTCATGGACGCTTATTCTGGTTACAACCAAATTCCGATGTGCGAAGAGGATCAAGAGAAGACAGCTTTCATAAATGATCGTGGTGTCTTTTGCTATACAGTCATGCCCTTTGGCCTGAAAAACGCTGGGGCGACATATCAGCGCATGATCAACAAGGTTTTCGAAGGTATGCACACCAAACTTGTTGAAGTATACATTGACGACATAATAGCAAAGACACCGGTTGGTGGCGATCATATTGAAGACCTGCGCCAAGTATTCACCCGTTTGAGACAATTTAACATGAGGCTGAACCCAATGAAGTGCACATTTGCTGTCCCTGCTGGGAAATTTTTGGGTTTCATGTTAACTCAACGTGGTATAGAAGCCAATCCAGGGAAGTGCCAAACGATTCTAGACATGCAAAGTCCTAAGAATCTCAAAGAAGTCCAATCCCTGAATGGCAAGGTAGCAGCTTTGGCACGGTTCATGCCGAAGATGGCTCACAGGTCGCTCCCCCTGTACAAAATACTGAAAAAGTCCAAGAAATTCGAGTGGGGACAGGAACAAGAAAAAGCTTTCCAAGAGCTTAAGGAGGTGTTGTCCAAACCACCCATTCTCACAAAGCCTGACCCCGAAGACACACTCATTCTGTACTTGGCTATTTCAGATGAAGCTTTGGGCGTTGCCTTGATAAAAGAAACTCCTGATGGACAAAGACCGGTCTATTTCACTAGCAAGACCTTGCAAGGTGCTGAGATCCGGTATCAAAAAATTGAAAAGGCCGCCCTCGCTGTTGTTTGGGCCTCACGACGGTTGCGTCCGTACTTTCACGCCCATCCAATCATAGTGAGAACGGATTTGCCACTCCGTTCTGTCTTAATCAAGCCCGATCTCGCTGGGAGGATGATCAAATGGTCTATTGAACTCTCTGAGTTTGATATATCCTACGAACCCCGCAGCGCTATTAAAGCTCAAGTCCTGGCTGACTTTATTGTGGAAATGACAGGGACTGATCCGGATTACCCTCGAGTCCATTGGACCATTTACGTTGATGGTTCATCAAACCAAAGAGGCTCTGGAGCAGGTGTAGTTCTCGAAAGTGATGACGGAGTACACCTGGAGATCTCCCTTCGTTTCAATTTCAAAACATCCAACAACCAGGCTGAGTACGAAGCTTGCTTGGCCGGGCTAAGAGCTGCAATTGACATCGGAGCTTCTGAGGCGACACTCTGTAGCGATTCACAGCTGGTGATTTCGCAGATCTTAGGAGATTATCAAGCTCGCGAACCTCAACTCCAATTATACTTGAACTGTGTCAAGGAGTTGACTGAGAAATTCTCAAAGGTGGAGTTCAAGCATGTTCCACGTGAAGAGAATACGAGAGCGGATATACTCTCCAGGTTAGCAAGCACTAAACGACCGGGTAGCACCACTACTCTGGTTCAAAGCACGCTAACGTCGCCCAGCATCCCTCTTTTCCCTTCTCTAAACGCCATAATGACTGACTCCCTTTACGGAGATACATGGATGGCTCCTTACATCCGTTATTTGGCTGATGGACAGCTACCCACAGACGAGAAGGAAAAGACGAGGTTAAGGAGAGAATTACCGTATTTCACCATGATTGATGGTAATCTCTACAGAAGGGCACTCTCTGTGCCCTATTTAATTTGTCTCAAAGAGGATGAGGTGCAAGGTGTAATGGAGGAAGTGCATGGAGGACAAAGTGGACACCACGCCGGAGGAAGGAGCTTAATGCGAAAAATCCTCAGAGCTGGATACTGGTGGCCCACAATGAAGCAAGACTCCATTAACTTCGTCAAAAAATGCGACGCTTGCCAAAAATTCTCTAACCTACACCATACACCGGCAGAAGAACTCTTCACATCCGTTGTTCCATGGCCCTTCTATCAATGGGGATTGGATATTCTGGGCCCCTTTCCAACTGCTCCTGGGGGCATCAAATATCTCATTGTAGGGGTCGATTATTTCACTAAGTGGATAGAAGCAGAGCCGGTGGTGCATATTACTTCAGCCCGAACTCGCCGTTTCATGTATGAAAACATCATAACACGGTTCGGGGTCCCAGCACGGATTGTCACAGACAATGGAACCCAGTTCACGGATAGAAAATTCACAGATTTGCTTGAAGGGTTAGGAATAACCCAAATATTCTCATCCGTCGAACATCCCCAAACTAATGGTCAAGCTGAAGTGGCCAACAGGGAGGTGCTTAAGGGACTAAAGAAGCGCCTTGGTGAAGCCAAGGGCGGATGGACAGACCAGCTGTGTCATGTCCTATGGGCATATCGGACAACGCCTCATTCATCCACCAATGAATCCCCATATCGCCTAACATACGGGGTCGAGGCAATGATACCTGTGGAACTGCAAATTGCTTCCACAAGAGTTAAGTACTTCTCTGAAGAAACCAACAATGCTAACTTGGCATCTGAAATGGATGTCATACAAGAACTCAGAGAAGACGCTTTCATCAGAGATCAAGCCATCAAAGCCAAAGTTGCTCTCCGGTACAACAAACGAGTCCAATCAAGGACTTTCAACGTTGGAGATTTGGTTTTGAGGAAAGCAAGTATAGGGAACAAATTCGCCCATCAAGGCAAACTAGCCCCAAACTGGGAAGGCCCATACAGGGTATCCGAGGTCACTGGCAAAGGCTCTTATCGCCTTGAAAACCTTGATGGCACTCCAATCCGAAACAAATGGAACACCCAAAACTTGCGCATCTACTATAGCTAGCTGTTTCTACACTCTCCTATCCTTATCTTCGATTGAATACTGGAGAATTTATTTTCACAGCTACGCTCTCCTTGTAATTCTTATTTTTGATTTAATAAGAATCTCTCATAACGATTTAACTCTTTCGAGTTTTTCTTATGCTGTGATTTTCAGTTTATCCAGTGTACAAAAGCATATTCAGGACGGATGATCTCAGCTACTTATTCTGTAGTTGACGATGTAACTCTTCGAATATGCGCAACGCACAAGAACATACTCAGGACGGATGATCTCAATTACCCATTCTGTAATTGACGATGTAACTCCTCGAGTGTGTAAATATTGAAGGCCCAGATTGTAGGATTAAACCGAACTCTGGGTACGGTTAGTAAGTTTGGCTGAACACCGGTGAAGGCTCAGATTGTAGGATTAAACCGAACTCTGAGTACGACTAGTAGGATAAACCGAACGTCGGTGAAGACCTGAGTTGTAGGATTAAACCGAACCTCAGGACATGGGTTGTAGGGCTGGCACTTTTTTAAGGCCACAAACCGAACCCCATTCAGAGATTACATGGGTTGTAGGGCTGGTCCTTCTTCAAGGCCACAAACCGAACCCCATTCGAAGACTACATGGGTTGTAGGGCTGGTCCTCTTTCGAGGCCACAAACCGAACCCCATGCGAAGGCTTGGGCGCAGTAAGCTGGTTCTTCTTCAAGACCACGCTGAACCCCAAGTGACGGGCGCAGTAGGTTCAGGATTAACCCTGATCTGAACCCCGTATCGAAGGCTCGGATTGTAGGATTAAACCGAACTCTGAGTACGACTAGTAGGATAAACCGAACGTCGGTGAAGAATCGTCATTGGGTAAAACCAAAGACCAATTGAAGAACGGCTAGTAGGATTCAACCGAACACCAAATATGACATGGACAGTAGGATCAAACCGAACTCCAAACACAACAAGTAAGTTATACTGAACTCCAGATTAATACTCTCTTATGAAGCTCTTTATTTGGAAGTTTTATAACTAACTCGTGAACTCCGACACAAACAATTCACTTGGGTACGCCACAATCTAAGGCATATTCACCTGAAATCCCTCAGTCGGAAATATTTGAAGAGGAATTTTTATTTTAAATCCTCATTCTCAAGATCTCTCACGTGAAAATCTCACTCAGAGTTTATTCAAAGTGATAATCACCAAATGATACTGGGGGACAACATCAACGGTTTAACGAATAATTTGAGGAATGAACTCTCGTCTAAACGATCTCACAATCATTCCCCTTAAGCCGTTCTTGAGGCAATGATGTGTTCCCTCACAAGCGGTGGTTTTATTATGGAATTCATTTCGCATGTATATGTCCGGTATGGAGATTTTGTTGTACAATCCGATCTTCATTACTTAAATCCGGAATAATACAATACACATGCAGTCCCTCTATTAAAGTTGTTTTTCACTAAACAAGAATGGAGGTAAAAAACTCTTTTATTGATTCAATAAGAATTACAATTCGTGTAATAATCCGGAGCTGATCCCGGAACACAGCGGATTCGAATCAATAAAACGAAAAAGGAAATAAGGAAGGCGCTACTCTTTTTGGCTTGAGTCTCCCTCCTTCCCTTTGCCTTTGTCTCCGGTCTTGCCTCCTTCAGTGCGAGAGCTTGATCCTGTACTTTTGGGCTTCAGGAGGGAAGGTCCCATTGATTGACCTTTAGGTAAAGGAGCAAACTTATAAGGACTGTTAGGCGGACTCTCATGACGATTGTCAACGACAGCCACCAGTTTCCCTTGGTGAAACTCATAGAACGGATCAATACCGTTCAAATTAATTGACACCTTGGGATTCCGGTATAGCGCTTGACGAACTGCCAACCCGAAAGCCTCCTTGACTGCTTGGTCACACATGTTTACAGCATCGTCCAAGTCTGCTTTCAGGGTCTTGACCTCGCCATTCGAATCCGCCAGCTTTAATAGCAGCTCCTTTTCCTTACGTGCCAATCATCCACTCCTAGAGAATGGACGACCTTAGCCTCCTTCAACCCCTCTTCCAGCTTTGAAGAGCGTTCCTTCTCCGTGCAGAGATGAGCATTGAGGTCAGCATTGATTTTCTTCTGATCAGAAACTTGACCCTCTAGCTCCTTGGCAAGATTTTTCAGTTTGGCAATTTCTTCATCCTTCTTCTGAGTTCCTTCTTTGGAAGTTTTTAATTTTCCTTCTAATTGGAGGATGATTGCCTTGTCCTTGCCAACCACTGAGGTGAGCCTCTCGTTTTCTTCTGTGAGCTCGCGAACCGACTTGAGGAGCTCGGATAACTCAGCCAAGTGCTTCTGTCCGTCGTCGCAAGCTCTGATCATTTCTTCACTCTTCAACGAGGGTTTCACCTTGGGTGAGGATTCGGGAACGCCCTCAGGAACGGAGCTCTCATACACCGGATGTTGAACAAGACCGGAACTATCTTCAAGAGGGTAAGAGGCTTTGGGCGCGAAATAAGTCGTTATTGGCTTCGCCCCATATGTTATAACACCACTTGGAGTATCCGGAATAGACCCTTCCGCTCTCTTTTCCTTAGCAGGCCCTGGCTCAGCAGCCCCTCTTGAAGTTTTTGGCTTTTTGGGCGAGGATTGACGGTCTGAGGTCTTCGAAGGATCACGCTTTGTCCTCTTCTTTTTCTCGACCACCTTCTCAGATCCGCCCTCGATCAGAGGAATATCGTCACCAGCAGATGAAGTTAATATTATTGTCTCAGCAGTGGCCTTCTTAGAATTCCGCTTTGCCTGAATGTCATTTTCAGCCGCAACGGAAGTCTCTCTGGCCTTGAGTCCTTTTAGCCTATTCATCTCTGGTGACTCGCCCTGAATTTCACCTGCACAATCAAAAGACACAATCAGAGACGTAAAATTTTCAAGGCAAATGACATAATAACGCATGAAGAATGGCAGGGAAATTACGTAAATACTCCTCGCGAGTAGACTTTGGTCCTAACAAACGCCTGCAGGAGAAAAATTGGTGTGAGGCTGTGTAGGACTGCAGAGCCGAAAGAACAGAGATCGAAGTTGGGCTCAGTTCGTCCTCCTCGGTATAGTACGCTTGGGAGGTAAACAAAAAATGTTCGTGCGTCCAAGTCACTGGGAATTTTGGAATCCCATCTTCAGTTAACCAAAAAATTGGTTCATTCGGATGGACGCTAATCTTCGTGAAATAGGACTTGAATGAACGCCCATCAACTTTGGCGGAGTCAGTGTACGCCTCGAAGTTGATGATCTTGGAGATAGTCCGGAGGGATATCAAGCTCACTCCTCCTTTCTCCTTATTCGCACGACGGACCACTTGAGTGAAGTAGAAAAGCATGGCCACCGTCGGTTTAAAGTTGAAGTGCTCCCCAAGCACTTCAAGAGAGCGGACCAATCCCCACCCATTAGGGTGAAGTTGCGAGGGGGCGCAGTCCAAGAATCTCAGGACTCCCATCTCAAACTTCGTCAAGGGGAAACGCACACCCAAGTTCAGAAATAGAAAATCATACATGAACAAGGACCTCTCGTCCGGTGTGTGGCATATCCGTACCGATGGAAGGGGAGCGAATACATTAAAACACCATTTGTATTTGTCCTTCTTCCAAACGGTAAACCGCGGTTCCAGCTCCCCTTCATCCTCCCGAGCGTGGACGGACGGTGTCTCACGAAATTCCTCAGCCACCCAGCTGAATGGGCGTTTCTGTTGGAATTTCACCCAGTCTATCCGGTGTGCAACCACATTGCAGAGGCCGGATTGGGTCTTCAAGATATACTTCTCGGAAGGGGATTCCCCTTCAGACGATTTTCTCCCAGTGGCTTTCTTTGTCACCATTGTGAAAGCTTTGATGCTGCGATAAAATTTCACATCATCAGAGAGATACAAATCCCCACTTTCGACACTCTCACTGGAGGAGGAAGACTCTGAAGAGGGTATAATCACCCTTCGCCTTTGATATTGCGACTCCTCCCCCCCTGTATACTGTGGCCTCGATTGGAAGATCACTGGGATCCTCCCACCACGAACATTAGGGTTTTGAGCCAAAGCCCTTCCTCCTCTTCCTCTAGGGCTAACGCCACTGAAGCTAACACCCTTCCTAGCCATTCTCAAATATTGAAAAGAGATGCAAAAAACGAAGGGAAAGTGGTTACCTAAGGATAGTGAATGGAAATTCACAGAGGCGGACACGAAGAACTTCTTGGGACTTTTGCAGAGGTTCGTCGAGGAAGCAAGAAGAAATGGTAACTGAGATTGCCAAATATGCCTGTATCAGGGCACAAAAATTTTTCAAATACCCACTAAACACAATCTGTCGTTTACCCCCAAACGACTTCCCGTTTAGTGGACCAAAATTGTCGTCTAGTACATCAAGGTGCGAAGATGCCATCATTTCGTCACAAAGCCATCGAAATGGGCCTGTTAAAACCAAATACTAGGCCCAACAAGACTATACGTGACAGTTACTAAGGCATGCGCACTTAATGCAATAATGGCGCGCCCACGTGAATTAAGGCATTAAATGTCCAATCATTAGAAACGTGGCCACCATTACCCGAATACCAAGGGTTGCGAAATTCGATAAACTTCTGATATTTCCATTGTCGAATCCGCCCTTAAAATTTCATCACTACGGATCATGGTTCCCAGAACGGATATTTACACTTCGGTGCAAATCCGAAATTCAGACGTACAATGATCGATATAGCTCATATGAGCAAGACAACTGCTTCCTCACATCAGCTAGGGGGCTAGTAGAGGTAATACTCGGATTTCGTCTCGGATTTCGGATGGATGCGAAAAAAATTCACCAGGACGGATGATCTCAATCACTTATTCAATGATTCGATGATGTAACTCCTGGTACGAAGAACTCCAATAATCATTCCAGGACGGATGATCTCAATCACCTATTCAGTGATTCGACGATGTAACTCCTGGTATGAACAATTCTCATCATCATTCTTACGATGAAAGTATTCACTCAATCCGTACTCCTACGATTGAAAAATGTCTCCAGGATGGATTATCTAAATCACTTAATCTGTGATCTGACGATGTAACTCTTGACGATGTGTACTTTTCCAGAACGGATAACCTCAGTCACCCATTATGTGATATGACGATGTAACTCCTAACGCGGTGTACCTGCCCAGGACGGATGATCTCAATCACCCATGCTGTGATCTGACGATGTAACTCCTGGCGCCATACACACCCAAAGGACGGATGATCTCAATCACCTAATATGCGACCTGATGATGTAGTTGCTGGTATCGTACACATCCCCAAGACGGATGATCTCAATCACTTATAAAGTGATTTAATGATAAAACACCTGGCATGATCAATACTCATAATCATCTTTATGATGGAAAATTCCGAAAGTCAGTCCGCACTTTCGCTTTCTAGTGGTATTCTCCCAGGACGGATACTCTTTATCACCTATTCTGTGATACAACGACGTAACTCCTGGCGTAGAAAAAACTCCCATCATCATCCTTATGATAAAGGACTCAAACACCACTTCCTTGCAGTTCCCTAAACTTGGAACAATATTATCATCTCCTGTAAGAATATTACGGGTTAGAAGCAGTCATCCGTCCTGTTACACTACTTTGCTAAACAGCGGATCGACCCATCTTTCCCCAAAAGAATTAAGGATCATGCCCCAGAGACAGGCACCTTCTTCTTAATACGCACTTGGGGACATGTATATATTTATCCGTTCTAAATTTTATTTGTTATTTAATCTTCCGAGGCTATTATTTCAATCCGGCCTTAAGATTAATTACACTGAACGGATTAGTAACGATTTATATATACATGAAACAATGAAGACAAATTTCTTCAACCAAAATTCATTCATTGAAATGAAATTACATACAATAGTTCAAAATCCGGAGTTGATCCCGGTACACAACTATACATGTAAATGAAAACAAAATTACGGAGGAGGAATCTGTTCTTCAGTTTTTTGCGCCTCCTCAGCACAAGGCTCTTGTCCCCCTTCCTTTGGAACCTCCGCAGGAGTCTCACCTCCAGGAGCCTCAGCCCTTTCTTCAGAAGAGGGAACCTCGGACACAGGAAAGACGTAATCAGGTCCCATAGATTGACCCTCAGGAAGAGGAGCCAAACCATACAAGGACGTCGGTGGATCCTCGTGACGACCATCCACCACTGCGACTAACTTTCCCCCATGGAATTCATAGTACGGATCCATTCCATAAAGGTTAAGTTTCACAGTGGGGTTGCGGTAGAAGACTTGGCGTATGGCTAGGCCGAAGGACTCTTCAACAGCCCGGCTGCATATGTCAACAGCTTCTTCTCTCTCAGCTTTCGCTGTAGCCAATTCTCCCCGCAACTTGGACAGCTCCACACTAGACACCTCGAACTCCGCTTTCCTAGCCTTCAGTCCCTCTATCTCAAGAAGGAGCTTCTTTTCCCTTTGAGACCACTCTTCAGCATCAGCCTTATTTTTATCCTGGCTGCTGCGGAGTTCTTCCTCCTTCTCTGCCACTTTGCCTTCCAAGTTTTTAAGATCGCCTTTGAGCTTGAGATTCTCTTTAGTTACGAGATCCCCAAACTCCTTAGACTTGTTAAGACGATCTTCCATTAACTTCATGGCGGCTTTGTCCTTGTCTGAGGAAAGGTTGAGCTCTTCTAATTTTTCACTTAGCTCCTCAACCTTGTCGACGTTCTTAGCCAACTCGCTGACGGAAGATAGCAATCCAGCAAGTTCGGCTAGCTGCCACCTTCCGGCCTCACACGCTTCTTCAATTTCTTTAACACTAAGCGTAGGCCGGAGTTTGTACATCGGTGGTGGAAGAGTGGCAGGAGTAGAACCTTCGTAGGAGAGGAAGGGGGTGAGAAACGAGGTCGTTGGGAAGGAGGTCGGATTTGACCCAGAAGCCCCAGCAGCAGTTTCTTTATTAAGACTAGAGGGAGCACCAGCTGCTTCCGAGGTTTCAACAAGCTTACCCTCCGAAGTTTTGCGCTTTTTGGACGGACCTCCCACTGAGTCATTCTTGATTTTTCTTCTCCTCTCAGAAACTGGAGGATGACCCGTGGATTCATCAGCGGCAGAAGAACCGCCCTCAACCAACGGAACGTCCCCTTCAGCATCCGAGGTCAGTATTATTAACTCAGGACGATCCTTGATTGAGGGCCTGGGCTTCACTTCATTCTCACGGGAAACGGATTTACCAGCCGCCTTGAATTTCTTCAATTTGTCCATTTCTGGAGTTTCCTGTTCTATTTCACCTACATGAACAAACACAAGATGTCAGCAACTATAAATATTCTATATATGTTTGGTAAAGGAGGAAAGATGAAATAAAACGAGAAGTACGCAAATATTCCTCCCGGACTCCGCTTGAACTACTTAGCAAACGCCTACACGAGAAGACGTGACGACCTGTAGTGTGCGATTCAAGTGCGAACAACACTCTCGACGTCTCTCGAGACAGATCGGATTGATCAGTGTAGTACGCGTGTGAGCTCAAGAGGAAATGTTTGTGTGTCCAACTCAGGGGAAATTTGTCAACATCCTCTTCGTCCTTCCAAAATTTCGGTTTGCCCTTCTTAATGGAGATGCGAGTGAAGTAGGTCTTAAACGACTTCCCATCAACCTTGGCCGAATCAGTATAAGACTCAAAGTTCACAAAAGAACAGAGAGTCCGGAGTGTCACCAGACCAACTCCGCCCTGCTTATTCGCCCTTCGAACTACCTGAGTGTAGTAGAACAGCATCGCTACAGTTGGCGTGAAATTGAAGTGCTCCCCAAGCACTTCGAGAGCTCGGATGAGGCCCCAACCGTTGGGATGAAGTTGGGAGGGTGCACAGTTCAAAAACCTCAAAACACCCATCTGGAGTTCGGTTAATGGGAAGCGGACACCCAAATAATGAAAGATGAAGTCGTACATGTACACTGAACGATCGTTGGGGACGACATGACATATCCGCTCTGTCGGAAGTGGTGCGTAAACCCTATACCACTTTTTTGTCTCTTCATCCGTACTCAGCGTGAACCTCGGTTGAATCCGAGATCCCTCCTTATCCGCATGACGAGAGGCCAAGTCCTTAAATTCGCTGGACACCCAACAGAAAGGCCATTTAGCCTGAACCTCCTCCCAATTCAGCCTCGAAGCAACTACGCTGAAGAGACCTTCAGCTGTCTTCGAAATGGCACTATCTCCAGAAGATCCTTCTCCAGTTGCCATTGGAAATATCTAGACCGAACTCCTTAATCTATGATAAGAAATAAAATGTCGTCAGAAAGTTGCAATCGTTACTCACTGCATTTTAAAAACAATTACAATCAGAGGGCGACTCTGAGAAGGGAAAGGTCAGTTCCCGCAGTAAGTAAGATCCCCTTTCTGAGCGACGCAATTCAGTCTTAGGAAGAATTACAAGGACTCTTCCCCACGACTATTAGGGTTGAGGGAAACTGATTCCCCTCTTTTTTGTTGAAGCCTACTTTCTATACCTAAGAATTGCAAACCAAAGCGAAACTGGAGCAACGAAGAAGAGATAATTACCTCAAATGACAGTGATGAATTTGAGGAACGAAGGAACCCTCGCAATGTAGGCAGCAAACTTCCTTGCAAAACTTCTGCAGAGTTTCGTTGAGTAAACAAAAGCAAGTGGAATCCAGAATCCACTAAGTATTCCTTTTATAGGAAACAAAGAGGACCGGTTACCTCCTCTTGAAGTTGTGTCGTTCTCGATAAAACGCACCTGTTCACAAGCGAAACGACACAACCGTTCTAAATTCTTGGGCGCCAAAACGATAACAACTCAGCAAAGGGCTATCCACTGGGCCCAAAAGTTTTGAAAACTTCAGGCCCATTAAGCCCAAAACAACGGTTAATGAGATTTTCATCTCAGACGCAATAATTGCCTGCCCACGTGATTAAAAGCATTAATGTCTAATCATGCAACGCAATTTACGCTTTACAGCCGTTACACGAACTTCAAGAGCTTTCAATTCCAATAAACTCTTGAAATTCTCACACAACGAATCTTTGTCTGAATCCGTTGTGACAGTACCGAAAGGTCTTTTCTATTAAATTCAGAGTGGTTCTTTACGAATGACAACAGATGCTAAGGAACTGTTACACACGTAAGCTTACCGATATTAAGACCTCTCGCAGGTTGAGTAGCTTATGTGAACAACTATTCAGTCCCTCACACAAGCTAGGGGACATATGATCCGGTCTCAATACCGGTATCCGATCTGCTATACATATTTCAACGTCTTTGATAAGACATCTACGTGTAACCGGTGTCATCGGTATACATCCGGACTGTAATTCCGTATCAGGCGTTCTCCCTATACCGGTTGTTCAGGATAACACCATGACACCGGACCACACACACGACACTGTGCAAAAGACAAGGATTGTTGCTACAGGGATCGATCAATAATTCCCTGCACTACGAGCCAAATTCTGCTCACGGGAATGGTCAACTTGTTCCCTAATCCTAGTCTACATTCTCTATCCTCAATATAAAATAGCCACTTGACCCAATCATGCAGGTAAGTGCGCAATATAATAATGCTAATGGGAGTTGGTGGTTCCCCACCAACGAGTCCTCGTTAATCGAGCCAATCAGGTATATGAACTAACTTCATGATTGAAGTTAGGGATCTTCTTCTTCAGCTCTTTTACGACTGATTCCTCTCTGAATACATTCCTTACTTGGAATATTACTGACTTGAGCGTCGGAGAATCTTTGCAGGTGACACCACCATTCGCCCACTTCAACGCGATTAGGTCGGTGTGAAGGATCTCCAGGACACCCAATCCGCTCTCCTCATTCAAGGACAACGGATACATACATCGGATACACATATATCCGGTCTATTGGACGGTATTGACATACTATTCGTGATTGGCTTGAGATCGGATCTCTTGACCCCGGTCCAGGACAGATCATATTCCAAACAGAAACACCTCTTATTCACAGAATACAGAACTGCCTTAAAGAAAGTTTTCAAAACGTATATATGTTAGTATTTTCAACATTTCTGGAGCTACAAAAATAATTTTGGCATGGGACCAGTTTTAAATTACTCCTAACACAAATATCTATAACTTTCATGAAGACACTGAACACTAATTCTCATCACAAAATTTTCAGTTTTAAAAATAAAATTCGTATTTCATTGTTAACAGATTTTTAGTTTGAGCATACTTCAGTATTTTAGGCATAACTAGAGCTACAAACATCTTTTTAACTTGAAACCACTTTCTATAGACCCAAAACATAAATATCTACAACTTTTGTGAAGACATCGAAGGCTGATTATGCATGTATAATTCCCAGAATATTAATATATACACAAAACATAGGATAAATATTCCACACGGATATGCTGTAGTATTTTGGCTATAACTTTTGCTATACATATTCAAATCAATCGGTTCAGGTCTCAAAATTCACATAACAAAAAGTTCTACAACTTTGATGAAGAAGTTAGAATCAAATTCATATGTTTTCAGCTTCAAAATTGAGTAACAAAATACCAAAATAATACTGGAAAGTACTGGACAACATACAATTCTACCCATTTCATAACTATTCACAACCCTATCCCCTCTTACTTGAATTGAAGATTTGACTGGTTGAAAATGTCCTTATTACTGTCCTAGCTTCAGATCGAAGGTGCCTTGATGGAGAAGAGGGAATGAGAGGAAGAAAATTCACTGACTTACTAGTTTTAAGGAGTTTCGGTCTCAACAAGAGGCTGTGTTAATAATGCAAAGACAAGTGGGGGATAACTTTCTCGTGAGTGGATTTTAGTGGGCTGTTAGTGCGTTGATTGTGGAATTAATGGTGGTTTAGATAGAAAGTGAGCTATATTGTTGTCCACTTCTGGCCGCCTACATACTAGAGTGTGAATGATTGTTTTAGATATATTAAAATATGCAATAGATGACAAAATTGGTGTCAAAACATTAATTCTGTCATGTATGCCGACTGAAATGCCACTCGGTCAGCATCTAAACCGACTGGAAACTACCAGTAGTGTGAAAAAAAAGAAATCTGAGTCCCTCTCGCTTAAGCGAAATTCTCACTCGCTTGAGCGAGTGTCATACACTGCACTGTCAGGGGGAGTTTCGCTCAAGCGAATACCGACTCGCTTGAGCGAGACACATAAGCCTCGCTTGGTAGTTGCCTTCACTCGGAGTCCAGCGTTGTTCAATCGGTCAGAAAGGAAAAGAATGGCAGTAGTGATTGAACGTTCATCCAATCACTCGGTTTCCTCTTATTCAGTTTTCACGCAGCACAATTTATTCCAAACCGAGTCATTCTTCACTCAGTTTTTCACTCGGCAATATATTCCAAAACCGAGTCAACTCTCAATCAGCCTACTCGGCAACAACACTAGAGTCTGAGTCATCTCAATCAGTTTTTCTCTCGGTTAAATCATTCCAGACCGACTCAAAACTCTCAAGTTCCCACTCGGCAGAATCTCCTGAAACCGAGCCAGCTCTCAATTAGTCTCTCACTCGGCAATTTCAAACCAAATCTGAGTCATCTCAATCAGTCTTCCACTCAGTAATTTCAATTCAATCTGATTCCTAACACTCAGGTTTCTACTCGGTAGAATTCCTCTGAACCCGACTCAAAACACTCAAGTTTGCCACTCAGCAAGATAGTCCTTACTGACTCATCATTCATTCCGTTCTCCTCTCGGCATAATAGTCCAAACCGAGTTCTCTTTCACTCAGCCTTCAACACTCAGTTCCTTATTCGTAAACTCATTCCGAATCCGTGCCTTCACTCACACGGGTCTCACTCGGTAACATTCCAGTGTCCGACTCACTAACTAATTGGTCATTCACTCGGCATCTCATTCCCAAAACTGACCTCTTTTCTCCCTCACTCACATGGAGTTAGTCCAGTGCACATCTGGACAATCATACACCGAGTGTCCCCAGTCGGGACCATATCACTCGGAAATGCACTCGGAGATCTTTCATTCGACAGAGTTACTCTCAACTCTGAAATAACCCTCTCGGAATTTCTTCACTCGAAAATGAATTTTTCCTTTGCACTTCTATCGGAAATGAGGCACTCAGGAAACTTCCATTCAGAAATGAAACGTTTGACAATGATTGACTCGAAAACGAGTCATTGGAAAATGCTTGACTCGGAAATGAGTCTTTCTGAGGCGTTTGACTCGGAAATGAGTCATTCAGAGATAATTGACTCAGAAATGAGTTATTTGAAGGCATTTGACTCGGCAGTGAGTCACTCCAAGGTGAGCCACTCGAATTCTTTCACCCAGAAGTGGTTCTATCAGTCCCACTTCACTCATAAGTGCCTCTGAGACAAGGATTCCACTCGGAAGAAACCCTCTCGGCCATGTTCCACTCGGAAAACACAACCTTCACTCAGAATTTTTCTCTTTCACTCGGAACACAGTCCCTTTTTCACCCGGACAGTTCTTTCTAAGGCATGTTTCACTCGGAAAAAGAATAATATCTCTAAAAGTTTATATAAGTTCCATGATTATGCCCCAAAATGGAATTTTTGAAGTATTACAAACCATCCACTGGGTGTTTTATTCATTGATTATCACTTACAGACCTTCCATACCTCATAATTTACAAAATAGGACTATTATTAAAAACAGGATGTTACAAGTATGATGATCATGTGTTGCTACATTCACTTTTGGGAATGGAGCAGTTCCGGTTGGACGAGATTCATGATTTTGCATAAGCAATTCATTATTTTGTTCAGCCACAAGCAGACAAGTAATCAATTCAGAATATTTTTGGTGATATTGCTGCTGTAAGAGCATACTGGATGCATGAAAAGTGGAGAATGTTTTCTCTAACATATCACTTTCAGTGATGTTTTCTCCACATAACTTTAATTTTGAAATAATTCTAAATAGCGTAGAATTATATTTATTTACAGTTTTAAAATATTGAAAGCGCAAATGCATCCATTCATAACGGGCTTTTGGATGAATTATATCCTTTTGATGGTTGTATCTCTCTTTTAAATTATTCCATAGAACGAGAGGGTCTTTAACTGTTAAATACTAATTTTTTAACCCTCCATGGATATCATGGCGTAAAAAGATCATGGCTTTAGCCTTGCTCTGACTAGATGCATTATTTTCATCTTTAATTGTTTCCCCAAGACCTTTTGCATCTAAATGGATTTCAGCATCCAATGTCCATGATAAATAGTTCTTGCCAGTAATATCAAGGGCCACAAACTCAAGGTTGGTAATATTTGGTATATGTATTTCTATGCAAGAAATTACAAATAGTAAGTCAGATAATACTCAATATATTGAAATTTAGAATTTCACATAAATGATCCAGTATTGAAATTTTAAAAGTTTCATAAAATATCATTCATATACTAGATAACTTACTATGTTATAAATCCTGGGTTTGAATCCTTTTTAATGCATATCTTATTTATTAATTCCTTTATTTATATAAAATATATTATATTATTTATAAATACTAATTATGAATTTAGAAATTAATTTCTAATTCAAAGGTGAAGCATAATAAAACATGTATAGCATAATAATTCAAAGCATAATCATGTACAGCAAGGTAGCCAACATGAAAGCAAAGTATAATCACGTGAAAGCAAATGTTCAATATATATATATATTAGTTAGTGACAATTATATAAGGTAGCAAAATTAGAGAAAACAATCAGGTAGCCAACGTGCAATCAAAATAATATGGCAACTACAACATGTAAAGTTTATTAATATAAAATCTAAGTGCTACCAATTTAATAATATAACATGACAACGAAAATCCAAATGCTAGCAATTATAACATGACAATTTAGAGCATATAATATGTCAGGTGCAGGAACATGTCATGCTAATGGATAACATAATGGACAAGTGCAGGAATTTAATAATAATGGAATTAAAAGTGGTGGGTGCATTTCTGAAATTTATAAAATGATCAAAAATGGCAATGGATCACTACCGAGAAAATCAGGACCAATAAAGTATATAAACATAATACTAAATAATAAAGAATTTTATTCTTCAATATTTTTATTTTTATTTATTATATTGCTATAGTTCTTCGGGAACTATCAATAAATATTTTAAGAATTCTTCAAGAATTCTAAATTATTTGACTATTAATTTTATACATCCCACAGGGATGTTTATGAATAAGTTCTTCAGGAACCTATATTTTTTTATATGATATATATATATATATATATAATTTTATACATCCTTCGGGGATGTTTAAAATGTAAGTTCTTTGAGAACTTTTATAATATATACATAAATAATATAAATTAAAATTATAAATAATAATAATAATAATAATCATATATTACCTCTCTTAGTCTTGACTAGATCTCAGTTGGTCAGAACTTGGTGCTGATAACGTGTTATGAAATAAAAAATGAGAAACAAGATTGAAATATAAGAGAGAGCAGAAGAGAGAGTACGAAATGAAGGAAAGCTTTTTTCTTATGCATGACCTTATGCTTATGAACTAAGCTCTATTTATAGAGCATTAGGGACATCCACATACACATATTATTATACATATTTATAATAAGATTAGTAATATTGTTCGGGTGAATTGTTGGTTGGTTATTAGAATTAGTTGTTGGTTAATTGAGTTAGTTCAGATGAATTTGATAGTAGTCATTTATCTATGAAAAAAGGTGATATATTTTTTTGTATGAATCATTTTTTAACAATGAATTTATATAATATTATATTTGAGTCTTTATCCTTTTCACTTCTAACTAATAATTTTAATATGATATCAAAGCTTTTACTTGAAGAGAGAAATAATTCAAAAACCACCTTTATTGTCCCCATCAAGAAACAATTTTCTAACCATCCATTACCACAAACCACCATTTACAATCCCTCGTCTTTCCTTCTTGTTCACACCAATGCCTCCCAACTATGGAAATTATCAAAGAAGGAGAAGAAGTCCAACCCTCTCCACATTTGAATGAACAAATTTGTGGAAGAAATACTGGAATGGAGGCCGACACCAAATCCGTTCCTCTTTGGTCATTTCATATTGCAATCTTACTTACTCTATTTTATTTCTCTCAACACCAACACAACGTGGAACCTAACCCACGCGGAAACCTCTTTCGATTTTGAACCCTTCGTCCCATGACTTAACAAGTTGTTGTTTCTTCACTACCGTAGCCTAGCCCTATGAAACCTAAGCTGGGATAAAAGCCACTGGAAAGGGAAGAAAGACATTGATGGTGTATCTGATGGTGCATTAACCCCGACTATTTATGCGATAGTTGTAATGTTTCACCATCGATTATATAAGGCGCATTAGCACAGGGGAGTATCATATTCTGTATGTCAAACCTTATGAAACTAACAAGAACAAGAGTCTGTTTGGTTAAAAGTTGGTGTAAGGTTTGTGAAACAGAATTTGGAAAATTAGGATTTTGAAAACTTGGTTAGGAAAATCGGAGTTTTAAAAATAGTGATTTGTGTTTGGATACTTTGTTGTAAAAGCAAGTTGGAAAGTGGTGGTTGTGTTTTGTTGGAAAATATTTTGGTAAACTTGGTTTTGAAAAGTAAAATTTAAGGGTAAAATTACCAAAAAGGGTATTAGTTAAAAAGAGTAATAAAGTAGTATATTTTTTGTAAATAATATTTAAATTACATATTAAAATATTTCATTTATAATTTAATCAACAAAGTATATTTATTAATTTATTAATAAATATATATGAATATTTATTGTAAATATATATTATAATATATTTATATATGTTATAAATAATTGTTAACCTATTTTTTCTTCTATATTTTTATTGTAAAATAATATCTTTATCCCTTAATTGTATAATCATAATTTGCGTCTATTTTTTTCCATTCATTTTATATATACATAACTAGCATTTGAACGAACGTGATATATTGTTAATAACACGCCGCTATAAATTAAAAATGTTGTATCTAAACGCTATTCGAATCTATATATAAATGCTAAACCCTAATCGAATTTGTATCTAAACGTTTTTTGGTTCCAGTCACAACATACAAACAATTGTCATATGAATTTTTAACTTCATATGCAAAATTACAAATAAAAAAATCGTAACAACATAAAAAATTAAAAAAATATTTAAACAAAAAATATTTAACATAGTCCATATTTTTAGTCCACACCCATGCACCTTAAATCCAAATCAATCAACACCTTCAATTCCCATCAACTTTACGGTACACCTCACAGCCTGGAGCATACTCATGGTCCACCATTCAAACCAATCATTCACCATTTGATTTTACCATACACCTTGCAGCCTCTTCCACACCCATGCACGACCACCCAAATCAATCACCTATTCCTTCAAGCTTCACAGTACACCACCAGCACTCAGCTCCACCTGTGCTCCATCTTCCCCAACATCGTCACACCCACGACCTCCATTCAAACCACCTCCCACACCCTACTTCATCCACCACCCACCTTCCCAACCACCACAAACCCAGATCTACCACCTGCGGCCACCACCTCAACCTCACCACAAACCCAGACCCATCACCTCATGGCTATCCACGACCCGTACGATCACCATTAGAAAACCCACCACTACCAAAACAACACTCCATAAAACCAGAAAAACAACCAGACAAAGGAGATTGAAGCTTAGCTGTTCAGGTCATGGCCATCAATAACAATGGCAGATCGGAGCTTTAAAGGGGAAAATTAGTCACACAGTACTCGCGAAAGTGGGAAACAAAATCGAGGTAGCTTGGGGGTATATGGAGGAGCCCACAGTGAAACACGGTTCACCAATCCTGGAATGAAGAACAGAATCGCCATTGGAAAACTTGGAAGCCAACCAAACGGTTAAACACAACCACCGCGCCCAACAAACGCCATTTCAAAATGGCAACGGAGCTTTAACGTTGAAGCAAACATGCACTAAGTACAATACTCTAAGTTTTCGGCCTGCACAAGGCTCAATAATTGTTCCAGGAATTATTGATAGGACTGACATAAACCTTTCCACAACCAAGGTGTTTGACAAAATGTTTACCCCACTCGGCTCAAGTTTTGCTTCAATTGTTATAAGAAGCTCTAATAGGAACATGAGATTTTGCTATTTTGGTATTGAAGGGGTGAACCTTAAACTTATTACTAGAAATTGGGTGACGCACACCAGATGTTTTAAGAAGGGAATTGAGTGATGCATACAATATGCTTGATGATATGTTTTAAACAAGTTTAGTTGATTTCAGTATTTCAAATCAATAATTGATACTCATTTACTAGTTAATTGTTAGAATTGTTTGCTGATTAGTTCAGTTAGCTAGTAAGTGGGTGGTTAGTTAGAATGATTGAGTGAATTCGCTAATGAGTAATTCACCTATAAATAATGGTGATACCTTCTTATATGTATTATTTTTTAACAAAAAATTTACAAAATATTATATTTGAGTATTTACTTTCTTCTCCTACTCATAATTTCGATAGACATATTGAGAAAAAATATTCCTATGCTTAATAACTTTTAGAAAATATTGAATTGTGTTAATTCAATCAATAATTGACTAAGTCATGGAGTTACGAGTTGAAATTTGCTTAAGGATTTTAATTTTGGGTAAAAGCTAACATTTTGATTGATAAATTTTGAGTGGAGAGAATTTAAAATAATCCAGTTCATGATAAAAAAAAATTGAGAGGTTTTAAGCATGAAAATTCAATGAAAACATTTTATTGTACAAATCGAAGTAGTCATAAAAAAATAAAATGTAATTGTTCTATATATAACATATGATGAATATAAATTTTCGGGGGACGCCCCCAGTTCCGTCCACGGTCCTTCTCAATCAATTGATAATTGTTTTGACCTTTGTTGGACACTTTTAAATAATAATTGTAGAACAAGAAAAAAAAAAGCTAAGAATTGATAAAAATTTAAATAACTCGTTGGGAACGTAAAAAATTTAAACATTTGTCAAACGTATATATTTGTATGAAATGATAATCATAAATTTTATATTTTTAATCAACAATTATTAATGTACTCTTACACTAAATAAAGTCAAATACTTAATTTTTTAACGTAATGTTTGTATAAATTACTTTCTGATATATATAAGAGAAAAGTAAGACAAATTACATTTATTATAGTTACTTGACTCTAAGAAGTTGTTTGTTTTACCAAATCAATTATATATTATCACATAATTTTAAAAAAATTAATTGTTGTATATAGTTAAAATAATTTGACTTATCGGATAGTTGCGCTTCTATGAGAATTTTTTTTGGATGTTGAATTTGGTGTGGTGAGGAAATATATATGTCGTTTTTATTTTATTTTTTAATATGAAAAAAATTCATGTTAGATGTTTTAAGATTCGTATAATTTTTTAAAAAATAAAAAATGAGAAATAAAATGAAGATAAGAGTAATAGTAAGAGTAATATTACTTATTTAAAAATTATTAACTACGTAATAGTAAGAGTAAATACTTTGTTGCTGCAAAATATAGAGGCTCGTCTAGTTATAACTAATGTTACTAAAATATAACACATGAAACAGTTGGATAAATTAGTCCGGTTAGGCATTTAGATTGGTGTAAAGAAACAAGTGTGGATTAGTGATTGCATTTAAACTTTGAAAATTTTGATAAATATTATTGATATGCAGAGGTAGGTAAGAAATTAAGCGGCAGAAGCAGTGAATTCAACGGATGGAGAAATAGTTGATAACATGCCAATAAAGTTTGGTACTTGGTTGGTGCTTTCTTTGACATTCATTATTAAATGTTTTAGTTTCATTAATAGCGGGAAAGCAATGCACTATTCTCACCCCTTTGCCCCCCCTATAAGTACCATCTCTTTCCATTATTCAAACTTACACTTTTTAGTGAAGATGAGTTGCTTTCAAATGTTGATTGTGTTTCTCTTGTCTTTCTTACTCTCCAATTCATGTGCTCTTGTCTACTCCTGCACCCAACACACTCCACAGCTGCCTCCACCACCGCCCCCGCCACCGTCAGCCTTCTACTTTTTTTCTCCACCGCCTCCTAGCCCTCCCAATTATCCCAAAACGCCAAGACCTATGGGCCCATTACTAGTACCCCCACCAAGGTATTAGTAATTACTTTGATCTTTTTCTGTTTTGAGTAGAAATGGAACACATTTTAGAGTTTCTTACCCAACTCAACTAAATGAGTTGGTGCAAAACTAGTTTGGTGTGTACTTTTTGTCTTTCTTCTTTTCTTTTCTTACATTTTGTAGCGCTTGTCGCTTGTTAACGTGATCATTTAATGAGAAAATTCTACGCTAAGCCCAGGCAGTGTTGGTCCTTCACAGGTATGGTGTCACCAATATTGTTCTCAAAATTCTTTAAGTCGTTTTAAAGGCTAATATGCTATGTCTTAATTTTAATGTCTCTGTCCTCAGAGGCAACATCGTTGACTATTAGTAGATAGTCTTAGCCAGCTTTCATTTTAAAAAAATTGATAATAAAACTATGGAAAATGCTAATCGGCAATTAAAGGAAAAAGTTTTTAGGCGAAAACATTGTTAAAACTCATTTATTTTATTTTTAAATAATTTTTAGAGTTACTAATAAAAAATTATATTTTTTTTCTTTAATAATATCCTTAAGACACCAGTTAACGAAACTCTATAAATATTAAGAAATTAATTTACTAAGGTACTCCCTCATTTCTTATCTATTGTTATTTTAGGTTGTTTTACACAAATTAATAAATCATTAATTGTGTAGCTATTTCAACAAATATGGACTTAAACACTTTTATTTAACTTTTTTAAGTCTTATTGATTAGTTAAAATGAGAGGTGCAGGAGAGAAATATATTTATTATATGAGGATTCAATTGAGAAAAATAAACTAATTAACATTAAATTTATAAAACGACGATAACAAATAAAACCTAAAACAATTTTAGATATGAGAGGAGGGGAGTATATAACTTTGGAGGGTCGCATAAGGGTTTTATTATAAGAAGTGTAAGTTCTACATGTTTTATAATTTATACCCCTTGTCTTTTTTATACCTCTTTCATCCTTTACTTTTATTTTACACAAATTAAAAAATAATTAGATGTGTAGTTATTAAGCTAATATAGGCTAAAATACCTTATTTAATTTTATTATTTTAATAATAATAAATAATGTCTCAACCTTCTAAATATTATTTGTTGGTCAAAAGAAATGTAATAGGAGACAGATACATTAGTTACAAAAGACACAATTAGAAAATATAAATTGATTACACTTTTCTTAAAGTGACAATAATTTTAGAAAGGGAATAAGTCATAATTTTGATTTTTTATATTTTTTTATAAGGCATAATTACAATTTCTATGAAACATTTATTATTGTTTTCTTATTTACTCTTGTTAATTACAAGATGTAATAAATTGTTTGATGAGATACCTATCTAAACTAGGCATGATAATTATACTGAGTCCTTACCTAGCGTTTGACAAGTAAAACTCATTTTGATTTGGGATAAATAAAAACTCACCCGACCTCAATCTAAATTTATGGAGTGGGTGTGGGGATGCAACTACCCACCTCGGTCCTGTACCCGAACCCCTATCGATTTATAAATTCAATAATTTTACTTATAGTTATAGTTAAATGAAAACAATAAATTTATATATAATCATGAAATTTATTATTTATAAAAAATTTTAATGTCTATTTTATATATTATTTCAATTAAAATGTCTTATATATAATTTATTTAAAACAATATATTTAAATTATCAAAATAAAAAAATAAAGTATAGTAAGTTATTTATGGGCTTCCCTGAAGTTGACAGAAAACCTACAAAACGATAATGAGTTTAAAAATTTCAAATCTATTTTATTTTAATCTGACTACAAAAGGAAAACAAAAACACCTAATTGTCATACCTAGTCTAAACCAACAAATCAAAAAATGAGGAATATAATACTGTCACCATTATTAATGGAATTAGTTAAGTTTAGGAGTAAACTTATAATCTAATAATCTTAAATATTAAATAATTAATTTTATTGATTTTGATGATTTACGTTTATAAAAATAATCGGAGGAGTATCATAGGGTAGTATATGTCCTTTTTAAGACAAATTTGTTTAGGACCTATAATTTTTAGTGATTTCTTAAATGAATTGGAAAATTAAGAAATATATGTAGTACAGAAGGTAGGATTTAAAAACTTTAACCTTTCTACACACAAAAAGAAAAGTTTCTTTTTATTTCTGTGAGCAGATAACAATCCGTAAAAAATCCTCCACCAATTGATAATTAATGGCATTGCTCCACGAGAGGCCACTGCATTCATTGTTTGCCTATGAACTTTTTTGTCGGCCTGATATGGAGATACTTACAAATTCTTTTGACCAAAAACAGTTATGGATCCAAATGGACCAAATTCATAGCCGGCCTATGAATTAACATGTTAATGGACATCAACTGGGCTACATTCCACTCCATAGGTCACGCCATTGAAATTTTTTAATTGAGATTGTTAATTCGTTTGTATACCAAAAAAAAAGAAATGATGCTGATAATTATGTCTTATTAACGTCCTTTTCGTGACTGGTTATTAAACTGACACTTTGTTTATTAACTTTAATCATAAGAATTGAGGTGATTAAAAATAGTTGTATTTATTGTATTTTTTTAAAAAATAGTTAATTTATTGAAGAAAAATATTATCACTTTACAATAGCCAACGAAGTTAGTTCAAATGTTTCTTAAACTCGGTCATTTAATAAGGTTTTGTCTAAAATGGACCTAGTTATTTTGTAATCATTAATGGGCAAAGCAATTTGGTACATTAATATAATATAAATTAATACCAACAGTCAAGATTTAAACTTATTACCCTTTGTTCATGTGACACTGTCTTCCTGTCAGCAACCACAATATTTTCGTATAACTTCATTTGACATTCATATGTCCCTCTAAAAGTTACGACTATTAGGCTAGTAGCAACAAAAATCAATTTTATGGAGAGAGTTAAGGAAACTGCGCTAAATTCATGTCCTATCAGCTAGAGTATAACAACAAGCAATCATATCATTTATTGTTATTTATTATGTGATTGTCTGGGGTCTAGAGTACGTCTCGTACAATCGGTATCAAAAGTATCTCACTCTCTCTAATTTTACACATCCTAGTGGAAGTCTAGTATTGTAAACACAGGTTCAGTGGAAACACCATGCCTTTCACGTTAAGGTAAAGTTAATGAGTCAATTCTGATCCGAAGTAACTGGGACACATCGAGGGTGTAACTGCAAAAGGAACTTTGATGCTTAAGTTAGTACGAGTATTACGAGAAATAAAAGGATTACAGAGGTAGTTAAGTGCGGTAAATGTTGTAACTATCATGAATAATGAATGAGTTATATTTATAGAACTTCCCTAATTGTAAGTGGTGATTTGGCCCTCGTGTCAATGAACAGTGCACTATAGTTTTTGCAGGAGCAAGTTGCCCACTTACATTTAGGTCTAACCAGGGTCACGTTCACATACCCGTACTTTGGTTCCTTTGCTCTAATTTCATTTTGATATATCCGGTGTTGTTTGCCATTAGAGGTTAGTATACACCAGATCATTATGTTTTTGTTTTTCTTCCTAAGATCACTCTCCATCATATATTTTAGCTTCCTCCTAAAATTATTTAGGTCTACTATTTCTTTCCTAAAATTACTCCCTTCTAATTATATGTAGTTATTGCATTATTGTAATATGTAATCAAAATCAATAAAAGTATGATAATTATATTCTTCCAATAGAATTCTTTGAGAGAAGTGCTTCAGTTTATGAATAAACATTACATGGAACTAAAGGGGCCAATCACTTAGAATTGAAATTGGATCCTCCCCTTTGTCTCCAATAAATAACACTCAAATGGCTTCTTTGGTAGCAGCCATAGCTAATGATTTATTTCCCAAAAAGAACAATGAAAAAGACAACGCTTTGTGTTATGATGCCAACATTCTTTTTGACAATAAACACAACCTCATAGTGATTTTGGTTTTAATTTTTTTATAACGGATAAATGATTAGGACTTTAATTATCAGTGATTTGTTAACATTTTCATGTTCCATTAGAAGTAACAACTGATCATAAACAGAGCAACAATATATGCATATTGATGAGCTACGCTTATTTAACATAATCAATGGGGAAATAAAACAAAGGAAACAGATGAATCATGTAATGGGTATGATCTACGTTGGACAAAAAGTTACAACATATTGAGAGCCAGAACACGTGCAAGTGCTGGAAGCGTCATCGTAAGCGTAACTATACGCAGAGGGACACGCATTCTTGAACATCTTCGAATACTTCGTCGGTTTGCAACTCTCCGGGGTCGAGTGCTCACCCGTGCAGCAAAACTCCGCCGTGTTAAACGCCGTACATGCGCTCTTGCATGCCACAACCGAACCACCCTCCTCCGCTGTTACCTGCAACTCCTTCGGGCAGTTACTGTTCAAGTCCGTAACACACCCTGCGTACTGGCAATCACCGGCTCCTCCGGTTGCCCGTATTGCCATCCCCACGTTGTAACCGTCCACTAGGCTCAGGTCGTAGAAGTCTTTGTCGTTACTTCTGCTTCCGATTGTGAACTCCGCTAGCGTCGCCGGCGGGACGCCTCCTCCGATGCACTTTAGCCCGCCCATGCAGTCTCCGGTGACACATTTTCCATTGCCGGCGCCGTCGAAGTTGCAGCCGGTTCGGCCCCAAATGCGCCCTGACCAGCCCGGCGGGGCGGTGAGTTGAAGAGATGATCCCGGCGGCAGGGAAAATCCGCCGTCGCCGAGAACGGCGACACCGTTGCCGGAAAGTATTCCCGGCCAAACCGTGTGGTTGCAGCGGTTTTCGATGGTAAACAATGTACCAGAAACTACTACATTACCTGCAAAAAAGAAACAGAAAAAAAAGTCATAAATACTAAATTGAATATAATAAAACAATGTTTTAAATATCACGATTCACAACGTTTGCAAACTAATTGCATTTTTTATCCATAATTTTCACATTAACAAAGATTATTTACAACTGTAATTTTAATTAGGTTTTGTGAAACTTATTTTTTAAACTAGGCGTGTTAAACTGTAACCTTAAAATTAGGCTTTGTTAAAATGTTTAAACCAAAAAAATAGTAACCTTCTATTAAATTAAATATAATCAATATTTTAGGAAGTAAGTAAATTACCCTTTTTAGTAATTTAAACTCAACTTTTTAATATGAAACTAGTTCCCCTAATCGTAAAATCTAATCAAATTGTTGAAACTAAAAGCTTTCACCCATAATTCTCGTGCCAAATGGTGGAGGAAGAATCTGGTATTCAAGAGACCATTTAATCTATCATTATTGTATTCTCTTATCGGTAATTTACCATTTTTATACTAAGACTTCTATATAGATAATCTTATATATCCACTAACAAAGAAGAAACTCTTGGAAGTTTCCATATTTTGATAGCCTGGGTTTTTGGTGAACAAAATTTATTAAAATTATATATGGCATAAAAAAGAAGACAAGGAAGAGTTGTATACTTTACCTAGTAAAAACAAGAAAAGGAGGAAGAATGAAGAGGTTTTTGCGTTTGTGATAAGCGCCATAACCATGGAAGTGTGAGTTTGATTTGATATTTTTGAGTTTGGCACAGCGAGATTTGGAAGATGAATTTGAGAGGGTGCATGGGTGTGGTATGGGTTCACAAACTTTATAGTGTTTTCGTTTGGGGTAAAAGAACGTTGTAATTGGGCCTCAATCTTTGTGGGGGCAATTTAAAATCGTGGGTCATCTTGGGATGGGACGTGCAAACGCTGCACCTCCAAAGGCCCCAAATACGTGAACAATAGAATAACAAATTAAATTGAGCCCTGCGGTATTATGGCTTGTGTTATTCTGTCACTGTACATGTTAACTGTATTTAACTATTTCGTAACAAAAAAAAAATAGGTTTTTAAACTTAAAAGGAATAAATCAATGACAAGTAGCTGATTATATTTCAGGCTAAATTAAATTACTGTTACTGTTTAAATCTCATATCTCCCATAAATTTTGAACAAACTCCACTTTAATTTTAATTAGTTACGTTCCTTATCATTTTAAAACATTTTGTTTAGGTTTTCTAAATTAAAATTTGACTAACTTTGTTAACAAAAATTCGATGCGTCATTAATTTTGTTAATGTGTTTATTTTATTGGCTATTTTAGGTTGTTGATGTGACTATTTCTCATTCAAATGTTACTGATGTAACGACTTCACGTGTCTTCGTATGTTATTCTGACATATGTGAAATCGTCATGTTAATATGTTATTTACTTTTTAAACAATAAACATTTGATGTGTGAAAACTTTATGTTATTCTGACATGTGTGATGATATTATATATTTAGCAAATGAAAATATGACCATGTGCAATGTTCATTTGTTATGGTATTGATTTCTTTAACATAATAATTAGTAAAAATTAAATACGAATAAGTTAAGTGAAATATTTTAAAAGGATAAAATTCAATCTCGTAACTCATTAAAAAAGAAGTTATGTGTCTAATTTAAAATTTAATACAACAAATAACAAACTCATCGTTCAATATTCATATGTATGACCCAAAAATAAGATAAGCATTCGGCTAAGGGTGGGACGCACAAGCCAGTAAACCACTTACACGTATGTACTTAATTCATTTATAAAGGTACAAAATTGTCGAAATTGGGTATTTGTTTGCATCAACACATACCCCTTTCTAAATCTCAATTTTTTTTAACATATCGGGTTGGATAGAATTTAAGGAAAAAAAATAATTGAATTGAATCGAATTTGTGTAATATTTATAAAAAAATTATAAAATCAAATATAAAACATATAATTTCAGTTCAATAAAATCAAGAATAATAACTTTAAAAATAGAACCATCATTATAAAAAAGATTAACATAATAAAAAATTATAAATCACTACATAGGATTTTTAAGTAGTAATATGTTGAAGATTGTAGTTCAGTTAAGCTCGGTTTGATTTTCAGAGGTAGATTTAAAATCTCATCCGATCTGAACTACACACATAATGCAGTTCTTTTACAGTTTCGGTTTAGTTAGTTTTTTTTTATTTTTGATCAGTTAAACGATTTTGTCCAATCTAAATTAGATGATGCATTATCCTTAATTACAAACTAAAATCTTGAAACCATGAGGGATCGCAGGAAGCAAGGTTTGCTTGGTGACATGTTTGGGAAAGGAAAAAAACTCAAGAATGAGAAGAAATGTTATTAGGTTTCGTCATTTGAGAATAAATGAGTGGGGCATAGTTTTTTCAAGTGCAATTACTTTTAGGTTAGGTTAAAGTGTAAAAAAATATTTAAATAAAAAATAATATAAATTTAGGTATGAAGTAATCATGTACTTAGATTTACACCTTTAGAATCTAAAATTTGATCCTATTAAAATCAATTTTAATTTTTTAGTTGGACTTCCAAATCTCAAAGCCAACAACCAAGACTTACAAGGTTCTTAAGTAAGTTCATAATTCACTGTGCCACTCAAAACAAGAGTACATAAAACCATTTAGTGTACGTTTGGTAACCAGTCAAGGAAATAGAGTTGTGAAAGTGAAAAAGAAAAGTATAGTTAATATTGATCATTCATGTTGTTTGAGACATTTAAAACGCAGTTAGACTAGAGGATATTTTCCCCTTTAGCCAACCTTCATTTGGCCAAAACCAACAGGATGCAAACATGCAATTAGTCTACTTCTAAAGAGGTCTATACATAAACCTTTATCCCCTCCAACACTCGTGAGACACTTGAGATTTTGTTTCTAAAAATTTTGTACAGAAAACATTAAAAACATTTTTTTCTTGTTTCTTGTTTTCAATTTTTCATTATAATTTTTTTAAAATAGGAATATAATAAATTTTATAATAAAAACAGAAAAAAATGAAATGAAAACATAAAACATTTTCACAATCCAAACCGAGTCTTATTATTTCTCTCATTTCATAATGCCTACAAATAGCAAACTAAACAACCTCCTACACCAAAGTCTCTTTTTTCAACAATGTCAGTTATTTTAAACCTAATTTTACTTTTATTTTATCTTACATAAAAACGTGGAGGTAACCTTAAGTAATTAAGCTACCCAAAGTGCCTGCCCCTAAACCAACTCAAGTGAATACATAATTTTTAAGTTTACGCAATAAGATGAATTATTCTGGATTATCATTATTTACTGTGGTTAAATTTATGCTATACATTGATTGTTGGGATAAATAAACAAGATAAAATAAAAATTGGATAACTTCTTATCATATCTGGTGCTTATATACATCAAGATAGAATATAAAGATAATGATAATCGCGCGTAATGTTTTTTGCTATTGATTTAGCCCATTATGATTTTTTGTGAAGTTTTTGCTTTTTTTTTTATTGAATTCTTTAACATGCTAACCTATTCATCTTCTTATTCTTTTTTTTGCTTTCATGACTACCAACCTCCTCTCTCCTACTCCTTACATGGATGCTAACTTGTCACTTCTACTTCTTGACATCTCTTTATTTGATCTAACAACATTCTTATCCTATAAAGATTTTGAAGGTTTTTAAGTTGAAAACTTGATAGTATTTTGAAATTTAGTAGTTGTGAATGTTAGATTGGTAGTCGATGTGAGTGATGTTTCGGTAGCTAGGATGAGAAAGAAGAGAGGTTTACACTAACAACCATTGAAAAGAAGAAAATGGTGATGACAAGATGATATTAAAAAGTTAACAAAAAAAGAAAACTTCTTTTAAAAAATAAAACATAAAGGTTAAATTATTTAAAAAATATAAGAATAAAATTATAATTTTGAATTATTAAGTCATGCACATACTTCCAAATTTTAAGTAATATTTGATATAATATTAGTATAGCATAATAATATTGTACTCACATAATTATTTTGTTAGTATCATGTATTAAATTGTCAGTGATCCAGGCCTAATACTGGTACCAGTACCTAAAAACCCATGTCGATGATCATCGTGACTCCCTAGGTTTCTAGCTCCACATGACCCTAGTATCACATAATGAGCCGTTATTAGAAAAGATCGAGGGACTTGCAAGGGAAAAACCAGACCATACCTGTGAGGGTGTTAAGAATGTTAGTACATGTGTCTACTTTCTTTATACTTTACGGAAAGAAATTGATAGGGTTCATGTAAGTTGTAATCACCATCCTACTCTATAAATATCACTCATTTACTACATAATGAGGTACATTCACAACTCATTACTTAAGCTCTGATATTAATTGTACGGTACTGACTTGAGTGTTAGAGTGTCTTTGCTGGTGACACCGTATTTCGGCCTACAACACGAGATATTAGTGGTTGTCGGACAAAATCACAACAAGACCTCAAGACCCCCACTAGACTTAAGGAGATAATATCAGATCCATACTATACCGATATAAGAGATAAGAGCTGACATACTCAGTACCTATACCAGAAGTCTATCCCCAATACCAAACCAAACAATTAGTATATATCTAAATTACCTATACTGACTTTTTATTGTTTGTTACTTAGAGGTTATAATAAAAGGTTATCCTTATAACTAATAAATGTTGCGTAAATAAACGACAGATTTTTTTTGTAGTGAGTAAATCCATAAACAATACTTTTTCACTTTTTCATATGTCTTTTTTATTGTTTAATAACTATTTTGGTCTCTTATGTTTCACTGTTGTGTCTAATTAGTTTTTTAAGTTTTTTTTATCCAATTCACTGTATGTTTCAAACATGTTGCACTTAGGTATTCTTTGTTGCATTTTGCCAAACTCTATAAGGTCATCTATGGTGACTGTTTTCATTTAGATCCCTTTAGTTTTTAAAAATTTCTAAATAAGTATTTATGACAAGTGTCTGTTTTACTATTCTCCCTCCCCTTTGCTCTACCTATGGTTAATGAACTCATACCCCTATTATTCGGTGACCCCTACAAAAGAACCATTTTTTCTCCCAATGTGTGCTTTGACGCAACACTGTTGATCCGGTCTGGATACTGGCCCTTTGGTTAAGACGTCATCTTGGCTGTCCCAAAAGGCCAACCGGTATCACAGATCAATGTCTGTATTGCAAAGACATGATATAAGAGCCTCTCCTACACCAGTCATCTGAAATTGCGTCTGAGACATCAGATACTTCATCCGCTCTCATTCCTCCATCACATATAACTGTTTGCCTCAGTATCATGATAAGATAAGTGGAGTCATTACTTATCAAGATAGATACTCTGCACAACGGAATATGTCTATATCATTCACTGAAAGGAGTAAGTACGATTACATGCGTGATATACGAAAAAGGTGGATTATCCCCATCCCTATGTATCAGAATCGTACACTGATCATTGACCTACCCACTGTCACACTCTGAACACTGAACTACTCTGATTGATACTTTGCACACGACATCAGAACTCATGGGCCCACTTACGCCCAACGATTCATTTTCCATGCTCAACTATAAATAGCATATTCCCCAACACATGCAAGGTTACGTTGTTCTTACTCTCACCCTACTATTACATTGCTTAAGTGTTCATTGAGTTCTCATACACTCTGCTAACTTGAGCGTCGGAGAATCTTCACAGGTGACACCACCTTTCACCCCCTAACAACGTGAAACTCTGGTGTGAAGGACTCCAGGACCACAAGACAGGCTTCTCCCACTGAGAGGTCGGATTATAATACCAGATACCCACTGTATCGGTGTATAAACACTCAAAACATATACTTTTGTGGCATGTCCCCACACTGGATCGTAGACCTCGGTTCAGACCAGTTCATTGGCACGCTCGGTGGGACTCGATAGAGTTATTCCCACATTTCACAGAAGTTCAGTAGCTCACTATGGAAGGAGATGGACGCGATTTTATGGACGGTCACGTGGAGGATGTGACCCATCAACAAGCTGGTAGGAGACTCATTTTTGAGTCTCCTGTAACCCACACGAGGAGAATGGTACCCATTACAACCCCTGACCCTCGAGATGAAGTTATAAGGCAACTCAGAGAGGAGTTGATAGAGTTGAGAAGGGAGAAAGGGGGAACTGGGGACAGAGTGATGTCTCAGGCTGAGGATACTCACCATGCATCTGTGAGAGAAAAGTCCACTACTCTCCAGTATTCGAAGATTCCCACCTATGAGAAGAGGGAATAAACTCAAAATTCTGGAGACAAAGTCAATGCAAGGATGAAAGAGCAGACAGTGGTGACCTCTGGGGCATACAGACTCAACGTTCCTTTCTCAAGGAGGCTCATGAGTGTACTTATCCCCAAGCACCTGCAAACAACCCAGCCACTTTCGATCGGAAAGTATAATGGGGAGACGGATCCCAATAAGCATCTTAATGCTTATGTGTATGAGGCTATGTATTTGGGAGCTGATGAAGATGTAATGTGTAGAATATTCCCAAGAACCTTAACGGAGGAAGCTCTTAGTTGGTTCAAGAGTTTACCATCAGGTTCGATAGATTCCTGGGAGGAAATGGCAGCTGCGTTCGAGAGCCATTTTGTTATTTCTAGAGATGTTCCCAGGACTTCTCATACCTTGGCCCAGATCAGGCAAGGAGAAAACGAAACTCTTAAGGAGATTTTGAGGAGATTTTATAAGGAGGCTGCTTTAGTGCCTAACCTCACGGAGGCTATTCAACTTCATATTGTCATTGAAGCTTTACAGCCTGGATCAGCTTTTGCCTTGTCTTTGGCAAAGAGTCCTCCGACAACGTTTGAGAAGTTCCAGAGGAAAGCTTTGAAGTATGTGGGTATAAAGATGCACCTGGAAGCCACAACAGCTAGACTGAAGCTGATAACACCCTCACAGCAACCGCGGAGAGACAAAGAAAGGGTAAGGCTAGAGAAGCATGCCCAGAGAGAAGATTTCATGAGCACTCGACCTCAACAGCGGGATAGGCGCATAGCTTCTTTTAGTAACTACGCCCCGCTGAACTCCAGGAATTTTCAAATCTTGAGGGAAGTTGGTTGGCCCACACTCAGTGTTTATGGGATAAGGAAGCCTCCGCCAATGAAAAGACCTGGTAATTCCCGAAAATATTATGCTTTCCACGAGCAGGTTGGCCATACCACCGATGAATGTATGGCGTTGAAGAATGCAGTGGAGACTCTCACCAGAGAGGGAAAGCTGAAATAGTATTTATTCAAGGAGAAATCCTTAGATGACCAGACAGGATGGAGAAGAGAGGGAGGGACCATGATGACGAGGGCGACAATAGTCGTAATCCGGTCAGGAGATTCACAGCTGCTGAGAAACAGAAGGGAGTAGTGATCAGTGAAGGAGCTCAGCAGGACGACATGCCTCAACAGCAAAGGCAAGGCCGGCGTGAGGTGATTGATATGATTGCTGGAGGATTTGCTGGAGGGGGAGCGTCAATCACACCTCGTAAGAATCACCACCGAATGATCCTATTTGTGCAGGGGAAGCCCAGGGATAACTGCCCTTTCAAGGATGGCATGACAGCGCCAGTGGTGTTGTTTACAGATGACGATTTTGGCCCAACAATTCTAGGAGGTGATGATGCAGTAGTTGTCATTGCTGTCATAGCCAACAAAGACGTCAAGAGGATCCTTGTCGATCAGGGAAGTTCTTGTGATGTTATTTTTTATAATTGCTTCAAAAGAATGAGCTTTAATGATGCAGATTTGCAACCATATACACAAGAGCTCACAGCTTTCAACGGTGCGAAACAGCCCACCAAGGGGTATCTCGATACGCTTATTTCTTTTGAGGGCGAACCTAGAGCAAGAACGGTGAAGTCCAGGATCCTGGTGATCAATGTGGAATCTCCTTACAACGAGATTATAGGTCGTCCTACTCTGAACGCAATGGAAGCCATCATGTCTACCCCGTACCTCCTTATCAAATTCATTGACAAGGACAACGGTGTGTCATCCTGTCGAGGTATTGTTATAACCTGAGCCTGAATATGGTGAAGCTGGAGATGTTTAACAAGAAGAAGAAGTTGAATGACAGAGGAACAACGGCTGGGTCTGTCAATTTGATCGATCTTGATCCTAGAGCGGAGTTGAATATCAAACCCCTTAATCCCTCAAAGCCCACGCCGGACGGAGGTTCCAGGGACGTCGTCTTAGGGGATTCCCCAGAGAAGGTCACACACATTAATGATAAGCTGGAGTCTGTTATGGAGCAGTGCCTGTTATCACTCCTCTAGGAATTCAAAGACCTTTTTGCATGGACTGCTGCAGACATGCCAGGGATGAACCCTGATTTTTACTGCCACAAATTATCTGTCTATCTAGAGACAAGGCCAGTTGCCTAGAAGAAGAGAAGATTGGGACCGGAAAATTACTATGTAGACCTCAACCGTTGTTGCCCAAAGGACCCATATCCACTCCCAAATATTGATCGTATGGTGGACGATTCGTCTGGTTACCAGTACCTCAGTTTCATGGATGCTTATTCGGGGTACAACCAGATTCCGATGTGGGAGGAGGACCAAGAAAAATAGCTTTTGTCAATAACCACAGTGTCCTCTGCTACACCGTCATGCCCTTCAGTTTGAAGAACACTGGGGCCACTTACCAGCGTATGATTAACAAGGTGTTCAAAGGCATGCACACCAAACTAGTGGAGGTGTACATTGATGATATCATTGCCAAGACTCCAGCTGGAGGTGATCATGTTGAGGACCTGCGTCAGGTATTTGCACGCTTTAGACAATATAACATGAGGCTGAACCCATTGAAATGTACTTTTACTGTCCCCGCTGGGAAGTTTTTAGGTTTCATGTTGACACAACGTGGCATTGAAGTTAATCCAGGGAAATGTCGAGCGATATTGGACATGCAGAGTCTGAAGAACTTGAGGGAGGTACAATCTTTAAACGGGAAAGTGGCAGCTTTGGCTCGATTCATCCCAAGATGGCACAGAGATCACTTCCTCTATATAAGGTGCTAAAAAAGTCTAAGAAGTTTGAGTGGAGACAGGAGCAAGAGCAAGCATTCCAGCAACTCAAGGAAGTGTTGTCAAGTCCTCTGATCTTGGTAAAACCAGACCCTGGTGAATCCCTCATTTTGTACTTGGCGATTTCAGATGAAGCCTTGGGCGTAGCATTGGCCAAGGAAACCCCAGAGGGGCAGAGGCCAGTGTATTTCACCAACAAGACATTGTAGGGAGCAGAGAGTAGATACTAGAAGATAAAGAAGACTGCTCTCGTAGTTATCTGGGCTTCGCGACAATTGAGGCCGTATTTCCATGCACATCCAATTCTGGTAAGAATGGATTCATTACTCCGTTCCGTGCTTAGCAAGCCAGACCTCGCTGGGAGGATGGTCAAATGGTCTATCGAGCTTTTTGAGTTCAAAATTTCTTATGAACCACGAGGAGCCATTAAAGCCCAAGTCCTGGCTGATTTTGTGGTAGAAATGACAGGGGCAGATATGGCCACACCTCGCGCTCATTGGACCATTTATGTAGATGGGTCATCGAATAGTAAAGGTTGTAGAGCTAGCGTTGTTATGAAGAGTGATGACGATGTGCACCCGGAGATCTCTCTTCGATTTAATTTTAAAACTTCCAACAACTAAGCTGAATATGAAGCATGTCTAGCCAGACTCTGAGCGGCAATTGATATCGGCATAACAGAGGTGACATTGTGTAGCAATTCACAGCTAGTGATACACAGATTCAAGGTTCGTGAGCCTCAGCTTTAGCTATATTTGAATTATGTGAATGAGTTGAAAGGAAGATTCGATGCGTGGGAGTTTAAGCATGTACCAAGAGAAGAAAATACTAGAGCGGATATTTTATCGAGGCTTACAAGTACAAAACAGCCTGGCAGTACGACAACGGTGGTCCAGAGTACGTTGACATCTCCCAGCATTCCTTTGTTCCCTTCTCTGAATGCCATAATTGTTAATGCTTCCTACGAGAATTCATGGGTTACCCTGTATATCCGTTACCTAGTTGATGGACAGCAGCCCACCGATGAGAAGGAGGGGAGAAGAGTAAAAATGGAATTTCCATATTTCACCATGGTTGATGGTGTTTTCTATAGAAGAGGATTCTCAGTGGCATATCTTCTTTGTTAAAAGAGAACGAGATACAAAGAGTAATGGAAGAGGTAAACGAGGGGCAATATGGGCACCACGCCGGAGGAAGAAGATTAATAAGAAAAATCCTCAGGGCTGGATATTGGTGGCCCACGATGAAGCAGGATTCCATCGATTTTGTTAAGAGGTGTGATGCTTGCTAGAAATTTTCTAATCTTCATCACACACCGGCCCAAGAACTTTATTTGTCCATGGTACCATGGCCTTTCTACCAATGGGGCCTCGATATCTTGGGTCCATTCCCAACCGCACCTGGAGGCATTAAATACCTCATCGTGGAAGTTGATTATTTCACCAAATGGATCGAAGTGGAGCCAGTAGTACATATCACATCAGCACGAACACGACTCTTTGTATACGAGAATATCATAGCACGGTTTGGCGTCCCGTGGTGGATCGTAACTGACAATGACACCAGTTCACAGATAGGAAGTTCAGAGTTGCTTGAAGGGCTAGGGATAGTCCAAATCTTTTCATTTGTTGAACACCCTCAGAAGAATAGACAAGTTAAGGTAGCCAATAGAGAGGTGCTAAAAAGATTGAAGAAGCGCCTTGGTGAAGCAAAGGGGGGATGGACTGATAAGCTATGTCATGATTTATGGGCATATCATACTACACCCTATTCTTCTACCAATGAGTCTCCATATCATCTTACTTACGGGGTTGAAGCGATGATTCCTGTGGAGCTCCAGACAAGATCGGCGAGAGTGGAATACTTTTCTACAGAGAATAATAGTGCCAATTTGGCATCAGAGCTAGATGTTCTCCATGAGTTAAGAGAAGAGGCTTTTGTCAGGGACCAGGTGATAAAAGCAAAGGCCGCCCTCCGGTACAACAAACGTGTGCAATACAGAGCTTTCAACGCTGGGGATCTAGTTTTGAGGAAGGCTAGTGTGGGAAATAAGTTCGCCCATCAAGGAAAATTGGCGCCAATATGGGAAGGCCCTTACAGAGTATCCGAGGTGACTGGAAAAGGATCATACCGGCTAGAAGAGCTCGATGGAACACCGATCCATAATAAATGAAACACTCAGAATTTACGTATTTATTACAGCTAGTTGGTAAGACGGTATGTACTCTTTTCCGTCACTTGAGTTTTGTCCGATTGGGTTTTCTCAAGAAGGTTTTAATGAGGCATGACCCCAGCTACGCTTTCTTTGTAATTCACATTCAATTCAATAAATATCTAATTCATGAATACATTAATTTCACCTTTTTCTCTCCTGTATTGCAATTTATAGCGTTGACCGGTCTACGAGGTAAAGCTCAGGATGGATGATCCCAATCACCTATTCTGTGATTGGCGATGTAACTCCTCGAGTCAAGAAATGGGTTGTAGGATCAAACCTTTTCCAAGGTTGTACCAAACCCCATCTGAAGACTTAGATTGTAGGACTAAACCGAACTCCGAGTACGGTTAGTAGGATTAGACCGAACACCATTGAAGACTTGAGTTGTAGGATTAAACCGAACCTCAAGAATTGAGTTGTAGGATCAAACCTTTTTTAAGGTTGTATCGAACCCCACATGAAGGCTTGGATTGTAGGATTAAACCAAACTCCAAGTACAACTAGTAGGTTTGGCCGAACATTAGTGAAGAATCAATCATCATCCTTATGATTGAAGTAGTTTCCCTAGGACGAATGATCTCAACCACCTATTCTGTGAGTTGACGATGTAACTCCTGGCGCGGACAATTCCCATCATCATCTTTAAGATGGAGGACTTAATCATCATCCTTATGGTCGGAGTATTTTTCTTACAGATTTATAAGCACGGAATGCTATTCTTAGTATCTGTTAGTGATTATTACCCGTTCTACGGTATTACATTATTGAGATCAGTTGGAATTTCTCACCCTCAAAGGAGTTAAAGGTAGCACCTCATGATAGATACTTATCCCCTAAGATACTCATACTTGGGGACAATACATGTATGAATGATTATACGTTCTATAACTTGTCTATTCCAAGTTTTATTCAATTATGTTCTCCAGGGTGCATATTATTTTTCAACATCAAGATAATTATATAGAACGGTCACACGAACAGTACAAAGATAAAAGCGTAGCATATATGTTTAAGTTATATTATCACAATATGTTCTTTGTAAAGGGTAAAGGAAAATTCAAGGAAAGCCGCATTCATTCGATGGAAATTCTATATGAGTTGGCGTAAAACTAGAGCTGATCCCAGAACACAGCAATAAAAGCAGAAAATAAATACAAGACTACGAGGAAGGCTTCGGATTTTTTGTTGTGGACACCTTTTTACCTCTGTCGTCCTCTTGGGTAGTCTGAGTCTTCTCCGCTCCAGTGTCTTCCTCTTGACCTTGCTCTTTTTGATGATCCCCTTGATCCGGAGTGGATCCAGAGGGACCCATGCTTTGACCTTCTGGGAGAGGGGGCATTTCGTATAGAGTTAGAGGGGGTTCCTTGTACTTGCCATCCACCACGGCAACTACTTTCCCTTCGTGAAATTCATAGAAGGGATCCATACCGTATAAATCAAATTTCACGCCGGGGTTGCGATAGAAAACTTGGAGGACAGCAAGGCCAAAAGAATCATACGCCACAGCGGTACATGCCTCTGCAGCCTTGTTCGCCCTATTTCTGGCTTTAACCAAGTCCTTTTTCAGCTTGGCATTTTCCTTCTCTAAGGAATCATTTGCAGCACTCCCCACCTTTAACTCTTCAAGCTGGTTGAGCAACTCCCTCTCCCTAGCAGCAAAATCCTCCTGGCTCTTGAGTTTACCAGCCTCTGAAGTTGTCAGATCGTCAAAAAGCTTGGAGCTCTTTTGTTTCTCTGCCTTGAGATCCTCCTGAAGTTCAGAAATCTTCCTTTCAAGAGATTTAACTGATTTTCTCAGAGAAACTATTTCCGTTGTTTGCTCCAATTCCAGCTTCTGAGCTTTCTTCAGTTTCTCCTCCGCTGTCTTCAGATGAGTCCTGTCCTTCGCAGCCGAAAGATTCAGATGCTCAAGCTTACCAGCTAATTCATCTGCTTCTTTAACGATATCAACAGTACGGCTGAGGGAGTTCAGGAGACCGGTTAACTTAGCCAACTGCCACTTGCCAGTTGCAATGGCTTCTTTCATTTCTTCCACTTCTAAAGTAGGGCGGACTTTGTAGAGCGGAGGAGGAAGTACGGCAGGAGAAGGCCCTTCGTACACCAAGAAGGGAGAAAGGAAGGAGTAGTTAGGTGGATCCATTCTCACCCGAGGGAATGACGGAGGAGCGGAGTGGTCAGAAGGTTGAAGGGTCGCTCCAGAAGATGCTGTGTCCTTCCCCGTGCCGGTATCATGAACAATTTTTTACCTTTTCTCTAGCACGGCGGTGTAGGTCTTCTCCTTTTTGGAGGCTTTAATAAGCCTAACTCTCTTTTTCTTCTTCTTCTCCCCTTGCGGTTCCTCTTGGGAGGCCTCCTCTTCGCCAACCTGAGAATCCAAGAGAGGGATATCGTCACCCACCTTGGAAGTCAAGGGGATGATCTCAGCTCTCGCCTTGACGGCATTCCTCTTAGGCTGAACATTGTTTTCCTTATTCTCAGAGGAGGAGCCATCTTCAACCAGCAAAGACTTTAAGGCAAGCATCTCTGAGCTATTCCTTTCTATCTAGTCTACAAAAGTAAAAAGAGAAGCATAAGTTACAATAACACATCGGATTATCACATACATGTATGAAGAGTTAAGCTAATTACTCAAATAAATATTTCTGCTAGAAGCGGACTCCAGGAGACGCTTGCAAGAGATTTCCTTATGAACAGAGGCAAACGCCCTCAGAGCGCCCAAGACTTCAATCGAGTGAGAGGAAAGTTCACTCTCGTTTGTGAAATAAGCACGGCTGGCGAGCAAGAAGTGCTCATGAGTCCAGCTTAAGGGGAATTTGGTGATTCTGTCCTTACTCATCTAGAAGACCGGCTCGTCCAGCTTTACACGAATCCTCGTGTAGTACTGTTTGAAAGAGCGCCCGTCAATCTTTGCCGATTCAGTGAAAGATTTGAAGTTGATGACTCTCGAATCGCAGTGGAGAGTTATGAAGCCCAAACCACCTTTCTTGTTAGTACAGCGGACCACCTGGCAATAGTAGAATAGCATCGCCATGATGGGTTTAAAATTGAAGTACGCACCTAGGACCTCCAGAGCGCAGACAAGACTCCATCTGTTGGGATGCAACTGAGAGGGAGCGCATTCCAGGAATCTCAGTACTTCCATTTGGAAATCAATCATTGGGAAGCACACTCCGAGGTATTGAAAAATGAAGTCGTACATATAAACGGAGCGCTTGTCTGGCACGGTGTGGCAGATTCGTTCCATAGGCCGGGGTGATAGAACCAAGAACTTCCCACGATTTTCTTCTCCAGCAAAAACTCTAAAGCATGGGGACGCCAGTCTACCATCTTCGTGAGCGTGTCGAAAGGGGATTTCTTTGAACTCTTCCTCTACCCAGCAATAGGGGTTAGTTCGATTGATAGATTCCCAGTCCAACCAGTGTGCCACAACATTGACACACCCCTCTTGAGTGCGTACGATTGGAACTTTACCACATCCCTCAATTTCCATCTCGTCAGTTGCGTGACCAAAAATGTCTGTACTGTGGTAAAAAGCAACGTCATCAGTAAGGAACCATTCCAAACCCGACGAGCTTCCTGGGGAACCGATGGCCTCAGAACTAGAGGAGGGTTCATAGTCAAGCCTAACCACTGGCTGCCTCATGAAAGAGGCTCCACCTCTCCCTGAACCACGAGACCCAACTCTAGAAAGACCCACAAAAATCCTTCCACCTCGATAACCGAAGGGCCTGTAAGGGATATTTCACCTCCTATTTGAAGGACCAGCGCGGTTCTGCCTAGGGCGCATGGTTAAAAGTTTAATAGAAATAAAGATGAAGAAGTTAAAAAGAGGGAAAAAAGGTTACCTAAAAGGAAGTTAGGGTTGGAAGAAAGGAAGAACTTCACAAAATACCAGCAACAATCTCTTCGAGAAATTTCTGCAGAGTTTCACTAAGGTTGAAGGCGAATATGATTTTTTGAAATCGTTAAGTTGTCCTTTTATAGGTAACGAGGAGGCTCAACCGTCGGACACAAGATGCATCGTTTGAAGTAAAATGCAGCGTTTTCGGGTCAAACGACGTTGTCGTTTCAAACCTTAAAGGCGCGAAACAGCAACGATTCGTGAAAGGTTTTGATGAAATGGGCCGAAAAATTCAAATTTCGGGCCCAAAACAGTCATAGCGACGGTTACCCATTTGGAGCAATGATGACTCACGTGTTAAAAAGCATTTATTGTCCAAATCATTCAGAAGCATTAAATGCGTCCCAGCAGCCACTCGAATACCAAGAGTTACAAGTTCCGAAAACTCTTGGGATCCCCCTTTATTACAAATATTTGTCCAAATCCGTTGTGAGAGCATTTTAGGCGCGGTTCCTTCGCCCATAGAACGGTGAGACGGGAAGAATATCGGTACGAAGCTTATAGACTTTTTTGCGAGGTTACTTGCGCACCACGCCGGCATCCAGACTTCTTGCAGACAATATAGCTTATATGAGCAACTTAACAGTCCCTCACACAGCTAGGGAACAAATGATCCGGTCTAAATACTGGCCCTTAGGTTAAGACGTCATCTTGGCTGTCCCAGAAAGTCAACCGGTATCACAGGTCAATGTCCGTATTACAAAGACATGATATAAGAACCTCTCCTACACCGGTCATCTGAAATTGCGTCCGAGACATCAGATACTTCATCCGCTCTCATTCCTCCATCACATATAACTGTTTGCCTCAGTATCATGATAAGATAAGTGGAGTCATTACTTATCAAGATAGATACTCTGCACAACAGAATATGTCTATATCATTCACTGAAAGGAGTAAGTACAATTACAGGCGTGATATACAGAAAAGGTGGATTATCCTCATCCCTGTGTATCAGAATCGTACACTGATCATTGACCTACCCACTGTCACACTCTAAACAGTGAACTACTCTGATTGATACTTTGCACACGGCATCAAAACTCATGGGCCCACTTGCGCCCAACGATTCATTTTCCATGCTCAACTATAAATAGCATATTCCCCAACACATGCAAGGTTACGTTGTTCTTACTCTCACCCTACTATTACATTGCTTAAGTGTTCATTGAGTTCTCATACACTCTGCTAACTTGAGCGTTGGAGAATCTTCACAGGTGACATCACCTTTCGCCCCCTAACAACGTAAAACTCTAGTGTGAAGGATCTCTAGGACCACATGACCGGCTTCTCCCACTGAGAGGTTGGATTATAATACCGGATACCCACTGTACCGATGTATAAACACTCAAAACATATACTTTTGTGGCTGGTCCCCACACCGGATCGTAGACCCCAGTTCAGACCAGTTTAACTGTCATATTGTACTCAAAGTTAATGACCACCATCTTCTCTCTCCCTTTTATTTCGACGCCACCCTTTATTCCCTATGTGAGCTCTAGTGCCACCCTCTGTCATTCTCCCTGGTATGTCTCTTTACTTACTCTACTCATTCTCCCTGGTATGTCTCTTTACTTACTTTACTCATTCTCCCTTCTCTCCCATTCACTGCCTACCATTTTTGTGAGAAAATATGAACACCAAACCTTCTTCTAATTGAAAGTATCATATGTATATGTATGTATGTGTTAGCTAGTGGAGCAAAAAAATACCACCAAGATTTCAGAGCTTTGAAGATGAACTTTCCTATTGTTCATGTTTGAATATAGAGTTTTTTTGTCTTCTTTCACCTTTTAATTTGAATGGTAATATGTGTTCAATCAAATGATATAAGTATCTTTAATTTGAATGATTAATATGTGTTTAGTATAAATGTTTTTACTTTGAATGATTAATATGTTTTTCTTTTCTTTTCTATTGTTCATTGGTGTTATCCATGAAGATAAATATCAAGGTGTATACTATAGGTGTAATGTAAGTTTCACTATTTGTATTTGTCATTTATGTCCCACATACAATTCAACATTCATGTTTCAAAAAGAAAAGTTGGAGTTACTATGACACAATCTCTTTTAACAAATCTAAGTAATTAAGGGAGTCAAAAACATGTTGATATCTTAGAAGACTTGTTTAAAATTTCTTAAAAATTAAGGAAACCTAACTAAAACACGTTAATACACAAGACCTAACTGAGTTTGATAAAGTATAACGAATAAGACCTAAGTGAAATTGGTTTAAAACATAAGGACCAAATTAAAAAAAAATTAAGATGATTAACTTAAACCAACATAAAACATAGGACTGAAATAGATATATTCCTCTTTCAATTTTTTTTTCTTTACAAATAGTTTTCACGTGTCTATTTGCAATGACATGAATTCTTTTATAAAATTTGAAAATGATAAATAAGAAACAACGAAGAGTGAGTGTATGTTGTTTTGAATGAGTCATGAGAAGCACCTCCTTCTGGATGGCTGATGTTTGTAATGACGTGTCAAGTTTTCCCATAAGAATCTCAACCGAAATAAATTAATATTGTAATTAATATATATCTATTTACTATCTGGGGGGTGTATATAAAGAGAGTTATTCTGGTGAAAAGAGAAAATCCGAGTTACATGATTTTACAGCTATATATTGTTAATTAAGAATATAAATTAATTGAGGCCATATAATTAATTAATTTGGAAAAATCATATAACTTTTTAAAAATATCACAATTTAAATGTATTTATTTATGTTAATGAATTCATGATCGATTTACTTTTCTGACTCTAGAAAAAAACAGGTTCTCTCACTTGAAAATCAAAATCTTGCCATGCAAACTTAAAATAATCTGTATTAAAATATAGATGTTGACCATTTCTTTAAAAAGGGGGTTATCTCTAGCAGCCTTTTATTTAGTTTTATCATCTGACGGACAATTTCTTGAACCACAACCACAAGATTTAACAAAAGTCACATAAAATATTTTAAATGAAGCTAATTTCTAAATATAGCTATAATGATATAAGATTTTTAATTTTTCATACCTAATACCTAGCCAGCTTTTCCATAAGTCCATACTTTCTTCCAGCAAGAAATCATCACATACTCAAAAGGACAATATTGATGTTTTCATACTATTCTTTGTAATTTATTATTTAATTCAAGGTAATGATTGATTTTATTCCTAGGAAGTTGGTATGGAATTTATTGTTATATGTTTTCTATAGAAAGTTTTCCCTTGTGTTGTGTATCACTTGTTTGCCGTGTAACAATATATACTATTTAAATTTAGTTGTTTTTTTTTTATGTTATAATTTAGTTGTTCTTTTAAACCACACTTATGACTAAACAACCATCAACTCGGTACCAAAAAAGAAAGACAACTATCTTTACACTAAAGTTTAAACCTCGTTTAATTAGTGATTATTTGATTTTCATTTCTATTTTCAGTTTTTATTTATTATTTTAATTTTAATATTACAAAATTAATATTTTATTTTATATAAGAAATAGTATTTTTTTTCATTTCATATTACTTTTTTTCCTTATGTAAATTTTAAAAAACAGACAATTTATATAATGTCCTCTTTCTATAAGTAATGGGTAATAATATATTTGTAAGAACATAATTCATCCTTTTAAAACCTTACATGAGAGCCACCTTTCTAATTTTCTAAACTTTAATGTAAAGAAATTCTCAAATAATGAAAAATCTATACATATGTTGAACCATGTTTTAGACGGGCCATTCCAAAAAAGTATCATTTCCAATGGTACAATGAGAACAGACAACACTTAAATTAAGATTGCAGCAGCTAGGAATCTAGGATCTTCATCTTTTCCAAGCAAAATAATTAATAATAATAAAAGTAGTACAATGCAACATTGGTTTTGGAATTGATTTTCTTAACTGCACAATTTCAATTTGAAAGTTGTCAATGAAAGCTTTACAAGCTCTGAGTCATTACATTTGACAAGGAAGATGGACAGAAAAAGAAAAGGCGTCTTAATAAAAAGCTAATCCTCATCTAATAATTCTGTGTTATCTACGTCTTCAACTTGGCATCATTTGGTGTTTTTGCATTCTCCTTGCGTTTTTGCCAATACGTATTCACGTAGTACTTCAAGAACTGAACAAGAAAAGCAACATTCAACACCGAATTAAAAACCCAAGCTCCGATTCCGTTACACCCTCCTCTCAAGTAATGCAACGAAATCACTCCAACGTGGCACACCAAATTAAAACCCAACAGCGCCATCTGACACTTAACGGCGCACGTTATCGGCTTACACGGCAACCCGATTTCCGTCCAGAACCGGCATCCGTACACCACGGAATAAACCAACGTGGAAAACAAAATGGCCACAACCTGAAGCGACTGCGAAAACTCCAACCACAGAAACGACATGATCAGAAGAACGGAGTTATTAAACAACCTGAAAAACGACAACCTCCGGTGACGCAAAACGACGAAGAACGTGCGCAACAGATGGAGGAAGCGAGAGAGGTAGAAAACGTAGGACCAGAAGAAGACACGACCGGAGGGACGAATACCGAGAGGGAAACAGAGTAACCACTCCAGAGAGGTGGTTCTGCTACGCTGCCACAGCCAGCGCGTGTCACGCGCTTCAGCTTCGGCGGAGAAGAACATGCCAATGAATGTGGTGACAGAGACTAAAGACATAACGAGGCTGTGGAGTGCGGGGATGGGCCCCAACGGAACGGCACGGCGGCGACGGAATAATTTGAGGAGGAGGTGAACCGTTACGGCGGCGGCGATGTAAAAAAAGATGACGGAGATTAGGAACCACCACGTGGCGCCATATGATTGGGTAGGACTCCATCGGAATGTTACAATGGAAGGGTGTTCTATTAACCAATATTTCAGACTCTCCATTACTTAAGACATGTGAATATGATCGATTAATCAGTAAATTATATGTGAGACTTTGGCTTATATAAGAGAGTGGAATTGCGGATATATATTATAGTAATTTTGACCACCCATGTTGAATCACGATTTACATATATTCCTTTGGTTATGACTATTGAATATTGTTATTGCATTTGATCGAATTTTCTATGCCTCGTCATCGTGCGTCTAGAAGGATTATTGTACAATGCATGACGAGAAACCGTGAATGGGTTCAAACTTCAAACAAAAGGCGTTTGCGTTACGGCCTCTTAATTTTGTTCTTTTAATTGTGTTGACATGACATGGTCCAATGAATGATGAGGAATGGGATGAAATTTAAAGCCAAGAGACACCAAGACTCAAACTCAAGTCCAGCGTTGACCTCTGGCCAAAAAGCATCGATAGCCAAAAATCCAAAATGTTATTATGAGGACTATATTGTTGTGTTTACTTAAGTTAATTTGAGGATCACATTAACTGATTTTGAAAATTTCTAGTATGCACTCTTCTTAGTGAACTCTCGGAGATTAATTTCTTATAAAAAATGGGAAAAAATTGAACTAAATATAATCTCTCTGAGTAAAGTTATTTTTCATTTAAGTCATGGATAGATGGCGAAAACATAGTAGTTCTGAATATTTATTGGAATGTTTTTAATAATTGATCTTGTTTTGCAGACACTAGTTTAAGCTACATTGAGATATAGAAAATATGTACACAGTATGAACGCACACAGCTGGATTTGATCCGTATACTATAGAGTCTAAAACTGAGTTCCAGATATGAAGATTTTATGTTTAAATATAACTCTAGGTAGGGTATTTATTAAAATTTTAACCTGCACTCCAAGCCTTCAACTTTGGTAGGCCGAAACATTAACATGACATTCACATTGCCAACTATTACTATTACTTATATCCGAAAAAGCTAATTTATTAATTTTTATTAGAAATATCACTGGGATTCAAACTCACAGTTCCTCTTCCCCTTCATCAGTCAAAACCAGTCTTATATTATTATTATTATTATTATTATTATTATTATTATTTTATTTTTGATGTTAGTACATTGATGTTGTGTTTAGAATATAGTACTTATTAAGAATCTTAAATGAACACTTTTTAGTGATAATACAAAATGAAGTATTTGTTAAACATACACAGATAAAGATGTTCTAAGGGAAGCTAAACAACCGAACTAACTCGCGAAGGAATAAGGGAAATGTGGACTGCATGACAAAATTAGAGTTTTCTTTTCACAACTCACCTATAAATCAAATCACTCATGGGAAGCAAGGATATATATAATGTACAACACGTTATAAAGCTCTCAACCCTCAAGTTATAAAAATCTTCTTGTCGGCAATATGTGTCTTTTCAGGTACTTTCCTTCGTGTGTTTGTCACTGGTGAGGAGGTACGATTAGATGAGCTGTTTTCCAAATGGGCTTCTTGTAAGGCCCCTATTATATCAAAGTGGATAAGATACAATGTCATGTGATTTAATATAACAATTTATGAAAATAATTTATAATTCTTAAAAACTGTTTTTGATTTATTTGATGTAGCATTTTAAAATAACTTATTTTTAATTTATTATAATAAATTTTAAAATCAAATTTATAATGTAAATTAAAAATAACTTATTGTATAAATTTTTAATTAACTTAATATCTAAACTCACCAAATAGTAGTTTCATTCTCCTTAGTTAGTAGGTAAAATAAATCAAACTATCATAATTATCTTAATTCCTAAAGTAGAAAATGTGTTCGTGATCCGGGGTGCTAACAGACCCCCTAAAGTTAGAATCGGGGTAGCACTGATGTAATACCACGTCAGCATATTTACTTACCTAAATAGGGTTTGGGAATCGTATCCGGGAACTACACTCATAGCCACTACGGTTCATTGATCAGGACTCCGATCCTTTCCTGACAGTTAGACAATAAGTCAGAATTGGTATGAGCAACATGTACCTGCAAATGCTGTAGCTACAGTAAGTTAGGAAGAACGTCAAATCATTTCTCCTACTAAGGTAATCCCTATAAATACAACTCATTTATTACTGAAGAAGGATCTGATCTAATCCGAGAGTTACCTCCGTAATACCTATATTTCCTGTTTATCCGTACTGACTTAAGCATCGGAGAATCTTTTGCAGGTGTATCTTCGGTGTGTTCCCTCAACTTTGGTACGGACTTGAACATCAAATTCACCCTATACTTGAAGAACTAAGGCTCCCCACTAGACTTAGGTGTAAAATATCATACTCCACTGAGACGGTGTAAAACTAAGAGCTAAGAGGGGTGACTCCGGACACCGGTCAAGACGGTCAACTCTTGACCCCTATTCTAGAACAGAACATTGGCACGCCCAGTGAGACCGTGTAAATTGTGAGTCCCACATCGCAACGAAGAATAAGACATGGAGTGTAACATCCCAAATTTTAAAGAAAATAAAATTATTCGATAGTGATAAATGATTATGTATGGTTAATAATTATGGGAAAATTAATTAGACGCTAGAGGTGAATTATCGGTAAATTAAGATTTCTCGGAGCCAGATGATTTAACAGACGATGTGGGACCTACTTGGTCAAGTTGGATATTTGTTGGGTCTAGAATACTTAGAAAATTATTGTGGTTATGGTGGTATAGTTAAAATACTTTTTGGTGTTGAGGAGATAATTAATTGGACACAACGTATGTTATTAACCAGGGAAAACACGAGCCAAATGAAATTAAAAGAAAACCACAAATCCCATTTTTCCCTCTCATTTCCACCGTCCACGTTTTCCACTCCTTTTCACTCTTTTGCATAATGGGTAATGGACTTAGGGACCAAAAGACAAATGCATAAAGGGACACTCTTTTAACCATTGGACAATGTTTAATTTTTACATATTTTCTCTCCTTTTCCCTCAATCACCGTGGACTATTCTTCTTCTTCTCTCCATTCATTTTGTTTCTTCTTTTCCTCCCCTCCTCCATGGCGAACCGTGACCACCTCCCTCCATAACCATTCTCTACTTAAATTTTTGATTCCCATGGATTTATGAAGCTTATATTGGGCATGAAGGCAAAACTTGGGGCATCTCCTTCTTTACCCTCTCATTTTTTTGTTTTTGGGCATGAAGCATAGAATAAAGGTAAGGTTTTAAACCCACTTTACTTTACTTATGACTTTATGATTCTTAAAATTAGGATATTGGCATTGGGTATTATGGGTCTTGATGAGAATGATGGAAACCCTAGGCTTGAATGATTTGGGATATGGTTCTTGATTATAGTTTTGTACTAAAAATGGATGTGGATTATTATGTTTATATTGAATCATGGAAAATGGTGGATGTTAATTATTGTTGGAAAGATTTTAGAGAGAAAACCCTAAGTATTGGAAATTTAGGGGTTTGTGGCCAAATTGATGATTTTGGATACTTTAGAATGATTTTATATGAAGAAATGAGTCTTTAGATGCATTGGAATGGAGTGTTGATGTTGATGAATTTTAAGCTAAGTTGATGCTATTTGAATAATGAAGAATGTGAACTAGGTTCATGATGTTATGTATAATGGTTTATGCATGTGAAACTCAAACCATAGGTTAGAAGACCATTGGGACCATTGATTGCTGTTTACATTGGTTGGCACTTTGATGATGATAACATGCTTGTGATGATATATGAAAATGGTTAGAATTGATATTGGTCCATTTGTAAGGAATCCTTAGGACATTGATAATTTGGGGCTTTTGACTAGTTTAAGGAATTGGTGGTTAGATTGCCATGTGAATGATTAGTAATGATTGTTAGAGTTATTGGGTTTTGATGAGGCTCCAATCTTAAAGTTTGAGAGATATATGCATAAGAGGATATATGAGAAATAGAGGAGTTGATATTTGAGGTTGTTGGATTTTGATGAGGCCTTAGGCCACGAAAAGGGCCACTTGAATTTGTTGATTGATGATGGCCTTGAATGAAACTAAGGTGGCTTATATGAATTTGGTTGACAATGATGGCAATTGGATGATTTATATGATGATTTAGATGCCATGTTGATAAGGAATGTGATGCTATTGTTGTTGGGTTTGGTTGACCCCTTGAAGCTTAGAAAATCTTGGTTTTGGGAAAGGAATTTTCGAAGCCTAACATAAGAGTATAAACAATGTCTTGACAAGTTTAGGACTTGTTACTAAGCTTGATGATATAGGAGCAATTATTTAGAATTATAATGAAAGCCTTGTGATGGCTCATGATTGAATGAATGCATATATGTTTGATGTGTAGACTATGTTCCGGATGATGATGCTGAATGATCGAAGCATTCAAATTGTGGTTCTTCTCTCGAGGTAAGAGAGGACTTTACACTTCAATTACATGAGTTGAATGGTTGATGATGAATGTATATGATTTATACTCATGCTTGCCTTGCCATGATTGTGATAATATGATAAGTTGTGTGGTGATTGTTGAATGAAAAGATTGGCAATTTATTGGCCTTGAAAATGATATGAATATGTATGTGAGATGACCTTAAGAGTTTTGAATCTCTTTGAAGGATATAATGTAGTTCTTGGTGAATAATTAATGATGAAATGGAATATGTATGTGAGTATATAGATACATGATCTATTGAGTTAAAATCCTATGTGAGGATGTGCTTAAGCATAATGGATGTTGGATTTGATGAATGAGGTCATAGGATGGTGTTTCTTAGAGTGAAAAGGCTGTTGGGAATGCATAAATCGATTCATGCTAGGGCTTGAATCGATTCAATGCATTCTGTTTCCAAAAATAAGGACTTCCAAGGCTTTGAATCGATTCATACGTTTGCTTGAATCAATTCAGAGGCTCTTGGATGAGCTTAAATCGATTCATACGAAGCCTTGAATCAATTCAAGACTCCCTAGAATTACTGTTCATCAATTTCACCATCCTTGAATCGATTCATACAGGGTTTGAATCGATTCAAGGACCCTTGTTTTGTTGGTTAGTGCTCCAGAATCGCATGAATCGATTCAAGGACCCTCCTAAATCGTTTCATGGTGTATCTTTGGCTTATTTGCACTCTGCCTTGATGTTGTTTGATATGGTTGAGTCGTGGTATGTTCATATATTCTATTACACACATCTTTAATACGCTTTAGTAATCAAATTATGATGGCATTGTCATGTCCCCTATGTACCTTGGTTTTGAAATTGAGTTGAACTTGTCATTATTCAAACTTTATTTCATCATGTAATAACATGTGACTCTATAAAAGATGTATGATTATGGTGTGTCCTTAGTGGTGTTTAGTATTGAATTGGATTATTGGCAAGTATAATTATGCCTATATCGTGTTGTGAAGACATGTGTGAATTCCACCATTAATGATAAATTATGATGATTGATAATGGAAAATTGAATGATGTTGATGTATGGTTGTATGATGATGAAACCAACGAGGGATGATTGCATGACAATGTATTTGTTGTAAATCAATGAATCAGAGATGATATCAATAATGAATAATGATAGATGATGATTGTTTATTAATTCCTTGAATAAAAGGATAATTGTTATTATTGATGATTATTGAGTGCCATTGTGAATGAACGCAAGTGTGATCTTGTTTATGTGTGGTTTTAATTATATTGATGGATTGTTGTGATACCATACTAATATACAAAACAATGGTAATGATCAATAAGATGAAAATCCACTAAGAATTATATGGTAATGTTGATGAATGTTATTGATGATATTGGTGCCATTGTGATTGTTGCAAGTATTGACTTGTATGTATGATATAAGTTTGTTAAAATGAAATGCCACACTTAAAACTTGAAAACAATGGCTAAAACCAACAATGATAAAATCCACTAAAGATTGTATGGTGGTGTTGGTGTTGATGATGATGATTGATGAATGGCATGATAGGATGCATAGTGTGAGAATGCATTGATTGACATTTGCATCCATGGCATATCATAGCCGCTGGTGTTGGAATGTTAGGGGATTCCCCTGGATGGCCTAATGGGAGGGTGACTCGGTGCACGAGTATACTTATTTTTCCCCTGTGACTTAGAGTGTAAGTCACGAAGTCGCCCATGTATAGCTATGAGGAGTTACATGTGGCCGACCCTGTGGGGGTGGCTCTTGATGAGCAGGTGTCCCCGGTGGTCCTTTGGATCACAGCCGCCATGGTATGAATCGTGGCCGACCCGTAACACCTTTATATTGATTATGGTGTTTACCGCGGTCATGGTGTAAATGGCCAGATGTTGCAAGATGGGTGATGCGGTTTGGTACCAGTAAAATTTGGTGATTATGCATTATGATATATGTGTACACATTATACTACTGCAGTAGGGGCATGGTATGTGATCATGCTTGAACCTACATTTGGTGTCTATTCCCACAGTCGGATCCGCATTTGTTATTGATTCCATTGTGCATATGCATTAGCCTAAGGGCATTTGCATATAGCATGAAGATATGCCAAAAGGTGATGATAATTGAGATTAAGATGTGATGATGATGAGATGGGTAAATGAATACCTAAAAGACAACATGAAAATACAAATGACGTGAATACAAAGAAAAGACATTATATATGAACTGGTCTAATCCGGGGTCAAGGATCCGGAGTGGGGACCAGCCACAAAAGTCAATGATTTAAGTGTTTGTACACTGGTACAGTGGGTATCCAGTATTATAGTCTAAACTCTCAGTGGAAGAATCCGGTCTTGTTGTCTTGGAGATCCTTCACACCAAGCTTTCGTGTTGAAGGGGGGCGAAAGGTGGTGTCACCTACGAAGATTCTCCGACGCTCAAGTCAGTTACCAGAATAAGAATTCAGGTTAAGGAAACTTAGGCAATGACACAATATATCAAGGATCAGAACAACGTAATCTTTTATGAGTGTAAGAATCAACTATTTATAGATAGGCATGGAGAATGAATCGTTAGGTACAGGTGGGGCCAGGAGACAAATAGTACACTACTCTGTGTACGATTCTAACACGTGACACGGGAGGAGCCGCATTTCTCGTGCATCATCCTGGTGGCTGTACCTTGTACCTTCTATCGGATGACGTGGATACTCTCTGGTATGTAGGGTATCAATATGGGCACACCGACTTGAGCACCTGGCCCACTTCAAGTAACGAGGATTTAGGTAGTAGAGCAGCCACTTATCCTCTCAAAGTATAGGCGAATGGTTATATATAATAAAACATGGAGAATATAAGTGTTGGGTCAAGGGATAGAAAATACGTTACGTAGAGCATGATTCTGACACAGGGTATGGGAAGAATGATGTCTTTGTCAATGTCCCCTTTGACCGCACCTTATACCCTTTACCAGGTAGAATGGATTATATCCGGTGTGTGAGGTGTTGACCTGGTCATACCGGTATAAGAAGAACGCCTATACAATCTAATAGTCCAGAGATCTCCCTGCAGCTTCAGTAACATGTGGAAAACAGATAAAATGATGCCTTTGCCCTGGTATCGGTATCTAGACTGGATCATCTGTCCCCTAGCTTGTGTGAGGGACTGGTAGAGTTGCTCATATAAGCTAAACTGTCTGCATATGAAGTCTTGATACTGGTGTAACACTTAAGTATATCTACGGGTACGTGTGTATGTGCCATACTGACAACCTGTTTATTGATCCGTTCTTAGGATGAGGATGTCGCTCTCAGGGTGCCTATACAACAGATTCAGACAATGATAGTAGTTGTGAGAGGATCCCAAGGGTTTTAGGAATCTAAATTCTTGGTATTCGAGCATTGTGAATGCGGAGCCTTGAAACGCTTCCAATGATGGGCATTTAATACTTTTAACACGTGAGACATAATGGCCTCAGAGCACGTGGTTTCGTAACCGTCACTGGGGCTGTTATGGGCCTAAAATTTGAATCTTTGGGCCCATTTCGAAAGAAACTTTTTACGAATCGTCACCGTTTTTACGCGTTTGGGAAAGGAACAACTGCGTTATTTAACTTTGAAAAGTTATGTTTCCCGACAAATGACACACCTTCTGACCAGCGGTTGAACCCCTTCATCACCTATAAAAAGGTAACTTGGCAATCCTGGAAATCACATTTGCTTTCAAACGTTGTGAAACTCTGCTGAAATTTCCTGAGAAGATTGTTGCTGCCATTCTTGTGAAGTTCTCTTTTCCACAAACCTTAACTTCCCTTTAGGTAACCTTACTTCTCCCTTCTTCCAGCTTCTTTATCTCCTTTTCCATTTATATTGCAACCATGCGCCCTAGGCAGAACCACGTTGGTCCTTCGAATAGGAGGGGGAGTATCCCTTATAGGCCCTCCGATTATCGTGGTGGAAGGATTTCTGTGGGTCCTTCCGGAGTGAGGCCTTGTGGTTCAGGGAGAGGTAAAACCTCTTTATCAAGACGGCCAGTGGTTAGGCCTTATCCTGAACCCTCCTTTAGTTCCGAGGCTAATGGTTCCCAAGGAAGCTTGTCAAGTTCAGACTGGTTCCTTACTGATGATGTCGCTTTTTACCTCTGCACAGACGCCTTTGCTCACACGACAAACAAGATAGAAATTGAAGGGCATGGTAAAGTTCTAATTCTACATACTTAGGAGGGGTGTGTCAATCTCGTTAAATACCGGCTCGATTGGGAAGCCCTAAATAAGACTCGCCTTTACTGCTAGTTAGAAGAGGAGTTCAAAGAGATCCCCTCCCGACACGCGCGTGAGGACGGCGGGCTGGTGTCCCCATGCTTCAGGGTATTTACAGAAGAAAGGCTACGGGAGAGATTTATGGTCCTGGCACCCCGGCCATAGGAGAGGATCTTCCATAAGGTGTCGGACAATCGTTCTGTATATATGTATGATTTTGTCTTCCAGCACCTCGGAGTATGCTTCCCCCTCAACGACTTTCAGATGGGCGTTTTGCGTTTTTTAGAGTGTAACGCCCTGGCCGCTTTTCTGGAATGAACGACTCTCCCCACAAACCAACACAAGACCTTTCCAATGTGCTTTTGTCCTCACTCACACACTTCCCGAGAACTTCCCAGGAGGTCACCCATCCCAGAATTACTCCAAGTTAAGCACGCTTAACTTTGGAGTTCTTAAGTGATAGGCTACCGAAAAGGCTAATGCATTTGTTGATATAGGTAGTACGAATTCATTTCTTTAAGCTATCCTCGACTGTATAGTCCCATACCTATACAGTCTTTGGATCCCTCTCATTCTGGTATGTATTCAGTTCGTTCATGTGTCCCTCCCACTGGAAGCCTGCCAGGAGCCGCTCCTTGTCCGTGCCTATGCACCGTCGATCACTCCCCGCCCTCAACAGTGACCGGGATATCACATCCCCCGCTGGAAGCCTGCCAGGAGCCGCTCCTTGTCCGTGCCAATGCACCGGCGATCACTCCCCGCCTTCAACAGCACCGGGATGTCACACGCCCACCAGCTTCCGCCTGGTTTGTCCCCGAACCATACCGTACTAGGAGAGGCTAGGCTCTGATACCACTGTAACGCCCTGGCCGCTTTTCTGGAATGAACGACTCTCCCCACAAACCAACACAAGACCTTTCCAATGTGCTTTTGTCCTCACTCACACACTTCCCGAGAACTTCCCAGGAGGTCACCCATCCCAGAATTACTCCAAGTTAAGCACGCTTAACTTTGGAGTTCTTAAGTGATAGGCTACCGAAAAGGCTAATGCATTTGTTGATATAGGTAGTACGAATTCATTTCTTTAAGCTATCCTCGACTGTATAGTCCCATACCTATACAGTCTTTGGATCCCTCTCATTCTGGTATGTATTCAGTTCGTTCATGTGTCCCTCCCACTGGAAGCCTGCCAGGAGCCGCTCCTTGTCCGTGCCTATGCACCGTCGATCACTCCCCGCCCTCAACAGTGACCGGGATATCACATTTACTGTTACTATTCACGATTTACTATTCACTATTTACTATTCAAAATTTACCATTTCTGTTTTAAGTAGTAATCTTAATCTTCGTCTTATGCTTATACTGAAATAAGATTGGTATTAATATTTTTTAGAAATCGGAGGCGCAAAGCAAATCCATTTTGGATAACAATTCAAGGTAAGGGGGAGTGAGATAAGAGTATAATATGAAAAGACATAAGAATAATGGGAGGAGTCCCCTACTCCTTTTAAATCTGATAATATTATTATTTTAAAATATTAACTTTTTAACTTAAAATTTATAATAAATTTTAAATTAAATATCCTGTTTAACTAACTCTAACATACCTATGCAAAGACTCGGACCATTATGACCTATATGGACTGGACTATACCTATGCAAGGACTTGGACCATTATGACCCATATAGACTGAACTATACCTATGCAAGGACTGGATTATATGGACTTACATATACCTATGCGAGGAATTGACCAAAAGGACTAAAATTGACTATATTAATAATCATTAAATTTTGTATTATGATATGTATTAATGATATTTAATTGATTTGATTATGATTTGATTATGATTGATTGATTGATGATATTTAGTTATGATTAATATTGTTTAATTTTGATTGATGATATTGTAATGTGGAGTTTGAGCATATAGCGAGCATGACGGAAAGCTAAAATTCAGTAAGAATTTCTTACCTTACTCTTTAAATTTTATTATCTTTTAATTCTTCTTAGAAATTATTTTTATTAACTTTATTTTCAATATTTAGAATAAAAAAATTAGTATTTATTTTAGAAAGAAAATATTTTATTAGAATTTATTTAATTAAATCTTGAGTTAAAAAAAATTTTGTAATTTTAAGTATTTTTGGTTAATAATTATTCTCTTTCAAAAAAAAAAATTTAAAAGAAAATTATTTTATTTTTTTCCAACTTAATAACTAAATACATTTGGAAATAATTGAGATTCCTAAATTTGATTTTGTTAAGATTTAATTTGAGAAAGATTAGGTAAAGTTTTATATGATAAAGTTTTTAGATATTTAAGGCTTAGAAACTCAATTTCCGTGAGATTTGAAAACTGTACCAAATTTATTTCTGTGGGACAGAAATTCAGAGAACTGAGAAAATGTACAGTTTATTGAAATGATATTGTAAACCTTTAAGGGATTTAATAATTGAGTTTCTAAAAGCCTTAACCAACTCAATACGCGAGTAGTTCATGCATCATGGATAATGAAAGTGAAATGAAATAATATTGTCTGGGGACGGATTATAGAAACCGAGGATACATTAGAGGAGGCTTAATTACGAGCCTTGGGATGAGAGAGTGTGAAAGGGTGCTTCAGGGGACCTGGGGTAGCTCCCTAGTGTCGGGTACTTTCACAATAAAAACTTTCTCAATCTGACTAGTCTCTAAGTGTTTCCATGCCAGTTGAGCTGTTCATATTATTATTATCCGGACTTATGGAACAGTGTAAACTCCTGGTTGGCCCAGTGCAAATTAAAATTTAAGGGCCCACATATATAGATAAGTTATGATGAAGATATTGCATAACATTCATGCATTCATAATTGATTGTGTATGTGATTGTGATTGATATTATTATGTATTGGTTGTGAAAACCCTTTGTTGCTTATGTCTTATTCGGAAATATTATATTCTGTTTCTCATTCCTTTCTCCGTGTTTTTGTTTCATATATTCTAAATTGATGGTTCAGAGGGAAGGATCGAAGAATTTCAGCAGTAGATATAGCACGTTCTAGAAAGGGAGCTCGGTATGAATACCGTGGTCCAATGAATAAATAATGTTAATAAGTAACTGCTTCTGGGCCATGGAGTTTCCTCTCTTTCTTATAATGTTTAATGTTTATTTTCTTCGGATGAATGTACAAATACTTTATAAAGTTTTAATAATATTTGTGAGGTATTTCAGAAATAATGTATATAATTTATTCCGATAGTTTCTTTTTAACAATCATATCTTTAGTAAAAAAACAAAATATACGAATTTTTCTAGAATTTATTAAGGTGTAACAGAGGGTGTTACAAAGTGGTATCAGAGCAGTTAATCCAATAGGCCTGGGGAAAAGGTCTATCTTGCTTTGTCTGTAAACTCTGTATAGGTAGAATATCTGACTTGGTAGTAACTGTGATTGATGTGACAAATCTCAGTTACTGTGAAACAGGAAACTAATGGCTGGAAATGATCTTGCTGGAGTTGTAGAACGCTTAATCAATGCAATGGGAGCACGTGAAGGTCAAGGTAATGATGCCTTGAGAAGACTGGACCTATTCGAAAAGCGCAATCCACCTCGTTTCAAGGGAGGATATAACCCTGATGGAGCACAAATCTGGATTCGAGAGATAGAGAAGATCTTTCGAGCATTGCAATGTAATGAAGCTGATAAGGTAGTCTTCGCTACTTATGCCTTATCTGAGGATGCCGAACATTGGTGGGATAGCATGCGTAAACAATTCGAAGTCAACGACGTGGAGATCACTTGGGACTATTTCAAGGATATGTTTCTGGAAAAATACTTTCCAGCTGATGTTAAAGAGAAAAGACAATTTGAATTCCTGTCGCTGACCCAAGGAAATATGACCGTTGGAGAGTACGCATCCAGGTTTGAAGAGCTATCTCGTTTTCATTCTCATTATAATGATGCTACTAATGAAAGAGATCGGTGTGCAAAGTTTGTAAATGGACTGCGGCCAGAAATTAAGGAAGCTATACGAATGCAGGAAATCCGTGAATTTTCTGTATTGGTAAATCGCTGTAGGATCTTTGAAGAAGACCATAAGGATAGAATGACCAAAAGTCGTGAGCCCATTCACAAGGCAGGAGAAATAAGAAGTGGAGGACCTCACCATCACCAAAGAAGAGATTTCAGAAGGAATAAGCCTTACCAAGCACCATTTCGTCGGTTTGGAGCAGCATCTGTTCCTAACAGACCCCAAGCTTCAACTGGAAGCTATTACCCAACATCTGCACCAAATTTTAAATGTTTTATCTGTGGAGGACCCCATTTGAAAAGGGATTGTCCTAAAAACACTTATGTTTGCTTTAAGTGTAACAAACCAGGTCATCACATCAAGGATTGCCCAGAGATGAAGAGAGAAAACCCTGAAGGTACAAGTACAAGCATAAATACTCAAGGAGGCACGCACAGTGCAGTCGGAAGGCCAAAAGCAAAAGGAAAGGTTTTTGCAATCACTGGAGAAGAAGCATCTCATGCTGATTCCATGGTAGAAGGTAAGTGTATCATTAATAAGATTTCTTTAACTGTTATGTATGACTCAGGTGCATCACATTCCTTTATTGCCAATGACTGTGTAGAAAAACTAAAATTACCTGTGATAGAACTTCCATTTGACTTATCTGTACATACTCCTAGAAACAATCCCATTGTCACTTCTAAAGCTTGTTGGAAATGCCCTATTGTCATAGATGGTAGGGACTTTAAGGCTAATCTTTTCTGTTTACCCCTTTCTGGCTTAGAAGTTATTATTGGGCTAGATTGGTTGTCTGACAATCATGTTCTAATAGATTGTCATAATAAAACCATAATGTTTAAAGAACCAGTGAATTTGAATTCTGAGGATTCGAGATTTCTAACCGCCAACCAAGTGAGTGCCTCTTTAAAAGGAGGGGCTCAAGGATTCATGCTATTGCTTTCAACGAAAGGAGAGCAAGAATCAAAAATCAAAAATCTGCCGGTTGTGTGTGAATTTCCTGACGTTTTTCCTGAAGATATCCCTGGTTTACCCCCAGAAAGAGATGTGGAATTTTCCATTGATCTAGTACCTGGAGTTGGACCCATTTCAATTGCACCATACCGAATGTCACCTCTAGAATTAGCAGAGTTGAAGAAACAACTTGAAGAAATGATAGAGAAGCAGTTTATACGACCCAGTGTATCCCCCTGGGGTGCACCAGTGTTGTTGGTTAAGAAGAAGGATGGTAGCATGAGGTTGTGTGTAGATTATCGACAACTGAACAAGGTGACGATCAAGAACAGATACCCTCTGCCAAGGATTGACGACTTGATGGATCAGCTGCGTGGTGCCACGGTGTTCTCCAAAATTGATTTGAGGTCTGGATATCATCAAATAAGGGTGAAGAAAGAAGATGTATCGAAAACTGCTTTTAGAACACGCTATGGCCATTACGAATATCTAGTAATGCCTTTTGGTGTAACTAATGCACCAGCCGTATTCATGGATTACATGAATAGGATTTTTCATCCATATCTAGATAAATTTGTAGTGGTGTTCATTGATGATATATTAGTGTACTCTAAAAGCAGAGAAGAACATGTTGAACATTTGAAGGTCGTGTTGGAAATCCTGAAAAAGAAACAACTATATGCAAAGCTGTCGAAGTGTGAATTCTGGTTGGAAGAAGTGAACTTTTTAGGACATGTAATTAGTCAAGGAGGAATAGCTGTAGACCCTTCCAAGGTGGAGGCGGTTTTAAAATGGGAGAGACCAACCACGATCACTGAGATTAGAAGTTTCTTGGGCTTGGCTGGATACTATAGGAGATTCATTGAAGGATTTTCAAAGCTAGGATACCCATTGACCAAGCTAACACGGAAAGGACAACCTTTTGTGTGGACGACACAATGCGAGAATAGTTTTCAAGAGCTTAAAGATCGACTTACTTCTGCGCCGGTGTTAGTACTCCCCGATCCACATCGAAGTTTTGAAGTTTACTGTGATGCGTCTAAACAAGGACTAGGAAGTGTACTTATGCAAGACAAGAAGGTTGTAGCCTATGCATCACGACAATTAAGGCAACATGAGATCAACTACCCTACCCATGACTTAGAGTTAGCCGCTGTAGTTTTTGCCTTAAAGATTTGGAGGCACTATCTATACGGTGCAACATTCGATGTGTTTAGCGATCATAAAAGTCTCAAGTATTTATTCGACCAAAAGGAGTTAAACATGAGGCAACGGAGATGGATGGAGTTCTTAAAGGACTACGATTTTGAGTTGCAATACCATCCTGGAAAAGCGAACGTAGTAGCTGATGCTTTAAGTCGAAAGTCTCTACATGCGTCCACGATGATGATAAAAGAGCTGGAATTGATAGAGAACTTCAGAGATCTTAACCTAGCAGTAAAGGTTAATGCTAACAGCTACAGATTAGGAGCGTTGCAAGTGACAAATGAATTCCTGAGGCAAGTTTTAGAGGCTCAACGAGAGGATGAATTCCTGCAAGAGAAGAAAGAACTCTTGAAACAAGGAAAAGAAGTCGAGTTCAATGTGGGAAACGACCAATTATTGAGATATAAGGATCGAGTGTGTATCCCTGACAAAGAGGAGTTGAGGAAAGCAATTCTAGAAGAAGGCCATAAAAGTTATATGAGCATTCATCCCGGAGCTACTAAAATGTATCAAGATTTGAAGAAGTTATTTTGGTGGCCTGGAATGAAGAAAGCGGTGGCAGAGTATGTGGCTGCATGTCTAATTTGCCAGAAGGTTAAAGTGGAACACCAAAACCCCCCTGGAATGCTACAATCAATGGAAATACCGGAATGGAAATGGGATAGCATTACCATGGATTTTGTGACTTCTCTACCTAAAACTCCATTAGGACATGATTCGATATGGGTAATAGTTGATAGACTAACAAAGTCTGCCCACTTTATTCCCATCAATATTCGTTACTCTATGGAGAAGCTGGCAAAATTATACATCGAGGAGATTGTGAGATTGCATGGAATTCCTTCAAGTATCATTTCTGATCGGGACCCTCGTTTTACATCACAATTCTGGAAGAGCTTGCACAAGGCTTTGGGAACAAGACTGCGTCTGAGTTCAGCATATCATCCTCAGACGGATGGACAATCAGAAAGAACAATCCAATCTCTAGAAGACTTGTTACGAGCTTGTGTGTTAGAGCATAAAGGAAGTTGGAATCAATTCTTACCATATGTGGAGTTTACCTACAACAACAGTTTCCATGCTAGCATTGGCATGGCACCTTTTGAAGCATTATATGGAAGAAAATGTAGGACCCCGCTATGTTGGTTTGAGACTGGTGAAAACTTGATGCTAGGACCAGAGTTGGTACAACAAACCACGGATAAAATCAAAATAGTTCAGGAAAAGATGAAGGCAACACAGAGCAGGCAGAAAAGTTACTATGACAAAAGAAGAAAGCCGCTCGAATTTCAAGAAGGCGATCATGTATTCTTGAAAGTCACACCTATGACTGGGGTCGGTCGGGCAATGAAATCTCGAAAACTAACTCCTAGATTTATCGGTCCATACCAAATAATTCATAAAGTTAGTCCCCTTGCCTACCAAATAGCATTACCACCTTTTCTTTCTAATATCCATAATGTTTTTCATGTGTCAAACTTGCGAAAGTATATATCTGATCCTACACATGTTATTGAACCTGATGTCATACAAGTTAAAGATAATCTTACATATGATGCACCACCTGTTAGAATAAGTGACAGAAGAATAAAACAATTAAGAGACAAGACAATTCCGCTTGTAAAGGTTATTTGGAGTGAAACGAGAGGAGAAGATGCTACATGGGAACTAGAAACTGAGATGAAAGAGTCTCATCCTCATTTGTTTTACTGATTATGTAAATTTCGAGGACGAAATTTTCTAAGGGGAGTAGAGTTGTAACACCCCTATTTTTATTTTTATATTAAAATTTTGAAGGAATTAAATTATGGTTCTTTAGAACTTTTTAATCTACGTATTATTTATGATTTTTTGGAATTTTTTGGAATTTTGGAATTTTTTAATAAAAATAATATTTTTTAAATAATTTTAAATTCATATAAGTGACTTAAATTAAAAATATTTACAAGAAAGTGAATTGAAATTATAAGAAAATTATCTAAAATCCATTTCAAGTAGACTTATCTAAAAATTATCGGTTTGAGAAAAATCTTGATTTTTTCCAATCGTTAAAAAATTTGAAACGTATCAATAAATTTTTATTAACAGAAAATTTTAGATTTTTAAAATTTCAGCTTTATATTACTTATTATAAAATTAGTAGGGACTGATATAATATCGCTAAATTTCAAAAAGGACTCATTTTGAATATTTAAAATATACCGAGTGAAGGGTTACTATTTGACTTAATAATTTTGCCGACAATTACTATGCAAATCACTGTGCATGTATGAAATTTTCAAAAGATGCACAGTAACCTGGAATAAAAAATTCAAAAATGCATAGTACTTTTATATTAAAATAATGGAATGCATAGTAAATTTTTTTCCTATAAATACCGAAGGATTTCTTCTTTAGAATTCACAATTTCAGATTAAGTTTTCTTAATATAGTAGTGCTAGTGAGATAGTGGTGGAAGTGAGAGAGAGAAGAAAAGTTTTTGGAGAGAAGGTTCTGCCAAAATCCTAAGGTAAGAATACTTCTCTTTTATATTTTTTGGGTTATTTTCATATCGTTTTTAGAAATCTGTTATTATACTGAAAATAATATTATTTTAAGTTACTATTCTGCATAGTAAACACTATTTCAATAGTAAATTACTATTTCAATAGTAAATTACTATTCAAATAGTAAATTACTATTTACTGTTACTATTTACCATTACTATTCACGATTTACTATTTACCGTTACTATTCACGTTTTACTATTTACTGTTACTATTCACGTTTTACTATTTACTGTTACTATTCACGTTTTACTATTTACTGTTACTATTCACGATTTACTATTCACTATTCACTATTCAAAATTTACCATTTCTGTTTTAAGTAGTAATCTTAATCTTCGTCTTATGCTTATACTGAAATAAGATTGGTATTAATATTTTTTAGAAATCGGAGGCGCAAAGCAAATCCATTTTGGATAACAATTCAAGGTAAGGGGGAGTGAGATAAGAGTATAATATGAAAAGACATAAGAATAATGGGAGGAGTCCCCTACTCCTTTTAAATCTGATAATATTATTATTTTAAAATATTAACTTTTTAACTTAAAATTTATAATAAATTTTAAATTAAATATCCTGTTTAACTAACTCTAACATACCTATGCAAAGACTCGGACCATTATGACCTATATGGACTGGACTATACCTATGCAAGGACTTGGACCATTATGACCCATATAGACTGAACTATACCTATGCAAGGACTGGATTATATGGACTTACATATACCTATGCGAGGAATTGACCAAAAGGACTAAAATTGACTATATTAATAATCATTAAATTTTGTATTATGATATGTATTAATGATATTTAATTGATTTGATTATGATTTGATTATGATTGATTGATTGATGATATTTAGTTATGATTAATATTGTTTAATTTTGATTGATGATATTGTAATGTGGAGTTTGAGCATATAGCGAGCATGACGGAAAGCTAAAATTCAGTAAGAATTTCTTACCTTACTCTTTAAATTTTATTATCTTTTAATTCTTCTTAGAAATTATTTTTATTAACTTTATTTTCAATATTTAGAATAAAAAAATTAGTATTTATTTTAGAAAGAAAATATTTTATTAGAATTTATTTAATTAAATCTTGAGTTAAAAAAAATTTTGTAATTTTAAGTATTTTTGGTTAATAATTATTCTCTTTCAAAAAAAAAAAAATTTAAAAGAAAATTATTTTATTTTTTTCCAACTTAATAACTAAATACATTTGGAAATAATTGAGATTCCTAAATTTGATTTTGTTAAGATTTAATTTGAGAAAGATTAGGTAAAGTTTTATATGATAAAGTTTTTAGATATTTAAGGCTTAGAAACTCAATTTCCGTGAGATTTGAAAACTGTACCAAATTTATTTCTGTGGGACAGAAATTCAGAGAACTGAGAAAATGTACAGTTTATTGAAATGATATTGTAAACCTTTAAGGGATTTAATAATTGAGTTTCTAAAAGCCTTAACCAACTCAATACGCGAGTAGTTCATGCATCATGGATAATGAAAGTGAAATGAAATAATATTGTCTGGGGACGGATTATAGAAACCGAGGATACATTAGAGGAGGCTTAATTACGAGCCTTGGGATAAGAGAGTGTGAAAGGGTGCTTCAGGGGACCTGGGGTAGCTCCCTAGTGTCGGGTACTTTCACAATAAAAACTTTCTCAATCTGACTAGTCTCTAAGTGTTTCCATGCCAGTTGAGCTGTTCATATTATTATTATCCGGACTTATGGAACAGTGTAAACTCCTGGTTGGCCCAGTGCAAATTAAAATTTAAGGGCCCACATATATAGATAAGTTATGATGAAGATATTGCATAACATTCATGCATTCATAATTGATTGTGTATGTGATTGTGATTGATATTATTATGTATTGGTTGTGAAAACCCTTTGTTGCTTATGTCTTATTCGGAAATATTATATTCTGTTTCTCACTCCTTTCTCCGTGTTTTTGTTTCATATATTCTAAATTGATGGTTCAGAGGGAAGGATCGAAGAATTTCAGCAGTAGATATAGCACGTTCTAGAAAGGGAGCTCGGTATGAATACCGTGGTCCAATGAATAAATAATGTTAATAAGTAACTGCTTCTGGGCCATGGAGTTTCCTCTCTTTCTTATAATGTTTAATGTTTATTTTCTTCGGATGAATGTACAAATACTTTATAAAGTTTTAATAATATTTGTGAGGTATTTCAGAAATAATGTATATAATTTATTCCGATAGTTTCTTTTTAACAATCATATCTTTAGTAAAAAAACAAAATATACGAATTTTTCTAGAATTTATTAAGGTGTAACAGAGGGTGTTACATAGAGCGCGCCCCTTCACAAGTGCATCCCAATGGGTGGAGTCTCATCTGTTCTCTCGAGCTTCTTAGGGAACACTTTAACTTCAAACCCACCATGGCAATGCTTTTTTATTATTGCCAGGTGGTACACCGTGTAAATAAGAAGGGAGGTCTTGGATTTGTCACCCTCCGATGCGACGTCAAGGTGATAAATTTCAAATCCTTCATTGAATCGGCCAAAATCAATGGTCGATCTTTTAAATAATACTACACTATAATCCGAATCCAGCCAAATAAGCCGGTCTTCTGGCTTAGTGAGGATGACATTCCAAAGTTTCCCCTCAGCTGGACCCATGAGCATTTCTTGCTCGCAAGTAGGGCTTATTTTATGGAGGAGAGTGAACTCTCTACCCACTCTATCGAAGTAGTGAGTGCCCTGAAGGCGTTCACTGCTACCCACAAGGAACTCTCTTGCAAGCGTCTCTTGGGGTCCAACTTATCAGAAATGAATATTTAAGTAATAATCTTGTTTCTTTATTCTCCTGTGGTAATCCGATGTCTACTTGCTATTAATATTTTCCTTCCCTCTTTTTACAGATTGGATAGAGAGGAAGTGTCTCGATATGCTTGCCTTGAAATCCTTGCTAGGGGACGACAACTCTTTATCTGAAGGTGAAGAGAATAATGTTCAAGCCAAAAGAAATGCCACCAAGGCCATGGCAGAGTTCATTCCTCTGACCTCCAAGGTAAGTGACGACCCCCCTCTCCTGGAGTCTCAAGCTGATGAAGAGGAGACCTCTCAGTCAGAACAACCAGAAGGGAAGAAGAAGAAGGGCAGGCTCGTAAAGGCTGCTGACAAGAAGAAACCCACGGCCATGCTTGAGAAGAAGCAAAAGATCTTACATGAAGCTGGCGTTAGAGATACGACAATGTCTTCTGGGGCGATCCCTGAGCCCACTGCCCGTCCTCCTCCTTCTTTCCCACGAGTGAGGATGAATCCACCCAACAATTCTTTCCTCTCTCCATTCCTGGTTTATGAAGGGCCTATGCCGGCTGCTCTTCCACCTCTATTGTACAAACTTTTCCCTACTCTGGAGGTGGAAGAGATGAAAGATAAAATCACAGCCAGCAAGTGGAAACTGGTGGAGCTGACCAGCCTCCTCGATTCTTTGAGCCGCATCGTCGATAGCCTAAAGAAAATGGATGAGTTGGCTTCCAAGCTAGAGCATCTGAACATTTCCACTGCTAAGGATAGGGCTCACTTGAAGACAGCGGAGGAAAAGCTGAAGAAGGCCCGGGAGCTTAAGCTGGAACGCTCTATGGAAGTATCCTCCCTAAAAACACCGTTAAATCTCTTGAAAGAAAGGTTTTTGAACTTCAGGCAAAGGCGAAGGCGGTTCCTCAGCTCAAATAGGACCTCAGGGTGGAAAAACAGAAGAATGAATAGCTCTCTGAGGACCTAAAGGTAGTTGAGGCCGGGAAGCTCAAGAGTAGCGAAGAGTTTGCTGTGAGGGAGATGGAGATGCTTAAACAGATTGAAGAGTTGAAGCAGGGGAGTGCTACAGCTTGGTCATTAGAGAAAGAGAATGCCAAGCTGAGGAAGAACCTGGGTAAGGCAAAGGCCAGGGCGACTAAGGCTATAGAGGTCTGCTCCGTTATGGTATATGAATCCTTTAGCTTAGTTGTCCGTCAAGTTTTCTATCGCAACCCTGGAGTAAGATTCAACTTATATGGTATAAGCCCTTTTTATGAGTTCCATAATGGGAGGCTAGTTACGGTAGTTGATGGTCTGCACGAGAAACCTCCTTCTTCTCTATACGAGCTGCCACCTCTCCCTGAAGGCCAGAGCATGGGACCTGTGCCAGCTGCTCCGGGCTCCGCGGGTAGAACTGAAGAAAACCGAACTCATGATGGCAAGCCCGGAGGAGAGGGAGCGCAAGGCAACAAAGCAGAAGATCAGCCTGCTCAAGAAAACATTGAAGAACGCCCTGTCAAAGAAGGTGAAGCTGGAAAAATTGTTGGAGAAGAAAGCGGAGGAAAAGAGGCTACTATACTGGAGACCAGACGCCTGCCTCTTAGTCTTTATATTTTCTTTTTTCTACTACTGTGTTCCAGGATCAGCTCCGGCTTTAACTCATTTTTGAACAATCATGTATAAACTTAATTTGTTGCATGTATGAATTCTCTTTTCTAAATACTGTTTCTGTTTCTAACATTTCTTCTATAAATTTGCTAACTTTTACCTTCGTAAAATTTGTTAAGCCGTTCTCTCGGTTCCGCTTAAGATCCACTAGTAACGATCATAATGTAGGACGGAACGGTTAGATTGGATTCCCAGCAACCATACCATATAACAGAGACTTGAACTCGACAAATACTATCCCCAAGCATTTGTTGACTGCGAAGGGCATGAGTATTTGTTGTAGAATAATACCTTTAAATATAAAGAATGGGAGCTTTAGTCCACTCTGATAATAGATGTACTTATTGATTTACTTGAAGAGAGATATCGTTCAAGACAGAAGTAATGATCAGGAATATCTGTCCTGCAAGAGTTTGCCTTAATCATAAAGATAATGACTAGGCCTTCAATCACAAGAATGATGATTGGAATTGTCCACGCTAGGAGGTATACCGTCAATCATAAGGATGATGAGTGACATTATCTGTCTTGTGGAATTATACCTCAATCATAAGGATGATGATTGGATCTTCCTTGGCGTTCGGCCAAACCTACAACCCATTTCCCAAGGCTCGGTTCAATCCTACAACTCAGGTCTTCACCGATGTTCGGCCAAACCTACTAATCGTACCTGGAGTTCGGTTTAATCCTACAATCCAGGTCTTCTAAAGGGGTTTGGTACAGCCTTGAAAAGGTCTAATCCTATAACCCTTTGCTTCACTCGAGGAGTTACATCGCCAATTACATAATAGGTAATTGGGATCATCTATCCTGAGGGTCTTCACACAAACCGGTGTAATGCTATAAATCGTAACATAAGAGAAAAAAGTGAAGACATCATGTTCATAAATTGAATTCTCATTGAATTGAATATGGATTACAAAGAGAGTGCAGTTGGGGTCATGCCTCGTTAAAACCTTCTTGAGAAAACTCATTGGGAAAAAACTCAAGTGAGGAGAAAGAGTACATGTCGTCTTACCAACTAGCTTTAATAAATACGTAAGTTTTGAGTGTTCCACTTGTTATAGATTGGTGTGCCATCGAGATTCTCCAATTGATATGATCCTTTGCCAGTCACCTCAGATACTCTGTAAGGGCCTTCCCATGTCGGTGCTAATTTAACTTGGTGAGCAAACTTATTTCCCATACTTTCCTTCCTTACAACGAGATCTCCTATGTTAAATGCTCTGTGTTGCACGCGCTTGTTGTATCAGAGGGCAGCCTTTGCTTTGATAGCTTGATCCCTGAAAAAGGATTCTTCCCTGAGCTCTCGAAGAACATCCAATTCCGATGCTAGATTGGCATTATTATTTTCCTCAGAAAAATACTTAACCCTTGTTGACATGGTTTGAAGTTCCACCGAAATCATTGCCTCAACATCGTAAGTAAGGCGATATGGAGATTCATTGGTTAAGGAGTGGGGTGTAGTGTGGTATGTCCATAAGACATGGCATAGCTGGTCCGTCCATCCGTCCTTTGCTTTGCCTAAATGCTTCTTTAGCCCTTTTAGCACCTCTCTATTAGCCACCTCGGCCTAGCCATTTATTTAAGGATGTTCGATAGATAAGAAGATTTAAACTATCCCTAGTCCTTCAAGCAACTCTGTGAACTTCCTGTCAGTGAATTGGGTGCCGTTGTCAGTAACGATCCATGTTGGGACTCCGAAGCGGGCTATGATGTTCTCGTACATAAAACGACGAGTTCTAGCTGAAGTGATATGTACCACTAGCTCTGCTTCTATCTACTTGGTAAAATAATCCACCCCAACTATGAGGTACTTGATTTCACCAGGTGCTGTTGGGAACGGACCCAGGATATCGAGGCCCCACTGGTGAAAAGGCCATGGCACGGTAGACGTAGAAAGTTCCTAGGCTGGTGTATAATGAAGGTTGGAAAATCTTTGACACGGGTCACACATTTTTATGAACTCAATGGAGTCTTTCTTCATTGTGGGCCACCAGTAACCCGCTCTAAGAACCTTCTTCATCAGGCTTCTACCTCCGATGTGGTGTCCACACTACCCATCATGTACTTCTTCCAGCATACCCCGTATCTTATTTTCATTTAAACACCTGAGGTATGGTACAGAAAATCCCCTTCGTATGAGCATATGCCATCCACCAACGTAAAGTAAGGCAACTTCCTTTTCAACTTCTTCCTCTCCAAGTCATCAGTGGGTAGCTGCCCGTCGACAAAATACCGTATGTATAGAACTACCCATGAGTTTTCATCGAAAGCACGGTATGATATTGCATTCAATGACGGGGTCAAGGGGATGCTAGGCGATGTCAGAGTGCTCTGCACCACTGTGGTTGTACTCCCAGGTTGCTTCGTACTTGCCAATCTAGATAGTATATCCGCCCTAGTGTTCTCCTCTCGAGGCACGTACTTAAACTCCAACAACACAAATCTCTCCTTCAGCTCATTCACACAATTCAAGTATAGCTGGAGCTGGGGTTCACGAACCTAATATTCTCCCTGAATCTGGGATATCACCAGCTGTGAATCGCTACAGAGGGTTACTTCTGTTGCTCCAATATCAATTGTGGCTCGGAGTCTGGCAAGACAAGCCTCGTACTCAGCCTGGTTATTGGAAGTTTTAAAATTGAACCGGAGAGAAATTTCCAAATGGACGCCATCGTCACTCTCAACCACGACACCCGTTTCACATCCTTTACTATTCAACGAACCATCCACATAGACGGTCTAGTGAGCACGAGGTACGGCTGGGTATGCTCCCGTCATCTCCACAATGAAATCAGCCAAATTTGAGCCTTGATAGCGCCTCGTGGTTCATAGGAAACTTCGAACTCTGAAAGCTCAATACACCACTTAATCATTCTCCCTGCGAGGTCTGGCTTGCTCAGTACGGAACGGACTAGCATATCCATTCTCACCATAATTGGGTGCGCGTGGAAGTACGGTCTTAAACGTCATGAAGCCCAAACAACTGCGAGGGCGACCTTCTCGATCTTTTGATACCGACCCTCTTCTCCTTGTAGCGTTTTGCTTGTAAAATATACTAGCCTCTGCCCTCCGAGGTTTCCTTGAGTGATGCTACCCCCAAAGCTTCATCAGAGTTTGCCAAATATAAGATGAGTGTTTCACCGGGATCAGGTTTCACCAAAATTGGAGGGCTTGACAACACCTCCTTGAGCTCCTGAAAGGCCTACTCTTGCTCCTGTCCGTACTCAAACTTCTTAGACTTCTTCAGCACTTTATACAAGGGAAAGGATTTATGTACCATCTTAGGCATGAATCATGCCAAGGCTGCCACCTTTCTGTTCAAGGATTGAACCTCCCTCAGGTTCTTCGTACTCTGCATGTTCAAGATTATTTGGCACTTCCCTGGATTGGCCTCAATGCCACGCTGAGTTAACATGAAACCCAGAAACTTTCCAGTTGGGACTATGACAGTGCATTTTAATGGGTTCAACCTCATGTTGTACTGCCTCAAGCGTGTGAATACCTGGCACAGATCTTCAATATGATCACCCCAGCTGGGGTCTTAGCTATAATGTTGTCAATATACACCTCCACCAGCTTGGTGTGCATGCTCTCAAACACCTTGTTAATCATACGCTGGTAAGTGGCCCCAACGTTTTTCAAACCGAAGGGTATGATTGTGTAGCAGAAAACACCGCGGTCAATGACAAAAGCCGTCTTCTCTTGATCCCTCTCCTACATTGGAATCTAGTTGTACCCCGAATATGTATCCATGAAACTCAAGTACTGATAACCAGAGGAATCATCCACCATTTGATTTATATTAGGGAGAGGATATGGATCCTTTGGGCAACAACGATTGAGGTCCACATAATCAGTGCACATCCTCCATTTACCATTGGCTTTCTGGACCATCACTCCGTTGGAGAACCAAGATGAATAACAGATTTCTCTGATAAATCCGGCCTTCAGTAACTCCTCTGTCTGCTCACAAGCCGCCTTCTACTTTTCTTGCCTAATTCTTATTTTCTTTAAGGTGACAGGCCTCATCTCTGGGTACACAGATAGTTTGTGACAACAGAAGTTAGGATCCATCCTAGGCATGTCCACAACAGTCCATGCAAAAAGGTCCTTAAATTCCTAAAGGAGTATGAGCAAACGCTGCTCCATTACTGACTCCAGCTTATCATTGATATGAGTAACCTTCTCTGGGGAATCTCCTAAGACGATGTCCTTAGAACCTCCGTCCGGCGTGGGCTTCGATGGGTTGAGCGGATCAATCTTTAACTCCGCTCTAGGGTCAAGATCAATCAGACTGATAGACCCCGTTGTGGTTCCTCCATCGTTCAAATTTCTCTTTTTGTTGAATGCCTCCAACTTCACCATGTTTAGGCTCAGGTTGTAACAGTTCATGGCCATCTCCTGATCACCTCAGAGGGAAGATACGTCGTTATCCGTATCGATGAATTTGATAAGGAGATGTGGAGTGGATACGATTGCTTCCATGACATTTAAGGTAGGGCGGCCTATAATACCGTTGTAGAGTGATTCCACATCAATCATCAACACCCTAGACTTCAACGTCCTTACTCCGGTCTTACCCTCGAAAGACACAAGGGTGTCAAGGTATCCCTTGGTAGGTTGCTTTGCTCCGTTAAAGGCTGTGAGCTCCTGCGTATAAGGTTGTAAGTCTGAGTCATTGAAACCCATTCTTTTAAAACAATTATAAAAAATAACATCACAAGAACTTCCCTGATCAACAAGGATCTTCTTGACGTCCTTGTTAGCGATCACAGCAACGATGACCACAGTGTCATCACCCCCCGGGATGGTTGGGCCAAAATCTTTATCAGAAAATGACACCACCGGCGCTATCATACCATCTCTAAAAGGGCGGTTATCGGTGGGTTTCCCTTGGACAGATAGAATCATTCGATGATGATTCTTTTGAGCTGTGATCGAAGCTCCGCCTCCAGCAAAGCCTTCAGTGATTATATTAATTACTTTGCACCGGCCTTGCCTCGGCTGCTGGGGCATGTCATCCTGCTGAACAGCCTCGCTAATAATAACCCCCTTCTATTTCTCAGCGGCTGTAAACCTCTTGACCGAGTTGTGGCTATTATCACCTACATCATCGCGATCTCTTCCTCTCTTCTTAGTACGATCTGGTTCATCAAAGGACTTCTCCTTGAAGAGGTACCGCTTTAGCTTTCCCTCTCTGATGAGAGTCTCCATAGCGTTCTTCAATGCCTTACACTCATTAGTGGAATGGCCCACCTGCTCGTGGAAACCACGATACTTACATGGATTACCAAGCCGTCTCAACGGATCCAGTTTCTTGATCCCATACACGCTAAGTGTAGGACATCTGACCTCCCTTAAGATCTGGGAATGTCTGGCGTTCAGCGGTGCGTAATTGCTGAAAGAAGCTACGCACCTAGATTGCTGCTGAGGTCGGGGGCTCCTGAAATCATCTCTCTGGGAATGCCTCTCTAGCCTCACCCTCTCTTTATCTCTCCGTGGTTGAGGGGAGGGTTCTGGTGGCTTAACCCTAGCCGTCGTGGCCTCTAAATGCATCTGTATGCCCATATACTTCAAGGCCTTCCTCCGGAATTCATCAAATGTCATTGGAGGACTCTTTTCCAAAGACAAGGTAAAAGCTGATCCGGGCTGCATGGCCTCAATGACGATATGCAGCTGAATGGCCTTTGTGAGGTTAGGCACCATAGGTGCCCCCTTGTAAAACCTTTTCAGAAACTCCTTAAGAGTTTTGTTCTCTCCTTGCTTGATCTGGGCCAAGGTGTGAGATGTCCTAGGGACATCCCTAGAAATGACAAAGTGATTCTCGAAAGCAGCAGCCATCTCCTCCCAGGAGTCTATTGACCCTGAGGGTAGACCTTTGAACCAGCTAAGGCCTTCTCCACTTAGGTACGTGGGAACATCCTGCACATCACATCTTCATCAGCTTCCAGGCACATAGCTTCATATACGTAAGCATCAAGATGCTTAGTGGGGTCCGTCTCTCCATTATACTTCCCAATAGAGAGTGGTTGAGTCGTCTGCAAATGCCTGGGAATAGGCACACTCATGAGCCTTCTCAAAAATGGAACGTTCAGCCGATACGTCCCGGAGGCTACTATTACTGGCTCCTTCCTTCTTCCACTGACTCTATCCCCAGAGTCATGAGTTTGATCCCTTTCTTTGTTCGTGGGAATCTTTGAATATTAAAAAGTTTTGGATTTTTCTCTCCCATAGGTGTGGTGAGTCTTCTCTGCCTAAGACATCACTTTGTCTTCCGTCAACCTCCTTTCTCTTTTTAACTCTATCAACTCCTCCCTGAGCTACCTTATAATTTCATCTCAAGGGTCTGGAACTACTGTAGGTATCACCCTCCTCGAGTTGGTTCCAGGATATTCGAAAAGAAGTCTCTTGTTAGCGTGTTGGTTGGTTACATCCTCCACGTGACCATCAACGAAATCACGTCCATCACCTTCCATGGATAACTTCTAAACTTCTATGAAAAATGGGAATAACTCTAACGAGTCCCACTAGGCGTGCCACTGAACTGGTCTAATCCGAGTGATCCGGTCTGGATACCGACCCTTATGTTGTGACATCATCTTGACCGTTCTAGAAGGTTAACGGGTATCACAGGGTAATATCCATACTGTAAAGGTATGACATAAGAATCCTTCCTACACCGGCGATCCGAAGTTACGTCAAAGACACCAGATACTTCATCCGCTCTCGTTTCTCCATTATGTATAACCGTTTGCCTCAGTGTCACGATAAGATAAGAGTTATAACTTATCAGTATAGATACCTTGCACAGTGGAATGTATTTATATCATTCACTGAAAGGAGTGAGTACGATTACAGGCGTAATATACGAAAAAGGCGAACTATCCTCATCCCTATGTCAGGATCGTACATTGATCATTGACCTACCCACTGTCACGCTCTGAATACTGAGCCATTCTGATTGATACTTTACACACGACATCAGAACTCATGGACCCACTTGCGCCCAACGATTCATTTTTCACACTCAACTATAAATAACATATTCCCCAACACATGCAAGGTTACATTGTTCTTACTCTCACTTTTACTATTGCATTGCTTAAGTGTTCATTGAGTCCCAGTATACTCTTCTAACTTGAGCTTCAAAAAATATTCGCAGGTGACACCACCTTTCGCCCCCTATCAACACGAAACTCTGGTGTAAAGGATCTCCAGGACAACAAGACCGGCTTCTCCCACTGAGAGGTCAGATTATAATACCAGATACCCACTGTACTGGTGTACAAAGAGTATAAAACATACATTTTTATGGCTGGTTCCCACACCGGATCGTAGACCCCGGTTCAGACCAGTTCACTGGGGTTAAGGATCTGGAGTGGGGACCAGCCGCAAAAGTCAATGATTTAAGTGTTTGTACACTGGTACAATGGGTATCTAGTATTATAGTCTAAACTCTCAGTGGGAGAATTCGGTCTTGTTGTCTTGGAGATCCTTCACACCAAGCTTTCACGTTAAAGGGGGGCGAAAGGTGGTGTCACCTACAAAGATTCCCCTAAGCTCAAGTCAGTCACCAGAATAAGAATTCAGGTTAAGGAAACCTAAGCAATGACACAATATATCAAGGATCAAAACAACTAACCTTTTATGAGTGTAAGAATCGACTATTTATAGATGGGCATGGAGAATGAATCATTGGGCACAGGTGGGTCCAGGAGACAAATAGTACACTGCTCTGTGTACGATTCTGACACGCGACACGGGAGGAGCCACATTTCTTGCGTATCATCCTGGTCTCTATACCTTGTACCTTCTGTCGAGTGACGTGGATACTTTCCAGTATGTAAGGTATCAATATGGGCGCACCGGCTTGAGCACCTGGCCCACTTCAAGTAACGAGGTTTTAGGTAGTGGAGTAGCCACTTATCCGCTCAAAGTATGGGCGAATGGTTATGTATAATAAAACATAGAGAATGTAAGTGTTGGATCAGGGGACAGAAAGTGTGTTACGTAGAGCATGATTCTGACACAGGGTATGGGAAGAATGGTGTCTTTATCAATGTCCCCTGTGACCGCACCTTATACCCTTTACCAGGTAGAATGGATCATATTCAGTGTATGAGGTGTTGACCTAGTCATACTAGTATAGGAAGAACGCCTATACAATCTAATAGTCCAGAGATCTACCTGCAGCTCCGGTAACATGTGAAAAACAGATAAAATGACACCCTTGCCCTGGTACCGGTATCTAGACCGGATCAATATATATGATGATGTTGTTGTGATGGCCTAATATGATGAAGGGCATGTTTATGTATGAAGGGCATGTTTATGTATGATTGATTACAATGATGTTGGCCCATTATGGCATTAAGAAATGAGGTGTATGTATGTTTGCTTTGCGATGAATTGATGGATGAATACATTATATGTATATTGTTGAAATGAGAAATTGTGATGATTGTTGATGATTTAGCAAAGCATACGTGATGTTGATATGCATATGTACATAATCTCAATTGTGTTCATATTCGTCATTTGAAATGTATAACTCACTCTCCCATGTTGTCCATTTTTAGCATTGATGCAGGAATATCATGGGATGAGGATATTTTAAAAGTAAAGCTTTTATAAAGTAAAATGGTGGTAATAGAATGCCTTGGCCGGCAACGATTGTAAATTATTTCATTGTGAATAAAATATATGTAGTGTTGTGGATAATTATTGATACTGGTGGATGTATTGTAAATGATGATATAAGTGAATAGCGTTTTGATATTTGGGGTATTGGAATTCATACCTATTGATGAATGAATGACGTTAGTCTTGTAGCCCATTTTGGGAATTTATAAGTATTGATGATATATGATATTAAGATTGAATCAAATATGGTCAATTGTGGAATATGGATATTGGAGATGGATGTCGCATGACCATATAGATGTATATATAAATATATATTTTAGGCAATGCTTGTTTATTACTTATATGTAAGATGGATTTTAACCTAATAGGTTTGTGTTGTATATTTGCATGCTTTGCCGAGCCTTTTCTCATATCTTCATATATGGGACTAGGCGTGTGCCCTGTATACATATTCTTCTTCTGCTGTAAACTCTATTATTTTTGTATACAATTATGGGCGATTTATTTCACGATCTAGTTATAAATTATCAAATCTCACTCTTCGGTCTTCTGTGGTTCGAGTCTTGATGTAATTGTTGGGGTGTTTTGAAATTATTTTAAACGTGAAAAATTTACTCGTATTTTTATTATTTAATTATCTTGATTACATCGGGATTCAGGTCTGGAAAACCATTGGGGTTTTTCATGGAGCGTCCGAGAGGAGATGAAACTCCGGAGGGGCACGTCCAGAATGTGGTAAGGATGTTGGATTACAATAAGGGGATAGTGGAGACCCCTGGGATGGAGTTGAGGACACAGGCAGTAGTACGTCCAGATTCCAGAGACGAGATTATAAGGCAATTGCGTCAGGAAATCCAAGAGCTTCGAAGGGAGAACTGAGGTAGCGACCAGAGGCAGCAAGATATTCACTACCAACAGGAGCGGTCTTTGAATTATGCACATGATGAGCAGGAATCTATGCACCGGGCTGAAGAGAATTTTACTCTTAATTCCTAAACGCAAGTCCTTAGGGTGGTTAAGATTTGCCATAGAGGGCATCTATTTTTTGAAATCTTTTTAAAATTCTTAGGAATCATGTTCTCTTGGAATTTTATTTTCTAAAAATTATAATTAACGAGAATGTTTTGTTGGAAACCTTGTAAAATATAACTTTCTTGAGAATCCTAGGGGATGTTTGGTTCAAAGTTTAGTTAATGGAGTTTAGAAAACTGGGATTTTGTAAATGGAGTTTTGTTTGGTTGACAGTTGAGTTAAAGTGAGTTGAGTTGTGGTGATTGTGTTTGGTTTGTAGTGGAATTAGGTTTGGAAAATAGTAGTTAAGGGGAAATTACTAAAAAGGGTATGGATTTAAATATATATATATATATATATATATATATATATATATATATATATAATTTGTGTGTATATTTGTAACACCCCGAAAATTGGGTGTAAATTTTTCGCATTTTATAAATCATTTCAACAAGGGAGTGCGAAGGGAAGCTTTATTCAATACCCCGGATCTATGAAAAACCTATCCCATATATGAAGATATGAGAAGGTAGGATCGAAAGGGTTCAAGAGTGACCATTTAATTATAATTTAAGCTTAAGGAAATAAGGATTGCAAGATGAATGTCTAAGGAAATAGGACTTCAAAATCTGAACAGGTATAATTGATTAAGTCCTGGGATAATCGAATAAGCCAATCGATTACAGAGCAGGAGGTAATCGATTACAATGCTCCTAGAATTTATATATCATATTAGGTACTTCACCTAATCGATTACAGAAGTCATTCTAATCGACTACAAGGATTCTGTTTGGTTCATAATCGATTCCAACATTGAGTGTAATTGATTACCTTGATTTTGTTTAACTCATAATCGATTACAATTTTGAGTATAATCAATTAGTGGACTATAATCGATTAAGCTAATTGATTCCCTTCAAAACAGAGACCTCGTAATCGATTAGGCTGGGAAGCTAATCGATTACACCCTATTAGGGTGTAGAAATTATGTAGATTTCCTAAGAAGGTGAACTTCTCAACTATCAAAATGCATGCAAATGATATCGGAATGCTACCAAACTTTAACGCAAGTTATAATATATCGTTTGTGACATGTGGCCACCGGCCGCTCTCGAAAATTCCTAAAAACAAGGGAGACATGCGCATAAAGGTGTTTAACCCATTTTAAGGCAACTTAGGGGTCCATTCTTGGTATAATCAACCCATTCCAGTTTACTTAGGTCACAAATCATACATTTGAGCTATTGAAATCATCACCTACAATCCATAGTCCTTAAAAAACTCATTTTAACCCATTTGGTTCCCAAATTTTGCATGAAAATCACTTGAATTTCAACGTATTCAAGCTTAAACATCTAATCGATCATTCCACACATAGTTTAACTCAATCATCATGCATAACCCATCAATGGGAAACTTAACAATGCTATGTTTCATAAATCTTCATCATCTATTTATCATTGATACAAGTTATCCATCATGTATATACTTTACAAAAGAATACATATAAGCCATAGAATCAAAACATTGTCAGCCAAGGCATTCTTTACCCAAAATGACTTCCTTCACACAATTCCTCCACCCATGAGTTCCATAGTCAAGCCCTACAACACAAGAGCTAAAAAGATAGACCACATGGAGAGTGAGTATAATTTCTCAATAATGAAAAATCCAACAAATTAGTGATAATATACATATTAATGCAAGTTAAACATCTTCTCCCAAGAAGGAGTTCAACTGACACTAAAGTTCAATCAATCACCTAATTTATAGAGCACTTATATCCATAAAGGTTCATTGAGCCACACCAAACCAATAACACAAATATAGTTAGTGATCAAGAGGATTCCACATACACTTCACATAGCTTCCCTATTGGGATACCACTCAATGCCATGCTTCTATGGCTAATGCACATGCTGGTTGTAACACCCTTATTTATAGGGAAAAATTTTCTCGAATTAATTAGAAAATAACCTGGATCCATAATAAAAACACTCCCTTATATGAAGATAAGAGAGCTGGCCCCATGGCCAAGAAGAAACAGACAGGGAAGGCAAGGGAATTAAAACCATTCACACGGAAGCACCGACAGCGCCTGAGCGAACCACAATACAACGTGCACTCGCTCAAGCGAGATCCGACTCCACTTGAGCGAGGCCGACCAACTCGCTCGGGCGAACCACCATTCGCTTAAGCGAAACCGACCCCAAGCCTTCCAACAACACACACTCGCTGGAGCGAAGCCTTCATTTGCTGAAGCGAGAAGCCACACTCGGCATATCCACCACTCGGTATCAAGACATTCATTTACTCGGTAATGACTTAGTCCACTCGGTATATGGGATTTCCAAACACTCGGGAAATGAGGGTAATCCCACTCGGATTCCATAAAACTTCCTCACTCGGGTTATCTCCCAGCCAAACACCACTCGGTGTAATTCAACCTCGAGTCACTCAGAAAACATCAACCATTAGTACTCGGCATAACAGAACTCCCTTACTCAGAGAGTACATAGGCTTCCTCTCAGCCATAAATCACTCGGTTTAATCATTCATAACCAACTCATCATCAGAGTGGTATTCCACTTGGTAACTAATATCATTGCCGACCAATACTCATTCGGCCACACACTCGGCATTCATGCCTATTCTCACTCGGGTAATACCTTAATCATTCATTACTCAGAAATAGTCTACACAATCAATTCCACTCGGAATGATCCAAACTTCTCAACACCCAGAGGAATTACCCAAGTAATTCACTCAGACTCATTCCACACATACACACTCAGAATACATATTACCCTATTCACTCGGAATAGGTTCCCATGTTTACTCGGGATACATTCATAATTCATACACTTAGAATATAGTCAATCTGAGTCATTACAACAACTCTCCTCTCGGAAGAGGATCACTCGGATTTCCACTCGGATTACTCGAATCATTCCCCACTCGGGGTTCACCATATATTCTTCACTCAGAATCCACAAAAGCCATTAATACACAGAAAGAGACTCACACATGAGTTACACTCGGATATGGAGTCCCATACATAAGACTCACTCGGAAAAGCAACTAAGCCACATATATTCCACTCAGGATTCATCAACTTAGAGATATTCATACAACATCGTTTCCTAGTCGGTATGAAGCATCAAATCAACATAAATTACTTATATATATATATTCTCTAATTCCAAGTCTGACTACCACTACAGCAACACACTCGGATAATTTCAACTTATCATTATTCATTCACCGAAACCCATTATCCAATACAAGTACATGATTTCAATGTAGCCTATACATATATACAGACATGCACTCGGAATTCCAATAACCCAACTTCAATATATATATAAAGTGTATTCATTATACAACGTTAATATGAGCCGGCCAAGGCTTTAGTACATTAAATGTACTTGGAACATAAAATTATATACACAGCCTTATCATAAACACCCAACACTCGGGTTCAAGGCCACTACATCATCCAATCCGACCTGCATACACTGAAAAATGGTGTAGGGGTGAGCATTACATATTAAATGACAGATATTGGCTCGGATTAATCATAGAATCCGCATTACAATAATACATAAATACCATCAATCATTCAACATACACTGTCATTCAACATAAGCAATCACAAACATCTTCCGATTGGGATTCCACCCATTTCACTCGGCTATAATGCTCAACTCACTCTTCTACCAGTATACTGATCCACTCGGATTTCACTTAACTCCGAGCCCTGCTCAAGGAGTGTGCCTGAGCCAGCTCCAGGACTTAACCACATTCTCACATATCTCATCATCTGATTGCCGATCGGTAATAGAAGTCCAACGCATTCCAGTGGCGAATCGGATGCATACGGTTTCGTTCACTCGGCGTCCCACGCCAATGCACTCGGTATTTCATCAAGCGTCTCATTTCACGCTTAGTGCCCCAGGCACTGCCCCGAGTCCAACTCGAGGTCTTTCATCACATTCAACATTAGGACCCCGTCCTCTTCACTCGGAATTATACCCTTGTGGCACCCCGCAAGGTGTTCATATTCAATAACTCAATAACACGTATGCATATAAATTCAACTCATATTCATTCGATTGCCCACTCGGAAACCTGCGTTCAACATCATGTGCACTCGGCAATTCAACAACAATCAGATGATTCGTCTTATACCACATCCACTCGACAATCCTATGTTATCCACTCGGATTATCATCTATCCACTCGGATTTATCCTTTCCAGTAAGTCTTTCATGCTTTCCTCCATAAAGCCTACTCGGCATTCATCATAACAGTCCCCATTCATTCATTCATCACAAGCATAAGCATTAACAAGCATCACATGCATTCAAATGTACAACATACCCAGGGACAAATAGAGGATCACACATAGAACACAACATTCATCATGTGCATCTCATACATCTTATCATAAACATCATCAACAACATCACACATCATATGAACGGGTATCATACATTACATAAATAATAAGCATCAATAATCTGGGCTATTTACTCAACTACAGCATATCATACACATTAAAACACAACACAGTGACAATTTCACCCGGAAACCCGTCCAGAAATCCATGCATTTGAGATGCAAAGCCCCCCTTACCTGGATGAAGCTTCCAGGAGTCACATGGGCCACTCGGCCCAGCCACAGCAGCTTCTGCTCGGTATTCCAACGTAGGAAAAGCCACACAGCTTCCTTGCCAACCAGCATCAGTCTTCAGCCTTTCGCTCAAGCCACACATTCACTCGCTTGAGCGAAAATGGTCCAGTGACCATTTCTTCACTGGCTCGCTCAAGCGTGACCATTCTCGCTTGAGCGAGGTAAGTCCAGAAGCTCTTCTGAACACAACACAGTCACAGCATCAACACTCCAAGCTCCACTCTGCTCACAGCCATGGAAGAATCCATGTTGTTTACTCGAGCAGCAACCTCCAAAGCTTAGTACAAAGTTGTTTTACACTTGAACAACACCATTCTCCCCACCATGGAGAACCACCAGTTTTCATGCAACCTGCATGCATGTCTTCATCCATCTCTGCCTTCTTCACGTAAACAGCTCCATCAACAAAAGGATGAAGAGGAGGAGGAGAAGAAGGACCAGCAAGAAGGAGAACACCAAGGAACAGAGGAGGGACCTGAACCCAGCCTCCAAAACACACAGCCACACGCTGTTTCACCATCACCATGCAGCTCCACTCGGGTTCAACACAGCGTTGAATGTAAGAAGAAGATAAAGGAGAGGAAGAAGATGAAGCAGGAGCTCCAATGAATTCTAGAGAGAAGGAGAAGCATTTCTCTCCTCCATAATATACACCCACAAGGAAAATAAAGAGAGTGTGGAGGAAAACCAAAGCTGAAGCCTTATCAACACACACACACACACACTCCCATTCAGCCCATCATCACGCTACTCTGCCACAGCCATCACCTTCGTATTTAATGCAAGTCCCATCAATAGTCCATCCAATTAAAGCCATCAGCCATCACGTGGGGACCACACGGAAGAGAGGGAAGAGAGAACCGAAACTCTCTCTCTCTAATGCCACCAAGGCATTACAATTATTATTATTAAAATTATTATCACTCAATAATTTGCCCAAATGGCAATTAATCCATTAATTATCCATTAATCCCATCAATCCATAACCTTAATCTGAATTTTATAATTATTTAAAAATCTGGGATGTTACACTCTCCCCACCTGTAAGGAATTTCGTCCTCGAAATTCAAGCATAACATACCTCAAATAACTGCTCAGAAAATCACTGATTAGTATACTCGGAATTCCGAAACATCACACTCTTAACACCTTCCACTCGGAAGTGTCACATCCGACTCGGAAATCATCCATTCGGGTATGCACTGCTTGGAAACATTCCAAATTGAACAGTACACCAAACTCAAGGCTTTACTTCACCTCAGAAAAACTCTCACCTTGCTCGGAGCAGTCCGATAGACTCAAGCCATCCCCATAAGCAGCTACAGTCTCACTTGCCTGACCTATGAACTGCTGCATCCAACTTATAGGATGATGCCTCATTCCTATAGGGTCACAACAATTGCATAGAGTCAATGCAAAATGGTGGTTCGCCCGAGCGAGTTGGTCGGCCTCGCTCAAGCGGAGTCGGATCTCGCTTGAGCGAGTGCATGCTGTATTGTGGTTCGCTCAGGCGCTGTCGGTGCTTCCGTGTGAATGGTTTTAATTCCCTTGCCTTCCCTGTCTGTTTCTTCTTGGCCATGGGGCCAGCTCTCTTATCTTCATATAAGGGAGTGTTTTTATTATGGATCCAGGTTATTTTCTAATTAATTCGAGAAAATTTTTCCCTATAAATAAGGGTGTTACACTGGTGTTTAAAGATGCATATGCACGGATCCGATTTCATTTCATTAGGTGATCGCAACCACCATAATCATTCATTCATTCTCATTGGTTTCCCGCCTTGCAAGGGGTACTCCCTCTAGCAGCCTTGCAAGGTGCTTTCTCGTGATCGCAACCACATTCAACAGTTCATAATGGTTTCCCGCCTCGCAAGGGGTACTCCCGCCTCGTGATCGCAACCACAGGCATTCAATCTCAATGGTCCCGCAGGGCCTTTCATTTCAAACACCAGGTGATTGCAACCACCGACTCAATATCACAGGAACTCGTAAGCCCTTTATATCTCAAATCTCAAGTGATCGCAACCAATTTTCAAGTATCATGTTATGCATGCCATGCTATGTATGCAACAATGATCATGCATGCCTTAGCCTCGTAAGGATTATCTCACCCTCTCATCTAGGGTACCACTCATACTCAATCACAATATTAGTACCACATAATTATATATATATATATATATATATATATATATATATATATATATATATATATACCATTTCACAATCAACCATCGCAAGATTCAATCTCTATTTCATATCACACACATAAAGCACTACATCCATTCAATGAGCAACATGCAACATGGCATCAATACATACATTATCAACATACAAGATTTCATGCATTTAGAAAATACACCCCTCTCCTACCTCAAGAGAAGTAGACTTCCGGGTTTGATGTTCCCGCCTCACAAGTGTTATCAAGTCCTACACCATTCAATTATAGGACCACATCAATCATTCATTCAAGCACCATTTTCAATATACATACATTTATATATACACATGATTCTCATCATGTAGAAACTATTTATAGTTCTATTCATTTGCCCAATTAGGCTTCGGGAATTCCTTCCCTTAAATCAAGGCTCATTATGGTTAAAAGGGTCACAACATAAGTTACCCATACATATTATTTCCACATCTAACTCCTTAAATGGGTTTTCCTTATTAATTATTCCTAACTACCATTATAAATCATCATCTACGAAAATCTCTCATCATAAATGACATTTTCATTATCATTTAATGCCTCTCTCATTCACATTACACATTTCCCCCAGTTTCATAAATTAGGGTTTTATGAAAACCCAACCATGTCATAAATGCACATCAATATTCATCACCCTTCAATCTCATTTTCGTGTACCCTAACTAATGCTCATAAAAGTCCACATTTAGTTCATCCTACCTTAGGTTTTCATATTTAAAGCTTCTCCCAACAACCCATATGCACTCAATACTCTCCCAAGCCTTAATAATCCATATTTTAGGGTTCAAATACCATTAAAATGAGAAAGAGCTTACCTCAATCAAGAAACGAAAATGGGTTGCTAGGGATAGGAAGGTGAGCTCGAAAATTAAGGAGAAGAAGGGAAAAACTTCAAGCACCCATTGTCTTCTCCTTGCCCAATGGTGAACGAAAATGAGAGGGGAGGGGGCACCACTTGGTCAAGCTCTTTGGAGAAGAAGAAGATGAAGAAGATGCAGTGAATGGGAATAAGAAAATGAGAAGAAAGGAGAACAAGAGTGTTTCCCCTTTTTGGGCAAAAAAACAACGTGAATAATGAGAGTGAGAGTGAAGTTTTGTTTTAATTTTAACCTCATTCATTTAAATTTTTCTGTTTTGCCACAAACAGGATCTCTGTTCGGGCTTAATACTTATTCTAAAAATTATTCTGAATACACATTCAGATTCCCAATAATATTATCTACAACCCTGACCAACGGCATCTCAATCAGACATACTTGGTCCGACACTCATATTTTAACCGGGTCAGTTTTCTGATTATTCGGTCCCAATAAATTACTAATAGTCTCCGAAAATCTTAATTTAATTATTTCCAATATTTTGGGACATTAAGTAATCCGCATTCAATTATTCAATATTTATTTCCTTAATTAATTCTTTATTTTAAAATTTGGGATGTTACAATATTTGTTTATATTAAATGTATAATATTAAACCAAAAAGGTACTTAGTTTAATAATACATATTTAATAAATGAATTATTATATTAAACACTAATTAATATAAAATTATATATATATTAAAACTAAAGAATTAATGTGATTATTTGTATATATTATAAAATAAAAATATATTTTGTTGTTTTTATTATAGTAAAACTAATAAAAGTTATCCCTACACCTTAAATAAATCAATTTTATCCATTTCCCTTGATAACTTTAATTTTAAACATTTACCCTTTATGTATTCATATTATACCTATGCCATGAATAAATTATTTTAAACCTATACCTTAAAAAAATTTAATTTTGTCCATATATATTTACCAAATTTATGTTATATTAATTTTATATCTAAACCTTAAAAATTCATCTATTAATGTTTCATTTGATAATTAATAGTTACAAATATAAAATTATTGATACTATATTCATTTTATGATACTATATAAAATTATTAAACTTATATTAAATGTTGTCATTTTTATATAAAATGTTGTTAAACCCTAATCGTCACTCGTTGCTCCTAGTTCGATATTGTCGACCCTAATCGTCACTCCTCACTCATCGTCTGATAAATACGCTATAACTTAAAATATCGTAAGTACGCAAAGGTTTATGATTTTTCATGTTTCGTCAGTCATTATCCGTTGGTCGTTACGCATAATACTAAAACAAAACTCAGCTAAAATAAACTAATTGATTCTAAAATAATTAAATAAATAATTATACATATGACTTAATCATATATACAAATAAAAAACATAATTAACAACATATCCAAATAAAAAATAATTAACTACATATATATAAATAAAACACATAATTAACAATATATACAAATAAAAAACTTAATTAACAACATATACAAATTAAGAAAAAACCAGGAAATGCTACTATGCACCCAACAAGAGCACCACACCCATGCACCACACTAATTAGCAACAGCTTCACATCATCACCACCGTCCATCACAAGCAGCCATCACCAGCCAACCTCCACCACCTGCAGGTTACCCCACCACCAGCCACCCAACCCAACCCATGCCCAAGCCTGAACCCAAACCCAACCCAAGTTGTCCCCCCCCCATGGCCAATGACCCCACCCCACCACCCAAGAAACCATCCCCTCCCCCAACCCTGAGACCAAAACCCATCAAACCCCTACCCAAACCTGATCCAAACCCCCAGCCTGACCCAACCCTACCCCAAAGGCCCCGAACCTGCGACCAACATCCCACCCCCACTCGCAGTTCCAATCCCATCCCCAAAACCCAACACTACAAACCAGAAAACACCAGAGAGGAAAACCGAAACAGATCAGAGTAGTATTACCTCAAGAGCAGTGGAGGAGTTCTCCTTCTTCAGATCGGAGGTGCTCTCGCCACAGATGCAGATCGAAGAAGAAGATGGGACGCCTCTGGTTGACAGATCCAAGGAAGGAAGGAACGGTCACATCTTATAACCGTTGAAGGGCATTCTCGACTTTCACCCAACGCCATTGAAGGGAGGGAGGTCGTGGCTCATTCTGCCCAACGCGCGTTGTGACCAACCTAACGACGTTAGCCTCCACGGAACGGAGCAGGGATCGCATGCCAAACAGAGGAAGTGGCAAACGGAGATGCGGCGACGGAGAAAACCTCCTTCAACGTGACAAAACGGGGCTCAGGGTTTCGAACCAAACAAGCCCTTAGGGTGTGTATTCAGAACAATATTTATTCGATTTTCATTTTTCGATAAAGTATGAAAATTTGTGAAAATGTATTAAAAAATTATATCGATTTTCTAGTTTGAAAAATTGGAAAATATGTTCAAATACAATAAAATTTTCATTTTATATCTTATTTTTCTTTAATATTTTGCAAATTTTCAGAATGTCATCTTTTTCATTATTCCCATCTTGGAAAAATCTAGAATATTTAGCTTTTTTTACAATGAAAATTTTTGTACAATTATCTTCCATAGTTTTTTTAAATAGTAATTGTTTTATGAAATCAGAGGCGAAGCCAAGACCTAGAGATAAGGGGGTGAAATATATAGATATTTTTTTTATCCTTAGAATGAGAGTAAAGGGGATGAGAGAAACGCAAAAGAATGGGAGTTTAAAAATTCTTCTCAATGCTGTATCATAGTGTAACATATTGACAAGACAAAATTTAAAAGAAAAAATAGATAATTTTAAAGTAATTAAATCATATGATGAGAGTTTTTTGATATTTTTATATAAAAAAATAATATTCCTTCACGTTGTATAATTTGAACAAATATGTTCATTGTAGTATATACAAAATAACGATATTGGAAGTTGACTTTTACTTTTTATTACTTTTTCAAAACTTAGTTTTCAAAGCAAAAAGAATGAATGTTAATTCTCCCTCTATTTTTTTTATTTGTCTTTTTAGATGTTTGATTTGTTTTACAATCTATGTCCTTTTAAGATTTTAAGGTGTAATTAAATATTTTTTACCAATTATACCTTTTTTTTTATTTAAATCAAGAAGACATTAATTTTAAAAGCGATATTAAGTATATAAGGAGAAAATACATATTAAGAAGATAGATGAGTAAAAAGACACATTAATTATATTTTTTTAAAGGGTGTACCACAACCTTAAAAGATAAATAAAATAAAATGGGGGAGTAATTGTTATAAAAATGAGTAAACTCAACACAAATTTTATTAACATGCAAAATTGTTTACATTGTTTAAATTTTTATTTATACTAATTATTAGTATAATTATAATATTTAAGACAATCTATGAAATTATTTGTTCTCGATGATGATTACCCTCTCAAAAATTTTTTACCTTTAATAAATGAACTAATTATCAAACCCTAAACCCTAAACCCTAAACTCATTATCTGTCTACTTTTTATTTTTTACCATATTAATATATATTTGAAAATAAACTATGAAAGGGCCATGACACCCTTTAGTCGTAACATACACGCAACGATATTTGGAATAACTGAACTTTTTATTTTTTAAGTATTTTTTAAAAAAATATATGTATGGATATATTTTTTATGCTAGTATGTATTTTTGGAAAAGAAATTTATTTTTCCCAAAAAAACATAATAACACATCCCTAGTTGAAAATGTTTTATAAAAAAGATATAGCAAAAGAATGTAGAATACCTAAATTAAATTTTTAAAAAGAATCGGTAAATTGTAAACATGTGGAATGGTTAACAAGACAAGAAAAAAGAAACCCAAAACAGTGCAAAGTGCAAAGTGCAAGGTGCAAGGTGCAAGGTGCAAGGAGAGAAGGTTCTTGGTTCTTTCCTTATTACCACAGCAGTTAGTGTTAAAAACAATTTGCATAATATCTCTTGGCTTCCTTCTCCAATTTTGACCTTTGACTTCCTCAAATCGATCCATCTTTCCTCTCGCTCTCTGCAGGTTCGTTCGTTACCTCTTCTCCCTTCCCCATTTTATCCCTTTAACTGCTTCTTTCAATTCACATTTTCCCTTTCAATGATTCATCTTCGTCGTTTACGTGTGCCGTTGTGCTCCCTTTCAAACCACGCAATAGCTTTTTGATTCATCATGATGTTAAATCTCGTTTATTTTTTTCGCAAATTAAGGGTTGTCATGTGCATCATGTTTATACCTTTATACTGTTATATATACATATATAATTATTGCTTGTTTAGGAATTTGATGGTTAGATTAGGGTTTTGCAGATGGCAAGTGGGTTTGGGGAATCAACAAGCAGGGCACCCCCAAGCCCTTCTTTCTCCAACAACAACAATGATGCTGGCAATTTTGAATGCAACATTTGCTTTGAATTGGCCCAAGACCCCATAATTACTCTCTGTGGTCACCTTTTTTGCTGGCCTTGTCTTTACAAATGGCTTCACTTCCATTCACAGTCACGAGAATGCCCTGTTTGCAAGGCCCTTGTGGAGGAGGAGAAGCTTGTTCCCTTGTATGGGAGAGGAAAGACATCAACTGATCCAAGATCAAAATCTATTCCTGGTGTTAACATCCCCCATCGCCCCGCTGGTCAGAGACCTGAAACCGCCCCTCCACCTGATCCAAATCATTTCCATCAACATGGGTTTGGATTTATGGGCGGGTTAGGCGGGTTTGCGCCCCCGCCTCCAATGGCAGCCGCGAGATTTGGGAATTTTACCTTGTCTGCTGCATTTGGTGGTTTTATACCATCCTTGTTCAACTTTCAATTACATGGGTTTCATGATGGGACCATGTTTGGTGGACCCGCTGGTTTTCCTTATGGGTTTACTAATTCATTTCATGGTGTCCATGCCCATAGATATCCTCCACACACACGCCAGGGGCAACAAGATTACTATCTGAAGAAGCTGCTTCTGTTAGTTGTTTTCTGCGTTTTGCTCGCCTTTATTTGGCAATAGATTGGGTTCAAGCTCGGGCTGCTGGTAGAACCAGACTTATGCTCTGGTAGATCTTCTGGTGCACTCCTTGTTTTGTAACTAAGGACATTGTTTATATAATAATACTGTCTTATGTAGTTCTGTTCTTTGTGACTGCTTTGTGGCACTTGACTTGCACAGAAACCATGTGCGAAGTTTCATATATAAAGCATGAAAGCAAACACACCTATAGATATTAATTTAAACTTTCAAGCAAATACACCCATAGATATTAATTTTATGGTTATTATGTTGAGTTTGAGATTATGAGATAGCAGAACTAGTGAAATTATGCTCTTTCCTTATGTTTCATTTTTTAAGGTGCATATTTGAAGTTATTTTGATGCATATTATTTTCAGCAGTTTCTAGCCTTCTGGATTTAAGGGTTATATTTAGTTGCTTATTTTTTATTTTCAATGCCTTAGATGCGGGTCTTTGCACATTTTGTGGTGTTTACATTCAGAGTTTTTGTGCTCTATTTTTAAGCCATGTGACAAGGGCTGGTTTATTACATTGATAAGAAGAGTATACAGGAATCTAAGGATCCGGAATGCTAGTGGCCTTTCTATTCATGCTATATGGATTTATTTGTATGTTTAGTTTGATGAAAGATGATTTCTGCATGTTTTTAGTACATTAGTCGTAGACATGTATATGCCTATTTATGTTATATTTCCACTCTGTACTTGATTTTCTGCTCGTCACATGGCCAGTTTTAAGTTTTTGTTTGGTTAATCATTGTTGTAATATGTTGTAATATCATGTCTGAAAGTCACTTATCTACTGCCTACTTTTCAGCTATGACTTTTGGGTTAAACCTTTGTCTAGAGATGTTTTTCTAGCTGTCCACTCTTGTTGCTGATACAATATGACTGGTTAGTAAAACAAACTTATAGCTTCGGGTTTATGGTAGATATCTTATATTTTTTTAGGTAGTTTATTGAAATGAAATTGTTTGATAGAATTAACTTAAATTGTATTAAATTATTTAAAAAGACATGTAATATTATAATTATGTAAGAGATAAAATTATCTTTTCAAAATAAGGTAAGAATATAAAGGATAATTGAAATATTAATGAATTGGCTTATAGTTTTTAAAAAGTTACAAGTTTTCTCATAATTTTTCATAATTCAGGAATTTATAGATTTTCAAAAGCAAAACTTCAAAAGTTACAAGTTCTTATTTTTTATATGCCAAACTAACCTACTAGTATTTGCTTTTAAAAAATTATAAATTTATAAATAAGCTATAAGTTATTTTTATTTTTACTAGACAGCAGCTGCTTTGTATGTTTGTATATTGGGAGCATAGTCCATTTTTGGCTTCTTTTAAGGTGATAACTGTGTAATGCCATCGTCAACAATGCAGTCATTGAGCTTGATCTAATAGGCTCCCTCGGAAGAGTTACAGTAATGAGCCCCTTCTATGGAGTCAATCACACAATTGTGTCCATTGAACTTCTAGTCTTGGTTTTCTGGAAATTAAGTTACTTGCTAGTTTGTGTTCTTACCTTCAATTGTCATAGATGAAGGTAACCTTTGCCTGATGGAAATTATGTTTTGGATTTGGGACAGAAGTATTGATCTGCAGGTTCTGTAATGTTGAATGATTCTGTTCTACGGGTCTAGTGCTGTTGTGTGGGACGCATATATGAAATTTTCGGCTTGACTTGAGGCAGGACCACAATGCACTATGTAAAGATTTTCTGATTGAGTTCTAATGCAGCAACACTCCAGGGTTGAACTCGATATCACTAGTCACGTTGGAACAAACTCTTTTACTGATACTCGCATTTGATAGTTTTGTGGAAAGGTGTTGTGGACAAGAATGATGATCGAGAACTTACCCTTTGAATGCGTTTTATAGGAATTTATTTATTAAGTCGCGTTTGGTTTTGGTAATGCCAAAGCCCGAAATGTTTGCCCAAAAGCATCGTCTTAGAATGCGTGCCTCGCCCTATGCAATCTGAAAGCATTCGGATACAAATATGTTAGTTGTGGATGAAATTAGTGACTTGACCGTTACTTATCCCTTTTTAAAATTATTGAAAAAATGCATTTAAGATTTCAGGCGCATTTCTACGATTAATAAAATTGCAATAACATATTACAATAAAAGATGCTATACTCTGTTTATATTTGAAGTGTTTTTTTTACACCATTTGAGATCAAATTTGATGCTAGATTGTGTAAAACTCTCCATTTTGGGCCCGAAGATTACGAATAACACAATGACGAATGTTCTGGCGAATCTGTTGTATCTGATATACCATGTATCTATGTGGTGACTTCTTGTAATTTTCTTTTTTTTTTTGTCTGAGGAGAGGGAGGTAGGACTCTAACCCTGCCATTCTAGGTGACACCAAATGCTATTAACCACTTGAGCTGGGGAGGGAGTCGACTTCTTGTGATTGATATCGCATAATTTCTATAATCGATATGCATATGTTTTGTTAAAATTTGTTAATGAGTGGAGATGTTTGGTTTGTTTAGGTAGTGCCAGGACCTTTCTTTGTACACTGCGTGACACGTTCACTTGTGTTAATTACGGTTACCAAGTATGCAATGTGACAATGTCATGGCATACAACACAATAATGTCCACCAACAATATAAAACGTGACAGCATTGAAGTCTTCTAAATTGCGTACAGTGTAATTCAGAAAATAAAATATAATTATAACCAATAACTAAATAATTAATCATTAGCATTATAATAGATAAAAGCTTTTTAATTTATGTATTTCCGTTTTGTTACATCTCGATTACAGGCTTAGTTCTCTTGAAGTACACTTACATTTCGTTTAGCTGCTTAGAAAGTTATAGGACAATAATTATAAAAAATATGGCAAGAAATAAAAAGTAGAAAAACTAACACATGATAGTTGTTTGGTTCAATGAAAAGCTACAAGAAAAGAAAATAAATTTTCTTACCAAATTGTGTCAGACGGATGAAAATGAGATTAAAAAAATCTTATGTTTGATTATTTTAATGCCATTGTACTTATTATAGTTGTTTAATTTTTATGGTTTTTTAGCTCTTACAGTGTCTTTCATCTTTCACAAAGTTGTGAGCTTTTATGATGTCATGAGATTTGGTACAAAAATAAAACCGGTAGAATTGACATATAAATTTACTTCTACTAAAGTATAGGATGGTAAAATGAATTAGTCTATTGAATTGATCTATTAAACCTGACCTAGAGGGTAGGCTAGGTCGATATATACAGTCACTCATTTTAATTAGGCTTAATTTATTTTGATTCATTATGAAATAGGTCATATTTGTAGTTGAGTTGTTGGACACGAATAAAATAACTAACAATTAAATTCAGTCTGTTTAGTTCTACCAAAAAATAAATAAAATAGAGAGTTGAACTGTTGAGTATGAATAAAAAATAATAGAATAACAAAAACAACGTAATTATTATGAATATTTAATGCAATAGTGGATGTCCATTACAATTTCTTATTGCCTATAAAAGGGTGAATACATTCAGAGGAGAGGGAGAGCATTTTTGCTACATTCTCTTTTCTATTTCTGGTTTCTTCATCTTCTACTTTCCTCTTCTTTATAACATTTCCTCTAAAGCAATTTAAATTTTCAGTTATTTTGTAACACGTTATCAGCACGAGGTTCTAACCAACTGAGATTTAAGGTAACATAGAATTTTAATTTCTTTTCATAATTTCATTTCAGTTTATATTATATATATATATATATATTATAATAATAAGTTCCCGAAGAACTTATATTCCACACATCCCAGCAGGATGTATAAAATATTAATAAGTTCCTGAAGAACTTATATTTCGAACATCCCTATGGGATTTAAAAGAATTCCCGAAGAATTCTTGAAATATTTATGGTATAGTTGCTGAAGAACTATATTTATATTATGATATATATATATATATTTAAAATAAGAGTGTTAAATTATTATATTATTATTGCAGCACTACCTTCCATTATCATACAATTTTATATGCTCCTGATTGCTTACAATTTTATGCTCATGTTTTTCCAACTAGCGCTACTTGTTTTATAATAATTGCTTTCTTATTTTATATAACTAATAGCTTTGCTTTATAAGCTACACATCAATTATTTGCTTACTCACGTGATTATTTGCCTCTGATCCATTCTATATTCACGTTACCTGCTATATTATTATTATATATTGTATTGTGCGTTCCATTATCATTACCCGCTCTTTACTTTATTATTAAATTTTGTACCTACTGCCTGAATTTTGCTTGCTTTATGCATACTATGCATTAATTATTAAATTATTAAATTAGATGTCCAAATTCATCAATTGTAATTTGTTGACAATCATGGAACCGTGCAATGGTTCAAAGCAATTGTTCCAATTAAATAATTGTCACTTATTGAACTTTCTTGATCGTGAAAGACAAAAGGAATTGGGTGGAGCCATTGTTGAATAAAATAATTGGTGAAACATATTAGCTTGCATAACCGTGAAAAGCAAAAGAGATGTGTACAACCATTTTTGAATAAAATAATTACACATAGTACATTACATAACAGTGAGAATGGTCTGGTGCATATTATGATTATGGAATTCAAGAGTTCTTTCAGAATTTTTTTTTTAAATTTTTCTAGAAATATAAATTCTTCAAGAACTTGTTTATTATGGTAGAATGGAACACAAGATACATAAAAAAAATTATACAAAATGATATATTACCTTTTGATCAAGTACTCAGTTAGTCAGAAATAATATATATATATATATATATATACATATATCTTTTAATCATTATTAACTTGTTTTACTACTAACTTATTTATAATCTTTTGCATAGATATAATTATGTCAAATATTATCAACCTTTAGTTCGCGACTCTTGACATATCTGGAAAAAATTATCTACCATGGACACTAGATGCTGAGATCCATTTAGATGCAGAAGGTCTTGGAAACACGATTAAAAATGGAAATCAAGCATCCAGTCAAAACAAGGCTAAAGCCATGATATTTTTACGTCACCATATGCATGAGGGTTTAAAAAATGAGGACTTAACAGTTAAAGACCCTCTCGTTTTGTGGAATAATCTAAAAGAGAGATACGACCATCAAAAGGATATAATTCTTCCAAAAGCTCGTTATGAATGGATGCATTTGCGCTTTCAAGATTTTAAAACTGTAAATGAATATAATTCTGCGCTATTTAGAATTACTTCAAAATTGGAGTTATGTGGAGAAAAGATCACTGAAAGTGATATGTTAGAAAAAACATTCTCCACTTTTCATGCATCCAGTATGCTCCTGCAGCAGCAATATCACCAAAAGGGCTTTACAAAATATTTTGAATTAATTACTTGTCTCCTTGTGGCTGAGCAAAATAATGAATTGCTTATGCAGAATCATGAATCTTGTCCAACTGGAACTGCTCCATTCCCAGAAGTGAATGTAGCAACACACGATCATCATACTCATGGTCGTGGTCGTGGCCGTAGTCGCGGTCGTGGACGAGGTAATGCTCGGGGACATGGTATTGGTCGTAGTCGTGGATATGGTTATGGCCGTGGTCATGGTCGAAGTGATAAGAGATCATCATTCACATGGAAAAATAAAGAACATATGAAAAAAGGGACAGATGCTCAAAATAGCGAACAAACTAAAAATATCTGCTCTCATTGTGGTAGCAAGAGACACTGGTCTCGAGTTTGTCGCACACCAAAGTATCTCGTAGATCTATGCCAAAAATCCCTTAAAAATAAAGGGAAAATAATAGAGACAAATTTTACTGGTATAGATGATGATTTCTCTGATTTTAGTGTTGATGGTTGTATTACTCTTCCTGAAGAAGAAATTGACCACTCGGTTGGAGAAGGGAGTCCTAAATGAATTATTTTAATGTTTCATGTAATTTGTTTTGTTGTAAATTTTGTCTTTATTAATAAAATTTTGTTAAATATTATTGTTAATTATATTTTTACTCATGATTTATTTTTATTTATTTAATGAAGAATGAATACTCATATGAATGACGAAGATATATGTCTCACAGACAGTGCAACAACTCATACCATTCTCAAGAATGAGAAATATTTTTACCACATAGTAAAACAAGAAGCCAATGTTAATACTATATCTGGTAGTATAAATATAATTGAAGGCTCTGGTAGAGCCAGTATTTTGTTACCTGGAGGAACAAAATTGCACATTGAAAGTGCATTATATTCTAAGAAGTCTCAAAGAAATTTGTTGAGTTTTAAGGATATCCGTAGAAATGGATATCATATTGAGACCACAAATGAGAAAAAAGATGAATATCTTTACATCACAAAGTTAATTTCTGATAAGAAATGTATATTGGAAAAATTACCTTCATTTTCCTCCGGTTTGTACTATACTTATATTAGTACAGTTGAAACAAATGTTATTATAAACCAGAAGTTTACAAATAAGAATGACTTTGTTATCTGGCATGAACGATTAGGCCATCCTGGATCAATTATGATGCGAAAAATAGTTGAGAATTCAAATGGTCATTGTTTGTCCAGCAGCAAATTATGTAAACTAAGAATTTCTCATGTGCTGCTTGTTCTCAAGGAAAATTGATCATTCGGCCATCACTAATGAAAATTGGGAATGAATCACTCAAATTTTTAGAGCGTATACAAGGTGATATTTGTGGACCAATACACCCTTCATGTGGACCATTTAGATATTTTATGGTTTTAATTGATGCATCAACTAGATGGTCACATGTTTGCTTATTATCAACTCGCAACCAGGCGTTTGCGAGATTACTAGCTCAATTAATTCGTTTAAGAGCTCATTTCTCTGATTATCTAATTAAGAAAATACGCCTTGATAACGCTAGTGAATTCACATTTCAATCATTTAATGATTATTGTATGTCCATTGGAATTGATGTTGAACATCCTGTAGCACATGTTCATACACAAAATGGACTTGCTGAATCATTGATTAAACGTTTGAAATTAATAGCAAGACCATTGCTAATGAGATCAAAACTCCCAATTTCAACTTGGGGACATGCAATCTTACATGCAGCAGCACTTATTCGCATCAGACTGACAAGTTATCATGAATATTCCCCTTTACAATTGGTTCATGGTAAAGAACCAAATATTTCCCATCTAAGAATCTTTGGCAGTGCAGTATATGTTCCTATTTCTCCTCCACAGCGCACTAAGATGGGACCTCAAAGAAGGTTGGGAATATATGTTGGATATGAAAGTCCATCTATAATAAAATATCTTGAACCTTTAACAGGTGATTTGTTTATAGCTCGTTTTACTGATTGTCATTTTGATGAATCTCTTTTCCCACCATTAAGGGGAGAAAATAAACAGTTGGATAAAAGGATCAGTTGGAATGAGATATCTCTCTCATATCTTGATCCTCGAGCAAAGCAATGTGAACTAGAAGTTTAGAAAATAATTAGTTTACAAAATTTAGCAAACCAATTGCCGAATGCATTTACTGATCCAAAAAGAGTGACTAAGTCACACATACCAGCTGTTAATACTCCAGTAAAGATTGATATCCCTGAAGGACAATCTAAATTTGCAAATGAGTCTAAAGCCAAAATAAAACATGATAGACCGTTGGTTCTAAAGATAAAAATCCTTGGAAAAGAAAAGTAAATAAAGAGGATGGTCGAATCGAGGATATAAAGACTCCAGTAGAGTCTCCTGACATAATCAAGGTTTCAAATCCAGAAGAAACTAAGGTACCTGAAATTGATAAGAATAAAGAGATCTCTATAAATTATGTCATGGATGGAATACAATGGAATCGACATGAAGTTGATGTTAATGAAATTTTTGCATTCAAAGTAGCTCTTGATATTATAAATGATGATAAGAATCATGAGCCAAAATCTGTTAAGGAATGTGCACAAAGAAATGATTGGCCAAAATGGAAAGATGCAATGCAAGAAGAGTTAAACTCACTTGCAAAACGGAAAGTTTTTGGATCTGTAGTCCAAACACCCAAAGGTGTAAAACCAGTTGGGTACAAATGGGTCTTTACGAGAAAAAGAAATGAAAATGGTGAAATTGTGCGATATAAAGCAAGACTTGTCGCACAAGGATTCTCACAAAGACCTGGTATTGATTTCGAAGAGACATATTTACCAGTGATGGATGCCACTACTTTTCGATACTTAATAAGTTTGGCAATCCGCGAAAGGCTTGACTTACGCCTTATGGATGTTGTTGCAGCATATTTATATGGCTCACTTGAAAATGACATCTATATGAAACTCCCTGAAGGATTTAATTTGTCTGAAGCATACAAGACAAGTCCTCGAGAAAATTATTCAATTAAATTTAATAAATCTCTTTATGGACTAAAGCAATCTGGACGAATGTGGTACAATTGTCTCAATGAATATTTGTTGAAAGAAGGGTACAAAAATGACCCAATTTGTCCATGTGTTTTTATAAAAAGACTCAGAAAAGAGTTCGTTATAATTGCTATTTATGTAGATGATTTAAACATCATCGGAACTCCCGAAGAGCTTTCAAAGGCTGTAAATTGTTTGAAAAGAGAATTCGAGATGAAAGACTTGGGAAAAACAAAGTTTTGTCTCGGATTACAATTAGAATATTTAAAAGAAAGAATTTTGATGCATCAAAAGACTTATACAGAAAATGTGCTAAAGAGGCTTTATATGGATAAATCACACCCATTGAGCAGTCCAATGGTTGTAAGGTCACTTGAAGTAAAAAAAGATCCTTTTCGACCTCAAGACAAAAATGAAGAACTACTTGGTCCTGAAGTACCATATCTTAGTGCAATTGGTGCACTAATGTATCTTGCTAGTCATACAAGACCTGATATATCATTTACTGTCAATTTGTTAGCAAGACATAGTTCTTTACCCACGAAAAGGCATTGGAATGGGATTAAACACATATTCCGCTACCTTAGAGGTAGAATGGACATGAGTTTGCTTTTCCCATATGTATCTAAGGCAAACCTAATTGGTTATGCTGATGCGGGGTATTTGTCTGATCCTCATAACGGTCAATCACAAACAGGATATTTGTTTACATATGGTGGTACAACAATTTCATGGAGATCCATAAAAAAACGACCACAGCAACATCATCTAATCATGCTGAAATTATAGCATTACATGAAGCAAGTCAAGAATGTGTTTGGTTGAGGTCTATGATTCAACATATTCAAGAAAATTGTGGCTTGCATGCTGGAAAACTATCACCAACAATCTTATGTGAAGATAATACAGCTTGTATTTCTCAGTTAAAAAAGGGCTATATTAAAGGAGATAGAACAAAGCATATTTCACCAAAATTTTTCTTTACTCATGATCTTCTAAAGAATGGTGAAATAAATGTCCAGCAAGTCCGATCATGTGAAAATCTAGCAGATCTTTTTACAAAATCTTTACCAACTAAAGTCTTCGAGCAATTAGTACAGAAGATTGGTCTTCGACGCTTACATAAGTGTTTTGATGAGGGGGAGAATTGAATATTTGTAATTCAATTATTTTTCATGAATATACTTTGTAAAGAATGTTGTACTCTTTTTCCTTCACTAGGTTTTTATCCCACTGGGTTTTTCCTAATAAGGTTTTAACGAGGGACATTCTAAAATATGGACATCCAAGGGGGAGTATTATGAATATTTAATGCAATAATGGATGTCCATTACAATTTCTTATTGCCTATAAAAGGGTGAATGCATTCAGAGGAGAGGGAGAGCATTTTTGCTACATTCTCTTTTCTATTTCTGGTTTCTTCATCTTCTACTTTCCTCTTCTTTATAACATTTCCTCTAAAGCAATTTAAATTCTCAGTTATTTTGTAACAGTAATCTTATTTTTAGTGGACTTATATATGATTTTTTGAGTGTGTTACTTTTTCTAAATGGAGCACCAGATAAAATGAGCCAATACAAAAATCGGTTTTTATTAAAAATATATTTTTTAATCAGAAGTTGTATTTTTAAGAGAGGGACACCTAAACAAGTGGGGGTGATGTTTTAGATCCATCCTTTCTATCGGGTTTAGCCCAACCCATATTACATTGACATTAATGGGCTAGATCAGGTTATGTAGAATAAATTTGTAGGAACTTATAACTTGAATTTTCTTAAAATATCTACTTCTACTTCTAAAAAAAATTACATTAGCAAACTACTTCTTAAAAAATATAATTCGACCTGTCAAAGACAAAAGTTGTGTTTTTTATATAAAATTTATATAATTAATATGGTAGATTTTGTTTGGGTAATAATACCGTATATTTCTTTTGCGTAACTTTACACAAATTTAGTTAATAACATTGAATTTTTCAATTATTTTGTTAAAATTCTAAATTTACCTTTAATATTAGTGAAAATAGAAATGAAGTTTTCATATTCCATGGATATAAAAAAAAGAATGCCAAATTAATAAAGATATATTTACAAAATAATAATGTATATTCTTAATATAAAAAGGAATAAGAAAACTAAAATTTTGATATAATTTTATATGATTAACAGTGCCCTTAATCGAAAGCCTTAGTTGAATTATTGTTTAATGAAGTTGTTTGAATTACTTACTTAATTAATAGTCCTTTCAAGCGAATACTAATGGAAGATTCTTGTTGGGGCATAGTTTTCCGGTGAGGATGTGATAGTTGAACATTTAGCATAAGAAGAAAACAAAAAGAAAATTAAAATGGGGTTGATCACGAGGCATGAACAACAAACATTGAATGGATGAATACAAAGAAAGGCGTAGGAACAACGTTTGGTGCGATGAAACACAACCACGGTCACTCTTTACCGGTCGTCTGTCTCAGTCACTTTAGCATAAAGGAGGAAAGGGGTTCTCTTCATTCCGAAGGATATTTACTCATAAACTCGATGCTTCTTAGTATTAATTCATGGGAAATTTTTTCTGTAATTCAAAATGAATTTAAGGTCAAAGTTATTCTGCATTCAAATTACATTTACTATGAAAAATTAATTGCTAATTACAAGGAACTATATATGGTCTATGGAGGAACAAGCCATAAATCGCTATCTAACTAAACACTGGGATGGAGAAGCATGTAATATAAGGGTCATACATGTTGGAAATTTTGGGTGAGGCCACAATGAATGTCTTCAGTCCTGGTTTCAATTTCCCCACAAGAGAATATTATACTGAACTTTTTATATTTTTCTACATGCAACATGTTTAAAAAATTTCTAGAATACAAAGTTTGTGTACTCTTTAGTTTTTTTTTTAATTGTAACACATGGTGAGAATGATACGCACAAGTCATGTTTATAAAAAAAACGAGTACAAAACTATAAAGTTTGTAAAAGGAAACTAATTAATTGGCATGATTACACAGTTTGAATGAGAAACATCTTTTTAATTTATTGTCTAGACAGAACAAGAGAAAAATTGTGATTTCGGGATTAAGGGAAATTTACACAAATCTTGGTGCTATGAATCCAAGGGGGGGACACGAGCGAAGAGAGACTACGTTTGTGGGGCATGTGCAATTTCCACTGGATATGTTCATAATGTTGGTTTCAGGAAAATGATCATGTTTTGATGGACTGTGGAAGTCGTGGGTCTGTATGAGCCTCGCGTACATAATCCAAGGGGTAAAAGGTTCGTTAAATTTCATCACTTGGTCTGAGCTGATGTAATCTCTATGAGGAGAAAAGAAGTTTGTTAGGGGCTAGTTGAGCTTGATCCAAGCTAATGATGAGTTACTCTAGCAAAAGAAAAGTTTATTGAGATTGGTTGAACTTGATTCGGGCTAGTGATGAGTTATTTGCATAAGAAAGAAATTCATTAGGGTTGGTTAAGCTTAATCTAAGTTGGTGATGGTTTATTCAAGCTGGAGAGAAGTTTGTCGAGGTTGGTTAAGCTCGGTTTGAGTTTTCTTCACAATCACTAAAAGGCTCTTTGTTTTCCAAGGCAACAAAATTACTAAAACTTAGTTCTATCACATCATCTCTTTGTCCTCAAGCCCTATAAATCAAGGAAATGGGGTACAATAATTTCAAAACAAAAATGAAAGTACATTAGATTTATCCATTTCTAACACAAGATTATCACTTTTAGTAGCTTAAACTTAGTCCTTAAAATTAAAGTTAACAAAACTCTTAACTCAATTATACTTTTTTAATTCTTTAAAATATTGATAAAAGGAAGTGAAAGAGGTATGAAAATCAAAATTGAACTATACTCCAACATTTTATGTCTATGTCAAATATCAAATGTGTTGATCGTACTTTAACTTAATTTTGCTCAACATATCTTTTGTTTTAAAAGTTATATTTACCTTATCTAACGCTTTGTTTGTTTAAGTGGATTTCCAAATGAGAAATTTTCATTTGGATGTTTTGGATAAAAATAACTGTTTCTCACTAGTTTGGTTGAAAGTAAGTTAGAGTAAGGAGGAAATTTATTTCAACGGAGCTAAAAAAATAACTTCCTTATACATTTGGGTCATTTGAAAGGGAATTTATTCTTTTTTCCTATTGTGACCTTCGCCCTTACGCCAATGGCTCAAAGCTTTGGTTCACCATGTGCGATAGTAAATTAAGGTATCGAAGGAAATGAGTGTAATCGATTGTTAATGTTGGAAATTTACCAAAGTTTCATAAACGCACAGAGTCCCAAGAGTGATAGATCTAGGAGGTTGAGAATGAGAGACTAGTCCAAATGAAGAAGGACAAGGGAAGATGACATCAACAAGGAAAGGTTGGGGTCAACAAGGAACACTTACGATGAGTCAACTACAGAGGTACACTTAACCTGATGGTGCCATAGGGAATAACAATTAGGAGACAGAAATGGAAGAAGATGAAAAAGATGACAATGGATTGGAGGGAGATGATGGACGAGAATGAAGAGATAACATATTAGAAAGGAAAGGAACTCAAATTCCTACGGCACACTCTACGACGGATAGAGACGTGATTGTGGGAGAGCTTCTTGGTGTTGAACTCATTGAAAATAGACAAAGATGTTAGCAAATGATGCTTAATAATAAATGATTGGTTTTTAGTCATTTGGTTATTATTGTTTTTGATGAATAAAATAACATATTTGTCTAAGACAATTTCCACCTTATTTTTTTTTCCATCCAAACAACTTAATTGAAAATATTTTCTCTGAATTTACTTCAATTTACCTCAACCCATTCACAAATAATTTTTCTCTTATTCTATTTTTCTATCTATTTTATTTCTACTCAATTACTTTCCTTTCAATTCATTTAACAGATAGTAGATTTTTTCAAAAACTTGAAGAGTTGACAAAAATAAAGATTCTGAGGAGAAATATAACATTACTTTATAAATCTCTCTGTATGTCCAACGAAACTACAAGTCTTCAGCTATATATAAACTCAACACCATCAGATGTAGAATTTTGAATTTAGTTTTGTTTCCAGGTCCATACATTGTTTCGAATAGCAAGAAAAGCACAAAAAGTATATGGCAAATGATAGTTGCAGCATTTACGATTGGGAATAACTGTCCCATACAAAGTAACAAGACAGGCTTTATGGTTCAAACAAACATTTATGAAAGAGTTTACAATTGTGCTAACTATTGATACAATAACCTATAAAAAGTAATCTGAATTTATGTTTGGCACTAAGAGTAATTGAGTATTTCTTATCCTCGAGGAACTTTAACTTGGTTAGGATCTTATCCGCTACTTATAACAATGAAAAAGGGGAAAAAAAAAATCTGAATATGAATTAGGCTCACTTATGACAAATGAAAGTGTTACTTGGTTCACTTTTACTAATGATGTATGCCAAGTTTATTAACACCAACAGAGGATACTCTGGAGGAAGAACATTTTATTGCATTAAGCTTAAATTTTATGGTTCTATGTCATTGAAAAGAACAAAAATGGTAAAATATACAAGAAAGTCAAACTAAGCCTATTTCAACTATTTAATTAAGTTTCCTAATAAATCTATTACAGTTGTCAAATATTTTACTTTTGAATATGTTGCTTATGTTTAATTGTTAATTGTGTATATGATAAAAAAAACTGTTAAGAAAATTTACCTCACTCTGAATTGTCTATGATAATCTCTATATTTCAAAAGATATTAATCTTTAACTTCAGACTACTTAGAACTTTTTTTGGATTAGTAAATAAAATTAAAAGCTTTTTTATTTTAAAAAAACAAACCAAAAACTAAAATACTATTTCATCAGAGTACTACCAATACTGGTTACCAAAAATATTACAAGTTACTTTTTTTAAAAAAATATTACTACAAGTTATGACTTATAATACAATACAACTGCAGGCCAGCCAACAAAACAACCAAATGGCAATGCTCAAAATCAAAACATGAATTAACTTAAAATCATATGGTTTTTTCAATTTGAAATCAACGTTCCTACCATTTAATAAAAATAATATTAATTAGGTTATACATATACAATAGTCATTCAGTTATTAAATGGAATAAGATTTCAAAATATTATGTTCCAATGTTCAAGTATAGAATAAAACTTTATGACAAACATTGTACGCGTGAACTTATTCTAGACTATAAAAAGGCAAACATGAAATCTAATGCACACAAATACGAGATTTACATAGGATAATTCCACTTCAACATTGTTCTTTTACTTATGTCAATATTTAAATGGAAAATTTGAGAGATTAAACGAATAACATGACACTGACGAATAAAAAATGTTTTCATTATTTACACGGAAATACGTGATTTAAATCATTTGGTAAGTGGAGGTGGAGGCTGGTTTCTTCTCCAACACGTGCATCGGATGCAGGGTTAGTGAATGTTTAATGATTTTACCAACCTAAAAAAATCTTATAATTAAACGAAATTTTAACTGTTGAAAATAACATAAAAATTAATATAAAATTTTAAATTTTTTATATTTTTATAACTTTATTTTCTAAATGATGAGACATGAGGGAATTTCAGACTTTAAGGAGTGGGAGAATGAGGGACCCAAATTCCGAAACATGAAAACGCCAGAAAACCATCCAGAACCAATCTGAACTATACCAAATTCCCCTCCATATATTCTTGACTTTCTCCCATCCAGCTAGCTAGCCACCCTCTTTTCTCTTTCCCCCACCTTCTTTTTTGTTTTATTTTATTTTATTAGCACCAAAACGTGTTCCAAACCTCAAACTCCAATTATAAGCCACCACCCCCTTAGATCCCCCTCCCCACACAAACACAAACTATAAACTATGCAAACCAAACCAAGAAGATCAAAACCCAAATTATTTCTCATCTTACTATCCCTCTTCTTGCTATCATCATCCTCTTTTAATAATGCAAGCACCATCACCCATCAATTCAAAGAAGCCCCTGAATTCTACAACTCCCCAGATTGTGCTTCCATCACCAACGATGACAACATTAACGACAATAATAACAACAACGAAAGATACATATGTTCCTCAGAAGCTGTACATGTTGCAATGACACTAGACACCACATACATAAGAGGATCCATGGCGGCAATCCTCTCGGTCCTCCAACACTCTTCTTGTCCCCAAAACATCTTCTTCCACTTCGTCTGCTCCTCCAACGCCTCCGTCCTAGGCGCCGCAATCTCCAAATCATTCCCCTATCTCCAATTCAAACTCTACAACTTCGACGACTCTGTTGTCTCCGGCCTCATCTCCACCTCCATTCGTTCTGCACTCGATTGCCCTCTTAACTACGCTCGCTCTTATTTACCCAACGTCTTACCACTCTGCGTCCGGCGCGTCGTCTACTTAGACTCCGACCTCATCCTCGTCGACGACATTGCGAAACTCGCCGCCACACCGCTGAATGAAAACTCTGTTCTAGCAGCCCCTGAATACTGCAACGCCAACTTCACTTCCTATTTCACGTCAACCTTCTGGTCCAACCCTACCCTGTCTCTCACGTTTGCCGACAGGAAACCGTGCTATTTTAACACCGGCGTGATGGTGATCGATCTGGCACGGTGGCGTGCAGGGGATTACACGAGGAAGATCGAAGAGTGGATGGAGTTGCAGAAGCGGATGAGGATCTATGAGTTGGGTTCTTTGCCACCGTTTTTGCTTGTGTTTGGTGGGAACATTGCTCCGGTGGATCATAGGTGGAACCAACACGGTCTCGGTGGTGATAATTTTCGAGGGCTTTGTAGAGATCTGCATCCTGGTCCTGTGAGTTTGTTGCATTGGAGTGGGAAAGGGAAGCCTTGGGCACGTTTGGATGCTAATAGGCCTTGTCCTTTGGATGCACTTTGGGCACCCTATGATTTGTTGCAGACTCCATTTTCTCTCGATTCTTGAAGTGTGGTATACAAACTTGGGAATTGGGAATGCGATCTATTCATATACAATTATACACTTGATTTTTTTCTACTTTAATGTGTAAAGTTTAGATGAGTTTGGTTCAGACTCATCAGCACAGTATACCTTGAGCTTCCATAAACGTTTAGATATATATATTGTTACATAGAATACAGCAATTCTGATGCGCTTTCTAGACAGAATTGAAGTGAACATGAGGCACAAAATGAGAAGGAAGAAAGGGTGAAGATGGTCAATGAGGTGGTTTCTGAATTTTGAAGTGACCGGTATTGTAATGTACTGTTATTGTTATTGTGTCAAATAACTGTGTATATAAAGATTAAAGAAGAGCTCCTTATTTTGGATACAAGAATTTCGCAAACTATATTTTTCTTAATCTTAATAGTGAGAAAGCAACAAAGTTCTATATCTTGCTATTGCTGTTCTTTTCTTATGCCTCCTTTTTCTTTTTCTATTCTTACTTTGTTATCTTTTCCTTTTGTGTTGCAATAATAATACGAGCTTAGAGTGGGATTATTGACAGTTCACATTGTTTTTTTTAAAATCTATTTTTATTTTTATTCAAGTTTTTCTTTTAAGTCAGAGTTAAAATCATTCGATATATCTTCATTTATATATCATATATATAATTTATAATGTAATAAAAGCATAGACCTAAACACATTTTTTTTGTATTCGCAGAAAATAACTATATATATATATATATGTTAACATAATTTGTTTCATGAAATATTTTAATAAAATATATAGTGAATGAGCATCATATTTAATTGTGCATTGAAACTTAAGAAAAATATTTTTTAATTGTCAAAATTTTATAAAATTGATAATTGGTCAATGGCCGAATAACATGACTGTTCACTTAAAAACTTGAAAAGATATCATTGATAAATGATTCTCTAGCCTTAAATTAGAAAAAGAAAAAAAAAACACTGGTGTCGGTGGGGTATAGAGAAAAAACGTGGGTGAAAATCAAGATAACGAATTGGGAAGTGTGTTATAATGACATGTGGCAAGTAGCTAATGGCTGGAGATGGTTAAATATGTTTTTGTTTTCTGAACTTGGATCCTATTCAATTTTGGTTCTTCACCTACAAAATTATTTGTTTTAATATTTTAAAAATAAAATACATTTAATTAGTATTTTTTTTAAAATATTCCACGAATATTTCTCTTCTAGAATAATCCTACTCGCCTCATATTATATACTTAAATATATTAAAACTTTATTTAAATAATATTAAGTTGTTTATCATTTATATTAACTAGCTAATCATTCAATTAATATTTTATTAGTAAGTGAATCACTTCTACCAAAGTCAATTTCTATATAATTTTGGATTTAGGATATTACATTATATAGATCACAATCGATTTAGAGTAAAATTAAATTGAATAGTGAAACCGCCCTAAGCAATTGATCCACACGCTAATGCCAGCCCAATTTTATGTGTTTTTAATTATTTCCGAATTCCATAATTTTAAAGTTAGGGATTAACATCAAATGTAATCCAATATTTCGATAAAATATATTTCACTTTATAAAAAACAGTATTAGGGGGGGAAAAGGATAGATAAAACAATATGATATGTGATAAATAATAGTACTCTTTTTATTTCTTTTTATCTTAAGTAATTCTTTTAAAAAATTGTTATATATAATAGATTTTTCGTACAAATTAATGATATATTAATGAGAGCGGTTATTGTCACTCCATATTAAATAACTGTTATAAAAATTCTCTTTGTTTTCTTTATTAACTCTTTTTGTGGTGGAATGTTTTCTTTTTAACTAGATTATAAGCTTAATTAAGTGGTTAGTTCTTATAAAAGTTTTCAGCTTTAGAATAAGTCGCAATAAATATTTTTTTTTCAAGAAATAGTCCTTACCTTCTGTAGGAAACTATTAAATGTTGATATAATTAATGAAGAATCACACCAACATGTCTATGTGCATAAAAATATTAATAAATTTATTCGCTAAGCTTTAAAAAGAGAATAATAATAATAATAATAATAATAATAATAATAATAATAATAATAATAATAATAATAGAAAAATTAAAAAAAACAAAACAAAAAAAAAAAAAAGAACAACAAATAGAAAAAATAAATTAGATTTAGTCTCACATTGAATATTCTAAGATTAGGAGTTACTAAATTTTAAAATCTAAACTGTTAGTTTTATTTAGTCTTACGTCGAATACTCTTATGGGAGTTGTGCTTGTTATGTTACTGTATAAACAACACCTTGTAACACTTTATTGAGGGAAAAGACTTCCTAGTGCAACTATGAACACAACTTATTTCTTAGTATACTTTATGGTTACGGTTTTCACTGATTTTTCACATTAGAAAAGATTTGGTTTTTTGGCTTTTTGACAAGAATAGAGTTCCTTTTAGAAATATATGTGGATATCGGTTAGGGAAAATAATATTTGATTGTCTGGGGTAAATCTTGTCAAATCATTTTTCAATTAAGTAGTGTGGAATAAGGACGTAATATGTAAAACACATGGTTGAAGGACATATTAGTACATCAAAATGCAGCATGCAAAGATGTGATCTGGACACATGGTAACAACGCATCATCATATTGCGTGACAAGGCCCTAAAAATGCACTTCCATGTAGCTTATTTCTTTAGGGACCAAAAACGCATTTTGAGAATGCTTAATTTGACCACAAAAATGCATGCCCAAAATGCTTAATTTGACCACAAAACGCATGGCCAAAATGCTTAATCTCACCAGCACGCTTCCACTTGTGAAAACGCAGCTTTGACATGCGTTTTGAGGAGCTTTTCCACACCACCAGCCAACGTTTTTGGTTGTATAAGTTCAACCACACCTGATTTCATTTTTATGTAAGTTTAGTAATAGAACTTTCGTCTGAAGTGTTTCATTTTTAAGTTCAAGTTGGTAAGCAGGGCCAGCCCTGGGCCTTGATAGCAAGGGCAATGGCCCAGGGCCCATTGTCAATGAGGGCCCAAAAAAATATTTAGCTTATATGAAAAAAAATCAAAAAATTTCAATATAGTTTGAATGGGTTAATGGTAAAGTTATATGAATTTTGCCTAAAGGTCTCAGGTTCAATCCCATGCTAACTCTAATTTTTATATTTTCTTGTTCTATTCTCATTAATGATTTTGCATCTAAAAATATTAGAATAAACCATTTTTATGATAATTTGTCTTGTTTGCTTTAGTATAGGTGGAATAATGATTTTTAAAGGAAAACATGAGGCTATAAGAGCACCGTTTATTATTTTGACTTCTTATTATTCTTTACACGATGATGATGTGTTTAGAATTTACAATGACTTTGATAATGTTGATTTGATTATTCAATAATTTTTTCTTTTAAAAACTATGCTAAGGGGCCTTTAAGTGTTGCGTCGCCTGGGACCCATAAAATTTCAGGACCGGGCCTGTTGGTAAGTTTTTCTGGTGAGTTCTGTAATACCCCTATTTTTCTTTTTTATTACAGAAAATTTTATATTAAAATCTTGATAGAATTTGACCATAGACCTTCAGAAGTTTTTTATCAGTATATTTTTCAGAATTTATTTTAAAAATAATTTTAAAAAATTGTTATATAAAAAAAACGAAAAATTACTATTTGCACCCCTAAATTGCTATTCGCACCACCCCCTAAATTGCTATTCGTACCCCCAAAATTACTATTCGCACCCTCCCTCATAATTCATCAGATTCCTTCACGTGAAAATCCCTGTGCATTTCTGAAATTTTCAAACTTTGCATAGTAACCTATATGAAAATTTCAAGTTTTGTACAGTATTTTTATAATAAAAAATTCAAACGCATAGTGAAAAATTTTAGTATAAATAGGGAGGTGGGAAGCGAAGTTTTTCGTCGAAAAATTAAGAACTTAGTAGTGTTGGGAGGAAAGTGCTAAGTGAAGGGAGGAAGATATTTTCCAAAGAAAAGAGGTTCTGCCAAAATAACAAGGTAAGAATACCTCTCTTTTATATTTTTTTAGGTTATTTTTATATCGTTTTTAGAAATCTATTATTATACTGAAATTAATATTATTTTAAGTTACTATTCTGAATAATAAAATACTATTTCAATAGTAAATTACTATTTCAATAGTAAATTACTATTCAAATAGTAAATTACTATTTACTGTTACTATTTACCATTACTATTTATGTTTTACTATTTACCATTATTATTCATGTTTTACTATTTACTGTTACTATTCTTGATTTACTATTTACCGTTACTATTCACAATTTACTATTTACTATTCATTATTCACTATTCAAAATTTACCATTTCTGTTTTAAGTAGTAATCTTAATTTTCACCTTATGCCTTTACTGAAATAGATTGGTATTAATATTTCTAGAAATCGAAGGCGTAAAGCAAACTCTCTTTTGGTAACAATCCAAGGTCGGGAGTGAGATAAGAATATAATATGAAAAATATAAGAATAATGGGAGGAGTCCCCTACTCCTTTTAAATTTAATAATATTAGTATTTTAAAATATTAACTTTTTAACTTAAAATTTATAATAAAATTTAAATTAAATATCTGATGTAACTAACTCTAAAATACCTATGCAAATACCTGGATAACCTATGCGAACTAGACTGAACCTATGCAAGGACTTGGATTATTATGACCTGTATGAACTGAACTATACCTATGCGAGGATTGAACTATATGGACCTACATAGACTCATGCAAGGAATGGACTATAAAGACTCAAAATCAATCTTATTAATCTAAATAACCATTAAGATTTGAATTACATTTATGAGTGATATTTAATTTATTTGAATTGTTTATAATTGATAATATTTGATTTTGATTGATATTTAATTACGATTAATAATATTTGATGTGATTGATGATATTTAGTTATGGTTGATAATACTTGATTTTGATTGATAATTTTGTGATGAGGAATTTGTGACGGAAAGCTAAAACTCAGTAAGAATTTTCTTACCTTACTCTTTAAATTTTTATTACTTTAAATCTTTTCTTCTTAGAAATTATTTTTAGGCTAAATACACCTTTTGGTCCCCTATCTCTTAAGTTATTTTCAGATTGGTCCTTTATTATTTTTTTATTTCAAAATAGTCCCTTAACTTTTTAAAAAGGTGTCAATTTGGTCCTTTTTAAAAAAGTTAGGGGACCATTTTAAATCAAAAAAAGGACCAAACTGATACCTTTTTAAAAAGTTAGAGGACCATTTTGAATTAAAAAATGATAGGGGACCAATCTGGAAATAACTTAAGAGATAAAGGACCAAAAGGTGTATTTAGCCTTATTTTTATTAACTTTACTTTCAATATTTAGAATAAAAAATAATTAGTATTTATTTTAGAAAGAAGACATTTTATGAAAATTAATTTATAACAAATTGAGACAATTAAATCTTGAATTTAAGAAAAAATTTATAATTTTAAGTATTTTTAGATTATTCTCTTTTAATAAAATAAAATTTTCGAAAGAAAATTATTTTATTTTTCCAACTTAATAACTAAATATATTTGAAAATAATTAAGAATTCGATCTTGTTAAGATTCAATTTGAGAAAGATTATGTAAAGTTTTATATGAAAAAGTTTTGAGATATTTAAGGCTTAGAAACTCAATTTCAGTGAGATTCGAAAACTGTACCAAATTTATTTTTGTGGGACAAAAATTCAGAGAATTGAGAAAATATACAGTTTATTGAAATGATGTTGTAAACCTTTAAGGTATTTAATAATTGAGTTTCTAAAAGCCTTAACCAACTAAATACGCGAGTAGTTCATACATCATAAATCATTAAAGTGAAACAAAATGATATTGTCTAGGGACGAATTATAGAAACCGAGGATACATTAGAGGAGACTTAATTACGAGCCTTGGGATGAAAGGGTGTGAAAGGGTGCTTCAGGGGACCTGAGGTAGCTCCCTAGTGTTGGGTACTTTCATAATAAAAACTTTCTCAATCTGACTAGTTTCTAAGTGTTTCCATTCCAGTTAAGTTGTTCATATTATTATTATCCAGACTTATGGAACAGTGTAAACTCCTGGTTGACCCAGTGCAAATTAAAATTTAAGGGCCCACATATGTAAGTAAGTCATGATAAAGATATTGCATAACATTCATGTATTCATAATTGATTGTGTATGTGATTGTGATTGATATTATTATGTATTGGTTTGTGAAAACCCTTTGTTGCTTATGTATTATCCGAGAATATTATATTCTATTTCTCACTCCTTTCTCCGTGTTTTTGTTTCATATGTTTTAAATTGATGGTTCAGAGGAAAGGATCGAAGAATCTCGGCAGTAAATATAGTACATTTTAGAAAGGGAGCTCGGTATGAATATCGTGGTCCAATGAATAAATAATGTTATTAAGTAACTGCTTCTGGGCCATGGAGTTTCTTCTCTTTCTTATAATGTTTAATGTTTATTTTCTTTGGATGAATGTACAATTACTTTATAAAGTTTTAATAATATTTATGAGGTATTTCAGAAATAATGTATGTAATTTATTCTGATAGTTTCTTTTTAACAATCATATCTTTTAAAAAAAATTTACGAATTTTTCTAGAATTTATTAAGGTGTAACAGAGGGTGTTACAAAGTGGTATCAGAGCAGTTAATTCCGTAGGCCTGGGGAAAAGGTCTATCTTACTTTATCTGTAAACTCTGTGTAGGTAATAGAAAATAGAATATCTGACTTGGTAGTAACTGTGATTGATGTGATAAATCTCAATTACTATGAAACAGAAAACTAATGGCCGGAAACGATCTTGCTGGAGTTGTAGAATACTTAATCAATGCAATAGGAGCACGTGAAGGTCAAGGTAACGATGCCTTGAGAAGGCTAGACTTATTCGAAAAGCGCAATCAACCTCGTTTCAAGGGAGGATATAACCCTGATGGAGCACAAACCTGGATTCAAGAGATAGAGAAGATTTTTCAAGCATTGCAATGTAATGAAGCTGATAAGGTAATCTTTGCTACTTATGCCTTATCCGAGGATGTCAAACATTGGTGGGATAACATGCGTAGACAATTCGAAGTCAATGACATGGAGATCACTTGGGATCATTTCAAAGATATGTTTCTGGAGAAATACTTTCCAGCTGATGTTAAAGAGAAAAGATAATTCGAATTCCTGTCGCTGACCCAAGGAAATATGACCGTTGGAGAGTACGCATCCAGGTTTAAAGAGCTATCTCATTTTCATTCTCATTATAATGATGCTACTAACGAAGGTGATCGGTGCGCAAAGTTTGTAAATGGATTGCGGCCAGAAATTAAAGAAGCTATACGAATGCAGGAACTCAGTGAATTTTCTATATTGGTAAATCGCTGCAGGATCTTTGAAGAGGATCATAAGGATAGAATGACCAAAAGTCGTGAGCCCATTCACAAGATAGGAGAAATGAGAAGTAGAGGACCTCACCATCACCAAAGAAGAGACTTCAGGAGAAATAAGCCCTACCAAGCGCCATTTTACTGGTTTGGAGCCGTATCTGTTCCTAACAGACCCCAAGCTTCAACTGGAAGCTATTACCCAACATCTGCACCAAATTTTAAATGTTTTATCTGTGGAGGACCCCATTTGAAAAAGGATTGTCCTAAAAACACTTATGTTTTCTTTAAGTGTAACAAACCAGGTCATCACATCAAGGATTGTCCAGAGATAAAGAGGGAAAACCCTGAAGGTGCGAGTACAAGCATAAATACTTAGGGAGGCGTACACAGTGCAGTCGGAAGGCCGAAGGCGAAAGGAAAGGTTTTTGCAATCACCAGAGAAGAAGCATCTCATTCTGATTCCATGGTGGAAGGTAAGTGTATTATTAATAAGATTCCTTTAACTGTTATGTATGACTCAGGTGCATCACATTCCTTTATTGCCAATGATTATGTAGAAAAACTAAAATTACCTGTGATAGAACTGCCATTTGACTTATCTGTACATACTTCTGGAAACAATCTCGTTGTCACTTATAAAGCCTATTGAAAATGCCCTATTGTCATAGATGGTAAGGACTTTAAGGCTAATCTTTTCTGTTTACCCCTTTCTGGCTTAGAAGTTATTATTGGTTTAGATTGGTTGTCTGACAATCATGTTCTAATAGATTGTCATAATAAAACCATAATATTTAAAGAACCAGTAAATTTGAATCTTGAGGATTCGAGATTTCTAACCGCCAACCAAGTGAGTGCCTCTTTAAAAATAGAGGCTCAAGGATTCATGCTATTGCTTTCAATGAAAGGAGAGCAAGAATCAAAAATCAAAAATCTACCGGTTGTGTGCGAATTTCCTGAAGATATCCCTGGTTTACCCCCAGAAAGAGATGTAGAATTCGCCATTGATCTAGTACCTGGAGTTGGACCCATTTCAATTGCACCATACCGAATGTCACCTCTAGAATTAGAAGAGTTGAAGAAATAACTTGAAGAGATGATAGAGAAGCAGTTTATACGACCCAGTGTATCCCCCTGTGGTGCACCAGTGTTATTGGTTAAGAAAAAGGATGGTAACTGAACTAGTCTGGACCGGGGTCTAGGATCCGGTGTGGGACCAGCCACAAGAATATAGGTGTTTTTAGGGTTTGCACACCGGAACAGTGAGTATCCGATGTATTAATCCAGTCTCTCAGTGGGAGAGGTCGGTCTTGTTGTCCTGGAGATCCTTCACACCAACGATTCGCGTTGCAGGGGGTGAAAGGTGGTGCCACCTGCAAAGATTCTCCGACGCTCAAGTTAGAAGAGTGTAAGAACTCAGTGAATGCTCAAGCGATATATTAGTAAAGCGTAAGTTAGAACAACATCACCTTGCATGTGTATTGAATTGAGCTATTTATAGTTGTACGTGAGAAAATGAGTCGTTGGATACAGGTGGGTCCCCTAGCTCTGATAGCGTGTACATTATGTCAATCAGGGTGGCTCAACACTCAGAATATGTCAGGAGGGTAGGTCAATTATCAGTGTACGACCCTATAGGAAGAAGAGAGGATAATCACCTTTTCCGCATAATCTGCTGACACATCCACTTGCTTTCTGAGGCCATTGACGTGACATATTTTGCTACGTACAGTATCTTCACTGATAAGTTATTAGGGGCTCTTATCTTGCTGTGACTGAGAAACCAACAGTTATATATAAATGTTCTGTGAAAATGAACAAAGATCCGTTATAGAGACAATAAGTAGGGTAGTCGTGAGATGAGGACGGAAGGCCAGACATCGGATATCCTGTGTGGTAATGTCGAACCAAGACACCGGTTTTCCTTATATGAGGTCACTCTGACGTCACAAGATTGGGGGCCGGTATCCAGACCGGATCATCTGTCCCCTAGCTTGTATGAGGGACTGTTAAGTTGCTCATATGAGCTACACAACCCTAGAGAAGTCTGGATGCCGGTGGTACATTCTGGAAGGTCTCTGAAAGCTCGGTGGCATCCGCTCTAACGAACGAGTGACCGCTCTTCTCGCGCTATGTACAACGGATTCAGACAGCGTAAAATAAATGATGGAAATCCTAAGAGTCTTTGAGAATCAAAACCCTTGGTATTCGAAAAGTGGTTGAAAGGCATTAAATGCGCATGGCATGATTGGACATTAAATGCATTTTTTACGCACGAGCCATCATTACCCAAGAGTGTAACCGTCGATTGGGCTTATTGGGCCTGGATTCAAACTGAAAGGGGGGCCCATTTTGCCAAAACGTTTACTGAAACGTTACCATTTTCGCGCTTATTCGTGACGAAACGACGGAGTCGTTTCGATTTGAAAGGTTGCGTTTTGAGGCAAGCATTGTGACCTTCGACGGAACACTATGCCTCTTCGTTACCTATAAAAGGGACTCTTAGCAGATTTTGGAATCCACTCTTGTTTTCAAGCTTAGTGAACCTCTACTCAAATTTCTTGGAAATTTCTCTGTCGTCTTCAAACTTCTCAAAGATCTTCTTCCTTTAGGTAACCTCCCTTTCCTTCAACTCCTTGCAATTTTTGTTCATTCTGTTTCCATCATGCGACCTGGAGCAGGCAACGCTGGTCCTTCCAACAGGGGGAGTTTTGGCTCTCGCATCCCCCTTAGCCACCGTGGTGGGAGGATTCCAGCGAATCCTCCTGTGGCTGGGCCTCGTCGCTTAGAGAGAGCTGAAGCTTCTTCCTCACGAGCGTCCTCTTCCCAACGTCGCTCTGAGGTTCCCCTTGACTCGAGGGCTACCAGCCACTCTGATGAAGGGTCAAGTGCTGAAGGTTATCTCTCTGACGATGTTGCTTTTTACCACAGTACATACGCGTTCCACCGTGCCTGCACAACTATGGATCTTCCTGGACATGGAAAAACACCAGTTCTCTGCTCTGCTGAAGGATGTGTCAACGTTGTGGCACACCGGCTTGACTAGGAAAAGCTCAACAGGGAGAAACCCTACTGCTGGGTGGAAGAGGAATTCCTAGAGATCCCTTCGCATCATGCGAGTGAGGAGGAATGCACGGTCTCTTTCCGCTGTAAAATATACTCAGACAAGAAGTATAAAGCGCGATACGCTGTGCTGGCACCACGTCCCTCTGAGAGAGTATGCCACAGCGTCCCTGATGAGAGGTCGGTCTACATGTACGACTTCGTCTTCTTGAAATTGGGGGTACGCTTCCCTATGACAGAATTCCAGATGGCCGTCCTACGCTTCTTAGACTGCGCCCCTACACAACTGCATCCTAACGGTTGGGGTCTAGTCCGGGCTCTGGAGAGATTCTGGGGGAGCATTTCAACTTCTCCGCCACTGTGGCCAAACTGTTCTACTATTGCCAAGTGGTCCGCCGTGCTAATAAGAAGGGCGGCCTTGGGTTCATTACTCTCCGTAGTGACTCAAGGGTGATAAATTTCAAATCTTATACGGAATCCGCGAAGGTGGATGGACGCTCTTTCAAGCATTACTACACGTGGGCCCGTATTCAACCGAATAAGCCAGTCTTTTAGCGAAACAAGGAGGGATTCACCAAGTTTCCTCTTAGCTGGACGCACGAGCACTTTCTCCTCATGAGTCGTGCTTATTACACGGATGAGAGTGAACTCTCCTCTCACTCTGTTGAGGTCTTGAGCGCCATGCAGATAGCCTCGAAGACCCTCAAAGGATTTTCTAGCAGGCTCCTCTTGGCAGAGGATGACATCAGAAACGCCTACCTCTGTAATATCCGCTCTTACTTTATTTGTGTTGCATAGTTATTCCGTTCTGATTATCTTTTCTTCTTATGTGCTAACTCGACCTTTCTTGTTTTGCAGAACAAATCGAAAGAGCCTGCCCAGAGATGTTGTCATTAAAGACCATGATGGCTGACGGTGATTCTTCCTCTGAGGAGAATGAGATCCAGGCGAAGAGGAACGCCACCAAAACTCCCCTCATTCCCCTGACCTCTGCAGTAGGTGAAGAGGTTCCTCTCTTTGATGAGGAGGAAACAGAAGAACAAGTTGAGGCCACTGGAGCGGGCGACGAGGAGGCCGTCCCAGAGAAGAAAAAGAAAAAGAGGCACCTTGTTAAGAAGGCAGATCAAGAAAAACCCTCCTCTGATGATCCTGTGAAGAAGCGTCAGAAGACGGTCGAAGAAACTGGATTGAAGAAGGACAAGGGGAAGAAGCCCGTTCCTGAATCCTCCACCCCTTCTTCACAGAATGCTTCAGAGCCGGACTCTGGGAGTGGTCCTCCTCCGGCGTTTGATCCTCCGCGTGACTCCTCCCTCTCTCCTTACTTGTGGTTTCAGGGGTCCATGCCTCCCACTCTTCCAAAGGCACGATATTGCCTCCGCCCCTCCCTCGACGCTGCTGGGGTCCGAGGTGCTTGTAAGGCCGGGCGTTGGCAGTTGGATGAACTGTCCGGCCTCCTTGATTCTCTGAGCGAGAAGGCAGATTACATGGAGCAGGTTGAAAAACTTGAAGCCGAACTCGCGGTGAAGGAGACATGGGCGGCCAAGCAAGCTGAAGTTCATAGGGGCGTGGAGTCAGAATTGAAGAAAACCAAGGAGACGCTCCAGAGGAAAACTGAGGAGGCAAGCCAAGTGCATTTTGCCAACAAGGCTCTAGAGCGGGAAGTTGCCGACCTCCAGAAACAGAACAAATCCATACCCATCCTCAAAGAAGAATTACAACTAGAGAAGAAGAGATCGGCTAAGCTTGCTGACGATCTCAAAACTATGGAGAACGGTCACAATAAAGACCTTGGGGAGTGGGAGAGCCTTCGGAAGGAGATGCAAGCCCAAATTGAGGAACTCAAGAAAGGTGGTGCGAGTGTTGGGCCTTCAGAAGAGGATTTTGCCAAGGTTCAAAGAAAATTAACTACTGCGAAGGCCAAGGCTGCCAAAGCCTTGGAGATATGCAAAAATGTGGCGTATGAATCCTTCGGCCTGGCCCTCCGTCAAGTTTATTATCGTAACCCTGGAGTGAAGCTGAATCTGTACGGATTGGATCCGTTCTTTGAATTCCATGGGGGAAAACTTGTCGAAGTACATAAGGACGGCTCGCACCACGAACCCCGTGCATCTCTGTATGAAATGCCTCCCCTTCCAGAAGGTCAAAGTATGGAGCCGACAACGTCCACCGCTGCCTCTGGAGCTGAAACGCAAGAATGTGCCCAAACTGGAGCAGAGGGTAAAATGGAGAAGACAGGAGTGCCCACTGCGGAGGATCAAGCACCGGCCTCTTAATTTATGCTTTATTCATAGCTGTGTACTGGGATCAGCTCCATCTTTAACTACTTTGTAACCTGAATAATTTCTCATTTTTGGAAATAAAATTCACTGTTGTTTCTCTTCAACTGCTTGCGTCGAATGTATGATTGTTGGATAACTTAGTGCTACACAAAACACTTTATTGTTTTCAATGCTTTGTGAATCCGTTCTGTGTGGTTACCTAGCTGCTTAAAGCGTACTTATCACACCGGATTAAGATAACAAATTGTAACGAAGAAGCGATAATTAAGTTAAAGCATGCCCTGTCCCCAAGTATAAGTACATTGGGAAGGGAAATTTTATCTCAAGAATTACCTTTTAACTTCTTTAAAAGATAGAAATGCTCATCCATCCTCGGAGATGTAGAGCGGGTACGTTAGCGTTCAACCGCTCTGGGGTGGATATTCCATAATTGAGGACGGACATTGCCTTTGAGTTTTGGTACAGCTTTGACAAGGGTAAGCTTTACGCCTTTCTCTTGAGGTTCGGTTTGGTCCTACATCTCAAGTCTTCACACGGTGTTCGATTCGATCCTACTAACTGTACTTGGAGTTCGGTGCAATCCTACAATCCAAGCCTTCAACACGGGGTTCGAATCAGGGCTAATCCTGAACCTACTGCGCCCGTTACTCGGGGTTCAGCGTGGTTTTCTGTATGAACCAGCCTACTGCGCCCAAGCCTTCGCATGGGGTTCGGTTTGTGGCCTTGAGGAAGGACCAGCCCTACAACCCATGTTGTCTGCGAATGGGGTTCGGTTTGTGGCCTTGAAAAAGGACCAGCCCTACAACCCATTTTGTCTTCGAATGGGGTTCGGTTTGTGGCCTTGAAAAAGGACCAGCCCTACAACCCATGTGGTCTTCGAATGGGGTTCGGTTTGTGGCCTTGAAAAAGGACCAGCCCTACAACCCATGTGGTCTTCGAATGGGGTTCGGTTTGTGGCCTTGAAAAAGGACCAGCCCTACAACCCATTTCACCTCAAGGAGTTACACCGTCAAAACACACGATGTGTGATTGAGATCATCCGTCCTGAGGGGTCTTCATTAGTCCCTCGAGGAGTTACATCATCAACTACAGAATTGGTAGTTGAGTTCATCCGTCCTGAGGTGTATACGTGTTAAGCTACGGCTATAAATCACAACACATAAGAAAAGTGAGAATGATAGGGCGGTTAAAATGTATTCTCATTAAGATTGAAAGTACATTACAAAGAGAGCGTAGTTGGGGTCGTGCCTCGTTAAAACCTTCTTGAGAAAACCCAATGGGAAAAAACTCAAGTAAGGAAAAAGAGTACACGCTGTCTTACCAACTAGCTGTAATAAACACGTAAATTCTGAGTGTTCCATTTGTTGCGGATTGGAGTTCCATCAAGTTCTTCCAACCGGTATGACCCTTTTCCAGTCACTTCAGAAACTCTATAAGGACCTTCCCACGTCGGTGCTAGCTTTCCTTGGTGAGCGAATTTATTCCCCACACTCGCCTTTCTCAAAACAAGATCTCCGGTGTTGGAAGCCCTGTATTGGACACGTTTATTATACCGGAGTGCTGCCTTTGCTTTTACCGCCTGATCCCTGATAAAAGCCTTTTCTCTTAACTCCTGGAGGACGTCCAGCTCTGATGCCAGGTTGGCGTTGTTGTCTTCAGCTGAAAAATACTCCACACGAGCCGATCTTGTTCGTAGCTCCACTGGAATCATCGCCTCAACCCCGTACGTCAGCCGGTATGGGGATTCGTTAGTTGAAGAATGAGGCGTAGTGCGGTATGCCCATAAAACATGACATAGCTGGTCAGTCCATCCCCCCTTCGCTTCTCCCAGACGCTTCTTCAACCCCTTTAGCACTTCTCGATTGGCTACCTCCGCTTGTCCATTGGTTTGGGGGTGTTCAACAGATGAAAATATCTGGATTATCCCCAGTCCTTCGAGCAAATCTGTGAACTTTTTGTCTGTAAACTGGGTGCCGTTGTCAGTCACAATCCGCCCTGGCACCCCGAACCGAGCTATGATATTTTCATACACGAAACGTCTTGTTCGCGCAGAAGTAATGTGCACTACGGGCTCAGCTTGGATCCACTTGGTGAAGTAGTCTACCCTCACGATCAAATATTTGATACCTCCTGGCGCAGAGGGGAATGGACCCAAAATATCAAGGCCCCATTGGTAGAACGGCCAAGGTACAGTAGATGAGGACAGCTCTTGGGCCGGTGTATGGTGGAGATTGAAGAATTTTTGACAAGCGTCACACTTCCTAACAAAATCTGCAGAATCCTGTTTCATAGTGGGCCACCAATATCCAGCCCTGAGGACCTTTCTCATTAAGCTCCGACCCCCAGCATGGTGCCCGCACTGCCCCTCGTGCACTTCCTCCAAAACCGCTTGAACCTCATCCTCTCTCAAACACAAAAGATATGGGACAGAGAATCCCCTTTTGTAGAGAACACCATCAACCATAGTAAAGTATGGTAGCTCCCTCTTCACTCGTCTCCTCTTCTTCTCATTAGTGGGAAGTTGACCATCAGCCAGATAGTGAATATAAGGGATGACCCAAGAATCCTCATACGGATAGCTCACCATGACAGCATTCAGAGAAGGGTACAGAGGTATGCTAGGTAATGTCAAAGTGCTTTGAACCACCGTCGTTGTGCTGCCGGGCTGCTTTGTACTTGCCAGTCTTGACAAGATGTCCGCTCTGGTGTTTTCCTCTCTGGGCACATGCTTGAACTCTAAAACTTCAAATCTTCCCTTCAACTCATTAACACAATTCAAGTACAATTAAAGTTGCGGCTCCTTCGCTTGATACTCCCCCTGGATCTGCGAAATCACCAATTGGGAATCACTGCACAGTGTGACTGCTGATGCTCCGATGTCAATCGCCGCATGGAGACTGGCCAAGCATGCTTTGTATTCAGCCTGATTGTTGGAGGTTTTAAAATTGAATCGGAGGGAAATTTCTAGGTGCACACCATCATCACTTTCTACCACAACACCTGCTCCACAACCTTTGCTATTCGACGATCCATCAACGTAAATGGTCCAATGTGCTCGAGGGGTGGCAGGGTCCGCCCCAGTCATCTCCACAACAAAATCAGCCAACACTTGCGCCTTGATGGCTCCTCGAGGCTCATACAAAATTTCAAATTCAGACAACTCGATAGACCATTTTATCATCTTTCCGGCGAGGTCTGGCTTGCTAAGCACTGAACGGAGAGGCAAATCCGTTCTCACCAGTACTGGGTGCGCGTGGAAATAGGGCCTCAATCGTTGTGATGCCCACACGACTGCTAGAGCAGCCTTCTCAATCTTCTGATACCTTCCTTCCGCCCCCTGAAGCGTCTTACTAGTAAAGTACACCGGCCTCTGCCCTTTAGGGGTTTCTTTAACCAAGGCCACGCCTAGGGCTTCATCAGAGATTGCTAAATACAAGATCAAAGTCTCACCAGGGTCAGGCTTAACCAAAATTGGTGGACTTGAGAGAACAGCCTTGAGTTGCTGGAAGGCTTGTTCTTGCTCCTCTCCCCATTCAAAATTCTTATGTTTCTTCAACGCCTTATACAGGGGAAGGGATCTGTGCACCATTTTGGGCATGAAACGAGCCAGAGCGGCTACCTTCCCATTCAATGATTGGACCTCCCTCAGGCTCTTGGGGCTCTGCATATCCAGGATTGCTTGACATTTCCCAGGGTTAGCCTCAATGCCTCGTTGGGTCAACATGAATCCCAAGAATTTCCCAGCTGGAACGGCAAAGGTGCATTTTAAGGGGTTTAACCTCATGTTGTACTGTCGAAGCCTAGTGAAAACTTGGCGCAGATCCTCAATGTGGTCTCCTCCAGCGGGCGTTTTGGCTATAATATCATTGATATAAACCTCGACCAGCCTGGTGTGCATCCCTTCAAAGACTTTGTTAATCATGCGCTGGTAGGTAGCGCCGGCGTTCTTCAATCCAAAAGGCATGACAGTGTAGCAGAAAACACCGCGGTCATTGATAAAGGCAGTTTTCTCTTGGTCTCCCTCCCACATCGGAATCTGGTTATACCCCGAATAAGCATCCATGAAACTGAGGTACTGGTAACCAGATGAATCATCCACCATGCGATCAATGTTGGGCAGGGGATATGGATCCTTGGGGCAGCAACGGTTAAGATCCATATAATCTGTGCATATTCTCCATTTGCCATTAGCTTTCTGCACCATAACCACATTAGAAAGCCAAGAAGAGTAGCGTATCTCCCTTATAAAGCCTGCTTTCAACAACTCCTCTGTCTGCTCACAAGCTGCCCTCTGCTTCTCCGGTCCCAACCTCCTCTTCTTCTGGGCCACCGGTCTTGTTTCAGGGTACACAGCAAACTTGTGGCAACAGAAATCAGGGTCCATCCCAGGCATGTCTGCTGCTATCCATGCAAAAAGATCCTTGAACTCCTGCAGAAGGGCTAATAAGCGTTGTTCCATAGCAAACTCCAGCTTATCATTGATGTGCGTGACCTTCTCTGGGGAATCCCCTAAGACAACATCCCTGGAACCACCATCCGGTGTAGGCTTAGAGAGATTGAGTGGATCAATCTTCAATTCCGCTCTGGGGTCCAGATCAATTAGACTGACAGACTCTGCCGCTGTTCCTCCGTCATTTAGCTTCCTCTTCTTGTTGAATGCTTCCAACTTGACCATGTTAAGGCTCAAGTTATAACAATATCGAGCCATCTCTTGATCACCACGGAGAGAGGACACACCGTTGTCCTTGTCAATGAATTTAATCAAGAGGTGAGGAGTGGATACAATTGCTTCCATCGCATTCAGTGTAGGACGGCCTATGATACCGTTGTATGGGGATTCCACATCAATCACCAGAATTCTAGACTTGACTGTTCTCGCTCCAGGCTCTCCTTCAAAGGAAATCAGAGTGTCAAGATACCCCTTGGTGGGTTGCTTGGCTCCATTAAACGCTGTGAGTTCTTGCGTGTAAGGTTGTAAATCTGCATCATTGAAACCCATTCGTTTGAAACAATTATAAAAGATAACATCACAAGAACTTCCCTGATCGACGAGGATCCGCTTGACATCCTTGTTGGCTATAACTGCCACGATAACTACTGCATCATCACCTCCTGGAATTGTTGGGCCAAAATCATCATCAGTAAATGACACTGTCGGAGCTGCCATACCGTCCCTGAAAGGGCGGTTATCCCTTGGTTTGCCCTGGACAGACAGAATCATCCTGTGGTGATTCTTCCGTGCTGTGATTGATGCTCCTCCTCCCGCAAATCCTCCGGCTATCATCTCAATCACTTCTCGTCTGCCCTGCCTCTGCTGCTGGGGCATGTTACTTTGTTGGGCATCTCCAGCAATCACTACTCCCTTCTGCTTTTTGGCTGCAGTGAACTTCCTTGCTGGGTTACGTGTATTATCATCTTCGTCATCAGGATCTCTACTCCTTTTTTCCATCCTCTGAGGCTCGTCTACAGATTTCTCCTTGAACAAATACTGCTTCAGCTTTCCTTCTCGGATGAGAGTTTCCACCGTATTCTTCAATGCCTTGCACTCATCAGTATTGTGTCCTGTCTGTTCATGGAAAGTGCAATACTTGCGTGGGTTACCACCCCTCTTGACTGGGGCTGGTTTCCTTATACCAAAGACGTTCAACGTTGGCCAACCAACCTCCCTCATGATTTGTGAATGCCTGGTGTTCAACGGAGCATAGTTGTCGAACGATGATACACGCCTATCTCGTGGATGCGGGCGAGCGTTTACAAAGTCTTCTCTAAAGGCATGCTTCTCAGGCCTCACTCTCTCCTTTTCTCTCCGTGGCTGCTGAGTGGGTGCTGAAGGCTTCATTCTTGTTGCGGTTGCCTCCAGATGCATCTCTATGCCCACGTACTTGGAAGCTTTCCTTCAAAACTCCTCGAAGGTTGTTGGGGGGCTCTTTGCCAAAGATAGGGCAAAGGCTGAACCAGGCTGAAGAGCTTCCACTACAATATGAAGTTGTATGGCCTCCGTGAGGTTGGGGACCAAAGCTGCCTCCTTATAAAACCTTTTCAAGAACTCCTTAAGAGTTTCAGTTTCTCCCTACCTTATCTGGGCCAGGGTGTGAGAAGTTCTTGGGATATCCCTAGAGATGACAAAATGGCTTTCAAATGCAGCGGCCATTTCCTCCCAAGAGTCTATAGATCCTGAGGGTAAGCTTTTAAACCAACTGAGAGCCTCCTCCGTTAATGTTCTTGGGAACATCCTACACATAACATCTTCATCTGCTCCCAAATACATAGCTTCATACACATAAGCATCCAAATGCTTAGTGGGATCAGTTTCTCCATTATACTTCCCTATTGACAGTGGCTGAGTTGTTTGCAAATGTTTCGGGATGGTAATGCTCATCAGCCTTCTTAAGAAAGGGACACTGAGCTTGTACGTCCCTGAAGTCACCACCGCCTGTTCCCTTCTCCTGGTACTGACTCTATCACCAGAGTCTTGAGTCTGCTCTCTCTCTTCATACGTGGGGATCTTCGAATACTGAAGGGCTATAGACCTGCCCCTCTCTGATGCGTGGTGAGTCTCTTCTGTATGGGACGTTACCCTGTCCCCAGCTCCTCCTCTCTCCCGCTTCAACTCCATCAGCTCCTCCCTGAGCTGCCTGATAACCTCATCGCGAGGGTCAGGCATTTGCACTTGCACCAATCTCCGGGTCTGAGTTACAGGGGACTCAAAGACAAGTCTCCTTCCAGTCTGTTGATGGGTCACATCCTCCACGTGACCATCAACGAAATCTCTCCCATCACCTTCCATCGTGACAACCAAACTTCTGCGAAAATGGGAATAACTCTAATGAGTCCCACCGGGCGTGCCAATGATCTGGTCTGGACTGGGGTCTAGGATCCGGTGTGGGACCAGCCACAAGAATATAGGTGTTTTTAGGGTTTGCACACCGGAACAGTGAGTATCCGATGTATTAATCCGGTCTCTCAGTGGGAGAGGCCGGTCTTGTTGTCCTGGAGATCCTTCACACCAACGATTCGCGTTGCAGGGGGCGAAAGGTGGTGCCACCTGCAAAGATTCTCCGACGCTCAAGTTAGAAGAGTGTAAGAACTCAGTGAATGCTCAAGCGATATATCAATAAAGCGTAAAATAGAACAACATCACCTTGCATGTGTATTGAATTGAGCTATTTATAGTTGTACGTGAGAAAATGAGTCGTTGGATACAGGTGGGTCCCCTAGCTCTGATAGCGTGTACATTATGTCAATCAGGGTGGCTCAACACTCAGAATGTGTCAGGAGGGTAGGTCAATTATCAGTGTACGACCCTATAGGAAGAAGAGAGGATAATCACCTTTTCTGCATAATCTGCTTACACATCCACTTGCTTTCTGAGGCCATTGACGTGACATATTTTGTTACGTACAGTATCTTCGTTGATAAGTTATTAGGGGCTCTTATCTTGCTGTGACTGAGAAACCAATAGTTATATATAAATGTTCTATGAAAATGAACAAAGATCCGTTATAGAGACAATAAGTAGGGCAGTCGTGAGATGGGGACGGAAGGCCAGACATCGAATATCCGGTGTGGTAATGTCGAACCAGGACACCGGTTTTCCTTATATGAGGTCACTCTGACGTCACAAGATTGGGGGCCGGTATCCAGACCGGATTAGTAGCATTAGGTTATGTGTAGATTATCGACAATTGAACAAGGTGACGATCAAGAAAAAATATCCTCTGCGAAGGATTGATGACTTGATGGATCAGCTGCATGGTGCCACGGTGTTCTCCAAAATTGACTTGAGGTCTGGATACCATCAAATAAGGGTGAAGAAAGAAGATGTACCAAAAACTACTTTTAGAACACGCTATGGCCATTACGAATATCTAGTAATGCCTTTTGGTGTAACTAATGCACCAGCCATATTCATGGATTACATGAATAGGATTTTTCATCCATATCTAGATAAATTTGCAGTGGTGTTCATTGATGATATACTAATGTACTCTAAAAGCAAAGAAGAACATGTTGAACACTTGAAGATTGTAGTGGAAATCCTAAAACAGAAACAACTGTATGCAAAGCTGTCGAAGTGTGAATTCTGGTTGGAAGAAGTAAACTTTATAGGACATGTAATTAGTTAAGGAGGAATAGCTGTAGACCCTTCCAAGGTGGAAGCAGTTTTGAAATGGGAGAGACCAACCACAATTACTGAGATCAAAAGTTTCTTGGGCTTAGCTGGATACTATAGGAGATTCATTGAAGGATTTTCAAAGTTAGGATACTCACTGACCAAGTTAACACGGAAAGGACAACCTTTTGTGTGGATGACACAATGCGAGAATAGTTTTCAAGAGCTGAAAGATCGACTTACTTCTACGCCGGTGTTAGTACTCCCCGATCCACATCGAAGTTTTGAAGTTTACTGTGATGCGTCTAAACAAGGACTAGGAAGTGTACTCATGCAAGACAAGAAGGTTGTAGCCTATGCATCACACCAATTGAGGCAACATGAGATTAACTACCCTACCCATGACTTAAAGTTAGCCGCTGTATTTTTTGCCTTAAAGATTTGGAGGCATTATCTATATAGTGTAATATTTGATGTGTTTAGCGATCATAAGAGTCTCAAGTATTTATTCAACCAAAAGGAGTTAAACATGAGGCAACGGAGATGGATGGAGTTCTTAAAGGACTACGACTTTGAGTTGTAATACCATCCTGGAAAAGCGAATGTAGTAGCTGATGCTTTGAGTCAAAAGTCTCTACATGCATCCACAATGATGATTAAAGAGCTGGAATTGATAGAGAACTTCAGAGATCTTAACCTAGCAGTAAAGGTTAATGCTAATAGCTACAAATTAGGAGCGTTGCAAGTGACAAGTGAATTCCTGAGACAAGTTTTAGAGGCTCAATGAGAGGATAAATTCCTGCATGAGAAGAAAGAACTCTTGAAACAAGGAAAAGAAGTCGAGTTCAATGTGGGAAACGACCAATTATTGAGGTATAAGGGTCGAGTGTGTATCCCTGATCAAGAGGAGTTGAGGAAAGCAATTCTGGAAGAAGGCCACAGAAGTTATATGAGCATTCATCCCGAAGCTACTAAAATGTATCAAGATTTGAAGAAGTTATTTTGGTGGCCTGGAATGAAGAAAGCGGTGGCAGAGTACGTGGCTGCATGTCTAATTTGCCAGAAGGTTAAAGTGGAACATCAAAACCCCCCTGGAATGCTACAATCAATGGAAATACCAAAATGGAAATGGGATAGCATTACCATGGATTTTGTGACTTCTTTACCCAAAACTCCTTTAGGACATGATTCAATATGGGTAATAGTTGATAGACTAACAAAGTCTGCCCACTTTATTTCCATCAATATTCGTTACTCTATGGAGAAGCTGGTGAAATTATACATCGAGGAGATTGTGAGATTGCATGGAATTCCTTCAAGTATCATTTATGATCGAGACCCTCATTTTACATCACAATTCTGGAAAAGTTTGCAAAAGGCTTTGGGAACAAGACTTCGTCTGAGTTCAACATATCATCCTCAGACAGATGGACAATCAGAAAGAACAATTCAATCTCTAGAGGACTTGCTACGAGCTTGTGTGTTAGAGCATAAAGGAAGTTAGAATCAATTCTTACCATATATGGAATTCACCTACAACAACAGTTTTCATGCTAGCATTGGCATGACACCTTTTGAAGCATTATATGGAAGAAAATATAGGACCCCGCTATGTTGGTTTGAGACTGGTGAAAACTTGATGCTAGGACCAGAGTTGGTACAACAAACCACGGATAAAATCAAAATGGTTCAGGAAAAGATGAAGGCAGCACAAAGCAGGCAGAAAAGTTACTATGACAAAAGAAGGAAGCCGCTCGAATTTCAAGAAGGCGATCATGTATTCTTGAAAGTTACACCTACGAATGGGGTCGGTCGTGCAATGAAATCTCGAAAACTAACTCTTAGATTTATTGGTCCGTATCAAATAATTCATATAGTTAGTCTTCTTGATGTTTTTCATGTGTCAAACTTACGAAAGTATATATCTGATCCTACACATGTTATTGAACCTGATGTCATACAAGTTAAAGATAATCTTACATATGATGCACCATCTGTTAGAATAGCTAACAGAAGAATAAAACAGCTAAGGGACAAGACAATTTCACTCGTAAAGGTCATTTGGAGCGAAACGAGAGGAGAATATGCTACATGGGAACTAGAAACTGAGATGAAAAAGTTTCATCCCCATTTGTTTTACTAAATAATGTAAATTTCGAGGATGAAATTTTTCTTAGGGGAGTAGAGTTATAACACCCCTATTTTTATTTTTATTTATTACAAAAAATTTTATATTAAAATCTTGATGGAATTTGACCATAGATCTTTAGAAGTTTTTGATCAGTATATTTTTCAGAATTTATCTAAATTTTTTTAAAAAAAACTTATTATATAAAAAAAAATAAAAAATTACTATTTGCACCCCTTAAATATTATTTGCACCACCCCCTAAATTGTTATTCGACCCCAAAATTACTATTCATACCCCCCACAATTCATCAGATTCTTCCACGTGAAAATCACTGTGCATTTCTAAAATTTTCAAACTTTGCACAATAACCTATATGAAAATTTCAAGTTTTGTACAGTACTTTTATAATAAAAAATTCAAACGCACAGTGAAAATTTTTAGTATAAATACGGAGGCGGGGAACGAAGTTTTTCGTCGAAAAATTAAGAACTTAGTAGTGTTGGGAGGAGAGTGCTAAGTGAAGGGAGGAAGATATTTTCCAAAGGAAAGAGGTTCTGCCAAAATAACAAGGTAAGAATACCTCTCTTTCATATTTTTTTTGGGTTATTTTCATATCATTTTTAGAAATCTATTACTATAATGGAAATAATATTATTTTAAGTTACTATTCTGAATAGTAAAATACTATTTCAATAGTAAATTACTATTTACTCTTACTATTTACCATTACTATTCATGTTTTACTATTTACTGTTACTATTCACATTTTACTATTTACTGTTACTATTCATGTTTTACTATTTACTGTTACTATTCTCGATTTACTATTTACCATTACTATTCATGATTTACCATTCATTATTCACTATTCACTATTCACTATTCAAAATTTACCATTTCTGTTTTAAGTATTAATCTTAATTTTCACCTTATGCCTTTACTGAAATAGATTGGTATTAATATTTATAGAAATCAGAGGCGCAAAGCAAACTCTCTTTTGGTAACAATCCAAGGTAAATGGGAATGAGATAAGAATATAATATGAAAAAATATAAGAATAATGGGAGGAGTCTTCTACTCCTTTTAAATTTAATAATATTAGTATTTTAAAATATTAACTTTTTAACTTAAAATTTATAATAAAATTTATATCAAAAATCTGATGTAACTAACTCTAAAATACCTATGCAAATACCTAGATAACCTATGCGAATTGGAGTTAACCCATGCAAGGACTTGGATTATTATGACCTGTATAGACTAAACTATACCTATGCGAGGATTGGACTATATGGACCTACATAGACCCATGCGAGGAATAGACTATAAAGACTCAAAATCAATCTTATTAATCTAAATAACCATTAAGATTTGAATTACATTTATGAGTGATATTTAATTTATTTGAATTGTTTATAATTGATAATATTTAATTTTGATTGATATTTAATTGTGATTAATAATATTTGATGTGATTGATGATATTTAGTTATGACTGATAATGCTTGATTTTGATTGATGATTTTGTGATGAGAAATTTGAGCATATAGCGAGCATGACGGAAAGCTAAAACTCAGTAAGAATTTTCTTACCTTACTCTTTAAATTTTTATTACTTTAAATCTTTTCTTCTTAGAAATTATTTTTATTAACTTTACTTTCAATATTTAGAATAAAAAAATAATTAATATTTATTTTAGAAAGAAGACATTTTATGAAAATTAATTTATAACAAATTAAGATAATTAAATCTTGAATTAAAGAAAAATTTTATAATTTTAAGTATTTTTGGATTATTCTCTTTTAATAAAATAAAATTTTCAAAAGAAAATTATTTTATTTTTCCAACTTAATAACTAAAGATATTTGGAAATAATTGAGAATTCGATCATGTTAAGATTCAATTTGAGAAAGATTATGTAAAGTTTTATATGAGAAAGTTTTGAGATATTTAAGTGTAACATCCCTGACAAATTAGGAAATATTATGTGTAACTAAAAATATAATTAATTGTTTTAGAATTTAATCGGTATTTTTTTATGAATTATTAGGCAATTATGAAAAATTAAACGTGGAGAGTGTAAATGAAATTGTTTGATTGGTTAAACGTGGAGTGATTAGAAGAAGGAGGAGTTAATGACCGATTAATGAAATGATGATTAGAAATGGGGGATGACCGGCTAGGGAGGTTACCGGTTGCCCCTGGCTTTAAATAAAAGGCTTCTTTTTCCCCTTCTCTCTCATTTTCTCACTCACACGCACGAACCACTACTCTTCTCTCTTCTTCTTTGTTTGTTTCTGCTTCCGTTCATCTTCTTCCTCCCTCATTGTTGTGTTGCATGCTCTAGGAGAGGACCCTGTTTGCACCAGAACCGAGCGATAAACCCATTTCTGTGTCCGTGACTCCAAGGTGAGTCCACTAATCCGTGTGCACTTGCATTTTCCTGCTCCTTTCGTTTCTTTGGTAACCGTGTGGCCATGCATGGCTGTGTGTGGGCCTGTTCTCCACTCCTCTGGTAAGTGTGAACTCAGAGGAGACTCTTAGAGCTGAGAGTATGAAGCTAACGGGTTTGTATTCCGACCCATAGGTAGCAGCGAAGGGGCTAGTGCTGCATTCAAAAAAGGGACAGTGAACCCATTGCTCAGAGGGCGTGATCGGCACCAGGAGCAGATTATAGAAACTTGGAACCGAGGTAAGTGGGGTGTTCGGGTTATGATTAATTAGAATAGGGCGTGCCATAAGTCTGAGCCATTTAACTGATTGTGAAAGTGGTAATGAATGTAAATCGTGTGTTCGTGCATGCGTATGAGTATAGGCACTGACTGGAGGAAGATCGGGTGTGTGTGTGTGTGTATGAGAAATATCTGATGCTGTGATAATAGGGAGGTGATATTGGATGATTTATATGTGAATGTATGTGTATGAATGTAAGTGTGTGTGTGGATATCGATCTAATGAGGATCGTGTGGGTGTATGGCTTACGACGATACGAAATACGTGATGATTGTGGCAATCGGTGTGTTATGTTGATAGGCTTGACGAGTCGGTCGCCCTCCGTTGTGAGCACAGGTCAGTTTCTGACAGTTGCAAATGGGGATCGGAATGATATGTTTATGTTTATATAATAAAATGTGTTATTATGTGGTGGAGGATGACCAACGGTATGAATTACCCTGTTTTTGGCTTCAGTGGTCAAGTCGGACCCAGTTAAGCTACCCAGAGGTCTTTGACCCAGTGGTTGAGGGGGAGCCAAGTCGGGCTCGGTGAACCAAGTCGGGTTCACAGGATGTCAAGTCGGACTCCCAGCTGAAGTTCGATCCTTTTAGTATCTGGATACTAGGCGTCAAATTTGATCTGAGAGTCAGTTGCGATAATTGATGAATTCTTAGTTGTGATGTGTATATTTGCCGAGTAAAATTTGTTATATTGACCAGGTATAGAATATCATGTCTATTGAGTGTGAAATGCTGTAATTGCCAAGTGTGAATTAATTACCGAGTATAATGTATTGTAATTGCTGAGTGTTATTTGCCAAATGGTGAAAATACAATCGGATGGAACAGATATATATATATATATAATTTGTTAAACTCCATTCTAAATTAATTATGATGCCAAACACTCACCCTTACTGTTGTTTTCAATTTAGTAACCAGTGCCAGGGAGGAGGTCGGAGCCCTGGAGGCGCGCCAAGGGGGAGATCGATGCCAAGGCCTGAGTGACTTTGAGTGATTGTGCAGTGTATATGTGTGTATAAGGAGTTTTTTGAGTGTGTAATATTACTTGTGTGCTGACTTAAATTGAATTGGATGTGAATTTATATCATATTATGCTTGGTATTTATTTTTATGTGTTTACTGTAACAGTCTAATACCGAGCTAATCTTATCCGAGAGGATTTATCCTTGTCTGAGCGAGGGCTGAGAGGATTACTTCTGAGTGATGAGAAGGTAGAATGTCTTCGAGTGAAGAAGTAGATTCCTTCCGAGTGAAGACGGGTAAAAATTCCGAGTGTTATACCCGAGGGTCTTTCCCGAGTGAAGTGAGGTTAGGGTATTGTACGAGGGGGGATACCCGGGGAAAACCTTACCGAGCGAAGGAGATTAGATTATCCCCGAGCGAGCTGAGACTGAGCGAACTACTTCCGAGTGAAGGATAGGAATAAGTCAAGTGTAGTATACCGAGTGCATGAGAGCAAAGAAATTGCCGAGTGAAACCCCAATGTTAGTCCTCAAATTTACAATAAATCTTTTAATAAAAATTTCGTAAAAATAATAAAAATTTGGTTAATTTGTTAGAAAATTAGGTTTTAATTCAATAAATGGATGTTGTTGGAAATAATCTACCCTTGATCAATTTTCTCTAGTTTTGTAGTGAAAAAGTAAAGAATTCAAGAGAAAATTATACTGGAGGAGCTTACACGTAGCATCAATCCCACGCGTAGCGTCCATAGCTACTTTTGATGCTGACGCTACACGTCACAGTCACGTGTAGCATCAGTGCTGCGTGGACTCCACATCCAACTTGGCCAAGCACTCAGCTTTGACCCAATAATGGCCACTCCACTCAGCACCAATGGCCACTCCACTCAGCAAAAATGGCCAAAACACAGTGGAGACACGTCCAAGTGGCCAAGCATGATCAAATTTAATAATTTGAAGTGGCCATTATCAGTTGTTTAATGGAAGCTGAGTCAAGGGTCTGACGCTTAGCGTCACACTGACGCGTAGTGTCAGCACCCTTGCTCAGCCCTATAAATAGGGCCATCCAACACCATTCCAAGTATCCCATCTCATTCCATTCTTATTCTTTTCTCTCTTTGTGCTCGACTTTGAGTACTTCTTTTGTGAGTTTGTAGTTCTAGAATAGTCTTCTAGATACTTGAGAGTGTTTTGTTGTATTGTGATTGTTGTATCGTGAAGTTTCCATCGTCTTCGTAATGTCAACCTCTGTAAGTGTTGTTTTTACTTTTACCATGTGTAACTAATTTGTTTATGTTGGAATTGGTGAACTAATCTATTGAGTATAATGTTGTGAATTCGACTTTTGCATGTTTATGATTCAAGTCCATGTTAGTATTTCAATCTTTTATTAATATGAACGTCAAATGGGAGAATGATTTTTGTGTGTATTGAAACTTGTTTTATTAGTGTGGATGTCAAACGGGAGAATGATTATTCATGCCGTATTGAAACTTGTTTTGACGAAAGTAAAAGTTGGAATACCCTTGGTATCTCAATTCTATAGGGGTTGTTAACCATTGTTGCCATAAGGTCAGGTCTTAATGCAAGTTTTTACTATGAAAGCTCACGAGGGATCGGACTTTACGGTGAATTCTTAGAATTTATATCACGAGGGATCGGTTATAATGATTTTAAGCTGTAATGACATGAAACTTGATGATAAAATATGCATGTTTTGAGTTCCTCATTGTTATTCTAGATTAGGGATCCAATTTCCAACATAATTTGTTTATCTGTTTTTATCTCAAGTATTTTACCTATTCTAGATTGTAACTTAATTTTTTAGATAGATTTTTATTTTCTTTTATCTCATGAACAACTCAACCATGTTATCCTGTGAATATTGTATAAATTGTATATAAATTATTCTTTTGTCCATAAATTTCTTTACATTTACCATAGTGACTAGAAAATCACTGTTGTTATTGGACTTTCAATCCCAGTGGAACGATATCTAAATTTTGAAAACTACAAACGATTGGTGCGCTTGCCAATTAACAACCTGGTGGTAAACACAAACGGTTTAAAACGCTATCGCCGGGTTAACACCCGACTCGTGGGTTAGTTCGCTCGCTTGAGCGACTCCCTTAGATTTCGCTTAGGCGCAGCAGGGTCTCGCTTAGGCGGATGACCCTCTTGCCTTAGTTTTCCATTCGCTGTTTTTACTAACTCTACTTTATTAAAATGTATTTATTTCCGATCAGTTTTCATTGTTTGAGTACGCTTTACTTATGTCAATTATATTTAACAAAAGTGAATTTTATTTTACTGAAACCTGATTAATTTTTATTAAACGTGAGAAATTGTCTCGAAAAATATTTAAACGAGTGTATTAAAAGATAAATCGACCTAGGATGTTACATTAAGGCTTAGAAACTCAATTTCAGTGAGATTCAAAAACTGTACCAAATTTATTTCTGTGGGACAGAAATTCAAAGAATTGAGAAAATGTACAGTTTATTGAAATGATGTTGTAAACCTTTAAGGTATTTAATAATTGAGTTTCTAAAAGCCTTAACAACTAAATACGTGAGTAGTTCATGCATCATAAATCATTAAAGTGAAACAAAATGATATTGTCTGGGGACGAATTATAGAAACCGAGGATACATTAGAGGAGGCTTAATTACTAGCCTTGGGATGAGAGGGTGTGAAAGGGTGCTTCAGGGGACCTGGGGTAGCTCCCTAGTGTCGGGTACTTTCACAATAAAAACTTTCTCAATCTGACTAGTCTTTAAGTGTTTCCATGTAGTTGAGCTGTTCATATTATTATTATCCAGACTTATGGAACAGTGTAAACTCCTGGTTGACCCAGTGCAAATTAAAATTTAAGGGCCCACACATATAAGTAAGTCATGATAAAGATATTGCATAACATTCATGCATTCATAATTGATTGTGTATGTGATTATGATTGATATTATTATGTATTGGTTTATGAAAACCCTTTGTTCCTTATGTCTTATTCGAGAATATTATATTTTGTTTCTCACTCATTTCTCCGTATTTTTGTTTCATATGTTTTAAATTGATGGTTCAGAGGGAATGATCGAAGAATCTCGGCAGTAAATATAGTACATTCTAGAAAGGGAGCTCGGTATGAATACCGTGGTCCAATGAATAAATAATGTTATTAAGTAACTGCTTCTGGGCCATGGAGTTTCCTCTCTTTCTTATAATATTTAATGTTTATTTTTTTCGGATGAATGTACAATTACTTTATAAAGTTTTAATAATATTTATGAGGTATTTCAGAAATAGTGTATGTAATTTATTCCGATAGTTTCTTTTTAACAATCATATCTTTTAAAAAAAATTTACGAATTTTTTTAGAATTTATTAAGGTGTAACAAAGGGTGTTACAAGTTCAAGTTTGGTAAGTTTTTTAATTTTAATTACAGTCTACTTGTTTAATGTTATATTGTTAGTTTTTATTTAAAGTATTATTTATGGTGGTTTTGACTGGTAAAATTGTACCTTGTATATATAAAATAGTCTACTTGTAAAACCAAAGGGGACCACTCTAAAAAAACCAGCAAATAAAAACTTGAAAACAAAATGAGACCTTCAAGATGCGTTTTTTTTTCTAGAAAAATGCTTACCTTATATTAAATAGCCAACTTGCACAATCAAAGTAGACCTCTTCAAGCAAAAAAATAGAAGAGCACTTTCAAGTTTCTTCCTGCTAGGGAAGAAGTGAAGTGAAGGTAAAAATGGAGGAAGAGACCATAGTTTAAAAAGAAGACTTGGTTGTTTGGGTTTTTTTCTTAAATAATGTCCTTTTTAAAAATATTTGGGAAATGAGGTAGTTAAAAAATTATTTGTCTGGGTAGAAAACATCATATCATGTTTCCATTTTATAAATATATTTTAATATATTAAATATTTTAAATTTTAATATATATTAAATATTTAAATATCTTAAAAATATTAAATATTTAATAAATAAATATATTTTAAAATATATAATGTATTAATATATTAAATACATTTAATATATAACTTTAATACATTTAATATATAAATATATTAACATATAATGTTTAAATATATTTTTAATGTATGAATGTTAATATATTAAAAATATATAATTGATATCTTAAAATATTTAATATATATTAATGTGTAATATATATATAATTACATATTAAAATATTTTAAAATCTATATAAGTTTTTTTGTTGAATGTATAAAAAACTAGTAAAGGAATATAAAGAGTTATATCTACTAGCATTCCTCATTTGATAACAATGAAGCACTTGTTCTAGTAGTTGTCATGTTAAGTTGTGTTTAATAAGTTCTAGATTTGACTCTTGGTGTAGGCAACTTTTGTGAACATTTTCCAAAGATTTTTTAAAAATGACATTATTTTTTTAAAAAATCCCGTTTGGGGGGTGGGGGCGACGACTGCCATAGGAAACGCATCTCAAGGATGCGTCTTTGCCTCGGCAAACAGGAATATGCGTGGTATGTTTTTACTGCATACGTGACATAAAACGTTATTCAGAAATGTGAATTTGTAAAGACGTCTCTTCATAATGCGAAATTGAAAAATGATTTGACAAGATTCACCCTAGGCAATCAAATATTATTTTTCCTAACCCATATCCACATATATTGTTAAAATATGCCCCCATTCTGGTAAAAAAGCCTTGGTTTTTTCCATGGGAGTCTTTAATGAAGCCATTTTGGGGCTGAGGCCGTATTTTTTTTATTCTATTCTATTATTTATGTTGGATATATTTAATTTATCTTTTTGTTGTTTTTATGTTATACTTTAAATGGTTGTTTTTTTTATTTTGTCATATCTTTTTTTATATGATTGAAAATGTATACACAATCTTTAAATTTAATTAAAGCACATGTTTTTATATTATCATTAAATGTATATACAACTTGTAAGTTTGATCTCTTAGCATATATTATGCAATATTTTTATTGATATCGTGGGATACACTGCATCAACAAAATAAAGTTCTAAAAATTATATAAACAATTTTATTGATGTTGTGAGATACATTGCCTCAATAAAGTTATTCTAAAAATTATATACAAAATTTTATTGATGTCATGGAATACATTGCATCAATAAAGTTATTTTAAAAAATATATAAACAATTCTATTGATGTCATGAGATACATTGTATCAATAAAGTTGCTCTAAAAATTATATAAATAATTTTATCAGTGTCGTGGGATACATGACACTGATTAAATAAAATTATAAGAGCACTTTTTAACAATAACTACATAACCTTTCTTTTCCATTATACCCGGGAATACGTAGGAGCAAGATTAATTATTGTCGGACCCTCTTTTTCTTAAATCATTTTTATTTGTTGTTAGGTCACTTTTAAATTATTCAAGAATAATTATGTAGTTTAATTAAGGCTATGTTTCTTTGGAACATGCGAATATGAGTGCTAATATCTTCCTTGTTTGTAATTAACTCCCAAACCTAAAACTCTAAAGGTTTTTTTTTCTAATATTTTACCCTGTTAAAATAAAAAAATATTGTTGAATTCGTTATTCAGTCATCCACATCACGACAAATGACGACTCCATTAGGGACGTTGAGAGTTAGGCCTTTTTATTTTAAGAGTGGTTCCACACCTAAGAGCATGAATGGACCTTTGGATAAATGGGCGATTAGCGATGTCGATTGAGATGTATTTCCTATTGGCTTCTATAACATTCTGGTTATTAAAACTTAATTAATTACGCTTTAAAAAATTTATAAATAAAATTTTGAGTAATGGGTGAGTTAAATTGAATTAATTGAGGGTTTTTAATTGGTAATGAAATTAATTTAAATAGTTTTGAGTTGTTCATTGAAAAATTTAGATTTTCTTTAGTTATGGTAAAATGTTAAGTTACCAAATAAATAAAATTGAGTTTTAATTATCCAAAAGAAATAAAAGAAAAAAAGAAATAGAATTTGAAAATAAAAGAAAATAGAAAAAAAAATAATGAAATGACCGATTTGCCCTTGGGGGTTAAAACATAAAACCCCCAAATGGCTTTCTCCGTCTTCATGTGAGAAAGAGAGAACGAGAGAAAAGAAATAGAAACCTGAAGCTTCTCCATGGCTGTGTGAGGTGGTGACAATTTGAAAACCAATTTGTTGTCGAAACTTGAAATTGAGGACACCGTCGTGATCAGGGAAGTTATGGGAGTATTTTAGCACTCTCAATTTCTAGTTTCCTTCTCTCATTCTCTAAATTGAATTGTACATGGTGGTGGGGTTTGTAGGATCCCTTTTTATTTTTAAGAAATTAAAGCGTAAGGATGTTAAGGTAAGCCCTTGGGAACCTAGAAATGATATCCGACGCTAATGAGTTATTGTTTTGGTATTGCTAGGTCGTAAATCGAGTCTTGGCAATGGAGCTTGGAATCAGAAGTCAAATGTGAAAATGTAAGCTTTGGGAACCTTGAATGGGAGTTTGAAGCTATTTTGGTATAATGGATTTTGTTCCCGAAGGTTGGAAATGCTAACTTGATCCACAACTTTCTTGAATTTAGATACGACATCTGAACCATTTTAGATAAGTAATCCAATGACGTGCTTTTACTGCAATGTCACCCCGTTTATCCTCAGGAAATTAGTTAGCACCCCAGATCAGTAAGTCAAAGCCTTGTGCTTAATAAATGATGTTGAATGTAACACCCCGAATTTTATAAAATGATTAAATATGTGGAATAAATAATAAATAATTAAACATGAGCTGATTTATGTCCCAAAAATATTGAAATAATAAAATTGGGATTTATGAGAATTATTCGTAATTTATTAAGGCTTTAAATGCTAAAATTATACCCGGTTAAGATATGAGTGTCGAACCAGGTATCTCCAATTGAAATGCCATTGGTCAGGGCTGTTAAGAATATTATTGGGAATCTGAATATGTCTTCGAAATAATTTTTGGATTTAGTATTAAGCTCGAACAGAGAACCTGTGTATTATAAAACGGTAAAGTTTTAATAAGAGGATTAAACTTAAAACTAAATACCCCTTTTTCCCTTTCTCATTTCAGTAACCCTCTTCTCTCATTTTGGCAAAACCATTGCTTCTCCTTCCTCTCTTATTTCTCTTCTCTATTCTTTCCTCCTTCTTCCTCTTCTAGAAACCCTAAGCATGGTGGTGTGCCTCCTCCTTCTTCATTTTCGTTTTCCTTCAAGCTTGGAAGATATGACAATGGTGATTAGAAGCTCTTCCTCTCCCTTATATTTTCGTTCTCTCTCTCTCTCTCTCTCTCTCCCATTCTTGGAGCTCACTCCCTTTTGCTTGAGGTAAAGCTTCCTCTCCATTTTCTTAAGCTCTAACCCTTGGTTATGTGATTGGGTTGTTGGGAGAGTGTTAAATATGTATGGGTAGATCTTGGAGAGGCATTTATGATGAGAAACCCTAAGGTGGGGTGGTTTAGTGTGAGTGTTATGAGGGCACAATATGGTACACGAAAATGGTATGATTAGAGATGGAAGATGATGGTTGTTAGTGGTGGTTGTTTGATTTTAATGGAACCCTAACTATAGGATTTGGGGAAAATGAGTAACAATGTCATGAAAGATGATTTTTAGTGAAAACCCATGATAATGTGTGTGTGGGTGTTGTTAATGATGGAGATTGGTGGTTATTAGAAATGGTTATTGAGTCTTGATGAAAAACCCTACGTGTAGTGATTTGGGGATTTTGGCTAAATTAACGATTTTGATGACTTTGAATACTCTAGAATGATTTTACATGAGGAAATGAATGTTTGAAGCATTGGTGTTGATTATTGAGGATTGGGAGAGGAGTGTATATGAGTATGTATGTGGTTGGAGGAATTAATTTAGATTGTTGATGTTTGTGATGATGTTAAAAATGGTTGCAAGCCATTCATAGTGGATTTAGAAAATAGATACTTGACTTGATGAGTATGTAGGCCTTGATATATGCCATTGAGGTTGTTGATTGAGGATGGTCTTAAATGGAGCTAATAAGGCTTATAATGAATTTGAATGAATTGTGATGATGAGTAGTGAACCACATGATGATTTAAAGGTCTTATAAGTAAGGGCCATGGTATTGTTTTTGTTGGATTTGTTTAGCCCTTTAAGATTTAGAGAATCTTGGTTTTGGGAGAGGAATTCTCGAAGCCTAACATGAGCGTATGAATGGGATTTAGACAAGTCTAGGACTTGATAATGAGTTTTAGGGGATGATGCCTTATGATGGTATATTAATAGCATGTATATGTATGTTTGTGATAGGATTGTGTTCCAGACGATGATGCGGAACGATCGAGGCAATCGGAGCACTTGGATTGCGGTTCTTCTCTTGAGGTAGGAGAGGAGTTTGCATTTCAAATTTGCATGAGTGAATAATTGTTGAATTATGTATATGTATGAACTCATGCATTGCCTTGCCAAAGTTATGTTGAATGTTGAATTGATGATGTAATGAATGCTAGGCTAGGCAAATGGTTGAATTTTGGAAATTCTATATATATATATATATATGAGATGGTGATGAATGGTTAATGGTCCCTAAATGGGAATGGATGTATTGAAATGAAAGACCCATAATGAAATAAATGATAGATGATTTGAGTCATATTGTAGTTCACAAAGTGCATTTTAATGCATAATCACGGAAGTGAAGGGGTCAAATAGAGTGTTATGTGGTTTTGATGACATAGGGTAGTTCCAATAGCTTCCATGTATGAATTAAAACTTGTGGAAATTGGAATGGGTCAATTTAAGTAAGAAATGACCCTTGAGTTGCATTAAAGAGGCTTAAAATGGGTAAAACACATTTATATGCATAAGTCTCTCATTTTTAAGAATTTTTGAATGAGACCGGTGGCCACGCGTCACAAATGGTGTAATTTAGTTGGTGTCAATATTTGGTAGCATTTGGAGTTGATATGAAAACGTTAGGGGGTTAGAAGTTCCAAAATTATGCATTTTCTGTATAATTTCTGCATTCTGGTATGCGTAATCGATTACAAAGGTGTTCCTAATCGATTACATTGAATATGTTTTGTGATGTGTATAGTGAATTGCCATTGTTAAGGTATTATTATGGTTACTAATTGTGTTAAGGACCGATGTTTGTTAATTAAGGCCTTGTGCTCATAAAATGATATGGATGATTATACTTTATGAATTATGTTGGAATATGCCATTGTTAGTAATGATCGGTAATTATTGATATTGATGATAGTTACAGTAAATGATGTATTGGATTGTGGTTGGTTATTCCATCTAACTGAATTGATATAAATGAGTTGATGATTAGTTATTTGGAATATAGTGAGGTTAGTGAGGCTAAGTTATGATGTCAGAATTAATTTAAATATGCCATGATTTGCATCCATACATATTGCATTACCATGACATTATATTGAAATAAGCGCTATGATTCATTATAGCACTATGATTTGCTATTTGAGACAGCCATTTTATAGCATGATGGTTTATTGTGTAGATCTTGAGGTACCACCATTTTATAGCACTACAATTTGCTATGTGGTTACCTGGATATCTGTCACTTTATAGTGCTATAATTCGCTGCGTGGATTATTCTTTGGCACTATGATTTACCTTTGTGAAGTAAGATTTGCATTGTATGTTTTATGCATTTGAAAAGAATGCAACTTCAAATTCCAAGACATTTTAACATTGCATTGAAAGTATTGGGGGCATTGGTGTATGTTTAGGTGATGGAAGCTTGGAAGTAATGTGGTGATGTTTGAAATTGGAATGAAATGAATAATATGAATTGATCACTAAAAAGCTTTTATGTTTAATTGGTGTGTGTGTCTATATATATATGAATTTGAATAGATGATTCAATTATTGAAAAACCTTGTGTTGATTAAGTTATTATGGGATAATGATTGATTGAAATCATGTTTGATATTTCCATTTATTGCTTTAAATGGTACTCACCCTTTAACCTATGATTTAAGTGAGTTTTCAGGGTGACGACGATGACACTTGGTGAGCCCAGAGAATGGAAATAATGTGATGCCATAGAAAATAATTTGTTCGACTATTTTAATGGCGACGATATTTTGAATAGCCTCATGATGGCCCGATGATGTAAATATGATGGCTGATGGTTTTGAACACTTAACATTTATGTGGAATGCAATTGAAGTATTAGATATGTATGTATGTTTACATCTTTTAATGGATAGGTATTTGTAACCTCATTGGAGGTTTACTCGTAAATGATGTGGTGTATGTAACACCCTTTGTTACATCTCAATAATTTCTAAAAAATTCATGAATTTTTTTTACTAAAAATATAATCGTTAAAAAAGAAACTAACAGAATAAGTTACTTACAATATTGTTGAAATACCTCATGAATATCATTAAAATTTATAAAGTAGTTTTACATTCATCAAAAGAAAATAAATATTAAACAATATTAGAAAGAGAGGAAACTCCATGGCCCAAGAGCAGTTACTTAATGACATTATTTATTCATTGGACCACGGTATTCATACCGAGCTCCATTTCTAGAACGTGCTATATTCACTGTTGAGATTCTTCGATCCTTCCCTCTATACGAACCATCAATTTAAAACATATGAAACAAAAACGCGGAGAAATAAATGAGAAACAGAATATAATATTCCCAAATGGGACATAAGCAATAAAGGGTTTTCACAAACTAGTATAATAATATCAATCATAATCACACACAATCAATTATAAATGTATGAATAATATGCCATATCTTCATTATAACTTACCTATATATACGGGCCCTTAAATTTTAATTTGCACTGGGCCAACCAGGAGTTGACACTGTTTCATAATTCTGGATAATAATAACATGAACAACTCAACTAGCATGGAAACACTTAGAGACTAGTCAGATTGAGAAGGTTTTTATTGTGAAAGTACCCGACACTAGGAAGCTACCCCAGGTCCCCTGAAGCACCCTTTCACACCCTCTCATCCCAAGGCTCACAATTAAGCCTTCTCTAATGTATCCTCGATTTCTATAATCCGTCCCCAGACAATATCATTTTGTTTCTCTTTGATGATTCATGATGCATGAACTACTCACGTATTTAGTTGGTTAAGGCTTTTAGAAACTCAATTATATTATCGGGGCCTACGAATCGCGACATAGCCACCCCAGTAAACTGTATTTTTTCAAATTCTCAAAATACATACATAGAATTTTAGAACAGTTCTTTCACAAATCAAATCTCCTTATAGTTTGAGTTTTAAAGCCTTAAATACATTTCACAACCATCTTTAGAAAGTTTATAGGTAAATTCAAAATCAATTACTGAAAACTCGAATTTGAAATTATCAATCTTTAAAACCTTAGTACTTGAAAATTTTGTATAATATTTTTATACAATTTGAAAACAATATATATATATACATATATATATATATATATATATATATTAAGAGTTTAAAGTAAAATATTAGTAAAAAATTATTTTTGTAAAATAATTTCTCTCTTTTTTTCTTTCACTAATAAGAAATCTTAATTTTAGTAAATATATACATATATATATATATATATATATATTAAAGATAAAATGAGATTTCTAAGAACTTATGTAGTTTCATTGAAAACTAAGAAATTTATTAAAAGTAATTTGAATAAAGATGAATAAGTAAATAAGGAAGTAGGAGATAAGTAAATTCTTACTGAGTTTTAGCTTTCTGTCATGCTTGCTATGTAACACCCTCTGTTACACCTTAATAAAATATATAAAAATTCATAATTTTTTTAAAAAGATATGATTGTTAAAAAGAAACTATCGGAATAAATTACATACATTATTTCTGAAATACCTCATAAATATTATTAAAACTTTATAAAGTATTTGTACATTCATCCGAAGAAAATAAACATTAAACATTATAAGAAAGAGAGGAAACTTCATGGTCCAGAAGCAGTTATTTATTAACATTATTTATTCATTGGATCACGGTATTCATACCGAGTTCCCTTTCTAGAACGTGCTATATCTACTGTCGAAATTCTTCGATCCTTCCCTCTGAACCATCAATTTAGAATATATGAAACAAAAACACGGAGAAAGGAGTGAGAAACAGAATATAATATTCTCGAATAAGACATAAGCAACAAAGGGTTTTTCACAAACCAATACATAATAATATCAGTCACAATCACATACACAATCAATTATGAGTGCATGAATGTTATGCAATATCTTCATCATAACTTACCTATATATGTAGGCCCTTAAATTTTAATTTGCACTGGGCCAACCAGGAGTTTACACTGTTTCATAAGTCCGGATAATAATAATATGAACAGCTCAACTGGCATGGAAATACTTAGAGACTAGTCAGATTGAGAAAGTTTTTATTGTGAAAGTACCCGACACTAGGGAGCTACCCCAGGTCTCCTGAAGCACCCTTTCACACCCTCTCATCCCAAGGCTCGTAATTAAGTCTCCTCTAATGTATCCTCGGTTTCTATAATCCGTCCCAGACAATATCATTTCATTTCACTTTAATGATTCATGATGCATAAACTACTCGCGTATTGAGTTTGTTAAGGCTTTTAGAAACTCAATTATTAAATACCTTAAAGGTTTACAATATCATTTTAATAAACTGTACATTTTCTCAATTCTCTAAATTTCTGTCCCACAGAAATAAATTTGGTACAGTTTTCGAATCTCACTGAAATTGAGTTTCTAAGCCTTAAATATCTAAAAACTTTCTCATATAAAACTTTACATAATCTTTCTCAAATTGAATCTTAACAAGATCAAATTTAGAAATCTCAATTATTTCCAAATATTCTTTAGTTATTAAGTTGGAAAAATAAAATAATTTTTTTTTGAAAAATTTTAATTAAAAGTGAATAATCTTTAAATCATTAATCAATTTTTTTTATTCAAGATTTAATTATCTCAACTTGTCATAAATTAATTTTCATAAAATGTCTACTGTCTAAAATAAATACTAATTTTTTTATTCTAAATATAAAAATAATTTCTAAAAAGAAATAAAAGATTTTAAAATAATAAAAATTTAAAGAGTAAGGTAAGAAATTCTTACTGAGTTTTAGCTTTCCGTCATGCTCGCTATATGCTCAAACTCCACATTACAATATCAACAATCAAATATTATCAATCACAGTTAAACATCATCAATTACAAATATAATCAATCATAATCAAATCAATTAAATTAAATATCATTAATACATATCATAATACAAATTTTAATGATTATTTATATAGTCAATTTGAGTCCTTTTGGTCAATTCCTCGCATAGGTATATGTAAGTCCATATAATCCAATCCTTGCATAGGTATAGTTCAGTCCATATGGGTCATAGTAGTCCAAGTCCTTGCATAGGTATAGTCCAGTTTATATAGGTTATAAAAGTCCAAGTCCTTGCATAGGTATGTTAGAGTTAGTTAAACCAGATATTTAATTTAAGATTTATTATAAATTTTAAGTTAAAAGGTTAATATTTTTAAAATACTAATCTTATTAAATTTAAAAGGAGTAGGGGACTCCTCCCATTATTCTTATGTCTTTTTATATTATATTCTTATCTCACTCCTCCTTACCTTGAATTGTTACCCAAAAGAGATTTGCTTTGCGCTTCCGATTTCTAGAAATATTAATACCAATCTTATTTCAGTATAAGCATAAGATAAAAATTAAGATTACTACTTAAAACAAAAATGGTAAATTTTGAATAGTGAATAGTGAATAGTAAATAATAAATCGTAAATAGTAACAGTAAATAGTAAAATATGAATAGTAATAGTAAATAGTAAATCATGAATAGTAATAGTAAATAGTAAAATGTGAATAGTAATGGTAAATAGTAAATCATAAATAGTAACAGTAAATAGTAAAACGTGAATAGTAAAGATAAATAGTAACAGTAAATAGTAATTTAGTATTTGAATAGTAATTTACTATTGAAATAGTATTTTACTATGCAGAATAGTAACTTAAAATAATATTATTTCTAGTATAATAATAGATTTCTAAAAACGATATAAAAATAGCCCTAAAAAATATAAAAGTGAGGTATTCGTACCTTAGAATTTTAGCAGAACCTTCTTCCAAAAAAATTTACTTCTCTCTCTTACTTTCACCACTATCTCACTAGTACTACTATATTAAGAAAACTTAATCTGAAATTGTGAATTCTAAAGAAGAATTCCTTTGGTATTTATAGAAAAAAAATTTACTATGCATTCCATTATTTTAATATAAAAGTATTGTGCATTTTTGAATTTTTTATTCCTGGTTACTATGTATTTTTTAAAAATTTCGTACATACACAGTATTTTGCATAGTAACTGTCAGCAGAATTATTAAGTCAAATAGTAACCTTTCACTCGGTATATTTTCAATATTCAAAATTAGTCTTTTTTAAAATTTAGCGATATTATATCAGTCCTCACTAATTTTATAATAAGTAATATAAAGTTTAAATTTTAAAAATCTAAAATTTTCTGTTAATAAAAAATTTATTGATACGTTTCCAATTTTTTAACGATTGGAAAAATCAAAATTTTTCTCAAACCGATAATTTTTAGATAAGTCTACTTGAAATGGATTTTAGAAAATTTTCTTATAATATAAATTCACTTTCTTATAAATATTTTTAATTTTAAGTCACTTATATGAATTTAAAATTATTTAAAAAATATTATTTAAAAAAATTTAAAAATTCCAAAAAATTCCAAAAAAATCATAAATAATACTTAGATTAAAAAGTTCTAAAGAACCATAATTTAATTCCTTCAAAATTTCAATATAAAAATAAAAATAGGGGTGTTACATGCTATATGTTCAAACTCCACATTACAAAATCATAATCATAATCAAATATTATCAATCACAATCAAACATAATCAATCACAAATAAATATTAGCAATTATAATCAAAATCAAATAATTAAACATCAGTTATAAATATCATAATTCAAAATTCAATAGTTATTTAAATTAATAAAGTTTGTTTTAAGTCCTATAGTCAATTCCTCGTACATGTCTATGTAAGTCCAAGATATTTCAGTCCTTGCATAGGTCTAGTTCAGTCCATATAGGTCATAATAGTCTAAATCCTTGCATAGGTTCAGTCCAGTTCATAGTAGTTCAAGTCCTTGCATAGGTTCAGCCCAATCCGCATAGGTCATAGTAGTTCAAGTTCTTGAATAAATATTTCAGATTAAGTTACATGAGATATTTAATTTATTAATAACAATTATTATAAATTTGAAGTTAAAAGTTATTGTTTTAAAATAATAATATTGTTATCTTTAAAAGGAGTAGGGGACTCATCCCAATATTCTTATGTATTTTCATATTATATCCTTATCTCACCCCCTTACCTTGATTTGCTACCAAAAGTAAATTCGCTCTGCGCCTCCAAGTTCTAACAAAATATTAATACTAATTTATTTCAGTATAAGTATAATATGAAAATTAAAATTGCTATAAAAATGATCAATAGTAATTATGCATAGTAATAATAAATAGTAATGGTAAATAGTAAATCATCAATAGTAATGGTAAATAGTAATTTTTGAATAGTAATAGTAAATAATAAATCATGAATAGTAAATTTTGAATAGTAGTGGTAAATGGTAAATCGTGAACAATAATAATAAATAATAAATTTTGAATAGTAATCATAAATAGTAAATTTTAAATAGTAACAGTAAATAGTAATTTTTGAATATTTACAGTAAATAATAAATTTTGAATAGTAACAGTAACTAATAAATTTTGAATAATAACGATAAATGATAAATTTTGAATAATAACAGTAAATGGTAAATTGTGAATAGTAACAGTAAATAGTAAATAGTAACAGTAAATAGTAAAAATAACGCATAGTGGTAATTTATTTTTACTATAGTAACTTATTCATAATAGTAATAACATATTAATAGTTTAAGAGTGCTAAAAGAATAATCTAAATAATCATAAAAAGAATATAGAAGATATTATTACCTTACACCTCCAGTAGAATCTCTTTTTACCAAAAGAGTTTACTTCCCACTAATTTCTTAAGCACTATCTTTCTAGATTCTCTCTCTAATTTTGGTGTGGAAATGTTGTAAATGAGTCATCTATTTATAGGAAGAGAATTTTACTATTTAAGATTACTTAATTATTTATTTTACTATTCATGATATAAGTATTTACCAACTGGTCACTATTCATGATGTAAGTATTTACCGACCGGTGACTATTTATGATGTAAGTATTTACCAACTGATGATGTAAGCAATAAGTAAGCGATAATGTCGGCAGTGACATTTTTGTTATTAGATAAAAGATTAAGGGTATTTTTGTCATTCTGAAAAAAAGAAAAAAATATAAAAATTCTAAAAAATTATAAATTGTATAACAATCAAAAAGTTCTAAAGAACTATAATCAAATTCCTTTGATATTTTATTTAAATAAGAAATAATGAAATTAGGGGTGTTACAGTGTAATTATGTGAAACCATGTTTTAATGTCCAAGTGTGACTTCTGAATCATGTATTGTGATAGGTTATGATGAATATTAATTGAGTAGAATGGTTTGTTAAGGAATTGTAAGTTAGAAATTGTCTTGAATTTGATAAGGCATATGATTTTATGAATATTAGGTGGAATTTAAGGAACTAGATGAGTGATATTTTGATCGGTGAGGTTTTAGAACCCCTGGGTAGGTTGTATAGCTCATATACCATATTTGTAGTGTGAATGCGTTGAATTAGTCCCAACTGAATGAGATTTATAATGGTTTGAAGGACCAAATATCATATAAATGGTCAAATTGCATTTACCGCATATCTCCCTCGTTTTTTAGAATGTTTAGGTGCGACCAGTTTGAGTAGATCATAAATAGTGTGAATAGACTTATGTCAAAATTTGGTATCATTCAGATGTCAATCGGGCAAGTTAGAGGACATGAAAGTTGGCTGGTGGCCAAAATTCTGCATAATTCTGTATTCTGTCAGTCTGGTAACGATTACACAGGTTGCCTGGTATTGATTACACATCTATCAGTCACATAAAATTGCCCAATTTAAAGCACGTCATTGCAAGTTTAGTTGCCTCTAAGCTTAAGATAACCCTACTAAGGACCTATAGTATTGAGTAGGACCCATTCTAAGTGCGCTTTAGGTATATGATTGTTTAGTTTAAAGTTGTGTGTCATCTATATTTTTAGAGTTAATTCACTAAGGTTAATTAACTGTGAAAAATTTCCTCTCATTTTAATAAACATTGAAAATTAATTTAAAGAGCTTAGAAAAGACGTCCCAACTAACAACTTTTTATATCACTCTATTTTTTTAATTTTCTCTTCTATTATATTTTACCTACTTGTTTTTTATATTCTAAATCTTACATATAAATGAAGGGTTGGAGTAAATAAACACGTATAGTGAAAACATGGCCTTATTTATTCAAGAAGAGTCACTATTTATTAAATTTTTAATTTATATATTGGCTCTTGCTCTCTTTTAAAATATCCAAGATGGTGGTTATAATGACCCGTTTGACATTCCGGTCCATGTATTTAATGTTTTCTATTTGTCGACCTTGTGTAACCCGTTCTTGAGTTCTTTCCAGAAATTGAAAAAAAGGAGGACAAAATTTTTCTCCCTCCCTTCGTGATAAAGAAGTCAAGTGTCGAGGCCATAGGTCAGTCTCTCAGGCAATTTCCTAGCAATCACACTATCAATTTACCATTGTCCTAAGTACAAACTCCTTGTCTTGGGAGTCATTATCTCCTACTACTTGTTCTTCTTCTTCTTTATAAATTAATCAAATATGCCACAAACCCCAACACCATCCCTTGTAATGTAACTGTAAAGTTCGATGGCAACTACCATCGTTTCCAAGCCCTCGAAATGGTTATTCGCTTGTAAAAACTTGCTCAAAATAATAAGCTTTCCATGCCTAACTCCTTCCACGCCCGGTGACACGACAGCTCCCCTTAAAGATGTTTTTGATCACTTGGATATTGACAAAGATGGCAAGATTTCAAGCAAGGAGTTAATGGATTACTTTGAATTGGTAGGGGAACCCGTGAGGCAGAGTATGGCGAAGAGGGTGATCAATGAGTTTGACACTGACGGGGATGAGTTACTTGATTTGGGGGATTTTGGTAGATTGGTGAAGCAAGAAGATAATGATGAGTTGGAGGATGTTCTTAGAAGTGCGTTTGAGATGTTTGAGGTTGAGAAAGGGTGTGGGTGCATAACTCCAAAGGGGTTGCAGCAGATGTTGAGGCGGTTGGGTGACGTGAAATCTCATGATGAATGTGCGGCTATGATTGGAGCCTTCGATCTTGATGGCAATGGCTTCCTTGATTTTCATGAATTTCAACACATGATGTCCCTACCTACTTAGCTTTACCAATCTTAACCTTCGTTTGGATTGTCACTTTGGTTAACCCCAAAAATAAATCCTACAGTCAAACGGAGTTTTGATTATCTCGAACGGCGTGAAGGATCAATATCAACCCTTAAATTTTTCCATTTTCCCAACTCCGTTTCCCCAACTAGAAACCAAACGGACTGTTATTCTCTCAATAATTACTATTCTGTCTTTAAAAAGAAGACCAGAATGTAAATAAATACGACACCTACCTAACCCAAAGGCTTCACATTTGATATATGGTGTTGCTGTTACATGTTCAAGTTAAGTATATTTATTTTAAGTATTTTTTATTAAGATGATTCATATACAACCTGTTTAGTTTTGATTGTCTTGAATGACGTAAAAAGTTAATATTAACTTTAACTTTTTTTTTTAAATTCTGTTTTTCCAATTACATAGCAAACGGACCCGTAATCCTGTTTCAAAGAGGTAGAGAAAAACAAACCTTTCGGAAAAAAAATTTTAAGTATGATTTTTCATTTATCCATCCTAAATTTTTTAAAATAGAGATATCCTTATAACTTTTTTTAGTTTGATTACCTTTATAATTTCTGGTGTGATAAATAGAAATCTCTTCCATTTAGGTGGCTCTATTAAGTATTGGAATAATTAATATTTAACTATCTTAACACTATCATGTCACATAATATGTCAAATTTTTTGGGTTTAAATATGCATTTAACCTCCTAAAATTTAAATCATTATAATTTTAAGATTTGTTCAACTGAAATAAAAAACGGTCGAAGTCATAATTTTTTTTTTGGTGAAAAGTTTAAAAGGCTAAATCATTCACAAAATTTATCTAGTTTTATTGTTTGATTTTCTTTTCTTTTCTCTCAGGGTTTTATTGTTTGATTATATACTTTTAAGATGAAAAGTATATTGCATAGAGATATTCAAACATATAAATCACTTTTTTAACCAAATGTAATTAAAATCAAAATATTTTTATACATTAAGAGAAACTAAAGTATGTTACAATAAAAATTTTAATATATACTACCTCCGGTTCTAAATATAAGCAAAAATACCTAATTTCACACATATTAAGAATAGTAGTTGGAGATAGTTATTTATATTAATGTTACCACTTATTTGATTTAATTTTCTAAAATACCCTTAGTATCATTTATTACATGAAGAATTAGTGGCCTTAGAAATATTAGTAATGAGGACATATTTGATAAACAAACATTTAATGATATTGGAAAAGTCTAATTTTGTTTATATTAAGGGACCAAAAAATTTCGGAGGTAGTATTATATTTCAATGACTATATTAGTCAATCATATTTTGAATGGGCATCCGATCCATAAGACGGGGCTAGGCATGGAAATTTGGATCGTGCAAATTAGCTTTTAGCGTTGGACCGGCAAGGCTCGTAACAAATCGTGCGTGGCTCCGAAATTTGAAGCGACACGAGTCACGATGGATGCAAAGAAAAAGGTCCAACTGAAAACCGTTTTTGACATTTTATTTTATTATCATCAAATAATAATAGGGAGTGTGTGTTTTGAGAATTGGCTGTTGGTTTGAGATCAGAGAGAAGAAGAAAAATGGCGAAATCTAGTGCTGACGATGTTGAGCTCCGGCGAGCTTGCGAGGCTGCAATTGAAGGCACAAGGCATAAAGTTGTTCTCTCCATTCGAACTGTTAAGACTCACGGCACATGGGGGAAAACTGCCAAGCTTGGTCGCCAAATGGCTAAGCCTAGGGTTATCGCTCTCTGTAGTACGCTCCATTTCTTCTACAAACCCCAAATCAGTCTTCACTAATAGTTTCCTTGCACTTCTTGAATACAACAATGTGAATCCTAATATGTCTTGCCAATGGTTAATTGTATAAAGGAGTGAAATCCGATATTTTTCTCTGAATTCCAACGCTATAAAGTGAATCAGTCACATTGTGTGAACAAGTGCTTCTGGCTATTGGTGCATTCTAATGCTAGTGTTTTAAATTGCGGCAACAATATCAAGGTTTTTTAACCATCCATTTTTTAATCGAGAATGCTGTTGTGGCCCCCACCAGCCGCATTCATCCACAATTGACCATAATGTTAAGGTTTTATGCCACCATAACTGAATTAAAACACTGCATTCTATTACTTCCATGGGGTTATGAAATGGTGAAACCAAATTGTTAGGCGGTTCTGGTTTCATCGGAACAAATACTTAATTAAAACTATGTCTCTTATTTTAGCAATGATTGCATGTTTCCCCCTTATATAATGGTATAGATGGGAGGATTTAGCGTTTTAGAGACATTATCTCATAGTGTATACATAAATGGTTAATATTGTGGTAGAGAGGAGAAGGGAAAATTCTGCCCTATCTCCCTCTTTTCTAGGTGGTTGATTGTATGAGGTCACTCCTTCATGTGTTATTACCGTGATGATTTGTTAAATTCTTTATTTATAGCATTGTTGGTGCATGTGTTATTTTGTGTAGCGAAAGCAAAAGTTCAACGGACCAAAGCTTTTCTTCGAGTTTTTAAGGATGCACCAGGAGGAGGTCTTGAGGTAATTTCCTTCTCCTCTCTTCTATTCTCTCCTCTGCTGGTAGCCCAATAAAGAGAAAAATCCTGCATGTAAAATGTAACTGACATGACATATTTTGTTTTGGTTGAAAATTCAGTTTTTGACTTAACTGAGCTGATGCTACCATCTCTGGTGCTTATTATCCTTGATGAGTTTTGCATTCACCCTTGTTGCATGGGTTAGCTATGCATGTCAAATAATCATAGTACCTAAAAGCTACTACCTCCGGTTCCAAATATAAGCAAATTTTAGTGGAATTTTTTGGCCCCTTAATATAAGCAAAATTAAACTTTCCCAATGTCATTAAATGCTTGTTTACCAAATATGTCTTCATTATATATATTTCCAAGGCCACTAATTTTTTATGTAATCAATGATACTATGGGTATTTTAGAAAATTAAATTAAATATGTGGTAACATTAATGCAAATAACTACCTCCAACCACTATTCTTAATATATGTAAAATTAGGTACATTTACTTATATTTGGAACCGGAGGTAATATATTATTAAGTTTGAATTCATATGCATCCTCAAGCAAAAGCCAGTTCACAGGCTAACCATTGTTCCAGGTTGAAATTTAAGGATCAAAATTATAGGGAAATGAAGGATTAGCATCTAACTTTGGTGAAGCTTAAAGCCATTCAAACAATCATTGAGGCTAGTCGAGGCTTCCATATCTTTAATAGTATCTTTTCCCTTCCTTGCAACTTCTATCCCATCTCATTATACTGATAGCTATTAGAGTTTGTTGAGTCTTGATGTTGGGTCACTTGCATACACCAAATCAAAAAATTTCTAGTCTTTTGGCATGTAGAAATGTGCTAAAATGTCCCAATTAAGTTATGAGTACACTCATATAAAACCTTGGCTAATCTTATTCTCTAGTGATAACTTTTGAGAGAGTTAGAATTAGTTCATTCTAAATAATAGTAAAACAGGGTTTTATTTCCTTTCACCAATGCATCATAAGTTTTGGGGCATGTCATATTTATATTTAGCTTCTTTTAAATTACAATCGTTATGTAAGTGAAGAAACTATCCACCTTTCCTTTGTTAGTAGAGGAAACAAATAAACTGAAAACCAACTTGGTTGATACTTCACAGTATATGTTAGCATAGTCCCTTTCTTTCTCCCCTTGAATTTGTCTTGGTCAGAAGTTTTAGCATATTTCTCTTGTCTATGCAATTTCTTGTGTTTCAGGCTGCTAAGTTATACAAGCTGAAGCATCTCTCAAAAATGGAAGTTGTATCAAATGATCCCAGTGGATGTACGTTTACGCTGGTATGTTCCATTCTTTCTTATTGCCCTAGAGATCTTTAAGTTTTGAAGATGATGTCCCCTGCTTCCCAATGTCTTTTTTGCATCATTTCTTTTTTCTAATGAACATATGTATGGCAGGGATTTGACAACCTTAGAAGCCAGAGTGTGGCTCCTGCACAATGGACAATGCGCAATATTGACGACAGGTTATAACATCGAATTTATAATCTAATCATGCAGAGTTTAATCTTTTATGGTTGTATATCCGGAAAGTTGAATTTCGCTCACTGTGCCTATGACTTGTAGGAATCGTGTCCTGTTTTGTATCTTAAATATCTGCAAGGATGTCCTGGGTCGCCTTCCTAAGGTTGTTGGTATTGATGTTGTGGAGATGGCTCTCTGGGCTAAGGTGCATAATGGTCTTCCAGTCACTTAAATTTGAAGTTGATTTACAATCAAGCAGCAATCATGATTCTGTATTATCTGCCTCATTAATACTTACTCCATATTTATCAATTCAGGGAGAGTGTCACTGATATCATTAGTGATTTAAGTCCTTTATTTCTGTTAATTATTATAGGCTGTTGGTTCTTTCTATTTATTTTCACCAATGTGAAATAGGAAAATACCCCTGCAGTCTCCACTAAAAGTAACCAACAAAATGGTGCTTCTGTTGCATCTGCCGAGATTGAAACTGAATTGAAAGTCAATGTTGAAAAAGAACTTGTATCCCAAGCAGAGGAAGAGGACATGGAGGCTCTTTTGGGAACGTAGGTTCTATCACACTCTTTCTTAAATTGTATTATGAGGTTAAATATTTGTGATGAGTGAGAGAACATATATCAAAGTAACCTCTTCTTTTTACAAAGGGTTTATTGCAATGTCACTAAGTCTCTCTCTCTTCCCTTGAAATTCACTCACGTGTTTCGTACCATGTAAACTGCACAGCCAGTCCAAGCAGTTAAACAGTCATAGATAAGGTGTGGCTTACTTGGAAAACAAGCATGCATAATTCATTTTGTCAAGTGTACCCTTTGTCTCAGTTCTCATTGGGTACATTTGGGCACTTATCAAACTTATTATTATTTTTTAAATAGATTACATGCCTTGAGTATAACACTAACAAGACTATATGTGGTTAGCACTAAATATATTATATTTTCAAAGAAAAAGAGACTATGTTTAACATAAATTTAAAGATTTCATTGCTTTCATCCAATTTTTCCATGGTCATGTTATTGTCTTATTTATAAGATTTGAGATCTGAGTTCATTAATTTATGTTATTACATCTGTTTTTACAATAATTTACTAATATTTTATATGCTTCATCTATAGTTTTTACAAATTTATTGTATTACCCACATTCATTCCGGCTATGGATACCATACTTTTATGGATGCAACATAGGTAACAACCCACTCAAAGCACCTTTTTTGGCAAGATCCAAGCCCTTGCCCAGGCATGGATTAGTTTCTTACACAAAGGCGTGTGAGGATTACTCACTATGTTATTCCCCCAAAAAAGTACCAATACTAAACATATCCACTACATGTTTTGAATGTTCAAAAGAAAATAGTAATTTGCTCGTGTTGGCTGGATATATTGATAATTCAGTTATTCTTTTATTATAAGAAATGCTTTCATAAATCATATCTTTTACAACACCAATGTGCAGAAGTTAATTGTTGTAGTTTTTGAGTGCGCAGTTATATCATGTGTGTTGGTGAAGCAGAGGCATTTTCTGAAAGGTTAAAAAGAGAGCTCCAGGCTCTGGAAGCAGCAAATGTGCATGCCATCTTAGAGAGTGAACCTTTGATAGATGAGGTATAATTGTTTTTTTGGTTGATTTCCTAGATGACATTACCTAATTGTTTATTTGTGTTACTGTAAACTGTAAACTGGACCCTGATTCATATGTTTTATTGTGGCTTAATTTTCCGCCCTTGTGAATTTAAAATGATAGACTGAATAAAGAATTATGTTTTCTGAGCTATGATTATAATTATTTAACTGCCAATTCACCATGGATTCTTGACTTTTTTTGTACAAGATACATTTTTTTACAAGATAAATTAATTTGCTTGATTTATCCCCCTATTGAAACTTCAACCTTGTATTGATATTTTAAAGTGTAGTTTCATTGCATTATTGTCACTTTGACCATTAGAGCTGTTGGGATATAAGAAATTCATTTTACAAATCTTCATGTTTCTCATCATTATTTAGATATATTTTATGTGTTTTTATGAAGTGGCTCATACTAATTTGTGCCTTGTAGGTATTGTATGGGCTTGAAGCAGCAACAAATTGTGTGGAAGACATTGGTGAATGGTTAGCCATGTTCAATGTGAAACTCCGACACATGAGGGAGGATATTGAATCAGTAAGGACTAGTACAGTTCAACTAGGAAGCATAATTTTCTTATGGGTTAAATATGTTTGTGGTTCCTATGTTTTGACTAATTTTTGGTTTTGGTTCCTTAGTTTTTTTTTCATTAGTTTTAATCCTTATGTTTTTTAATACTATTAAGATGTTAAGATAAATCCTAAATTGACTAGAAATATGACCAGTATCCAGTTTATAAGGCTTGAGGTAACCCTTAATTCTTGAGTTACCTCTTTTGGGTTGAGTTAGGTCCGTCATGTTCTAATATTGTATTAGAGTTTGACCCGTTTTGAATGTTGAGCCACGCGCAAATGTCTAGTCTTGCATAATTCACGCTTCAGATGTCCAATTGTGGGTGTGAGGGGGATGTGTCTTAAGATGTTGAGATAAGTCCCACATCGACTAGGCATGACCAGTATCCAACTTATAAAGTTTGAGACAATCCTTAACTCTTGAGCTAGCTTTAGGGTTGAGTTAGATCTGTCATTTTCTAATAATTGGTCCCTAAATGTTGAAATTGGTCCAAAAAAATGTAACATTGTTAACACAACTTTCAACTTAGCAAACGAAGATGTTATGTCAGTTGCCTTTTCTTTTTTCTCAGTCTCTCCAACTTATTCTACTCTTAAACTTCTCAAAATGAACCTTGTTTCTTCTCTGGTGATGCCTTTAAGGACCAATTTCAATACGTTAAATAACATGAGAACTGAAACCAGTGAGAAAAACTGAGGAATCAAAACAAAAAATTGGTCAAAACAAAAAAACCGAAAACATATTTAACATTTTTGTTATTCACATCTTACTTTGGAATAAAAATGATAATTTTATCACCTTTTTCTCTTGCATCCAATCTCTACTCACCCTATTTTTTACAAGTTATCTATTCTATTCCTACATCGTCTCTTGTGTGAGAGAATCATTATTGTTTATTTTGTGGTTGTTATAGTAGTGTTTAACGGAACCCTAGTTCATTAATTTGATTTCTTAGATCTTTTGCATGGTACGGCATATAATTATTTTAGTATTTTATTTTATTTCTTTTAATGATCCAACATCTATTTTACCCTTACCTATTATGGCATTGTAACTAAAACTGATTTTTCTTAACTTTGTTGTGAAAAATATTATCTGCCTCTGAATATTGACTAGGGTTTAAATTGTATATTTAGCTTATGTTAGATATTCAACTCATGGCCTCATTAGGTGCTAGATATACTAGGGTTTTATTACCTCTTTCTTTTTTTGTTTTTTTATTTGTGTCTTTGTCTAGGAGAATGTTGTGCCCATCTCTCTTATTCTACGTACTCTTTACCAAAAACGGCTAGCAGAAAAAGGGTTTTTTTTTCTTTGTTAATAGTATTATTATTTTTTTTGTTCTGTTCCATTTTAAAATGATATAAATTTAAACATGGGTCCTACCTTTGAAAAGTTAGTTCATGATCACAATTCTCTGATTCTCTCTAAGAAGCCAACCTTTGAAAAGTTAGTTCATGGTTTCTTTAAAGTTAAAACTGTATTCTAAATTTTTCGCAATTCTCTTTATTTTGATGAAGACTTCTTTGTATGATTCTTTGGGTTAAGATTAGGCATTTCTTGGAAATGTTTTCTTTGTTTTGTAAGGAGAGTCTCTGATTTTCCAACCCTTTATTGTTGTATCTGTTTTGTCTTATTGAATTTATTCTTCTGTTGAAAAAGTAATTTTCTTATCTTGTCTCAATAATTTTGTGATACCCAGATTGAAATCCGCAATAACAAGTTGGAAATGCAAAACGTAAATACTATATCCCTCATTGAAGAGCTCGATAAGCTTATTAAGCAATTGAGTATCCCTGCTGAGGTATGCCTCCATGTGGTTTGTTAAAGGTTCCATCCCAGAACCAATTTGTAGTTAGTTTGATGAGCTTATTAAGCTTTTGTTTTAATGATGTTTCGTTGGATGTAGTATTCAGCATGTTTGACAGGAGATTCATTCGATGAATCACTAATGCTTCAAAATATAGAAGCATGTGAGTGGTTGACAACTGCCATGCGTGGTCTTGAAGTGCCTAACATAGATCCTACTTATGCAAAAATGAGAGCAGTATGTTCTTTGCCTAACTTTTTAAGTTGATAAAGCGTGTTTTTGATGATTTAGGAAACTGTTCATGATACATGCATTCGTGTTTTCGTTTGTTAGAAAGTTAAATAACAAATAGACTGAAGGTGACAATTATGATTGTTATTCATTAGTTGCTACCATTTTGAATAGTGTGAGAAGTTGATTTAGTACTACGAATTTGAGGCCTCACTAAGCAATTTAAATATTCCTGGCTGTGGCCATTATGGAAAATATTTATAGGACCTAGAAGTCATGTGTTTTAATGGTGGCTTCTGCTGCTGCTACAGGTCAAAGAGAAGCGAGGAGAACTTCAAATAATAAAATCTACTTTTGTTGGGAAAGCTTCTGAATATTTGAGAAGCTACTTTGCTAGTTTTGTGGATTTCATGTTAAATGATAAAAATTATTTTTCTCAGGTATTTTCTGCAAAAATTCTGTGGTATTATGAACTTTTGAAGTCTTAGAATCTTTAATTTTCACTTTATTTGCATACTCCAATCAGCGGGGACAGTTGAAAAGGCCAGATCATTCTGACTTGCGGTACAAATGCAGGACATATGCACGCCTTCTGCAGCATTTAAAGGTTTAATTATGAACGAGCTGCAATTTCAGCTCAAAATACATATATATTTTTTTATGAATTCTGTTGTATTTTCCCTAAATCACCTTCCTGTAAACTTGCAGATTCTTGATAAGAATTGCTTGGGCCCACAGAGAAAAGCTTATTGCAGTTCACTTAACATGCTTCTTCGCAGGGAGGTCTGATATTGCAACCTAATCACTGATCTTATTGATGTTATTTTTTCTTGGTTATTTGGTGGTAAAATTCTTTCACGAACCAAGAGAAGTGGCCATTATGCATGTGAAAACATATTCATTGATGAGAATGTGATTACCTGTATAGACTCAAGATTAGCAAAATGCAAAATAAAATCTTTTAAGAGCACCAAAGGGTTATGAATTGTCCAGAAATTTAAAAATCTCAATTTAATCTCTCCTGGATGATATTGAACATAGAGTTAACACCTCAATTTAGAATGGTTTGAGGAAGAAGTCACCAAAATTGTGTCAGTCATAATGTTTAAGATTTAGCTGACCATGCATCAAAGTAACTGGTGTTCTTGGGGATCCATTCATACAAGAAATGAAGTTATATAATTGAATTTCAGCTAGAATCTTACTTGTTTGGTTACTTAAACCTAACTCATCATGTAAATTTCTTTCCTCCTCACGTCCGAATTACAAAAAAAAAAAAAAAAAAAACTTCATTACATGCTTACCATGAAACATGAGTTGGGTGGTTTGGAGCATATTACTTTTGTGCTTGAGGTCAAACTCTTAAAAGGAATCAAGACTGTGCAATGGAAACTGTAGTTTTAATTGGATATCTTTATTTACAAACTGTTAGAAAGAGACACCATTTTTTGTTTTGATGTATCAACCAGAGCAAACTATGTTTGGAAAGACTAGCACAGATGGTGCTTGACAGATAGATACATTTTAAGTTCTAGGAGCAAAATTCAAACCCTGCAACTTATCACTCCCTAATTCCTTCCATTTACCTTATTCTAAAGGGAAAAAAAAACTTGAACAAACTAGATTATTTTCTTAACAGCTATCTTCCTTTTGTACATCTCAACAAGAGGCAGTAGCAAAGAACAAGGTTTTTTTACCACTATAATGAATACTTCAGTTGGAGAGATGTGTGATAGAGTATAAGATATACCAATGAGTTGTCAGTTAGTTTTGCTATTAAATTAGATTTTCCGTTATGTCTCTGTCACAAGCGTGACCAGGGCCTCTACTATATATGTGTATATATATAGAGTCTCTCTCATAATATTATAACAGAATAATAATCCAGTAATACATTTTCTTTTTCTATCAATTTCCTTCTTAATCTCTCTCTCTAATCCTTCATGACTCTTGCAACTTCAATATGGTAATTAGAGCTTGAGTCAATCCTCTTTTCATGTCTCGGATGGCTCCGCTAACATCGATGGAGACATCTTGCAACTAGATCAAAAGGCATGTTGTATATTCTCATTGATGTTGATGATATCATAATTACAGGATCTTCTCATGACTTGGTTACACTACTTATTAGCAAACTCAATGATGAGTTTTCCTAAAGGCTCTAGGTCCTTTAGACTACTTCCTTGGTCTTGAAGTCAAGAGGCTCTCCTCGGACTCTATTTTCTTGTGTCAATCCAAGTACACCTGAGATCTTCTTGCCAGCGCAAACATGCTTGAACCTAAGGTTGTTGCCTCCCTCATGGTTAGACTTGGAAACTAGAAGATGGAGAGAACTTGAAATTAAGAGATGGAGAGAGTGAATTGTATGCTTGATGTTTCAATACAGAAAAATTACATCTATATATAGGAAAAAATATGCCTAACTTTTACTTAATTTCTGCGTAACTTTTATCTAAATTGCCTAACTTTGTATTTTTTGTTTCAACATTCTTCTTTTGCACTTGATGTTGACTATGGACATGAACAAAGACAGTGCACCCAAAGACTTAACACTGAAGGCTATTTAATTGGTACGAAAGGATAAAAAGTGGTCATTACTTGTAGTAGACCTTTTATACTTAACACACAAGAGGGCAATCTATTAATCAAGTAGGCCACACTTAATACTGCTTCTCCCTAGTAAGACTTTGGTACTGTCATGTGAAAAAGAAGGGCTCTGACTACATCCAAGAAGTGTCAATGATTCTTTCTTTCTACAACCTCATTTTGTTTAGGGGTATCGAGACATGTCAATTCATGAACAATGCCCTTCTCATGAAAAAATTTGGGTTAGACTTTGATTCACATACTCACATAAATTATTAGTCCAAAGATGTTTAATTGTCTTTCCAAATTGGGTTTCAATGATGCAATGAAATGTTGAAAATAACTTGGTGACCTCAATTTATCCTTCATTAAATATATCACGTTACTCAAGTACAATCATCAATAAAAAAGAAACCACTTTTCACCAAAAATGTTAGAAACAGGAGTAGGTCCCCATACATCAGGGTGGATGAGATCAAAATCTTCAAAACTTTTATTAAGACTATTTGGAAAAGTTGCACAATGATGTTTGGCAAGCACGCAAATATCAAATTGAAAAGACTCAACTATTTATTTAGAAACAACGAAGGAAACTTGACCCTAAGAACACTAAATGAAGGATGACCTAGTCGCTTATGCTGAAACCAAATTTTTGAGGCAGCTGACTGAGTAGGAATTGAATACCTTGCTTACATTGTCTTCGTTTCGAGCAATGTTGAAGTAGTATAACTCAATCTGTTCCTTAGCAACTTCAGTCATTCTCCCCGAGGCAAGATCTTGGAAAACACAATGGAATGAGAAAAAGGTAACTGTGCATTCTAAATCTTAGGTAAGTTTGTGGATGGAAATAAGGTTATTGGAGAGGTTAGGGACATGCACAACATTGTTTAGCTGGATAAATCTTGAAGACAAACATTACCAGATCCAACAACTGGAACTTGTGATCATTAGCAACTGAGATATTGTGCTTATCAATTAAGGTGGATTCAAAAGAGAAGTATGAGAGGTTTGGTGCTATATGACCGGAAGTACCAGAGTCTATTATCCAAATATCCCCAGGTGCAGTATAGGAAGTGTTACATGATGAGAAATTAGAATTCTTACCATTCATGATTGGAGAGCATGTGTTGAATGACTTACTTGAGGAGGAGGCGAGGAATGGCCGTAATCCCTCTATTTCATATTTTCTAAGAGCAGGTGGTGTCTTGCTGTCATCACTGCACTGCTGCATGACATGTGGCAGCGTCTGATCAAGAAAATGCATATTGAAGGTGCAGCGAACCACAATTAAGGTAGTCTTGAAGCAGAAGCAAAGCTGGTTTTTCAAGAAACGATACTTGAAACACCCAAACAACAATGAAAGCTGCTGTGAACAGAGAAAAAAGGAAGAAAAACTACAATTAAGGCAGTAGACCGCAATGAAGGTGGTCTGAGTTTTAGCGGAAGTAGAGCCCCCAAGATTGGGAGCTAGTGATACCAACTTCGAAACTAGAAGATGGAGAGAGCTTGCAACTAAGAGATGGAGAGAATGAATTGTATTGCTTAATGTTTCAATACAGAAAAATTACATCTATACATAAGAAGAAATCTGCCTAATTGTTGCCAAACATTTACCGAACTTTTACCTAAATTTACTGCCTAACTTCCACCTAAATTCTGCCTAACTTTGTATTTTTTGTTTCAACACTTTTCTTCGATAGTTAGTTCTTGCAAATTAACTAAACTTTTGGGGTTCCTGTTGCTGATCCTACCTTATATCATTATATCGTTCCATTGTTGGTGCGCTGCAATATGTCTCAATTATTACTAGACCTGAAATTGGCTTTTCTTTCAATAAAATCTGTCAGTTCATTGCTAGTCCTTCTTCTGATCATTGACAAGCTATTAAATCTTTCTTAAGGTATCTAGCAGGTACTGTTGATTTTGGCTTGTTCTCACTACTGCTCCTACTCACTCTCCCTTCTCTCCTCAAGCATTATACCATGCTAATTAGGCTATATAGACCCAAATGGCAGGCATCAACCTCTTGGTCCCGCATTTATTTTGTGGTGGTCTAAGAAATCATCTGTTATGGCTAGATTCAGCGCTGAAGCAGTTATCAAAGCCTCTACTTTAAATGTATAGAGTCTCTATTGTAATATCATAACTTCATAATGATTTAGTTACATTCATTACTGTTGCGACTCTGATAATGTGATGTCCCTAATCTTTAAATATCAGGGAATAATTATACCAACGGTTGAATAACATATCCTTGAACTTTGATGATGCTTCTTCTTTATGATGACCCTTATTTATTATCTACTAGAGTCTACAATACAAGTAAAACTTTGTTACAATAGTTATTTTGAGTTCAAGTTCATATATTCTGGTTTCTTATGCTTTGGTAGAATAGTGTACATGCAGAGTCTTTAGTTTTAAGAATCCTTTTGCAGGCTCGTGAGTTTGCTAATGAACTTCGTGCTACTACAAAAACTACTAAGAATCCATCTGGTTGGCTTGAAAGTTTCACAGGTGCTGGTCAAAATGTGAATCCTGCTGACAGTTCTACGATTTCTGATGCATATGCAAAGATGCTCACAATTTTTATCCCACTTCTTGTGGATGAGGTGAAAGTCCTTGACATTTTCTCATTCTCAAAAATTGTTTTATCTTTAATGTTTCAAATGTGTAACTATTCATGGCTTATGTTTCAGAGCTCTTTTGTTGCACACTTTATGTGCTTTGAAGTTCCTACGCTTACTGATGGTAAAAAAACTGTATACAATGACGATCCTAATGATGATGATTTGGGAATTATGGACGTTGATGAGAAAAATAGTAAACCTTTCACATGTATCACTTTCAACAACTATCCTTTCCATACATACTTTCAACTTTTTATTTAATAGTTTGAACTACTATGATTTTATTTTTCTATGTTGTGATCTGATTTTCCATAATTTGATCATTTCTTCATTTTTTCAGTTAAAAATCCTGTGGATCTTGCAGCTTTAAATGAATCGCTTCAGGATTTGCTAGATGGACTTCAAGTATGCGTAAAATAAACTCTATCTCTTTTAATGTAATGTTTTGAGTTTTTAATATTTGTTAGATGAAAAGATCTAGATCCTCTCGTGTTGCATGGTAGCCTTGTTACAGAAGACAATTTTTTTTTTTTGTCTATTTTTAATGAACATTTAATTCTCTTGTTCTATATCTTTTTCCCCTATTAGCATAACTATTATGTCGTGCAGCAGAATCCAAATCCAAAATAAAACAGTATAGCTTTATGAATTCTCCATAGCTGCATTTAATATTTTATCATACACAGCATATATATCATGTTATGGTTATGATTGGACAATTTGTGTTGATTTGCCAGATTTTTTTAGTACGTTAGTTAATGGATTTTAATGATATAAAGCTGCTTTGCAATTTATATGATTTCAGGATGAATTCTATGCTGTTGTGGATTGGGCATACAAGATTGATCCTTTATGCTGCATATCCATGCATGGTGCCACAGAACGCTATCTCACTGGTCAGAAAGCTGATGCAGCAGGGTTTGTACGCCTTTTGCTTGGTGACCTGGAATCTCGGATATCTATGCTGTTCAGCCGTGTATGCATTGCTATGCAACTAGTTTTAGAACGAATTGCCAGGTGCATATAGAAAATTGAGGTGCTATCCCAATTCATCTTATAATTTTCCTTTTTCAGTTTGTTGATGAAACTTGCCATCAGATTGAAAGAAATGAACGCAATCTTCGCCAATCGGGTGTCCTACCATACATTCCTAGGTGAGACAAATCCTTGGAGTTTACTTCTGCCCCCTTTTCCTTTTCCAGAGTGAAGACAATTTCCTCTAGTCCTTTATCATTTTTCTTAGTTCATTAGGGTTTTTACTGGTTGCAGTTTTCTGGTATTTTGGCAAGGGTTATAGTCAGTGTCTAGAGAAATTCTATCTTCGGTCTCAAATATAAACAAAAATAAATGATTTCACATATATTGAGAATGTTGGTTGGAAGTAGTAATTTGCATTAACGTATCAAATATTCAATTTAATTTTTTAAAATATCTATCATTTGGAAGTAGTTAATTACATTAATATATCAAATATTCAATGTAATTTTCCTAAATCACACAAAGAATTAGTTCTCTTTGGAATTTATGCAAGAGGATATATTTTGGTAGACAAAACTTTTAATGACATTAGAAAAGTATAGTTTTACTTATGTTATGAAAAAAAATTCAACAAAATTTCCTTATATTTGGGACATGAGATAGTAATTGATTTTCCTTTTATTCTGTTTGTTCCACTTGCTTTCAAATGAATCATGGGACGTTTATTAGTTCATAATTCTTATTCATGTGTGTTTTTAGACGGCAATTAAAAGTTAGAGTCGCTTAGCTATATACTTTCTCGTTTGCATTTAATATCTTGAGTCTATCTTTATGTTGGAGTTCAGCAATGTCTCATTTTGTTTTCGCATAGATTTGCATCCCTTGCTACACGAATGGAGCAGTATATCTCGGGGCAGTCGAGGGATTTGGTTGACCAAGCATACACAAAATTTGTAAGTGATTCATTTTAAGAACTATCTTGTTTTGTGATGTGTTACATACAATTTAGATGAGAAATCTAGTCAATTTCTCTCAGGCACCTGGTTTCCAAAGATGACGAGACTGAAATAAATGAATGAGTTTAGGCTTTATACTTTCGTAGTTTTTAACTGTCATATGCATAGATCAAGTAAAGTCTTGGCTCCTGATGCTTGCATGCATTTTGCAGAAGTTTTGGTGAGAGCATGGATTTATCTTCACTCTTGATTTCAATTTTTTGTTGCTTACCCTTTTTGTCTGCAGTCCATGTATCATTTGTCTTTTTTTCATTTTTCTTTGTTCTTTTGTTTTTATCATCATCATCATCATCATCATCATCATCTAATTCAACAGTGTGTAATCACTATTGGCATGCCGTTTACTGGTGGAATTGTTGTTTGACAGATTACCATAATGTTTGTAACTTTGGAAAAAATTTCACAAACAGATCCGAAGTATGCAGATATTTTTCTTATAGAGAACTACGCTGCTTTTCAGAACAGGTAATGTTTTTGCATTCCTCCCTGCCAAGAGAAGGCTGCATCAATTTCCCCTTTTTTTTGGTTTAGTCACTTTTATGTATTTTGTCCATTTTGCTCAGTTTGTATGACCTTGCCAATGTTGTGCCTACTTTGGCCAAGTTTTATCATCAGGCTAGTGAAGCCTATGAGCAAGCTTGCTCACGCCACATTAGCGTGATTATCTACTATGTAAGTGTATTATTCTCTACTTTATTTTTTTCAGTTGACCACACTTGAATTCATAGCCTGTAAAAGAGAACAACTAATTGTCTCTTGTTTTTTGTCTTGGAAAGCAATTTGAACGCCTTTTTCAGTTCGCTCGAAGGATTGAAGACTTAATATTCAATAATGTTATACCTGAAGAGGTTTGTTTGCATATATATCTTTAGGTAGAATTATTTTATGAGATATATTATTTATACAAGTTCCTTTTTTTCTCTATCTCTTCATCACATTTATAATTTATTACATCATTTGTTGTATCATATATTTCGCTCTCTTGCCAATATTTTAAATACTAGATTGATGAATGAACTGGAGAATGTATCTAATTCACAGTGAATTGGTTCAACGGTGGTCAAAGCAAACTTGAACTGATATAATACAACACTTGAACCTAAATGTAATGTAAAGTAGAGCTAATTGAAAAAGGGAAAAAAAACTTCACATTTATATCGGAACTTTCACTTTCTGCTTTGTGAACATTCACAGTTTTGTAATGTTCTACATAAATTTCAGATCCCCTTCCAGATTGGGCTGTCAAAAACGGATCTCCGGAAGACGCTAAAATCAAGTTTATCCGGGGTAAGGTGGTGCCTACATTTTCTAAAAAACCCTTTAGGATTTGATCTTTCTGTCTGTCTTAGGAATGTCATCAACTTTAGGTGAATTTGAGCCATTGATGTTAAACTAAATGGCCAAAATTTTATTACAATTATTTTTTTATTTTTAAAAAAGTATATTATTCACATGATAAACTTTTAACTATTAAATTTGAAATTAAAGGTCCAAAATCAATGCTTTTTCCTTCATGAAATAACAAAATCCAAATCTAAAAATCAACATGGTTGGAGTGGTGGTTTAACACTTTGTCCTTTAAGTATGTAGTTAAGGGTTTAATGTTTGACTCGTGAATAGAACAAATCTTTTTTTGGGACTGAGGATTACTTGATGATATTCCAAGAGAAGACCTTACCTGAAAAAAAGTCCAAAATCGAAAAGTGTCTGTGGCTGAGGGTCCAATTTAAAACTACCAATGTAAGGATCTTGTTGGTGAATGGTGGGTGATCTGTAAGTTCCTCTGCAAGTGTTTTTCGAGTCTCGAGGCATGTCCCACTCCTCAAGCCTTAGAGTTTACCCTAATCCTGGTGAACCATTTGAGCACAACTCCTTTACATTTTCACAAAAAGAAACACATTGTGAATTATGCTTGGAGGTGTCAATTTGAGTTATAATTCATGAGTCAACTCGACTCACCGTGAATTTTTGGTGAATTTAAAAGTAATTAAAAAAAAGATAGACTTATTTTAAATCTAACTTACCTAACCCACAAAAAACCAGGATCAATATGACTCAATCCACTAACTCATTAAGGTGGCTCATAGGTTGTATTATAAGTTTTTTTTATTTATAAAGGAATGGAAAAGAAATTAAAAAAAGTCAAGTAGATAGGATAATCGTGAACCAATTTGGTTGGTCAACCAATGAGGCTTATAGTCTATGATGTACATATACAATATATGTATTGTGTAGGATACAACTATTATTAAAATATATATGATATGATAAATGTGAATGTAGATATACATAAATTTTACAAAACATATGAATTTGAAGTTACAAACCTGTCAATCCAAATTAAAAACATAATTTCTTTTACTCAACTAAAACAAAATTAAAATTCTAAATGATTATAATTATCTTGTATAAGAGTATTAAATATGATATATATCAGATGAGACTAATAAAAATATTGATCCTTTTATTTGATTTTTAAAAAGAAATAGATGAGTGAATCTGTAAGCTAATCTTCCCGGTTGGTAACCGGCTTGAAAATATTTACCTCGCATTAAAGGTGACCTGTGTGGATTGAATTAATCCATTTTACCGGATTTATTTGTCATTGCTTTTCTTATATAGGTGGACAGGTCCATTGGAGCCATGTATAAGAAATTGCAGAAGAACTTGACTTCGGAGGAACTATTACCCTCCTTATGGGATAAATGCAAGGTATCACTTTCTTCTATATTTCAACACTCCTCTTAATTCTTATTTTCTCGTTCAGACCACTTATTACATATAATATTTTTTCTTTATTTTTTAATTAAAGATTACATCCTATTATTCACATTAACATTCTTTTGATCAAAGATAGATTACAACCATGGAAAAATAAGACTCGACGCAACATGTCTACCAATGATCTAACGAAAATCTGATTGTTTCCTCAAACTCTTTAAAGAAAAACAAATGTAATGTTCGACAAAAAAAAAAGAAAAAAGATTCTGATCGCTTTCTCAAAACCATGGCAGAAAGATTTTCTTGATAAGTACGAAAGTTTTGTCCAACTTGTCGCCAAGATTTACCCTGCTGAGTCGGTCCCGTCTGTAGCAGAGTTGCGAGACCTATTAGCTACCATGTAAAGTTTCATTTCATGTCCATCTTTTCGGCCTGTAATCATTATTTTTAACGCGATGTAATTTGATTAACTAAATGAAGTGCTGCACTTTTTGTTGTCATAATTGAGTTTCATATTCTATTTCTATTTCATTTGATAGTGATCCTCTCTGTTTTTTAACTATCGTCACAAATCGAAAGTGGAATTCCACGCATTTTGAACGTTTGAGAGTGCCAAATGCTTGTATCCAAACCCCGGTTGACTTGGAAGTTTCTGTAAAACCGGTAGCAACTTTCTTTCCCCTGCAGCAAAAGAAGAAAAGCTTTTGTCAAATGATTTTAAAATTATTTGAAAATAAATTGTACTAAAACAAAGAAGACATGTCAAATATTAAAACAAGTTGGAATATTTTTTCACGTCTACCTTTGAATAAGAAATAAATATAAATATTAAATAAAGTAAAAAGCTTTGGTGGTTTAGAAATTAGAATTATTTTATGCTTTTAAAATAAATAAGGTCCTTTAATAAAAGTATATACTCACTGTAATTGTAAGAACTTCTAGATTCAAATTAGTTTTAGATGATTACTTTTTGCATTATCTAAATTTTTTTTCCGGAAAATAAAAGCTGGATCCTTGGATTTTTGTACATAAAATTAACGCACATGTATTCTGAAACTCCTTGCATTAGATTGTTTAAATTTACAATGGTAAGAGCTAACTATATAAGTATTATCAACTTAAAAAAAATTAAAAGTTGAATAACATTTTATAATTCAACGTCTTTAACGAATAGATAGCAATACAGTGACAAAAACATGCGAATATGGAGTAGAATTAGGATAAGTAAATCAGCTATGAATATGTTTCATGTTCTATTTATTTTATTTTAAATTGGTATGGGGAATAAGGATTGACCTGATAATAAAGATTTGAGTAATTTATATGAGATTTTATCTTCAACCAAACGGTTCTTTTTTTACATATGGTTTCAATAATACACAACTTTATTTCCATAGGGCAATTAGTATTTGTTAGTAAGAATGGAGATGAATTGGGTTAGAATAGATACCTAACCCGATTCTATTGTGATTTATGATATTCTTTTCACAGTTTTATGAAAGTTTGATTTAATCTCTTTTATAATTTAGTTTGTTTAAAAGTTTATTTAAAAATTTGTTTAATAATCTATTTAGAATTAAATATTTTAATTATTTATATTTGGTGTGTGTCTTAAATGCTATATTTTTATATTTGTAAAATATATTGGTATAATTTTTTATTTGTATAGTTTTTTATATTATTTATTGAAAACAATGTTCAAATTATTATTATTATTTAAAATGAAGTATCCTTAAATATTTTTATCATTAAATGTGTAAATCAGATGTAGGAGTTTCCTAAACTCAAATTAATGATCTTGAAGGTTTTAAAGTTGAGATTTTATTTTGGGTTTATTAGACATATTGAATATGTAATTCTGAAATATATATATATATATATATATATATATATATATATATATATAGAATTTGTGTTAATTATTACGAGAAATAGAAAAATTGGTGTTAATTATTAAATAAATTTAAAAATTAGATTAACTCTTTTAAAGACAGGTAACAATCAGACTTAGACTTTATAATTAAGTATCACGATAGACTTAGATTTTATAAAACTTAACTCGGTTCAGTTTATTTTCAGCCCTAGTAACAAGTAGATCTTGAATTTGTAAATTTAACACTTGGCAACATTTTTATAACTATAGTCATATTTCTAAATTTTAATCAGGTAAATTTTTTATATATTAAAAATGATGTTTCATAATTTTTAACAGTGCCCTCTGAATTATACAGAGAATATACGATTGATTTAATGATTAGAAAAAGGTGAAGGGTGAAAGAAAATATGGAAAAAGTCGTGACTTTGGATTCTTTTGCTAACACTTGTAGTAAAACTTAATAAATAATTAACATTTTCTGATAAAAAACCTTTAAATTATGATTTTAAACCCTGAATTTTTTGTGATTGTTCTTCATCTTCTTGTTGGTTTTGGTGTAGTCATTGGCATTGTAACTACTTTCACTATCATCATCCGAATCACTAATGAAGTTACTATCAATAATATTGTCTTATTGCCATAATCATTTCCACTATATCACTAGTAATCCAACCCTTATTGATGCTCGTATACCATTGTTATTAAGAAACTGCCCTCAATTTCGGTCATTGAAATTATATTGATCTTAATATTTTAAAAACTTCAATTAGTTCCTACTTTTGTAAAACCATATTTAGTTTAATTTTTTTAAGATAAAATGAGAAAAAGTTGTAGAAAATGACTAAAATGAAAAAACTTTTTATGAAGTTAGAATAAATTGAAGTTTTTAAAATCTCATCCAAAATGAAAATCGTAATGTAGAAAAAGAAGAAAGAAACCCATTCATTTTGGTGTGATTTGGTTAGAGAATTCGTGTTATAATATTTTGAATGTGAGATAGAAATTATTTTTGTAATGTTTTATGATGCTTCATTATTATTAGTGGATGAATTAAGATTATATGGTAATTAAGTCATAATGTTAAAGTTTGAGCAATAAATTGATTTTAGGTAAAAATAAATGTTTTATCCTTTAAGTCCCTAGTTCAAATATATTAAATTGGTTTTCAATTTGATCATTTAAGTTACACAACATTTCCAAATTAATCTTTTAAGTTATATATATGTTTATCACCGTTAGATAAAAAATCCAAAATCAATTATTATAATCTATACTTCCAATGGTGATAAACATGTGTATAACTTAAATGACCAATGTTAGTCAATTTAACAAATTTAGTCTATATTAAAAATGTTTTATAATTTAAAGGACCAAATTAAATAAAAAAATATAACAGACTTAATCAGAAAAAATAAATATGTAAATATTTTGAAATAGATAATAATGTAATACTCGTACTCAGTTGATGAGTGAATGTACGATATCGATGATGGTTATGTATGTTTGCAGATTACAAGTACATTTTTTTATCACTCCTAGCTCGCTCGAAATCTTTATATGATTCAAACAAAATATTCGAATTATAATTATAATTTTAGTTTCATGTAACAAAAAGAATTGAGCTATTTATTCACTACTGAAAATTTTCCTTCACAACAATTGTTGTATGTGAGATACCTAGGAAATAAAAAAAAATGAATGGGATGAAATGAACCTACATGGAGCCTAGCACCCACCAAAACCTCTACTTTGACATAAAAAATCCACCCTTCCATTTTTTCGTACTAAACCACATTCCACGGCCCTGGCCAGGTCGTTCCTCTTCTCAAATTTCTTGTTTACATTACTCTTAAATCATAATTTTTCGATTTAATATACCATATTCGAGTTCCATATCTGAATGAAAAAATTCTCCCAATAAAATCATTATGGGTAACAAAATTCCTTTATTTTTTCTTTTTCAATTGGGTTTTTTTTTATTTCATATTTTTACTGCATTGCAGCTGGTTATTTACCCCATTATGAACCTCCGAAGACACAAGATGGATCTTCATTTTGTAATTATACAGCCTCGGATTGTCAATGTTTTGATCAAGACATTGTCAAATGTCGCCATCCTAGTACTTGTAACATTTGATCAAGGTTTCTGCTGTTACTGTTTACTGCAACACACAGTTTGATCAATTTTTATTACAAATCTGGGAATCTAGCTCAAAAATGGTGTCTGTATAAGACTGCAGAACATATCCAATCTGTGTTGAGTGTCATAATTTAAGAAACATCGAAATTTAAGCAGTCCAACTTCACTCTGTTTTTTTTTTCGTATTTTCATTACAATGTATGACAGGAAACCAGAAACTGGCAGCTTTAGGAATACGAGGGGCTCACTGGATAACCTATGATGGCGTAACACTTAATGTCACGGCAGATTTGACTCCCTTTAAATGGATTGTCCCAAGCGGAATACGTGACCGTCAAGTTGGGAGCATCAAGGGGTTGCCGATGCAGAGTGAGGCTCAGTGATGTATTGCTGTACCCATTTTAAAACTATTTCTGTACCCATTTTGTATTAAAGTAAAGGAAGCTGCCTTGCCAAAAGAAACGCGGCATAGTCGAATTTGTTTGATTCACATACAGCAGTCAGATAATTATGGGCAGTTAAAAAGATAGGGCTTAAGTATTTAATCTAGCTAAATGTTTTCGTTTGGATTTGGTCCTGATAATTTTTTTTGTTAGGAAGTAGTCTCAACATTGTGAAAATAAAGTTAGTGACCTTTAGTTAAATATAGGATCATGTAAGCAATGCCTTGTATCACAACCTAGGTTAGTCTGATCAGCATTTAACTGAAGATTATTTACAATAGAAGCCAAATCTAAACATTTTCAAAATATTAAGGATTACATCATAGAAACAGAATAAGATTTGTCAGGAACTAAAAAACAGGAATATTTAAAGAACCAAAAAACACTTAGTTAAGCCAAAAGACAATCAATCAATCTTGCGAACACACAGTTGTTTATATCTTATGTTCCAGAATACCAATTGCATGCAAAGACTAACTAGCTCATAAAATTATAAACAAATTCTCTCCAATAGTCCTGACATAAAGGAGGAAGCGGGGACAACGAACTGATATTTTCAAAACCAAATGAATGAACTCCCCGTTTGCTTTGCAGTAGTTCATTAAAGCTCAGGCCTGGCAAAGATTACAACCTTCGTTTTCTCGGTAAGTGATGGTACTTGGCTCAACAAATTAAGAGAAAGGGATGAAGCTACAAGATTCTGAAGTTAATCAACTAATAGTGCTCATGTCTTACCGATATGCATATATATACACTCTTCTCCAATTCTCCAATTCAAGCAAAGCTCAGTAATGATCTGCTACGGGCCTAGAAGGGAATAGCCTCATAAGAAACGTCATTAATGACCAAAGGCACACAACCCCCAGTACTTGGAAGGTCACTATCATCGCAAAGCAAGCTCCAGTTTTCTCTACTAATTCGGGGGTAGCAGGAAGATCCTTCATAGAGAACAGTATCTTCTCAACAAAATGAGCACCTTTTGTCAGCTGATAAAGTCTGTATACCTGCCAAAACAAATTCAGAATATTTTAAAACTAATTACAAGTAATGCCAAGTAGGAGATATAAGGTTGGTCTGGTAATGAAGGAGGGAAGGAGGGAAAGGTCGTGAAGTTCGATTTTCTTCTGCTAACAAAAATTAAAAATCTAACTAACATTTGCTTATTCAAAAAAAAAATGCAAGCAATGCTAAGTTTCAGTTACACCAAACCCATTGGTGGGCTAATGTGTTGAGCTACATTATGATCTTAATTCAATCTGAAGACAAACAAAATAGACAAACCTCAAATATAATCGGGACTAGAGGCCAGCTAGATGAACCACGCTTGTCCAAAGATTTCTCAAATGCAAGTTGAGCAGCACAGCCAATCAAAAAGGGAGCCACAGCAACCACGGATGCAATGCCAATCACTGAGCACGTCGCATACAAAAGAAAGAGAGGAGCAATAATCTTCAAACCCATTGTGAAGAAAACAGAGAATAGGTATCCTCTGAGGCCAGTAATAAGACTCCATCTTTTTGAACTGTACTGCAAATATGGCCTCTGGACACGATCAGTCACATGCAAAAATGTCACCAGTCCAATGTAAAAGACGGCCTCGGAAGCCAATGTACTCACAATATCTGCATTTTATTGGCAATAGAAATGTGCATGAGAGATACATCTACCCCACATTTTACAAGGTTCTTACAAACAAAACTATGAAAACTACAGATTTCCATCCAGGCTTTTCTTTATAGCAGCAGTACACAACTTTGTCCAAAACTAAAAAAACACACCAGGGAAACACAAAATTTAAAATAGGTAAAGTTGATGCCAAAACTACAAGAAAAAATGGTTCAATCTACCATATAATTTTTTGTGAATATTCTAGTAGCATGTTAGTCAGTTTGTGATGTACTAATTACTTTTACTGAAACTGAAATCTAGTCTACCTATACATCATCCATAAGCTCTGGAAATACACCAAAATGCAAGGGAAATCGAATAGCATGGGGCATTTTCAATTTAACAACACAATCATGATTCCCCAGAGATAAAGCTTTTCTGTAAGAATTTATTCTCACATGTCTATCAAAGTTCTTTTACCTTTTGCTTCCTCCACATGCTTGGTTAGAGATGAGTAGGATAGTCAACACAATCAGGGTTAGGTTCTCAATTATATGCAATACAATTCATTCTCAGTACATAGATAAATACTAAATACGACTTACGCCCTTGAATATAACTAGAAATAACTATCTCACACTCTTTAAGAAAAATAGTTAATTTTATTTAATGTCATTGATTTCATTAAAAAAATATACTTTTTACTATAATACCCTTCATTAGAACTTTTGAAGATGGTTTAGTCTTTCTCCATTGAAAACTAAAGTGTGTATTAAATAAAGTCATTTTAAGAATATTTCCGTATTTAATAAACTAAAGTTAGTTAGATTTGTTCATATTTCAGAATTTTTTTTGTTTATATTCAAGGACAGCAGTAATAGCTAATCGGCTTGGTATAGAATCAGAGAACTGCACTAGAAATTTATAACTGCAAGTCTATCACCCTTGAATTGACCACTTGAAAGAAATTGTTTTTGTTATGGTTCTGATAAAAATTAATGACATGAATCAAATGATATTGATGATTAACAGTTTCTGAAGTATCACTCGGTGACTATATCAATCCAATCATTAAGTTGTTACTAACAGGAGCAAGAAATCTGAACAATGTGTCATTAAATTAAAATAAAGGCGACCAGATATAAACACAACTGCAACTAATCCATCATATATTCTGTTAGTGTTTTAGCAGTTCTGCTTTCTACGGCAGAAACAACCATCATCCAATTTCAAGCACAATACAGAAGGGTTTGTTCAAATTCCAAAGAGTGTGTAAGAGATAGTCCAAAATTCAATAAAATTATAAATACCTATTAAGATGGCATCATCAAGGAAAGCCTCAATTACATTGTCAACAAAGAACTGTGGCAGAGTCAAAGATGCTATGAACGCAACAGGAGCTAAGATCCAGAAGAAAGAGCTCCCCTTTTCTTCAAAGGGGGCAGATTCCAATTTTGCTTCTTCAACCGATTGGTGTGTCAACCCAGAAAAAGAAACAGACCCCGATTTACCATGAAATGGCTCCACCCCATTAAACTCAATAACAGGCACATTAGAATTTTTGTTTTGATGAACTTCCAAGCCACCATTCAAATTGGAATCAGAAGCATGTGTAATAAGCCTTTGGGATTTTTTCAATCCCGCCAGTGAAGGCTCTTTAATCACCCATTTTAAACCTGAAATCAAAATTTCATTTGTTCAATGGTTACGATGCTCAAAGAGACACAAAATACCATAAGCAAAAGAAATTGAATTTCTTTAATTTAAACTTCTCTGGTATTGCTCTTAACAGGTGAACACCGTACCCATAACGAGTGGGGCCAAAAAAAAAAAAACGTACATTTTGAAGCATTTCCGAACTGAAACCTTTGTCTTGGATTTCTGAATGCAGCGGGGGTTCCAATTGCTCGTGACTGCAAATAAACCTTAACAAGTTGATGAAAAGTGTTTCAGAATGGTAGATAGAAATTAATTGGTAAGTGTGGGTTAAGGTTTACTCACAGAGATTAAACGATGATTGGAGAACACAAGTGGTTGAGAGGGAAGAGAGCAAGAAAGGGTGTGAAGTTCCATTGCTTGATTTTAGGGTTTTAGAACAATGGGTTTATCCTCCGCTCCTAAACCCCATATTTCATGTCCCACTCTGCATTTTGTATCTTAGCACGAATACAAGTCAGCACCAGTCACAAGACAAGAGTGCCCCCACCTTGTATCCTATACCAACACGGGAATATGATTATCTTTTAAAATCGATATAAAATACATCGGTTTTTATTTATTTATTTATTATTATTCAAATCAGGTAAGGTTTTTTTCATGCCTAAGGCTCTATAGACCTTGCTTTTAAAAAATATCTAATTATGTATTATCCAAACCGTAATTATCAATTTATAAGTTTCATTTCATCGAGTGTCTCATTACGGGAAACAAATCTTATCAACTAAGATTTTTTATGAATAATTTGTTAATTTCTCAACTATAACTTTTATTGCCAATTATCATTAGTTATAAGTAATGTTTGATTGTAATAAAACAATTAACTCATAATATATGAATCACAATGACTCTAGGTCAAAATGATTATGTATATTATTATCCTAATTAATTATGATATTTAACGATTTACACAAATTCTTATGGTAACTCATTCCAATATACGATTACTTTTTATGTGTATTCTAGATAAGATTTCATATCAATTATATTTATGATGTATGAGATCAGTTCATTAGTTTACCCATACACTAATTTTGAGACAAAATTAAAATAATAATTAGTAGATTCTACTCTCCATGAAGTCGTTTGTCCCATGGGTATAAAATGTTACATTAGAAATATGTATATCTACGTTTATTTAGTGGTTATGAAATTTTATTCCGAGGTAAACCATCATCATACGCTCGATTAACCTTTTATTTCCAAGAGTGAGTGTGAGAAATTCCCATGAGAGTTAAAAAAAGTTACATTCTTCTTTAATCGCAATTCCCACTTTTCCTCTTGTTCCCTCTCCTATTATTTGAAAATTTTAAAAATATTCCAAGGCATATTAAAATTAATCAACCTAAGAATGATATTGATGATGTATATTATTCTTAGGTATATCATTTTTATAAATGTAAGATTATACCTTAAAATCAGTGCCACAGTAAGTCTAATATTATAATCTTCGTTATACAAATAAAATGCTTCCATGACAATCAAAATATGAAATGCATTATTATACTAATAGTAAAATAACATTAATTTTTTTTCCAAACATAATACATTCTGATTATAATTATTGATTGATTTCATTAATTTGGGAATGTCAAATTAATTATAAGGGGGTGCGTTAAAAATTAACCGAACTGATCAAAGACGATTTTGCCCCTAAGTACATTCATTTTTCACTTTCTCCTCTCAATGCCTATCTCATTCTCCCGTGCATATTGAAGCAAATAGACAAGGCCCCTTCCTTCTCCACCACCCGCGGCACCACCTTCCTCCATAACTGCCTTTCTTCTTCAATTTCCTTTATGCAATAGGCAAAACTTCATTACTACTTTTCTTCTCTAGTCACGTGAATGCAAGGGACAAGGGCTTAGGGTTTTCCATTTCACCTGTAAGGTAAGCATGGGTGTTTTATTTTCCCCTTCTTCTCCTTCTCTTGGCCATGCATGAGACCGATTTCTTCTTCTCTTCCAGCTGGCCGTACATTGAAGGAACCAAGGGGAGCTTAAAGTGAGGATCACGTTTTTGAGTTTAAATGGTAAGGAATCAAAGCTATAATGCCCTCCTTGTCACTTTCGACCATCATAGGCATGCACCCATTGCTCCATTTACATTATTTTAACCTTGATTCATGTTGGGCGACAATTAGAAACTGAATTCGAAAGGAAATAGAAGGGGTTTTAAGTGTCGGAAGTGATTTGGGGTTTAGGGTTTATTGATTTTTTTTGTTTTATGGATGTTTGTTGATGCTTTTATGTTTAATGGATGTTTATTGAAAATATAAATTATGAGTTCACTTGCATTTATAGGAATTGTTATGCATATATACGAATATATATGATTTTTTATGTATATATAGGAATTTTTAAAATTTTATGATATGATTTACAATTTTACTATTTACGATTTTTAGGGCTCTCAATGATTCAACCTAGAATCCTGATTTTAACTACCTTGCCTCTGAACCACATACCTAATCTATTCCGACTCCTAACCAAATGGTAGAAGTCATTTGTATAGCTCTACAACAATTCATATCATTCATAACAAATCACTTAATATCAATCTTATCAACACCAAACCGGACCGGCCGGTCGGACTGGGAACTGGTGCCTTATCCGGTCCGGAAAGGTGAAAAAATCATTCTTCCATTGAATCGGTCAAAAACAGGTAAAACCAGTAAAAATTTACCTGGTTCAAATGGGGTTAGTAAATTTATTGAAAAACATTAAAGTCAAAACTACGTCGTATTGAGCAAAATTAAGGCAAAAAGCCCTTTTCTGATTTTGTCTTCCTTCCCCGTGTCTTTCATTCTGTCCCAGGCTCCCATCTTCTGCATCTTTTCTCCTCCCTCTAAATCTCATGCGCTCCAGGTTCTGCATCTCATCGTCGCGCACCGCCCTTGCCGTTGAGTACCGCGGACTGCGCCTGAACGTCGAGCTGCAGGACTGCACTCTCACCTTGAAGCCTCTCACGGTGAACAACTCTCTTCCGTCAACGTTGAACCCCTCACGGTGAACCCCTCTCTTCATGTGCACGGCCTCTGTTTTGTCTCATGTTTTTATTTGTTTCTGATGCTGTTGTTCTTGACTGTTGGTGGTAGGTGCTGTTTTTATTGATTGTTGGTGGCTTGGTGCTGTGCTGTTCATTGTCTTCTTAAATATGTAATATTATAGGAAACATGAATGAAGGCATGATGTCGTCAGTAGCATCCATCTCTGTATTGCTGAGATCAAAATGCATACTTGCTGCTTAAAGCTTCATGGATAGAAACTAGGATTAAAAAGAAATTTTGATGTTCAGTATTTAATTATTGTCAAAATGAGAAATTAGTTTTGATTGGTGAACATTCTAACCTCAATTTGCTGCTGCAGTGATTGAACATAATCTATTATCACATCTAACATCACAGCCATTCCCATGGACTGCAAAATCATGAGAATTGCACCCAATTATGACCACCCAATTATAACCTCAATTTGCTGCTGCAGTGATTGAGCATAATCTATTGCACCCAATTTGGACTATGTGTCATTTAAATTCTAGTACACTTGGATTTTTTTATAAATATTAAGTTATCTAATGATCTAATTGATTATTATTTAATAAATAATAATAATTTATTACTACCGGTTCGACTACGGTTTGACCTCCGGTCCGACTAGTGACCTTTGAATCGGTGCCTTCACTGGTTCAATAACCGGTCCGGTTCTGACAACATTGTTTAATATAGTTTTCAGTTGGCTCGATAACCAACTAACTCACCCAATGATATTCATTTTTAATTTGACCTGTCCATGTAGACTTGCCTGTCCCGCCCGTTTATTGAGTTTTAATCCTGGTTTGATTGGGTTACAGTCAAATGCAGGATTCTTTGGTTCTAATTGAAGTTGATTTTCTGGTTATTTGATTTGATTAGTATCTTAACTTTATTCCTTTGTTTTGAATCTCATTTTATATCTCCTATCAGAATAACATTTGAAATTTAACTATGCTGTTGATTGGAAGCCTTGCTGTGTCTTGTTCCCCTGCATTATTTGATCCTTCCCCTATCAAACACTTTAGCTGTCTTTTAATTTAGTATTATTTTGTTAATGTTTTAAAGAAGTTGTAGCATCATATTAGATGTATCCAACACATTATATTTGAGGTAGTTCCCAATTATTTCTCTAAATAGTGATTGTAAAGTGATTTGTGGTATATGCTGTAGACTTGTCAAGTACGCACCGGAGGGAAGAATATAATTGAATTGAATCAGGTGGGTGTGGCTACTAAATGGGAAACTAGGAGGGCAGTGATAGCAATAAAATGAAGAGAGTGGTTTCTGTTACTGTGGGAACAACCTCTTTTGATGCTCTTGTGAGAGCCGTTGATTCCAACAATGTTAAACAGGCCTTGTTTTCAAAAGGCTACACCCACATTCTCATCCAAATGGGTCGTGGATCCTATCTTCCTACTAAGGTGCTTCTCATCTCTCATTTTTATTTTTGTCTTTCTCACATATAAATATAATAATAACATGCCTTTCATTTCTAATAGTTAGATTTGAAAATCAATTTGTGCTGATGTTGCCGTTTAGAAAAAATCTTACTTCAACATTAATTTGCTTTATAGTGTACCGATCATTGGCTAAGTTTGCATATGCTTGTCTAGTACTACAAACAAGTATTTTAGGGACACTAAATAGTTAGTAAACTGCATACTACTCCTTTCGTTTTTTTATTAATTGTCTACTTAAAGACAAAAATTTTGTTTATTTTTAACCGTCTGTCTAAAATTTCAAGAGAGTATTAATTGTCCATTTAGAATTTCAAGAGAACATTAATTTTTGTTCTTCCAATAATACCCTTATTGATATTAAAAGTAAAGAGAATTTTAAAAACAATAAATGAGAGAGAGACAAGGATAAAATAGAAAAACAATTAATTGTTTTATAAAAATTAACAACATTAATTATATTTCTTAATGTGTTTTTTTTTTCTTGTTTGAATAGAAAAAAGAGGAAGTATAAAGTTATCATTGCACATCTTCCATCGGAAATCATGGTGAGAGTGCACGGTAACACTTCCCCATGAAATTCTTTTAATTTATTTACTTAACTAGTGCATTAGGGTATTTGTTAGTGTTGTAACTTGATATTTTTTTACAAAACTTAGATCAAGTTCTTTATATCTTTACCATCAAGTTCTTCATTTTAAGTAATAACACATGGATGGTTTTTCTAATATGAAATAAATTCCATTAATTGTGTGTTATAAAATCTAAATAAGTGCTTGCATGCCATCATGTGAATGGAAAACTTGATGAAAATGATGTAAGTAACTTAACTTTTTTTCTTTTCCTTATGGCATATACTTCTTTAATCGAGTTCATTATATTTACCAGTGTTTTCCTTTTTCTTACTGCAGTCTGAAGGAGATGATTCAGTAGCTGTAGACTACTTCACTTTTTCATCCAGTATTGCTGACCATCTCAGATCAGCTTCTCTTGTCATTAGCCATGCCGGTATGCTTGTTACTGCCTGTCTATTGCATGTTTCTTCACTTATTGCTGTGTAAGTCCAAATTGGCAGTTTATTGGTTACTTGGCTTATATTGTATTCTTCTCTCCAATCCATGTGGGTTTATTGGCTGTATAATGTTTGATGAAATTCTTCCCTCCATTCCCCCACAAAACCTTCCCCTCCTCTCCTCTCCTCTCCTCTCCAAACTCTGAAACATAGCCTTACCATCTAGTCATTTACCATTAGGCCTGTATATCATGAAGTTGTGATACATGTGGGCTAGTTATCTAGGTCTCAAATATAAACAACTAATAACTAAATCATGATAATTAAGAATAGTAGTTGGTCTCATTTAATCTTATTAAAAAATAAGTTATAATTCCTAAATTATCCTAATCATAAAACAATAATTTCTCTCTCCATTTAAAATATCACTCACATTACCTCTTCAATTATATGAAGAGTATTTTGGGGACCATATCATTTAATAAGATTAGTTAGTAGATGAAAGTTGCTTATATTTTGGACCAAAATATTTTAAATTTTAGTTTATATTTGAAACTGGAGGGAGTATTTTGAACTACCTGTAAATTATTTAATGGTCATTATTTCTTTTACGAGTCTCAAACTTTATGAAAGATATGATGAATTTTAGAATGAAAGAAGTCAATTTGTTCTATCTTATTTATAATGGATTTTGTGAGAAGAGTTGGCGTTGGCATGGATGTTTGTTCCATTTCGAGCATTGCTATTCCATTCACCAAATGCTTTTAGATATTTCATTGATAAAATCTTGTGGGAAATAATAAATGATAAATTGAAAGGAAACACATGATGATGTAGATTGGCTTACTATTTATTTTTTTATGATTCTATTATTATGGTTATTGATTTGGGAATATTTTTCTTCCAGGGATTTTATTTAGTTTCACTGTCGTAGGCTAGGTTTGGAAATACTTTGGTAACTTTTGACTCTTAATAATATATATATTCATTTTCTGATAATTGAGTCGGGGACTCTAGAGGAGTATCCATTCTAAAGGCTAATTCTGGATAGGATCCTGCTAAAGGGACTGTCTTTAGAGTTCGGCTCTGCATTACATGAATTTGCTACTGTTATAAACTGGGAAGCATCATCCACATCAAAAAGGACAAAAATGTATATAAATAAAAGAAACTAACCCTTTCTTTTGTTGTTATTGATATTATTTTGGGCTAAGGATAAGTGACTAACTGTGACTATACAGGGTCAGGTAGCATATTTGAGACATTGCGGCTGGGCAAACCGTTAATTGTGGTTGTGAATGAAGATTTGATGGATAATCATCAAAGTGAACTAGCAGAGGAACTTGCCGACAGAAAGCATCTATATTGTGCTAGTCCTCAAACACTCCATCAAACTATAGCCGATATGGATTTAAGTTCTCTCCTTCCTTACTCTCCAGGTGATGCTACACCAGTGGCCAAGCATATAAACAGATTCCTTGGCCTTCCTGATGATTGATCTAAAGGCTCTTGTTTTTCTTCCCCTTGGGTTTAATATCTTTGTCAGCAATATAATCAATTTTGGTAGGTTTTGGATACCCTAAATATTTTAAGCCTTCATGCTGAGTTGAATATCATATTTTGATGCAAGAAGTGTAAATGTGATATTTCACCAGATATGGTCAATGATTTTTTATTAAGCTCTTCTGGTAGCTTTTGCACCTGCATATCCAACGTCTTACTTCCGCAGTTATTGATAATTACTTTTGAGAGGTGAAATTTTGATCCTCAGATTTAGAGCCTGTGTTACAGTTGAGAAAACCGATTTTTGCAAAAAAAAAATAAAAAAATAGATCACCTCCACGTAACATCATGCTTCAATGGAAATTTATTGCAATTGTACGGGTTTGAAGTGTATAAAAGAGACACTATTAATTTGAATATAAAAAATTTGTAAAATGATTACTCTGAAATCTATATTGTTAAGAGGAGGTCCCTAAAAATATTTTAAATATTAAGAAAAGACCCTGTTTAAGGATTTAATTCTAAGAAAATAAATATTTTCAAGAGTTTAATTCTAATAAAATAAATTTCAACAAGTGATCTTAATTTGGAGTTTTATATTTAAACCTAAGTAACGTGATTCATAAGAAATGACGTTGAATGGATATACGAAAAATGAGGTGTGAAGATTTAATTATTTTCTTCGTTAACATAAGAAAGGAAGGAAATTTGATGCCATGGTAATAAAGAAAACAAAATTTTAATGTGATAGACTAGAATTGACACAACAGATTTTTCGCACTGAGTTTCTCAATCAATTTTCCTTTTTTGCACCATCCATTTTGTGCTTTTCACACCCACTGTCCATTTTTATAATGTTTCTTTATTGCAAAATTTAAAGTTTTGTAGAAAATAATTTTTGAAGCATTTTTTAAATAATAAAAAAGATTTTGAATCTTACTATTTTTAAAAACATTTTACGGCATTTATTTGTTTTATGCAGATATGACAAACAAAAGTAAACAATGATAACAATAATAAGATTTATTTACAATTTCAAGTCATTTTTATAAGAAAGTTTAAGAAATACAATTTGTGAGAAAGAAATTTCAATTTCATACAGAATCATGTGTTTGGTTATGTTTGTCTTGTACAATAATGAGAAAAGTTAAGGTACGTTTGAGAAAATTAATTCATCCTGTAATGAGTTTTTTCACACTTCTCTGTAAGAAAATGATATTGTTAATTCACCCACCCAATTACATGTTTTTGCTAGCAAAATAAATTATAAAATTGAAGGATATTTAAATAATTTAGTTAAAACTTATAGATTTTTTCTGAATATTTTTTAACCAATCAAAGGTGGCAGGAAATAGATAACATACTTTAATTCACATAAATCATTATATTTGTGACTACATTACCTTAGTCACAGGTTTATATTATGCACATACATAGTAATTAATTTTTTTAAAAATTATAAGTGTTTGTGAATGAGATTGATGTTTCTATAAATGGATATAAATGATTCATGACCTACATTTTATAATTGTGTCATTTTTAGTCTTTCATATTTTGTTGTACTAACTCCAATTGGCTTAATAATTAGAGATTTGACAACGCAGGAGAAAATATTATTATATTATATTATACCACCACCATATCATTCATGATCATTTTCAATAAGTGTTTGCCAAATATAAAAATTGACAAGAATTTAATAACCTCCGATTTCAAATTTAACTATGACTTCAAATTTCATATTCCAATGGCATAAATTACATCTAGAAGAACAGTGTGATAATTCTTTGTTTTCACAAGAAATTCCCAGCAAGCACTTTATTTTGATGAACCTGCTAAAATAAAAGATATGAGCTTATCTCTGCTGGATATATGATACACCATCTTTTTCTTCGTCCCTATCTTGCTTTCTGAAAAATAGAACATGCCATTCCTTAATTTACTTTATTGGTGCTAATTCTAGTGAATAGATGCACATTATCGTTCCACTGTGTTATACCACAAATCTTAAAATTATATTTAAAAAAAATTTTAATTCTCAAAAGATATATTTTGGAGATGTATATAAGTCCAATATCCCTTTTTAAAGCTAAAACATATCAAGCTAAGATTTTCTCGAAATATACTTCCACAAAAAGCTGATGGTAAATCAAAAAAGTCTTTTGAGAAGTCATCATGAAATATATTTTGAGAAAGATATATTTGAGAAAATATTTCCCGAAATTTCTCTTTGAGACGATATTGTTAAGTCATCTTCTTGAGAAAAGTGTTGCTCGAGACTTTTCGATAAAGTGATGTGCGAAATATATTTTCTTGAAAGGAATTTTAGAAACAAATCACAAAATCCTTTCAAGAAGTCACCTCGAAACCTATTCGAAAAGATGTTGCTCGAAATCTTTTCTTAAAAAAGCATTGTTCAAAATCCTTTTTGAGAAAGCATTACTCGAAATCTTCTCCGAGAAAACATTGCGTGAAATATTCTCCGAAAAAGCCTTGCTCGAGGCTTTCTCTCAGAAAGTGTTCCTTCAGACTTATTTTCGAAAACAAGTATCGCTTACGAGACAAATAATAAAAGTCTATCGAGAAGATGTCATGGGACATATTTTGAGAAACTTATAAAAGCTTCTCTAGTAGATATTGCTCAAAACCTTTCTTTGTCTCGAAACAATGTACAAAAGACTTTCGAAGAAGCAGTGTTCTAAATAATTGATGTGATGAATGCAAAACACTTTTCGATCAAATAAATAAAAAATAAGCATAAACACACTTATAAGGGTACACTTTTTTGTAAATCTTTTGAAAAAAGAAAAGGAGTACATTATTTACCTCTTTCTAGGCCCAGCTACAGAAAAAAAAAACTCTGAACTCTTCATCCATAAATTTAATCTAACCACATAAATATATCTTAACAAATTATTGACAAATGAAGGAACATGGTAAAGAAATTATTAGTGTAGCTAACAATAATGTATTATACATACGAGTATAGACATACGAACTTATACCTACGATATTAATAACTGTCTCTAAAAATATTTATGGGCAAAATTCTTCTAGTGTTCATTCACCGCTGTCTCAGGCACTGTTACTACTCAAAGGTATTTGAAACTAACAGGTAGCACTTGATGAATTAGTTTGGCTATGCTTCAGAGAACGGAACAGCAACACAACAAAAAAACATTTCTTTCTTTGCACGTTAAATTTGAAAAAATGATAAAATAAAATCTTCTAACATTTGCACGAATCCGAACCTCACCAAATAAAGGACAAATAATTACATTACCTTTTTCTTTTTGGTAAGCAATTAAGATAATATATAATTGTATTTTTTTAGTTTGTGTTTTTCTTTTTGTGAACAATTAAGTAGGAACGGATAAAGTATTTAAAACAAAAAATACAGGTCAGTTTCCTCAAGTGCATTAACTAGCGTCAATTTGTCGGTTGCCTCTCAGCCATTAAAACATGCTAATTAATCACCATTGGTTACCTCTCTCTCAGCCATTAACAGTACCACCACCAGATCAATATTTCCTAACGTCTTGTCAGTGTCTCAATTGCCCAACATTAAATTCCATTTCATGATTTAAGCCCCACTACCACTGAGGTTGTGAAGAAATGGCGCCAGTACCTTATTGGCAATGAATTCAGAATTATTACAGATCAGAAGAGCTTGAAGGAACTAATGGTTCAGAAATATCAACACAACGGAACAACAAAAATGGGCATGGAAATTACAAGGATTTTCCTATACTATAATTTACTGCCCAGGGAAGGACAACCACGTTGCTGACGCCTTATCTAGAAGTTTTTCCGAGTCGGGACCAGATTCCCAGGATACACCCATCTGTTATGCCCTCTCTTCCCTTGTACCCACCATGATTAGTGATCGAGAAAAATATTTCCAAACCCCTACAGGAATTCAAATTGCCAGCCAGTTACTACAAGCATCATGCAAGTATAATTGGAAACAAGGTTTACTCTATTACGGGGAACAGATCTATGTACCGGACCATGCTGCCTGGCGTTCCCAGTTGCTTATAGAATACCACGCTTCTCCCCTATCGGGCCATTCGGGAGTTAAACCCACCACTGCACGCTTGTCCTCTTCTTTTTATTGGCCTTCACTCCGACTTGATGTTAAAAAGATAATCCAGAGTTGCTTTCCCTGCCAGCAAAATAAATATCTTCCATCAAAAAAGTATGGTTTACTTCAACCACTACCTCTACCTACTCAAGTTTGGTCAGACATTAGCATGGATTTCATAACAGGTTTACCTTCCTCCCATGGGCATACGGTGATTTGGGTCGTAGTGGATCGTCTATCTAAGTACGACCACTTTGTAGCTCTGCCCACATCATTCACAGCTCCAGTATTGGCCGAACGCTTCATGACGGAGATTCACTGTTTGCATGACATGCCCAGGACCATCGTTTCTGACCGTGACAAGATTTTCATCAGTACCTTCTGGACTTCACTCTTCAAACTACAAGGAACAAAGTTGTGTTTCAGTTCGGCATACCATCCAGAAACTGATGGCCAGACAGAGGTGCTTAATAGAACTTTAGAGACTTACCTCCGATGCTTTTCGAGCGATTACCCACGCTCGTGGTTTCGTTTCCTTCATCTTTATGAGTATTGGTATAATACTACTGTCTATTCTTCAATCGGCATGACCCTGTTCCAGGCACTCTATGGTCGACCCCCTCCGGCTATACCAGACTTTATACCCGGCAGCGCCCAAATCGGTGATTTAGACTCTTCCTTAAGGAAGAGACAACAGATCCTGTCAACTTTGAAAAAGAACCTTATCAGAGCAAGGCAGAGGATGCAAGATCAAGCCAACAAACATAGAAAAGATGTTACCTTTAAACCAGGAGACTGGGTCTTCCTTCGTCTAAGACCCTACCGACAGCAAACAGTCACTCGTCGATCATCTCAAAAGCTCACAAAACGCTTCTATGGCCCTTTCCAAATCCGACGACGTGTGGGTCCTGTTGCGTATGACTTGGCCCTTCCCGAGACTTCTCGTATCCACAGTGTTGTCCATGTATCGTTGCTGCGGCCCTGCTATGGCGATCCTTCTCAGGCTTTCACTCCCTTGCCATCCCACTCACTCCCTGAAGATGAAGCCCCACCACCATATGACTCCTTTGTCCAGAACCCCTCTCCTGCCAAACGCTTTGTATCCCAGAAATCCTTTTCCCAAAATAATGTTTTCTCCACCCCTGTTTCAAACTTCGGTTCTTTTTCCAACCCATCTGCCTCTCTCATAAATGACCACCAAAGTAATGACTCCCCAGATAATGCCTTTGCTGACACGGTTCCCACATCCCGAAGCCCATCACCTGCTGACACGGTTCCCACTTCCCGAAGCCCATCACCTGCTGAAACCGCATGGACCCCACCCAATGTTGGAAACCCTTCAGTTCCAGAAACGTCTTTTGCACAACACCTTGAGGACAAGGTGGATTCTGATGGGCCGAATAATGATAGGCCTGAAAGGCCCAAAAGAAAACCAGCATGGGTGAAGGACTTTGTCACCCTCTGAAACTAATGTATTTTGGCCCATATTGGCCCATTTAATTTGTCTCTATTCCTAGTCTTTATAATTGATTGTATTCGCTTATGATAGTATCAGAAAAAATATATCAAAGAGATTTTTGTCTCCCAAATCTGTTTCCTTTTCCCGTAACTGTTTCTGTTTTTTTGGTAAGGAAAATTACAAATTATTCCCTTATCACATACCAGCTAGGAGACACTTAGTCTTCACATATTTTGTTATAATATGTTCTCAATCTTATAATATATACACTTTGGTTTTTAAATACTCAGTTTAATAGTTCATAATGTTTTCTTTTTAAAAAGAAAAAATTCCTCCCATGATTCGGAGGCAGGAATATTTACATATGTTGACTCAGTGAGACAGCTGAAGTGATTTAATTTACATAGTAATATATTGATGTGGTGCTTACATATATATGAACAAAATTTATTTTATAAATTAAGAAAAATGAATGAGATCATGTGTAAACAACTAAACATTATCAGTATACCAAGTCATAAGAATTGGATGAAAGTATGGAAAAGAAGGGGAAATTAAAGTAAGCGAATAGGACCAATATCCACACACAAATATCAGAACAGAAATAGCACTCACCAAACAGAAAATGAACATCTTTTTTTGGTAACGTAAAATAGGAATCATGATTTACAACATAAAAGGAATAATTTTACACTTTCAGATATAAAAGCCACAGAAAAAGTCACCCTCACACAAACAGAAAACACATGCAGCAAATCTTCTTGGGTGTGAACCCACACCCACTACAAGCACTATCTAGAATTAACCAATCTTTTAAAGTCACTTTATATATGAAGAACAACGCTTATAATATCATACTACCAATCAAAATGTCATTCATGCATAATATCCATTCTTGACATAACCTATAACATAACTCAATCAAACATACATAAGCTAGACCGTCATTTAGTAAACTAGGCATATCAAATATCATACTAATGGATGCAGTGCATTAGATACTTTCCTCACCTTTTTCTTCTTTAGTTGGCTAAAGATTTTGCTAAAATCATTTTAAGAAGTCATTGGTATTAACTACTGCCATACGCATACAATTGACCTGTAACAAATTGCTAATATCCTTGTATGCTATAGATGATCAAGATTTATCGGCACAAGCCTGAATGGAAGGAGGGGAAAAATGAGATGACAAAAAGGTTGGATGAAGATTCAAGTTATCGTGATAATAAGGAAGTTGCGAGAATGAAAAAAAGGACATATCACACATATGCTCTTCAGATTAGACTAGAAGTTTTTCATATCTACTAAATGGTTAACATACATAACAATTAAAAAAGAGGTTAAGATTAAGGTAATCATATAGCGGTCGTGGCTTATCGCGGTAAGCTAAAAAACTTTATAAAGGTTATAGCGGCCGTTATAATGGTCTATGACGGTTACATAGCGGACACAATAAAATAATGCAATATATATATATATATATATATATATAGCTGCATAATGTCATATAAAAGCAAAAGAAAAACATAATATCATTTTAAAGTCAAAAAAACACCAACACATAAATCTTAAGTCAATCCAATAATGCATAAGTCTTTAGTCAAGCTAATAATAATGCATAAAACATAAATCCCTACAATAAAAAACAAGGAAAGCAACAATGCAACATATAGGCTCAATGAGACCCTTAAAATGAGCCTTCTTATTCAATGCAACATTGTTGGCTAATTGAGATTGAGATTCTAATCCTTTGATGATGTCTTCATCAACTTCATGCTCTCCTTCACTATCAACAATCTCTTGCACCACTTTTTTAACAACATCTCTTATCTTTTTTTTTTAATTTATGGAAGCCATTAGTTCTTCCCTAATCTCCACTAGATAACTTAGGCAAGGTGCAACATTGTTTGACTTTCTCATGAGATGCTATTTTCCTCTAGTAATCCCTCCTTTCATCACCTTTCCACAAAAGTTACACTGAACCACATTAGCGTCACCTTCATTCACAATAGTGCAATACTTCCATCCAATGTCTGTCCTAGTACTCCTTGCAGTTCCAGTGGTTGCAGCATTGGTTTAGGGGGTGTTAGTTGCCATCTAAGGAAGCCGAAAGAGGAGAAGATGGTGGTGAGACCGCGTAGCTGGACTGGAAGAGTAAAAGACAGTGGGTCTTCATAATGGCTAGAAGAGGAAAAAGCGTGGTGAGATTGAGAGGGAATTGCAATGGTTGGTCGTGCGGTTGGTCGTGGTCATGGAAGAAGAGAAACCGGTGGTGCACGTAGAGAAGCCGATGACGCACGCAAAGAAGAAGTCAGGGGACTGCGAGAGACTCACGAGGGTAGTCGTCCAGTGGTCCTGCAGTCGTTGTGGTTATCGTGGCTGGTCGGAGACAATCACAGGTGGTCAGGGTCGTGGTTAGGCAAGGTGAGAGTGAAATGGTTAAAGGTTCTATAAAGAAGGGAAGCTGCTCGAAGAAGGGGAGTATGTGAAAGGGTGGGCCTCAACCCAACCCATTTTGGAAAAAAGAACAAAAAAGTCTTTGCCAACCGCTATCCCTGTTATTGGACGCGATACTGCCACCTGCATAGCGATGGAATAGCGACGTTATTGTGAAAATAGCAGACGCCGTTATTTGAAGCGTTTTTCACATGACGAATAACAGTAATTCCAAAAACCACCATGCCATACCACCGTAACCCCATCATACCTGCTATTTGATTACACTAGCTGAGATACAAAACATTAATACAAGTTCCTAATTAGAAAGATCTACTTCTAAAGGATAGAAACTTAATGGTTAACATATATAGCAATTAAAGAAAGACTGAAATACAAAATGTGACATCCCTCTTCAAATAATATTTATTTTATTCAATTTATTGATTTTCACAATAAATTTTTCACGTTTCTAAAATTAAATTATATCACAAAAATAATAATAAAAAAATGCATCTTATAAAAATTACCCAAATTATAATTTAAAATAAATAATTTATAGTCCTCAAAATCATTTAAGTTGAAAAAAATCTCAAAACCTGAAACAGAGGTCTGACGCTACGCGCCAGTCCCACGCTAGGCGTGAGAGTACATTCGTAGCCCTGACGCTAAGCGCCAGGATGACGCTACGCGTGGGCTTATCAGTGACAGCACCTGATGCTGTCACACATTTTAGGCCTTTTGACCAATTACTAACTTATCAAATTAGCTCATTTCAGGTCCAATTGCCACAAAACTTAATGGTCCATATGTTTTCCCCATTCAGAAACTATTGGCGATGTTCGTTCGCCAAAATTCCAACATATGCTCAAATTATGCAAGAAATACAACTTAACCACTATGTGCAACACTCTTGCACCAAACACCCTAAATGATTCTTAAATGATCCAAAGCCAATATATACCACTTTTAAATATTCTTATGAACCTATTAACACTTTGCAAAGATATTGAAACTCACTGAAACTCAAATTCACCTATCCAGTTTTCTTAAAATTATAAGGATGGCTTCTAGTTCAAATCTCTAAATCTATTTGAGTCATCAATATAACATTCAATCATTTCAAGCAGCCAATTTAGCACACATACATCCACAAAACCTGCATATAATGTATGATTTACTACAGTACGGCTCTGTGCCATAACTATAATCATCCAACAGTGTAACGTCCTAGGATATTTTTGCATTTATTTTTATTCAATTGATTACATCTTATGATAAATTTTTCCTTTTCTTGAAAATTAATCGAGGTTTAGTGAAATAGCATTTAGTTTTACTGACTTATTCAAGTGACGGCAGTCGCAGTCAAATTAAATAAATGAGATCTAGAAAGAAGAACAAGTTAATCTAAGCACAACGGATGGGAAAAAGGGAATCAGGGCCTCCCGCTTGAGCGGGGCCCCTACTCGTCTGAGCGAGATTCCGGACTCTCGCTTGAACGAGGTTTCTATTCGCTTGAGCGAATACCTTTCGCACATCGGATTGGGCAAAACATGCAAACGGACTCTCGAAAAATCTCACCCTAAAAATGATTCTGTTAACCAAAGAGTTATCATAGCAATCATGAAAGCATATAAATAGACAGTGATGTATTTTAAAATATAGATTTGTATTCGGTCCGGTCTTGGTCAAAACACAGCGAATAATAATACTCGAAAGTTCTTATAGACACATATAACTCTATAGAGAGTCACTCAAAGTCACTCGGACCCTGACACCGATCTCCCCCTTGGCGCGACTCCATGGCTCCTTCCCCCTCCCTGTCACTGGTTACTGAAAAAAAAGGCAAGGGTGAGTGTTTGGCATTGTAATTAATATAGAATGGAGCTTAACGGATATACATGCATATTTATACATATACCTCAATCATCATTCGAAAGTAAGCACACCAAAACATAGTGTATTACATACAGTAACTATATTAACCCAACCAAGCAATTTCATCACATCCATCACAATCACCACTGACTCTCATACAATCTGACTCCTAGTATCCGGATACTAAAGGATTGGCCTTCAGCTGGGGGTCCTACTTGACACCCCGTGAACCCTGCTTGGTTCACCGAGTCCTGCTTGACTCTCCACCTCGATCACTGGGTCCTACTTGACCACTGGGTAGCTCAACTGGGCACGAAAACCACGGGAGCCGGAAATGAGGGGCTATCATATACCGTCGGCCATCCCATACCACATAGTCATCCAACAATTTACCTTTCACATAATAATATCAATTCCTCTTCACTCGGGTAGCCTGCTTGCTAACCCGGCGTCACATATCACTGATCATTTCAACATTAGATATCACAAGATCATAACATGATAAACTCAACCACACACCTGATCCTCAACTAATTAATGTACACAGTCACGCATGCACAAGCATAAACACACAACTACATTCAGTAACATTTTCCTTAACCTGTTTACACTACCTCAATGACCTGAATAGAAGTGAGTCCTATTCTAATTAATTATAACCCGAACACCCCCCTTACTTTGGTTCCACGCTTCGATAATCTGCTCTCTGTGTCGATTCCTTCCTCTGAGCACTGGTTTCGCAGTCTCAGCTCCGTCACTCAGTCTTCCGTTGCTTAACCTACTACCTACGGATCATAAAGTACAGCTCGTCACTTCAACGCCCTTAGTTCATGGACTGCATTTGGGCTCACACTCACCGGAGGAGTGGAGAACAGCCTCGAATATAGCCATGCATGGCCCTTAACCGCCAAAGAATAAAAGGGATAAGGGAATCACAATTGGAATGGATCAGTAGACTCACCTTGAAGCCTCGATCACAGGAATGGGATTCAATTGAAGTTTAGACACAAATGGAGTCCCTCTCCAGCGCATGCAACTCAGTGTTAAGAGAGGAGAAAATGAAAGGGAAGGGACAGACCAGCAGTAGAGGTAACTTGTAAATAATGAAGAGGGAAGGAAGAGAATCTCCTTATATATATATATATAGCTCATGGGCAAGATCGTCTTTTCCTTTATTTTATTTGTATTCTTACTAAATTTAATCAATTTCACTATATTAAATTATTGCATAGTTATCAAATCAATTACACTTATTTATTCCCTCAACGTTTAATTATTCACAATTCTCTAATACTTCGCAAGAGTATAGGCCCAGTATGAATATCGGCCCACCGGCGTCCTAGCTTAGTGTTCATACCTCAGAAATCCGAGCTACAACCTGAGAGGTCGGATATCTCATCCACGCTCGCCTCGTGGTTACCTACACCCGTTGTTTCAATCATTATGAGGTTAGTCCGGGCTATGACCCCGTGTGAGGCGCTCTCCTCACATCGGTTTGGACCAAACCACCTGGCCCTGTCCGCTCTTCTCTTACACTCCTGATCTTCAACTCCGCCTGCCCACTCTTCTGAGACCGATCTCGACACCGGCTTTCCCGTCTCTGGCTCAGACAGAACAAATATTAAATAAAACTTCTAAAACATTTACTAACATTTCCCATTTCTTATAATTCTCATTAAAACATCAGGGATGTTACATCCACCCCCCCTAAAAGGAGATTTTGTCCCCGAAATCAGTGTTCCGGTTGGAAAAGATGAGGGTACATTCGCCTCATATTGGATTCTAACTCCCAAGTGTAGTTCATCCAATGTAAATTCTGCCACTTCACCTTCACCAGCGGTACCTCCTTGTTCTTTAACCGTTTGGTTTGATACTCTTCAATGCTGATCGGTACCGCCTCCACCGTCAGGTTCTCCTTCACTTCAATGGAGTCACTCGGTACAATCATGGTATCACACGGAATGTAGGCTCGAAGTTGCGATACGTGGAACACGTTGTGAATGTTAGTCAACGATTGGGGAAGATCCAGTCGATAAGCGACTTCACCAATCCGTTCTAGTATTTGGTATGGTCCAATATACTTCGGATTAAGCTTTTGGCTCTTCAAAATTCGACCTACACCCTTAGTCGGTGAAATCCTTAGGAACACCCAATCACCCACTTGGAATTCAAGGGGTCTATGCCGATTGTCATAATAGCTCTTTTGCCGGTCTTGGGCAATTTTTATCTTCTCTCGGATTAAAGCGATTTGTTCGTTCATCTCTTGAATCATCTCAGGCCCCAGATGAAGGGCATCGCCGTTCTCATTCCAACATAATGGAGTACGACATTTCCGACCATAAAGAGCTTTGTATGGAGCCATCCCAATGCTGCTATGGTAACTGTTATTATATGCAAACTCTACCAAGGGCAAGTATTTCTCTCATGATCCGCCCTGTTCCAGCACACATGCCCTTAACATATCTTCAAGAGTTTGTATAGCCCGTTCTGATTGACCATCGGTCTGGGGATGGTAGGCTGAGCTCAGTTTGAGCTCAGTACCCAGTTGTTGTTGCAAACTCCTCCAAAACCTTGAAGTAAATCGGGGATCCTGATCGGAGATAATGCTTGAGGGCACACCATGCAGTCGTACAACCTTAGCAACGTACAACTTAGCTAACCGATCTAGCGACCACTTCATATTTATTGCCAGGAAATGCGCACTTTTGGTTAGTCGATCAACAATCACCCAAATCGCGTTGTATCCGGTTCGAGTGCGAGGCAGTCCGGATACGAAGTCCATGGTGATACTTTCCCACTTCCAGATCGGAATTTCTGGAGGTCGAAGCAAACCTGGAGGTCGTTGGTGCTCAACTTTGCACTTCTTTCATATCACACAGGATTTCACATACTCGATTATTGCCTTCTTCATGCTTGGCCACCAGAATTCCTTTTTTAAGTCATGATACATTTTTGTCACTCCCGGATGTATACTTAGAGAGCTCTTGTGTGCTTCAGCTAGCACCGCCTGCCTGAAGCCTCCATGTGCAGGCACCACCACTCGGTTCCTGAATCTCCATATACCATCGTTACCCCGAGTTATCTCCACATTTTTGCCTTGGGTCTGAGTATCAATCAGCCTCAGTAACTCTTCATCGTCTTTCTGTGCAGCTACCACAGACTCCAGAAATTCGTTGGAGATTTTTAACATTCCGATTGTCATTCGGTTTGGCGCGTCCATAACAATTCCAACATTCATATCCCTAAAGCTTTCCAGCAATTCCTGTTCTTTACCCATCAGGTAAGCCACGTGTAATACCTTCCTGCTTAGTGCATCTGCCACAACATTCGCTTTGCCCGGGTGATACTTTAAATCGAAGTCGTAATCCTTCAAATACTCTACCCATCTCCTCTGTCTCATATTTAACTCCTTTTGATCAAATAAGTACTTTAGACTCTTGTGATCACTGAATACTACAAAGCGAGCCCCATACAGATAATGACGCCAAATCTTCAGTGCGTACACCACTGCTGCAAGTTCCAGGTCATGAGTCGGGTAATTCTCCTCATGTGGCCTCAATTGCCTCGAAGCATAGGCAATTGCCCGATCAGCTTGCATCAACACACACCCCAATCCAAATTTGGATACATCACAATATACTTCAAATTCCTGTGTTACATCGGGCAGTGCAAGCACAGGGGCAGTCGTTAAACATCGCTTGAGAGTTTGGAAGCTTAATTCACAGTTTTCCGACCACACGAAGGGGTTTCCTTTCCTCGTTAACCGAGTCAGAGGAAGTGCTATCCGAGAGAACCCCTCAATGAAGCGTCGATAGTATCCAGCTAATCCGAGGAAACTCCTAATTTCAGTTACTGACTTCGGCCTCTCCCAAGCCATAACCGCCTCAATTTTTGTCGGATCAACTGAGATTCCCTCTTGGGAAATTACATGCCCCAAGAATTGTACACTACTCCCCCAGAAATCACACTTAGATAGTTTAGCGTACAACTTCTTCTCTCGGAGTACTTGTAAAACAAGTCGAAGATGTTGAGCATGCTCCTCGTCCGACCTCGAATATACCAAAATATCATCAATGAATACTACCACAAACTGGTCCAAGTACGGTTGAAAGGTCCGATTCATATAGTCCATAAAAATAGAAGGAGCGTTCGTTACTCCAAAGGGCATTACTACGTACTCGAAGTGCCCATACCGAGTCCGAAATGCTGTTTTTGGGGTATCCTCCGACCTCACTCGGATTTGGTGGTACCCCGACCTCAAGTCGATCTTAGAGAACACAACGGCGCCTCGCAACTGATCCAGTAAATCGTCAATCCGAGGTAGTGGATATTTATTTTTGATCGTCAGTTTGTTCAGTTATCGGTAATCAATGCACATTCGCATACTACCATCCTTCTTCTTTACCAGTAATACCGGAGCGCCCCAGGGTGAGGCACTGGGTCGGATAAAGCCCTTTTCTAGTAATTCGTTTACTTGTTTCTTCACTTCGGTCAATTCCACCGAAGACATTCTATATGGCGCTCGGGACACAGGTTCTGCCCCGGGAATCAAATCAATAGAGAAATCAATCTCCCGACTGGGAGGTAGCTCCGGAATTTCTTCTGGAAAAACGTCAGGAAATTCGCAAACAATTGGAATATCGCTCGGCAGGAGGTTATGCCTACCCTCCGAAGCGAATAAAACAACATACGTGGTTAGGACATCGCTCACCCCGTCCTTCATGTCAAATTCCTGAGAGAAAACAATATTCTTCCGATAACAATCGACCAACACATGATTAGCAGCAAGCCAATCGAGACCTAGAATAACATCTAAGTCCTTCAATGGCATACAGATAAAATTCACTCGAAAAGTACGGGCTTCGATTTGCATCGGTAGTTCTCTACACACTGTAGTCGCACGGAAAGTGGAACCAGTTGGAGTGGAAACAATAAGAGCGTTCTCCATTAAACCGATCGGCAGACCAAGCCGTCGCACACAACTTTTCGAAATAAAGGAATGGGTGGCACCCGAATCATAAATTACATCAACTAGATAGCCAAAGATGAGGCACTTACCTTGTACCAAATTGTCATTCCTCGTAGCTTCCGAAGCATCAAACGCAAACACTCGCCCGGTCATGGCGTTCTGGGCACCGCTAGATTGGGTATCATATCTTTCCGATTGTTGGTTCCCTCTACCAGCTCCATTCCGGCCTCCCCTCGGAAAGTTGGAACCCCGGGTCCTAGAAGAATTAGTTCGGTTGTCCTGCCTGCCCTGCGGCTGCCTCTGAGGGCAATCGGGCCTAAGGTGCCCTGGTTGTCCGTACTGGAAACACACAATTTGGTTGGCTTGGCAATGTTTGGCAATGTGACCTTCCTGACCACAATTGTAGCATGCACAACTACCAGAAGGATTACCCGATCGACCAGTGGAACCCCGAACGGAAGAGGATGAGGAGGTAGCAGAAGACTTGCTGCCCCGGAAGAATTGACTCATCCTCTTGAAGTTGAATCCTTTCGCCTTCAGTGGCTTTTTATCTCTCGACTGGGACGTCCTTTGTAACTGCACCTCTTCAGTCAGTCTTGCTTTGTTCACCAGGGTTGGGTAGTCCCTAATCTCCATCGGTACGATTACACTACGGAGTTCAATCCATAGTCCAGCTTCGTATTTGGCACACTTGCTACCCTCAGTCCCTTCTAACGAGAAAGGGTGGTAAAAATCACACAGCTCGTCAAACTTGCTGGTGTACTCGGCCACAGACAGCCGGTCTTGCTCCAACTTCAGGAATTCCATTTCTTTCCAGATTTTGTAATTGTCCGGGAAGTATTTAACAAGGAACCTCCTTCAGAAATTTACCCATACCAACGGCTCATTTGCTGCGTTCATCTGCACCTTCACTCGGGACCACCATACTCTAGCCTCTTCTTTTAGTTGGTAAGTAGCAAATAAAACCTTTTGCTCTTCTGAGCACTCAAAATATTCAAAAACCTGCTCGATATCCCTGATCCAGATGTATGCCCCGTCATAATCGTGTCCCCCTTTGTAGATCGGAGGATTCTTTTTCAGGAATTTATCCATGAGTAGGACCGGACTCGGTCCTACTCATCAGCTGAGTAAATCTAGAGAAGAAATCATCTCCTCCCCCAGAACTAGTTTCTTCGGCCATTTAGTAATTCTACAATGAGCAAACACATCACCATTAATAACCAAGGTCATCCAGGGAATCGGAAATTTACCTTATATTCATAGAATACTACGCCAGTGGAGTGCCAAGGGAACGATGCCAGACCACACACACAATCATGGTACAACGAAATACAATCAACCTTCATAAGACTAACACAATCACTAGACCGACCCATACACCGGCTCTAGAAAGAACCGCTCTGATACCAAGTGTAACGTCCTAGGATATTTTTGCATTTATTTTTATTCAATTGATTACATCTTATGATAAATTTTTCCTTTTCTTGAAAATTAATCGAGGTTTAGTGAAATAGCATTTAGTTTTACTGACTTATTCAAGTGACGGCAGTCGCAGTCAAATTAAATAAATGAGATCTAGAAAGAACAAGTTAATCTAAGCACAACGGATGGGAAAAAGGGAACCAGGGCCTCCCGCTTGAGCGGGGCCCCTACTCGTCTGAGCGAGATTCCGGACTCTCGCTTGAACGAGGTTTCTATTCGCTTGAGCGAATACCTTTCGCATATCGGATTGGGCAAAACATGCAAACGGACTCCCGAAAAATCTCACCCTAAAAATGATTCTGTTAACCAAAGAGTTGTCATAGCAATCATGAAAGCATATAAATAGACAGTGATGTATTTTAAAATATAGATTTGTATTCGGTCCGGTCTTGGTCAAAACACAGCGAATAATAATACTCGGAAGTTCTTATAGACACATATAACTCTATAGAGAGTCACTCAAAGTCACTCGGACCCTGGCACCGATCTCCCCCTTGGCGCGACTCCATGGCTCCTTCCCCCTCCCTGTCACTGGTTACTAAAAAAAAAAGGCAAGGGTGAGTGTTTGGCATTGTAATTAATATAGAATGGAGCTTAACGGATATACATGCATATTTATACATATACCTCAATCATCATTCGAAAGTAAGCACACCAAAACATAGTGTATTACATACAGTAACTATATTAACCCAACCAAGCAATTTCATCACATCCATCACAATCACCACTGACTCTCATACAATCTGACTCCTAGTATCCGGATACTAAAGGATTGGCCTTTAGCTGGGGGTCCTACTTGACACCCCGTGAACCCTGCTTGGTTCACCGAGTCCTGCTTGACTCTCCACCTCGACCACTGGGTCCTACTTGACCACTGGGTAGCTCAACTGGGCACGAAAACCACGGGAGCCGGAAATGAGGGGCTATCATATACCGTCGGCCATCCCATACCACATAGTCATCCAACAATTTACCTTTCACATAATAATATCAATTCCTCTTCACTCGGGTAGCTTGCTTGCTAACCCGGCGTCACATATCACTGATCATTTCAACATTAGATATCACAAGATCATAACATGATAAGCTCAACCACACACCTGATCCTCAACTAATTAATGTACACAGTCACGCATGCACAAGCATAAACACACAACTACATTCAGTAACATTTTCCTTAACCTGTTTACACTACCTCAATGACCTGAATAGAAGTGAGTCCTATTCTAATTAATTATAACCCGAACACCCCCCTTACTTTGGTTCCACAATTCGATAATCTGCTCTCTGTGTCGATTCCTTCCTCTGAGCACTGGTTTCACAGTCTCAGCTCCGTCACTCAGTCTTCCGTTGCTTAACCTACTACCTACGGATCATAAAGTACAGCTCGTCACTTCAACGCCCTTAGTTCATGGACTGCATTTGGGCTCACACTCACTGGAGGAGTGGAGAACAGCCTCGAATATAGCCTTGCATGGCCCTTAACCGCCAAAGAATAAAAGGGATAAGGGAATCACAATTGGAACGGATCAGTAGACTCACCTTGAAGCCTCGATCACAGGAATGGGATTCAATTGAAGTTTAGACACAAATGGAGTCCCTCTCCAGCGCATGCAACTCAGTGTTAAGAGAGGAGAAAATGAAAGGGAAGGGACAGACTAGCAGCAGAGATAACTTGTAAATAATGAAGAGGGAAGGAAGAGAATCTCCTTATATATATATATATAGCTCATGGGCAAGATCGTCTTTTCCTTTATTTTATTTGTATTCTTACTAAATTTAATCAATTTCACTATATTAAATTATTGCATAGTTATCAAATCAATTACACTTATTTATTCCCTCAACGTTTAATTATTCACAATTCTCTAATACTTCGCAAGAGTATAGGCCCAGTATGAATACCGGCCCACCGGCGTCCTAGCTTAGTGTTTATACCTCGAAAATCCGAGCTACAACCTGAGAGGTCGGATATCTCATCCGCGCTCGCCTCGTGGTTACCTACACCCGTTGTTTCAATCATTATGAGGTTAGTCCGGGCTATGACCCCGTGTGAGGCGCTCTCCTCACATCGGTTTGGACCACCTGGCCCTGTCCGCTCTTCTCTTACACTCCTGATCTTCAACTCCGCCTGCCCGCTCTTCTGAGACCGATCTCGACACCGGCTTTCCCGTCTCTGGCTCAGACAGAACAAATATTAAATAAAACTTCTAAAACATTTACTAACATTTCCCATTTCTTATAATTCTCATTAAAACATCAGGGATGTTACAAACAGTACCTGGTCATCACACATGCACAATATCTAATGGCTCAATGCCATTACATAATCACATCACTCAGACCACAAACATATTATACTAAGCATAAGTTCACACTCCCATAGATTTACACACATATCTCTTTATATATACCAATGGCTCGATGCCATTAGTCATCACAAACAAATAACAGCAACACATACTACTGCAAGTCTACAAGATAACATATTCACATATGACTATATATATCATATACATCCCAAACTCCTCTGGCATTACTCCTTGCTCACTTTGTACTGGTTTCCGCAGCATCCGCAACATCCTTGGGTTTATTCACTGTGAACATAAAGTAAGGGTGAGTATATATCACAAGAATGATACAACTACATAATCAGAGTTGATATCACCTGGAGAATCTCATTCTCCTGCCTGGGTTATTGGTCCACTAAACTCTCCTCATATGAACCCAACATATCATAATCCATCATAATCATCATAAATTCATTATGTTCACATTATAACAAATATCTCGCAACATTGAGATAAATTAATTTTAAGCACCCATACTTAATTAATTCATTTCACAATTCATTATTTCAATCATATCATTATCATATCAATGTAATAATCTGCATATCAGTCAAGGAGTATAATTCACAACTGACTCTCATATACATCAGACACCTAGTATCCGGATACTAACGAATCAGCCACCAGCTGGGAGTCCACCGACATCCCGTGAACACATCCTGGTTCATCGAGCCCGGTATCATAAACCGTCTCCCCACCTCAACCACTGGATCTCTTCCTGGATCACTGGGTAGCTCAACTGGGCCTCTACATGGACCACGGGAGCCAAAAGCGAGGGGTAATCTATACCGAATGGCTGTCCACAATACATATTATGCATACACAGCATATAACAATATATCTCATCATATACACATTATTCATTTTAAATCATGAATATACATTATACAATCATTTAATGATTTTGGCATACTAGCCAACTCACAACATAAGAATCGCATCTCAGCATAAGAGCCACACCTCAACATAAATACCATATCTCTCGGCATAAAAGCCACATCTCGGTATAAAAGCCATATCTCTCGGCATCAAAGCCATATCTCGGCATAAAAGCCATATCTCTCGGCATAAAAGCCACATCTCGGCATAAAAGCCATAATCTTTAAATATCATAATCATACTTTACATTCATAATATTCACATAATCAAACATAACTTTATATCTTCTATATCACGATAATTCAATATTTCATCACTCTCTATTATGCACATTCTAGGCATACTTTATATATTATTTCCCATCTTATTCACAATTTCACATCTCATTTATTACCATTCTATTTTTCATAATTGTCAAATACAATATATGGCCACATACCTAAGCTAATCATATATTCTCCCATATATATATATATATCAATCTCATACTTTCATAGATTTATTTTCCAACATAATTATGACAAATCTGTAATCAAATATATATTATAATACTCCCCTTACCTCACTGTCGACGCTCTAAACTCAATTACCAAGATCAATGCGCCGCAACCGCTAAAAGATAAAATTACAAAAAGGTTTATGGTTTTAACCGTTCAAACCTTAATCCAACTCAAGAATATGCTCAGAAATTACTTTCTAAAGCTTTAGAAGCTTACCACAACTGAAACCACAAGTTCTCCGAAAAACCCCTTTTTCCGCTAATCTTTCAACGGCTCTTTCGCAACCTATATAAAGCGAAATTCAAATTCGTCACTCAATCCTTCTTTTGAACACCATAAGGAAACTTTTAATCGGTTTAGAATCTTAAAATTCATAGTTCCCTTGTTTTCCCCAAAAATGGATAAAGATAGAAATTCTCCATGGAATTCAGAATTGAAAGATCCCATGCGCTAATCTTAAGTTTCTTACCTCTAATCCGCAATTAATTTCAGATTCCAACCTCTTGTTGGCCTTTAATTGTCGCAGGGAAAAGAAAGAAGAAGAAGAACCCCAAAACTTATGTTTTTAACTTCTGCTCTGCAGGCTGTCATCTTGGGTCTTTATTCTGCCCGCGACACTGACGCTACGCGTCCCCCTGACGCTACGCGTCAAGTCTAAATTTTTATATGGACGCTACGCGTCCACTAACGCTACTCGTCAAGTTTTACCCTGACGCTACGCGTCCCACTGATGCTACGCGTCAGGTCCCAAATCAAAAATTCCCTTTTTATTTTAATTTTATATCTTATAATAAACTTACTTTATTAAATATCCAAACTTATGAATAGAAAACATAGGGATGTTACACTCACCCCCCCTAAGAATAGATTTCGTTCTCGAAATCAACATACCTCTGTAAATAGATCCGGGTATTGTTGTCGCATCTCAGATTCTAATTCCCACATGTGTGAAATTTCATTGAAACTCTGCCATAAAACTTTCACTAAAGGAATATTCTTATTCCTTAATTGTTTGGTTTGATAACCATCAATACGAAGAGGAATAGCCGGTACTGTAACATCTTCTCTGATTTCAATAATGTCATCTGGAATCACCATATCATCTCGAGGGATATACTTTCGAAGCTGGGAGACATGAAAAACATCATGCAACTTTGACAAGACGGTAGGAAGCTCAAGTCTATAGGCAACATTGCCTATTCGCTCTAAAATACGATAAGGTCCAATATACCTGGGACTCAACTTTTTACTACCAATTACTCGACTCACACCCTTCGTAGGTGAAACTTTCAAAAATACTTGATCATCAACTTGAAATATCAGAGGTCTATGTTTAGCATCATAATAGCTTTTCTGACGGTCCTGGGCAACTTTCAATTTATTTCTGATCAATTTAATCTGTTCTGTCATTGATTGAACCATTTCAGGCCCCAATACCAGTACGTCACTACCATCAGCCCAACATAAAGGAGTTTGGCATTTTCTACCGTATAAAGCCTCATAAGGAGCCATACCAATACTGCTATGGAAGCTATTGTTATAAGTAAACTCAATCAAAGGTAAATACTGCTCCCAACTCCCTCCATGTTCTATCACACATGCCCGAAGCAAATCTTCCAGAGTTTGTATTGTACGTTCAGATTGTCCATCTGTTTGAGGATGATATGCGGAGCTCATTTTTAACTCAGTGCCTAGCTCACGTTGTAAACTTCTCCAAAATTTAGAAGTAAAACGAGGATCACGATCTGACACAATACTGGAGGGTATACCATGCAACCTTATAATTTCTTTCACATAAATATTAGCAAGCTTTTCCAAAGACCATCTCATATTAACAGCAAGAAAATGAGCACTCTTCGTTAATCGATCAACAACAACCCATATAGCATCACATCCAGCACGAGAACGAGGTAAACCCGATACGAAGTCCATAGAGATACCATCCCACTTCCATATCGGAATATCAAGTGGTTGTGCTAACCCTGAAGGTTTCTGATGCTCCACTTTAGACTTTAAGCACACTATACAGGTGCCACATATTCAACTATCATTTTCTTCATCCCCGGCCACCAAAATTGTTGCCGTAAGTCTTGATACATTTTCGTCACACCTGGATGAATACTTAATGAACTCTTATGAGCCTCTGCTAGAATCTGTGTTCGTAATTCACCATTGGAGGGTACTATAATACGATTTTTAAACCGCCACAGCCCATTAGAATCTCTATTCAAAGGTAGATTCTTGCCCCGATCTTGGGCATCAATCAACTGTTTTACATCAGTATCATTCTCTTGACATTCAGACAAAGATTTTAAAAACTCATTAGTAATTTTTAGCATCCCAATTAGCATACAACCAGGAGAATAAACCACTACAGCTAGATGCATATCACGAAAACTTTCTAGCAGTTTATATTCTTCTATCATTAAAGATGCAATATGAAGAGATTTCCTGCTCAAAGCATCAGCAACCACATTCGCTTTGCCTGGATGGTATTTTAATTCAAAATCATAATCTTTTAAATATTCCATCCATCGCCTCTGCCTCATGTTCAATTCTTTTTGATCAAATAAGTACTTCAAACTCTTATGGTCACTAAACAAAACAAAACGAGAGCCATAAAGATAATGTCTCCAAATTTTCAATACAAATACAACCGCCGCTAACTCTAGGTCGTGAGTAGGATAATTCTGCTCATGAAGTCTCAACTGCCTAGAAGCATAAGCTATAACTCTATCTTCTTGCATTAACACACCCCCCCAAGCCAGATTTAGAGGCATCACAATATACAACAAATTCTCTGGTCACATCGGGTAAAGCAAGCACAGGGGCAGAAGTCAATTTCTTTTTCAATTCATTAAAACTTTGTTCACATTCATCAGTCCAAACAAAAGGACATCCCTTCCTAGTTAATTTGGTCATAGGAAGTGCAATACGAGAGAAACCTTCTATGAAACGTCGGTAATACCCAGCTAAACCAAGAAAACTTCGAATCTCAGTAATAGATTTGGGCCTCTCCCAATTCATAACTGCAATTGTCTTGGAAGGATCAACAGAAACTCCATCACTAGAAATTACATGCCCCAAGAACTGAATACTTTTAACCCAGAATTCACATTTTGACAATTTTGCATATAACTGTCTCTCTCGCAAAATCTGTAAAACAATACGGAGATGCTGAACATGTTCACCCTCGGATCTTGAATATACTAGTATATCATCAATGAACACTACTACAAACTGATCCAAGAAAGGATGAAAGATTCGATTCATATAACTCATGAATACCGCCGGAGCATTAGTAACTCCAAATGGCATCACCACATACTCATAATGACCATATCTTGTTCGAAAAGCGGTTTTCGGAATATCCTCAGGTTTTACTCTAATCTGATGATATCCGGATCGTAAGTCAATCTTAGAAAAGATACATGCGCCCCGTAACTGGTCAAGTAAATCATCAATCCTTGGTAAAGGATATTTATTTTTAACTGTCAATTTATTTAACTGGCGGTAGTCAATACACATTCTCATACTCCCATCTTTCTTTCGTACCAATAGTACAGGAGCACCCCAAGGAGAAGCACTAGGTCTAATAAAACCTTTACTTAACAGTTCCTCAACTTGCTTTTTCACCTCAGTTAACTCTATCGATGACATACGATATGGTGCACGTGACACTGGCTCGGCACCCAAAACTAAGTCAATCACAAAATCAATTTCCTGGTTTGGAGGTAACCCAAGAATATCTTCCGGAAACACATCCGAAAATTCACTTACAACAGGTATATCAGCAAGAATCAAATTACCTATCCCTGTAAAATAACAATAACAAAAAGAAATATTAACATACCAAATCATTAGGAGTGTATTCAACAGGAAAAACCACCATTTTACGATAGCAATCCACCAGAATCTGATTGGCAGACAACCAATCCATTCCCAGAATAATATCCAGATTTTTCAAGGGCATACAGATTAAATTTGCATTAAAAGTTTGACCTTCAATAGATAAATTTACTCCTTCACACATAGTCATAGTTTTAACCTCAGAACCAGTCGGTGTAGACACAATTATAGCATTATTCATCAATACCATAGGTAATTCAAGATCTCTAGCACAACTTTCAGCAATAAACGAATGAGTAGCTCCAGAATCATATATCACATCTACAAGATTACCAAAAAGAGAACACTTACTGTGCACTAGTTGATCATTATGAATAGCATCAGAAGCATCAAAAGCAAACACTCTCCCAGTAATAACATTCTGAGCACTAGCAGACTGTGTGGTATCAGATTGTCGGATTGGGCCTCCTCGAGCCCCACTACGTCCACCCCTCTAAAACCTACCACCCTGATTCACGGGAGTAAAACCCCTATCCCCTTGTACATTCTTGTGCTGCCTCATAGGACAATCAGGCCTAAGATGCCCAGTCTGACCACAATGATAGCATATAGGCAATTTAAATTTACAATTTCTAGCCAAATGTCCTTCTCCACCACATTTAAAACAAACTCGATTATCAGGACGAGTACTGCCTCGACCTCTAACTGGAGAAGGAGATGAAGAAGAAGATCCACTTTGACTAAATCTTTGCTTTTTAAATTCAACTCCTTTAATTCTCAACTGAGATTTATCTTTTCTGAAAGAAACCCTCTGCATCTGAACATTTTCAGTCAACTGTGCTTTATTAACAAGTTCAGCATAGTCCCTAATCCCCAAAGGTACAATAGCAGTACGAAGCTCTATTCTCAAACCAGACTCATATTTAGCACTTTTGTTACTTTCAATACCTTCTAAGGAAAAAGGGTAATAAAAGTCATATAACTCATCAAATTTAGCTGTATATTCAGCTACAGACATCCTTCCCTGTTCAAGATGTAAGAATTCCATCTCTTTTCTAGTTTTATAATTATCAGGAAAGTATTTTGCCAAAAACCTCTTTTTAAAATTGACCCAGTTTAAGGCCTCATTAGCATTGATCATCTGAGGTTTGGCACGTGTCCACCAGACCCTAGCTTCATCACGCAACTGATAAGTAGAGAATACCACTTTTTGTTCCTCAGTACATTCAAAATAATCAAACATTTGTTCCATTTCTCTGAGCCACATATAAGCTCCATCATAATCACGTCCACCCTTATACACTGAGGGATTTCGCTTTAGAAATTTATCAAGGGTTGGGCCAGATTCAGCCCTTCCCATCAGCTGAGAAAACTTTTCTAAGAAGTCACCCTCAGGGGTTGAATTAGAAGTACCAGCCATTCTACAATTAACATATCACACCATTAATAATCAAACAAATTAAATATAATCCATAATCAATACCTCAATACCAGGAAGTGCGGCTAACGGATAACCAGTGAGCACAATGCCAGGATTCCTGAAAATTCACCTTTTACACATATATAATTCCATACATACAAATGAATACACAAACAAATCTCATTACTTTCTATCATTTCTACCCACAAGGTTTACAATCCTGAATAGTCTTGCTCTGATACCAATTGTGACATCCCTCTTCAAATAATATTTATTTTATTCAATTTATTGATTTTCATAATAAATTTTTCACGTTTCTAAAATTAAATTATATCACAAAAATAATAATAAAAAAATGCATCTTATAAAAATTACCCAAATTATAATTTAAAATAAATAATTTATAGTCCTCAAAATCATTTAAGTTGAAAAAATCTCAAAACCTGAAACAGAGGTCTGACGCTACGCGCCAGTCCCACGCTAGGCGTGAGAGTACATTCGTAGCCCTGTCGCTAAGCGCCAGGATAACGCTACGCGTGGGCTTATCAGTGACAGCACCTGATGCTGTCACACATTTTAGGCCTTTTGACCAATTACTAACTTATCCAATTAGCTCATTTCAGGTCCAATTGCCACAAAACTTAATGGTCCATATGTTTTCCCCATTCAGAAACTATTGGCGATGTTCGTTCGCCAAAATTCCAACATATGCTCAAATTATGCAAGAAATACAACTTAACCACTTTATGTGCAACACTCTTGCACCAAACACCCTAAATGATTCTTAAATGATCCAAAGCCAATATATACCACTTTTAAATATTCTTATGAACCTATTAACACTTTGCAAAGATATTGAAACTCACTGAAACTCAAATTCACCTATCCAGTTTTCTTAAAATTATAAGGATGGCTTCTAGTTCAAATCTCTAAATCTATTTGAGTCATCAATATAACATTCAATCATTTCAAGCAGCTAATTTAGCACACATACATCCACAAAACCTGCATATAATGTATGATTTACTACAGTATGGCTCTGTGCCATAACTATAATCATCCAACAGTACCTGGTCATCACACATGCACAATATCTAATGGCTCAATGCCATTACATAATCACATCACTCAGACCACAAACATATTATACTAAGCATAAGTTCACACTCCCACAGATTTACACACATATCTCTTTATATATACCAATGGCTCGATGCCATTAGTCATCACAAACAAATAACAGCAACACATACTACTGCAAGTCTACAAGATAACATATTCACATATGAATATATATATCATATACATCCCAAACTCCTCTGGCATTACTCCTTGCTCACTTTGTACTGGTTTCCGCAGCATCCGCAACATCCTTGGGTTTATTCACTATGAACATAAAGTAAGGGTGAGTATATATCACAAGAATGATACAACTACATAATCAGAGTTGATATCACCTGGAGAATCTCATTCTCCTGCCTGGGTTATTGATCCACTAAACTCTCCTCATATGAACCCAACATATCATAATCCATCATAATCATCATAAATTCATTATGTTCACATTATAACAAATATCTCACAACATTGAGATAAATTAATTTTAAGCACCCATACTTAATCAATTCATTTCACAATTCATTATTTCAATCATATCATTATCATATCAATGTAATAATCTGCATCTCAGTCAAGGAGTATAATTCACAACTGACTCTCATATACATCAGACACCTAGTATCCGGATACTAACGAATCAGCCACCAGCTGGGAGTCCACCGACATCCCGTGAACACATCCTGGTTCACCGAGCCCGGTATCATAAACCGTCTCCCCACCTCAACCACTGGATCTCTTCCTGGATCACTGGGTAGCTCAACTGGGCCTCTACATGGACCACGGGAGCCAAAAGCGAGGGGTAATCTATACCGAATGGCTGTCCACAATACATATTATGCATACACAGCATATAACAATATATCTCATCATATACACATTATTCATTTTAAATCATGAATACACATTATACAATCATTTAATGATTTTGGCATACTAGCCAACTCACAACATAAGAATCGCATCTCAGCATAAGAGCCACACCTCAACATAAATACCATATCTCTCGGCATAAAAGCCACATCTCGGCATAAAAGCCATATCTCTCGGCATCAAAGCCACATCTCGGCATAAAAGCCATATCTCTCGGCATAAAAGCCACATCTCGGCATAAAAGCCATAATCTTTAAATATCATAATCATACTTTACATTCATAATATTCACATAATCAAACATAACTTTATATCTTCTATATCACGATAATTCAATATTTCATCACTCTCCATTATGCACATTCTAGGCATACTTTATATATTATTTCCCATCTTATTCACAATTTCACATCTCATTTATTACCATTCTATTTTTCATAATTGTCAAATACAATATATGGCCACATATCTAAGCTAATCATATATTCTCCCATATATATATATATATATATCAATCTCATACTTTCATAGATTTATTTTTCAACATAATTATGACAAATCTGTAATCAAATATATATTACAATACTCCCCTTACCTCACTGTCGACGCTCTAAACTCAATTACCAAGATCAATGCGCCGCAACCACTAAAAGATAAAATTACAAAAAGGTTTAAGGTTTTAACCGTTCAAACCTTAATCCAACTCAAGAATATGCTCAGAAATTACTTTCTAAAGCTTTAGAAGCTTACCACAACTGAAACCACAAGTTCTCCGAAAAACCCTTTTTTCCGCTAATCTTTCAACGGCTCTTTCGCAACCTATATAAAGCGGAATTCAAATTCGTCACTCAATCCTTCTTTTGAACACCATAAGGAAACTTTTAATCGGTTTAGAATCTTAAAATTCAAAGTTCCCTTATTTTCCCCAAAAATGGATAAAGATAGAAATTCTCCATGGAATTCAGAATTGAAAGATCCCATGCGTTAATCTTAAGTTTCTTACCTCTAATCCGCAATTAATTTCAGATTCCAACCTCTTGTTGGCCTTTAATTGTCGTAGGGAAAAGAGAGAAGAAGAAGAACCCCAAAACTTATGTTTTTAACTTCTGCTCTGCAGGCTGTCATCTTGGGTCTTTATTCTGCCCGTGACACTGACGCTACGCGTCCCCCTGACGCTACGCGTCAAGTCTAAATTTTTATATGGGCGCTACGCGTCCACTAACGCTACTCGTCAAGTTTTACCCTGACGCTACGCATCCCACTGACGCTACGCGTCAGGTCCCAAATCAAAAATTCCCTTTTTATTTTAATTTTATATCTTATAATAAACTTACTTTATTAAATATCCAAACTTATGAATAGAAAACATAGGGATGTTACACTAAACATTAATACAAGTTTCCAACTAAAAAACTCTACTTCTAAAGGATAGAAACTTAATACACTGAGCATGTGTTTTGACAAATTGGAATTTCATTATTTAGAGAAAGTTCCAGGACATGCAGCACTGACGTAACATACCACAAAGCAAGATTTACATGATTGATTAAAAGTTTTCCTTCTCTTTTGTGTTTGCAGAAACTACAATATTAACATGTCATTTTTATGTTGATAAAAACAATCAATAACATGCTTATATTAATATCCCGGCCATTAATCTTGTTTAAATTCTCATGATATTATAAAATGAAGAATTGAAACTTGACCTTCCCATAAGAATAAAGATAATTTATATTTTCTGTTGGATAAATATTCCTTATTTAGGCGACCATTACAATGTGGTTGCTAAGTCTTAAGTCTACAATCTTAAGTATACCATCAGATGCATATAGACAAAACAGAGAAATAATCTTCATTATACACTGGGATCAGAAAAATCCAATTATTTAAACACCTAATTTCATATCATTAATAAGGAAAAGGCACCAAGTGTCTCACTGTGGTAGGGGGTCGACGATGGTCACAGAATGATGGCACGAAGGCATCGGTGGTCGGGGAGGGAACAACAACACACATGCATGTAAGGGAAGGAACAACAACATGGTGGTCGGGGAGGGAAAAGAGTAAAAGAGATGTTTAAGGATTTTAGAAGTGAAATAATAGAAAGAGTATGAGAAAGGGGGGAACTGAAAATGGGAGAATTGAAAAGTGAATGGAAAAGAGGGGGCTCCAGCATGTGGGAGGCACGTGCTAGCTTTAAGTGGATCTAACGATGGTTTAAGTAGTACGTTGACCCAACTGCCCTTATCACCTATCTGTTTACGATAGTTATAGTAAAGTGCTGCTAGAATCGTCAGGATTTTATTAGCAGCAGCGGTTATATATAGTAACCGCCGCTATATGGCCATAGATAATATCCCCATTTAACATTTTTTCATACTTTTAACACAAATTTCTTTGACATTTTCCTCTCACATTATCTAACAATCTATAGTCAATCCATAAATTGTAGTAATTTTTCTTCTTTTTCTTAATTATATCTTTGATTATTTCTGTTTTATATATATATATATATATATATATATATATATTTATAAATATAATCTTATTTAAAATTTAGACACAGTAGTAAATAAAACTTTGCATCCCCGGATAAATATGTGTAAGAAAATCAAACTAATGAATTTATTTTGTCGCTATTAATACAAAAGAAAGAAAAGACACATGGTGTATTGGTCGACAACCCTACAATCCTGTGTTCTCTTACGTATCTCTTCTTTCTACAAACATTACTTTTCCCCCTGGGCAATTCCATAACGTTCACGTTTCTTACTTTCTCACTAGACCCTCACCCATCCCTAATTATATATACTCCTTCACTCTCTGCAACATCTCCACCGAAAATGGCATCAATTAACTCTCTATCCCCTCTTTTACCACAAAAGACAGAAGCCTCAGCCTCAGCCTCCGAAACAAGACTGCGCGAAATCCCCGGAGACTACGGCCTCCCCTTCATAGGACCCATCAAAGACCGTCTCGATTATTTCTACAATCAAGGACGCGACAACTTCTTCCAATCCCGCATGAAAAAATACCAATCCACCGTGTTCCGCGCCAACATGCCACCTGGCCCCTTCATCTCTCCCAACCCAAACGTCATCGTTTTGCTCGACGCCAAAAGCTTCCCCGTCCTCTTCGACACCTCCAAGGTCGAAAAACGTGACGTCTTCACCGGCACCTTCATGCCTTCCACCAAACTCACCGGCGGTTACCGAATCCTCTCCTACCTCGACCCCTCCGAACCAAAACACGACCAGCTCAAACGACTCCTCTTCTTCCTCCTGATATCTAGAAGCAACTACGTCATCCCTGAGTTCTCTTCCAGCTACACAAAACTGTTCGACACGTTAGAGAGTCAACTTGAAGAAAAAGGAAAAGCAACCTTCGCTGACGCTAGCGACCAAGCAGCGTTTAACTTCCTCTCTCGTGCTTATTTCGGAATCAACCCATCTGACACAAGCCTCGGACATGACGGCCCTAATATAATCCAAAAATGGACTTTTTTCCAACTATGCCCAATTCTTTCATTGGGCCTACCCAAATTTATCGAAGATCCAATTATCCATACCTTCCGTCTCCCTGCATTTTTAACCAAAAAAGATTACAAGAGACTATACGATTTCTTCTACGAGTCATCCGGGTTTGTACGCGACGAAGCGGTGCGTATTGGCGTTTCGAGAGAAGAAGCGTGCCACAATTTGTTATTCGCCACGTGCTTTAATTCGTTTGGGGGGATTAAGGTTTTTTTCCCCAACACGCTGAAATGGATAGCGCATGCGGGTGTTGAGCTCCACGCGAGGTTAGCGGAGGAGGTTAGGTCGGCCGTTAAATCTAACGGCGGTGAGGTGACGATGGCGGCGTTGGAAACGATGGCGTTGGTGAAATCGGTGGTTTACGAGGCGTTTCGAATTGAGCCGCCGGTGCCGTTTCAGTACGGGAAGGCGAAGAGGGATTTGGTGATTGAGAGTCACGAGAATGCGTTTGAGGTGAAAGAAGGGGAGACGTTGTTTGGGTATCAACCGTTTGCGACGAAGGATTCTAGAATTTTCGAGAGAGCGAATGAGTTTGTGGGGGATAGGTTCGTGGGAGAGGGAGAGAAGCTGTTGAAGTACGTGGTTTGGTCGAATGGGCCTGAGACGGAGGAGACCACCGTCGGGAACAAGCAATGTGCCGGCAAGGATTTCGTGGTTTTGGTTTCTAGGCTTTTTGTGGTGGAACTCTTTCTTCGTTACGATTCTTTTGATGTCCAAGTGGAAAACTCTTCTTCGGGTTCTGCCGTTACCATTACCTCTCTCAAGAAAGCTACCTTTTAGTTTTATTTTTACATGATTTATAATAAGCAACCACTCTTTAATTGAATGTTTCTTTTCAGTTTTTAGGTACGAAGATCTATATCAAGCATATTATCAGCTTTTGTGCGTCTGGTTTCATCTTTTTGGATTTTAGCTGGGAATGATATTGAGTATGGAGTATGGCCCATGCATGCATTAATTTCGACGTAAAATGAGAATACTATTCAGTTGAATTAACTTTTAGAATATAAATAAATGACGGATCGATGTTAATTGCTACATACATACTGGTATCGCTGCCATTTGTTTGGCATTACACGATTTTAAATACATAAAATCACATTTGCAACACGATTTTTCAAATGCAAAAAAAAATAAAATCAATTTGAATGAAGAAAAAGTTGAAACATGACGCCAACATTAATGTATTGAAAATGTGTAATTTAAAATAAAATAAAATAAAAATTGATCGCGTGTATTAGACAGAACCATGTTCCTAACTTTCGTAGAATTTTAACATGTTCCTTAGTGTACGTCTACCGATGGGCAACATTAGTTGACAATGGGAATTTGAGCACAACTATAATTGTGAGTTGAAATGTCTGGTTTTGATATTTTTGTTTACACTTTGAAAAAATGGTAGTAATTAAAAACTAATTAAAAGGGAATGGAAGAGAAATATGAGAATCATGATTTAAATTCCATTTCTAATACTTTATGTTCATAGCCATGTTAAGTCCAGCTTTGCTTGGCATCTTATTTTAATTCATGTCAAATAGAATTATTATGAGTGATAATTTTTCAAAAAAAAAATTAAGAGTTTGGTTTAGTGTCACTAATTTCAACCAAATATAATTCACTATAAATAAAATTTTTAATGTAGTTAATTACAAAATTAAGGATCCATAATTTTAATTTTATTTTTTCTGAAAGTAGGACAATCCTTTATATTGCTTTTTATATATAACTTCATATTTTATTTCAATAATGGTTCCGAAAAGGGTTTTTCAAGTTTGATTGTGGAGAGTTTACTTTTGAGGCATGCGGTTGAAGTGAGGTGAGTCCCATATTGGTGGGAGTTGAAAAGGACAAAAAAATGCGTATGTTATACATATGTTTAAGGTTTTTGTCCTTAGATATATCAAGTGTTGTTGAAACATCCATTATAATTATTGAGTGTATTGGGTCTTATAGATCAGTAGAAAATATTTTAAACACTTTAAATTTTTTCCTTTTACTTTTGTAATAATATTATTTTCTAGTTGTTAACAATCGTTTTTCCTCCGGTTACATAGTATTCTTGAGTATTGGTTACATATTTCGCATATTTTATTTTTTCTCCCTAGAAAAAGTATTCAATTTCCCAACACATGCTTGGAATAAAGAACATATAGAGAGGATTCTTATCTACATGGGATAATTTGCGATTGTAAGTAATTGGTATATGATTTTTAATCTTTGGCCAGCTAATTATGCGGTTGACTATATTACCCTTCCATGTCATTAAAATGTTTGGTTTGATGAATCTTATTCAGAATTGTTAGGATGGTTCCTTCATATTTTATTATCTTTAGAGTTAATACATTATTTTTCACCATAAAAAATATAATTTAATATTTAAATCGTTTATATTAAACTAGATCCTAGAAATTAAACTATTCTATATTAAATTAAAAGCGTTTTATCTATCGAGTGAATACATTATTTTCCATACTTTGAGAGAGTAAATTGTGAATTACCCTTTTGATATTAGCTATTCACAGTTTATTTCTCTTTACTGAAATTTTTTTTACAATGTTTATGTATATTTTTTAAAATATTTTGAAATAAGTAACAATGAAAGAGATGAGAGAGAATTCTTAAAAAAAAAACAAAAGGAGATGAGAGAGAATTGTGTAAAACTCATAGTATTACAACACTTTGTTAATGTTTTCATATCAAACATCAACCAACCGTGTTAGTATTACAATACACATATCTATACATCAATTAATATCATAAAAATATTCTAAAAACAAAATCGAGGAGGTGCAAATTAACTCGTTTTAAAACTCTAATTCGAAACAAATTCAACCGTCGCATATATCATTATAATTCTAATGTCTACATATCCATTTCAATATTCGTATCCTTCTTAATTTTTTTATCTTTCTAATTTCTATACATAAATTAAATCGTCAATCACTTGAAATGAAATTAAATTGTCACATTTTTAATTATTTTTCTCTATTATTTTCTTGGTAAAAATACTATTTTCATAACTTTGAGTTGGTTTTTATGTCGGACAATGTGTAGAATAATTAAACAACATAATAAACAATGTTGTGAGAATCATTTTGGATAAATTACCAGAAAAATAAGGGACATAATTAAATTAATAAGGGAGTATTTCTGAATATTTTGTCTTAGCAAGGGATAAAAATATAACAAAAACAAGTTTACAAGAATAAAAAATATACTTAATCCTAAATAGTATAAAACCACGTGGATTTTATATGTCATTATTAATCAATTTTTAATAATCATTTTAAATTTGTCCGATGAGTAGAAAAGAACTCCAATTAATAAATTATATGTACTTGTATTATTACTATTATTACTTTCATCATTAAATATAAGATTCTTTTTGGTTAATTTAGTTAAAATCATTAAATTTCTTTAAAATTTGTAATAGGTTTTTAAAATTGTCCCTCGTTAAATAGAGAGGGGGGAATGGTTGGGTGGAGATGGAGGAGATAATTATTTGATTGGGAGAAATATTTGGTGAAAGAGTTGGAGGAAGAGTTGAGGGGGTGGAGTTAAAAGAAGGGATAGATGACAAGTTGGTGTGATTAGGGGAAATGGATGAAGGTTTCTCAGTAAAAAAAGTGCATCAACTTTTGGTATCATCTTTTTTTTAAGAAACAAACAAAATATTATATAAACTTTAAAATATACTTAATATAAACATACAACTTGAAATATTTGTACCAATTTTGGTAGCATCTAATGAGGTTCTAGACATATTCTATATAAAAATGTGCAGAACAAATTTATTTTTTTGGAAGTTACAGGTTTTGCATGGCAAACAATGAAGGAAAGGATACCGATGTGAATTGAATTATTGAAGCAAGGGATGATGGTACCAAAGATATTGTCTAATGTGTCAAAGTTTAGAAGAATCTGCATCTCATTTGTTATTCTCTTGTGATAAAGTATGTAAAGTATGAGTTAATTGTTTACAATGGGATATCGGGTGCTCTATCCAATGATAGTGGGAGCATTTTACGAGTTTATTGAATGTTCTCTGGTAAAATGGCACAACAAGATATGTAGAGTGTCATTTGGTTTGTTGTGGTCTATTCATTATGGTTAGAGAGAAATAAGTTGGTCTTTAGGGATCATAGTTTGGTTTTAGATAAGGTGTTTGATATTGTACAAGTGAGAGCTTGGTCATGGTTAAAGGCGCAGTCATCTTCTCTTTGTTATTCTATGTTTTGTTGGTTAAAAAATCCAGTAATGTGTATTATACCGTGATGAGTATTGGCACAAATCTTTCAAGTTGTATGTTTGTATTGAGTATATCTTATACTCAATTATTTTATTTATATAATATTTTGTTTGTTTCTTCAAAAAAAAAGTTCTCTCTCCATTAGTCTCTCTACTTACTACTCAATTGCTATTTGAGAGATAAATAACCTAATTGAGTATGTCATTTATTTTTATATTGATTCCAATAAACGTTATATATTAATAGAGAGTATTTAGGTAAAAAAACAATTAATAACATTTAATGAGGTCATTTTTTGTATTTTCTTTCTTCACTTTCTTAACATGTCTGTTGATATTTAATTAATGAATAGATATTAATAAATATATGCCAGTATGTGTACCCATAATGCACGAGTTATATTTGATTTTTTTATGTCACTATGATTTTATATAACTTTTATTTAACTATAAATATCCTTTACTAGAGGTAATTTTGTTTAACTCATAACGTAGACATTGCAGTAGAATTACAAGGTTTTTATTTAATTCATAAAATTTGAAGTTAAGACTAGGGATGGAAATGAGCCAGACCGTTCGTCGGGAGCCTATGACCTGACTCATTTAAAGTCTACATAGGCCAGACTTATCAGGCTAGAAGGCTAGATTTAGGCTTTTAAAAAAGCCTTTTTAACTAAATAGGTCAGGCCACAGGCTTTCTAAAAAGCCTTTGAAGCCCAATAGACCGGCCTATTTAATTATATTAATTATTAATTAGTTATATATATATAATATATTTATAACATAAAATAATATATATATATATATATGTTAAATATTTACATTTATATAATATAAATTAATATCACAAATTTACAATTAAAAAAAATTAGGAGAGAATGGAACACAAATTTTTTTTAGGTTGGTTTTGGCATTTTAAAAGTTTCACTATAAACAGACCTTTTAAATAGGCTTTTAAACAGGCCAGACCTTCAAACATGTCAAAAAAAGGCCTATAACAGGCTAATAGGCCAGGCTCAGACCTTGAAAATTTGATGTTGGTCAAGCTCAGGCTTTTCAAAGTCTGACATGGCCTGACCCATTTCTATCCCTAGTTAAGACATTGTTTAAAGGTAATCAATTATGTACTATTTAAATATAATAAAATAATTTTATTTTATTGTAACACAAATAAAATATAAATGTTTAAGAAATATAATTAGAATCATCCTACGATTATTTTATTATATTGATAAAATTATATTTTTATTGTGACATTAAAATACAAATACTTAAAAATCTAATAAAGAACAAATAAAATAGTACATAATAAATTATTTTATATTAAAACTAAAACTATGTACGAATTCTACCCAGATAATAAGCTAACAAAAAATTTGAAATATATACATAATCAAATAATAACGGTAATCATGTCTAGTTTTAGCAATTTTTTTATATTAAAATAAATCGCCATAGCAACTTGTAATCAAGGCAACCATGGATAATTAAAACTAAAAAATATTTAAGACGAAATCAAAATCTAACGTAAATATAAGTAATGGATATATATAATAATCCATTGCCAAATGCAGCTTTATTAGAAGTTGACTACAATTATAACTTTATAAATAGGTTGCTTGTTGGTTATGTTTAAGATATGCCCTATCCTTTGCCAGTTAGTGTATGGACAGATATATGATATATGATATATATATATATATATATATATATATATATATATATATATATATATATATATATTATGGATATATGATATTTTATTAGATGCTAGGTACATTAAGATTATTATATTTATTGTATAGAGTTATAATTTGGTATTATTTTATATCGTTATCAGGCAAATTATTAGGATTTGATTATTTTAAGTAGGTTGCTTGCTACGACTTTGAGAAATCAATAAAAATAAGTTTCCGTTATGTTCCTATAATTCCATAAATTAATAATACTTTGATTATTAAATGGATGCATGTTTATCAATGTGGCTATTTTCTAGTAATTTATCAAGCAAATCATTTTCAATATGGAGTTATTTCCCATAGACAAAGAGAAAACTGAAAAGTCCACGGCCACTTCCGTCAGCACAAAACTGATACGCAGAAAGGATTAAGTTTTTTCCTTATGAAGAACAGGATTTTAATCATTAAAAAGGAAGCGAATATGCATAAAACGGAGTAACTTATGATACTAATTAATAGATATTTATAGAGTTAAATATTGTTGGTCATTAAAATACTATCATTTTGGGTTCATGTAAATGATAGTGGTGGCTTCTACAGATCAGATGAGGGTTGTGTATGATAGGAAAAATAACAATACACAACTAAAGTATCAAAATACGCAACGGATATAATTTTCCCAAACTTGCAAGAATATGTGAGGAGCAACAACAATAGCAAATGGCAGCAACACAATAATAATCACCATAAGAGAGACACAACAATTATTTACGTGAGAAAACTCTATCAATTTGAGAGATAAAAACTCACGGGTACAAGCCAGTAATCAAGCTCCACTATGATCAAAATTAAGGGTACAAAAGAGTCTCAAAATGCTGCATAAATTCATGCATACTAACAGCCAATACAACAAACCAATTAGGCTTTCAAATAGAGAACAAGAAGCTGAAAACTCACAAACTTGTGCTACTGTTCAAGCACAATATCTCCCAGTATGGACCTAAAAACCAAGATCCCAATGGTCAATACCTAGAACCACATCTCAGGAACCTCATACCAAAATTTCAGCCCGATCCAACGGTTAATGAATTGGCAATGACAGTTTTCCCGAAGCTGGTCAGAATTCCTGCGAACTAGAATAGGGTCACGGTCGGAACACGATTTCTCCACCTACAGATGTCTAACTGAAACTATGAACGGTGAGAATGTAGAGGAGGATGTGAAGAAGACACTTGAAAAGTTTCAGGCCGATCCAACGGTGGGATTGATGGAGATCGTTGACGGAAGTACGCTGGTCCAGAAACTCTGCACTCTTTTCTTTCTTCTTTTCTCTCTCTATGGCTGCGGGTTTCTTACAAAAATGAGACCTCCCTCTCTCTCTTTTCTGACTACTCTCTTCCCTAATTAGGTCACTAAGTAGGCTTGAAGAATATTGGGCCTTTGGACACATAGTTGGGAGCCCAACCCAACACATCTCCCCCCTCACAACTATGTGGAGGTGACCGCCAATCCGGCGATCTCGCAACAATAGTCAAATTTTCCTCTTGGTAGTGCCTTAGTCATCATATCAGCACCATTATCATCAGTATGAACTTTAGCCAACTCCAACAACTTAGCACCCAAAACATCACGTATCCAATGATATCGCACATCAATATGTTTGGATCTAGAATGGAATGTTGGGTTCTTACCAAGATGGATAGCACTTTGATTATCACAGAGCAACAAGTACTTGTCCTGCACAAAACCAAGCTCCCGCAAGAATTTCTTCACCCATAGCAACTCCTTGCACGCTTCGGTAAGTGCAATAAACTCTGCCTCCGTAGTAGACAACGCTACACACTTTTGCAACCTTGATTGCCAAGCCATAGCTCCCTCTGTAAACTTAATCAAATAGCCCGAAGTGGACTTTCTGGAATCAATGTCTCCAGCCATATCCAATGTTTTCAGAACCAGACCGGTCATTGAACCGGTGGAGGCACCGGTTCAAGGGTCAGTGGTTGAACCAGTGGTCGAACCGGTAATAATAAATTATTATTATTATTATTTTATATATTAAATAATAATCGATTAGATCACAAATAATATATTATTTATCAAATAAATTCAATAAATATGTTAGAATTAAAATATTACATAGTAAAAAAGCCTTAAAATAGTACACATCCTACTATAACATACTTAAAAGGTCTAAAAACACTAGTCCAAACTAAGTAAAATAAAAAAATATTAATTTTATTTAGTGTACAGGGTCTATTAGTACGATTCTGAAAAAAACCGCAATAAAAAGGTTTCTAAAATTTTTAAAAAAATAAATTGCAAATCGGGTTTTTTACCGATTTTCCCGGTTTTTAACCAGTTTTACCGGTTTTTGACCGGTTCAATTGTTGACCAGTTTTCCCCCGTTCCGGACTGAACAAGGCACCGATTCCCGGTTCGACCGGTCCGACCGACCGGTCCGGTCCGGTTCTGATAACCATGGCCATATCTGAGTCAGAGTAACCCACCAAAGTAGGCTTATCTTCAAACCACTAGTACCACGAAGATACCTTAAAATCCATTTCATAGCATTCTAATGCTCTCTACCTGGACTTGATAAAAATCTGCTGACTGTACCAACAGCATGTGTAATATCAGGTCTTGTACATACCATTGCATACATCAAACTACGCACCATAGATGCATAAGGAACTCTGCTCATATATGTCTTCTCAGTTTCATCTGAAGGACTTTGATTAACACTCAGTTTAAAATGAGTTGCAAGAGGAGTACTCACTGCTTTAGCATTTTCCATGTTGAAACGCTCCAACACCTTTTCAATGTAGTGCTCCTGTGATAGCCAAAGCTTCTTCTCTTTTCTGTCACGGGTGATGCTTATACCAAGAATCTTCTTAGCAGCTCCCATGTCTTTCATGGCAAATGACTCGCCCAGATCTTTCTTTAACCTGTCAATTCTGGAAATATTTTTCCCTACAATAAGTACGTCATCAACATACAATAACATAATAATGAAGTCATCATCAGAAACCTTTTTGACAAAGACACAATGGTCAGAAGTAGTCTTCCTATAGCCTTGATCATGCATAAAGGACTCAAACTTCTTATACCATTGTGTATGAGCCTGCTTCAAACCATATAAGCTCTTTCTCAGCCTACACACATAGTCTTCCTTGCCTTCAACAAGAAAACCATCAGGTTGCTTCATATAAATCTCTTCCTCCAAATTACCATGAAGGAAAGCTGTCTTCACATCCATCTGCTCAACCTCCAAATCAAGAGTAGCAACTAAACTCAGCATAATTTTGATGGATGACATTTTCACCACTGGTGAGAAAATCTCATTGAAGTCAACACTATTTCTCTGCCTGAAGCCTTTCACCACTAATCTAGCTTTGTACCTCGGAGATGTAGAATTGCTCTCTTGTTTCACCTTGAAGATCCACTTGTTCTCTAAGGCCCTCTTGCCCTTAGGCAACTTCACCAAGTCATAAGTGTGATTATCATGCAAGGATTTCATCTCATCCCGTATTGCATCCAGCCACTTTTGCTTTTCTTCACTCTCAATGGCCTCTTCAAAACACTCAGGTTCTCCCTCATCGGTCAACAACACATAATCTCTTGAATTATACCTAGTAGAAGGTTGTCTCGGCCTACTGGATCTCCTGGGTTGAACTTGTGGTATTTCATCAAGATTATCATCGGGTACCATATCATGTTCCTCCTGAACATCATCAACAGGTACCTCAAATCCATCTCCAACATGCTGATCATCAACATCACTATATTGCTCATCATTCTGAGCATCAGTATCAGCATTCTCTAGATTGTGAACAGGCAACCGCATCGGATTACCATCAGTCAGATCACTGTCTTTATCAGGTGTCGTCTTCTCCACTTTGTCAATATCTTTAATGGTTTGGTCCTCCATAAACTGCACATCACGGCTTCTAAGAAGCTTCTTCTCAACAGGATCATACAACATGTAGCCAAATTCATCTTGACCATAACCAATAAAGATACATTATCTTGTCTTCGCATCCAACTTGGATCTTCCATCCTTTGGAACATGAACATATGCCTTGCAACCGAAGACACGCAAATAACCATAGCTAGCATTCTTGCCAAACCAAATCTTGTCTGGCACCTCAGTATTCAAAACAACTGTAGCACTGAGATTAATAACATGCACTGCCGTAAGAAATGCCTCACCCTAGAAATGTTTAGGCAACTTTGCTTCAGAAAGCATACACCTAACTCTTTCAACCAAAGTCCTGTTCATCCTCTCTGCTAGACCATTCAACTGAGGAGTTTTAGAAGGAGTCTTTTCATGTCTGATACCCTACTGTTTGCAATAGACATCAAAGGGTCCACAGTACTCACCACCATTGTCAGTACGAATGCATTTCAGCTTCTTGCCTGACTGCCTCTCCACCAAAGCATAAAACTCTTTGAACTTTTCAAGCACTTGGTTCTTTCTCTATAATGTATAGACCCATAGCTTCCTAGAACAATCATCAATAAAGGTAACAAAGTAAAGTACACCATTGAATGACTTTACCTTCAACAGGCCACAAACATTAGAATGCACCAATTCAAGCAACTCTGACTTCCTAGAGGGAGAATACTTCTTGAAGGATACTCTGGTTTGTTTACCATCCATACAATGAGAAACTCTGCACTCTTCAATCCCCAAAACACATCCTTTTTAGCTAAGCAGTTAAGCCCTTTTTCACTGATATGACCAAGCCTTCAATTCCATAAGGATGCTTCCATATACACATTATTCACACTATCTCTAGCAACTAAAGCTTTAGTCCAATATAGTTTAGAATTTTTCTCCCCTCTGGCCATAACCAAGTTACCTTTAGTGAGTCTCCATTTACCAGAACCAAAGTGATTATCATAACCACAATCATCAAGCAACGGTAGAGATATCATATTAAAACGGACATCTGGAGCATGTTTGACTCCTTTAAGAAACAACTGCATTCCCATGTTGGTTTGTAGATAGACATCACCAACACCAATCACCTTAGACACACCATCATTACCCATTTTCAACACTCCAAAGTCACCAGAAGTGTAAGATGTAAAGAAATCCTTCTTTGGTGTAACATGCAGTGTAGCACCACTATCAACTATCCACATGCTCTCATCTGATACAAGATTAACTAACTTATGGTCATTGAGAATAAGAAGATCACCACAAGTAGCAGTAGCAACACGATCATCATTATGCTCATTCTTTTTCTACTTACTTTTCTTATCTTTATTCTCCATTTTCCACTGAAAACAGTTCTTCTGTATGTGCCCTATTTTGTGACAATAATTACACTCTATATTCTTGTATCTGGACTTGGACTTACTCCTGCTCTTCTCTCTACCAGCCTTCGGTTCCTTTTTCTGACTTCTCTCCCTATTTTCTGTGAAAAATAGCTCAGGCTGAGATGAAGAACCTTGTGCTTTCCTTCTCATCTCTTCATTAAGAGCACCACTCTTTGCCATTTGTAAAGAAACAACACCATTAGGGGCTGAGTTCGTGATTGAAACTCGAAATGTCTCCCAAGACTCAGGTAAAGTATTCAGTAGCCATAATCCCAAAACTTCATCATCAAATTTGATACCCATTCCAGACAGTTGATCTAAGAGCCCTTGAAACTTATTCAAGTGATCAGAAATGGAAGAACTCTCCATGTATCTCAAATTCATCAGACAGTTAAACAAATACAATTTATTGTTCCCTGACTTAGAGGCATACAAAGACTTGATCTTCTCCCACAAAGTTCTTGCATGTGTCTCATTGGCAATGTGATTATAAACATTGTCTTCTACAAATTGCCGAATAAAACCACACACCTGTTCGTGTTCAAAGTCTCACTCTTCTTCAGACATAGAATCCAGCTTTTGTATAGCAAAGACAGGAAGATGCATTTTCTTTACAAATAGCAAGTATTTCATCTTGCCTTTCCACAAGTGATAATTAGTACCATTCAAAGCAACCATTTTTGTATTTGCCTCCATCATTCAAACAAGTAATATATATAGCTCCAACCAAGGAGCTCTGATACCACTGTGATAGGAAAAATAACAATACACAACTAAAGTACCAAAGTACGCAGCGGATATAATTTTCCCAAACTTACAAGAATCTGTGAGGAGCAACAACAATAGCAAATGGAAGCAACACAAAAATAATCACCACAAGAGAGACACAACAATTTTTTACATGAGAAAACCCTCTCAATGTGAGAGATAAAAACTCACAGGCACAAGCCAATAATCAAACTCCACTATGATCAAAATTAAGGGTATAAAAGAGTCTCAAAATGCTGCACAAATTCGTGCATACTACCAGCCAATACAACAAACCAACTAGGCTTTCAAATAGAGAACAAGAAGCTGAAAACTCACAAACTTGTGCTACTGTTCAAGCACAATATCGCCTAGTCTAGACCTCAAAACCAAGATCCCAACAGTCAGTACCTATTAGCATGTCTCAGGAACCTCATACCAAATTTCAGCCCGATCCAACGGTTAATAAATCGGCAATGTCAGTTTTTCTGAAGCTGGTCAGAATTCCTGTGAACTGGAATAGGGTTGCGGTCTGAACACGATTTCTCCACCTACAGATGTCTAACTGAAAATCTGAACGGTGAGAATGTAGAGGAGGATTTTGCAAACACACTCTCAAAGTTTCAGGCCGATCCAACGATGGAATTGACGGAGATGGTTGACGGAAGTACGCTGGTCCAGAAACTCTACACTCTTTTCTCTCTTCTTTTCTCTCTCACTATGGCTGTGGGTTTCTTACAAAAATAAGACCCCCCTCTCTTTCTTTTCTGACTACTCTCTTCCCTAATTAGGTCACTAAGTAGGCTTGAAGAATATTGGGCCTTTGGACACATAGTTGGGAGCCCAACCCAACAGTGTGTTGGTACACAACAAAAGTTACCTATTGTTATAGGTAAAATCTCGGTATCTAGACAAAAAATGCAACTTTAAACAAAATAAATATGAAAAATGAAAAAACAAAATAGAACCCACTATGTCTGAACATGCAACACCAAAAGTTCTCTTCCCACACAAACCCATTTCCCATGTGTACCACAAGCCACAAACTTCAACTTGTTTTCATACTCCCAATGCAAAATTTTCAAAAACCCATTATCTTATAACCTCTAAAAATGTAAACTTTTCAGACACTGATTCCTCTGACAAAAATAACCATGGGTGTAGTGTCTTGGTCTTCATCGACACTGAGGTTGTCACAACACATCCTAAAACGGATGGTGACGAATATGGACGGTGGTTGTGTGACAATCCTGACGGAGGAGCGGATGGGAGAGGGAAATGCAAGAATGGAAGAGAGTGTGATCAAGGGTCTACATCTGGAGAACAAGTGTGTAAGGAATGAATTAATTGGATTACCAGTTACTCATGATTCTACTTTTGAATCTTTTATTGATCTAATAGTCGATAAAGAGTCATATGTTCATATATAAGACCTAAGTATTATTGTATATTAAACACCACCAATAATAATTTTAAAAAAATTGAGTAACTTCAATGAGTTGTTTGCTCTTATGTACCAAATGCGTTAAAGAATATTATTTACAATTTTTAATAAAATCTTTTTATTTTTAGTATCACCTCTCGTTCTAAATATAAACAAATTTTAGTAAAATTTTTTACTCTATAATATAAATAAAATTATACTATTTTAATGTTATTAAATATACATCTAATAAATATGTCATATATATATATATATATATATATATATATATATTCAAAGCAACTAATATTTTGAGTGACAAATGATATAAAAGACATGATCTGGTATCAATACCTGCCCCTAAACTAATGAGAAATAGGTAAGGGTAAAAGACGTAGGGTATAAAGATAGCTAAGACACGGTTGATAAATCAATCAGTATGCTCACTAAATGGACCCCGGTTAAAAGTCTGTTAATGAGTCAGAGCTTCTGAGCAAAGTTTGCAACTTGTTTGAAAAAATATTCTGGACATGACAAATGTCAAATAATGAAGTGGACTTCTATTAGGCTATCATCATTCATAATATACCAAGTATTGTAAGACATTTCTATAACTCTTAATGCTTCAGTATTCATAAATTCGTACAGACTTAATTATTGAAGAGTCTTTGCAGGTACCATCACCACCTATTCTTGAGTCGACATTCAGAAGACCCAAATCGTATAGTTTAAAGGGCACTGTGTTCCCACTAGACCAATTTGATAATATCAGATTGCCACTGTATTTTTATGTTGATGTAGGTTTTGATAATGACACAACAAATAAAGGATCAAGATCAAACATAAACGATTAAGGATGAAATAATTATGTTTGATGATGGAAAATTAATGAATTCCAAAGAAATGATTCAAGGCATTTATAGAGGTCTAAAACAAGTGAAGAACAATCATCAAAGTGCCTAAGGACCAAAAGAACAAAAGCCATATGCAAGTACATGTCAAAAGGATGAAACAATATGCAAAAATGAAGGAACAGCATGATGAATCGATTCACCAAGCAGTTGAATCGATTCATGTGTTTTATTTTGGCCCAGAATATGCAAAATGAATACTTGAATCGATTCCCTCATCAACTGAATCGATTCATGCGTTCTCAAAGTGTCCAGGAAGCATTTTTCATTGAATGAATCGATTCACCCTTGCAAAGAATCGATTCACACGTTGTGAATTGCCCAGTAACATCATTTCTTAAGAGATGAATCGATTCATGTGGAATTAGAATCGATTCATATACCTGTCAGAAGCCCAAATGCACACTGGAATCATTTAAAATTTGAAGAAAAACATTCAAAATTCAGAAGGAGACATTGTGCAGCACGGTTCCACACCTTGTCCCACTCCACATGCTATGGTTCCCTTGGAAACATTAAAAGCCATGAGACACTTCATTGGAATTGCAATGCCATTTGAATTGAGACAAGCATGCCTAACTTTTCAAGATTCCAAGGAATTAAATAATGCAAAGCCATGTGATGAAGGAATTCAAATTTGAACATGCCATGCTCTTGAAGTCCTATAAATAGGAGAAGGAATTGCACTTGCAAGATTTCCCAAAACCATTGAAGCAATTCCATTGGTTTCTTCCTCCTCCATTCTCTTGCTCTTCTACTCATTCTCTCTTATTACATATAGGCATATTCTCTTAGTGAGTTATTTAAGAGTTAGAGAGAAAATATTTTGTGTGAGCTAAATTTGTATATCCTCTCTTTGAGAGTTATTATTTGGTGAGAGCTTCAAGTTGTATATCTACTCTAGTGAGAGAGTTATTTGATTGTAAACCAAACACCATAAACACCAAGGTATTCACTCTAGGTTAAGTGGTCACAAAGGTTGGGGTTCAACCTTTAGGTATTGAGAGATTGTGAGATTGGGTGGGTTGCCCTTTGCTTGTGAGGATTGGGTTCTTGAGTGTGGGACACTAGGAGACAATTGCTCAAAGCTTGTAATCTCAAATTCTCAATAATGGAAATCCTTCAAGTGGGTTGCTTGAAGGCGAGACGTACACCGGGGTGGTGGAACTCTTTATATCGGTTTGCAAATTCTTTTTTCCTTAAACTCCCTATTATTGTGAATTTAATTTGTTGTTCAAGTGGCCTCAATACTCAAGAGGGGGGGTGAATTGAGTTATAAAACTTTTGCTTGGAATACCTTTGAAATTGATTTCTATAACCAGGTTTATGAGAGTATGCAAGTGAAAGCAAGTAAAGGATGATATGCAATGCACTACAAAAGAAAATATTGCTGGGGCAATTTAGCAAACACTTGGTGTGCAGTATTTGAAGTAGAACAAATTAAGCAAGTTTAAGTGTGCTCTTCACAAACAATCAACACCAATCAATTAATATGCAGTATATGAAAGTAAAAGAGTAAGGAAGAGAAGCTTGCAAACCGATATAACGAGTTCCACCCAATCCGGTGTACGTCTCGCCTCTAAGCAACCCACTTAGAGGATTTCACTATTGAAGATTTGAGATACAAGCTTTGAGCAATTGTAGCTTCCTAGTGTCCCACACTCAAGAACTCAATCCTCACAAGCAAAGGGCAACCCACCCAATCTCACAATCTCTCAATACCCAAAGGTTGAACCCCAACCTTTGTGACCACTCAACCTAGAGTGAACAACCACTCAACCTAGAGTGAATCCCTTGTGTTTGGTGTTGTGTTTACAATCAATACACTCTCTTAATAGAGTAGATACACAAATGAAAGCTCTAACCAATTCTAACTCTCAGGATGAGAGGATATACATATGTATTTCAAGATACAAGAAATAAGGCTTACAAGGCACAAAATAGAGTAAAGGATTTGTAGCTTCTTGTTATATCTTTGTGCTTGTGTTCCTCTTCAATTTATAGAGCCAAAATAGCTGTTGAGGTGTGCCCTTCGTTCTTCATAGCCGTTGTACTCAGTGGAAATTTGAAGTATAGTGGAGACATGAGCTGGTTTCCCACTTAAATGTGTTTTTCCACTAGCGTAATCGATTACACCCTCGCGTTGTAATCGATTAGCTTCAAGTCAGAGAGTCACTAATCGATTATTTCAATTCCTGTAATCGATTAGAACCAATACCTGATGCATTTAATTTGATTTCGCAGCTTCCTAATCGATTAGCATATCTTGTAATCGATTACCTTAATTCCAGTGGCTTCCTAATCGATTGAATGGCTTCCTTAATCGATTAGACATTATACCTGATACATTTAATCCCATTTTTGATGGTTGTAATCGATTAGCTTCAAGTCCATAATCGATTATCTTAATCCTGATGCAGAGTCTTCCAAAACAGAAAGCTCCTAATCGATTAGCATAAGTGCTCTAATCGATTAGCTTCGCTTTTACTTGGATCTTGATTCCATATCTTTGTTTTTGTACAGATTTCTTCAAGAGTGCTTGTCATTATCAAAATCTTTGAACATCCTTGAACCTGTATACATATTCAAACACATTCTCCCCCTTTTTGATGATGACAACTATGTTCATCTCTTGAGGATTGTTAGTTTAAACAATTTAAACTTATCTCTAATTTTATCTCTTTGCAAAAACATCTCTGCTTCATTATCAGTTTTTCAAAATAGATTATCTAAAAAATCAGAATCATTATTACATTTAGAAGCAAATATCTTATCGCTTTTTATCTCTTATCTGTTATCTCTTGCTAAATCTCCCCCTATTAAAAGGAATTTATTAATCCTATCTGTTTCAGAATTTAAACAAGATGAACAGATATTTTTCTCCATATTTTAAGCAAGAATAAAACAAGATATGAACAGATATTCTTCTCCCCCATTGTAATCATCAAAAATAATTCGTGCTAGTAAAGAAATATATGATGAACTGAAATTTTATTGAATAGTGAAAAGGATGGGAATTACAGGAAGCAAACCAAAAGATAATATTCAGAATTAAATAAAAACGATAACATAAGCACCCTAAACAAAAGTATAACTAAGGATCTAATTATCCGGATTGAAAAAGCGAATTTCAGCAATTTGGTGAGACAGCTCTTCATAGCGCTGTTGCATCATCTCAAAGTGTTGCTGCTCGGTCATTGAAAACTCTTGAAGGGAGTTTTCAAGGCGATCGAAGCGGCGGTCAAGATGGGCGTAAAGAGATGCAAATGGGTCAGCTTGGGGTGCAGATGAAGAGGCTGATGGTGCAGCTTGTGGTTGAGGAGGAGGAGGAGCGGGTTCTTCTTCGGCAGGAGCTTCGAAGGGAATGTTGGCATCAATGCCCTCCATTCGTGAGTACCATGCTCCATTCGTGAAAACGAGACCCATTTTGGTGAGGTGATGGGTGCCAATGCAAGCTCTAGGAGGCCCTTTTTCAGAGAGTTCTTCGGCCAAATCAACTCCACAATATTTAAAAATTTTAGTGAGGAGGATGCCATAGGGGAGTTTTTGCTGGTCCTTCGCATGGCGCATATGGAATTTGACCAACTGAACCCAGTTGATCTCCTTAGAGTTCAGCATGGCCCACATCAAGAGGACATCATCCTCTTCAACCAAAGCATAATTCCCACCGCGAGGAACTATCATTTTGACCAAGAAGAAGTGAAGCAGACGGTTGTTCATGGTCAAATGTCCTACCAGTTTGTGGTTGCTCCTAGGGCGGTCAGCTTTCCACAAGGATTGACGAGCAGTTAGAGCATTGAAGCCCCATTCGTCTTCCGGTTCTCCTCCATCAAAATTAGCATTGTTGAGAGGTAGCTGGGAGATTTCCGCAAATTGAGCATTGGTGAGTTTGATGGTTGCGTTCTTCACTTTGGATTCAACCATCCCATTGACAAGTCGGAGGTTGCAATAGAATACCCTCATGAGTTCAGGATAGTACTCTTCTTCTTTGAGGGAGAGGAAGGGAAAGAGGTTGTAGTGGTGAAGGCTTTGGGTGAAGGTTAGGCTGGGGTTATTGAAGGTGTCGGCAATTGTGAAGTGAGGAGTCATTATCTCCTTTTCAGAAAAGTTTTTCACAAAATGTTGAAGATCTCTAGGGGAAGAAAAGAACCTTAAAAAATCAAGGGGGTTGTGGGCTTGAGCTACAGAGGACCTTGCTCTCTTGACATTTCTAGATGTAGACATGGTGGAGAAGACAAAGAGGATGATGAAGAGAGAAGAGTGCTCGAGAGTTTTGGAGAGGTTTGAGAGGAAGGAGGTAGTGTGAGATGAGAAGGTGAAGGGAGGGGTATTTATAGGTGAGAATTAGGTTTAGGAAGGAGGAAAGTGGGTTTGGAAAGGAGTGAAGTGAGTTAAGAGAGGGAGTGGTTCGAGTATGCCTTGGAAGTTGCAATTTTGACTCTTCAGAACCGAGGCTAATCGATTACTAGGCAGGTGGTAATCGATTAGCTCACTGTTTCTGGGAAATTCAAACGTTTTGTGCAGAACATAATCGATTAGGGCCTTTGACTAATCGATTATATAAGAAACAGAACCGTGCTAATCGATTGGAGCAAGGTGGTAATCGATTATGGAGAAGAGAAAACGTTTTGAACTTGAAACAGAAGCTTTGTAATCGATTGTGGATCAATGGTAATCGATTATATTAGATACAGAATCATTGTAATCGATTAGGGGATGGGACTAATCGATTATGAAGGAAACAGAAGCATAGTAATCGATTGTGAGGAGGAATGTAATCGATTATTGATTCAAAAACTTCAAGTTTTTCGTACAGCAAAGTTCCAAACATGAAATGTAACATATACCATTCATCATGCCATACAACATAGTCTTATCAAAATATTCCATCATTCAAACACATTTGACATATCAAGAATGCCTAATTCTCTTCTAATGTGAATGAATTGTTCTCTAGCCAAGGGTTTTATGAAGATATCAGCTAGTTGCCTAGAAGTTTCAACATGTTCAAGTACACAATCCCCTTTTAACACATGATCTCTAATAAAGTGATGCCTAATCTCAATGTGCTTGGTTCTAGAGTGCATAACTGGATTCTTTGAGATGTTAATGGCACTAGTATTATCACATTTGATGGGTACTTTGTTTAAAACAATGCCAAAATCAAAAAGTTGTTGTCTCATCCAAAGAATTTGAGCACAACAACTACCGGCGGCTACATATTCTGCCTCAGCCGTCGATAATGCAACATTTGCTTGCTTCTTGCTATGCCAAGAAACAAGGGAGCTACCAAGTAAATGACATGTGCCACTAGTGCTTTTTCTATCAAGTTTACATCCAGCAAAGTCAGAGTCGGAATATCCTAAAAGATTACATTCAACGCCTTTGGGATACCACAAACCAACATTTTGAGTACCCACAAGATATTTCAAAATTCTTTTTACGACAGTTAAATGTGATTCTTTAGGACATGCTTGATATCTAGCACACATGCATACTGCAAACATAATATCGGGTCTACTAGCAGTTAAATACAATAAGGATCCAATCATACCTCGATATTTGGTTATTTCAATGTCCTTACCCTTTTCATCTTTGTCTAGATAGCAGGATGTGCTCATGGGTGTAGCTATCTTGTTTGCCTTGTCCATTCCAAACTTTTTAAGTAGTTCCTTACAGTACTTAGTTTGGCTAATGAATGTTCCATCACTTGCTTGTTTTATTTGCAATCCAAGGAAGAAGGTGAGTTCTCCCATCAAGGACATTTCAAACTCATTCTGCATAATCTTGGCAAACTCTTGACAAAGATTTTCATTAGTAGCACCGAATATTATGTCATCCACATAAATTTGTACCAAGAGAATGTCATTATTTTTGCGTTTTATAAACAGTGTAGTATCAACCTTTCCTCTTTCAAAATTGTGTTCTAAAAGGAATTTGCTTAGTCTTTCATACCAAGCTCTTGGAGCTTGTTTCAAACCATATAAAGCTTTTCTCAATTTGAAGACATGGTTTGGAAATTTATGATTTTCAAAACCGGGAGGTTGATCTACATAAACTTCTTCTTGAATGAAGCCATTTAAAAATGCACTTTTGACATCCATTTGATAAAGTTTGAAATCCATACAGCATGCAAAAGCTAGCAATAACCTAATGGCTTCTAACCTAGCTACGGGAGCATACGTTTCTTCATAATCTATTCCCTCTTCTTGATTGTATCCCTTAGCAACTAGTCTAGCTTTGTTTCTTGTTATTATGCCATTTTCATCTAATTTATTCCTAAAAACCCACTTGGTGCCTATTATTAGATGGTCATTGGGTCTTGGCACAAGTTCCCAAACTTCGTTTCTTTCAAATTGGTTTAACTCTTCTTGCATGGCCATCATCCAATGCTCATCAATAATGGCTTCATCAATATTTTTGGGTTCAATTTGGGATACAAAAGCCAAGTGATTACATGCATTTCTAATGGCGTTTCGAGTACTTACCCCTTTGGTTATTTCTCCAATGATTTTATCCAAGGGATGATCCTTCAAGGTTACCCAATCTTGTTGTCTCTCAATTTGTGTTGTACCTCCATCATTTTTGACTTCTTCTTTGTCTTCCAAGTTCATTTCTTGGAAAGTACCTACAAGATCATCAACATCTTCCTTTCTCGGAGGGTTATGGCTATTTTCATCAAACTTAACATGAATAGATTCTTCAATAGTATTTGTTTGTTTGTTGAAAATTCTATAAGATTTACTTAATTGTGAATATCCTAGGAATATTGCCTCATCAGATTTTGCATCAAACTTTCCTAGATTATCCTTTCCATTGTTGAGCACAAAACACTTACATCCAAAAATATGAAAGTATGCAATGTTGGGTTTTCTACCCTTGTAAAGCTCATAGGGAGTTTTCTTTAAAAAAGGCCTTATTAAACATCTATTCATAACATAACATACGGTGTTTACCGCGTCGGCCCAAAAGTGTTTTGCAATATTGTTTTCATTTAGCATGGTTCTAGCAAGCTCCACTAAAGATCTATTTTTCCTTTCAATCACTCCATTTTGTTGTGGAGTTCTAGGAGCTGAAAAATTGTGATTGATACCATGTTTTTCGCAAAACTTTTCGAAAGATTGATTTTCAAACTCTCCCCCATGATCGGTTCTAATGGATGCAATTTTTGAGTTTCGCTCATTTTGGATAATCTTTGCAAGTTTCTTGAATGCATGATATGCTTCATTTTTATGAGCAAGAAACAATGTCCATGTATATCTAGAATAGTCATCTACTATAACTAGACCATAGTAATTTCCTCCAAAGCTTTTGATTTTGGATGGTCCAAATAAATCCATGTGCAAAAGTTGTAAAGGCCTTTGAGTAGAAACAATGTTTTTGGATTGAAAAGATGCCTTTACTTGTTTTCTCTTTTGACATGCATCACAAAATCTATTTTCAAACTTAAGTTTTGGTAAACCAATTACTAAATCTTTAGAAACAAGTTTGTTCAAGTGGTCTACATGTATATGAGCTATTCTTCTATGCCATAGCCAAGTTTCATCCTCTTTTGAAATAAAGCATTGTTCATCATTTGTAGACAAACTATCCACATCTATCATGTAAATGTTATCAATTCTTTTTCCAACAAATTTGACCTCTTTATTTAGCTTATTCTCAATTATGTAACAATTGGATTCAAATAAGACTCTATATCCTTTGTCACATAATTGACTTATGCTAAGTAGATTATGCTTGAGGCCTTCAACATACAATACGTCATTTATGGATGTGGAAGAATTCTTACCAATATTTCCAATGCCTAGGATTCTTCCTTTAGTGTTATCTCCATAGGTGACGCTTCCTTTTCGTTTGGGAGTGAATGATGTAAATTTTCTTATGTCTCCCGTCATATGCTTTGAACACCCACTATCCAAGTACCAATGGGTGTTGCTTGCCTTGAAGCATACCTACAAAACAAAATCAGTTTAGAGAACTAGGTACCCATTTTATGTTGGGTCCTTTAAGGTTAGTTTGTGGTAATGTCCCTTTGGGAACCCACACCTTTCTTAAGACCTTTGGTCCTAGTTTCCTAACACTACACTTATAAGCACTATGTCCTTTGGAACCACAATGATTGCATTTCATAAAAGGTGAGGAGGATTTGCTTGGTGGTGCAAAGAAATTTTTATAATGTTTCTCCATTTTATGATTACTGTGTTTTTGGTCATATCCTAAACCGGTTTTACTAAACATGCATTTTTGTTGCCCAAGTAGGATATTCAATTTATCTCTTCCATTAGTGAACTTCTCTAGTGTCCTATTTAGGTCTTCAACCTTGGTTTCTAACACAATGCACCTCTTTGCAAAATCACATGGTTTACTATTGGAACATGTTTAAGCGTTTTTCAATTCTTCTTTTAAGCATTCATTCTCTTTGCAAATCTCCATAAGGTGCATCTCTAGAGTGTCACTAGTTTTTATAGATACCTTAAGTCTATTGGAGACTTTTATAAATTTATCATACAATTCCTCTAGAGCATCAAGTAATTCATCCTTATCTAAGTCATGGAAGTTTACCTCATCATCTTCTTCTTGGTGATTGGCCATGAGGCAAAGGTTTGCTTCTTCATTTTTTGAGTCATCCGAGCTGCTTACCTCATTTTCATCCCATGCTATATATGCTCTCCTTCTTCCTCTTTTCTCTTTTCCCTTCTTCTTAAGATTTGGGCAATCCGCTTTGAAGTGCCCTTCCTTGCCACATTCAAAACAATTGGGTGAGGAAGAATTTTCTTTAGTGATAGGTTTCTTACTTAGGTTTTTAAAGCTTCTTTGAAGGCGTTTGCCTTTCATAAATTTCCCGAAGCGTTTCACAAATAGTCCAAATTCTTCTTCTTCATCAAGTTCACTTCCGGATTCTTCTTCTTCATTTATGGAAGTAGCCTTGAGAGCAAGACCCTTTTTCTTGGAAGATTTTTCTTCCTCTTACGCCATCTTTAATTCTTTCAGCTCTTGTTCCTGTTCCTGCAACTTACCAAATAGAGTGGCAAGAGACATTTCGTTTATACTAGGAGATTGTTTGATGGCGGTAACTAGCGGTTGCCATTCTCTGTTAAGACTTTTCAACACTTTATGAATGAGCTCTTTGTTAGTGTAAGTCTTTCCAAGTGTAATGAGTTGATTAATGATGAGAGTGAATCTTTTTTGCATATCAACAATTGATTCATGAGAGTTTAATCTAAAGCACTCATATTGACTAGTAAGAGTACTAATTTTGGAGTCCTTTACATCATTAGTACCTTCGTGAGTTACTTGTAGAGTATCCCACATTTCTTTAGCAGTTTGGCAGGTCATTATTCTAAAAAATTCATCTTGACCTAAAGCCATAGTAATAAGATTTTTGGCCTTGTAGCCATACTGAACTTTCTTTTCTTCCTCGCTTGTCCATTCATCTATAGGTTTTTCAACATTTTTACTATCTATAGTATGCATCGGTGTATAAGGACCATTTTCAATGGCATTCCATATTCTCAAGTCAATTGATTGAATGAAGATTTTCATTCTTTCTTTCCAAAACGCATACCCTTCCCCATTGAAAGCGGGAGGTCTGTTTATCGCACCACCCTCGGGAAAAACATTTTAAGAACTTGAGGCCATTTAGTCTCTTGAAGCTGTTAAGCTTGATCAACCAAGAGTCAAGCTCTGATACCACTTGTTGTTCAAGTGGCCTCAATACTCAAGAGGGGGGGTGAATTGAGTTATAAAACTTTTGCTTGGAATACCTTTGAAATTGATTTCTATAACCAGGTTTATGAGAGTATGCAAGTGAAAGCAAGTAAAGGATGATATGCAATGCACTACAAAAGAAAATATTGCTGGGGCAATTTAGCAAACACTTGGTGTGCAGTATTTGAAGTATAACAAATTAAGCAAGTTTAAGTGTGCTCTTCACAAACAATCAACACCAATCAATTAATATGCAGTATATGAAAGTAAAAGAGTAAGGAAGAGAAGCTTGCAAACCGATATAACGAGTTCCACCCAATCCGGTGTACGTCTCGCCTCTAAGCAACCCACTTAGAGGATTTCACTATTGAAGATTTGAGATACAAGCTTTGAGCAATTGCAGCTTCCTAGTGTCCCACACTCAAGAACTCAATCCTCACAAGCAAAGGGCAACCCACCCAATCTCACAATCTCTCAATACCCAAAGGTTGAACCCCAACCTTTGTGACCACTCAACCTAGAGTGAACAACCACTCAACCTAGAGTGAATCCCTTGTGTTTGGTGTTGTGTTTACAATCAATACACTCTCTTAATAGAGTAGATACACAAATGAAAGCTCTAACCAATTCTAACTCTCAGGATGAGAGGATATACATATGTATTTCAAGATACAAGAAATAAGGCTTACAAGGCACAAAATAGAGTAAAGGATTTGTAGCTTCTTGTTATATCTTTGTGCTTGTGTTCCTCTTCAATTTATAGAGCCAAAATAGCTGTTGAGGTGTGCCCTTCGTTCTTCATAGCCGTTGTACTCAGTGGAAATTTGAAGTATAGTGGAGACATGAGCTGGTTTCCCACTTAAATGTGTTTTTCCACTAGCGTAATCGATTACACCCTCGCGTTGTAATCGATTAGCTTCAAGTCAGAGAGTCACTAATCGATTATTTCAATTCCTGTAATCGATTAGAACCAATACCTGATGCATTTAATTTGATTTCGCAGCTTCCTAATCGATTAGCATATCTTGTAATCGATTACCTTAATTCCAGTGGCTTCCTAATCGATTGAATGGCTTCCTTAATCGATTAGACATTATACCTGATACATTTAATCCCATTTTTAATGGTTGTAATCGATTAGCTTCAAGTCCATAATCGATTATCTTAATCCTGATGCAGAGTCTTCCAAAACAAAAAGCTCCTAATCGATTAGCATAAGTGCTCTAATCGATTAGCTTCGCTTTTACTTGGATCCTGATTCCATATCTTTGTTTTTGTACAGATTTCTTCAAGAGTGCTTGTCATTATCAAAATCTTTGAACATCCTTGAACCTGTATACATATTCAAACACATAATTTGCATGCCAAAATACTTATATCAAATTGGTTTGGTAAAATTGAATCCTTGAATTAATTGATTTAAACATTATTAGATTTAATTATTGAAGAAGTAAAATATTGGAGTTAGCAAATTGGTAAACTTTCATGCTTAATTAATTTGTTAGAAGTTGTTCAAAGTTATACTTATATTGAAATTAATTATTGCATGCCAAAGTGTTTCAAGAATTGCCTAAACTAACAACTTGCTTTACTTATCAAAATCAATTCTTGAATATAATTTATTAAACTCAAAATATTTTAGTATGACATGTGCTTCATAATTATCATATCTTTTATCTTGCATCATTTGTGTACTACTAACCGTTTTGAAAGGGATTCCACGTGAAAATTTGAAATACTCAATTCACCCCTCCCCCTCTTGAGTATCGAGGCCTTGGCTAACAAGTGGTATCAGAGCTTGACTCTTGGTAGATCAAGCTTAACGGCTTCAAGAGATCAAGATGGCCTCTACTTCTTATGATGCATTTCCACAAAATGGGACAATAAATAGACCACCAATCTTCAATGGTAAAGACTATGTTATTTGGAAAGAAAGGATGAAAATCTTTATCCAAGCCTATGATATCAAGGTATGGAATGCTATTCAATGTGGTCCTTTCATTCCTAAATACATTGTTGATAATATAGAATGCATGAAGCCCATAAACTTATGGACTAAGGAAGAAGAAAGAAAGGTACAATTTAATCTAAAAGCTAAAATTCTTATCACATTAGCATTAGAACCTAATGATGTTTCTAGAGTTATTACTTGTAACAATGCTAAAGAAATGTGGGAAACTCTTGAAACAATTTATGGAAATACTAATGATGATCAAGATGCAAGAATTAGTACTCTTTCTAGTCAAGATGAAGAATTTGAAAGAAATCTAGAAAAAGAGACCAACGAAAAGGAAGAAGAAATTGCATGCCTAATGACAAAGCACTCCCAAGATGATGATGTATGTTCTTTAAATGCTTTTAGTGATGATAATGATGATGAAATTGATAAAGATGAATTATTAGAAGCACTTGAAGAATTGCATGAAAAATTTGTCTTGTTATCAAAGAAATATGCATGTTCAAAACAAACCATTTTGAAGCTTGAAAATGAATTGCATAATGTGCACATTGAAAAGGAAAATCTTAGAATTCAAAATGATGAATTAGTAGCCTCAAATGTATCTTCTATGACTTGTAATGGTAATAATAATTGTATGCTTATTGATAAATGTATGCTTCTTGAAAATGAGAATAAAGAACTAAAAGAAGCACTTAAGAAGCTTACAAGTAGTCAAAAGAATTTAAGTGCATCTCTTGAAAATCAAAAGCATATACTTGATAGAAGGAAAATAGGTCATTATAAGAATCCTCTTGCACTTTACAAAGAAAAATCTAAACCCATTCTAAGATGTACAAACCATGAAAGAAAAGAAAACTTTATGACTAATTGTTTTAAAAGGAAGCACATAGAACACAATAGGAACCATTATAAATCTACTATGAATTATTCTTTGGATGCAACTTGCTTTTATTGTGGAAAATATTGTCATATATCTTCTAATTGTTTTATAAAGAAATCCCGTTAAAAGTGTACAAGAAAGGTATGGATTCCAAAAAAAAAAAACTTTGAAATCCTAAACTAACAAGAAAGGACCCAACTTTTAAAGGGTACCATAAAACTTGACATTTTGTAGGAACACTTTAAATCGGCAATCTCTTATTGACGAATGACCAAAGAATCAAGATTCATAATCTTCACTTCAAAGAACAAAGAATGATAAGGATATTGGATTCATAAAACTCCAAGGTACGTTTGATCCTTATTTTAGTTGATTAAATATCATGTTGACTATGTGTTTTGTATGCTTAATTATGTTGAACAATCTATGAACTTGGTTGATATTTTATTAAGAATTTTTAGAAATGTCTAAATAATTCTATACTTGTTCATAATGAATTTTGATGTGTGAAGATCAAACTTTGATTTGATATATTTGAGTTTGAACATGAAAGGTGTAAAGTTTTGAAATGGATAAATGAATAATTGAAATCTTAGGATCAATGATGTATATGCATATCCTTATGATTTTGATTTAGATTTAAATGATTGGTGTTAAGTTTGATGAATATTGCTTGGATAACATGTTTTGGATCCCATAAGAAAAACTTGAGATATGATTATCCATGTGTTAGGAAAGATTGAAACATCAAAATGCTAAAATGTTAAATCTAGATTCGTAGATTCAAAGTCTTAAATGATGCATGAACTCATGATGATATATGATGTATGAATTCTTGAATGATGCATGAATTTTGATTAAATATGAATTCTTAATGATGTATCATTTATTGAACAAGAAATATGTTGGTTAACTAGTGGTATCTAAATAAAAAACATCTTCCTTTAACAATGGTATCAATTGAATTAGTAAGAGGAAGAGATCATGAGGACATAATCTTGAGTATACACTTGATAACTATACTTTGATGATAAATACATATGTTGTGTACAAGTGGTATCCATGCTTTGATAATTTATGCATAATTTATTTTAACAAGTGGTATGTCATTTTCCTAACAAGCAAGTATCTTTTCATAACAAGTGGTATTGAACTTCATATTAAGAAAATGTTATGACAAGTTGATTATGACAAATCTTAAAGTTACCTTGAGTTAGGACTATGTTATGCTTATACGTCTTACAAAGTTATCAATCTTAGGCAAAATTTTTCTATGCAATTATATGTTGGTTTTGATAATGCCTAAGGAGAAAGTATGTATGCTTTATGTATGTTATAACAAATGATTGCCTAGACTTTAAATAACTAGTAACATTATAGGCATACACTAAGAGACAATGCATGTCACAATACTTGGTATATTAAAGGACAATGCATTATAAGACATGACATAATCTTCCTTGATACATCATGCTTGAGCAAATTGGCATCTATCTTGAGTGACATCTACACCATGTGTTTGATGATGCATGATCTTGAATGTGAAAATAAATTTGAAAATATGTATCATTGAGTTTGAAAAGAATTATTGATTGAATCAAGAATGATGAATGATGATCTTGTGCTAAATGCTTAAATACTCATAATTGATATCAAGAGCTTAAATTGGCAAATCTATCAAGTGATATCATGACTAGATACTAGCAACAAGTGGCATAGACAATGAATAAGAAATAAATGGTGTTGATCAAGAAAAGAATGTTTGACACAAAAAGGGTCATGAGAAAAATCATATAGATATATTGGCACGTGTTACAATACAAGTGCATGAGTAAACCAACAAGTTGTATTAATCATTCCACCATTTCTTTGATACCTACATTTGAGTGCATATTGTTGAAAAATCATCTATGTTACTACTTTGATATCTAGAAATGCATCAAGCACTATTAATTGATGATTGACTAGTGAATTTTATATACAATTAGTATCTAACTTTTGAGTGGTATCTATTCATATTGTGATTTCTATTTATTGCGTAAGTGGTATCTATTAAAAGGTGATCAAACTTGTTAAATAGGCTAACATGAACACTTGGTATCAAATAGCCTAACAATTACATCAATTAGCTTAACAATTGGTATTCAATTACATGTGGTATTCAATTACATGTGGTGTCAATAATATTTTATGTTAAACTTGATTGAATTGACTCACAAGTGATATTAGACTTGATCAAATTGGTGTAATTGATTTTATAACAATTGGTATCAAACTTTATCAAATTGATTTCACATGTTAATAAGTGGTATATGTTTTTACAAGTGATATCAATTACAATAGTAAGGGGGAGCATACACATGAATGAATATCCATCATCTTACCTCTCTATGATTATGTTTATGGCATTTATGCTTACAATTCTATTCACCTATAAGCTTACTTGGAAAAATCCTTGTGTGTTTTGATAATGTCAAAATAGGAGAAAACTATATGCTTATTTGAGATGATTATGTGTTTACTTGCCTATCATAATGGAGAAAATTACTTGCTTACTTATATTTGACTTATTTACAAATATTTGACTTATTTTCAAGTAATGATATATGTGCTTACTTGAAATGATATGTGTGCTTATTTGGAAAGAATCATGTGACGCTTACCATACTTATAATATTAATTACATGATTAAAAATGAGTTAGAAATCAATTATATGTTTACTAGATAAATGAATTATGTGATTGATTATTGACTCTAGATGCAATAAAATGGTATATATCCTTGATCATGTCATGAGTTTTTCTTGCTCTAAATCTCTCTTATTTAAATACATGAGTTGATATGTTGATGGCATAGAATATAATTAAGATGATGATCTTTTTGATGATGCCAAAGGGGGAGAGATTAGTGAAAGGATTAGTAAAAAGGATAAAATGTTATTTATGCCAAAAAGAGGAGAATTACTATAATTATTGTTTTATCATAAGGGAAGTTTTTGATGATGCCAAAGGGGGAGAAGATTATAGATTAAATATACACTCTAAGTGGCATAAAGTCTTTTACAAAGGGGGAGAGATATAAAGAGAGAAAATATCATGCTAGAACAATTATGCTTAATCATTATGCTTACACTACCACTATGTTCTAAAAATTGGATGAACTATTTTGTGGTATCTATTGTATGATTAAGGGGGAGATGATTAAAGGGGAAAGAATACATATTAAGGGGAAGAGAATACATTTATCTTACAAAGGGGGAAAGACCTTTTATCTCTAATATTCTCTTCTTAACTTGTGCCTATGATGTCATAAATATGTGGTATCAAATTACATGTGATAGGGGGAGCTATTTTTGCAATGTATTTGAACTAACACCCCAAGAGACAAGCATTTGTTGTCATCATCAAAAAGGGGGAGAATGTATTTTTATGTTGATGTAGGTTTTGATAATGACACAACAAATGAAGGATCAAGATCAAACATAAACGATTAAGGATGAAATAATTATGTTTGATGATGGAAAATTAATGAATTCCAAAGAAATGATTCAAGGCATTTATAGAGGTCTAAAACAAGTGAAGAACAATCATCAAAGTGCCTAAGGACCAAAAGAACAAAAGCCATATGCAAGTACATGTCAAAAGGATGAAACAATATGCAAAAATGAAGGAACAACATGATGAATCGATTCACCAAGCAGTTGAATCGATTTATGCGTTTTATTTTGGCCCAGAATATGCAAAATGAATACTTGAATCGATTCCCTCATCAACTGAATCGATTCATGCGTTCTCAAAGTGTCCAGGAAGCATTTTTCATTGAATGAATCGATTCACCCTTACAAAGAATCGATTCACACGTTGTGAATTGCCCAGTAACATCATTTCTTAAGAGATGAATCGATTCATGTGGAATTAGAATCGATTCATATACCTGTCAGAAGCCCAAATGCACGCTGGAATCATTTAAAATTTGAAGAGAAACATTCAAAATTCAAAAGGAGACATTGTGCAGCACGGTTCCACACCTTGTCCCACTCCACATGCTATGGTTCCCTTGGAAACATTAAAATCCATGAGACACTTCATTGGAATTGCAATGCCATTTGAATTGAGACAAGCATGCCTAACTTTTCAAGATTCCAAGGAATTAAATAATGCAAAGCCATGTGATGAAGGAATTCAAATTTGAACATGCCATGCTCTTGAAGTCCTATAAATAGGAGAAGGAACTGCACTTGCAAGATGTCCCAAAACCATTGAAGCAATTCCATTGGTTTCTTCCTCCTCCATTCTCTTGCTCTTCTACTCATTCTCTCTTATTACATATTGGCATATTCTCTTAGTGAGTTATTTAAGAGTTAGAGAGAAAATATTTTGTGTGAGCTAAATTTGTATATCCTCTCTTTGAGAGTTATTATTTGGTGAGAGCTTCAAGTTGTATATCTACTCTAGTGAGAGAGTTATTTGATTGTAAACCAAACACCATAAACACCAAGGTATTCACTCTAGGTTAAGTGGTCACAAAGGTTGGGGTTCAACCTTTAGGTATTGAGAGATTATGAGATTGGGTGGGTTGCCCTTTGCTTGTGAGGATTGGGTTCTTGAGTGTGGGATACTAGGAGACAATTGCTCAAAGCTTGTAATCTCAAATTCTCAATAATGGAAATCCTTCAAGTGGGTTGCTTGAAGGCGAGACGTACACCGGGGTGGTGGAACTCGTTATATCGGTTTGCAAATTCTCTTTTCCTTAAACTCCCTATTATTGTGAATTTAATTTGCATGACAAAATACTTATATCAAATTGGTTTGGTAAAATTGAATCCTTGAATTAATTGATTTAAACATTATTGGATTTAATTATTGAAGAAGTAAAATATTGGAGTTAGCAAATTGGTAAACTTTCATGCTTAATTAATTTGTTAGAAGTTGTTCAAAGCTATACTTATATTGAAATTAATTACTGCATGCCAAAGTGTTTCAAGAATTGCCTAAACTAACAACTTGCTTTACTTATCAAAATCAATTCTTGAATATAATTTATTAAACTCAAAATATTTTAGTATGACATGTGCTTCATAATTATCATATCTTTTATCTTGCATCATTTGTGTACTACTAACCGTTTTGAAAGGGATTCCGCGTGAAAATTTGAAATACTCAATTCACCCCCCCTCTTGAGTATCGAGGCCTTGGCTAACAGCCACTGAACCAGTGTAAAAGAAGAGTGACAGAGAGATATTTTAGGATACACTTAGGGATGACAATATGGGTTGGGCCCGTGGGCTAACCCATTTGGCCCGTCAAAAAAATGGGCCCTCACGGTCTGGCCCGGCCTGTTGGGCCTTTATTAAAAAATATATTAGTATATATATTATAATTTATAATGCTTATTTACTATAGAATTTTAATATTTAGGTTTTATTATTGTAAACTTTATTTGATGTTATTTTTTTGGACTTTATATTATTAGTGTACGTGTGTTTGATTTTTGTTTTAAATATTGGTTGATTATTTGATTTGAAATTAATTTTGATGACTATTTATTGTTTCTATTTAATGTAAATAAAATTAATTTAAACTTTTAATAAAATAAATTGGATTAATTATAAAAAACTTTGCTTTTAAAAAGGTGAAATCTATTTTCATATCTAAAGTTTTTTTAAAAAGACTTAAAATAGTTCAAATAATAATAAAAAATAACATATATAATTCTTTTTAAAAAACAGGTCAGCCTGTTTTGGCCCGTGGGCTACACGGAACACACGTCAGACTAATATTTTTGGCCCGTTTTCATATTCTAGTCCGACCCGACCCGACCCATATTTTGATAGGCTTACGCGGGCGTTGGCCCGGTCCTTTGGCCCGTTTTGCCACCCCTAGATGTACTCCAGTTGTGAGTGTACCAAGATACACTCCACGTACCGAACATTTCAAGATATTTTAGGATATTATATCAAATATTTAATGACATTAATATAAATAACTACTCCCAATTACTATTCTTTATATATGTAAAAGTAGTTACTATTGCTTATATTTAAAACAAAAGGCAATATTTATTTTTGTTTATATTTAAAATTGAAGATAGTATTGTTTAAAGTGTGTGCCAAGACACACATTAGAAAAATGGATTAATAATTTGGAGTTTTGAAAACATTGTCGTATTGATAGAGTTTTGTTACTTAAGTCTTGCCTGGCGTCGACTAATCATGAGTCATGTTTTTTTTGTAACATTCATGAGTCATGTTTTGTTTAATTTCTTCCACAATGTTAAAGGAAAAGAATAATTCGGTTTATATGTCACAATGTTTTTTCTGCTAGGAAAGTTTGTTAGTTTGTTATTAGTTTTGTAATCTCTATAAAAGCTTTTATTCTAAATGTTTTCTCAAGGTTGATTATTGAATAAAATTCTATCTCACATATTTTCCCTTTCTCTCTTCTTACAACCTCTTTAACATGGTATCATAAAGCCCTTCTTTTTTTTTCTTCTTCTCCCTTTTCCCTTCTTTTCAGCCAACCATTTCATTTCATCCTTCTCCTTATAAACCTTTACCATTCCCATATCCATCAAACTAGATTATGAGAATTTCTTACTTTAGCAGCAGTAGGTTCTAGCCACCATAAAAGGTTTCAAGCTTAAAAAGTTTATTGATGGGAACAAGGTCCCTGAGAAGTTCCTTTAATCCAAAGAGTCAATAACACAAATCTTAAATCAAGATTATGTCAATTACGAACAACAAGACCAAATCTTGATGGCTTGGCTCCTAGCTTCAATGACCCCACCAATCTTGACTAAAATGGTAGGTTTACATACTTCACACCAAATTGGGACAAGGCTCATAAACTATTACATTACACAACTCGTGCCAAGGAAAAAAAATTGAAAGTCCAGCTTAAAATAATCAAGATAGATTCCACTGTCAATAATTATCTTCTAGAAATCAAAAGAGTCACTGATTTTCTTGCAACCATAGGCTACTCAGTTTCTAATGAGAATCATATAGTTGCAATTCTTGATGGCTTACCTAAAGAATTTGATGCTATTGTCACTTTACACTCAAGAATTGAACCTTACTCAGTTGATTCCATAGAGGCACTTCTTCTTGCTCAAGAAGAAAGGCTGAATAGACGCAGGAAACACCTTCTACCTCTGGCACATGCTTACCATATCACAGGTCCAACCATAAGTTCGAATACAAATTGATCCGGTCTCAATACCGGTATCCGATCTGCAATACATATTTCAGCGTCTTTGATAAGACATCTACGTGTAACCGGTGTCATCGGTATACATCCGGACTGTAATTCCGTATCAGGCGTTCTCCCTATACCGGTTGTTCAGGATAACACCATGACATCGGATAATACACACGTCACTGTGCAAAAGACAAGGATTGTTGCTACAGGGATCGATCAATAATTCCCTGCACTACGAGCCAAATTCTGCTCACGGGAATGGTCAACTTGTTCCCTAATCCTAGTCTACATTCTCTATGCTCAATATAAAATAGCCACTTGACCCAATCATGCAGGTAAGTGCGCAATATAATAATGCTAATGGGAGTTGGTGGTTCCCCACCAACGTGTCCTCGTTAATCGAGCCAATCAGGTATATGAACTCACTTCATGATTGAAGTGAGGATCGGCTTCAGCTCTTTTACGACTGATTACTCTCCGAATACATTCCTTACTTGGAATATAATCACTGACTTGAGCGTCGGAGAATCTTTGCAGGTGACACCACCATTCGCCCACTTCAACGCGTTAGGTCGGTGTGAAGGATCTCCAGGACGCCCAATCCGCTCTCCTCATTCAAGGACAACGGATACATACATCGAATACACATACATCCAGTCTATTAGACGGTATTGACATACTATTCGTGACTGGCTTGAGATCGGATCTCTTGACCCCGGTCCAGGACAAATCATTGGCATGCCCGGTGGGACGCGATAAAGTTATTCCCATATCCTTTGACAGAGCAGGTAATCCACAATGGAAGGCGAAGCACAAGACTTCATGGAGAATCAAGCTGAAGGCAGAACCAATCCCAACGCCTTCAGAAAACTTAACTTTGATTCTCATGGGGGCAGCTCAAAGAAGATAGTAACAGTGTCTGATCCTGATCCTCGTGATGAGTTGATCAAACAACTTCAGAGAGAACTCGCTGAATTGCGAAGGGAAAAAAGGCAAAGCGAGGATAAAGAATCATCTCGCACGCGAAACACTCCCCACACGACTGATGGTGAAAAGTCCACCACTCTTCAGTACTCAAATATCCCTACGTTTGAGGGGGGAGAACAGACTCGCGATTCTGAGGATGCAGCTTCCCGAAGGAAGAGAGATTCAACAACAGTACCCCCATTGTCTTACAATCTGAAAGTTCCTTTTTCAAGGAGACTTATGAGCATCAGCATCCCCAAGCACCTTCAAACTACTCAACCACTTTCCATCAGAAAGTATAATGGTGAAACTGATCCAACTAAGCACCTTGATGCTTATGTGTTTGAAGCCATGTACTTGGGGGCTGATGAAGACGTGATGTGCCGAATGTTCCCTCGAACATTGTCTGAGGAGGCCCTCGGGTGGTTTAAAGGCCTGCCTTCTGGATCCATAGATTCTTGGACGGAAATGGCAGCTGCCTTTGAAACCCATTTTGTCATCTCCAGAGACGTGCCCAAGACGTCCCATACCTTGGCTCAGATTAAGCAAGGTGAAACAGAGGGCTTAAAAGATTTTTTGAAGAGGTTTTATAAGGAGGCAGCCCTGGTTCCTAACCTCACAGAATCTATCAAGCTGCATATCGTTATTGAGGCATTGCAGCCGAGTTCAGCTTTCGCTCTTTCATTAGCAAAGAGCCCTCCAGCAACTTTTGAGGAGTTCAGAAAGAAAGCCTCAAAATACGTGAGTATAGAGATGCTTTTGGAGGCAATAGCTGCAAAGAAAAAGCCCCCAGCACCACTTCCTCAAACCCAGAAGGGTAAGGAGAAGACGAGGTCAGAACGCATGGAGAGGCCATTTACAAATCCTAAGGTTAATAACCACCCTCCTCGACCTCGAGAAAGGCACGTCAATTCCTTCAGCCATTATGCACAATTGTCTGCCAGGCCGTCTCAGATTTTAAGAGAGGTCGGATGGCCATGCTCAGCACATATGGCATCAGAAGACCAGCCCCTATGAAAAGACCAGGAAATTCATGTAAGTACTGCGATTTTCATGAACAAAATGGTCATTCCACTGATGAATGCCAAGCTCTAAAGAATGCGGTTGAGACGCTAATTAGAGAAGGCAAATTGAAGCAGTACCTGTTCAAAGAAAAATCCTTTGACAGGCCAGAACGGAATGAGAAAAGAGAAAGAGATCCAGACGATGGGGATGACAATAACCCCAGTCCAGTTCGAAAATTCTCTGCTGCAGAGAAGCAAAAAGGTGTGATGACTGATAATGCAGCACAGAAAGACAGCATGCCTCAGCAACAGCGTCAGGGCCGACGTGAAGTTATTGACATGATTGCTGGAGGGTTTGCTGGAGGAGGAGCTTCAATTATAGCCCGTAAGAATCATCACAGAATGATTCTATCTGTGCAAGGGAAAGTCAAAGACAATCGCCCTTACAGAGGTGGGATTGAAGCTCCCACAATCTCTTTCTCTGACGAGGATTTTGGCCCAACCATTCCTGGTGGTGACGATGCTGTAGTCATCACTGCTGTGATCGCCAACAAGGACGTCCGAAGAATCCTTGTTGACCAGGGAAGTTCCTACGATGTTATTTTCTATAATTGCTTTGAAAGAATGGGTTTTAAAGACTCAGACTTACAGCCTTACACGCAGGAACTAACAGCTTTCAATGGTGCAAAGCAACCAACTAAAGGGTATCTTGATACCCTTATCTCGTTTAAAGGCGAGCCAGGAGCCAGGACGGTTAGGTCTCGGGTGCTAGTGATTGATGTCAAATCATCATTTAATGGCATCATAGGCCGTCCCACTCTGAATGCAATGGAGGCAGTCGTATCAACCCCACATCTCCTTATCAAGTTCATTGACAAGGATAATGCGGTGTCATCTATCCGGGGTGATCAAGAGATGGCTAGGTACTGCTACAACCTTAGCCTCAACATGACAAAGCTGGACGCCTCCAATAAAAAGAGGAAACTTAATGATGCTGGAACATCGGCTGGATCTGTAAGCCTTGTCGACCTGGACCCTAGAGCGGATTTGAACATTGATCCGTTCAACCCATCAAAGCCCACACCGGATGGAAGTTCCAGGGACATCGTCTTGGGAGATTCTCCAGAAAAGGTCACCCATATCAATGACAAGCTGGATACTGAAATAGAGCAGCGACTGCTGGCTCTCTTGCAAGAGTTTAAAGACCTCTTTGCATGGACTGCAGCCGATATGCCAGGCATAGACCCTGAATTCTGTTGTCATAAACTTTCCGTCTATCCAGAGACGAAACTTGTGGCCCAAAAGAAAAGACGATTGGGCCCAGAGAAACAGAAGGCAGCTTGCCAGCAAACTGAGGAGTTGCTGAAGGCCGGATTTATCAGGGAAATCCGATATTCCTCTTGGCTTTCGAATGTGGTGATGGTCCCTAAATCCAATGGTAAATGGAGAATGTGCATCGACTACGTGGACCTCAACCACTGCTGTCCAAAAGATCCTTATCCTCTTCCTAATATAGATCGGATGGTAGATGATTCCTCTGGTTATCAATACCTGAGCTTCATGGACGCTTATTCTGGTTACAACCAAATTCCGATGTGCGAAGAGGATCAAGAGAAGACAGCCTTCATAAATGATCGTGGTGTCTTTTGCTATACAGTCATGCCCTTTGGCCTGAAAAACGCTGGGGCGACATATCAGCGCATGATCAACAAGGTTTTCGAAGGTATGCACACCAAACTTGTTGAAGTATACATTGACGACATAATAGCAAAGACACCGGTTGGTGGCGATCATATTGAGGACCTACGCAAAGTATTCACCCGTTTGAGACAATTTAACATGAGGCTGAACCCAATGAAGTGCACATTTGCTATCCCTGCTGGGAAGTTTTTGGGTTTCATGTTAACTCAACGTGGTATTGAAGCCAATCCAGGGAAGTGCCAAACGATTCTAGACATGCAGAGTCCTAAGAATCTCAAAGAAGTCCAATCCCTGAATGGCAAGGTAGCAGCTTTGGCACGATTCATGCCAAAGATGGCTCACAGGTCGCTCCCCCTGTATAAAATACTGAAAAAGCCCAAGAAATTCGAGTGGGGACAGGAACAAGAAAAAGCTTTCCAAGATCTTAAGGGGGTGTTGTCCAAACCTCCCATTCTCACAAAGCCTGACCCCGAAGACACACTCATTCTGTACTTGGCTATTTCAGATGAAGCTTTGGGCGTTGCCTTGATAAAAGAAACTCCTGATGGACAAAGACCGGTCTATTTCACTAGCAAGACCTTGCAAGGTGCTGAGATCCGGTATCAGAAAATTGAAAAGGCCGCCCTCGCTGTTGTTTGGGCTTCACGACGGTTGCGTCCGTACTTTCATGCCCATCCAATCATAGTGAGAACGGATTTGCCACTCCGTTCTGTCTTAATCAAGCCCGATCTCGCTGGGAGGATGATCAAATGGTCTATTGAACTCTCTGAGTTTGATATATCCTATGAACCCCGCAGCGCTATTAAAGCTCAAGTCCTGGCTGACTTTATTGTGAAAATGACAGGGTCTGATCCAGATTACCCTCGAGTCCATCGGACCATTTACGTTGATGGTTCATCAAACCAAAGAGGCTCTGGAGTAGGTGTAGTTCTAGAAAGTGACGATGGAGTACACCTGGAGATCTCCCTTCGTTTCAATTTCAAAACATCCAACAACCAAGCTGAGTATGAAGCTTGCTTGGCCGGGCTGAGAGCTGCAATTGACATCGGAGCTTCTGAGGCGACACTCTGCAGCGATTCACAGCTGGTGATTTCGCAGATCTTAGGAGATTATCAAGCTCGCGAACCTCAACTCCAATTATACTTGAACTGTGTCAAGGAGTTGACTGAGAAATTCTCAAAGGTGGAGTTCAAGCATGTTCCACGTGAAGAGAATACTAGAGCGGATATACTCTCCAGGTTAGCAAGCAATAAACGACCAGGTAGCACCACTACGCTGGTTCAAAGCACGCTAACGTCGCCCAGCATTCCTCTTTTCCCTTCTCTAAACGCCATAATGACTGACTCCCTTTACGGAGATACATGGATGGCTCCTTACATCCGTTATTTGGCTGATGGACAACTACCCACAGATGAGAAGGAAAAGACGAGGTTAAGGAGAGAATTACCGTATTTCACTATGATTGATGGTAATCTCTACAGAAGGGCACTCTCTGTGCCCTATTTGATTTGTCTCAAAGAGGATGAGGTGCAAGGTGTAATGGAGGAAGTGCATGGAGGACAAAGTGGACACCACGCCGGAGGAAGAAGCTTAATGCGAAAAATCCTCAGAGCTGGATACTGGTGGCCCACAATGAAGCAAGACTCCATTGACTTCGTCAAAAAATACGACGCTTGCCAAAAATTCTCTAACCTACACCACACACCGGCGGAAGAACTCTTCACATCCGCTGTTCCATGGCCCTTCTACCAATGGGGTTTGGATATTCTGGGCCCCTTTCCAACTGCTCCTGGGGGCATCAAATATCTCATTGTAGGGGTCGATTATTTCACTAAGTGGATAGAAGCAGAGCCGGTGGTGTATATTACTTCAGCCCGAACCCGTCGTTTCATGTATGAAAACATCATAACACGGTTCGGGGTCCCAGCACGGATTGTTACAGACAATGGCACCCAGTTCACGGATAGAAAATTCACAGATTTGCTTGAAGGGTTAGGAATAACCCAAATATTCTCATCCGTCGAACATCCCCAAACTAATGGTCAAGCTGAAGTGGCCAACAGGGAGGTGCTGAAGGGACTAAAGAAACGCCTTGGCGAAGCCAAGGGCGGATGGACAGACCAGCTGTGTCATGTCCTATGGGCATATCGGACAACGCCTCATTCATCCACCAATGAATCCCCATATCGCCTAACGTACGGGGTCGAGGCAATGATACCTGTGGAATTGCAAATTGCTTCCACGAGGGTTAAGTACTTCTCTGAAGAAACCAACAATGCTAACTTGGCATCCGAAATGGATGTCATACAAGAACTCAGAGAAGACGCTTTCATCAGAGATCAAGCCATCAAAGCCAAAGTTGCTCTCCAGTACAACAAACGAGTCCAATCAAGGACTTTCAACGTTGGAGATTTGGTTTTGAGGAAAGCAAGTATAGGGAACAAATTCGCTCATCAAGGCAAATTAGCCCCAAACTGGGAAGGCCCATACAGGGTATCCGAAGTTACTGGCAAAGGCTCTTACCGCCTTGAAAATCTTGATGGCACTCCAATCCGAAACAAATGGAACACCCAAAACTTGCGCATCTACTATAGCTAGCTGTTTCTACACTCTCCTATCCTTATCTTGGATTGAATACTGGAGAATTTATTTTCACATCTACGCTCTCCTTGTAATTCTTATTTTTGATTTAATAAGAATTTCTCATAACAATTTAACTCTTTCGAGTTTTTCTTATGCTGTGATTTTCAGTTTATCCGGTGGACAGAAGCATATTCAGGACGGATGATCTCAGCTACGTATTCTGTAGTTGACGATGTAACTCCTCGAATATGCGCAACACACAAGAACATACTCAGGACGGATGATCTCAATTACCCATTCTGTAATTGACGATGTAACTCCTCGAGTGTGTCTAAGTATTGAAGGCCCAGATTGTAGGATTAAACCAAACTCTGGGTACGGTTAGTAAGTTTGGCTGAACACCGGTGAAGGCTCGGATAGTAGGATTAACCGAACGTCGGGGAAGACCTGAGTTGTAGGATTAAACCGAACCTCAGGGCATGGGTTGTAGGGCTGGTCCTTCTTCAAGGCCACAAACCGAACCCCATTCGAAGACTACATGGGTTGTAGGGCTGGTCCTTCTTCAAGGCCACAAACCGAACCCCATTCGAAGACTACATGGGTTGTAGGGCTGGTCCTTCTTCAAGGCCACAAACCGAACCCCATGCGAAGGCTTGGGCGCAGTAAGCTGGTTCTTCTTCAAAACCACGCTGAACCCCAAGTGACGGGCGCAGTAGGTTCAGGATTAGCCCTGATCTGAACCCCGTATTGAAGGCTCGGATTGTAGGATTAAACCGAACTCTGAGTACGACTAGTAGGATTAACCGAACGTCGGTGAAGAATTGTCATTGGATAAAACCAAAGACCAATTGAAGAACGGCTAGTAGGATTAAACCGAAGGCCAAAAATGACATGGACTGTAGGATCAAACCGAACTCCAAACACAACAAGTAAGTTATACTGAACTCCAAATTAATACTCTCATGAAGTTCTTTATTTGGAAGTTTTATAGCTTATAATTCTGAGTCATCAATTCTTCAATTTAGACCTGACTCATAAACTCCGACACAAACAATTCACTCGGGTACGCCACAATCTAAGGCATTTTCACCCGAAATCCCTCAGTCGGAAATATTTGAAGAGGAATTTCTATTTTTCCTCACTCTTAAAAGCTCTCACGAGAAAATCTCACTCAGAGTTTATTCAAATTGATAATCACCCAATGAAACTGGGGGACACCATCAACGGTTTAACGAATATCTTGAGGAATGAACTCTCGTCTAAACGATATCACAATCATTCCCCTTAAGCCGTTCTTGTGACGATGATGTGTTCCCTCACAAGCGGTGATCTTATTGTGAAATTCATCTCGCATGTATAAGTCCGGTATGGAGATTTTGTTTTACAACCCGATCTTCATTACTTAAATCCGGAATGATACAATACATATGCAATCCCTCTACTAAAGTTGTTTTTCACTAAACAAGAATGGAGGTAAAAAACTCTTATTGATTTAACAAGAATTACAATTCGTATAATAATCCGGAGCTGATCCCGGAACACAGCGAATTTGAATCGATAAAATGAAAAAGGAAACAAGGAAGGCGCTACTTTCTCTGGCTTGAGTCTCCTTCCTTCCCTTTGCCTTTGCCTCCGATCTTGCCTTCTTCAGTGCGAGAGCTTGTTCCTGTACTTATGGGCTTCAGGAGTGAAGTTCCCATTGATTGCCCTTTAGGTAAAGGAGCAAACTTATAAGGAGTGTCAGGCGGACTTTCATGACGCTTATCAACTATGGCCACCAATTTCCCTTGATGAAACTCATAGAATGGATCAATACCATTCAGATTAAGTTTCACCTTGGGATTCCGGTATTGAATTTGACGAACGGCCAACCCAAAGGATTCCTTGACTGCTTGATCGCACATATCTACAGCCTCGTCAAATTCTGCTTTTGTGTCCGCCAACTTTGAGAGCAGCTCCTTCTCCTTACGCGACCAATCTTCGGTCCCTCGAGAATAAACAACTTTAACTTCCTTAAGCTCATCTTCCAGCTTTGAAGAGCGTTCCTTCTCCGCACAAAAACCGGAGTAGAGGTCGGAATTGATTTTCTCTTGGTCAGCTACTTGGGCCTCCAACTCCTTGGCAAGATATTTCAGCCTGACAATTTCTTCATCCTTCTTATATCCTTCCTCTTTGGAAGCTTCTAATTTACCTTCTAGACGAAGGATGGTTGCCTTATCCTTAGCAGCAGCAACGCTAAGGTCATTAACCTTGCCAACCAGCAAGCTCAGCCTCTCATTCTCTTCTGAGAGCTTGCGAACCGATCTTAAGAGCCCGGATAATTCTGCCAGGTGCTTCTGTCCGGCATCGCAAGCTTTGGTGACTTCATCGCTCATCAATGAGGGCTTCAGCTTGTACGGAGTCTCAGGAACGCCCTCAGGGACAGAACCCTCGTATACCAGATATTGTGCAAGACCGGAGTTACTTTGAAGAGAGCGAGTAACTTTTGGTGCAAAGTAAGTCGTTATTGGCTTTGCACCATAAGTGATCCCGTCGCCGGGGGCATCCGGAGTGGATCCTGCATCCAGAGCGGACCCTTCCACTTTCTTTCCCTTTAAAAGCTCCGGATCAGCACCCTGACTTGAAATTTTTTGTTTTTTCGGAGAGAGTTGACGATCCGAGGTCTTTGAGGAGCCGCGTTTTATTCTTTTCTTCTTCTCTCCGACCTTCTCAACCGCAACCCCCTCAGATCCGCCCTCTAGCAAGGGAATAACGTCACCAGCAGATGAGGTTAAAATGATGGTCTCCGCTGTAGCTTTCTTCGAATTCTGTTTCGCTTGAATGTCATTTTCAGCTGCCACGGAATTCACTCTAGCTTTGAGCCCCTTCAGTTTTTCCATCTCTGGTGACGCAGCTTCAATTTCAACTGCAAAACCAAACAATACGGTTAGAAATCAAAGACTTCAAGGCATGATACGATAAAGCATGAAAAATAGCAGGAAAATTACGCAGATATTCCTCGCGGGTAGACCACGATCCTAACAAACGCCTGCAAGAGAAAAATTGATGCGAGGCGGTGTAGGATTGAAGGGCGGAAAGAACGGATACTGAAGACGGGCTTAGTTCATCCTCCTCAGTGTAGTACGCCTGGGAGGTCAGCAAAAAGTGCTCATGCGTCCAAGCCACTGGGAACTTCGGAATCCCATCTTCAGTTAACCAAAAAACTGACTCATCAGGGTGAACACTAATCTTCGTGAAATAGGACTTGAATGAATGTCCATCAACTTTGGCGGAGTCAGTGTACGCCTCAAAGTTGATAACCTTGGAGAGAGTCCGGAGGGATATCAAGCTTACTCCCCCTTTCTCTTTATTTGCACGACGGACCACTTGGACAAAATAGAAGAGCATGGCCACCGTCGGTTTGAAGTTGAAGTGCTCCCCAAGCACTTCAAGAGAACGGACTAATCCCCATCCATTGGGGTGAAGCTGCGAAGGAGCGCAGTCCAGGAATCTCAGAACCCCCATCTGAAACTTCGAAAGGGGAAACCGCACACCAAGGTTCAAAAATAAAAAGTCATACATATACAAGGACCTTTCGTCCAGAGTATGACAAATTCGATCGGATGGCAACGGAGCTATCACCATGAAGCACTTCTTGTATTTGTCCTTCTTGAAGACCGTGAAACGCGGCTCCAACTCCGCTCCCTCCTCTCGAGCGTGGACTGATGCTATTTCACGAAACTCCTCAGCCACCCAGCTGAATGGGCGTTTCTTTTGGAATTTCACCCAGTCTATCCGGTGTGCAACCACGTTGCATAGCCCGGATTGGGTCTTCAAGATATACTTCTCAGAAGGAGATTCCCCTTCAGACGATTTCCTCCCAGTAACTTTCTTTGTCACCATTGTGAAAGCTTTGATGCTGCGATAAAATTTCACATCATCAGAGAAATACAAATCCCCACTCTCGCCACTCTCACCGGAGGAGGAAGACTCTGAAGAGGGTATAATCACCCTTCGCCTTTGATGTTGCGACTCCTCCCTCTTTGTATACTGTGGCCTCGACTGGAGGATCACTGGGATCCTCCCACCACGAACACTAGGGTTTTGAGTCAAAGCCCTCCCTCCTCTTCCTCTAGGGCCAACGCCACTGAAACTAACACCCTTCCTAGGCATTCTCGAATATTGAAAAGAGAAACAGAAAACGAAGGGAAAGTGGTTACCTAAGGATAGTGAATTGAAATTCACAGAGGCGGACACGAAGAACTTCTCGAAACTTTTGCAGAGGTTCGACAAGGGAGCAACAACAAATGGTAATTGAAATTGCCAGATATGCCTTTTTCAGGGCACGAAAATTTTTCAAATACCCACTAAACACAACCTGTCGTTTACCCCCAAACGACTTCCCGTTTAGTGGACCAAAATTGTCGTTTAGTACCTCAAGGCGCGAAAATGCCATCGTTTTGTCACGAAGCCTTCGAAATGGGCCTATTAAAGCCAAATACTAGGCCCAACAAGACTATGCGTGACAGTTACTAAGACATGCACACTTAACGTAATAATGGCTCGCCCACGTGAATTAAGGCATTAAATGTCCAATCATTAGAAACGTGGCCACCATTACCCGAATACCAAGGGTTGCGAAATTCGATAAACTTCTGATATTCCCATTGTCGAATCTGCCCTTAAAATTTCATCGCTTCGGAACATGGTTCCCAGAGCGGATATTTACACTTCGGTGCAAATCCGAAATCCAAACATACTATGATCAATATAGCTCATATGAGCAAATCAACTACTTCCTCACATCAGCTAGGGGGCTAGTAGAGGTATTACTCGGATTTCAGATGGATGCGAAAATTGCCTAATCCGCACTCCCATGATTGGTAAAATTCACCAGGATGGATGATCTCGATCACCTATTCAGTGATTCGATGATGTAACTCCTGGTACGAAGAACTCCAATAATCATTCCAGGACGGATGATCTCAATCACCTATAAAGTGATTCGACGATGTAACTCCTGGTATGAACAATTCTCATCATCACTCAATCCGTATTCTTGGGAGAAATGTATACAGGTCGGACTATCTAAATCACTTAATCTGTGATCTGACGATGTAACTCTTGGAGTTGTGTACTTTTCCAGAACGGATAATCTCAATCACCCATTACGTGATATGACGATGTAACTCCTTGACATGGTGTACCTGCCCAGGACGGATGATCTCAATCACCTATTCTGTGATATGACGATGTAACTCCTGGCGCCATACACACCTCAAGGACGGATGATCTCAATCACCTATTATGTGATCCGAAGATATAACTTCTGGTGCTGTACACATTCCCAAGACGGATGATCTCAATCACTTATGAAGTAATTTGATGACAAAACACCTGGCATGATCAATTCATACAATCATTCCTATGATGGAAAATTCCGAAAGTCAGTCCGCACTTTCGCTTTCAAGTGGTATTCTCCTAGGACGGATACTCTTTATCACCTATTCTGTGATACAACGACGTAACTCCTAGCGTAGAAAAAACTCCCATCATCATCCTTATGATAAAGGACTCAAACACCACTTCCTTGCAGTTCCCTAAGCTTGGAACAATATTGTCATCTCCTGTGAGAGCATTACGGATTAAAAGCAGTCATCCGTCCTGTTACACTACTCTACTGAACAGCGGATCGACCCATCTTTCCCTAAGAGAATTAAGAAAATTAAGGATCACGCCCCAAAGACAGGCACCTTCTTCTTAATACACACTTGGGGACATGTATATATTTATCCGTTCTAAATTTTATTTGTTGTTTAATCTTCTGAGGTAGTTGTTTCAATCCGATCTCAAGATTAATTATACAGAACGGATTAGTAACGATTTATATATACATGAAACGACGAAGATAAATTTCTTCAATCAAAACTCATTCATTGAAATGAAATTACATACAATAGTTCAAAATCCGGAGTTGATCCCGGTACACAACTATACATGTAAATGAAAACAAAACTACGGAGGAGGAATCTGTTCTTCAGTTTTTTGTGCCTCCTCAGCACTGGGCTCTTGTGCTCCTTCCTTTAGAACCTCCGCAGGAGTCTCGCCTCCAGGAGCCTCAGCCCTTTTTTCAGAAGAGGGAACCTCGGACGCAGGAAAGACGTAATCAGGTCCCATGGATTGACCCTCAGGAAGAGGAGCCAAACCATACAAGGACGTCGGTGGATCTTCGTGACGACCATCCACCACTGCGACTAACTTTCCCCCATGGAATTCATAGTACGGATCCATCCCATAAAGGTTAAGTTTCGCAGTGGGGTTGCGGTAGAAGACTTGGCGTACGGCTAGGCCGAAGGACTCTTCAACAGCCCGGCTGCATATGTCAACAGCTTCTTCTCTCTCAGCTTTCGCTGTAGCCAATTCTCCCCGCAACTTGGACAGCTCCTCACTAGATACTTCGGACTCCGCTTTCCTAGCCTTCAGTCCCTCTATTTCAAGAAGGAGCTTCTTCTCCCTTTGAGACCACTCTTCAGCGTCAGCCTTATTTTTATCCTGGCTGCTACGGAGTTCTTCCTCCTTCTCTGCCACTTTGCCTTCCAAGTTTTTAAGATCGCCTTTGAGCTTGAGATTCTCTTTAGTTATGAGATCCCCAAACTCCTTAGACTTGTTAAGACGATCTTCCATTAACTTCATGGTGGCTTTGTCTTTTTCTGAGGAAAGGTTGAGCTCTTCTAATTTGTCACTCAGCTCCTCAACCTTGTTGACGTTCTTAGCCAACTCGCTGACGGAAGATAGCATTCCAACAAGTTCGGCTAGCTGCCACCTTTCGGCCTCACACGCTTCTTCAATTTCTTTAACGCTAAGCGTAGGCCGGAGTTTGTACATCGGAGGAGGAAGAGTGGCTGGAGTAGAACCTTCATAGGAGAGGAAGGGGGTGAGAAACGAGGTAGTTGGGAAGAAGGTCGGCTCTGATCCAGAAACCCCAGCAGCAGGATCCTCCGAAGTCCTTTGCTTCTTGGACTGACGCCTTGCAGGATCATTCTGGATCTTTCTTCTCCTCTCAGTAACTGGAGGCTGACCCGAGGCTGCGCCAACATCGGATGAACCGCCCTCAACCAGTGGGATGTCCCCTTCAGCATCCGAGGTCAGGATGATTACCTCAGGACGATCCTTAGTTGAGGGCCTGGGCTTCACTTCATTTTCATGGGCAACGGACTTACCCGCCGCCTTGAATTTCTTTAGCTTGTCCATCTCTGGAGTTTCTTGTTCTATTTCACCTACATGAACAAACACAAGATGTTAGCAACTACAAATATTCTATATATATTTGATAAAGGAGAAAAGGTGAAACAAAACGAGAAGTACGCAAATATTCCTCCCGGACTCCGCTTGAGCTACTTAGCAAACGCCTACACGAAAAGACGTGACGACGTGTAGTGTGCGATTCAAGTGCGAACAACACTCTCGACGTCTCACGAGACAGATCGGATTGGTCAGTGTAGTACGCATGTGAGCTCAAGAGAAAATGTTTGTGTGTCCAACTTAGGGGAAATTTGTCGACGTCCTCTTCATCCTTCCAAAATATGGGTTTGCCCTTCTTAATGGAGATGCGAGTGAAATAAGTCTTGAAGGACTTCCCGTCAACCTTGACAGAATCCGTATAAGACTCAAAGTTCACAAAGGAACAGAGAGTCCGGAGAGTCACCAGACCAACTCCACCCTGCTTGTTTGCTCTTCGAACTACCTGAGTGTAGTAGAACAGCATCGCTACAGTTGGCGTGAAATTAAAATGTTCACCCAAGACCTCCAAAGCTCGGATGAGGCCCCAACCGTTGGGATGAAGTTGGGAGGGTGCACAGTTCAGAAACTTCAAGACGCCCATCTGGAGTTCGGTTAGAGGAAAACGAACTCCCAGATAATGAAAAATAAAGTCGTACATATATACGGAGCGGTCATTAGGGACGACATGGCATATCCGCTCTGTTGGAAGTGGTGCGTAAACCCTATACCACTTTTTCGTCTCTTCATCCGAACTCAGCGTGAACCTCGGTTGAATCCGGGATCCCTCCTCATCCGCATGACGGGAGGCCAAGTCCTTAAACTCACTGGACACCCAGCAGAAAGGCCATTTAGCCTGAACCTCCTCCCAATTCAGCCTCGAAGCAACAACGCTATAGAGACCTTCAGTTGTCCTCGAAATAGCACTATTTCCAGAGGTTCCTTCTCCAGTGGCCATTTGGATTTTCTGAATCGAACTCCTTAATCTACGATAAGAAATAAAATGTCGTCAGAAAGTTGCAATCATTACTCACTGCATTTTAAAAGCAATTACAATCAGAGGGCGACTCTGAGAAGGGAAAGGTCACTTCCTACAGTGAGTAAGATCCCCTTTCTGAGCGACGTGATTCAGTCTTAGGAAGAATTATAAGAATTCTTCCCCACGACTATTAGGGTTGCGGGAAACTGATTCCCCCCTAGATGAAGCCTACTTTCTATAACTAAGAGTAGCAAACCAAAGCAAAACTAAAGCGACAAGGAAGAGATAGTTACCTCAGATGACAGTGATGAATTTGAGGAACGAAGAAACCCTCGTAATGTAGGCAGCAAACTTCCTTGCAAAATTTCTGCAGAGTTTCGTTAAGTAAACAAAAGCAAGTGGAACCCAGAATCCACTAAGTGTTCCTTTTATAGGAAACGAAGAGGTTCGGTTACCCCCTCTTGAAGTTGTGTCGTTCTCGATAAAACGCATTCGTTCACAAGCGAAACGACACAACCGTTCCAAATTCTTGGGCGCCAAAACGATAGCGACTCAGCGAAGGGCTATCCACCAGGCCCAAAAGTTTCGAAAACTTCAGGCCCATTAAGCCCAAAACGACGGTTAATGAGATTTTCATCTCAGGCGTAATAATTGCTTGCCCACGTGATTAAAAGCATTAATGTATAATCATGCAATGCAATTCACGCTTTACAGCCGTTACACGAACTTCAAGAGCTTTCAATTCCAATAAACTCTTGAAATTCTCACACAACGAATCTTTGTCTGAATCCGTTGTGACCGTACCGAAAGGTCGTATCTATTAAATATAGAACGGTTCTTTACGAATGACAGCAGATGCTAAGGAACTGTTACACACGTAAGCTTACCGATACTGAGACCTCTCGCAGGTTGAGTAGCTTATGTGAACGACCATTCAGTCCCTCACACAAGCTAGGGGACATATGATCCGGTCTCAATACCGGTATCCGATCTGCAATACATATTTCAGCGTCTTTGATAAGACATCTACGTGTAACCGGTGTCATCGGTATACATCTGGACTGTAATTCCGTATCAGGCGTTCTCCCTATACCGGTTGTTCAGGATAACACCATGACATCGGATAATACACACGTCACTGTGCAAAAGACAAGGATTGTTGCTACAGGGATCGATCAATAATTCCCTGCACTACGAGCCAAATTCTGCTCACGGGAATGGTCAACTTGTTCCCTAATCCTAGTCTACATTCTCTATGCTCAATATAAAATAGCCACTTAACCCAATCATGCAGGTAAGTGCGCAATATAATAATGCTAATGGGAGTTGGTGGTTCCCCACCAACGTGTCCTCGTTAATCGAGCCAATCAGGTATATGAACTCACTTCATGATTGAAGTGAGGATCGGCTTCAGCTCTTTTACGACTGATTACTCTCCGAATACATTCCTTACTTGGAATATAATCACTGACTTGAGCGTCGGAGAATCTTTGCAGGTGACACCACCATTCGCCCACTTCAACGCGTTAGGTCGGTGTGAAGGATCTCCAGGACGCCCAATCCGCTCTCCTCATTCAAGGACAACGGATACATACATCGGATACACATACATCCGGTCTATTAGACGGTATTGACATACTATTCGTGACTGGCTTGAGATCGGATCTCTTGACCCCGGTCCAGGACAGATCACAAATACTGGTAGAGACCAACAAAGCTTCAATTACAGAGGTGGTTACAAAAAAGGCAGAACTAATAATAGAGGTTATTCCAATTCAGGCAGAGGAAGATCTAATTTTGGAAGAGGTAGATCATTATGAAGTCAAAATCAAAATAGATTGCCATGTCAAATCTATGGAAAAAATGGCCACTCTGTCTTTGATTGTTGGCACGGGTATCAACAACAAACACAAAATTTACCTTAAGTAGATATGTCACAATATGATTTCCATGGATCTCAAGATTCATCTTAAATAGCTACACCATCCATTGTTCTTGATCCATTATGGTATCCGGATTCAGGGGTCTTTCTTCACATAACTCATGATGATAAAAATATGTCCACCAAGAACTCTTACATAGGTTCAGAAGGAGTTCATATTGGTAATGGCCCAGGTTTTGCTATTAAACATTTTGGTAGTGTATTTATTAAATCACCTGTGAATTCTAAAACTATGGTTTTAAATAATTTGTTGCGTGTCCCCGATATCACAATGAATCTATTAAATGTATCTCAGTTTTCACATGATAATGGAGTTTTCTTTGAATTTTTTCCTAACTATTGCACTCTAAAAAACAGGACACCAAGGAAATCCTCTTGTTGGGTCAAGTTAAAAATGGTCTCTATGTGTTTCCTCAATTGCTTCACCATAAGATTGATGAAGTACCTGCAAAATTTTATGCTAATAATGTGACTACTACTTCATTTTAAACATGGCACTTGTAACACCCTTATTTTTATTTTATATTGAAATTTTGAAGGAATTAAATTATGGTTCTTTAGAACTTTTTAATATACGTATTATTTATGATTTTTTGGAATTTTTGAATTATTTTAATAAAATAATATATTTTAAATAATTTGAAATTCATATAAAGTGACTTAAAATTAAAAATATTTATAAGAAAGTGAATTTAAATTATAAGAAAATTTTCTAAAATCCATTTCAAGTAGACTTATCTAAAAATTATTCGGTTTGAGAAAAATCTTGATTTTTTCCAATCATTAAAAAATTGGGAACGTATCAATAAATTTTTATTAATCGAAAATTTTAGATTTTTAAAATTTAAACTATATATTACTTATTATAAAATTAGTGAGGACTGACATAATATCGTTAAATTTCAAAAAGGACTCATTTTGAATATTTAAAATATACCGAGTAAAAGGATACTATTTGGCTTAATAATTCAGCCGACATTTACTATACAAAACATTGTGCATATACGAAATTTTCAAAAGATGCACAGTAACCAGGATTTAAATTTCAGAAAATGCACAATACTTTTATATTAAAATAATGGAATGCATAGTAATTTTCCTTCCTATAAATATCGAAGGAATTCTTCTTTAGAATTCATAATTTCAGATTAAGGTTTCTTAATATAGTAGTGATAGTGAGATAGTGATGGAAGTAAGAGAGAGAAATAATTTTTTTTAGAAGAAGGTTCTGCTAAAATTCTAAGGTAAGAATACGTCTCTCTTATATTTTTTAGAGTTATTTTCATATCGTTTTTAAAAATCTATTATTATACTGAAAATAATATTATTTTAAGTTACTATTCTAAATAGTAAAATACTATTTCAATAGTAAATTACTATTTCAATAGTAAAATACTATTGCAATAGTAAAATACTATTTCAATAGTAAAATACTATTTCAATAGTAAAATACTATTTCAATAGTAAATTACTATTTACTGTTACTATTTACCTTTACTATTTACGTTTACTATTTATCATTACTATTTACCATTATTATTCACAATTTACTATTTATCGTTACTATTTATGTTTTACTATTTACTGTTACTATTCACTATTCACTATTTACTATTTAAAATTTACCATTTTTGCTTTAAGTAGTAATCTTAATTTTCATCTTATGCCTATAATGAAATAAGATTGGTATTAATATTTCTAGAAATCGGAGGCGCAAAGCAAACTCTCTTTTGGTAACAATTTAAGGTAAGGGGGAGTGAGATAAGAATATAATATGAAAAGATATAAGAATAATGGGAGGAGTCCCCTACTCCTTTTAAATTTAATAATATTATTATTTTAAAATATTAACTCTTTAACCCAAAATTTATAATAAATTCTAAATTAAATATCTGATGTAACTAACTCTAACATACCTATGCAAGGACCTGTACTTTTATAACCTATATGAACTGGACTATACCTATGCAAGGACTTGGTCCACTATGACCCATATGGACTGAACTATACCTATGCAAGGACTGGATTATATGGACTTACATAGACCTATGCGAGGAATTAACCAAAAGGACTCAAATTGACTATATTAATAACCATTAGACTTTGAATTATAATATTTATAAATGATGCTTTATTGACTTGATTTTGATTGATTATTTTTGTGATTGTTAATTATTTATGATTGTTAATTGTGATGGATGATCTTGTGATGTGGAGTTTGAGCATATAGCAAGCATGACAGAAAGCTAAAACTCAGTAAAAATTTTCTTACCTTACTCCTTAAATTCTAACAAAAAGTATTATTTTATTTTAGTCTTTTATTTCTTCTTAGAAATTATTTTCATTGATTTTACTTTTAATATTTAAAAATCTAGTATTTATTTTAAAAGAAGTCATTTTATGAAAATTAATTAATTCTTGAATTAAAGAAAAATTTTATAATTTTAAGTATTTTTTTAAGTAAAATAAAATTTTTAAAAGTAAATTATTTTGTTTCAACCTAATAACTAAAGATATTTGGAAATAATTGAGATTTCTAAATTCGATATTGTTAAGATTTAATTTTTAAAAAAAAATATATGTAAAGTTTTGTATGATAAGTATTGAGATATTTAAGGCTTGGAAACTCAATTTTGGTGAGAATTAAAAATTGTACCAAATTTATTTCTGTGGGACAGAAATTCAGAGAATTGAGAAAATATACAGTTTATTGAAATGATGTTGTAAATCCTTAAGGTATTTAATAATTGAGTTTCTAAAAGCCTTAACCAACTAAATACGCGAGTAGTTCATGCATCATGAATCATTAAAGTGAAATTAAATGATATTGTCTGGGGACGGATTATAGAAACCGAGGAAACATTAAAGGAGGCTTAATTTTGAGCCTTGGGATGAGAGGGTGTGAAAGGGTGCTTCAGGGGACCTGGGGTAGCTCCCTAGTGTCGGGTACTTTCACAATAAAAACTTTCTCAATCTGACTAGTCTTTAAGTGTTTCCATGCCAGTTGAGCTGTTCATATTATTATTATCTGGACTTATCGAACAGTGTAAACTCCTGGTTGGCCCAGTACAAATTAAAATTTAAGGGCCCACATATATAGGTAAGTTATAATGAAGATATTACATAACATTCATGCATTCATAATTGATTGTGTATGTGATTGTGATTGTGATTGATATTATTATATATTAGTTTGTGAAAACCCTTTGTTGCTTTTGTCTTACTCGAGAATATTATATTCTGTTTCTCACTCCTTTCTCCATGTTTTTGTTTCATATATTCTAAAGTGATGGTTCAGAGGGAAGGATCGAAGAATCTCGGCAGTAGATATAGCACGTTCTAGAAAGGGAGCTCGGTATGAATACCGTGGTCCAATGAATAAATAATGTTAATAAGTAACTGCTTCTGGGCCATGGAGTTTTCTCTCTTTCTTATAATGTTTAATGTTTATTTTCTTCGGATGAATGTACAATTACTTTATAAAGTTTTAATAATATTTATGAGGTATTTCAGAAATAATGTATATAATTTATTCTAATAGTTTCTTTTTAACAATCATATTTTTTTAAAAAAAAATTATGAATTTTTCTATAATTTATTAAGGTGTAACAGAGGGTGTTACAGCACTCAAGACGTAGACATCCTGCTTTCAATACTATTAAGATTATTCTTAGGCAAAATCATATTCCTTGTAATTCTATGAATAATTTCAATGTTTGCAACTCATGTTGTATGGGTAAGGCTCACCAACTACCTTTCACTGATTCAATATCAGTTTGTACTAGACCTTTGGATCTTATTTTTAGTGATATATGGGGACCTAGTCCTATTCCTGCTTTTAATGGTGCAAGATACTATATAATATTTTAGGTGCCCTTTCTAAATTCACATAGATTTTTCCTATTGCATTCCAAATCCCAGACTTTTAAAGCCTTCTTACAATTTAAAGTTGAATTACAACTTGATGCTAAACTAAAAGCTTTACAAACTGATAATGCAAAAGAGTTTCTAAAATTTAGTAATTACTTAACCACTCAAGGCATACTTCATAGGTTAACCTACCCACATACTCATGAGCAAAATAGCTCTCCTCATAGAAAACATAGACACGTAGTAAACATTGGCCTTTCCATCTTAGCTGAAGCTTCTTTACCTTTAGGATACTGGGGGGAAGCCTTTCTAACTGTTGTAACCTTGATCAATTACTTACTAACATGTGTTCTCAATAATGTTAGTCCCTATCAAAAACTATTTCATAAAAGTCCTAACTATAATTCATTAAATATATTTGGATGTGCTTGTTATCCCCTCTTAAGGCCTTACAATCTACATACATTGGATTTCAGATCTCATATGTGTGTTTTTTAGTGCTATAGCAATCAACATAAAGGGTATAAGTGTTTATCATCTACAGGAAAATGTTTCATTTCTAGACATGTTAAATTTGATGAAAATATATTTCCTTATAAACTACTTTCTAATCTTTTTGTTGTCTCAAGTAACAGTACTATTGAACCAGAATATTCACCTGGATATATTCAATGGCTTACACCTTAGCATCCTAATCCCATCACTGACATTCCTCCAGATCATATCCACCATAATCACCATACTGCTAACACTCAATCTACTAGTCCAATGTCTTCTGCGGGTTCTGTTGAAATTCACACAAGTTTACCTCAGAATTTGACAACCAATTCTCATCACATGATAACCAGGCCAAGGCAAGTATATTCAAGCCAAAAACTTATGTTGTAGCTATAACCACACCTGGCTATGATCATTTATGGAACTTATATCAGTCAAAGAGGCACAATCCAAACTTGAATGGTGACTGTAACATCCCTGATCTTTTAGTAAAATTATGATGAGTGGAAAATATTAATAATTATTTTAAGGATTTATTTGATATTTTTATGAATTATTAGGCAATTATAAAAAACTAACTAGTGAGGAAATAAATAAATTTATTTGGTTGATTAATTACAAAAAAGGGTTAAATGAGGTGTAATTAGAAGGAGGTAAAGGTTTAATTAAAACTTTCAAAGAAAATATAAAAGAAATGGGAAAAAGACAGTTTTGCCCCTGACTCTTAAATAATAAGGATTTCCTTTCTTCTTCCTCATTATCCACGCGAGCCTTTTTCTTCTTCTCTTTCTCTTCCTCTTCTCCTCCCTCACTGCCGAGAGTTGCATGCTCCAAGGGAAGACTCTGTTTGCGTCAAAGCTCCGAAATAACCCCATTTCCGAGATCGTGACTTCGAGGTGAGTCCAATGGACTCTTTAGATTGAGTTATCTCATCTCTTTTGTTTTCTCCTTTGAACCGAATGGCCATGCATGGCGGGGTAAGGTTCCGCTTTCCACTCCTCTAGTGTGTGTAAGCTTGAAAATGGTCTTTAGAGCAATGAGGGTGGTATGGCGTTAATGGGTTTTGCATTCCGACCTCCGTAGGTAGCAAAACGAACGTCGGAAGACTGAGTGACGAAGCTGGTGTTGGATTCAGAGGTGGACCTTGAACCCAGCGCTTAGAGGACGTAATCGGCATCAAGAACAGATCGTCGAAGCTTGGAATCGAGGTAAGGGGGTGTTCGGGTTGTAATTAATTAGATTAGGTGCGTATTTTGGGTTCGGGTCGCCGAACTAAGTATTAAAACGGTAAGAAAGATTGTGGATAATAATTGCATGTGTATGTAAGTATGAATGTGAACTGTGTATGGTTTATGATGAGTATGAGATTAAAGTGTTTTGCATTGTGATGATTCGATGTGTATAGTGGCGTTGTGATGACGGGCTTGACAAGTAGGTCGTCCAGTGGCAATGTGATGACGGGCTTGACAAGTAGGTCGCCCAGTGGCAATGTGATGACGGGCTTGATAAATAGGTCACCCAGTGGTAATGTGATGGCGGGCTTGATAAGTAGGTCACCATTTGATGAGTATGTGCTGTTGTTGATGGCCACTTGTTATATAATATAATGAATATGAATGATATATGTATGATTATGTGGTGTGGGATGGCCGACGGTATGTATAGCCCCTCGTTTCCGGCTCCCGTGGTTTTTATGCCCAGTTGAGCTACCCAGTGGTCAAGTAGGACCCAGTGGTTGAGGTGGAGAGTCAAGCAGGACTCGGTGAACCAAGTAGGGTTCACGGGGTTTTAAGTAGGACCCCCAGCTAAAGGTCGATCCTTTAGTATCTGGATACTAGGCGTCGATTTTATGTGAGAGTCAGTGGTGATGATTGATGAAACTATTGGCATTGTATGATGATGTGTATGTACTTGATTATAATTACCGAGTGTGATTTGCTATATTTGTCGAGTGTAACTGGCCATATTTGCCGAGTGTGGTTTGCTATATTTGCCAAGTGTGATTTGCTATAATTGCCGAGTGTGATTTACTATATTGCCGAGTGTGATTTGCAATTTATGGATAAAGCAGTCGGACGGAGTTTATATACACGTATTTTGTTAATTTCCGTTCTAGATTATTTATGATGCCAAACACTCACCCTTACTGTGGTTTTCTTTCAATTTAGTAACCAGTGACAGGGAAGAGGTCGAAGCCCTGGAGGTGCGCCAACCAGAGGATTGATGCCAAGGAACCGAGTGATTATGAAATGAATCATGTGTGTAATGCATAATGAGTTTTCCGTGTATGTGATAACATATTATGTTGCTTGTGTGTTGAACTAATTTAGAATTGGTATGATGATTATTCAGATATGAATTCCTGTTGCTGAAGTAGTATGGTATTGATGTTAATGTGGTCGGTGTTGATTTTATGAGTAGATATATATATATATATATATTAGCACGGAGCCAATAGTCAATGTATAGGATAAATTGCTATGGGCAGGTTTTGTGAATAAGTGTGGGTCATGAATGATGAGAACGGGATAAATTGTGTCTGCTATAGTATAGTTGATTACCGGACGAATCTCGCCCGAGCGGATTCAGTCTTGTCCGAGCGAGGGCCGGGGAAATTGATTCTGTGCCTATTTCACTCAAGCGAGTATCCCTCGCTCCCTTCCGAGTGAAGGTTAGGACGTTTCCCAGTGAGGCATGACTGAGAGAACCTCTTCCGAGTGAAGGAAGGTTAGGAATATTCCGAGTGAGGTATGCCCGAGAGAACCTCTTCCGAGTGAAGGAAGGTTAGGAATATTCTGAGTGAGGCATGCCCGAGAGAACCTCTTCCGAGTGAAGGAAAGTGAGAATGTTTCCTAGTGAGGTATGACCGAGAGAACCTCTTCCAAGTGAAGTAAGGTTAGAAGGTTTCCGAGTGAGGTATCCCGAGAGAACCTTTTCTGAGTGAAGGAAGGTTAAGAGGTTTCCGAGTGAGATATGACCGAGTGGACCCATTTCCGAGTAAAAACCAAATAGTTAATTTTCCTTGTAGGTCTCATAATCTGCTCAGGTTTAAAATGTAGAATTCGTCCAAGCGAGTCGGAACTCACCTAAGCGACCTTCACGGGTTTCGCCTAAGCGAATCAGGGTCTCGCTCAGGCGAATGACCCCTGTCTTTATTTTCTTCTTCCACTGATTCTAATTAATTCCATTTTATTATCTAATTTATTTGTTATTGTTTATTATTTTGAGTGTGCTTAAGGAAAATAAATGTTGTTTTACATTAGGATCTAATTAACTATCAGTAAACATGAAAAATTTATTGTGAAAAATAATTAGTCAGACATAAATAAAGGTAAAAAGACGTAAGACGTCACAGGTGGTATCAGAGCGGTTCTTTCTACAACCGGGTGCATGGGTGAACCCAATAATTTGTGAGTCCTATACTAGACTGTTTTTACATTCTATTGCATTGTGCTTGTGGTTGTTTGTGTAGCTTGGCATCATTCCCTTGGCACTCCGGTGGCGTTGTATTTTATATGTGTGAGGTAAATATCTAACTCCCTGGTGGATCATTGGTTATTAATGGTGATGTGTTTGTTTATTGTAGAATTACATTATGGCTGAGGGAACTAGTTCTGGTGGAGGAGATGGCTTGTTCTCGAAATTTTCCCAATTGATGAGTAGGACCGAATCTGGTCCCACTCTTGACAAATTCCTGAAAAGGAACCCCCCTGCTTATAAGGGAAGACATGACTATGACGGAGCGCATGTTTGGATATGGGAGATGGAACAAGCTTTTGAGTATTTTGAGTGCTCGGAGGAGCAGAAAGTGCAGTTTGTGACTTATCAGCTGAAGGGCGAGGCTAGGATATGGTGGTCTAGGGCCAAGGTGCAAATGAATGCAGCCAGTGAACTGCTGGTGTGGGCAAATTTCCGTAGGAGATTTCTCGTCAAATACTTTCCTGATAATTACAAAATTCGTAAGGAGATGGAGTTTCTGAGGCTAGAACAAGGCAGAATGTTAGTGGCCGAGTATACTACCAAGTTTGATGAGTTGTGTGACTTCTATCACCCTTTCTCTTTGGAAGGAACCGAGGGTAGTAAGTGTGCTAAGTATGAAGCCGGATTGCGAATTGAACTTCGCAGTGTGATTGTGCCGATGGAGATTCGGGATTATCCGACTTTGGTAAATAAGGCTAGGCTGACCGAGGAAGTACAACTGCAGAGAACGTTTCAACCAAAAGATAAGAGGCTGTTGAAGGCAAGAGGTTTCAGCTTTAAGAAAATGGGCCAGTTCTTTCGTGGCGGTAAGTCTTCCGCTACGTCTTCTTCCTCTTCTAGTCGGGGTTCTACTGGCTGTTTGAGTAGTCAGTCGGGTAGTCGTGCGTGCTATAATTGTGGCCAGGAGGGCCATATTGCAAAACATTGTCCGACTAGTCAAATCGTGTGTTTCCAATGTGGACAACCGGGACACCTTCAGCCCGATTGCCCACAGAGGCAGCAACCGAGTGGACATGTTAACCGAGCCAATACTTCTGGGACTCGTGGTGCTAATTTTCTGAGAGGAGGTAGAAGCGGTGCTGGTTGTGGAGGCCAACACTCGGGGAGGTCTGATGCTCAATCCAGTGGCGCTCAAAATGTTATGGCCGGGCAAGTATTTGCCTTTGATGCTTCTGAAGTTGCAAGGACCGACAACTTGGTGCAGGATAAGTGCCTTATTCATGGCTATTTCGTAAATGTGATTTATGATTCGGGTGCGACCCATTCTTTTATCTCAGAGAGTTGTGTACGATGGCTTGGTTTGCCGGTTGTGTTAATGGAGAATGCTCTTAGTGTCTCCACTCCTACTAGTTCCACTTTCCGAACAACCACTATGTGTGGGGAATTATCGATGCAAGTTGAAGATCGCACCTTTCTGGTGAATCTAATTTGTATGCCATTGAAGAACCTAGATATTATTTTAGGTCTCGATTGGTTGGCTGCTAACCATGTTATGGTGGACTGCTATCAGAAGACCATCGTTTTCTCCCAGGAACTCGACACAAAGAACGTAGTGAGTGACGTCTCCGCAACCTATGTTATTCTATTTACTTCGGAAGGGACAATATAATCTTATGCCGGGTGATATTCCGGTAGTGTGTGATTTCCCTGATGTATTTCCGGAAGAAATTCCAGAGTTGCCTCCTAGTCGGGAGATTGATTTTTCCATCGATTTGATTCCCGGGGCCGAACCTGTGTCCCGTGCGTCTTATAGGATGTCTTCGGTAGAATTGATTGAAGTGAAGAAACAAGTGAATGAGATGTTAGAGAAGGGGTTTATCCGACCGAGTGCTTCACAGTGGGGCGCTCCGGTGCTATTGGTGAAAAAGAAAGACGGTAGTATGCGGATGTGTATCAACTACCGACAGTTGAATAAGTTGACGGTGTAAGAATTCCTGTATAAGTTGAAGGTAATAGAAGAAGAGTGGTTAGTAATAATTTTCAGTGATATAATTGACGAGGCGATAATTTCCTCAGGAAAGGATTAAAGGAATGTATTATATGAATGATGTTCAAGTACGTGATAAGAGAAGTAGTAAGTGAATGACACTAAAAGGAGTGATTAAAAGTAATTAAGCAGATAGATAATGAGGATGAAGAGAAGTTTTACCTAGTCGTTTGGACTTTGCACTGATATTAGTGTTACGTGGGAATCATAGCGGCTGGCCACCGTGGGTTCCTTTTAACATTAATTCATTGTGAAGTTGCCAATAGGCATAGGTAAATGAATTATGATGTAAACAGCTTGCATATCGATCGATGATATGAATAGTTGGACTGTATACCCGACTTTCACCCGGCTTAACTACGAAGTGTTGAACTCCTGAGACTGAATCACCTCAGGTAGTTGCACTAGTGGTTGAGGTCGTGTGGAGTCGAGGAGACAGACGTGTTTTAGCCGATCTTGGGTGATCAGATTTAGAGAAGAGAAGTGTATGATTCGTATTTCTGAAATTGGTAAGTGATTAGAGATGAGGAACAAATAGAGATGAGATTTGGTAACGATGGAATTTGGAGATTTCGAGACCGAGTGGTGGTGCTTGCAAAAGGTGATTTCAGGCAAGCCGTGTTAGCTGAAGCACATAGGAGTTCTCTGAGCATTCATCCCGGTGTTGCCATGATGTACCACGATTTGAAGAAGGAATTCTAGTGGTCGGGAATGAAGAGAGCAATAACTGAATATGTGAAGTCTTGCGTGATATGTCAGAAATGTAAGGTTGAACATCAGAGACCCCCAGGTTTAATTCAACCTCCTGAGATTCCGATTTGGAAGTGGGAGAGTATTACTATGGATTTCGTATCCGGGTTACCTCGTACCCAATCCGGGTGTAATGCAATTTGGGTAATTGTAGACCGATTGACTAAGAGTGCTCACTTCTTGGCTGTGAACATGAAATGGTCATTGGACCGACTGGATAGGTTGTACATTACGGAGACTGTACGGTTGCATGGCGTACCTTCAAGTATCATTTCCGATCGTGATCCTCGATTTACTTCCAGATTTTGAGAAGTCTGCAACAGGAATTGGGTACTGAACTAAGATTGAGTTCAGCTTATCATCCTCAGACTGATGGTCAGTCCGAGCGTACAATTCAGACTTTAGAGGATATACTTAGAGCCTGTGTATTGGAGCAGGGTGGTTCATGGGAAAGATACTTGCCATTGGTGGAGTTTGCGTATAACAACAGCTATCATAGTAGCATTGGTATGGCTCCATATGAAGCTCTATATGGTAGAAGGTGTCGTACACCTTTGTGTTGGAATGAAAATGACGATGTCATTCATTTGGGACCCGAGTTAATCCAGGAAATGAATGAACAAGTTGCTTTGATTCGAGAGAAAATGAAGATTGCCCAAGACCGACAAAAAAGTTACTATGACAATCATCATAGGCCACTTGAGTTCCGGGCGGGAGATTGGGTATTTCTGAAGGTTTCACCGACTAAAGGTGTAGGTCGGATATTGAAGAGTCACAAGCTTAACCTGAGATACATCGGGCCATATCAGATTTTGGAAAGGATTGGTGATGTTGCTTACCGACTGGATCTTCCCCAATCGTTAACTAATATCCACAATGTACTTCATGTATAACAACTCCGAGCGTACATTCCTTGTGATTCCATGATTGTGCAGAGTGATTCTATCGAATTAAAGGAGGATTTGACGGTGGAAGTTACACCAATCGGTATTGAAGAATACCAGACTAAACGGTTAAGAAACAAGGAAGTACCATTGGTAAAGGTGAAGTGGCAAAATTTAAATGGGATAACCTACACGTGGGAGTTGGAATCGGACATAAGACGGCTGTACCCTAATCTTTTTCAATAAGGTACGTTGATTTCGGGGACGAAATCCCTTTTTAGGGGGGTTCATGTGACATCCCGGGCACTGTTAAGGGCGAGGAGTGATCGCCAATGCATAGGCACAGACAAGGAGCAGCTCCTGGCAGGCTTCCAGTGGGAGGGACACATGAACGAACCGAATACATACCAGAATGAGAGAGATCCAAAGACTGTATAGGTATGAGACTATACAGTCGAGGATAGCTTAAAGAAATGAATTCGTACTACCTATACCAACAAATGCATTAGCCTTTTCGATGGCTTATCACTTAAGAACTCCAAAGTTAAGCGTGCTTAACTTGGAGTAATTCTGGGATGGGTGACCTCCTGGGAAGTTCTTAGGGAATGTGTGAGTGAGGACAAAAGCACATTGGAAAGGTCTCGTGTTGGTCTGTGGGGCCAGTCGTTCATTCCTGAAAAGCGGCTGGGGCGTTACAGTGGTATCAGAGCCTAGCCTCTCCTAGTACAGTATGGTTCAGGGACGAACCAGGCGGAAGCTGGTGGGCATGTGACATCCCGGGCACTGTTGAGGGCGGGGAGTGATCGCCGGTGCATAGGCACGGACAAGGAGCGGCTCCTGGCAGGCTTCCAGTGGGAGGGAAGCACATTGGAAAGGTCTCGTGTTGGTCTGTGGGGCCAGTCATTTATTCTTGAAAAGCGGCTGGGGCGTTACAGTGACACACTATGAAAACAAAATATAAACCTCTCCTCAACAACAATACTTGGACTCTAGTGGACCTACCTCCTAATTGTCAAGCAATTGGCTGTAAATGGATCTTCAAGTCAAAATTTCATGTTGATGGATCATTTCAGAAACACAAGGTCAAGTTGGTAGCAAAAGGTTTTCACCAAAAAGATGGCTTTGACTTCATAGATACTTTCAGCCCTATCATCAAAACAACCACTTTCTGAATTGTTCTCACCCTAGCTATCTCAAAAGCTTGGCATGTTCACCAAATATATATCAACATTGCCTTCCTAAATGTAACCTTCAAGAAACTGTCTACATGCAACAACCACCAGGATTTAACTCCTACAATAAAGGAAAATTCTGCAAATTAAACAAAGCTACATATGGTCTTAAACAATCTCCAAGGTCATGGTTCCAAAAATTAGGACACATTCTACATCAACTAGGTTTCTCGACTGCCAAATCTAATACTTCATTATTTATCAAGTTAACACCTAAGTCAACCATGCTCCTACTAGTTTATGTTGATGATATTCTTATCACAGGAAGTTCACAAACAGAAATTCAGACCTTGATTTCTCATTTCAACACTTTGTTTAAACTCAAAGATCTGGAACCTCTTCATTATTTCTTAGGCATTGAAGCCATCTATCAACCAAACAACTTTCTTTTTCTTTCTGAGGCTAAATATATAAAAGACCTTCTTCATAGAGCCTCAATGCATGATTCCAAGCCTCAACCAACACCAATGATCTCCAATCTTAGACTTACTGCTAATGGCTCCTTTTCATTCCATGATCCTACCTTTTATAAGTCTATAGTGGGAGGACTACAACATATAATTGTCACTAGACTAGAACTATCCTACTTTATGAATAAGGTATGTCAATACATGCATGCTCCTCAAGATCATCATTAGAAGGCTGTCAAAAGAATTCTCAGGTACCTTCAAGGCACAATTCATTAAGGCTTACAATTTTGGTAGTCACCTAATATGGACCTTCTTGCATTATGTGGTTCTGACTGAGGGTCTAATATAGATGATAGAAAATCCACAACTGGATATTGTGTATATTTAGGAAACAACCTAGTCTGATGGTCATCTAAAAAGCTAAGTATAGAAGCATAGCTACAATAACCTCTAATCTAATGTGGATAAAATCTCTCTTTCACGAGCTTCACATCATTGTCCCATCACCAAAGATCTATTATGATAATCTAGGGGCTATCCTTCTAGTTGTCAATCCAGTCATACATTCCACAACAAAGCATTTTGAACTTGACTTGCACTTTGTTAGGGATAAGGTGCTTCAAAAGGAAATACAAATTAATCATCTTCCAGCCCAGTTTCAAGTTGTAAATATTCTAACCAAACCAACCTTTGTTCATTTTAGATCCAAACTCATGGTTATATCCTTTACTAACATGAGTTTGAGGGAGGGGGGGGGGGGCGTTAAAGGAAAAAATAATTTAGTTTATAGTTTCTGTTTTTTTATTAAGAAAGTTTGTTAGTTTGTTATTAGTTTTGTAATCTCTATATAAGGTTCTATTCTAAATGTATTATCAAAGTTGATTCATTGAATAAACTTTTAACTCACATTTTTCCCTTTCTTTCTCCATACAACCTCTTTAACACAAATTATATTTCTCCTAAGAATGATATGAATCCTGGTTTGTTTGTTTGTTTGCCTCCTTCGAGAAATAATTAAAATAATTTACAAGCAAACTATTTGATGAAACAGAGATGTGTCTTAGGCTTAGCTCATTTATCAAATGTCTTACTGGGAAAACTATTTGAGGATGGAGAGCTCTGTTCACTCAACCACAAGTCTTGGTCTTGTACCGAAACAGGTGAGTTACCAGTGGGCCTTTGCATTGACCTCAAAGGCCCAGTATGAAGTTCGAAATGGCCTTTACCCTTGGGCACAACGTTCTTCATTGCGGTGCTTAGTGGTTTCTCAGTCTCACTTGAAGAGGAAGAAGAACAAGATGACAATTCTGTTGAAGTTGTACAATTGTTGTTGTCTCCTAAAGTTGTCAACCTAAGCTGCTCTAACTCAGAAGCCACTTCTATCATGGAAGGCCTCATATCCCTGTGGAAAGCAAGACATCTGAATGCAAGCTCAGCAACCTTGTGTATGGAGGAAAGTGTCCAACCATCATTACTTCCAAGGAATGGGTCTATAATCTCATCCAAAAGCCCTTTCCCGATCCTATCAGCAGCAAGAGAAGCCAAATTCACTTCATTATGAGGACGAGAAAAGTCCACAGCTTTGAGGCCTGTTATGATCTCAACAAGAACAACACCGAAGCTATACACGTCACTCTTATCAGAGAGGTGAAAATCTTGATGGTACTGTGGGTCAACATAGCCAGGGGTTCCTTGTGGGGCAGTTGAAATGTGGGATATTTCGGTCATCCCAAGTCTAGAAAGACCAAAATCTGCTACTTTGGATCTGAAATTGTGGTCCAGAAGAATGTTACTTGACTTTATGTCTCTGTGGTAAATGGGGGGGTTGATGGTTGAGTGAAGATGTGCTATGGCTTGTGCTGTTTCTGTGGCAATTGTGAGTCGAACTGACCATGGAAGTCCATTCCCTCTCTCTTTTTGCAGATGCTGACTCAATGTTCCATTGGGCATGAACTCGTAGACAAGGATTTGTTCTCCGTATTCAATTGAACAACCCAACAAGCGAACTAAGTTGGTGTGGCTCACTGAGGAAAGGAGCTTGATCTCGTTCATTACTTGCTCTATGCTGTCAGTGTCTCTGTGTTTTATTCTTTTAATGGCAACCCATTCGTCATTGTAAAGTTTTCCAGCATAAACTGTCCCGTATGCCCCAGTTCCTAGTCTCTGTTTCTCTGAGAAACTATTCGTGGCTCTCTCAATGTCTTTGTAGGGGTAGATAGGAACGCTATAGTTAACGGTGGCTTCTGTTAAGCGCCTTTTTGTGCTGTTTGTGACTCTCAATTTGGAGCGCCGGCGACAGAAGCAACAGAAAGAGCCCAGAGTAATCATCAATGAAACACCAAAGACAAATCCTGCAAAATATTTGTTAGGTAATTTTGCACGTGAGTTAATATAACTGAAGATTGAAGAGCAAGAAGATGTGGTTGTTGAAATAAAGCACAAGTTACCTCCAATTAAGACAACGAATCTCGTTGTTCCTCCGCATCGACCAGACATGTACTTGGCTGGGTTGCATGGTGACGAGGCTGCCGAAATTCACATGAAACAATTAGACTCAGTAACCCAGAACTGGTATACAAGCTAGACCGAGTTCAAATCATTATTACAGAGGAAAGTTTTTGAAACAAGTAAGATAAGTGGAATGAGGTATTAAAAGTTAAGACCAATTCAGAACAGTTCGATTATTGTTTATGTATTGACAAATGTTTTCAAGGATTCAGTAGGTGATCTTCTAACGGCTCCAAGGTTTTCCCTTGGGTTGTCAGGTTTGTTCTTTTGTTAAATAAATTCCTTTAATAGCAATTAGCATAAGCTTCACTAGCCAATATGGTAATGGGACATTCTTGGCGGGATCAATTTTTTTGGGGAGAAAAAAATAAATATTTATTATTTGAATTTGAATGAATATAAAAAATAATTTTCTGTCTTGTTGGATTTTAAAATGAAAGTAGAAATATTTTGGTCATGCCTCGTGTGTATGGATCATACTACTAGATTATCCAAAGTACAAGCTTTCAAAACAATAAGCTACGAATCCCCAAAAAATTTGTCAATAATAATGAATATATTAAAGTAAGTTGTTTGATTGTATTTTTCTTACAAAATTTTGTTTTATTATTTAAATATGGGTATGGATTTCAATAATTTATAGATGTATATAATATCATATTCTTTTTCTTCTAAATCATTGGTTAATTTTTTAGAGACAATTCTCCTTGAAGCCTATAAAATTCATAACATGAAAAATTAAAAGAGTGGTTCTTTTTTCCTTAAAAAAATAAATAAATTTTAGTGAATTAGGTAATCGCTTCACCATATCAAGATATGAGTATTTACAAAATTACTTATAAATCTAGTAGGTTTCTTGAACTAATAAGAAAAGAGAAATGATTTTATTCGTCCTTAAATTTTATTGCTTTTAGAAAAAAAAATACATAAAGGACTTTTTTCATATTGGAATAAAATTAGTAAAACTACATAATAATCTCCCCTACCCTACTGCAAAATAAAGGGCCTATTTATAAGAAACTGGTTAACAAACTAACCACTTTAACAGCCTAACAAAATAACAAAAAAAAAATTCTACTAGAATCCTAACAAACCTAACAATAATAGATTTAACTCATATTTATATTCTTCCTTCTATAATATACTTTTAAACTCTTTTGGTATAACAAAACCACTAGTTAGTAAGATTTTAATATTGGAAGAATTCTAAATTGTACTCATAAAAATGCTAGTTCACTCTTTAACCATGTTAATGAACTTTTATTGGATAATGGAACCGGGAACCGGCAATGTTTTAAATTGTGTTCTGCAACTACAGTTGAGCCGCAACAAGGATTATTTATTTACAGAATATGAAGAGAAATAATGAAAAAAGAGTGAACATTAGTCTAAATTTAAACGTCATTGGTATTATTGTAAAAATAATATAAAATGATTAATTGTCACTTTCCTCGTTGATCAACAAAATCAGAAACTGATAAACATTCAATAAATCATGTGAATTCTGACGCGCTAACGGAAAAGTATTATTATCCTCTTATTAAGGTGGAAATTCTATATTAGAACACAAAGACAGAGAATTTAAATAATGAAATGATGGACTTTATTTAGAGTTAGGTGAAACTTCCCTTTCTTTCTTGCGGGTAACGGACTCTTCCAAATTTCATATACTAACAGACAAAAAAAGGAGGGAAAATGTAAAAGGTAGAAAAAGCCGTTAATGGAGCGAATTATGGAAAGAAGATTTGACCACTACACTAGTTGACTTGATTTCCCCGTAATCATGGGCTGCTCCGATAATAAATTAAGTAACACGCATGTTTCGCTCGGTCAACTGTTACTTTCTCCATGTTTTTTCTCCGTAGAATAACTTGTATAAATAAATCTTTTAATTATTGAATCTTTTCAAATTTTATAAATTTATATCAATTTTTTATTTTTAATATTAAAATTATGTCTTTATTTTTAAATATTAAAGATGAAAAGACTCAACCTTAAAAAAATTTAATCGTTTTGACGAGATTTTCCCATACGATACACATTATTTTATGCTAGTAGTATTCATATGGTAATTTTTACTATCAACTAGTATTATGAGCTTGTTTGGCTGACCCCATAAACCTCCGTTCCCCTCCGTTCCGTGCCGTTCGACCCCCTTCTTCTCCGTCCGCGCGAACGTTGTCGTGTTTGGCAGCGAGGTAGAGGTCCGTTCCGTCGACGCGAACGGTAAACGCATTCCGTTGGGGCAAAGGAGGTTGGAGCTGCTTCCATTCAACGCCGTTTGGGAGAAAGTCCAGAATACCCCTCCCAACGGCTATAAGGCGCTGAAACCCGAGGCACGACAATCCCTTCCTTCCTCAGATCTGGTGGCCCTGCGTACGAAGAAATCACCGTCCACCGTCTTCCTCCGGCGAGAGATCTGAGCCTCTACAAAACCCCTCTCCCTGTTTCTGTTTTCCATTATTTCTTCTCTGGCTGGGTTGTTTTGTGTGCATGTGGGTGGGATTGGGACTTGGGTTTGGTTGGCTTCTGTTAGGGGTGGGTTTTGGGGTTCGATTGGAGGTGGGTTTTGGGGTTTGGTTATGGCGTCTGTTGAAGGTGGGTTTTGGGGTTGGGGTTTGCTTTCAGGGTCGGGAAGGGAAGGGAAGGGGGTTGTTGGGTTTTGGGGTTGGGGTTGGAGTTCGTATTCGGGAAGGGGGGTGATGGGTTGTGGTGGTTGGGTGGTGGGTTGTGGAAGTCGGGTTTGGGGTGGGCTGTTTGGGGGGGGGGGGGGTGGGTTTGGGTCGGGTTGGGGTTCTGTTGGGTTAGAGGGTGGGTCGGTGTCGGGTTAGGGGTGGGTTATGGTTGCAGGTTGGGGTGGTGGTGGGTTATGGGTGGTGGTGGCGGTTGGAAGATGGTGGTGAAGGTGGGTTGGATGGACGGTGAGGATGGCAAGGTGATGATGGATGGTTCTGATTGTGTGGTGCATGGGTGTGCAACTGTTGAAGGGTGCACCATAAAATTTTTAACATTTTTTTGTTTTAGTTTTTTTTAATATAATTTTGATTGTTGTACCATTGTTTAAAAAATACAATTAAAATAATAATAAAAACAATTAAATATATTCTTATTTCATAATATATAAAATTAATCACATTAATTAATTAGTTTTATTATATATAACAAAATTTACATTAATTATTATTTAATATATTTATTCATTTATTAAATATGTATTATTAAATTTAATCTATTTTTTGGTTTTATATTATACATTTAATATTAATATAAACAAATATTTACACAAATTATATATATATATTTAAATTTATACCCTTTTTAGTAATTTCACCCTCAACTACCATTTCCCAAACTCAATTCTACTACAAACCAAACAAAATCACTACAACTCAACTCACTTTAACTCAACTCTCAATCAAACAAAACTCCGTTTACAAAACCCTTATTTTCTAAACTCCATTTACAAAACCCCAGTTTTTTAAACTCCATCCACTCAACTTTATACCAAACACCCTCTATATGTAGTTTTACGTAACAATTCCTGAAAGTAGGATATAAAACTCGCAATGAGGATTTTATCTTAGCCAAAATTAAATGTATCATTGTGGTTGCTGCTATTAATTTATTAAACAATTCAACATGGAGTTATTCCCCCTGGACATAGAGCAATACGCAGAGAAGGATTTAATTAGGAAAATGATTTAAATTATTAAAGTTTGCGTAAACATTCTACAGAGACGAAGAAAAAAGTCCACAATAATCAAGTGTCTACCAGTTGCTTGAATTAAACCTTTGCATTGTTTATTATTGGTGGCGGAGCATTAACATTATTGTTATTATTCAAGTCCCCAAAAAAATGTTTCATTATTTGGCTAATAACACGCAATGTTTTGAATTTTAAACAAATATGCCATCTATCAACACGAAAGTATGACCAGTGATCACACAACAAGGTTGAATACTTACAAAGTCTAATCAGTGGATCATAATCTACTTTGTTTTATAATTATGATTAATAATTAATAATTAAATATTTCCTGTCACAACACGTGTTAACATAAAATTAATTAAAGTAAATATTTTATATATTGTTTTTTATAATTTTAAATTAACCAATTATTTACTTTACTAATTTAATTCTATTATTTAAAATCAATTTTCAACTAAACCAGTAACATTAATAAATTATTGGGGCGGATAAAAGAGTCAACATACATTACCGTACCTTACAACAAAAGTCCGTCTAAATATATCAACAAAAACCACTTTTAAGCTGTGAGTAGAAATTTATTGTGCTGATAATAATAATAATAATTAAACAAAATTAAATAGTTTTAAAGAGAAAAATAAATACTAACCTCTCCGACATCCTGTTCCGGCCAAAAACCCATCGCCGACGAAGCCTGTGACGCAGCGACACCGGAAACCGGGCTTTCCATCCACCGGAGATTCAATTTGGGTACAATTGGCGTGATCGGAACATAGACACTGATCTCCCTGAAGCCACCACCCAAGTTCTATGGTAGCTACCTCCAACGACACCGCAGAACCCGAATTGTTCATCAATCTATCAGAAGATATCGAAGACATGAAGTTCTTGCACCCGATTTCGTCCAATTTTCGTTCGCTGACGAACCCTTTCGTGCTGTTCTCGAAGTAGCAGCTCAAATTGCCGTTCCCGCAACCCTCCGATTCGAAGTGAGTTTTCACGAGAGTCTCTGGTATGGAACAGGGCAAGAGCGCACCGGAGCAGTTATCTAAGAGGATCACGTTCCCTGAAGTTGGAGCGTATTTGTGGCTGAACAGTTGGTGGAAGTTATCGAATGAGCGCTTGCATTGGGCTTTGATGTTCACGATTATGCTCTCATCAGTTACCAATTTCACCGGGAATTCTCCGACGGAGGCTCCGCCATCCGCAGTGCAGTTCAGGCGGATCGCGCAGCCGGAGGAGAATCCGAACGGGTAAGGGAAGGGTTCCGATGAACCGCATGTGTGGTGGCAGTCTCGGTGGTTCACTTGCGCGTTGGTTATTGAAAGGGAAGTTAAAATTATTAACACTAAGAGGAATAGAAGAGAGTGTTGGGTGATCATGGCAGAGAATATTTAAGGGAAGGGGTTTTCCATTGTGAAAGAGAAAAAGAAAAAGATAGGGAGCAACAGAGAAAAGAGGCAGGGTTCCTTTTGTTGTTGGGGGAATCTTAAAAGATTTTGGGGTTAATTGGTTGAAAGAATTGAGTGGGACATATGTTTTATTTGACGCGTGAGTGTTGTGGATGATGAGGATGAGGATCAAATGTACGATTGAGGAGTGGGTTTTGATTGGGAAAACGTATGGAAGAAAGCAATGAAATTCGTTAAGAAGACAACACTCACCAAGCAGGAACAATTGCTTTTTTAATTCAGGCTATATATATGTTCAATTTAATACAATTAAAGTGGATTGTATTTTTTTTAATTCAATCAGATAGATGAAATTCACTTAATAATTGATTATAATTGAATCGGTATTAAATTTTAGGTTGCTAACTCGAAGTAGACCTAATTTCGTATTATTATTATTATTATTATTATTATTATTATTATTATTATTATTATTATTATTAGTAGTAGTAGTAGTAGTAGTGGTAGTTTTTGTTTTACATTATCTAACATAATGTTAATGTTCAGGTTATGAAAAGTAATAGAAGAAAATCAAACTTTTACGGTCAAGTTCAAAACTTTAATTTGTTGACTTAGATTTATATTTATGTATGTTAAAAACTCAAAGTAAATGCCAAAATATGATATTTGTTTGGTAGTTGTACACAACAAGAATCATGATGATGCTTTTGGTTTTTATAGAGTTTTGTAGTGGTGATAATAAACATTTGATATAAATTTTGTGATGTTTAAAGTTTTCTGTATTTTTATTTTCATAAAATTTAAAAAAAGTCAAAATTAATAAGGTATTCATCTATCTAATCGATTTAAACCAATTTAGATTAGATTAAAAAATTACACAAATTCAACATAATTCAATTTAATTAACTTCGATTAGATCAATTTTTTAGTAAAATCTGATACAATCCAATACTCACTTAGTCCTAACTAAAATAAAATTTTAACATATTAAATCAATATTAACCTTTCCATAATTTAATTATTTAATTGAAGAAACTTAATTTCTATATAAATGGGTAACAAACGAACACCGAAGCATCAACCTGTGTGGGAAATTTGTTCTTCATTTCACATTCTTGAGAATTTTTTAATGACCTTAAAATAATGGGTAGGGAATCATGACATAAAATATTGTAGTATAATAAAATAAAGTGATTCCAAAAGACCGCAAATGTTTTGAATGATGTTGGGGAGGGTTCACGGGTGGTGTAGTCAACTCTGGAGACGGGGAGGAACATATCTTCCTAGGTTTTTTTTCTTGCTGTGATTCCAAAGGATGAATCGTTAATGATATACCCTTTAATTAACATGTATTAGTGTTTGAGGAAAATATCTCTCTAGGTTTTTTTTCTTGGTGTGAGACAAACTTTTATGCTGAAAATTCCTTTTGGAATGTAACTAATCCTAAATACCAATTAATTAGTCGAGTGAGCCTATTTAATGATCAAATTATTTGAGTGTGTTTTTTAAAGAATAAATCAGTTTCCTCTACTATAAGTTGTTAATCTCAAGTTCGATAATTTCGTTAAATTTTGGTAAATAAAGTTATACACTCAAATAAATATATCAAATCAAAAAGTTGTTTATATCATATTCTCTTCTCTTATATTTTATTTTAAAGCAATGTTTTTAGAATCGGACCGGTTATTGAACCGGTTAAGGCACCGGTTCATGAAAACCGTCCTAAAACCGGTGTCCAACCGTGGTTAAACCAGTAGTATTAAAGAATTGACTCGGACCGGTCACCTAAACGGTTCACGGTTTAACCGGTTGGATCGGCCCAAATCGATTCGGTTTTGATAACAATGTTTTAAAAAATAGGTTTTTTTAGTTTTACTTGTGTGATAATTTATTGATTCAATATCTATGTAAAATATTTTTACATTGTTAGTGTATTTCAGTCCATTCATGAGTAAAAACTATTGTTTTACCAAATCTTAATTATGATGTGTTTCATCGCGATTCGCTTCCATATAATGAACACTTGTTGGGGATCGATCCAAACATAAAATCATGGTCCCAATACCCTATGCCTTAGGGCAATTGTAATATATATAATTGGATTAAATGTAAAAAAAAAAATCTGTAAAATATTTATATTAGGATCACCTCATAATTTTTTAAAAACATTAGGAAAAAAACCCCATTGTTGTTAATGTCCATCAATTTAAAATTGATATTTTAAATGATTCCTAAATAAAAATTGTTAACACCGCAAGTTTCTCTCTAACGCTAAAAAATATGAGGAGCAGAATCCTAATGATTCTAATTCATGTTATATAATAAGTGTGTGTTCTTTAAAGTATAAATTTTTTATTGTTACTCATCCCAATCCTTTTTTAAAAAATTACAATCTGCAATATTCAGTTATTATATTTTACAGTATATATCTTTATTTATCAAATTTTGTTTCTCTTATTTCATTATCAAAGATAATTTCAAAACTAAAACAAAAATGAGGGACTCCAAAAATAATTATCAATAATGCATTTAACTAAAATAACTCTTTTGGATATCAAATCTTTATCTCATAGTATTTTTTTGTTTCCCTCGGGTTCGGTGGGGATCCCACAGGACCTCCTTCCCGTCTACTTTTCGAAAAAATATCTTGAATATTATGATTACTCTTGATTTTAGCAGATGATACTCTTAGTAGTTCGATCGAAGTTAAAACCCCATTTTTTACTCATTGTATAAATAAGTCAAGTAACATTTCTTGAGTAATAAAACCATAATTCTACTAGAGTAATTATCTAGGGTTTAGCCTTTACACCCTCATGAGTGAACATTTTGACGTCCATCATGGGACTCAGTAAAACAGTTCCCATATCACATAAAGAAGGACTGACTCCAAGGAAGAAGAGGATGGTGATCACGCGCAGCAAACCCAGCCACAAAGACGATAAAAATCCCTATGAGAACCAAGGTAGACGTTAGGACTGGGACAATCAACTAGAAGAGGTTTTGGCTTTCGTCAAAACGCTACAGTGCACAGTGGAAGAACTGAGAAAAGAAAAAAGAGGACTTGTGAAATCACCGATTAGAGGAGAGAGAAGTCTCCAGTTACCAGAACACCTAGGCCCCCAAGCAAAAGGAAGACAAACCCAAACCCCTGCCCCTTATGTTATTCACCCGTTGTTAAAAGAGATAATGGAAACCCCAACACCATTGCACTACAAACCCCTAGCAATGGAAAAGTATATGGGGGAGACGACCCAAAAGAACATCTTACTATGTTCATCACTAACCTACTCATTTCAGGGGCATTTGACGCCTTACTCTGCAGAATATTCCCCACACCTCTTACCAAATCCGCTCTCATTTGGTTTTCACACATTCACCTAAGGAGTGTTTCATGTTTTGTTGAGCTGACAGAAAAATTCTTCACCTAGTTTGCCTCTAGCCAATTGGTTTAGCAAACCTTACACAACTTGGTCAATTTGAAGTGAGGCAGAGCAAAAAAGTTCAAACAGCTCATGGCTTATTTTAACAAATAAGTCACCCAAATCTAGGACCTAAGCTCGAAAGTCACATTCCACACAATCCAAACAGGGTTATGCCCAAGTAAATTTTCTGACTCCTTAGCTAAGAAACCTTCTCTTAGCATGGACAATTTCAAATAGAGAGCAGCACGATATATGAAAATAGAGGAACATGACGCTGATTAGGAAGGAAACTCTGAGAAGGTGATCGCGAGAGTGGAGCCGCGAAAGAAAAGTCTCCAAGCAAATTAAGAACCGAGACAAGCAATCTACCCCAACCCAAAATATGACACATTCACCCCTCTGAAAAGAGTTCAGACTACAAAAGCCTTTATAAAGGCTTACCCATTCGAATGGAGCTGAGTAGGGACGACATTCAGGGCACTCAAAACACCTTTTCAAAATTGGAAAACGAAAGAGACAAATGAAGATGAGAGAAGAAATTTTCATACACGTAAGTGTAATCCAACTCTATAAGTTTTATCTGAGCATGACAAACTTTCTTCTCCAACGAACAGCCTAGGCACTCCATATTGGAGGCAAGCACAGAGCCGTTAAAGGTCCCATCTTGCCACAGCTTGACAATGGCATCCTCATCACTAATGGAGAAGGGAAAAGACAATACTTCTCCTTGACCCATGAAAATGTGTTTGAAGAATAAGCCATTTTCTTAAAAGAAAAAACAAAAAGGGAAAAGAAAGAAGGCCTAAAAAAGTAAGAGAAACCACAACCCAACCGCAATAACATAAAGGAAAAGGAGGAAGAATTACTAACCTCTAGAAAAAGTATAACCCAAGGATGAAGAGTAATAAGGCTTAAGAGATGAACCATGCAAGAACGAAGACCTGGAAATAGAAGTAGAGAGTAGAAGGCCAAAGGAGAACTAGAGTAGAAGAGCAAAGGAGAAATGAAAGAAATTATAGTGAAAAGGGTAAAAAATGAAGGGGGGGTTTGAGCTATATATATAGGAGGAAGAAGTAACTCCTATTTAGGAGATCTAACGGTTGGGAGTAATATCACCAACTCTATGACCACAATGCCACGATGACCTTTCGAAGATAACTGCCTTCGACATGAACAACTCACTCACATCTAAAACGACACACATAAACCTAATGGACTCATTTAAAAGCCTATGAATACAAAATGCCTCATCATTATGAAACAGTTGTGCTTAAACATCACATTGAGAAATGAAATGACAATTATCCATTACCGGACATGTGTCCCTCCCTGAAACCCCATCAGAAACGTTACGAGTTCCTCCTGACGCAGACGGACAAATTAAAAGCTCATTAGCCGACTTCCACATTAAAGCACTCAGAATTTCTCACTCGAAAGAGAAACACTCAAAATTTCTCACTCGGGAGAGAGCCACTTAGAGTTCCTCGCTCGGAAGAAAGTCATTCGATATCAATTTATCCCAAAACACATCAACTCGACACCTAGTTGTAACATCCTATTTTCTACTTAAATAAAAAATAGATATTAATATATCTTTAAATGAGAAATACTTACTATTAGTTTATTATTATTATTATTATTATTATTATTATTATTATTATTTTATAAAATTTTGGTATTTATATTTAATTATTTTGTTTTAAAATAAAATAAAATAAAAATATATAGGTCTTTTGAATAAGAATTTTAAAATGACCTAATTAGTAGTCGTTGATTAATGAAATTATATTAAGAATTTTGAATATCTTTATTATTCACAACTTTTATTTCATGTTTTTATATTTATGATTTAACTCTTATTAGAATTTTAAAATAAAATTTTGAAGGAATTAGACTACGGTTCTTTAGAACTTTTTGATCTACATAATATTTATAATTTTCTGGAATTTTTTGAAAATTTGAAACATTTTAATAAAATAATATATTTTAAATAATTTTAAATTCATATAAAGTTACTTAAAATTAAAAATATTTACAAGAAAGTGAAGTTAAATTATAAGAAAATTTTTTAAAATCCATTTTAAGTAGACTTATCTAAAAACAATCGGTTTGAGAAAAATCTTGATTTTTACCAATCGTAAAAAAATTAGAAACGTACCAATAAATTTTTATTAACAGAAAATTTTAGATTTTTAAAATTTAAACTTTATATTACTTATTATAAAATTAATGAGGACTAATATAATATCGTTAAATTTCGAAAAGGACAGATTTTGAATATTTAAAATATACCGAGTGAATGGTTACTATTTGGCTTAATAATTCAGCCGACATTTACTATGCAAAACACTGTGCATGAAAGAAAATTTCAAATGTTGCACAGTAACCAGGGACGAAATTTTTAAAAGTTTAAAATATTTGGATGAATCATATTGATTAACCTAACATAAAGTTTAAAATATTTAGATGGCTCGTTAACTTAATATACCGTATCATTGAGATTTGAACTATTATGGACTTATATGAACTGAATTATACCTTTGTATTGATTGGACTATGATGTTTGTATTGATTGGACTATGATGGACCCATGCGACCATTGGACTATTTTGGACTTGATATGGACCAACTAACATTATGACTAGACTATTACGACTTAAAATGAACTTTAATAATTAAGACACCTTAAAATAAATTGTGTAGATTTCGTATAGTAATTGTGTTATTTTTATTTGATTTGATTATGACCAATATTTGATTTTAAGTGATGATATTTAATTATGATTGACAATATTTGGTTGAGATTGGTGAATGATTGATGACTTAACTTTCAATGAAAGTATATAACTTTTACAACTCACTTTTATCTTTCAAAATAAATTATTTAATTAAATTAAATTTTAGTTATTTTATATAAAAAGATAAAGTATTTTATAAAAAAATAATATATTTATATATATGTATATGTATATGTATGGATATGAAAATATTTGATTCTTAAATAGAAATAAGATACTTCAATAATATTTTAAACTTTTAAAAATAAGAGTTTTAATTTCAAAAGTGTTTAGAAATATTATACATTTTTTAAGTATTATAATTAAAGATGGAAAAAGATCAATAATTCAAACTTGTGTCTAAAGTAAATTAATTTCCTATAAATGCTATAAAGAAGGTTTGGAATATATGTTAAGACTTTGAAACTCAAATCATTTATGAATGATAAAGAAAAATTGTACTGAAATTCTTCTGCGTGAGGCAGAACTTATTTAAGAGTTTGGAAATGTGCAGTTTATCGGGGTGGCTATGTTGTGGTTTGTAGGCCCGAAGATATAATTTATATTTGAGTTTCTAAAAGTCTTAACCAACTCAATACGCGAGTAGTTTATACATCATGAATCATTAAAGAGAAATGAGATGTGATATTGCCTGGGGACGGATTATAGAAACCGAGGATACATTAGAGGAGGCTTAATTGCGAGCTTTGGGATGAGAGGGTGTGAAAGGGTGCTTCAGGGGACCTGGGGTCGCTCCCTAGTGTTGGGTACTTTCACAATAAAAACCTTCTCAATCTGACTAGTCTCTAAGTATTTCCATGCTAGTTGAGCTGTTCATATGCCATGAAGGCATTTATGTTATTATTATTCAGAATTATGGAACAGTGTAAACTCCTGGTTGGCCCAGTGTAAACTCCTGGTTGGCTCAGTGCAAACTAAAACTTTAAGGGCCCACATGCATAAACTGAATGAGATAGTATTAAAAGCATTACATGTCATTCATGTAATTGTGATATTCTGTATGGATGATTGTCAATGAAAGTATGATTGTTATGTGTGTAAGAACCCTATATTTATAATTAATTATGTACGAGATTTTGAATGATATTAATTTATTATAAAGTATTATATTATGTTTCTCACTCATTCTTGTTTGAGTTTCTGTGTTCAAAATATATGTGATGTATAGCTAGCAGCTCAAGATGAAAGGATGTAATTACAAAAGGGTAAAGGGGTCTCATCAGGTGAAGAGATATGACAAGGTGAAGAGATATGACAAGAGTAGGATTCCAAAACCCTATGGTTCAAGAATTAGGAAATGATTGGTCACAGTCGTAATAGAGATATAATTTAGTTTTAGTTTACCTTATTACAATATCAAGTTGGATAATTGTAACAAGGTGAAGGTTAAACTTTGATAAACCTCATTATTCAGATATAATACTGTAAATCTTTTATCACTTATGATTTCTATAAATTATTTTTGTCATTGTGGATAAATATTGAAAGACAACATTTTTTTTACTTTCAATATTCAAAGGAAATCAAATGTATATATGTTCTTGTATACGCGAGATAAAGAGTGATAAATATGTATATCTTTTTAAAAGTTTTTAAAAAAAGCAAGAAGAATACATATATATCTCATGTATATAAGGGCGTGTTACACTAGTCATTAGACTTTTTACGGAGAGCTCGTGACTGGGGGGCTCTTGTTCGCCCTAGGTCAGGATGGTACCCCACAGGACCCCCATCCCCCTTTATTTTTCAAGAAAATATCCTGAATATTCTAATTCCCCTTGATTTCAATAGATGATAGTTATCTCTTAGTAGTTGAGCTAAAGTCAAAACCTCATATTTTACCTATTGTATAAATAAGGTCTTGAAGCCTTCTTAAAATTCAAGTGACATTTTTTAAGTAATAAAACCTTAATTTTTTTAGAGTAATTATCTATAGTTTAACCTTTATACGTTCAAGAATAAACATTTTTCATATAAAAAAACCTAATGTCATGATACGCGTATTTATTATAGAATTTCTGAGAAGCTTATGTTAAGTTTATATCCATAATATTTAATTAATAAATTTCAGATCTAAATCAACTTAACTAAGGTGATTCTACCAAAAAAAAAAACAAAGAAAATAAGCAGAAGCACTTAACATATAGTGCTTGACGACATTTCGACAAAATGATTAGTCAAAGTCATAAAGGTTAAAAAGTTTTGTTGATTAAAATGATAATGGTTTTTTAATATGTGGCTGGAATATATGTTAAAAATTAAAAGTACAAAATATTTTATTGTAAATTACATTAGGTATGATTTAAAAATCACAAGGAAACTAAGTTAATGTTAATTTTAAAAGAAAATTTGTCTACTTAAAAAAAGTACAGTGGAAAAAAAAGCAAAATTTAAACTATGTTGGATGAATCTCAAATAAATTCATGGTTATAAAGTGAATTGATACGCTCCCCACCAAACAAAGAAACAAGAATGCGTTTATCAAATTAATTGAAATAATGACACATATCTCCCGATCACGTGATTATATTAGTATCATATTTTTGATTAGGGATGTTAAAGAAAGTTGAGTCCGGTGGACAGGTCCATCAACCCGCTTTAAAAACGGCGACACGAGTTGATAAAATTTAATCTATAGTAGGTTTAAAATTAGCCCACCTCACTCCGTATTTTTGTAGGTTTTTGGTGGGGCAGGACAGGATGACCCAGCAGGTTATATAATATTTTATTTTAAAAAATAATAATATAATATTAATAATATCTTATAAAAATTTTTTAATTTTTTTCATAACATATTACTAAAGTGTTTGAGTTAGAAATATTAATATAATTATATTTAAATTTTTTATTTTAGTTGTATACTACTTTGTTTTTTTAATTTAGTTAACATTTTTTTATTGAAAAATAATAAGTTAATTAACTTTTATTAATTTCTATTAATTTATAGTTTTAAGCGGACCAATCATTAATCAACCTTCCATTAATATTTTTAAAATACTAAAAATAATTTTAATTTTGTAAAGGTTGGCTGTAACATCCTAAATTTAAAAATTTTAGAAAATAATTCATTAAGGATTAGTGGAGAATTTCTGAGTGAATCATGCCTGAGACAAGGTCTTCCGAGTGAAGAAATGGATATGATTTCGAGTGAAGTATGACCGAGAAAACTACTTTCGAGTGAAGGAAGGTTAAGATGTTTCCGAGTGAGACATGACTGAGAGAATCACTTCCGAGTGAAGAAAAACTCTGTGTCCGAATAAGACACTTTTGAGTGAGGAAAATCCGAGTGAAACGTTTCCAAATGGGTCATTTCCGAGAGAAGTACTTCCGGGCGAGGTAAAGCTTTGATTTTGAATGAGTACTTCTCGGGCCAAGATAATTCTGAGTAATGCAACTTTCCTGAGTGGGATGTCTCCGAGTGCGACACTTCCGTGTGGGATGACACCGAGTAAGACATTTCCAAGTAGGATGGCACCAAGTGAGATATTTCCGATTCCCGTGTGGTATGGCACCGATTGAGACATACCGAGTGAGTCTTTCCCAGGGAAGTACTTCTGGACAGAGAAAGACTTTAACTTCGAATGAGTATGTTTCCGAGTGAATATTTCCCAGGGGAAGTAAATATCTGAGTGGTGAACCCCTTCATTCAATTCGTGCTCGGGTGTCTTAAAGATTACCGAGAGCTTGTGCTCGGATTCGTCTTCGAGATTGTCTTCGACTCCGAGTGATATTCCCAAGTGGAAAGATTTCGAGGAGAGGACTGAACTTCGACTCCGAATGATCCTTTTGGTTGTAAGACTTCCGAGTGAGGCACTTCCGAGAGAAATATTTTCAAGTAAAGAAAGGTTTTGACTTGGGCAGAGATATACTCGAGTGAGATATTTCTGAATGAGGTGTCTCCGGGTGAGACATTTCCGAGTGGGTCACTTCCGAGGAAAGAACAACTATGACTGAGTGTTTCAAACAGAAACAGTTTCGAGTGAATTCCTCCAAGTGAAGCAATTCTGAATGGAAAGAGACTCTGATGAATCCGTCTCGGAAAGAGATATCCCCGAGTACTTTCAATTTAATCTTTTTACCATGTTAGAGTCCGAATTTGGAAATATGGTCAACTACAAAGTTATTCCTCATTGTCTTAGCTTTCCAACAAGACCAAATTTATTAAAATTCATTAAGATATGAGAGAGATATGCCAAAATATCTAAATAGTATCAGAATTGATATTTACTTCAATCATCGAGGCTCTTCCACGTCACTTTATTCTTCTAAATTCTAGTAGATTCTCTTGTCTTTTTCTAAGTATGGGACCCTCTCTATTGTCCTATCCTCTTTTCTTTTATTATCTTGTTTCTTCCTCATCTCTTAAGATATATATCAGCACTTCCGCACTTCGTGGACGCCTTTTCCATCAACGATTTCTATCAATCCCACCATGGGATCGACTTGAAATTTAGAGAGTGGAAAGAACTCTAAATTCCTTAGTTCAAGGTCGCTTCAGAAGGTTTCGGAGCCAAGAGTTGGATTCGGAACTTGTGAAAGTGAGCATATAATATTCGATAGCTAGAAGGAGCTGCTGGAATTCTTTATTCCAGGTAGGGGGAGCGTTACATTTTAAATGTATAGTTTATGAACGGAATCGGGATAATATTGTTATCTTCAACAAGAAATCCCGAATATGTATGATATGTGTGATATATTATGAGATATGATGTTTTCCGTTCATATGTGAATGGTATTGATATTGAATTTATATGAGATATGAACTGTATATATGATGTATGAGTTTGTGATGAATTCTATGCATGAGATGCTTATGTGATGATTATGATAACGATTGATAATATTAATCAATGATTGACTACTGCATGCTATGCTTGTTGTTATATTGAGTTGAGACCCTTGGTGATGGTAACCAAGTGGTAGCCCCTGATGATGGTAATCAGGTGGTCTGTTGATGATTGATCATTATTTGGCATAGCATGTGCATTCAGACGCACACAGGACAGTAGGGAGCCTGTGATGCCGGCCCAGATGGGAGGGCGGCCTGATGATAAGGCATAGACCCTATGGTGGTTTCTTCGGATTCCACAGCCGCCTTCGAGTTGGACTCAAGGCCGGCCCGTAACACCGAGTTGAGTTACCGCTGTCATTGAGAGTGTGACGCCCCAAAATTTTTGGAATAATTTTTTTGCGTTTAAAGAATCATTTTGAAATTCGTAATTTAAAATTTTGAGGTCACGTAAAAATAAATGCGGAATATTATCATGCATACTAGTCATGAACAATTAAAACATAATACATTTATATAACGGAAACGATAGAGAAAATTATAGTACATGGTACATAATATTATTACAACCCATTAAAATTCAAATAAAGTCAAAGTCCAAGCAAGAAATCATAAAAGTTTCATTAATTGCATCACTCGTCATTCTGTGTAGCATGCACTGTAAAAATAATGTAAGAGTGAGACAGAATATAGAATAAATATAAAATAAATAAAATTGCACAAACACAATCAACAAACCATAATGATATGATGAATATGCCAAACCAGGTCATTTACATTTAATAATCCTTAATTTAGTCAAATGATGTCATGTTGGATCCATTTTGGTTTGGTGGGAATACTGCAGTAAAAAGTCTCATAGAGACACAAGTAGGACTTAGCATAATGCCATGAATCCCTACACTCCATGGCGCTCAAGTACCGAAGTACACAAGTAGGACTTAGCATAAACCATGAATCCCTACACTCGATGGCGCTCAAGTATCGAAGTACACAAGTAGGACTTAGCATAAACCATGAATCCCTACACTCCATGGCGCTCAAGAAAATAGGGCTTTAACTCATCATAGAGTAACCCCCACCAGGGTAGGCAATCATGGAACCCCTAAATTCCATGGTGCGTCCAAATGCTTATGATGCATGAATGCCTTTAATTCTCTTTATCAATTTAACATACCATGATATCAATACTTCCATAATTATTTGGGAAACCACAAGTCCTCAAAGGACACATCACATATTTTAATTATCAGAATCATGGATTTACAGTTTCAACAACATATCTCAATAGACCACAAGACATTCATGTATACATTAATTTAGTCATTCATACTTATTCATCACAAAGATATACATACTGTATGACATTCATAGAACACTCAATAACATCCATAATAATCAATAATCCCTCAATAATTCATAAATAAATCATTATCCACATGGAAAATATCATTAACATTCATAATAATCATTATAGGTAAATTTCAGAATTTTACAACATCAACATTTGTTAGTAAAATGGCCATACTGTGAGAAAATCAAATCCTTTTTAAGTAATTCCACTTTCTGTAGTTCCATAACAAAATTATCTACAACTTTCATGAAGATTATAATTTCAAATTCCAAACAAAAACATCACATAATCACAGTATACTAAACCATCTCAAAGAAAGTAACGAAATGTACATATGTTGGTATTTTCAATGTTTCTGGAGCTACAAAAATAATTTTGGCATAGGACTAGTTCTAAATTACTTATAACACAAATATCTAAAACTTTTATGAAGACGCTAAACACTAATTCTCATCACAAAATTCCCAATTTTAAAAATACAATTCGTAATTCATATCAACAGATTTTCAGCATGAATATACTTCTGTATTTTAGGCATAACTAGAGCTACAAATATCCTTTTAACTTGAAACAACTTTCTATAGATCCATAACATAAATATCTACAACTTTTATGAAGACATCAAAGTCTAAATATGTATGTATAATTCCCAGAATATTAATATATACACAAAATAGAAGATACGTATTCCAAACAGACATGCTGTAGTATTTTGGCTATAACTCATGCTATACATATCCAAATCAGTCGGTTCAAGTCTCAAAATTCACATAACAAAAAGTTCTACAACTTTGATGAAGAAGTCAGAATCAAATTCATACGTTTTCAGCTTCAAAATTGAGCAACAAGTTACAAAAATAAATCTGGAATCCTAGAACACCATACAATTCTACCCATTCCATATTTATTCACAACCCTATCCCCTCTTACCTTGATGAAGGATCTTAGATTGGTTGAAAAATGTTCTCTTCGTACTATCCTAGCTTCAGATCAAAAATAACTTGACGGAGGAAAGAAAATGAGAAAGAGACTTTACTAAATTTCGTTTGTTCTGAGATTGAACGAGCTGTAGTGTCGATTTAATAATGCAAAAGACAAGTGAGGAGACATGCTTTTTCGTAATTGGATTGTAGTGCATTAATTACGTGATAATGGAGTTTTAGATAAGGAATGAGCTGTATGGTTGACCATTACCGCCGCCTACCTACTGGAGCTTTGTATGATTGAAGTAAATATATTAAAATATGTACAAGATGATATGACTGGAGTAAAAGATGAATTCTGACACTGGTTCGGTATTTTGAGAATAATTGCCAACTGGACCATTACCGGGTCAGTATATTTTCCGACTGGAACTCTACCGGGTCAGTATATTTGCTGACTGGACCACTATCAGGTAAGTATATTTGCCGACTGCCGTATGCTTTGGAAGAAGCTTGTACAGTTTGGGAAGGGGTTTTGATTGATCAAAAAGAAGAATCTACTTCAACCGATATACCCTTAGGCACGACCATACATAACATAGAAATCACACTCGGAAAGGGTGGACAATTAGCTAGAGCAGCCGGTGCTGTAGCAAAACTGATTGCAAAAGAGGGAAAATCGGCCATATTAAAATTACCCTCTGGGTACCGGGTCAGTATATTTGCCGACTGGACCATTATCCTGAGATACCGGTTGATCTCTAGGACGGCTAAGATGACCTCTTAACCTAAGGGCCGGCATCCAGACCGGATCATTCCGAGAAGAATTTAGAGCCTCTTTCGTTCAGAATTTGTTTCACTCAGAAGGGATTTGCTCGGACATGTTTTTGCCTGAAACACTCGGATATAGCCTTTCCTTCCTTGAAAAATGACTCACTCAGAATTGTCTCACCCGGTACACCTCATTCAGAAATGTCTCACTCGGATATCTCTGCCCAAAAGTGTTCTTTCAAAGTCAGTCAGTCAGTCTTCACTCGAAACTATTTCTCTCGGAAGTACGTCACTCGGAACTATTACAACCGAAAGGATCATTCGGAATCGAAGTTCAGTCCTTTCAGAAATCATTCCACTTGGGAATATCACTCGAAGTCGAAGGCAATTCGAAGTCGGATCCGAGCACAAGTTCTCGGCAACTTTAAGACACCCGAGCACGAATAGAATGAAGGGGTTCAACACTCAGATATTTCCTTCGTCGGGAACTCTTCACTCGGAAATATTACTCACTCAGAGTTATAGTCTCTCTGTCCAGATGTACTCTCCCTGGAAATGACTCACTCGGTAATCTCAATCAGTGACATGTCACACGGGAATCAGAAAGGTCTCACTTGGTGTTATCTCACTCGGTGCCATTCCACACGGAAGTGTTGCACTCGGAGACATCCCATTTGGGAAAGTTGCTCAACTCGTAGATACCATACTCGAAAATATCTAAGTCTGAGAATTACTCATTCGAAATCAAAGCTTTTCTCCATTCAGAAGTACTTTTCTCAGAAACATTTCACTCGGAGATGTTTCATTCGGAAACGTTTCATTCGGAGACCAGTCATTCGGAAACGAGTCAATCGAAGACTTTTCGCTCGGAACGAGTCACTCGGAGACACTCCACTCAGAAGTATGGAACTTGGAAGCGTCTTTCTCTAAAAGGTGCTCATTTGAAGCCAGGGCTTTCCTTCAGTCGGAAGTGATCATCTCGGATTTTCTTCACTCGGAAATGTCTCATTTGAAGCCAAAGCTTTCTTTCACTCAGAAATGGTTCTCTCGGACACGTTTCACTCAGAAATGTCTCTGAGACCAGGACTCTACTCGGAAGTGGTTCTCTCGGTCATTCTTCACTCAGAAACATTACCTTCATTCAGAATTTCTCTCGGTTACACCTCACTCGGAAAAATAACCTTCACTCGGAATTTCTCTCGGTCAGACCTCACTCGGAAATAGATTCTTTTATTCACTCGGACAGTCTTATTTCTGACATGATTCACTCGGAATTTTCTTGCTCACTAATATTTTACTCGGTAATGTCCAAATTAGAGTGCTACCAGAGGTTAATACTAAAGCAAGCTATTTGAACGAATCAAAAGAAGCTTCAATTCACAGTCACACTTATGTAGAAAGTTAATATAACTAGATAATATCATTAATGATCTAGATTAAAAATGATTATACATGAGATTGAAATTTTTGGGATGTTACAGAGAGTGACTGGTGTTACATTATGGGCATGCGGTTTGGTACCTGTAAAACAGCCGAATCAGCTGAGAGCTGAGATATATTATTATGTTGTGTAAATCCCATCATTAGAGTCAGATCCATATGCATATGCATTTGCATATAATTATTATGGTATTATAATTGTTGTTAAATGACAAGGTGTATGGTAAGTTTATAATAAATTATCGATTTGTGTTGGAGCTGGATAATTAAATAATAAATTACGTTGAATCCAGTTCAGTACCTGTCATTTAATATGTATATGCTCACCCCCTATTGTGGTTATCTTTTTCAGTGGATATAGGACGCAGTGAAGGCATATGAGATGGCATTCAGTGGAGATTGAAGTATTATGTACATGTATGTGTACATAGTATGTATAGTAGTATATTTTGCCTTGGCCGGATCTTGATAGTATACGTTGTTATATATTTTTGAAGGTTTGAGAATTGATGTAGAATAACTTCTTATTGAAGTTTAAAATTTAAGAATGTATACAAATATATGTATGTGTTCATATGTATGTTATATTGCATATACAGAAATTGGAAGTCATTTTCTTTAAATTCTTCATTTTCTTTATTTACCTTAATATGATTTTATTACTTTTATTATAAAATCATATTTTCTTATATTTAACAATTTAATATATGCTTTCCGCTGATTCTTGTGATAATCTTTATTTTGATTATCCAAGCTATGTTTTAATTATTTTTATACCTTCTTATATCGCCATATATGGGAAAGGTTTACTTAATTGGTCCAGGGGTATTGTTTAAATAATTATTATAAACCGTGAAAAATTTACCCTTAATTTTATTATTCTAATTAATTATATTGGGATAATTATATTAAGGGTTAGGACGTTTTATTTTGGTATCAGAGCATACTTAAAAAGTCCAAGGCCAAGGTTGATGTACTGAATGCTATAAACTGAGTGAACTCATATGCTAGTTGTCAATCATTGAATTGATTGATGACATCCACTGTAAAAATGTTGTATTCTTATCCATTAGAAATACTAAAGTGTGATGTTATTCCAGGATAAGAATGGCTGATCATCCAGGTATGGATTCAATGGCTGCTGCCTTCCAGCGCTTTGCTGATATTCTTGAAAGGCAGAACCAACCCCAAACGTCTGACAATCATAGTCTTGATTATTTCCTAAAACGTAAACCGACTGAATTCCATGGAGGTTTTCATCCTGATCAAGCCTATGCATGGATACAAAATCTAAAAATGATTTTTGATAGTTTACAGTGCACTGAGGCACAAAAAGTTGAATACGCTGTGTTTATGCTTCGAAAAGAAGCTGAAAATTGGTGGAAGATGACTAAAGCCCGAATGATAGCTATGGGAACCGAGTTAATTTAGGAGAATTTCAAGGGATGTTTCCTTGAAAAATACTTCCCAGACACTGTAAGGAGTAGAAAAGAACTAGAGTTTATGGAGCTCAGACAGGCAATCTTAGTGTGGAAGAGTATGCTGCTAAGTTTGAGGAGCTCTGTCTGTTTTATCCTCCCTTTCAGTAGCCTGGGACCGAGGGTTCCAAGTGTATTAAATTTGAAAGTGGACTAAGGCCTGAAATCAAGAAAGCATTTAGACATCAAGAAATCCAAAGTTTTTCGGTGTTGGTTAACAAATGTATAATCTTTAAGGAAGATGACAAGGCCCACTCTGGCCAAAGCAGCAAGACTGATACTGCTTTGAACCCACAATAGCCTAGCTTCAAGAAGCAAGGCAATTCTGGTAGAGATAGGTCATTCTCAAAGTCCAGAAGGAGTGGTGGATATGGTGGACGTTTTAGAGACCGTCCTAGGAACGAAAAGTGCTTTAAGTGTGGTGGCAACCATTTTACGCGTGACTGTGACCATAACGAGATTGTTTGCTTCCAATGCAACGAGAAGGGACACATTCGCCCTAACTGTCCTCAGAACCAGCAAGCAAGAAATGCTAATGTGAACCGTGGAGGCTTTAGAGGCCGAGGTCGTGAGAACGGTAATCGTGGAGGCCACGATAATAGTGGTCGTGGTAACTTAATGATTGGAAGAAATGACCAAGATAGTAATGCTAACCCGCAAGTTGCTGGCAGAGTGTTTACCATTCACACGGAAGAGGCCGAACAAGCTAGTGACCTGGTACAAAGTAAGTGAACTATCCATGGTTCTGAGCTCTTTGCGATATTTGATTCAAGTGCCACACATCCTTTTATCTCTGAAATGTGTGTTAGGCGCCTGAAAATACCTGTTGCTATGTTAAAACGCGAGTTATATATGTGTATACCTATGGGCTTTTATGTGCAATCCGTGACTAAATGTGTGATCTATTAAATTTCGAGGACGAAATTTTTGTAGGAGGGGAGAATTGTAACATCCTAAATTTGAAAATTTTAGATAATAATTCATTAAGGATTAGTGGAGAATTTCCGAGTGAATCATGCCTGAGACAAGGCCTTCCGAGTGAAGAAATGGATATGATTTCGAGTGAAGTATGACCGAGAAAACTACTTTCGAGTAAAGGAAGGTTAAGATGTTTCCGAGTGAGGCATGACTGAGAGAATCACTTCCAAGTGAAGAAAAACTCTGTGTCCGAATGAGACACTTTTGAGTGAGGAAAATCCGAGTGAAAGGTTTCCGAATGGGTCGTTTCCGAGAGGAGTACTTCCGGGCGAGGTAAAGCTTTGATTTTGAATGAGTACTTCTCGGGCCAAGATAATTCTGAGTAGTGCAACTTTCCTGAGTGGGATGTCTCCGAGTGCGACACTTCCGTGTGGGATGGCACTGAGTGAGATATTTCCAAGTAGGATGACACCAAGTGAGATATTTCCGATTCCCGTGTGGTATGGCACCGATTGAGACATACCGAGTGAGTCTTTCCCAGGGAAGTATTTCTGGACAGAGAAGGACTTTAACTTCGAATGAATATATTTCTGAGTGAATATTTCCCGGGGGAAGTAAATATCCGAGTGGGGAACCCCTTCATTCAATTCGTGCTCGGGTGTCTTAAAGATTACCGAGAGCTTGTGCTTGAATTCGTCTTCGAGATTGTCTTCGACTCCGAGTGATATTCCTAAGTGGAAAAATTTCCAAGAGAGGACTGAACTTCGACTCCGAATGATCCTTCCGGTTGTAAGACTTCCGAGTGAGGCACTTCCGAGAGAAATATTTTCGAGTAAAGAAAGGCTTTGACTCGGGTAGAGATATACCCGAGTGAGATATTTCTAAATGAGGTGTCTTCGGGTGAGCCATTTCTGAGTGGGTCACTTCCGAGGAAAGAACAGCTATGACTGAGTGTTTCAAACAGAAATAGTTCCGAGTGAATTCCTTCCAAGTGAAGCAATTCTGAACGAAAAGAGACTCTGATGAATCCGTCTTGAAAAGAGATATCCCTGAGTACTTTCAATTTAATCTTTTTACCATGTTAGATTCCGAATTTAGAAATATGGTCAACTACAAAGTTATTCCTCATTGTCTTAGCTTTCCAACAAGACCAAATTTATTAAAATTCATTAAGATATGAGAGAGATATGCCAAAATATCTAAATAGTGTCAGAATTGATATTTACTTCAATCATCGAGGCTCTTCCACGTCACTCTATTCTTCTAAATTCTAGCAGATTCTCTTGTCTTTTTCTAAGTATGGGGCCCTCTCTATTGTCCTATCCTCTTTTCTTTTATTATCTTATTTCTTCCTTATCTCTTAAGATATATATATATATATATATATATATATATATATATATATATCAGCACTTCCTCACTTCGTGGACGCCTTTTCCATCAACGTTTCTGTCAATCCCACCATTGGATCGGCTTGAAATTTAGAGAGTGGAAAGAACTCTAAATTCCTTAGTTCAAGGTTGCTTCAGAAGGTTTCGGAGCCAAGAGTTGGATTCGGAACTTGCGAAAGTGAGCATATAATATTCGATAGCTAGAAGGAGCTGTTGGAATTCTTTATTCCAGGTAGGGGGAGCGTTACATTTTAAATGTATAGTTTATGAACGGAATCGGGATAATATTGTTATCTTCAACGAGAAATCCCGAATATGTATGATATGTGTGATATATTATGAGATATGATGTTTTCCGTTCATATGTAAGTGGTATTGATATTGAATTTATATGAGATATGAACTGTATATGTGATGTATGAGTTTGTGATGAATTCTATGCATGAGATGCTTATGTGATGATTATGATAACGATTGATAATATTAATCAATGATTGACTACTGCATGCTATGCTTGTTGTTATATTGAGTTGAGACCCTTGGTGATGGTAACCGAGTGGTAGCCCCTGATGATGGTAATCAGGTGGTCTATTGATGATTGATCATTATTTGGCATAGCATGTGCATTCAGACGCACACAGGACTGCAGGGGGCCTGTGATGCCGGCCTAGATGGCACTACTAAAAAAACCCTAAACAGCTACCTCTAGTTAGCGACCACCAACTACCGTCGCTAAGTAGCGACCGTTTTAGCGACCGTTTTAAATAAACAGCGACCAAAAAAGGTTTTAGCGACGCATTTAGCGACCAAAAGCGGAATCGGTCACTAAAAAATACAAACACCGTCGCTACTACGGTCGCTATATTCTCAGATCCTCCTTTTTTGTTTTCCCTCCATGTTATTTTGTTGGCGCCAAACATTAGCGACGGCTAAACGGCGTCGCTATGTTTTGTACTAGTGACGGTTCCACCAGTCGTCGCTATTATTTTGACCTTATTTTAATTTAAGAAAGGGTAGTAGCGACGGTAGGAAGAACCCGTCGCTAATATTCAGGAGACTAGTGACGGAGTTGTCCTACCGTTGCTAATATTCAGGAGAGTAGTGACGGATTTTGTGTTCGGTCACTATTATTTTCGTCTTCCCTCCAGTTTTAAGAAGGGAAGTTAGTGACGGTGGGGAGCCCCGTCGCTAATTCAGGAGATTAGTGACGGGATTCGTTTTCCGTCGCTATGGTTTCGTCTTCCCTCCATGTTTTCACTTTTAAGAAGGGAAGGTAGTGACGGTAGGGTTGCCCCGTCGCTACTTTTTAGGACATTAGTGACGGATTTCTCTTGTCGTCGCTAGGGATTTTAATTGTAGTGACGTTATTAGTGACGGGTGCGAGCCGTCGCTAAGTTTTTAATGTATCTTCGAGCAAACCCTTTCCCTCTCATTTGCCCTACCGCTCCCTTGCCCCTCTCAGCCGTCTCCCCCTCCGTCAATCCCCGTCCATCCCTCTTTTTTCCCTCTCTGCGCCTCAGGAACCACCAAACCACCACGACCTGTCTGACGAAGCTCCAAACCTCCGTCTCCCCCTCACAAACGACGGTGACCCTCTCCGTTGGAAGTTGTGGCCGTTCGAGGCTCCGTCCCTCCCTCTGTCAGCCTCCCTCCAGCCGTCGACCTCCCTCCCTTCCTCCCTTCTTCCTCCAGCCGTCGACCTCCCTCCCTGTGTGCCGTCCCTGGCTTGGAGCTGTGTCCCCCTCTGTCTCTGTTCGGAAGTCCCCTAAGTCTGCCATCAGGTGTAGCAAACAGGTAACAAACTTGTAAAGCTTGTGTTCATTATCCTTTGTGTTTTTAGAGAGAAATGTGTGCCATACATTACATGTGTTTCTTTGTCTAATAATGCAACCAGTTTGTGCCTTTCATGTGTTTCTTTGTTCAGTATTGCAACCTCTGGTCTTGTAGTTGTTGTTTTGTTTGATGAAATATCATCTAAATTCTATTAAAAACTATGGAAATTAACACATATTAAGATCGAATTAATATATTTTAAAATGGGAATTCATGATCTACAAACATATCATTCGTAGTCCAGATTAATGCATAGTTTACCAGTAACAAAATTTAAGAAATAATTGCACAATATCATAAATTTTAATACAAAACAGTTTTAGTACTAATGGAGTACTATGTATAATATTTTATCCATTAGAAGGGATGATATGTAAAGTGAAACATGAGCCAACAATGAAGAATGCCATTGCCTCCCGTATTGGTTCAACCGAGGAACTTTTAGTTCCTTGTCTTAATTGTTGAGTTCTCAATCAATATCTGAATGGCTACTTGCCCCCTTGTTTCTTGCCCTTTTTCACTTTTTTCTCCTTGGGGATCTATAACAGTATTAATTATTCTATTAGGCTGTGGAAAGTTGGAGCACTTTTTGGAACTTTAGTCACCTAAAAGCGTGAACAATTTCACATTTACTTCCTAAAACGTTTTTTGCCCACCATAAGAAAAAGGAAACTATGATAAAAAATCGAGATTGTACAAGCAGTTGGGAAAAGAACGAGGCCAAGATATAGTAAACTACACTATATTTGGTATAGTTTGAGAATGATAAGTAAAAGGGTAGGCTATTATGTCATCCCTATCTTCTTATAGTGTTATATTATCAACATATCAAGTTTAGGAGGAATTGTTTAAGTTTAAACATAATAACATTCTCACAAATTATTTAGATGTTAAGATAAGTGTTATATTAGTTAGAAATATACTTTGTATACTTCTTATAAGGTTTGATGTAACGCTAACTTTTAGGTTGAATTAGGATTATCATCTACTATAATACAAATATTTTTGTATGATTTTTCTAAACCGTCGACATAAAATTTACATCGTCTAACCCATGTAAATTTTTGGTTAGTTTTTTTTACTCTCCTCCTCTTCCTTCACTCCTCCTTTTATTCTTCTTCCAAATTTGTCTTAACTTTGAATTTTCTTAGGCTAAAGCATTGCGTCAAAATAACTAACACAAAGCAATGTATTGTGTCAGAATGGTCGATGCAAATGTGTGATGGCTTTTGGATTTTTGACTTTTTTAAATACTTGCGTCAGATGAAGTCAATTAATGTGTGTCGGAAGGCATGTTTCATGTTGACGATTAATGACTTTCCTACTTATGGTATGTTGTCTAGATGGAGCGAATGGAAGGTTAGCTTCCCATTATAAATGTATGGATGACACTAAGTCATTTTTGTTGCCGATTAATGGGAGAATTTCATGGTTTAACTGCCATTGGCGTTTCCTACCAATGAAACACTTCTTTTGTGCTAATAAATCATTCAAGAGGAATTCTAGTCAACTACACGATCAACCTCTGGTCTTGTAGTTGTTGTTTTGTTTGATGAAATATCTTTTGTTATTTGGAGAATGAAGCAAAAAATGATTTTAACTTAACCCAGATCACTTTCCTTATTGCTACATTCTATGATAATTTACCTACCGCTTCCATAAAGGATTAATTTCAGATTCCATGAGATTAGAATATAAAGATTAAAATAAACTTAACAAAATTGTTAAAATCAAACAGAAAATGATAAGGCATACAATGATTGCTAAAAAAAATACACATAATACCATCTTCTTAAGTTTATTCATTGCTGAAAAATGCTTTAAGCATGTCAAAATAGCAGAGTCAAGGGGTTTGTCAGGAGTAACTTTATCATCAACAATCCAAGGGTGACCTGATTATGCAAGATTTAATTGTCATTCGATCTTCCAAGAAGCTGACACTATAATAATAAAACGCCAACATACACCAGTGGCACATGAAAATCCAGTAACAACTAGTACTCAAGGAACTCATATAAAACTTCATGGGCAGAAACTCTTTGCTTAGGGTCCCTATCCAACATTTGTTTTACCAATTCTTTAGCACTTTCTGAGATATTAGGCCATGGTTCAAAAACAAAATCAAGCTCTCTGTGTAAAATCTGCCTGAAAATTCCTGATTCAGATTCTAAAAGTAATAGAAAAAGTTAATGTAATTCAGGTACAGAGTAGATGACTAAATAATAATACAACAGAGAAAAAGTTAAATGCATATTAGGATCATTACCAGCCCAGAAAGGTGGGACACCACTTAGCTTTAAAAAAATTGAAGAAGCTTTCACAGTTTTTAGTTTTAGTAATTGGTTTAGCATTCTTCGAACCCTTCTAAGGCTTTTTCTTCAAAACCTTCTGAGTCAAGCATTTTCCTGGGTACCATTGAATTTTAGTCCTATTGAAAAAGAACATAGCAAGTAAACCTTGATCAAGACCAAACCTGACCCTTTTGACAACATTATAAACTATGCAAACAGATAACATAATAACATCATTCAAAAAGAACAGCTTACCTAATTGCTTTCTCCAAAATAGGTTCATCCTCATCAATCATATGATATGTTTTTGTCAATACAGAATTTGAAAAGTATGGATTGGTATTGGTATCAAAGAAGAACTCAAGCTTAAATCCTTTGGGGTTTTCTATCATGCTCCACTTGATATCTTTAAGGAACTTGAGAGCACCTTCATCACGCTCTGAAATCTACAATATAAAGTGGTCAAAAGATCACTAAACGAACCAACTAAAAAGTAACTTCAACCCAAAACTCAACAGAAGGGGTATTTGGTATTTGTATACAATGGCTAATACAAAGCTTGGTATTTGGCTTCAAGAGTTGGTCTCTCCTTAAAAAAGCACTAGGTCGGTGAGATTGTCTTCATTGAGAGCTGTAGGGAGTAAACGATTTAAAACAGAGAAGAGAGATGGAGAAGAAGAAAACAAGAAGATGAAGAAGAAGAAGAAGAGTGACAAACCAGAGGTGAGATCTGCCGTGCTGAATTTATTATCGTTGTTGTTAGACATTAAGATAAGAGGCAAAGCGAGAAGTAAAGTAGTAAAACCTAGAAAATGAAGAGAAGAGAAGAGAAGAGAAAGGGTTCGATGATACACTCAACATGCAAAACTCACCTCTTGTCTCTCCTTTTAAACCAAAACCCTTTCATTATTAGTATTTGAAAGAGTAGCAGAAGAGGGAATGGTTTCGAGGAAGAAGAAGACGATGGCTTCGAGGGAGAAGAGAGAGACGAGAGAGATGGTTGCTGAAGTACCTCGTAGAGCTTTGAGAGTCGCTGAGGCGGAGGTAGGAAGGCGGAGGCGGTCATGAATATGTCATTTAAGGCCCAGAATCGCGATTCTAGTGCGATTCATGCACATTTGGTGTTCTAGGGGCGACTCGGATCGTTTTCCTCCTCCAAAATCGTAGAATCGGGATTTTTCCGATTAAAATCAGGATTTTAACTACCTTGCCTATAGCCCTCTGGGTTCTAATCCAATCTGCTGCAAATTACTTTCCTTGCCCCTTGAATCTGACAACTAAGGCTAAAGGGTAACCTAAAATTAATCATAAATTCCACATAAAACATTAGTTCACTAGATTTAATGTAGGTATATATATCCCTCCTTTCAAGTGTTACTAGTCCACAAAGTCTAACCTGCAGGGCCGTAAAACTTAGAAATTCCTAAGAGGATACATATTGACACTTGCCTTATGATGTAGGGCTGCTTTTGCACGACGCTGATCACTATAGCCATATGCATCTAAGCCTAAAAGTAAAATATCATCCGGCGTCAACTGTAACTCAGAGAAGAAGCGGAGGGCATACAATGATTTCTTCTGCAGATGTCTCCCAATGGTTTTTAACCAAGAGGAAAGGCCCTTAGGCTTTTTGGGTTCAATCTTAACAAAGGAAACAAATCTCTGCAAATTGAACTGACCATTTAAAAATAGAAACCTGAAAAAGTTTCAGAGCAGAGACATGGTCAGGCAACAAAAGCAGAGGTAAGAAGATGGAAGGGAGAGACTTGCCAGACATGGAGGAGGGGGAGGGAGAGGACACGGTGGAGAGAGAGGCCATGGAGAATGGAGTAGGAAGGAATGAGAGGGGCGTGCATGAAATGGAGCTGTCGGGGTCTGGAAAGCTTTGTGCCACGGGACAAACCCAAAGGGAGAGGGTCTCCAGGAACAGGACATGCCAACCCATCAAGCGTCTTAGGAGTGGAAATGTCCAAATCCCAAAACCCTCCTCCATCCCAAAACCCACGGGCCATGATCATCCTCCTCCTCAAAAATTTTTTGGAAAGGAATGGTATCTGAGTCACTGTACAAAAATTAACTCTTTTAAAATACAAAAGCTTGTATGAATTGCCTCTAACTCCTTGTTTCCTCAATTGTTTCTCTACACTCTTTGGTCTCCACCAGAATTTAGTGACTAGTTTAATAGCAATGCAACGTGACATGTGTAGGTAATATGTTAGTCATACCCGCTGGTAGAAGCGTTTATTTATTTTTTAACGTTTTTAGTATGTTATATATTTTTTGGATGCATGCCTAATATTAATTTGATACAATTTTTAGCATGAGGTAAACTCGTAAACTCTTACGAGTTTACGAGTCGAGTTAGCGAGTCGAGTCTACCTAGCCAAAACGAGTCTTGGTAGACTCTCGAGTCTGACAACCTTGCTAAAGTTCATTGAAAATGTATGATTAGCAAAGGCCAATAAAACTTTTTCTTTTGATGACTCAATTTCCATTCTAACTAGAGTTTGTCATGCAGACCAAGACACCTTACGTGTGGTTCGTGTTCGACCCTCATCAGCTTTGTCTTCATCGCTATCTCTCATTCCCAGGTAATCCCCTAACGCTAACTTATCCGGCTATGTCTGTTGTATGTGTTGAAGTGTATGTATGTTGATTGTTGTTTGTTAGTGGAGAGCTGAGCTCATTAGGCAGTGATTTTGTGTGCTGATAACATGATTTTTTATGCATGTGTAATGTTGTTTGTTAGTGGAGAGCAGAGCTCATTAGGCATTGGTTTTGTGTGCTGATAACATGATTTACGATGCATGTGTAATGTTGTTTGTTAGTGGAGAGCAGAGCTCATTAGCGGTTGATTTTATATATTGATAACATGATTTTGTGTTCATAACTATGAATATCATATACAATGCGTATGATATGTTTATTTATCTATACTGGGTAGTTTTCTATATGTAACAGGCCATTTGTAAATTTGGGAAATGTCTAGTTTACAGGGGAGACTCTGCCAAAATTTCGGCAGGCTCCCTTTCTTAGGGAACTTAAAAAATGAAACACAACGTTAATAATGTAGGGTTTAGTCGTGTGTGTACCCATTAGATTCCCGTTCAAGTTTCAAAACAACCGGTCGATGTACCGTGTTGTGTTGGAGCTTGAATTGTCCCGGTTGGACAGTTTGGTATGAATTTGTAACCTGTAGGGCGTAACCCATCAATGTTGTATGTCGTCTATCTTGAGAAGTTGAATGAATGTTCATTTGAAATTTCGGTTATGGTGTTTCGTATTGTCCCCAGGGTGCATGTCTGCGTGTGGTGTTTCATACCGTACGTATCTCTGTGTACTCGGGGACCAATGCGAAATGCTGCCGAAATTTCGAATGAACATTCATTCAACTCAAGATAGACGACATACAATTATGGGATGGGTTACGGATGGTTGCATATTCATCCTGAATGGGATAGGGCCCCACCAATTTGCAACATCAAAGAGATAGAGTGATTCGCAACCGATAGTTAAATAACAATTTAAACGTGTAACGTAATAGAAATCGTGCTTGTTAGATATTATAAATGGAGGTACCGGCAAATCGGCGATGGATGTACAACCGACTAGATCGCAATCGGCGAGTGACTGAGGAGTTTATGACGGGGCTGTTGGAGTTCATTCCGTTCGCTACGGCAAACACGCCTGGATTTGAAGTGACTGAGAAGATCCGTTGTCCGTGCTCAAGGTGTAAATGCATGAGTTTTGAATACGCGGATGATGTCATGTGCCACCTAACTGAGAAAGGGTTCATGGAAACATACCACTGCTGGTACAACCATGGTGAGCAGTTACCGCGTAGACCATCAGACGTAACCGTGCAACAGTCTTACTACGAGGTTGGAGGAAACAGGGATACGTACAACAACATAGAACAAATGGTGATGGATCATGTTGGACCCTCCACCGGACGTGTGCTGGAACATAATGACCAAGCAGGTCATGGGGACTCTGACAATGTAGAGGAGGATCCTAATCCGGAGGTGAAAAGATTTTATGATTTGTTGGCGGCGGCTCAGACTCCATTGTGGGACGGGTGCAACAGTCACACTGAGTTATCCGCCTCCCTAGCTGCTTTAAGCCTAAAGGCAGATTATAATCTTTCTGGAGGTTGTTTTGATAGGATGGTCAGTCTGATGGGTTCCACCATGCCTAGTAATCACAGAATGCCAGCAAACCTGTACCGTGCTAAGAAACAAGTGGCAAACTTGGGGTTGGGTTGTGTGAAGATAGAGTGTTGTGTTGGTGGATGTATGCTGTTCAGAAATGAGTTTGCAGACGAAAGTGTCACAAAATGTTTGCATTGTAATGAGGAACGCTACAAGATCGTTAAAAGGAGAGGGAAGGTAACCCGGACGGCCAAGAAGAAAATGTGGTACTTCCCTATAACACCGCGTCTTCAACGCCTGTATGCCTCATTGTCCATGGCAAAACACATGCGTTGGCATGCTCTGAACCGAACACAAGAGGGGTTTCTTTGCCATCCTTCCGACAGGAAAGCATGGAAGTGTTTGGATGAGCTATATCCGGACTTTTCTGGCGAGCCACGCAATGTAAGACTTGGCTTATGTACTGATGGGTTTAACCCGTTCGGTCAATACGGAAGAGCTTACTCTTGTTGGCCAGTCATCCTGACCCCATACAATCTGCCTCCTGATATGTGTATGAAGAGGGAGGTCATGTTTCTATCTGTACTGGTTCCAGGACCCAAAAATCCAAAGGCGAACATAGACGTGTTTTTGCAACCGTTGGTTGAAGAGTTATCACAGTTATGGGATGTCGGGGTAATGACATACGATGCGTCTTTGAAGAACAACTTTATGATGCGTGCTGTTTTGATGTGGACTATTAACGACTTCCCGGCCTATGGTATGCTTTCTGGATGGTCCACGTCTGGGAAGCTTGCTTGCCCTGTATGCATGGAACATACCGGGGGGGAATCACTCCCTGTTAGTGGCAAGACAAGTTTCTTTGACTGTCATAGAAAGTTTCTACCGTTGGATCACCCGTTTAGGAGGAACAAAACCGCTTTTAAGAAAAACAAGGTTGTCAATGAACCTCCACCCCGTAGGTTATCTGGTGCATGGGTTTGGCAGAGGGTCGAAGAGTATCCTTACATCTGGGACAAGAGTGTTAAGGAGTTTGCGGGTTACGGTAAGGAACACCACTGGGTGAAGCAGAGTGTGTTGTGGGATTTGCCATATTGGAAAGACTTGTTGTTAAGACACAACATTGATGTGATGCACACTGAACGTAATGTTTTCATGAATATTTTTGACACTGTTATGGACATCAAAGGGAGAACAAAGGACAACGAGAAGAGTCGTCTAGACCTTCCGATTTGGTGTTCCAGAAAGGAGTTGGAGTTGAGGGATGCGGGACGTGGAAGAATGTTTAAACCCCATGCAAAATATGCTTTAACTAGACCACAACAGATTGCTGTATGTATTTGGATGAATGGGTTGACCCTGCCTGACGGATTCGCTTCTAACTTGAGTAGATGTGTCGACGTGAAGGAGGGCAGGGTGTTTGGCATGAAAAGTCATGATTGCCATGTGTTTATGCAACAACTACTCCCGTACGCGTTTCATGCCTTACCGAAGCCTATTTGGAAACCGTTAGTGGAGTTGAGTCACTTCTTTAAGGAGTTGACGGCTACTTCGTTGAGTGTGGAGAAACTTGTGAAGATGGAAGAAACTATCCCGGTATTGATTTGTAAGTTGGAGCAGATTTTCCCACCAAGTTTTTTTGACTCCATGGAGCATTTGCCTATCCATCTACCGTACGAGGCCTTGGTTGGTGGCCCAGTGCAGTATCGTTGGATGTATCCATTCGAAAGGTGAATGCTTGGTGAACTCTTTAATTTACTCGCTAATGTCATGCTTATAATAGTATTTTCTAACTTAACACCACCTTGTTAATGATGTTGAAGATTCTTACGCTCTTTAAAAGATAAAGTGTCGAACAAAGCCTGCGTTGAAGCTTCAATTTGTGAGGCATACTTAGTCGAAGAAATGACAACCTTTGCTTCTTTCTATTTTCCAACGGAGATAGAAACTAGAATGAGTAGAATTCCCCGCAATCTTGGTGTAGCCAGCCGCACAAGGTTTGATGAACAAACGTCGATTTTCAACTATCCTGGTCACCCGGGGGGCAGGCTCACAAAATGTTACATTGATGAGAAAGATCGAAAGGCGGCTCACTTGTACATTCTTCTCAATTGCCCAGAAGTGGAACCCTTTATTGAGTAAGTCATAGAAGTTATATTATACATTCTTAACGTAGCTTTTATATTAAACTTATTTGTTTCTTTCAATAGCTTATACACAGATATGCTAAAACTTGAGCAAAATGATTTAACTGATGACCAAATTCATAGTGAGGTGTCATCCAAGTTCGTTGGTTGGTTCGCGCAACATGTAAGACCCGTATACCAAGTGTTTTTAAGCCTATTTGCTTCTAACTCCCGTCAATATGGTAACAATGACCTACTTCTTATGTTGTACATAGATACAAGACCCTAACAACCATATTGAAGATTCTTTACTCCAAGCCCTTTCTTGGGGGCCGGTGAAGACTGTTAAAAAATGGCCTATTTACTACGTAAATGGCTACAAGTTTAATATTCTTCAATGGAGTGAAGGGATGCGCACCCATAACTACGGGGTTTGTGTTAAAGGCACCGCCGGTCAGTTGGAAGAAGACTTTTATGGAGTGCTGACGGAGATTGTTGAAGTTTCATTCTCTGGACGACTAAGAAGAGATATTGTTCTATTCAAATGTGATTGGTTCGACAACACAATCGGTGTTGGAACAAAGGTTGACAACAACTACGGCTTAGTTGAGGTCAAAAAGAATGGTAGATATAAAGGGTTTGATCCCTTCATTTTTGCCCAACAAGCTGAGCAGGTTTATTACACCGACTTCCCGGGAGGACATCGGGACTGGTATGCAGTAATCAAGGCCAAGGCCCGAAGTCAGATCACTGACAATGTCTCCGAGGAGGTCGATGACGCTTATCAGCTTGCACCACACGAGCTCAACGATGCCAATTTGTTGTTCAACATTGATCCAGTCATAATGGATGAGACACTCGCCACTACAGGGGGTGAACACATTGACAAAGACCTTGTCTCTCGATCAAAACGGTCTAGGGCTGATTTGGGTACTGATGAACTTGTTCAAACAGATAACCACAGTGACACTGAAACTGAGGGGGAATTTGAAACTGAAACAGACACAGAGTATGTAGTTGTTAAACATATATACATAGGTTTATATATATCCTGAGACTAACCTTTCTTTTCATGATTTTATCCACAGATGACGGGACGTCAACTGCCCTTCAGTAGGGGTGGTGGGTCCAGGACCCCGGCTTCCCGTCTGGGGATGCAAACCCCAGGGCAGCAGACCACTCCATCACCACCACAGCGGACCACTCCATCCCCATTACAGCAGACCACTCCATCACCACCACCACAACAGACCACTCCATCACCACTCCAGCAGACCACTCCATCACCACCACCACAGCAGACAACCCCATCACCCCCACAGCTGACCACCCCAGAGCAGACTCCTGGAGTTGGTGGCTTGGAGGACCATGGCCATCAGGCGACCCCACCTCCGGCATCCCCTCTGCCCATGTTGGTACCCGTGCCGGCCGGAGACGAGTAAGTGACTAAATTTCATATACTTTTATGTTATTTGTATGATACTTTATATTAGGGTTTAGTTGAAAGACTTGTTGGTTTATTGTTGCTTACTTTAATTAGTACTTGTATAGATTGAATTGTACTGGGCACTCTTCTGTTTGTAACAGGGTAACTATTTAAACTTGGAAATGTTACATTTACAGGGGAGACTCTGCCGAAATTTTGGGTGTCTCCCTAGATTGTGTGTTGTTTTACTCCTAATATAATTGTTGTCATTACAGCTTTGTTGATAGTAGTCGCACTACCAAAGCGATTACTAAGGTTTTGAAGGCCCAGTGGGATGGTCCATATATATCTTGGACAGATGCTGGGAAGGTTGTGCAAGATAGGTGGTTTGACACCTTCTCGGTAAGTTCCTAGCTCATTTATTGTGACTTGATTTGTAAAATACACCCGTTATTAATTTTGATTTCTCAATTCATTTTACAGCGTGATTACCAGTGGGCGGAGGGTATGATTGATGAGATTAGGAAGGTCTTTGCCACAAAGACCTCCAAAATCATCAAGAGTACCCTTTGGAAGGTGAGGGACAAGGGTGAGCGCCCTCGTTGGATCCCGGAGGACCATTGGGACGGGATGGTCCAGAAGTGGGGCGGGGTCCCATTCCAGCAGGCGAGTGCTCGGAATAGGGCCAACAGAGCCGCCGATGCTGCAGCCTCGGTTTACACTGGGGGTAGCATTTCAACCCTCGAGCACAAGAAAAGATTTGTAAGTATATTTATGTTAAACATTTCTATTATGGTTCGTCTTACATGTTTACAAATAATAATCTCAATGTTTTTTGTCCACCACAGGAGCTGAGGGAGCACCGGGAGCCTTCTTTGTTTGAGGTCATGCAAATGACCAAGAAGAACAAAGCCGGTGCATGGGTAAACCAGAAGACTACGGAGCTAGCGGTATTTACTTTTAACTGACACATGCTTTTAATTTACTTACAAATCAGCTTACTAATCCTATCGTTGTTTTTGAATTTACAGGAGGCGTATCAGGCCAGGAGGGCCGAGAAGGAGGCGGACCTGGTGGCTTCCACCCCTGAAGGGGAGGTTCCTCCCACCCTATCTTGTTCTGATGACAACGCCATCTATATGGAGGCTGTTGGCGGTGTGAACAAGAAAGGGAGGGTGTTTGGATTGGGTGGCGTCGGCACGCAGCTGGCGAAAAAGGGGAAGACCCCTTCCTCTTCGTCTTCCTCTGGTCTTCCGACTGAGGTCGTTCAGGTAATTCAAAACCTGAACGATGAGCTACAGGAGGAGCGACGTCAGAGGCAGTTGCTGTTGGAGCGGCACGAGGCGGACCGACAGAAGGCCGAGGCGGACCGACAGCGGGCCGAGGAGCAGCACGCCGAGACTCGTCGGCAACTTGCTCAGCAGCAGGAGCTACTGATGCAGTTGATGGCGAGGCTACCTCCCCCCACTTCCCAGGCGCCCCCACCACCACCCCAGGATCCCCCACCACCTTGATTGTAGTTCTTTTATTTATACACATTTGTATATTTGATTTTTAGTTATGTTATATTTTCATTCAGTATTTATTTTGTCATTCTTTATTTATTATGTCAATATTTATTGGTAATTACATTCAAATCACAAAGCCTTATTCTACCTATCATTAATAATTCAACCTATTTCATAAATTAATTTAATATATTATTTTGTTTTTAATAATAATTCATTACTTCAAAAAAATTATTTTAATTTAATTATAAAATTTTATCAGCCAATACAAAATACAAAATATTAAGATATTTTTAAAGCTAAATTAACAAAACCAGTCAATATTGAATCAATTTTAAAAAAATTTAAAAACTCTCGTTAGCGACGGCTCATGTCCGTCGCGGACTTATTAACACTAGCGACGGACGTTGTGGTCGCTACCTGGCAACCACTAGCGACGGACGTTGTGGTCGCTACCTGGCAACCACTAGCGACGGACATTGTGGTCGCTACCTTGCAACCACTAGCGACGGACTTAGGCGTCGCTACATCGCAACCACTAGCGACGGAATGTCATGGTCGCTGTCTCACTACCTATAGCGACGACATACCGTGGTCGCTGTTGGCTGTTATTAGCGACGGGGCCTCGAGGTCGCTGTATGGCAACACTTAGCGACGGCTGGAGTTATGGGGGCAGAGACGAATTTAGCGACGGCCTAACGCCGTCAATAATTTAGCGACGGTGTGTATGTGGTCGCTGAGGTGTTTTCGACGAGGGTTTTAGCGACGTCCCCTTTCCCGTCTGCGATGCCGTCGCTAATGGTTTTAGCGACGGGAATTCCATTGATTAGCGACCAATTACGTCCGTCGCTAACAGTTGTTTTTTTAGTGGTGTGGGAGGGCGGCCTGATGATAAGGCATAGACCCTGTGATGGTTTCTTCGGATTCCACAGCCGCCTTCGAGTTGGACTCAAGGCCGGCCCGTAACACCGAGTTGAGTTACCGCTGTCATTGAGAGTGACTGGTGTTACATTATGGGCGTGCGGTTTGGTACCTGTAAAACGGCCGAATCAGCTGAGAGCTGAGATATATTATTATGTTGTGTAAATCCCATCATTAGAGTCAGATCCGCATGCATATGCATTTGCATATAATTATTAAGGTATTATAATTGTTGTTAAATGACAAGGTGTATGGTAATGTTTATAATAAATTATCGATTTGTGTTGGAGCTGGATAATTAAATAATAAATTACGTTGAATCCAGTTCAGTACCTGTCATTTAATATGTATATGCTCACCCCCTATTGTGGTTATCTTTTTCAGTGGATACAGGACGCAGTGAAGGCATATGAGATAGCATTCAGTGGAGATTGAAGTATTATGTACATGTATGTGTACATAGTATGTATAGTAGTATATTTTGCCTTGGCCGGCTCTTGATAGTATACGTTGTTATATATTTTTAAAGGTTTGAGAATTGATGTAGAATAACTTCTTATTGAAGTTTAAAATTTGAGAATGTATATAAATATATGTATGTGTTCATATGTATGTTATATTGCATATACAGAAATTGGAAGTCATTTTCTTTAAATTCTTCATTTTCTTTATTTACCTTAATATGATTTTATTACTTTTATTATAAAATCATATTTTCTTATATTTAACAATTTAATATACGCTTTCCGCTGATTCTTGTGATAATCTTTATTTTGATTATCCAAGCTATGTTTTAATTATTTTTATACCTTCTCATATCGCCATATATGGGAAAGGTTTACTTAATTGGTCCAGGGGTATTGTTTAAATAATTATTATAAACCGTAAAAAATTTACCCTTAATTTTATTATTCTAATTAATTATATTGGGATAATTATATTAAGGGTTAGGACGTTTTATTGGCAGGCTAACCCGCCCCGCTTCATGCTATCAAAACAAGATAAATCAGAAATTTCAATCCACTTCTAGTAGGGGGCTAAACCCGCCCTGTATTTTGACGGGTTGATACGGGGCTGGTAATTCGTATTGACATCCTACTTTTGATTATTCTCACCATTACATAGATTTTTAATACAAAATGTTTATTTTTTTATTTCAAATTAAACTATTTCTATTTTTTTATTTTCCCAGCCATTTTAACGTTTCCATTATGTAGAGTCCCTCCCTCCTCACCTTTTCTTCTAGAAATTATGTCTATATCTGGACTATAAAGTCTAGAAATTTTTCGAAACACTATTTTTTAAAAAATTAATCGTCATAAAATTTTGTTTTTATGGACCATGAGATTCGAAAGAAAACACCTTTTTTTTTTTTATATATATTATGACATCTGGGGAAAGCAATAAAAGATAAAAAAAAAGTAAAGTACTAACAGATAAGAACTTTACAAATAAAAGCATCTCTTTTCATACCATGACATTGATCTGAAAAGAAATTTATTGCAAACAAACAAGAGGAAAACACTTACCAGCAAAATCAACAAATAGCGAGTTGAATATTTTTAAGATTAGTAGATCAATTCGAAAACATAAAATATAGTGATTCAATCATAAAATTTTTCCTAAAAAATGATATTAGATTTCATCTGATTATGGAGAAAAGGAATTCTGTAATCAATAAGAATGAAAAACAAAACCTAAATAAATATTAACAAAAAAAAGAAAGATTTAATTTGAAATACAAATAAATTAGACATTTTATTTTTAAAAGTCTTTATTTAATGGTGGGAATAACCTAAAATATGGTGCTAATAATATAACCGGCCGTCAAGATGTTCGTAGCATGTAACAGTACTCGATTTCCAGTCAACTACTCTACTAGTGCAAGCCCAGTTTGATAATCCTGTTTTTGGTCCACATTATGGGCCTTTGCCCTCTTGGTTTCTTTATTCAATTGACAAAAAAGAACACGCGATTCCATGTACAAAAATGTAACACCCCAAAATAATCAAGATTTTATATATGCAGCCTTCTGTATCAGTTTTGGCCTGTTATCTTCATGACTGTGGCTGTGACAATTTTTTTGGAAGAATAATTGACAAAAGAAGAAAAATTAACTCTTCAACTGAAAAAGTAAGCAATTAAACTTTATGTTAAATAGAAATTAGCATCGCATATTAACAAGCTTTCAATATTAGGATATCGAATAAACTGTCATTTTCATATTTGAAAGTATTAGAACCGAATAAGCCGTCATTTTCATATTTAAAATCGGTGGCATTATTCTTAACAAATAAAAGTTACCATTTTATACAAGCTCTAAAATATCACAGGGTAGATGAATTTGTTGAGAGCCGAATAAATATAGTCTCTAAAAAAATATAGCAAGTGAAGTAAGAATATAATTTCCTAATATCCAAAGTAAGAAATTAACAATTAATATTAGAATTTACAAGGCAGCAAATGCATCATCAACCCATCTCTTACCCTGAAGAGATGAATTATCAGCAGTATCGGTGGAGAAAGGGGAGCGTAGGAATGCTCCCACTGTCGATCGAACCTTGTTCATTCGCTTTCGATGACGAATTCGGCGCAGAACCATTTCTCTATCGAGATTCTGATGAGAGTTCACAATTGGCTTTATGCATAACTGTCTCGTCACAGAACCTACTACCTGATCTTTCTTCTCGTACTCATCTTCTTCTTCCTCTCTGTCCTTTATCTCGACTTGCTCCTCGTTTTCCACTGCACTTTCAAGTTTCGCCGCCTTGGAGTTGGAAGCCATGTTTTTACTTTTAACTAGTGGTTTGATGAAAATAATGAACATGAGTTTTCTGGTGGCGTTGTCCCGAGAGGTATTTATAGAGGAGTTTTTGGTGAGTGCTGAGACTGCATCCATTTAATTAATTTAAAAGGACGGTGGAATGCGATCTTCGAGGTACTCGACAGTGACACCGACAACTATTGAAAATTCGGAGGAATTTAAAAGAGGTTATAAATAGTTTATATCTCATATAATATGTCTAATTTTGTGATGGTCGGTTCTGTGTTCTTGACTCTTGCTCCCATACTCACTTCTTCAGAATCAGATTCTATTCAGTCTCTTATTAAATTTATGTGACTGCGTTAGATACAGATGCGTAACTTGATCTTATCCGTTGCATGTGAATCTTTATGGGATCGCTATTTTTTAAGTGGGAGAGAGTACAACTGTTTTAGTGAGAGAGAATGGAATCACCATTTATAATTAATACTATAGTTTTAATTGTAATTACTAACATGTTATTTATATATTAGTTGAACATATGGCTCCTCGATGACTATACACACCAGTGTAAAAAATGGATATAATCACGGGTTAGAGGAGATTAGTAATAAAAGAATGCACGGTGGCATTTTTGAAATTATAATGTAACAATATAATCACGGGTAGCTAACATCCGTGGCTGTAGGTTTAGGGGTAACTATATAATCACGGTTAAAACAATAACCGTGATTGTATCGCTAAATATATAATCACAGTTGTATTTCCAACCGTGGATATATAGTATAGGGTTCAGGGTTTATAGGTGGGGCACTATACAATCACCGTTGGCTCTACAACCGTGATTATATATTAAGGATACGATCACGGTTGTGTGTTTAACCGTGATTATATATTTAGTATACGATCACGGTTATTGGTGTAACCGTGAATATATGTGTAATATAATCATGGTTGTAAGTGGAACCGTGATTATATATATTTTCAGAAACTTCAAAAGCCGCGCCTAATAGGTTTTTTCACTTTCTCCATCTTTTTTCGCGCTGGTTCTCGTCTTCTTCTTGTGCTCATCCTCGTCTTTGCATCCAGTTTGTGCTGTTTGCTACTCGTCATCTTCTTCGTTCAGTTGCTCATTCCTTCTTCTTATGCGTTGCGCTCGTCATCTTTGCAGTATTTTCTAGTAAATGCTCCCTGATGCTTATGTTATATCACTATTTGTGGAAGCTTTTCTGTGTATGTGTTTTCACTTGCCTGTTCAAAGCTTGTCAAAGCTTGTCTGCGTATGTGTGTGTTTTCACTTGTCTCTGTCTGTGTTTATTTTACATTGTCTCTGTGTTGTTAGAACTGTTATTAAGTTTGGTCAATAGTTTGTATGAGTTTAGGTTATTGAGTGGTTATGGTTAGTTTCTCAGAGTCTATAATAGTTTGTATGAGTTTCTTTGGTTAGTTTGGTTAATAGTTTGTATGAGTTATGTTATTGAGTGGTTATGCTTATGCTACTTTTAAATATTGTTTTGTATAGTTAGGTTATTGAGTGATTATGCTTATGGTTATTACTTTCAAATATTATTTAGCATTATTTGAACCTTCCACATCCTAAAGTTGATGTTCACATGAAACTATTAAATATCAAATTTTGTACTTGTCATAATTTTTGTGCAAATTTCCAAAAAAATTTAAATATCCATAATCCATAATCTTGTTTAGGTGTAATTAATCTAGTTCCTTCACCACATCCGTAATACATAATCTAATCCAACATCCAAGACCATATCCATAAGCCATAATTCATAAAATAAAGTTCAAACTTTAAAAGTCTCATAATCCATAATTCATCATTCAACACCATAGTTGTACTTGAAAATAATACAAATTAAAAACATCATACTAATTACTAAATATAAGTCCAAACTTTAAAAGTCTTATAATCCAACACCATAATCCATAATCCATAATCCATAATCCATAATCCAATCCAAGACCATACTTCTACTTTAAAATAACATAAATTATTTTTAAAGTATTATTATCCATTTTAAAGTATTATTTTAATCAAAATTTACATTTCACTATAAAGTATATAATGTTATTTATGTTGTTGTTGTATGTGTGTGGTTGTCAATGTTGCGAACTCGTAAGGTCATACTAGTTAAGTAGTATGAAAGTTGCTTTGCATGAGTGAACCGTAGTTCCTCGTTTGAGATTCAACACAAATGATCATTAAATTAATTGATTTCATCGTTTGTGTTGAATCTTGAATTGTTTATTTGTACAGTTTGGGATGAACAATTGTTTTAATACGCCGTTAGTATGTACAAGTTAGGAGTTATTTTAAAATTTGATAAAGTTTTAGTAACTTGCATTTTGTGTTGTTCTCTGGGTGCATATTTGGTTGTGGTTGAATTTGATTTGACCACTCTCATTTTGTGTACTTAGAGACCAATACGAAATGCTACTGAAATTTGATCAAATTTTAAAATAACTCCTAACTTGTATATATCAATGACGTATAAAAACAATTGTCATCCTGAATGGGCAGGACCACCACCTTTGTAAAAAAAGTGAGATTGATCATAGCACCTTGTAAACAGTTGGTATGGATCGGAGTTGGATAACTGCATCACACATAAGTCTAGAGTACGAGGGTGGAGTTGAATCATTTATAGAATTCGTAGCGAGGAATGTTGAGGGGGTGAATGGAAGATATTTTTACCCTTGTGTTAAATGCTTGAACCTAAGTCGGATAGACTTGGAAGAGGTGTGAGAACATCTATTGTGTGATGGTTTTCTTTATAGTTATACCCGTTGGATATGGCATGGTGAAGATATGGTGGTGCCAAGTACCAGCTCTCAAACTGAAAACCGATGCTCGATGGATGACACCGATGTTGACAAGGATGATCGGCTTGAGGATATGATCTGTGATGTGGGGGTAGAAGGTTTTAAGAGAGCTCATGTATATACGATTGTGTGGGGATTCTGAAAAGACGTTGTATCCAAATTGTGTCAATTTCACGAGGTTATTAGCAATTTTGCGATTGTTTAATTTGAAGGCCATAAATGGATAGACGGATAAAAGTTTCATTGACTTACTGAAGTTGTTAAAAGAAATGCTTCCAGTTGGAAACACCTTGCCGAATCATAACTATGAGGCCAAAAAGGTGTTGTGTCCTATGGGGTTTAAAGTATACGAAGATACATGCATGCGCAAATGATTATGTATTATTCCGGGGTGTGTATGAAATGCTGAATCGATGTCTTAGGTGTGGGGTGTCACGGTAAGAAGAAAGAGGCTGATTCTGATGAAGTCTGTGCTAAAGGGTTTCCTGCAAAGGTGTTGTGGTATCTACCTATAGTTCCAAGACTAAAGCGTCTGTTTGCCAATGCAGATGATGCAAAACTTACGAGATGACATGCTGATGAAAAGGTTGTTGACGGACTACTTAGGAATCCAACAGAAGGATCGTAGTGGAAAAAAATTGATACGATGTTTCTAGATTTTGCCCATGAACCAAGAAATATTAGGCTTGCACTAGCCACAGACGACATAAACCAGTATGGGAACTTGAGCACAAACCATAGTTCGTGGCCTGTTTTGTTGTTTGTTTACAACTTGCCTCCATGGCTGTGTATGAAGTGGAAATATGTTATGTTATCAATGATGATTTCTGGTCCACGACAACTGGGGAATGACATTGATGTATATTTAACTCCATTAGTTGAAGACCTCAAAATGTTATGGGAAGACGAGGTTGATGTGTTTGACGGGTTTACAGGGCAATCATTCAAATTGCATGTCATGTTATTCTGCACGATCAATGACTTTCCAACGTATGGTAATTATCCGGGTACAGCGTGAAGGGTCATAAAGCTTGTCCTGTATGTGAGAGAGGGAACTAGTTCTGTGCGGCTGCACCATGGTAGGAAAAATGTTTATCTATGACATCGAAGGTTTCTTAAAGCTAATCATCCGTTTTGTAGGTTAAAGAAGTCATTTAATGGTGTGTAAGATTTTAAAATGCCTCCTCCACCACTATCTGGTCGCCAGACATATGAAAAGGTGAAAGACGTCAACGTGGTGTTTGGCAAGTGTGAAAAATAATCCACCGTTCAAAATCACTGGAAGAAAAAGTCAACATTTTTTATCCTACCATATTGGAGGGAGCTTGATGTAAGACACTGTATTGATGTAATACATGTGGAGAAAAATGTGTGCGACGATTTGGTAGGAACACTCTTAAACATACTCGGGAAGACTAAGGATGGTTTAAATTCACGTATGGACTTGGAGTTGATTGGGATACATCAGGATTTACATCCACAATCAAAGGGAAAATGAACATATTTGCTCTTAGCATGTCATACGTTGTCTAGAAAAGAAAAGCAAAGTTTGTGTGAATCGTTACATAGTGTGAAAGCTCCGTCTGGTTACGGTTCAAACATCAACACTTGTGTTTCCATGAAAGATTTGAAGTTAGTTGGGTTGAAGTCTCACGATTGTCATATGTTGATGCAACAGTTTCTGCCTATCGCCATTCGTGACATTTTTCCTAAAAATGTGAGAAATGTCATAACAAGACTGTGTTTATTTTTCAATGCCATATATTGCAAAGTAATCGTCCCCAACGAATTGGATGTGTTGGAAGAGGAAGCATCACTTATACTATGTCAACTTGAAATGCATTTTCCGCATTTTGTTTTTGATATAATGGTCCACTTAATCATCCATTTGGTTAGAGAGGTTCGTTTGTGTGGTCTAGTGTTCTTGCGGTGGATGTATCCCGTTAAGCGATATATGAAGATATTGAAAGGGTATATAAAGAGTCAACATTGTCCTGAAGCTTCGATTGTGGAAAGGTATATTGCAAAGGAAACAATTGAGTTTTGTACTAATTATATGTCACATGCTGAAAGCATTGGTATTCTGAAGACTCGTCATGATGGGCGATTGGATGGGAAAGGTATGATTGGTAAAAAAATGAAGAGCATGCCACATGATGATGTCCTTCAAGCACACTTGTATATTTTGAATAACACGGACGACATGCAACTGTATCTAACCACTCACAAAGAGCTAGTCAAGAGGAACAACCCTAGAATGACTGAAAAGTGGGTGTTGAATGAACACAATAAGACATTCATGCAGTGGTTCCAAATGACCGTTCTGAAAGATACATCTGCTTTTGTGACATTACATTGACTAGCACAGGTCCCGAACTTCGATGTTTTCACCTTTTGTGGGTATGACATAAATAACTATTCGTTTTATACAAAGACACAGGATGAAAAAAGTACAAATCAAAATAGTGGAGTTATGGTTGTGACTCAGTCAATGAATTTCTCAACTTCAAAGGACAACAACCTTGTCATAGACGAGTCATGCTACTTTGGTGTGATTGAAGATATATGGGAAGTCGATTACGGTTCTTTCACCGTTCCTGTGTTTAAATGCAAATGGGTTGACAATAAGAACAATGTCAAAACTGATGATTTTGGATTTACATTGGTGGACCTCAACAAGATAGGTCATAAGGAGGAACCATTCATCATGACAACGCAAGTGAAGCAATTTTTTTATGTTACTGACCTAGCTGACAAATAGTGGTCAATTGTTATCCAAGGTAGACACAATATTGGAGACCCCGTTCTTGATGTTATAGAAATTTCATCCTCCACAACACGTATTCCGTCATCTGTTGTGGAACATGACATAGATGATGTAGTTGCCAGTCGTCATGACCACCATGAAGGCTTGTAGGAAAATGTTCCATCTTCATTGGGCATGACTGATTGTATTGAATGTTATGTTAATGAATCATTGTATTAAATGTTATATTAATTATTCATTGTATTAATCATGTTACAAGTACTATATATTGACATCTAATTTTTCCTTGTTTAGACAGATACTCATGGATGACCAGGATCCGCCTTCTAGGTCCGACTCACAGGCTACAGGTTCCTCTACTCAGAAGAGTATAGGTGTTACCCAGATGCAGGATATTGCACTTAGGCGTCATCGGGGAGAGAGGTTGCGTGTTGACGTCGATGTCAACACTGGTAGAATTTATGGACCACATGCCTCGAAGTTTAGCAGTTACTTGGGAGTCGTGGCTCGCACGAAGGTGTCCATTATTATCCCTGATTGGGATAATGTTGAGGAGGTCGTGAAGAACCACATTTGGTTAGATATTCTAGTAAGTTAGATATCATTTAAGTTTTATTTAAGTGTATTATTTCAAGTAATTCATAATAAACTATCTTATACGAAGTAATTTCCACTTATATAATTCTTGGGAGTTACCAGCACATGACACACTAAGGAGGAAGATCCTCAGTATTATTGCTGACCGATGGAGGTCATTCAAGTCCACGCTTACTAGTAGGTATGAAAGGACTTTAAATTCTTAATCAACAGTTTACCAACTGTATTGCCAATTTACACCAATCCTTATTTTAATTGTGAATTGTAGGTATATATTCAGGGAGAAGCAAGGACAGTTCCCTGGAGAGAAATATACCTTCATAGATATGGAGACTTTGGATGGTTTCATTGCATCTAGGCATACCGACAAGTGGATGGTATGTTAGTATTTAACATGATTAAATCATTTATAATTTAAACATAACTCTAACCCATTTTCTTTCTTGTTGCAAGCCATACGAACGAAGGCACAAAGCATCGGGAAGCTGAATGACTGCCCCCATAGATTGTCACGTAGGGGTTACCGACTATTAGAGGAGCACATGGCCCAGGAGAAGGCTAGTTAGTGTCAGGCTAGCCAACCTGACACCAGTGTTGTGGATCCCCCTTCCCCACTTGCGCACCATGAGAAATGGAAGTGGGCCAGGGTCAGGAAGAGTGGGGAATACACTTCCTCACAAGCTCAAGAGGATACCTCACGAATAGTAGGTATCCACCTTATAAAATTTTTAGATTTTTGGTTAACACAAAACCCTGAACACTAACTTGTTTGGTTTCAGGATTCCTTGGTTGAGCAATCAACCCAAGGGTCTTTCGTCGTCCATGGTAGGCATGATATTTTGACTACCGCCATCGGCAGGCCAGAGCACCCAGGAAGGGTGCATGCTGTTGGTCGAGGTCACGGTAAGTTGTAAATGACTGTATCCTTTCATTTTGTTTTCTATTAAACAATTATGGTTTAATCATTCACATTTCACAGGCCCCCGGAGCTATTACAGTGCTTCCGACTCGACATCCTCCATCGAGAAGAGGGTTGAGTCGAGGGTGGCTGCAGTGAAGGCTGAGTGCCAGGAGCAGATGATGGCTCTTCACGCAGAGATGACCCGATTCAAGGAGAAGATAAAGGCCTCACTCAGCCATCACCTGGAGCCTACTTCCCCGGCTGTTGACCCATAGGTTGGATTCCTTATAATATTTAACTGTTCGTTGTTTGTAATTTGTTTCTTTAATTGTTGAATAACTTCTGCTTGATGTGTAAATATGTAGGTACAGAGGGTTAGCACTAAGGGGTCGTGCGCTGTAGCTGACCCTGACGATGATGGGGTCGAGGCTGCGGATACCCATCAATGTGACTTGTTCATTGATGGGTCGGAGGAGTCAGTCGCCATTGGCATGGTGTACAACTTAGGCCCTGTGGTTCACCATCAATCATTACCTAATGGTATGTCCAAGGCCTCTATTGTACTCATCATTGAGGAGGATGCTGCTGTGCCAGTGGCAACTCTAGAGGTGCAGACCGTTGGTTAGGCAGTGGGACACTTCTTTATGTGGCCCAACAGACTTCTGTCGGTTGCTTCTCCGCAGGTATAAACGTGAAATACTAACTGATTTTGTTATATTGTCAATTATTGTAGAAACCTTAATGTTTTAACTATTCAACAGGAAGTGTAACACCCCCTTATATACACGAGATATATATGTATTCTTCTTACTTTTTTTTTAAAAAACTTTTAGAAAGATGTACATATTTATCACTCTTTATCTCGCGTATACAAGAACGTATATACATATGATTTCCTTTGAATATTGAAAGTAAAAAAAACATCGTCTTTCAATATTTATCCATAATGACAAAATAATTTATAGAAATCATAAGTGATAAATCATTACAATATTATATCCGAATGAAAGAGTTTATCAAAGTTTAACCTTTACCTTGTTACAATTATCTAACTTGATAATGTAATAAGGAAAAGTAAAACTAAACTATACCTCTACTACAAATGTGACCAATCATTTCTTAGTCCTTGAACCATCGAGTTTTTGAATCCTACTTTTGTCATATCTCTTCATCTAACCGATTAAGGATAAGACCACTTTACCATCTTGTAATTACATATCCTCCCATCTTGGACTGCTAGCTATATATCATATAACATATATTTTGGACACAGAAATTCAAACAAGAAGGAGTGAGAAACAAAATATAATATCTTACAGATAAGACATAAGCATAAGGGTTTTCACAAACTAATATAATAATATCAGTCATAATCTCATACTCAAGCAAATATGAATATAGGGTTTCCACATACATAACACTTATATTTTCATTCACAATCACCCACATAGAATGTCACAATCACATGAATGTTATGAAATGCTTATGCTACTACCTCACGCATTTTATGCATGTGGGCCCTTAAAGTTTTAATTCTGCACTAGGCCAACCAGGAGTTTACACTGTTCCATAATTTCGGATAATAATAACATAAATGTCTTCATGGCATATGAACAACTCAACTGGCATGGAAACACTTAGAGATTAGTCAGATTGAGAAGGTTTTTATTGTGAAAGTACCCGACACTAGGGAGCGACCCCAGGTCACCTGAAGCACCCTTTCACACCCTCTCATCCCAAGGCTCGCAATTAAGCCTCCTCTAATGTATCATCGGTTTCTATAATCCGTCCCCAGGCAATATCACATCTCATTTCTCTTTAATGATTCATGATGCATGAACTACTCGTGAATTGAGTTGGTTAAGACTTTTAGAAACTCAAGTATAAATTATATCTCCTGGGCCTATAAATATAAACATAGCCACACTGATAAACTGCACATTTCCAAACTCTTAAATAAGTTCTGCCACACGCAGAAAAATCTCAGTACAGTTTTCTTTATTATTCACAAATTAATATTATTGTGATTTGAGTTTCAAAGTCTTAATATATCCCAAACTTTCTTTAGAGCATTGATAGGAAATTAATTTACTTTAGACACAAGTTTGAATTATTGATTTTTTTCCATCTTAAATTATAATACTTGAAAAGTATATAATAAAGTATTTTTGAAATTAAAGACTCTTATTTTCAAAAGTTTAAAATGAAATATTATTGAAGTATCTTATTTCCATTTGAGAATCAAATATTTTCACATATATATATACATATATGAATATATTATTTTTATAAAACAATTTCTTTTTCTTTATTTTTATAACTAAAGATTATTCTAAAATTTAATTAAATAATTTATCTTGGAAAAAAAAGTAAGTTATAGAAATTATATATTTTTATTGAAAATTAAGAAAAATTTCTTAATAATAATTCTGAATAAACATTGATAAATTATCATAAATAATTTCTTTTAAAGTAATACTGTAAAGAGTAAGGAATAAGTATATTCTTACTGAGTTTTAGCTTCCCGTCATATTTGCTATATGCTCAAACTCCACATCACAAGATTATCAATCACTTATCAATCACAATCAAGTATTGTAATATCATTAATCATAATCAAATATCATCAATCAATATTATCAATTATAATCAAATCAAATAAATATCATTCATAAATATCATACTTTAAAATTTAATAGTTATTTAATTTAATAAACTTAATTCCAAGCCCTTATAGTCTATTTCCTTGCATAGGTCAATGTAAGTCCATATAATCCAATCCTTATATAAGTTCAGTTCAGTCGATATAGGTCATAATAGTCAAAGTCCTTGCATAGGTAATTCAGAGTAAGTTACACAAGATACTTAATTTAAAATTTATTATTTTAAAATAATAATGTTATTAAATTTAAAAGGAGTAGGAGACTCCTCCCATTATTCTTATGTCTTTCCATATTATATTTTTATCCCACTCCCCCTTACCTGGAATTGCTACCAAAAGTGAATTCGCTCTGTGCCTCCGAGTTCTAAAAAATATTAATACTAATTTGTTTCAGTATAGGCATAAAATGAAAATTAAGATTACTATCAGGAATGATAAATAGTAATTATGTATAGTAATAGTAAATAGAAATGGTAAATAGTAAATCATCAATAGTAACGGTAACTAATAATTTTTTTGAATAGTAATATTAAATAGTAAATTGTGAATAAAATGGTAAATAGTAAATTTTAAATGGTAGCGGTAAATGGTAAATCGTGAATAGTAAATTTTGAATAGTAGCGGTAAATGATAAATCGTAAATAGAAATGGTAAATAGTAAATTTTGAATAGTAATGATAAATAGTAAATTTTGAATAGTAAAAGTAAATAGTAAATTTTGAATAGTAATGGTAAATAGTAATTTTGAATAGTAACAGCAACCAATAAATTTTGAATAATAATGGTAAATAATAAATTTTGAATAATAACAGTAAATGGTAAATTGAGAATAGTAATAGTAAATAGTGAATAGTAACAGTAAATTGTAAAAATAACATAGTGGTAATTTATTTTTTTTATCGTAGTAACTTATTCATAATAGTACTAGTATATTAATGGTTTAAGAGTGCTAAAAAGAATAAACTAAATAATCATAAAAAGAATTTAGAAGAAAATATTATTACCTTACACCTCCGGCAGAATCTCTTTTAACCAAAAGAATTTACTCCCCACTAATTTTTTTACGCACTATCTCTCTAGATTCTCTCTCTAATTTTGGTGTGGAAATATTGTAAATGAGCCATCTATTTATAGAAAGAGAAATTTACTATTTAAGATTACTTAATTATTTATTTTACTATTCATGATGTGAGTATTTACCCACCGGTCACTATTCATGATATTAGTATTTACCCATCGGTCACTATTCATGATGTAAGTATTTACCCACCAGTCACTATTCATGATGTGAGTATTTATCAACCGATGATGTAAGCAATGATGTCGGCAGTGGTATTTCGGTTATTTTCTCAAATATTTATTAAAAAATTCAAAAATTCTAAAAAATCATAAATAATGCATAGATCAAAAAGTTCTAAAGAACCATATTCTAATTCCTTCAAATTTTTATTTTAAAATTCTAATAAGAGTTAAATCTTAAATATGTAAAAACATAAATATAAGAACATAAAATATAAATTGTGAATAATAAAGATATCAAAAATTCTTAATATAATTTTCTTAATTAGTGAATGCTAATTAAGTCATTTTAAAATCTTCGTTAAATATACATATTTTTATTTCATTTTATTTTAAAAAAATAATTTAAATATAAGTACCATAATTTTATAAAAATATTAATTAGTTAAAAAATTAACTAACTAATAATAAGTATTTTCTCATTAAAGAGATATTAATATCTATTTTCTATTTGAGTAAAAATAATAGGATGTTACAGGAAGCAGGCCTGACATTGAAGAAGTCAAACCCCGTCGACGATCCGATCCAGATGCTATGGAAGGTCGGGGCTGAGCTAGGAGATGACACTCCTGGGGTACCATGGCAGCCACTAGTGTTCGGCCGTCCAAGTTCACTACCGCTTTACATTACGCGGAGTGACTTGTGCGAGATTATGATGGGGACGACGATGCTGAATATATCCATCATTCAGATGTGGGAGCTGTAAGTATCATTTTATGTCCAATTATTTCATTATATGTGGCGTCCTAAATCCGCTATTCGATATTATAGTTATCTACTTCTAATTAATAAAAGTAGGGAAAATTTTTCGCGTTTATTTCGTCTCTTAATTAAGGCACACTACAATTCTAGACTTATAATAACTACCCTAGATCTAATTAGAAACTAACCCATATGTGAAGATATGAGAAGGTGAAAGTTAAGCAAGTACCTATTTAACTTCATTAATATATAAGATTGTCATGCACTAAATTCCTCTATTACTCATATTGATCATTAATCCTTCAAATTCAAGGTACATACCCATAGTCCTACACATTCAAGTCTAATAATCCATACTCATGAGCATCCACAACAAAAGTTTTCCAAGCACCTACTTAGGTGACAACACCATCCATACATGCTATCAAATCATCAATCTTTGCTTCTCATCAACTAGACCTCTTTATACACTCTTAACTAGGAATAGAATATCACATTATCTCATCCTACACACCATACACCAATTATATGATAAAAATTTAGCATTGTACACTCATGATTAAAACCTCACAATCTATTCCATAACTACATCCATGCAACATACACGATGTTATGACACAAACTCAACTTTCGTACATAATAGCCTCATTCATAAAGGTTCATATTCACTAACCTCCAACATACTAACAAAATCATAACTAATAAAATCATAACTCAATCTTTATATCCCAAACATATCAACAAATAATTTAACAATACCCAATCATAATTCTAAAAACCTAGGCATTTACATCAATAGTCAAGCTATACAAAATAATGCCTATACACATTAAAATTCACATAAAGGATCACAAAACATCATTGTTCCAAAATTTGCCGGACAAGGCAACTTCCATACCCTCTTCACACGCACCACCCCAAGAATGTGATCATACTCCATGAGTGAGAACCTACATCACAAGGCTAAAATTGATAACATGGAGAGTGAGTATATTTTCTCAATGATGAACAATTATAATGATAATCTCATGTATAGTGAAGCAATCTTATATATTTTCATTCAACATATCCGATCTCATTGATATAATACATTGACTATAATTGATAATAAAACTCACACTTCCTACACCCTAAAGGCCAACTTATGCCAAAAGCTTTAAATATCAATCTCATTTCACCCACAATGACCATCACTACATTTGTACAATAGTCGATAACGCCAATAATATTTCTCAAGTCAAGGTACTCATAAGGCATATTCATTTTAGATACACCAATTCAAATGCCATGTCCTCACAAATAATGCATATGCTATCTAATAAGTAATGCATATGCAATAAGACCAACTTATAACAAATTCCATTTCCTCTTCATGTGCATAATTCATTCATGTGACTACAACCACGCATAGTTGTTCAATATTTTAAACCAACGTAAGGTTTTATTCTCAAGATCAACGCAAGATCATTAAATATCACATGGTATACACTACGACTAAGGTTTTATTCTCAAGATCAACGCAAGATCATTAAATATCACATGGTATACACTACGGTCATGCATAGTCGTTTATACATTCAACCAACGCAAGGTTGTTATTTTCAAGATCAACGCAAGATCAATAAAACATGTCACATGATATCCACTACGACCACGCATAGTCGTTTATACAATCAACCAATGCAAGGTTGTTATTCTCAAGATCAATACAAGATCATTAAATACCACATATGAGATATGTTATGCATATGAGATGTAAAAAGTGCATATAATGGTCTCAATTTTCACATAATCATATTTCATCATCATACATGTCACGACCGGGATCGCGGCGGCGCAGCCAACCCTCGAAAACGAAATAAAGGAACAGGGAGTCGCCACCAACGTTTTTATCCATAGAAAAACATTGGAAAAAAAACCTTCACAAAGCACTGGCAAAAAATGAGGTTCGAGTTCAGGAGTCGGTTACGAGTGGGGAAGGTATTAGCACCCCACATCGCCTGTTAAAAACAGTACCAAAGTTGAAAATACGCATCATGGATAGCCTTAAAATTGCGTTTATTTCTTCTTTCTAAAAAAAATCGAAGGAGACAGACGAAATGAGTGAAAAAGCTCAGAGTAAGATCAACAGGACGTCTCATCCAAATTAATCTTGGCTTTGAGGGGTGGAAAATGTGGAAAAGAGGAAAGGAAGCTAACAAGATATCTTGTCTAAATTAGTCATCCTTTCGTCAAGATACCAAATCGGGAAAAGGAGGGATTAACAAGACGTCGCGTCCAAATTAATCCCGGCTTTTAACGGAGGAATGTACGAAAGAGAGAGAATGCTAACAGGACATCTCATCCAAATTAGTCATTTTCCATCAAGGTATAAAGTTGACCGATGAAAGGAGTTAAGAGGACGTCACGTCCAAATCAAATTAACTCAATTTTTATGAAGAGTGATGACGACCAGGGAAAAGGGAGAAAATCAACAAGACGTCGCGTCTAAATTGATTTCTTTTTTTGAAATATTATTATTTAATAAATAACAACCGATTGAAAACTTAAAAAGGGTAACAAGACGTCTCATCTAAATTAACCTCTTTTTGATCATTTTTTTAAAATCAAATATTAAAAATTTATCAAAAACTAGACAAAGAACACACAGACTTACGAAAATGAAAAATGGGTAATGTTTTTTTTTTGGTTGAAGATAATGTTGAGTTGTTAAAATTTTAATTAGACACAATTTTGAAATAATGAAAAAAATAGAAACTAGACAAAAAGACATGAACAATCACATTTTGTTAAGCTTTGTACAACCCGATTCTTTCAAAGATGAGCGAGTGCCTTAAAAGAAAATTACACCCTAACTATACGGTGAATGAACTATCCGGAAAAAGAAACAGTATACAGACGGCTGATTCCTTGTAATAGGATTAGTATTTTGGGCAATAAAATTAAGATCGCAACTACCCTTGAAAAATTAAATTTGTACAAAACTAAAATATATACCAACAATTTGAGCAATAATATTGAGCAGAAAATAAACGGGAACAGTAACATGAACAGAAACAGTAGCAGAGATTGAATAGAGATTCAAGCATACGTCATAATATCCTACTGTAAAACCAAATCGTAATAACGACAAGAGACGACAGAGAAAAGAGAGTCCAATACAACAATACTAATCTGATCCTTGTACAAAAATTTAACCTTTTGGAAAATAAACACTATTTCCACAAAATATATAAAAAATGTTCTTGCTCACTGATTGAGTTCTTGCTCACTGTTGCTGCTGTTGCTGTTGTTGTTACTATTGCTGTTGCTGCTGTTGCTGTTGTTGCTGTTGCTATTGCTGTCGCTGTTGCTGCGAATTTCTACTATAAAAAATCCAGAAGTGCCTTCCAAAACTTAAGAATGTTGAGATAATCTCCTCTCTAGAATATCTTTTCCAACCCTCTCTAGAAGAAAATCTCCGAACCCCCCTTCTTCTGTACAGAGGGGTATTTATAGAGCATGTTTCATACCCCCTTCCATAAAAAATTCCAAAGTGGAAGCTCCACATACTGCTTTAATGGAGGATGAAGAGGATAGAACCACTAGTTGAGTGGTTCTTCTAGCTGGACCTCCACTATTCTAGTGGCCTTGAAGCTCCTAAAAATCTTCCAGAAAATCTATTGCACTTCTTTTATTTCTTGTTCTTTTCTTTTCCACCTGCAGAAACCCCCTTTCATGTTGGCTTCTTCTTTTCCCCCTTCTCCTTTCTCCTCTTGCCTTGGGCCTTATCATCTTCAAATGCCAAAATGGAATCCTTTCTTTATTATTGACCATGGGAGATAAGTTTAATGGAGTTTCCCACTCACATTACTTTAGTGCCACCTTTGTCAAATGCACATACCAAGGTTCCTTTATTATTTGTATCACCAATAAGCATATGACCGTGAATACCCCATCCAATGCCTATGCCTTCTAATTTTTAATTCTAACTTTGTGGAGCCAAACTTAGTGTATTTTAATTAGAACTTGCATCCTTACTTGTACCAAAACCGTGAGCATTATTTGGTGATGGGTTCCATGCCCTTTTTTATGCATTAAAGAATTTCCCTTGTCCATGCTCCCTTATTCTCGTGAAAGTACAAAATAGGGCTGCACCTAGAATTATTTAATTATTTGCCTTTGGTCCCATGTAGCTTGTCATCAATATTTTGACTTGGTCAAAATTTGTGTGCCTTAAGTGAAAACCTGTTGCAAATTGGAATGCCATTAACGTGAATGATGTCTTAGTGGTGGGTCCTTGACTTGAATAAATGAATTAATGCATGTGGTTCTTTGGAGGAGCAAAACCGTGAAATGCTTCCATGAGACCAAGAATGCATTTTTTAAAATATTCTTGTTACTATTCCATGTTGGCATAGTGGAGCCTTTTCTTCAATTGTTTAATATGACAAATCCTTTCTCCTTGGCCCATGAATTCACGTTAACAATGAAGGAGGGGGTTGTTCTTGCATTGATAATTGATTGGCTTAGAGACTTAGACTTGGTTAAAATTGGTGGGCATTGGAAACCATAGTAGTTTTGGTGATAGGTTCCATTCTCTTCATCACAAAACTTGCTTGCATATTTAAGGACAGATGCGTGCCAAATTTGAAAGAGAATTCAACATGAAAATTGTAGGTCTTTCTCTCAACTTTAATTTGATATATGGCACAAAAATTTTCATCAAGAAACGAGGGAGATATAGCCCATATACGAAAATTGCTCCAGAGTGTGACAAGAATACATTTGCAAGCAAAATAAATTCACTGGGCAAAATGGATGGAGAATTAGCTTTTGTGCCCTTCATGAAGTTTGTAGATCTCCTTGATATGGATCCATATAAAAAAGAACTGAGTCATTTCAGTATCAGATGAGGGAGTTATGAATTTTTTCCTAAAGGTGTGTAGAGCAGTCATGAAACTGGAACTGGTCTAGGAAGATTATTAAAACTGTACCAATTGGTAAGGATATAGCCTTCAAGGTCTTCATAAAAGTCGTAGACAATTTTGTTACGGAAATTTAAAGATCGGGTTGTGCAAATCGAAGGTTGTATGAAGGAGTTATGAATGTTTAAGTGAACTATACGCAGAAAAGAGTGCCCAAAGGATGGAATTGTACCAATTGGCTGGACAAAAAGAGGTGTTCACAGATGTCCCTCTTTACTTCTTTTCCATGCGAAAAACACGAAGTCTCTTCATGTTTTTGAAGTGGAAATAAAGTAAAGATATGAACACTGTTTCCAAAGTCATACCAGCTTTAGTAACCAGGAGAGCAAGTATTATTCCATTGAAGAAAACCAACAGTAGTGCCAATTTCTATGACTTGAAGAATGAAGCAAGGTGTCAACTTTGATGACTTGGGAAATACAACAAGAGTGCCAGTAATTTAGAGCTTTGAAGGTGAGTAAATGACGTAGAAAATTACCCTGATGTGTTTGGGTGGAGGACACAGCCTAGGAATGGGTACCTAAAGCTTTGAAGAAAACAATTGACTGGGGGGATGCCCTTGGCTCAAATTAAGAAATGGAACAACCTAGGCATGGGTCCATGAGGCTTTGACAGAAAATAAATGACTTGGGGGTGATGCCCCTAGTTTAAAGGAGATAACAGACTTGGGGGTGATGCCCCAGGTTGACGGGAATTGAAAGGATTGGGGGTTATGCCCCAGGTTGACAGGAATTTAAAGGATTGAGAGTGTTAACCCTCGGTTATCTGGAAATGAAAGGATTGAGAGTGTTGACCCTCGGTTATCTGGAAATGAATAGATTGGAGATGACCCTCGGTTGACTGAAAATAAAAGATTGGGGTTGACCCTCGGTTGATAGGAAAGTAAAAGATTGGTGTTGACCCTCAGTTGATAGGAAATAAAAGAATTGGATTGGGGTAATGCCCTAGTTTTGGAAGACTTGGGGGAGTACCCCAGGTTTGAGAGTGTGGGGAGCTGTCCTAAGTTTAAGAGACTTGGGGTGATGCCCCAAGTTTGGAAAGGAATGAGAGACTTGGGGTAATGCCCCAGGTTTAGAAGACTTGGGGGATCGCCCCAGGTTTAAGAGTGTGAGGAGCTGCCCCATGTTTGAAAGGAATGAGAGACTTGGGGTAATGCCCCAGATTTGAGAGATTTGGGGTAATGCCCCAAGTTTGGACAGGAATGAAAGACTCGGGGTAAGGCCCCAGGTTTGAGATTAGGGGTGATGCCCCAGGTTTGGCAAGATTGAAGGAGCTTGGGGTATCGCCCTTTGTCTAAAAGAGAAAGTACTGGGGTGATGCCCCAGTTTTGGAAATACTGAAGAGTTAGGGGTGTTGCCCCTTGACAGAGAGAAATCTGGGGTGATGCCCCAGTTTTGGGAGGATTGAAAGAATTTTAGGGTGTTGCCCTAGACAGAGAGAGAAATGAAACCTGGGGTGATGCCCCAGTTTTACAAGGTTGAAAGAATCTTGGGGTATTGCCCTTTGGATAAAAGAGAGTAGAAATCTGGGGAGATTCCCCAGTTTGAGCTGTTCAAAAATTCGGGGTATTGCCCCTTGATTAAAAAGAGAACCCTGGGGTGATGCCCCAGTTTGAGCTGTTTGATGGGTGTTAGTTTGGTAATGATGATCTTATTGGGGAAGTTTCACTAGGGTATGGCGGGCCCTTGTCTAGCGGCCCTCATGGTTTCACTTGAAAGAGGACTTAGTAATTCTGCTTAGGGTGAGTTTTGGATTTTTGTCAGGGGAAGGATTGCGCTTGGCTACTGGACTGTGATTCAACTGGGGACAAACAAGTTTTCCTGATTAGGAAATGATCTTCAGCGAGATGAGATGGGTCTAGTTTGTAGGTTCACTTGGGAGGAGTTCTTAATGTGTGTTCCTCTTGTGATGAGTAATGGGTCTACTGGAGAGAGAGCTTTGGTGAATACCCGCTTCTGCGTCATGGATCCTGGCCACCACTTAAAAGGAAAGTGAGTAGTACAAAGCAAATTAAGACTTTCAGGTGAACCTCCTTGGAGACTGTCTTTGAGACAACTCATGGATGAAATAGAAACAACTTCTAACTTTGGTGAGCATGCCTAGCGGAGTTGGTTATGCTCTTCTGAAGCAGGGTTTGGCGCTGAGATACATTTCATCCCCTACAACTTCATGTTTCGTCGTTTCCATTTTCAAAAAATTTTGGAAAAACTCGTTTATTTATAAGACTTTAGTCATGAACACGTGCAGAAAGAAGGGTAAATTTTATTTATGAACATCAGGCATATACAGTGGTAATGAAAGTAATGTAAAATAAACAGGTGCAACAAGGCATAAAGAATTGAAAGTAAGTGGAAAAGGGAAGGCTCATGAATTCTCCAGCGATTTCCTAAGAGCGGTGAGAATCTTGATTCTTCCTCAGGACTTCATGTCCATCTTCTGATTTTGCTTCTGAGAATGTGACTTGACAATGACCCGTATGCCCCAGTTTGGTTTTCTCATTTTCTGCTTGAAGAGTTTATGCCACTGTGCCAGGACCTTCGGTTTTGATTTTGTCTGAGCCGCCCTTTTGGGTTTTTGACTCACCAAGTAGCTCTAACTTTTGCCTAGGCCGCCTTTTCAGGTTTTCAGCCTAGCGAGCCCCCTCCCTTTTTTTTATGCAAAGTATTTCTTCACCGCATCTGCGTTTATAGGCATTGGCAGATCCTTTCCATCCATGTTGGTGAGGGTTAAAGCCCCTCCAGAGTAGGCTTTCTTTACGACATACGACCCTTCGTAATTAAGCGTCCACTTCCCTCGGATATCTTTCTAGATTGGCAAAATCTTCTTAAAGACCAAGTCCCCTTCCTGGAACTGTCGGGGTCACACTTTCCTTTTGTACGCCTGTTTCATGCGCTTTTGGTACAACTGCCCATGGCAGAGAACAGTTTCCCACCAATTAGGTTCAATTGGTTGTACTTGGCCTGGATCCACTCAGCTTCTTCCAGTCTAGCCTCCATGATCACCCTGAGGAATGAGATCTCTACTTCAAAAGGTAGTACTGCTTCCATTCTGTAAACCAAGGAGAATGGGGTTGCCCCTGTCGAGGTTCGCACCGAGGTCCGGTATCCATGAAAATCAAAGGGAAGCATTTTATTCCAATCTTTGTAGGTCACCACCATCTTTTACACTATCTTCTTGATGTTTTTGTTAGCCGTCTTGACTGCTCCATTCATTTTTGGCTGATATGGAGAGGGGTTATGGTGGGAGATTCTGAAGCTTTCGCAGAGTTCCTTCATCATCTTGTTGTTCAAATTCATACCATTGTCAGTAATGATCTGGCTTGGTAGGCCATATCGGTATATCAATTCACGTTTGATGAATTTGACCACAACATTCTTTGTTACATTGGCGTATGAAGCTGCCTCCACCCACTTGGTGAAATAATCGATGGCGACTAAAATGAAACGATGACCGTTCGAGGCTTTTAGCTCAATGGGCCCAATAACATCCATACCCCATATTAAAAAGGGCCATGGTGCTGACAACACGTTTAGGGATAAAGGTGGTGTATGAATGTGATCAGCATGTATCTGACATTTATGACACCTCCGTACATAAGTAAAACAATCTGCTTCCATGGTCATCCAATAATATCCTACCCTTAAGATCTTTCTTGACATGGCGTGCCCATTTGTGTGAGTTCCAAAAGATCCTTCATGGACATATCTCATGATTTGATTTGCCTCGACGGTGTCAATACACCGGAGGAGGATAGAATCATAATTTCTCTTGTATAGCACGTTGCCACTTAAAAGATAACCTATAGCGAGCTTTCTCAAGGTTCGTTTGTCATTATCTGTGATGCCTTCAGGGTATTCTTGGCGTTGGAGGTACCTTTTGATGTCATGTACCAAGGCTTGCCATCTGGCTCTCCTTCTATGACCTGGCAATGTGCAGGCTCTTGTCATTTTTTCACCTCAATGAGAGGCACCTCGTATTCACTGCTGACCTCAAACATCGCAGCTAGGGTGGCCAAGGCGTCCGCCATTTGGTTGTCGTCCCGTGGAACATGATGGAAGGTAATTTCATCAAACTCTTTAATCATCTCTTTGATGTGAGCATGATAGGGGACTAGTTTACTGTCTCTAGTTTCCCACTCATCCCTTAATTGATGGATAACCAATGCAGAGTCTCCATAGACTTCCAGGGTTTTTATTCCCATGTTCAGAGCCACTTGTATCCTCAAAGAACAAGCCTCATACTCAGCAACATTATTGGTACAATCAAAACATAGCCGAGTGCAAATGGGGATGAATTCCTTGTCAGGTGACATTAGGATGACCCCAATTCCATACCCCAGTGCATTGGAAGCTCCATCGAATCTCATGGTCCACCTGATTTCCTGATCATCTTCTTCTTTGAAAAGAGCTAAAATATCTTCATCCGGGAAGTCATGCTGCATTGGCTGGTAACTGCTAACGGGTTGATATGCCAAGTAGTCTGCTAGCGCACTCCCTTTTATGGCCTTTTAGGTGACATATGTTATGTCATATTTTGTTAGTAGCACTTGCCAACGAGCGATCCTTCCGGTTGAAGCTGGCTTTTCAAAGATGTACTTAATGGGATCCATCTTAGACACCAGCCATGTAGTGCGACTGAGCACATATTGCCGTAAGCGCCGGGCAGCCCAAGCCAATGCACAACATGTTCTTTCGAGGAAAGAGTATCTCATCTCGCATTCGGTGAATTTCTTGCTCAGGTAATAAATGACACAATCCTTTTTCCCAGTCTCGTCATGTTGACCTAATACGCATCCCATGGATTCGTTCAGCACGGTCAAATACAGGATCAGTGGTCTCCCAGGAATGGGTGGCACCAAGATTGACGGCTCTAACAAGTATTGCTTTATCTTTTTGCATGTTGTTTGGCAATCTTCATTCCATTACCCGGGTTGGTTATTGCGAATTAACTTGAAAATCGACTCACAGGTTGCTGTCATTTGGGAAATGAATCGGGCAATGTAGTTCAACCTTTCTAGGAACCCTCAGACTTCCTTTTCCGTACGAGGAGGAGGCATTTCCAGAATTGCCTTGACCTTGTCAGGATCAACCTCTATCCCTCTTTCGCTTACGATGAATCCTAACAGTTTGCCAGATTTCACGCCAAAGGTGCACTTGGCCGGATTCAGTCTAAGCTTGAATTTTCTTAACCGTTCGAAGAGTTTCCTCAGATCAGTAATGTGCCCTTCCTCGGACCTGGATTTAGCAATTATATTGTACACATAGACTTCTACTTCTTTATGTATCATATCATGGAAGAGAGTCATCATTGCCCTTTGATATGTGGCTCCAGCGTTCTTCAACCCGAAGGACATTATTTTGTAGCAAAAGATGCCCTATAGAGTGATGAATGTGGTCTTCTCCATATCTTCAGGTGCCATCTTGATCTAATTATATCCTGAAAATCCATCCATAAATGAGAAGATAGAGTGTTGAGCTATATTGTCGACCAATACGTCGATCTGAGGTAGAGGAAAGTCATCCTTAGGGCTAGCCCGATTCAAGTCTCGGTAGTCCACACACATCCTCACTTTTCTGTATTTCTTTGGAACGGGAACTATATTTGCTACCCATTGAGGATATTTAGCTACGGCTAGGAAACCAACATCAAATTGCTTCTTAACTTTTTCTTTAATCTTAAGAAGCATTTCTGGTTTCATTCATCACAGCTTCTATTTGATCGGTGGATATTCTGGCTTTAAAGGCAACTTGTGTTCCACAATGCTGTTATCCAACCCCGGCATATCTTGATATGACCATGCAAAAATGTCCCGAAACTCCCTGAGCAGCTTAATCAGTTCATCTCACCGCTCTTTGCTTAAGAAGGTGCCAATCTTGACCTCCTTAACCTCTTCTTCGTTCCCCAGGTTAATGGCTTTAACCTTTTCTTGATGGGGTTAAATTTCCTTATCCTCCTGTTCCATTAACCTTGTCAACTCGGGCGAAGGTTCAAAGTCTTCCTCACTTTCCTCATAGGCGTAATCGTTCGGATAATCAGAATTGTGAAATAAAACCAAGTTCTCGCTGCTCTCAGAGGAATCATTTTTGGATTTGCATTTAGTTGTATTATAGAGAATGAAAAAGAAAATAAGCAAGTGAAAAGCTTAAGAAAAAAGAATCAAGCAAAGACGAGGTACTGGAATTAGACAGTGTTCACTAAATCAAATAAGTAAATAAGTTTTTTGCCTTTATTACAAAAGGGGTCCCAAAGCCTTAGGCATAGCAGAGGGAGCGACAAGTTATAAGATAATATGATTACTTTGACAAAACATTCATAGTCGTAGGGAACTCCATGATTTCCTAGTTATTCAGCTCCTGATCCGGTGAACAAGCATACACAAACTCCGCACTATGGCTAGGCTCATCTTCAATCATGGTCACTTGATCTAGATGCATTATCCCTACACTCCGGAAGCTCTGATAGAGGTCACAAATGAGGGTTCTCGCGGTGTTGAATTCCTTACCAGTGAGGCAAGCCATCATTCTTTCCCTTCTTTCCTCCCCGACCCTCTTTCTGTCAGCTGCCGTGGGTTTGTATCCTAGGCCATATCTGTCCTTGTTCTCTGGGAGGCACACAGGTTGGACTCTCTCTTCCAATTCACACCCCAGTCCTTTTCCTGGCTTGTATCCTTCTCGTAACATTGTTCTTGCCACTGCTAGAGGTACATTTGGGAAGGATGTTCCTGCAATGCTTGTCGCATTGGCTATTTCCAAAGCCTGGAATGAAGTCTCGAGGGCTTCCTCAACTGCTTCAATGTACGGGGTAGTGACAGGCTTGATGACCAAAAGGTCCTCTTCCTCGAAAACAATCACTAGTTTGTTGTCAATGTTGAATTTCAACTTCTAATGCAGCGTGGAAGGGACTACCCCAGCCGAATAGATCCACGGCCGTCCTAGCAAACAACTGTAGGCGGGCGTAATATCCATGACTTGGAAGAGAACTTGAAAGGTACACGGTCCGACCTGTATCGGCAACTCAATCTCTCCCATGACCTCTCGTCGAGTTCCATCGAAAGCCCGTACCACCATGGAACTAGGCCTCATATACGTCCCATCGAACGACAACTTTGCCAATGTGGACTTTGGCATTTCGTTTAGGGATGATCCATCTTCGAAAAGTACCTTTGCCAAGATATGATCTTGACACTTTACAAAAATATGAAGGTCTTTGTTCCCTGTTCCTTCAGCGGGTATTTCGTCATCCGTAAAGGTCAAGTAATTATTGGCAACAATGTGTCCCACTATACCTCCAAACTTGTCGTCAGGTAAGTCGTGCTTGACATGGGCCTCGCTTAAAACTTTCATTAATGTGTTCCGATGTGGTTTGGAATCCATCAACAAGGATGACAAAGAAATTTTGGCCGGGGTATAGTTTAATTGATCAATCACCTGGTACTCACTGTGGCGGATGAACTTTAAAAACTCTTGGGCTTCTTCCTCAGTCACAGCCTTTTTTGCTTTGCCGGTGGCTCCTTCTTTCCCAGCTTTGACCTCTCCAGTAGCTTTATCATGTTTTGATTCAGGAGGTGCATATACCCTCTCACTCCGAGTCATTCCCCCAGCCCCGGTAATATTTGTAACAGAGGAGGATGGCGTAGAATCAACTGCCATATTTCCATGGCACAGCATGAGAATCCTTAAAAGGGAATGGAGTAGGTGTTTGCACTGAAATGACAGTTTTGGCAGGAGCTGGGGTTGCTGGCTTAATTTTGTTGTAGAATATGACCAGGGGCTTTGGAGCCTGCACCCTGGTTTGTTCTTGTATCATGTTTATTTCGCCTTTGCGGCGCCTGTAAATCTTCACAGTATGGCTGTCTATAAACTCTTGAAGGACCTTTTGAAAGCCCCGTCATCCCGCTGATTGTTCATCATTGTATTCTTCATCCCATGACCCCTCTATTAGTCCCCCCTCAAGTAGGAGGGAGTGAATTATTTCCAAAGTCATTCTTATATCACCAACCTCAAATATATTTTTCATCTTCTTCAATAGCATTGACCCCCGACCCCCCGTGGTTGGGCAAAGGGTTTGTTGTCACACTTGGGCTTCCCTCTTGAAAGCTTATCCAATCGGCCCTGATCAGATCCCTTACCTTAAACTTTAAAGCCAGGCAATTTTCTGTAGAATTCCCCGGTGCGCCAGCATGGTAATCACACCTTGCACTCGGGTCATACCCTCTTGGATAAGGTGGCTGAAGTGGCCTCAAAGGACAGGGAACCACCAATGTATTTTTGATAAGATGGAGGAGAAGCTCGGTATAAGTCATAGGGATAGGATCAAATTGAATCTGGGTGCGGTCATTGTTCTGCCTTCTTAGGTTCGGGTTTGGCGGTTGGTTTACCTGTGGCGGTTGATACGGTGCTTGGGGTGGTGTTGGTGGTCGTATAACAGGTGGTCAGAAGTGGGGTGGATTTGGATTCTGAACCGCAACCATATATGGGTGTGGTGCATTAGAATAGGCTGGTGGAAAGGTGATGGGGGTAGGCGGCCTTAATTGGTTTCCTTTCTGGTTATAAGAGATCGAGTTGGTTTCTCCATCTCTTCTCCTGCCCTTTCCGAGTGCTGGTTTCCTCACCGTCCCTGCCCCAGATGGGCCTTAGGCAATCTTCCCGGTTTGTAGTCCATTCTCTATTCTTTCTCCAATGGTGACAATATAGAAGAAATGAGACAAAACGCTTCCAATCATCCTATCGTAGAAAGGTGACAGGAGCGTATCGATAAACATAGAAACCACTTCCTTTTCAGACAAGGGAGGGTCAACTTGTGCTGCTACTTCACGCCAACGTTAGGCATATTCTTTAAATGTCTCGTTGTCTTTCTTTGTCATATTTTGCAATTATGCTCTATCTGGGGCCATGTCTAGATTGTACTTGTACTGTTGCATAAAAGCATCTGCCAGATTTTTCCAGCAACATATACGAGACCACTCAAGATGGTTATACCAAGTGAGGGCCGCTCCAGCCAAGCTGTCTTGGAAGCAATGAATCAACAAAGGATCGTTGGAAGCATGCGATGCCATCTTCCAGTAGTACATGGTAAGATGATTCTTTGGGCAAGTCAATCCTCTATATTTATCGAATTCCGGTACTTTGAACTTGGAAGGGATAATGACATCGGGAATTAAGCAGAGTTCTGTAACACTTCCCATCCCGAATCCTTCCACTACCTCCATTGCTCTTGTTAGCCCAGGTGGCCTCTAGGAAACTCAAGAGGGGGAGGGTGAATTGAGTAAGTTAAGAACTTTCTCACTAATAAATTTCTCCTCTAAAAACTCAATATGCAATGATATGTGATTTGAATAATAATGCTTAAGACATAAAGAGTTTAAGGGTTAGAGAAGTGCAAACAGAGATTTATACTGGTTCGGCCAACCACTGCCTACGTCCAGTCTTCTCAAGACACCCTTGAGGAAATTCACTATAATCAAATCCCTTGATTACACCACAATGGGGACTCACACCCCGATCACAAATGCCTTGGATGCTACACCACACCCAAGCACATCACCCTTGGATGCTTCACCACATCCAAGAACATCACCCTTGGATGCTACACCACATCCAAGAAGAACACCCTCAGAGATACACCACTTTGAGTATCAGTCTCAATTTAGAGATAAAGAACTCTACAAGAAAACTCTTTCTTAAAGAGTATGATGAACAAATTGAGGAACAATAAAGAGTAATAACTCTATTAAGAGAATATGGCCATTATTGCTCTTAAGAAAAGATTGGAAGTATTTGGTGTTGGTGTTATTGGTGTGCTTTTGCAAATGAAATACCCTCTTATTTATAGGAGAAGAAATGCCTTCAAGAGGTGTGAAATTATTGATTAAAATATTTGGAAAGGTACCTCTTGGATAAAATAATATTTTGTGAAAAGTTATAATGTTTCAACATGATTTTTTGCTTTCTGATCATGTTGTAATCGATTACATAAAATAGGTAATCGATTACAGCCTTTTAAAATCAGTTTTAAAACATAACGTTCATATTGTAATCGATTACTTAAACATGTTAATCGATTACATTGCTGAGGTAATCGATTACACTAATGAGGTAATCGATTACATTCCATCAAAATGTATGAAATTTTAAAACCTTTTTATATTAATGGACGTACTTTTTTTTATAGAGTCTTACTTTAATTATGCCTTGGTCTTGGATCTCCATTCTTGATCTCTGGTATTGGCCTTGTCATTATCAAAATCCTTCATGGTCTTCAGCTCTCAGTCTTCTTTCAAAGACTGCTAGCCTTCCTTCTTGGGTAGCACCAGTAGCATTCGGACTAGTGGTAATGTGATGACTTGTATACCCGAAGGGCTGATGGACGTGTGTCGGGTCGGTGTTTAGTAATGCAGCGTGAGGTCTGGTAGTAGTTTGGGTTATGTAGACTGGTTGGGCAGATTGTGTTTGGGTAGCTTGCGTCTGGACTTGAGTTGTTTGAAATTCCTGAATGGGCAGAATGTTTGGTTGAGCGGTATGAGGAATCAACCCTTGGTAGTTAGGCTCTTCTTGGAGTGGGGGAAAATACCCCGGTGGCAAGCCATATAACGGAAAGGGTATAACATTACCCTCTGCATCTACAAAGGTATGCTGCTGAATGTCAGCAGGGTTTGGTCTCCTTATGCGAACAGTAAGGGGAGGTTCTATCGGGTTAAGATTTGGTTCTCCAGATGGACCCTGAGGGTGTCATGGGGTAGGAGGCTGTTGCCTGGGGTCTTCAACTCCCGTAGAAGAACCCCCCTCTATGACTCTCTTCTCTAACAGCTTGGCCATCTCGGCCATTTATTCCTTCAACTGACTGAGTTCGGCTCTCAAACTCTCGTTCTCTTGTTCTATTTTAGCCATGAGTTTCTTTCTGAGCCTAGTCTTGTAGGGGTGCTTACCTGTAATGTCTAAAGGAACATAAAGGTTTGTTAGAAAAATAGAAAAAAAGCAGTTAAGGGAAACGATAAAGCAAAGATAAAAGGATATACGCAGGATGTAATTCCGAATTTAGCGCGTATCCTCTGACTGTTCCTCAGAATGTCGCGTTCAAAAGTACTAGGTAAAGCAGTAAAGCGGAAATTAACATAAGACAATTATGGAGGCAAAATAGTTAATCATTCCATACTTCCATGAAGATACAATATTGTTGGAAAGGTTTGATTACAACATTTTAGCTATTCCTGGCCTGGGCAATCATATCCCTTATTTTACAAATTCTTTCTTGACAATAATTCAAAAACGATGAAATCTCTCTTGGGGTGGAGAGAGGATTAATCATCCCTTCGGCCTGCTTAAGCATTGATGGAAGATCTTCCAGGACCCCGTTGGCTAAGTATGCCAGGTTGGCGAAGCGATCCATCCATGAATGGATGACTTCGTCTTGCCGAGCCAGTTCATCTTCTAAAAGTCACGTGGTCTCTTGGCAACGTTGCTTAACATTGATGGTATTCCGCCGTTCCTTATTTATCTCCCGTTCACAGGCTCTCATTACTTCATCTAGCTGATGCTCCAACTTGTGGACCTGGGATTGTAGCAGCCCTTTTTGTACCAAAGTCTCTTTTTCCTTTTCTTTGGATTATACCAATAAGTCTTTTAGAGACTGTTTTTCGGCCAGAATGGCGTTACTTTGCTGGCCCTTCATTTTCAGTTGAGTATTGGCTGCACGAAGGCACTGGTCTTATTTCGCCCTGTAGTCTTCTTCAATCTTCCATTTTTTCCGTATCTCATCCATGGCTTGTCTTCCTTCTAAATTTTCTTTCTTTTGAAGAGAACATTCTTGTTGACACCTCAAAAGGTCTTTTTCTAACTTTTGATTCTTGGTCGTCAACTCCTCTATCTGAGCCTTCAAAGCCCGGGTGGCTTTGTCCTCTATGATGAATGGTGGAGCGAGAATGCTTGTAGAATGGTATGGGGGACCTCTGAAGGGTAATTTTACAATGGAAACCATGTTCAAGACCCATTCATTGTATTCTGCTCCCACAACGTGGCTTTAGGCTCCTAATTCCTTTCCCATCTTGTGGACTTTCTTCCATGCATTGGCTATGTCCCGAACGGCAGATGTATAGTTTCCTTTCACATAATACAAAATGAAAGGAGTGAGCAGCTTTTCATTTGGTGGCCCAAGCAAAGGATATACTAATTGCCGCTTGGCTATCGTAGGATTATAGTTGATGCACCCTATCGTGCCAATAAGAGGAACATTAGGATAGCTTCCACAATGATGAATGATTGAATTGACCTTTAGCCATTGAGGATACCATCTAACCTTCTCAACTGTAAGACCCACAAGATGATTAGCCCATTCACGCCCATTCTTTTGCCAACTGACACAATTTCAGATCAGAAATCGGACACTCGACCTTGCATAATTGATGGAAGGTGTAAGATGTAAGCCACACATACAAAACGGGTAAGCAGCAAATGATCCTCTTCCCCCCTTACGTGTGACAGAAATCCATGGTGCAATATACATTGGCTAGCATTGCTGTAATTGGACTCTCAAGCCCGTGTTTGCGAGCGGCGAAGACATTGATAGCATCATAATCTACATAGTTATCCAAGTTAGGGAACAAGACAACCCCGTAGATAGTAAGTGCTAAGGTGTCCATGAAGGCTTCCCATTCTTCCTTATCCGCCAAAATCTGCATGTGTTTCTCAAGAAATTCTTGAGTAAACCCGGGAACTTGATTTCTATTTATTTGTGCGCTTTTTAATGTCTCAAGATGGATTTTCAAAATACGGGAGACAGAAGCGACGGTTACATGATGGTTGAGATGACGATAAGGGATCTGTCCTTCCAATGGCATCCCCATAATTTGTTCATATTCTTCTATAGAAAGTGCCCATTGAAAGTCTCTAAATGTGAAACAACAGAGGGATGGGTCATAGAATTATGCCAAGGCTGTGATTGCTTCGGTTTACACTTCCACCTTCAAGAGTTTTAGAACCCTTCCATATTTTTGGGTAAAAGCCATCTTTTGAGTCAGGTTTAATCTTTTCCCCATTGCTTGTAGACTACCAGTATCAATCTTCTTGGCCTTAAGATGTAATATCTTCCTCAATTCTGTCACATCTGTACCACAATTGTCATGTCCTATGTTAATTTCCATACTTGCTCAGAGATACTTCTAAATTTTGAATAGTTTCCTGTGAACACCAAGACAAAGAAGAGGAATCAGTCATTGTCATGTTTTGAAACCCGTATTTCCCTATTGATTTAATGCAAAGCAATTTTTACTTGGGGAAGCAGCGATTACCGAAACTCATGCGAGTCCAAGTCTAAAGGGTCATAGGTTTTCTAATCGTCATTGATGCCCCAGTTGGAGGGAAACAAAATTATTGTTTTTCATTTTCTTTTTGACGACTAGGAAAATCTATGACTCGGGACTTAGAAGTACACGATGAAAAGGGAATTACCCACCCGCCCGAAGATTACTGAGCGTTTCAAAAAAATGAGCCATTATTTCAAAATAAAGCAATCCTTCGACGGGTAGGCGATTCATTCATTTAAATTAAAAGGGAAAGCGAGAATGACATAAGGTAAAGTAGAGTCTACCTTTTCGTGACCTAAACCAGGTTTTTTCTGAAAGCCTTTTATGGGCCCTACGGCTTGTCTAAAAGTGACTCCTCACATTGGGTGGCTTGCACTAGACTTCTAAACGGTTACTAGAGCCAAGATCCTACTCATGGTGTGGTCGCAACAGTAGGGAATCTACTAGGTGCGTACATCATGAAAGGTCGAACTCTAGTTGAGGTTCTTACGATCACCGGATGGGAAGTACATCCCAAACGATACCGCTACCAACCTCTCCTAACTTAAGTTTTATTTGGGGCCCAGGTATAGGGCGCCACTCATAAGTGTGTGCAAAAATGTGAGTGTAGTGTATGAAAGGGTATTCAATACCTGTACCTTACCCCATCCTGCACAGTGAACAAACACAAAACAACAACAATAAAGTCATCTACCCTAGGGTTCAATAATTATACAAAAAAAATAACACAGAGTCATCTACCCTAGGGTTCAATAATCATGCAAAAATATTAACAGTGCATAAATGATAAAACATGATTGGAATTAAAAGCAAGCATCTACAACATCAACACAAAATAAAATAAAAGAAATTAAAACAAACTAAAGGCTACATAAGAAAAACATGCGCTTTCAACCTAAATGGCCTGACTCTCAAGTATTTCCCCAGTGGAGTCGCCATTTGTCGCGACCGGAATCACGGCGGCGCGGCCGACCCTCGAAAACGAAATAAAGGAACAGGGAGTCGCCACCAACATTTTTATCCATAGGAAAAACATTGGAAAAAAAACTTTCACAAAGCACTGGCAAAAAATGAGGTTCGAGTTCAGGAGTTGATTACGAGTGGGGAAGGTATTAGCACCCCACATCGTCTGTTAAAAATAGTACCAAAGTTGAAAATGCGCATGATGGATAGCCTTAAAATTGCTTTTATTTCTTCTTTCTAAAAAAATTGAAGGAGACAGACGAAATGAGTGAAAAAGCTCAGATTAAGATCAACAGGATGTCTCGTCCAAATTAATCCTGACTTTGAGGGGTGGAAAACGTGGAAAAGAGGAAAGGAAGCTAACAAGACATCTTGTCTAAATTAGTCACCCTTTCGTCAAGATACCAAATCGGGGAAAGGAGGGATTAACAAGACGTCGCATCCAAATTAATCCTGGCTTTTAAAGGAGGAATGTACAAAAGAGAGAGAATGCTAACAGGACGTCTCATCCAAATTAGTCATTTTCCATCAAGGTATAAAGTTGACCGGTGAAAGGAGTTAATAGGACGTCACGTCCAAATTAACTCGATTTTTATGAAGAGTGATGACGACCAGGGAAAAGGGAGAAAATCAACAAGACGTCGCGTCTAAATTGGTTTCTTTTTTTGAAATATTATTATTTAATAAATAACAATTGATTGAAAATTTAAAAAGGGCAACAAGACGTCTCGTCTAAATTAACCTCTTTTTGATAATTTTTTCTTTTAAAATCAAATAGTAAATATTTATAAAAAAACTAGACAAAGAACACACAGACTTACGAAAGTGAAAAATGGGTAATGTTTTTTTTTGGTTGAAGATAATGTTGAGTTGTTAAAATTTAATTAGACATAATTTTGAAATAACGAAAGAAAAAAAAAGAAACTAAACAAAAAGACATGAACAATCACATTTGGTTAAGCTTTGTACAACCCGATTCTTTCAAAGACGAGCGAGTGCCTTAAAAGAAAATTACACCCTAACTATACGGTGAATGAACTATCCGGAAAAAGAAATAGTATACAGACGGCTGATTCCTTGTAATAGGATTAGTATTCTGGGCAATAAAATTAAGATCGCAACTACCCTTGAAAAATTAAATTTGTACAGAACTAAAATATATACCAACAATTTGAGCAATAATATTGAGCAGCAAATAAACGGGAACAGTAACATGAACAGAAACAGTAGCAGAGATTGAATAGAGATTCAAGCATACGTCACAATATCCTATTGTAAAACCAAATCGTAATAACGACAAGAGACGACAGAGAAAAGAGAGTCCAATACAACAATACTAATCTGATCCTTGTACAAAAATTTAACCTTTTGGAAAATAAACACTATTTTCACAAAATATATAAAAAATGTTCTTGCTCACTGGTTGAGTTCTTGCTCACTGTTGCTGCTGTTGCTGTTGCTGTTGTTATGAATTTCTACTGTAAAAAATTCAGAAGTGCCTTCCAAAACTCAAGAATATTGAGATAATCTCCTCTCTAGAATATCTTTTCCAACCCTCTCTAGAAGAAAATCCCCGAACCCCCCTTCTTCTATACAGAGGGGTATTTATAGAGCATGTTTCATACCCCCTTCCATAAAAAATTCCAAAGTGGAAGCTCCACATACTGCTTTAATGGGGGATGACGAATATGGCACCACTAGTTGAGTGGTTCTTCTAGCTGGACCTCCACTCTTCTAGTGGCCTTGAAGCTCCTAAAAATCTTCCAGAAATCTGTTGTACTTCTTTTGTTTCTTGTTCTTTTCTTTTCCACCAGCAGAAACCCCCTTTCACGTTGGCTTCTTCTTCTCCCCCTTCTTCTTTCTCCTCTTGCCTTGGGCCTTATCTTCTTCAAATGCCAAAATGGAATCCTTTCTTTATTATTGACCATGGGAGACAAGTTTAATGGAGTTTCCCACTCACATTACTTTAGTGCCACCTTTGTCAAATGCACATGCCAAGGTTCCTTTATTATTTGTATCACCAACAAGCATATGACCGTGAATACCCCATTCAATGCCTATGCCTTCTAATTTTTAATTCTAACTTTGTGGAGCCAAACTTAGTGTATTTTAATTAGAACTTGCATCCTTACTTGTACCAAAACCGTGAGCATTATTTGGTGATGGGTTCCATGCCCTTTTTTATGCATTAAAGAATTTCCCTTGTCCATGCTCCCTTATTCTCGTGAAAGTACAAAATGGGGCTGCACCTAGAATTATTTAATTATTTGCCTTTAGTCCCATGTAGCTTGTCATGAATATTTTGACTTGGTCAAAATTTATGTGCCTTAAGTGAAACCCTGTTGCAAATTGGAATGCCATTAACGTGAATGATGTCTTAGTGGTGGGTCCTTGACTTGAATAAATGAATTCATTCATGTGTTCTTTGGAGGAGCAAAACCGTGAAATGCTTCCATGAGGCCAAGAATGCATTTTTTAAAATATACTTGTTGCTATTCCATGTTGGCATGGTGGAGCCTTTTCTTCAATTGTTTAATATGACAAATCCTTTCTCCTTGGCCCATGAATTCACGTTAACAATGAAGGAGGGGACTGTTCTTGCATTGCCAATTGATTGGCTTAGAGACTTAGACTTGGTCAAAATTGGTGGGCATTGGAAACCATAGTAGTTTTGGTGATAGGTTCCATTCTCTTCATCATGAAAATTGCTTGCATATTTAAGGACAGATGCGTGCTAAATTTGAAAGAGAGTCTAACATGAAAATTATAGGTCTTTCTCTTAGCTTTAATTTGATATAAGGCACAAAACTTTTCATCAAGAAACGAGGGAGATATGGCCTATCTATGAAAACTACTCCAGAGTGTGACGGGAATACATTTGCAAGCAAAATAAATTCACTAGGCAAAATGGATGGAGAATTAGCTTTTGTGACTTGCATGAAGTTTATAGATCTCCTTGATGTGGATCCATAGCAAAAAGAACGGAGTCATTTCAGTATCCGTTGAGGGAGATATGAATTTTTTCCTAAAGGTGTGTAGAGTAGTCATGAAACTGGAATAGGTCTAGGAAGATTATTAAAACTGTACCAATTGGTAAGGATATAGCCTTCAAGGTCTTCATAAAAGTCGTAGGCAATTTTGTTACGGAAATTTGGAGATCGGGTTTGCGTAAATCGAAGGTCGTATGAAGGAGTTATGAATTTTAAAGTGAACCATGCGCAGAAAAGAGTGCCCAAAGGATGGAACTGTACCAATTGGCCGGACAAAAAGAGGTGTTCACAATACATAACCCAAAAGAGCACAGCAGAGGTATATCACCATCACAATCATCAATTTATACCACCAATGTCATTCAAAAGTCTTACTTTACACATTCATCACACATAGCAACAATAAAAGCACCCAGGGCCAATATGTAATTATACATCACATATAAATACACTATCAACAACAAGGTCATGCATTTAGAAAATAAACTCCTCTCCTACCTCAAGAGAAGTACTCCGACGGGTTGGAGGAGTTGGATGGTCCCGCTTTACAAGAATGGTCAAAGCCTACATTTTTAATAAATACAAGGCTACATCAAACATCATTTTATCATTAAATCGATGCCAACAACTAAGTCTCTTTTTAGAGATACATAAGTATATTCATGTATGTGAAACTTTGTTATGCTTATGCCTTCTCCATCTTGGAGGTTTAGAACCTAAACCATCCTTATCACATTTTTTTGTCTTAGGATTTAAAATTCACTATTGGTAATTAGTTAAAATTCAAAGGGTTATCCATTAGGCTCTCCAAAGCCTTAATTAAATCATTCACCTCATCACTTTTCATTTTTAATAGTTTTCCCATAGAAGGCACCAAGTGCTTCATCACTTAGCATTTCTAGTCAATTTTGCTCTTTATTCTTTTTAGACAACAAATTGTCACTAATGGTCTTTAAACATTAAAGTGTCTTATTATAATTCTTAGGAACCACCATTTATTCTTAATGATTTCCTACCATTACCAATCACTACAACTCATCTATAACTTTTATTTCTCATTCACTAGTAGTTCTCCAAAAATCATGGTCATACCTAATTCTAAATCATAACTTAAGTTTTCTTACTTACATGGCCAAGTTACCTATCACCAACAACAATATTCTCCAAGTTTAACTAGTAGCTTTTTCATGCCTAATGTGATCCAATAATATTTTCTAGACCATTAATCTTTCTTTCAACTCCAATAATACATATTTATCATTAAATCCACTTCTACACTACATACTTTTTCTTTTTAACTTCTCTTACCCAATAACCATCCAAACTCTTAAACCACATTTATTAGTACCCACACAATTTCATAATTGTTCTTTTAAGTCATATTGTATTCCAACAAATCTATTTATTCTAGTAACATGTTTTTTCCTCACCCATTCACAATTGTCCTTCTCCTAACTCATGTCATACTTAATTCTTTGTCCACCAATAATTACCTAACACTAACTCTAATTACTAACCTACACCTAACAAGAGGTTTCAAGCTCATCTAACAAGGTTATTACCTTATTAGACCTACTATGTCACTTTATCACTTTTACCATCTCAAGAGAATTTTAAAGCTTAGCATTATTCCATACTTTTCTACAACTCATCAAATAAATTATAAAGCATCATTCAAAGTCCCATAATTACTTCAAAATCATCCTTAAGTCATTTCAAGTCCAAAACATAAATTTTTTTTATCTAAATTAAAGTAAGCTACTAATTTAGGATTTTGCTCCTAATACCATCCAAAACCTATTCATTCATTCCAACATCACCAATTTATTTCAATACACTAATTTAGGCCTCATAATCATTATAAAACCATCCAAAATAATTTAAGTCTCCTAATTGCAAATTTATCCACCAATTAAAGTAAGCATCAAATTTCCCATTTTGCGTATAACCTAATCAAAGCATCCATTAAGCATAATCCTTACATTAAACTCAATTCCAACAATCAATCACAATCTAATTCAAGTGCCTAATCATGCTTCTAATAACACACAAAGTTCCCAATGGTCTCCTAACCTAGGTTTTGGGTTCTACATGCAAAGCATCAATTTTTCCAATACCAATCTCATAATTTATAACATATTATGCTACTAATTTAGAGCTTAGCAAAGGTTCATGACTTACTTCAATGGAATTCTAATTTCCAAATTCAAGAGAGTGGTGAAGATGGAGGCTTGAGAAATTCCAACACCAAAGGACCAAGCAAACTTCTCCAAATTGAAATTAAGGCCTCCAAAATCCCTAAAATTTTGTCACATTCCATGGGTGAGCCAAACATGGATTTTTTATTTTTCCCATGGATGAAGGGGAGAAGAAAAACTTGAATGGAATAGGGAAAAGAGAAGAAGAAACATGAAGCTTAGGGTTTCATGACACTTACTCAAGTTACCCTTGCAAGAAATTTCAAAAAGCCTCCATGAATGGTGCAAACTTAGTCACGAAATGGAGAGGGAGGAGATGGTGATTTTCAGCCAAGAACCAGGAAATGGGCTGCTGCAACACGTGAAAATTGAAAGGAAAGGAAGAAGAAAGGTCTTTGTCTCATGTGCCTAATTACCCTTTTACCCTTCATTTAAAATTTTTGGCTCCGAGGTTTATTTTTTGGCAAATTTTCATTCTTGGGCCCAAAATGCTGACGGGAACAGCCCATTTAAGCTTACATGGTCAGCCCAATTAGTTGGGTGAAATTCGTCGCGTTTTGGTTACCCGTGGCCCCGTTTACGTCTAATTAATTATCTATAAATTTTTCCAAGTTTATTTTTGGGTTTAACATATTTATTTGAGTGTTTTCTAATAATCAATATTTATTTTTAGGTTAGTGAATTTTTGAGGCCCAATTGAGGCCCGTTGCCTGAATCGGTCTTTTTCAACGTTAGACGACGTTGATAAATCCTGAATAATTCACGATAAATTCCACGAACGCTCAAATTAATTTAACTTCATCTTTGGGACATAAATATTCATTCCCAATATTTATCTAATGTTTCTCGGTCTGTTGGGCCCGTCTTTATATTCTGCTCGTACGTCATTCGTCAATTAAACGACAATAGTAATTGCTGTATTCGCCGTATTAACCCAAGGGGTCATCAATTAATTTTTCTACATGTACAGGGCATCAAATAATTATTTTCTATAATTATTCTATTTATTCGCTCAAATTAATTAATTTTACTTAAAATTTGGGATGTTACATTATACAAGTTATTTGTCGCTAACCATGTCTAAACTTGTTTAGGTTTTTGCATAAAATTTGTGTGGATTTGGGTTTCGATGGAACTTATGGTTTCTTATAGCCCTCTTTCATACAGAGGAAAGGTAATAGCAATGAGGACACCCAAGCATACATCCAGAATTGGATGTATGAGTCTAGGAATACGGTATACCTGGCCCTGTATTGTAACATTCCATTTTCTACTCAAATAGAAAATAGATATTAATATCTCTTTAATGAGAAAATACTTACTATTAGTTAGTTGATTATTAACTAATTAATATTTTTATGAAATTTTTATAATAATAATAATAATAATAATAATAAAATAGAAATATATATATTGAACAAAGATTTTAAAGTGACTTAATTAGTATTTACTAATTAAGAATTATATTAAGAATTTTTAATATCTTTATTATTCACAATTTTTATTTTATGTTCTTATATTTATGTTTTTACATATTTAAGATTTAACTCTTATTATAATTTTATAATAAAATTTTGAAGGAATTAGATTATAGTTCTTTAGAACTTTTTGATCTATACATTATTTATGATTTTTTGAAATTTTTTGTATTTTTGATTTTTTTAAATATATATTTTAAATAATTTTTTATTTATATAAATTTACTTAAAATTAAAAATATTTACAAGGAAGTGAAGTTAAATTATAAGAAAATTTTTTAAAATCCATTTCAAGTAGTCTTATCTAAAAATGATTGGTTTGAGTAAAATCTTGCTTTTTACCAATCATAAGAAAATCGAAAACATACCAATAAATTTTTATTAATAGAAAATTTTATATTTTTTAAATTTAAACTTTATATTAATAATGATAAAATTAGCGCGGTCTGATATAATATCGTTAAATTTCAAAAAGGACTGATTTTGAATATTTAAAATATACCGAGTGAATGGTTACTATTTGGCTTAATAATTCAGCCGATATTTATTATGCAAAACATTGTGTATGAAAGAAAATTTCAAATATTTCACAATAACCAGGAACAAAATTTTCAAAATTGCACAGTACTTTTATAATAAAATAATGGAATGCACAGTAACTTTCCTGCCTATAAATATCGAAGGTTTCTGAATGAAAAATTCATAATTTTAGATTAAATTTTCTTAATATAGTAGTGCTAGAGAGATAGTGGTAAGGGGAGTAAGAGAGAGAAATATAATTTTTGGAAGAAGGTTCTGCCAAAATTACAAAGTAAGAATAACTCTCTTTTATATTTTTTTATGTTTATTTTCATTTCGTTTTAGAAATCTATTATTATACAGAATATAATATTATTTTGAGTTACTATTCTAAATAGTAAATTACTATTCAAATAGTAAATGACTATTTACTATTACTATTTACAATTTACTATTTACTTTTACTATTTACTTTTTACTTTTTACTTTTTACTATTTACTGTTACTATTCACGATTTACTATTTGCTGTTACTATTCATGTTTTACTATTTACTATTACTATTTATGATTTACTATTTACTATTACTATTCGTAGTAACTATTTAAAATTTACTATTTATTATTAGTATTTAAAATTTACTATTTATTTTTACTATGCATAATTACTAATTATTATTTCTGTTTCAAATAGTAATCTTTATTTTTATCTTATGCCTATACTAAAATAAATTGGTATTAATATTTTTAGAACTCAGAGACGCAAAGCAAACTCACTTTTGGTAGCAATTTAAGGTAAGGGAGAGTGGGATAGGAATATAACATGAAAAGATATAAGAATAATAGGAGGAGTCCTCTACTCTTTTTAAATTTAATAATATTATTATTTTAAAATAATAACTTTCCAACTTAAAATTAATAATAAATTTAGTATCTTGTGAAATTTATTCTGAAATACCTATGCATGGATATGGACTATTATAACCTATATAGACTGGACTAAACCTATACAAGGATCTAGACTATTATAATCTATACGGACTGGACTAAACCTATGCAAAGATCTGGACTTTTATAACTTATATGGACTGGACTAAACCTATGCAAAGACTTGGAGTATTATGACCTATATGGACTTACATAGACCTGTGCGAGGAATGAACTATAAGGACTTGAAATTAAGTTTATTAAATTAAATATCTATTAAACTTTAAATTATGATATTTATGAATGATATTTATTTGATTTGATTATGATTGATAATATTTGTGATGGATAATATTTGATTGTGATTGATGATATTACAATACTTGATTGTAATTGATGAATGATTGATGATTTTATGATGAGGAGTTTGAGCATATAGCAAGCATGATGGAAAGCTAAAACTCCGTAAGAATATACTTATCCCTTACTCTTTAAAGTATTACTTTAAAAGAAATTATTTATAATAATTTCTCAATATTTATTCAGATTATTGTTAAGAAATTTTTCTTAATTTTCAATAAAAGTATATAATTTCTATAACTTACTTTTATCTTTCAAAATAAATTATTAAATTAAATTTTAAAATAATTCTTAGTTTTTAAAAAAAGAAAAAAGAAAAAAGAAAAAAAGAAACTATTTTATGAAAATATTATATTCATATATATTTATATATGAAAATATTTGATTCTCAAATGGAAATGAGATACTTCAACAATATTTCATTTTAAACTTTTAAAAATAAGAGTTTTAATTTTAAAAGTGTTTTATTATATATTTTTCAAGTATTATAATTAAAGATGAAAAAAGATCGATAATTCAAACTTGTATCTAAAGTAAGTTAATTTCCTATAAATGCTCTAAAGAAGGTTTGGAAAATATATTAAGACTTTGAAACTCAAATCATAATAATATTGATTTGTGAATGATAAAGAAAACTGTACTGAAATTCTTCTACGTGTCGTAGAGCTTATTAAAGAGTTTGGAAATATGTAGTTTATCGGGGTGGCTATGTTGTGATTTGTAGGCCCCGGAGATATAATTTATACTTGAGTTTCTAAAAGTCTTAACCTACTCAATACGCGAATAGTTCATGTATCATGAATCATTAAAGAGAAATGAGATGTGATATTGCTTGGGGACGGATTATAGAAATCGAGGATACATTAGAGGAGGCTTAATTGTGAGCCTTGTGATGAGAGGGTGTGCAAGGGTGCTTCAGGGGACTTGACATCGCTCCCTAGTGTCGGGTACTTTCACAATAAAAACCTTCTTAATCTTACTAGTCTCTAACTGTTTTCATGCCTGTTGAGCTGTTCATATGCCATGAAGGTATTTATGTTATTATTATCCAGAATTATAGAACAGTGTAAACTCCTGGTTGGCCCAGTACAAATTAAAACTTTAAGGGCCCACATGCATAAACTGAATGAGATAGTAGCATTACAAGTATTACATAACATTCATGCAACTCTGACATTCTATGTGGGTGGTGTGAATGAAAATATAATTGTTATGTTTATGGAAACCCTACATTCATAATTGATTGTGTATGAGATTATGACTGATATTATTATATTAGTTTGTGAAAACCATTATGCTTATGTCTTATCTGTAAGATATTATATTTTGTTTCTTGTAACACCCTCTGTTACATCTCAATAATTTCTAAAGAATTCATGAATTGTTTTTTACTAAAATATAATCGCTAAAAGAAACTATCAGAGTAAAATTACATACAATATTTCTGAAATACCTCATGAATTATCATTAAAATTTATAAAGTAATTTTACATTCATCCAAATAAAATAGATATTAAACATCATTAAAAAGAGAGGAAACTCCATGGCCCAAGAGCAGTTGCCTAGTGACATTATTTATTCATTGGACCACGGTATTCATACCGAGCTCCCTTTCTAGTACGTGCTATATATACTATCAAGATTCTTCGGTCATTCCCTCTGTACAATCCATCAATTCAAACATATGAAATAAAACACAGAGAAAGGAGTGAGAAACAGAATATAATATTCCCAAATGGGACATAAGAAATAAAGGGTTTTCACAAATTAGTATAATAATATCAATCACAATCACATACACAATCAATTATGAATGTATGAATGTTATGCAATATCTTCATCATAACTTACCTATATATGCGGGCCCTTTAAATTTTAATTTGCACTGGGCCAACCAGGAGTTTACACTGTTCTATAATTCCCGATAATAATAACATGAATATCTCAACTGGCATGGAAACACTTAGAGACTAGTCAGATTGACAAGGTTTTTATTGTGAAAGTACCCGACACTAGGGAGCTACCCCAGGTCCCCTGAAGCACCCTTTCACACCCTCTCATCCCAAGGCTCACAATTAAGCCTCCTCTAATGTATCCTCGGTTTCTATAATCCGTCCCCAGACAATATCATTTTGTTTCTCTTCGATGATTCATGATGCATGAACTACTCGCGTATTTAGTTAGTTAAGGCTTTTAGAAACTTAATTATATTATCAGGGCCTACGAATCGCGACATAGCCACCCCAGTAAACTGTACTTTTTCAACTTCTCAAATACACACATAGAATTTTAGTACAGTTCCTTTTCAAATCACAAATCAAATCTCCTTATAATTTGAGTTTCAAAGCCTTAAATATATATTTCACAACCTTCTTTAGAAAGTTTATAGGTCAATTCAAAATCAATTTCTAAAAACTCAAATTCAGAATTATCAATCTTTAAAACCTTAGTACTTGAAAATTTTGTATAATATTTTTATACATTTTGAAAATAATATGTATATATATATATTAAAATTATTAGTAAAAATTTATTTTTATAAAATAATTTCTCTTTCTTTTTCTTTCTGATAAACTAACTAAAAATCTAAATTTTAGTAAAGATATATACATATATATTAAAAGATAAAAAGAGATTTCTAAAAACTTATGTAGTTTTATTGAAATCTAAGAAATTTCTTAAAAGTAATTTGAATAAAGATGAATAAGTAAATAAAGAAGTAGGAGATAAGTAAATTCTTACTGAATTTTAGCTTTCCGTCATGCTTGCTATATGCTCAAACTCCACAGTACAAGATTATCAATCATAATCAAACATTGTCAATCATAATCAAACATCATAAAGCATAAATAAATATTAACAATCATAATCAAATCAAATAATTAAACATCAGTTATAAATATGATAATTTAAAATTCAATGATTATTTAAATTAATAAAGTTTGTTTTAAGTTCTATGGTCAATTCCTCGCACAGGTCTATGTAAATCCAAGATAGTCCAGTCCTTGCATAGGTCTAGTTCAGTCCATATAGGTCATAAATAGTCCAAGTCCTTGCATAGGTTCAGTCAAGTCTATAATAGTTCCTTGCATAGGTTCAATCCAGTCTGCATAGGTCATAATAGTTCAAGTTCTTAAATAAATATTTCAGATATTAAGTTACACAAGATGCTTAATTTATTAATAACAATTATTATAAATATTAAGTTAAAATTTATTATTTTAAAATAATAATACTGTTATGTTTAAAAGGAGTAGGAGACTCCTCCTAATATTCTTATGTATTTTTATATTATATCCTTATCTCACTCCCTTACCTTGATTTGCTACCAAAAGTGAATTCGCTCTGCACCTCCAAGTTCTAACAAAATATTAATACTAATTTATTTCAGTATGAGCGTAAGATGAAAATTAAGATTGCTATCAGAATGATAAATAGTAAATACGCATAGTAATAGTAAATAGTAACAGTAAATAGTAAATCATCAATAGTAACGGTAAATAGTAATTTTTTGAATAGTAATAGTAAATAGTAAATTATGAATAGTAGATTTTGAATAGTAGTAGTAAATAGTAAATTATGAACAATAACAGTAAATAGTAAATTTTGAATAGTAACGGTAAATAGTAAATTTTGAATAGTAACGGTAAATAGTAAATTTTGAATAGTAACAGTAAATAGTAAATTTTGAATAGTAACAACAACTAATAAATTTTGAATAATAACGGTAAATGATAAATTTAAATAATAACAGTAAATGGTAAATTGTGAATAGTGACAATAAATAGTAAATTTTGAATAGTAACGGTAAGTAGTAAAAATAACACAGTGGTAATTTATTTTTACCATAATAATTTATTCATAATAATAATAGTATATTAATAGTTTAAGAGTGCTAAAAAGAATAATCTAAATAATCATAAAAGAATTTAGAAGAAAAATATTATTACCTTACACCTCCGGCAGAATCTCTTTTTACCAGAAGAACTTACTTCCCTCTAATTCCTTAAGTACTATCTCTCTAGATTCTCTCTCTAATTTTGGTGTGAAAATGTTGTAAATGAGCCATCTATTTATAGGAAGGAAATTTTACTATTTAAGAATACTTAATTATTTATTTTACTATTCATGATGTAAGTATTTACCCACCGGTCACTATTTATGATATAAGCATTCACCCACCGGTCACTATTCATGATGTAAGTATTTACCCACTGATGATGTAAGCGATAATACCGGCAGTGACATTTTGGTTATTAGATGAAAGGTTAAGGGTATTTTTGTCATTCTTAAAAAATAAAAAAATATAAAAATTTCAAAAAATTATAAATTATATAACAATCAAAAAGTTCTAAAGAAATATAATCAAATTCCTTTAAAATTTTATTTTAAATAAGAAATAATGAAATTAGGGGTGCTACAACTCTACTCCCCTAAAAAAATTTCGTCCTCGAAATTTACACTTTTTAGTAAAACAATTAGGGATGAGACTCTTTCATCTCATTTTCTAGTTCCCATGTAGCATCTTCTCCTCTCGTTTCACTCCAAATGACCTTTTTAAGTGGAATTTCCTTGTCCCTTAGCTTTTTTATTCTTCTGTCAGCTATTCTGACAGACGGTGCATCATATGTAAGATTATCTTTAACTTGTATGACATCAGGTTCAATAACATGTGTAGGGTCAGATATATACTTTCGTAAATTTGACACATGAAAAACATTATGGATATTAGAAAGAAAAGGTGGTAATGTTATTTGGTAAGCAAGAGGACTAACTTTCTGAACTATTTGATATGGACCAATAAATCTAGGAGTTAGTTTTCGAGATTTCATTGCCCGACCGACCCCAGTTGTAGGTGTGACTTTCAAGAATACATGATCACCTTCTTGAAATTTGAGCGGCTTTCTTCTTTTGTCATAGTAACTTTTCTGCCTGCTTTGTGCTGCCTTCATCTTTTCCAGAACCATTTTGATTTTATCCGTGGTTTGTTGTACCAACTCTGGTCCTAGCATCAAGTTTTCACCAGTCTCAAACCAACATAGCGGAGTCCTACATTTTCTTCCATATAATGCTTCAAAAGGTGCCATGTTAATGCTAGCATGGAAACTGTTGTTGTAGGTGAACTCCACATATGGTAAGAATTGATTCCAACTTCCTTTATGCTCTAACACACAAGCTCGTAACAAGTCCTCTAAAGATTGGATTGTTCTTTCTGATTGTCTATCTGTCTGAGGATGATATGCTGAACTTAGACGTAGTCTTGTTCCCAAAGCCTTGTGTAAGCTCTTCCAGAATTGCGATGTAAAGCGAGGGTCCCGATCAGAAATGATACTGGAAGAAATTCCATGTAATCTCACAATCTCCTCAATGTATAATTTTGCTAGCTTATCCATAGGGTAACGAATATTAATGGGAATAAAGTGGGCAGACTTGGTTAATCTATCAACTATTACCCATATTGAATCATGTCCTAATGGAGTTTTAGGTAAAGAAGTCACAAAATCCATGGTAATGCTATCCCATTTCCATTCTGGTATTTCCATTAATTGTAGCATTCCAGGGGGTTTTTGATGTTTTACTTTAACCTTCTGGCAAATTAGACATGCATCCACATACTCTACCACCGCTTTCTTCATTCCAGGCCACCAAAATAACTTCTTCAAATCTTGATACATTTTAGTAGCTCCGGGATGAATGTTTGTATAACTTTTGTGGCCTTCTTCCAGAATTGCTTTCCTCAACTCCTCTTGGTCAGGGATACACACTTGATCCTTATACCTCAGCAATTGGTTATTTCCCACATTGAACTCAACTTTTTTTCCTTGTTTTAAGAGTTTGTTCTTCTCTTGTAGGAATTCATCCTCTCGTTGAGCCTCTAAAACTTGCTTCAGGAATTCACTTGTCACTTGCAACGCTCCTAATCTGTAGCTGTTAGCATTAACCTTTATTGCTAGGTTAAGATCTCTGAAGTTCTCTATCAATTCCAGCTATTTAATCATCATTGTGGACGCATGCAGAGACTTTTGACTTAAAGCATCAGCTACTACGTTTGCTTTTCCAGGATGGTATTGCAACTCAAAGTCGTAGTCCTTTAAGAACTCCATCCATCTCCGTTGCCTCATGTTTAACTCCTTTTGGTCGAGTAAATACTTGAGACTCTTATGATCGCTAAACACATCGAATGTTGCACTGTATAGATAATGCCTCCAAATCTTTAAGGCAAAAACTATAACAGCTAATTCTAAGTCATGGGTAGGATAGTTAATTTCATGTTGCCTTAATTAGCGCGACGCATAGGCTACAACCTTCTTGTCTTGCATGAGTACACTTCCTAGTCCTTGTTTAGACGCATCACAGTAAACTTCAAAACTTCGATGTGGATCAGGGAGTACTAACACCGACAAAGAAGTAAGTCGATCTTTCAGCTCTTGGAAACTATTCTCACATTGTGTCGTCCACACAAAAGGTTGTCCTTTCCGTGTTAGCTTGGTCAGTGGGTATGCTAACTTTAAAAATCCTTCGATGAATCTCCTATAGTATCCAGCCAAGCCCAAGAAACTTCTAATCTCAGTGATTGTGGTTGGTCTCTCCCATTTCAAAACTGCTTCCACTTTAGAAGGGTCTACAACTATTCCTCCTTGACTAATTACATGTCCTAAAAAGTTCACCTCTTCCAACCAGAATTCACACTTCGACAGCTTTGCATACAATTATTTCTTTTTTAGGATTTCCAACACAACCTTCAAGTGTTCAATATGTTCTTCTCTACTTTTAGAGTACACTAGTATATCATCAATGAAAACCACTACAAATTTATCTAGATATGGATGAAAAATCCGATTCATGTAATCCATAAATACGGCTGGTGCATTAGTTACACCAAAAGGCATCACTAGATATTCGTAATGGCCATAGCGTGTTCTAAAAGCAGTTTTCGATACATCTTCTTTCTTCACCCTTATTTGATGGTATCCAGACCTCAAATCAATCTTGGAGAACACCGTGGCACCACGTAGTTGATCCATCAGGTCGTCAATCCTTGGCAGAGGATATCTGTTCTTGATCGTCACCTTGTTCAGTTGCCGATAACCTACACACAACCTCATGCTACCATCCTTTTTCTTAACCAATAACACTGGTGCACCCCAGGGGGATACACTGGGTCGTATAAACTGCTTCTCTATTATCTCTTCAAGTTGTTTCTTCAACTCTGCTAATTCTAGAGGTGACATTCGGTAGGGTGCAATTGAAATTGGTCTAACTCCAAGTACTAGATCAATGGCAAATTCCACATCTCTTTCTGGGGGTAAACCAGGGATATCTTCTGGAAAAACGTCAGGAAATTCGCACACGTCCGATAAATTTTTGATTTTTGGTTCTTGCTCTTCTTTCATTGAAAGCAATAACATGAATCCTCGAGCCCCTCCTTTTAAAGAGGCACTCACTTGGTTGGCGGTTAGAAATCTCGAATCCTCTGGATTCAAATTTACAGGTTCTTTAAACATTATGGTTTTGTTATGACAATCTATTAGAACATGATTGTCAGACAACCAATCTAGCCCAATAATAACTTCTAAGCCAGAAAGGGTTAAGCAAAAGAGATTAGCCTTAAAGTCCCTACCATCTATGACAATAGGGCATTCCCAACAAGCTTTAGAAGTGACAATGAGATTATTCCTAGGAGTATGAACAGATAAATCAAATGGCAATTCTATCACGGGTAATTTTAGTTTTTCTACACAGTCATTAGAAATAAAGGAATGTGATGCACCTGAGTCATACATAACAGTTAAAGGAATCTTATTAATGATACACTTACCTTCCACCATGGAGTCAGAATGGGATGCTTCTTCCCCATTAATTGCAAAAACCTTTCCTTTCGCCTTTGGCCTTCCGACTGCACTGTGTATGCCACCTTGAGTATTTATGGATGTACTTGCACCTTCAGGGTTCTCCCTCTTTATCTCTGGGCAATCCTTGATGTGATGACCTGGTTTGTTACACTTAAAGCAAATATAAGTGTTTTTGGGACAATCCCTTTTCAAATGGGGTCCTCCACAGATAAAGCATTTAAATTCTAGTGCAGATGTTGGATAATAGCTTCCAGATGAAGCTTGGGGTTTGTTAGGAATAGGTGCTGTTCCAAACCGACGAAATGGCGCTTGGTAAGGCCTTTTTCTCCTAAAGTCTCTTCTTTGGTGATGGTGAGGTCCTCCACTTCTCATTTCTCCCGCCTTGTGAATGGATTCATGGCTTTTGGTCATTCTGTCCTTGTGATCCTCTTCAAAGATCCTATAGCGATTTACCAATATAGAAAATTCACGGATTTCCTGCATTCGTATAGCTTCTTTGATTTCTGGCCGCAATCCGTTTACAAACTTTGCACATCGATCACCTTCATTAGTAGCATCATTATAATGAGAATGAAAGCGAGATAGCTCTTCAAACCTGTATGCATACTCTCCAAAGGTCATATTTCCTTGGGTCAGTGACAAGAATTCAAATTGTCTTTTCTCTTTAACATCAGCTGGAAAGTATTTCTCCAGAAACATATCCTTGAAATAATTCCAAGTGATCTCCACTTGGTTAACTTTGAACTGCCTACACATACTATCTCACCAATGTTCAGCATCCTCAGATAAGGCATAAGTAGCGAAGACTACTTTATCACCTTCAGTACATTGCAGTGCTCGGAAGATCTTCTCTATCTCTCGAATCCATATTTATGCTCCATCAGGGTTGTATCCTCCCTTAAAATGAGGTGGATTACGTTTTTCGAACAGGTCTAACCTTCTTAAGGCATCATTACCTTGACCTTCGTGTGCTCCCATTGCATTGATTAAGCGTTCTACAACTCCAGCAAGATCATTTCTGGCCATTCTTTTCCTGTTTCACAGTAACTGAGACTTGTCACATCAATCACAGTTACTACCAAGTCAGATATTCTATTTTCTATCACCTACAGAGAGTTTACAGACAAAGCAAGATAGACCTTTCCCCAGGCCGGGATTAACTGCTCTGATACCATTTTGTAACACCCTCTGTTACATCTCAATAATTTCTAAAAAATTCATGAAATTTTTTTGTACTAAAATATAATCGCTAAAAGAAACTATCAGAGTAAAATTACATACAATATTTCTGAAATACCTCATGAATTATCATTAAAATTTATAAAGTAATTTTACATTCATTCAAATAAAATAGATATTAAACATCATTAGAAAGAGAGGAAACTCCATGGCCCAAGAGCAGTTTCCTAGTGACATTATTTATTCATTGGACCACGGTATTTATACCGAGCTCCCTTTCTAGTATGTGCTATATATACTATCGAGATTCTTCGGTCATTCCCTCTGTACAATCCATCAATTCAAACATATGAAACAAAACACAGAGAAATGAGTGAGAAACAGAATATAATATTCCCAAATGGGACATAAGAAATAAAGTGTGACATCCCGGATAATTATAGAAAATTTTGTGAAGTGGAAATATTAAAAATTGTTTTTAGGAATTTATTTGATATTTTTATGAATTATTGGTTAATTATAAAAGGTGTGATTGGGAGAAGAGAAGTTTTATTAAAATCTTTAAAGAAAATGGAGAAATGACCGGTTGAAGAGGTTACCGGTTGGAAGTGACCGGTTGAGAAGGTAACCGGTTGCCATGAGTTTAAATAATGGTTTCCTTCTCTTTCTTCAATCGTTTGCGTAATCATTCACTCTCTTTCACGTGAAGGACATCTGTTACTTTTCTTCTTCTTCTTCCTTCATTGATTGAGAGCTATAAGCTTCGAAGGAAGGTTTATTTTACATCAACACCTTGAAATAATTACATAGCTGTGACAATGGTTTCAAGGTAAGTCCTTTGAACCGTTCAAAATTAATACCTCACCTTCTTCCTTTCTTTTCTGGACGAATAGCCATGTGTATGGAGGGGGGTACTATTCCGATCCCCACTCCTCTTGGCTATGAGCCTGAAAATGGCCTTGATCGTGTGGATGGTGGTGTGATGGTAACGTATTTCACGTTCCAAACCATAGGTGGTGGAACGAGTAAGGAAGCTGGTGCTGGAACACGGAGGAGCTATGAACCCAGAAACTGTTGAAGCGTGGAACAGAGGTAAGAGGGGTTTTCGGGTTATAATTAATTAGAATAGGACACTGTCTGAGTTGTTGGAATGACTAAACCGGGTAAGAGATAATGCTGAGTGAAAATAATGTGAATGTGTATGAATGTACGTGTGAATGTGCACACCAATCGGTTTAGGATCATGTGTGTGTGTGTGACTTAAGAAATATTTAATGTTGACGCTGTGATAAAGTTGTGAACGTATGTGTATGCATGTGTATGGACACCGATCAGTTTCTGATCGTGTGTGTGGTATATTCCGATTGAAAGTGAATTATTTGATGCTGAGATGAGATGATGCTGGGTGAAAGTTAATGTATATGCATGTATGTATGTGGACACCGATCGGTTGAGGATCGTGTGTGTATGTGTAAATCCGATTGAAATTGAAATGATGCTGTGACAATCGGTGTTTTGTGGCAATGTGATGTCGGGCTTGACAAGCAGGTCACCCAGTGGCAATGTGATGAATGGGCTTGACAAGTCGGTCGCCCTGTGTTGAGAGCACACGCCAGTTTCTGGTAGTTGCATATGTTGGTTGTTGATAATATATAATGATTATGAGATATGATGTGATTATGTGGTATGGGATGGCCGACGGTATATGTTACCCTCGTTTTTGGCTTCAGTGGTCAAGCAGGACCTAGTTGAGCTACCCAGAGGTCTATGACCTAGTGGTTAAGGGGGAGTCAAGCAGGACTCGGTGAACCAAGCAGGGCTCACGGGGTGTCAAGTAGGACCCCCAGCTGAAGGCCGATCCTTTAGTATCCGGATACTAGGCGTCGATTTTATGTGAGAGTCAGTTGTGACAGTTGATGAATTTATTAATTGAGATGTGTATGTTTGCCGAGTGTAGTTTGCTTGAATTGCCGAGTGTAGTTTGCTATACTTGCCGAGTGAAGTTGTTATATTTGCCGAGTATGATGTCTATGTTTGCCGAGTGTGAATTGCTTTTAATTGCCGAATGAAAATTGAAATAATTGCTGAGTGATGTTATATTTACCGAGTGGTAAATTGGTTATAATTGCCGAATGAGAATTGTTATATTTACTAAGTATGATTTGATGTAATTACCGAGTGTAATTTCCTATATTTACCGAGTGATTGGCTGTATTTGCTGAGTGTGAATTATTATAATTGTCGAGTATGAATTATTGTACTTGCTGAGTAAGACTTGTCATATTTGCCGAGTGAGATTCGTTGTACTTGCAGAGTGAGAATTGATGAGTATGATGTTATATTTGTTGAGTGTAATTTTATTGTATCCGACGAATATGAACTGTCATAATTTGCCGAGTGTGATGGTTATAATTGCCGAGTGATAAATGCAATAAGTGCCGAGTGTGAGTGTATTGCTGACTGTGAGTAAATGCCGAGTGAAATGTGCAGTTTGAGAATAAAGGAATCGGACGGAGTTTATGCTTGTATTTTATTTAAATTCCGTTCTAGATTAATTATGATGCTAAACACTCACCCTTGCTGTGGTTTACATTTTTAGTAACCAGTGACAGGGAAGACGTCGGAGCCATGGAGGTGCGCCAAGTGGAGGATTGATGCCAAGGCACCGAGTGAATTTGAATGAATTGTGTAATATATGTATATATTGAGTTTTCTGAGTGTTTAATGCTACGGTGTTGCCTGTATGATGAAATAAATTCGAATCGGTATGCTGTGTGAAGTAAGTATAAATTCTGGATGTTAAATGATTGGTGTTTATTTTGAGTGAATTTGTATTACTGTAGTAGAGTCGAATACCGGGTGAAGCTAGCTGAGTGGATTCCTTCTTATCCGAGTAGGGGGCGATTGATTTGGTGTTCATTATGCTCAAGTGAATATTCTTCGTTTCTCTCTGAGTGAAGAATAACCGAGAGACTCACTTTCGAGTGGAAATGTTAGAGCGACTCCGAGTGAGCTATGGCTGGAACTCCGAGTGAAGAAAGATAAGAATGCTCCCGAGTGAAGATATGAGTGAATTTTTCCTGAGTGAAGGGAAGTTAAGCTTTTTTGAGTGATGAAAGACCAGTGGTCCCGAGTGGACTTATTTTCCGAGTGAAACCCGACTTCTTGACTTTCTTTGTAAGTCTTGTCCACTCAGGTTTAGGGAGTAGCATTCGCTCCAACGAGTCAGATCTCGCTCAAGCGAATCAGGGGCTCGCTCAGGCGATTGACCCCTGACTCTGTTTTCCTTCTTTCGCTGTTTCTGAATAACTATTTTATTAATGGTTTCAGTTCCAAACGATTTCAGTCGGTTATTACTATTTTAAATATGATTTTATTATTTTGAATATATTTAATAAAAGTAATTATTATTTTATATTGAGACCGGGTGGATTTTTATTAAAAGTGAAAAATCTTTTGAGAAAAATGAGAAAATTGACGAGGGTCCTCACATAAAGGGTTTTCACAAATTAGTATAATAATATCAATCTTAATCACATACACAATCAATTATGAATGTATGAATGTTATGCAATATCTTCATCATAACTTACCTATATATGCGGGCCCTTTAAATTTTAATTTGCACTGGGCCAACCAGGAGTTTACACTGTTCCATAATTTCAGATAATAATAACATGAACAGCTCAACTGGCATGGAAACACTTAGAGACTAGTCAGATTGAGAAGGTTTTTATTGTGAAAGTACCCGACACTAGGGAGCTACCCCAGGTCCCCTGAAGCACCCTTTTACACCCTCTCATCCCAAGGCTCACAATTAAGTCTCCTCTAATGTATCCTCGGTTTCTATAATCCGTCCCCAGACAATATCATTTTGTTTCTCTTCGATGATTCATGATGTATGAACTACTCACGTATTTAGTTGGTTAAGGCTTTTAGAAACTCAATTATATTATCAAGGCCTACGAATCGGGACATAGCCACCCCAGTAAACTGTACTTTTTCAACTTCTCAAATACACACATAGAATTTTAGTACAGTTCCTTTTCAAATCACAAATCAAATCTCCTTATAATTTGAGTTTCAAAGCCTTAAATATATATTTCACAACCTTCTTTAGAAAGTTTATAAGTCAATTCAAAATCAATTTCTAAAAACTCGAATTCGGAATTATCAATCTTTAAAACCTTAGTACTTGAAAATTTTGTATAATATTTTTATGCATTTTGAAAATAATATGTATATATATATATTAAAATGATTAGTAAAAATTTATTTTTATAAAATAATTTCTCTTTCTTTTTCTTTCTGATAAACTAACTAAAAATCTAAATTTTAGTAAAGATATATACATATATATTAAAAGATAAAAAGAGATTTCTAAAAACTTATGTAGTTTTATTGAAATCTAAAAAATTTCTTAAAAGTAATTTGAATAAAGATGAATAAGTAAATAAAGAAGTAGGAGATAAGTAAATTCTTACTGAATTTTAGCTTTCCGTCATGCTTGCTATATGCTCAAACTCCACAGTACAAGATTATCAATCATAATCAAACATTGTCAATCATAATCAAACATCATAAAGCATAAATAAATATTAACAATCATAATCAAATCAAATAATTAAACATCAGTTATAAATATGATAATTTAAAATTCAATAATTATTTAAATTAATAAAGTTTGTTTTAAGTTCTATGGTCAATTCCTCGCACAGGTCTATGTAAATCCAAGATAGTCCAGTCCTTGCATAGGTCTAGTTCAGTCCATATAGGTCATAAATAGTCCAAGTCCTTGCATAGGTTCAGTCAAGTCTATAATAGTTCAAGTCCTTGCATAGGTTCAATCCAGTCCGCATAGGTCATAATAGTTCAAGTTCTTAAATAAATATTTCAGATATTAAGTTACACAAGATGCTTAATTTATTAATAACAATTATTATAAATTTTAAGTTAAAAGTTATTATTTTAAAATAATAATACTGTTATGTTAAAAAGGAGTAGGAGACTCCTCCCAATATTCTTATGTATTTTTATATTATATCCTTATCTCACCCCCCTTACCTTGATTTGCTACCAAAAATGAATTCGCTCTGTGCCTCCAAGTTCTAACAAAATATTAATACTAATTTATTTCAGTATGAGCTTAAGATGAAAATTAAGATTGCTATCAGAATGATAAATAGTAAATACACATAGTAATAGTAAATAGTAACAGTAAATAGTAACAGTAAATAGTAAATCATCAATAGTAACGGTAAATAGTAATTTTTTGAATAGTAATAGTAAATAGTAAATTATGAATGGTAAATTTTGAATAGTAGTAGTAAATGGTAAATCATGAACAATAACAGTAAATAGTAAATTTTGAATAGTAACAGTAAATAGTAAATTTTAAATAGTAACGATAAATAGTAAATTTTGAATAGTAATAGTAAATAGTAAATAGTAAATTTTGAATAATGACAGCAACTAATAAATTTTGAATAATAACAGTAAATGATAAATTTGAATAATAACAGTAAATGGTAAATTATGAATAGTGACAATAAATAGTAAATTTTGAATAGTAATAGTAAGTAGTAAAAATAACACAATGGTAATTTATTTTTACCATAGTAACTTATTCATAATAATAATAGTATATTAATAGTTTAAGAGTGCTAAAAAGAATAATCTAAATAATCATAAAAGAATTTAGAAGAAAATATTATTACCTTACACCTCCGGCAGAATCTCTTTTTACCAGAAGAACTTACTTCCCTCTAATTCCTTAAGCACTATCTTTCTAGATTCTCTCTCTAATTTTGGTGTGGAAATGTTGTAAATGAGTCATCTATTTATAGGAAGAGAATTTTACTATTTAAGATTACTTAATTATTTATTTTACTATTCATGATGTAAGTATTTACCCACCGGTCACTATTCATGATATAAGCATTCACCCATCGGTCACTATTCATGATGTAAGTATTTACCCACCGATGATGTAAGCAATGATGTCGACAGTGACATTTTGGTTATTAGATGAAAGGTTAAGGGTATTTTTGTCATTCTTAAAAAATAAAAATATATAAAAATTCCAAAAAAATTATAAATTATATAACAATCAAAAAGTTCTAAAGAACTATAATCAAATTCCTTTAAAATTTATTTTAAATAAGAAATAATAAAATTAGGGGTGTTACATTTCTCACTCCTTCTTGTTTAAATTTCTATGTTCAAAATATATGTTATGTGATGTATAGCTAGCAGTCCAAGATGAAAAGATGAAATTATAAGAGGTAAAGTGGTCTCATCAGGTGAAGAGATATGACAAGAGTAGGATTCCGAAACCCTATAGTTTAAGGACTAGGAAATGATTGGTCACAGTCATAGTAGAGGTATAATTTAGTTTTAGTTTACCTTATTACAATATCAAGTTGGATAATTGTAACAAAGTAAAGGTTAAACTTTGATAAACCTTATCATTTGGATATGATACTGTAATCTTTGACCACTTATGATTTCTATAAATTTGTTTTGTCATTATGGACAAATATTGAAAGACAACATGTTTTTTTTTTTTACTTTCAATATTTAAAGGAAATCAGGTATATATACATCCTTGTATACGCGAGATAAAGAATGATATATATATATATATATATATATTGCTAAAGTTTTTAAAAACAATAAGAATATATATATATATATATATATATATTGTGTATATAAGGGGGTGTTACACGTATCATAGAGGGTAAGATTCTATTCTATAATTATTGTCCATTAATTTTTGCATGTTTAAGTCTCATTTATCATTGGTAACTGCAGCGCTCATTGGACGCTCGTGGTGATCTATCCCCGAGCTTTAGTGGCTTTATACTTTGATTCTGTGCACGGGACTATTCCACAAGACCTCAAAACAATAGTAGACGTGTAAGTTAATCCCTAAAAAATAAAATAACTTTCTACAAATTCGATTACATCATTTTTTTCTTCTACGATTCTAACTTATCTTGTGTTTTATTCTGATGCAGGGCGGTGGTTGGATATAGTCGACTGCATAAAAGTAAGTCTAACAGAAAAAAACTCATGTGGGTGCACCCAAAAGTAAGTCAATCGAATCCATTCAAATCTTTATTATATTTTGAAAACTTGAATTCACTTATTCTATATTTTATGTCCATTGTAGTCTTATAGGCAGGAGGGTAGCTTTGAGTGCGGCTATAACGTCATGCACACCATGTTGACCATCATCCAAGAACATTCAGTAGATGGATGGACAGATGTAAGTCTCACTTGCCTAGTTTTCTACCAATTTGATCAAATTCATGTAATAAATATAGCTTTTGTTCTAATTGCTTTGTGTATTGTTTGCAGTACTTTCAGGACCGGTCATACTTCCCTAAGACACATGTAGATAATGTTAGAAAGCATGGGCCGCATACTTCATTGAAGTGAAGTAAGGACTTAGATAGATATAAGATTTTTATTCTCTTATAGTTGTACCTACTATAGGGTTAGGGCTTTACATTTTATTAGTTTACATTCATGTCAATTGTATATAGTTTCATTTTCTACATTGTTATGATTTGATAGCAAATTAATGTTATATACATACCATTTGTTTTCATTTATTGTTGCTGCATATGCTGGGGATATACTGTGCTAGCTGTATCATATTGCAGGTTTGAGAAATCAATAAAACAGTGCCCACATTAAAAAAAAACCTCATATTTAATCACGGTTATTACAATAACTGTAGTGATAGACACCCTTTAATCACGGTTGTTACCATAACCGTGATTATATATAGTAATGTAAATGGACGTTTTATGACCACGTGTAATCACGGTTATGGTTGACAACCGTGATTAAATAGGGTCTTATTTAATTATAGTTATAAACAACCGTGATTAAATGGGATCTATAACCACAGTTGTGAACCGTGAATAAAAGCCCTTATCTATTACCATGACTGTAACAATCATGGTTCATGAACCGTGATTAAATCTCTTTTCTGCTCTAGTGACTTTAATGGTGATTAGAGATGGTTGATATAGAAATATTGCAAATTACAAAGAGGAAGAGGAATATTGCAAGTAGCGAGAGAGCCCAAGTTAATGTCACCGAGGTAGTATCCGTGCCCGCTAAAATTAAAGCCTGCATTCGCAAGATGCCGTCAAAATCAAAAGTGTATGAGTAACCACCCTATATGTAAATTTTCAAGCTGAAATTTGCCATGTAGATTCCATAGAGCAACCACTATAATTTATATACTCAACCCAAAATTGTATACTTTCAAAATCATGAGAAATTATAGATGTTAGTGAAATTTTAATTTTAATTTCTCATCAAAACGTAATTAAGGGATTTGATCAAATCACTTTAAAAACATTCTGACAATAAACAATAACAACTTAAAGACTACGTTCCTTACAATTCCTTAAAAACCTTTATTATAGGCCCTGGTATTCGATTACACCACTTGGTAATCGATTACCAACCACCCAGAGAGGCCCCAATCGATTACCTAAAGATGGTAATCAATCAATTATAAAGATTCTAGAATACAGCTAATCGATTAGAAGACAGACTATAATCGATTACACCCACCACATGTTAACCAAGTGGCCTCAATTACTCAAGAGGGGGGTGAATTGAGTATTAAAAATTTTCTTTGGAATGCTCTTGAAATTGATTCTTTTGATTGCTATGTTTATTTAGGATAATAAACTAGATTGTAAGTAACAACAAATAATACACAAGTCAAACTAATAACAACTTAAAGAGTTTAAGAGAGTGAATCAAATAAGTTACAAAGCAATTTATGGAACCTTAGAAAGATTGATTCAAGATTGTTGCTTAAGTCCAAGTTCAACAAAGCTATTCAAAAAGGTTTTCAACTTAATATATCATGCACTTAGTCCAATTTATGAAGCAATGAATTAAGCAAACAAGTTAAGTGCACAATTTAAATGAGTTTAGGGAAGAGAGATTTGCAAACCGATGTATACGAGTTCCACCACGCCGGTGTACGTCTCGCCTCTAAGCAACCCACTTAGAGGATTTCCACTATTGTAGATTAGAGATACACTTTGAGCAATTGCAACTTCCTAGTGTCCCACACTCAAGAATCCAATCCTCACAAGTACAAGGGCACCCCACCCAATCTCTCAATCTCACAATTACAAGGTTGAAACCCAACCCAAAATTTGTATGAAGTTTGATGTTTAAGTGTACAAGGAAACTCTCTCACTAGAGTGGATTTACAATTCAAAGCTTTCACAAGATAGTAACTCTCAAAGAGAGGATATGCAAGTTAAGTACACAAATATAATTTCTCCAAAAATTAACTCTCCAAAAATAATCTCAAGAAATATGCCAATCAAGAATAAAGAGAGTAAGTAGAAGAGCAAGAGAATGGAGGAGGAAGAAAGCAAATGGAAATGCTTCAAATGCTTGGTGTGTTTTGCTTCTTCAATTTCCTCTCTATTTATAGCCTCCAGCAACATGGAATTTTCACTTAAAATATTCCAATGGATCCATGAATCATGTAATGGAGCTTGTCTTTGTCTGCTTAGTGGTCCATTACTCATGAAGTGCGATCTTGAGTTTTCCACTGTGCAATTCCAGCTTGTAACGCATGTTTAACAATCATTTGAACTAAATGAATCAATTCATTTCATAAAAGAATCGATTCTTTTAGTGTTATTTATGCAATCTTGGACACTGCCAGACGTATGAATCGATTCAAGAAGGGAGGGAATCGATTCATGTACTTTGAATTGCATATTTTGGACCCCTGCAGCCGTGTGAATCGATTCACACATGGGTTGAATCGATTCAACCCTGAAGCAATCACATTTTGGGCACTGGAAACCGTATGAATCGATTCATACTTACCTTGAATCGATTCATGCACCTGATACTTGAATTTTAGTGCATTTTTCACCCCTTTTTGGAACCCTTTTGCATATACTTTGGTTCCTTTGATTCTTAGGCATTTTGATGATTAATTTTCACCTGTTTTAAACCTTTATAAATGCCTTGAACATGTGTCCTTGATTATTCATCAAACTTAAGCATCAACCATTTTAGATTCCACATCAAACATAATTAATGCTTGATAACATCCTTGATATTTCTCCATTTGTTGTGTCATTATCAAAACCTACATCAACATAAAAATACATTCTCCCCCTTTTTGATGATGACAACAAATGTTTGTCTCTTGGGATGTTAGTATCATAGTAATTCAAATATGTTTAAAGAAAGCCTCCCCCTTTGACATGCAATTAGATACCATATTTATATATGACATTATAGGCACAAATTATCAAGAGAGTATTTAAGAAAAAAAAGGTCTCTCCCCCTTAATATATGTTCTCTCCTTCTTAATCAACTCTCATCTTTTTACAAGATATTCCATTTAGAGTGTAAATCGAAAAAAAAGGTCTCTCCCCCTTAATATATGTTCTCTCCTCCTAGAAATGTATGTATTTCTCTCCCCCTTTGGCATCATCAAAAAGACTACCATATTTGATAAACATACATCATCAAAAACATTACCACTTAAAGGTACATGCATACAATTCAAAGTAAGATGACAATGCAACATACATCACGAAATCATTCATAGCATATAGGCACACAATGTCTCATGGGAATCGATTCATCTAGCTATTTGTACATGAGTTTGAAGAATCATGTTACTAAGGGATTTATACACGGATTTAGATTTTGCAAGTTGCCAATGATTTTGTTGCACAAGAAAGTCAAGAAAATCAAAGGTCATTTGCCATTTATTTTTGAGATCCATGATGTATAAAGGAGATTATCTTTGTGTCAAAAATATGTTTAAAAAAATGGGGACTCTACGGGGTTTTAAATAAGACAAGAGATTTGTAGAGCATTAACTTGATTATTGAAAAATGAGGGTATAAATTTTCTTCAAAAATTTGTATGTATATCACAATGTAAGGTATTATCTTCAAGGAAATGAAAATTTTATGGAAAAGATAAGTTTGAAATCTATAAGTTAAAGTTTTGAAAAAAATTATTTTCAAAGAGTAAAATAAGTCAATTAAGAGATTTCCAAAATTCCTAACTCCCTTCTAATGTTTATAAATTGGTCTTTTGGAAGGGGTTTTGTAAAAATGTCCGCCAATTGTTTTGAAGTTTCAACATATTCAAGTACACAATCTCCTTTCAAAACATGGTCTCTAATGAAGTGATGTCTTATTTCAATGTGTTTGGTCCTAGAATGCATGACCGGATTCTTAGAAATATTTATTGCACTAGTGTTATCACATTTAATGGGGACTTTATCCATGGTAATAACAAAATCAAGAAGTTGTTGTTTCATCCAAAGAATTTGAGCACAACAACTACCGGCTGCCACATATTCTGCCTCAGCCGTTGACAATGCAACACTTGCTTGTTTCTTGCTATGCCAAGAAACAAGGGAACTACCAAGTAAATGACATGTACCACTAGTACTTTTTCTATCAAGCTTACATCCCGCAAAGTCAGAATCAGAATATCCTAAAAGATTACATTCAACGCCTTTGGGATACCACAAACCAACATTTTGAGTACCCACAAGATATTTCAAAATTCTTTTTACGGCAGTTAAGTGTGATTCTTTAGGACATGCTTGATATCTAGCACACATACATACCGCAAACATAATATCGGGTCTACTAGCAGTTAGATAAAGTAAGGAGCCAATCATACCTCGGTATTTAGTAATTTCAACGTTCTTACCCTTTTCATCTTTGTCTAAATAGCAAGATGTACTCATGGGTGTTGCTATTTCGTTTGCCTTGTCCATTTCAAACCTTTTGAGTAGTTCTTTACAATACTTTGTTTGACTAATGAATGTTCCTTCACTTGTTTGTGTTATTTGTAATCCAAGGAAGAAGGTGAGTTCTCCCATCATAGACATTTCAAACTCATCTTGCATAATCTTAGCAAACTCTTGACAAAGACTTTCATTAGTAGCACCAAAAATTATGTCATCAACATAAACTTGTACCAAAAGAATGTCATGATTTTTACGCCTTATAAATAGTGTAGTGTCAACCTTTCCTCTTTCGAAATTATTTTCTAAAAGAAATTTGCTAAGTCTTTCATACCAAGCTCTTGGAGCTTGTTTCAAACCATATAAGGCTTTTCTCAATTTAAAAACATGATTTGGAAATTTATGATTTTCAAAACCGGGAGGTTGATCTACATAAACTTCTTCTTGAATATAGCCATTTAAAAAAGCGCTTTTGACATCCATTTGATAAAGTTTAAAATCCATACAACAAGCAAAAGCTAATAATAATCTAATGGCTTCTAACCTAGCTACGGGAGCATACGTTTCTTCATAGTCTATTCCTTCTTCTTGATTATACCCCTTAGCAACTAGCCTAGCTTTATTTCTAGTTATTATTCCATTTTCATCTAGTTTGTTTCTAAAAACCCATTTGGTGCCTATTATTAGATGGTCATTGGGTCTTGGCACAAGCTCCCAAACTTCATTTCTTTCAAATTGGTTTAACTCTTCTTGCATGGCCAACATCCAATGTTCATCAATAATGGCTTCATCAATGTTTTTGGGTTCAATTTGAGATACAAAAGCTAAGTGATTCCATGCATTTCTAATGGCATTTCGAGTACTTACCCCTTTGGTTATTTCTCCAATGATTTTGTCCAAGGGATGATCCTTTAAGGTTACCCAATTTTGTTGTTTATCAAGTTGAGTTGTACTTCCTTCATTGTTGGCTTCTTCTTTGTCTTCCAAGTTCATTTCTTGGAAGGTACCTACAAGATCATCAACTTCCTTTCTCGGAGGATTTTGGTTAAGTTCATCAAATTTAACATGTATGGACTCTTCAATTGTATAGGTTCGTTTGTTAAAGAGTCTATATGCTTTACTAGTAGATGAATAACCTAGAAAAATTGCTTCATCAGATTTTGCATCAAATTTGCCAAGATTTTCCTTTCCATTGTTTAAGACAAAGCATTTGCATCCAAAAATGTGAAAGTAAGAAATATTTGGTTTTCGTCCTTTGTAAAGTTCATAAGGGGTTTTCTTTAATATAGGCCTTATCAAACAACGATTCATAACATGACAAGCGGTGTTCACCGCATCGGCCCAAAAATGTTTTGAAATATTAGCTTCATTCAACATAGTTCTTGCAAGCTCCGCTAAAGATCGATTTTTCCTTTCAACTACTCCATTTTGTTGTGGAGTTCTAGGAGCCGAAAAATTATGTTCAATGCCAAACTTTTCGCAAAATTTCTCAAAAGATTGGTTTTCAAATTCTCCCCCATGATCCGTTCGAATGGATGCTATTTTTAAATTTTGTTCATTTTGGATGACCTTGGCAAGTTTCTTAAATGCTTGATATGCTTCATGTTTATGAGTAAGAAACAATGTCCATGTATATCTAGAGTAATCATCCACAATCACAAGACCATAATAGTTTCCACCAAAACTTTTGATTTTTGAAGGCTCAAATAAATCCATATGTAAAAGTTGTAAAGGTCTTGTTGTTGAAACAATATTTTTTGCTTGAAAAGAAACTTTTACTTGTTTTCCTTTTTGACAAGCGTCACAAAATTTATTTTCAAATTTCAATTTTGGTAAACCAATAACTAAATCTTTTGAAACAAGTTTATTTAAATGGTCTACATGAATGTGAGCGATTCTTCTATGCCAAAGCCATGATTCATCCTCTTTAGTTATAAAGCATTGTACATCATTTGAAGCAAGACAATCTAGATTAATCATGTAAATGTTATCTACTCTTTGACCAACAAACTTTATCTCCTTGTTTAGTTTATTTTCAATTATGCAACCATTTGATTCAAAAACAATTTTATAGCCCTTGTCACATAATTGACTAATACTAAGCAAGTTATGTTTTAGTCCTTCAACATATAATACATCATTTATGGAGGTGGAAGAATTTTTACCAACATTTCCGATTCCAAGTATTCTTCCCTTTGTGTTATCTCCATAAGTAACAAATCCTTTGCTTCGTGGAGTAAGTGATATAAACTTACTTTTGTCTCCCGTCATATGTTTAGAACACCCACTATCCAAGTACCAATGGGTGTTACTTGCCTTAAAACATACCTACAAAACAATTCAAGTTAGAGAGCTTGGTACCCATTTTATGTTGGGTCCTTGTAGGTTAGTTTGTGAAAATGTTCCTTTAGGAACCCATACTTTTCTCACTACTTTTGGTCCTAATCTTCTAATATTGCAATTATAAGAGTCATGACCTTTAAGACCACAATGATTGCATTTCACAAAAGGTGTAGATGATTTATAAGATGGCACAAAGAAATTTTTGTAATGTTTTTCCTTCTTGTGAGCATGCAATCCTTGATTATATCCTAGTCCCGTTTTGTTAAACATACAACGTTGTTTTCCTAGAAGTGCATTTAAGTTATCTCTACCATTAGTAAACTTTTCTAGAGTTTTATTCAAGTCCAAAACCTTAGTTTCTAGCATATCACATTTCTTTACAAACTCACAAGGTTTGGTCCTAGAGCATGCTTGAATATTAGCTAATTCTTCTTTTAAACCTTCATTTTCTTTACAAACTTCCATAAGATGCATCTCTAGAGTATCGCTAGTTTTTCTAGACAACTTAAGTCTATTAGAAACTTTTATGAATTTTTCATACAAATGTTCAAGAGCATCAAGTAATTCTTCCTTATCTAAGTTATGAAAGTTTACCTCATCTTCTTCATCTAGGTGATTGGTCATGAGACAAAAATTTGCTTCTTCATTCTCGGATTCGTCTGAACTACTCACCTCATTTTCATCCCATGCTATGTATGCTCTCCTTTTTCCTTTTTGATCCTTGTGTTTCTTTTTGAGATTTGGACAATCCACTTTGAAATGTCCTTCCTTTCCACATTCAAAACAAGTTGGTGAAATAGAATTTTCTTTAGGTATAGATTTCTTACCTTGTGATTTGAAGTTCCTTTGAAAGCGTTTGTTCTTCATGAGCTTTCCAAACCTTCTTACAAATAGGCTTAACTCTTCATCTTCGTCAAGATCACTCTCGATTTCATCTTCAACTATTGAAGTAGCTTTGAGAGCTAGTCCTTTCTTTTTGGAGACTTTCTCTTCTTCTTCCGCCATCTTCAATTCTTTTAGCTCTTGTTCTTGTTCTTGCAACTTACCAAATAGTGTAGCAAGAGACATTTCATTGATAGTAGGCGATTGTTTGATGGCCGTGACTAATGGTTGCCATTCCCTATTAAGACTTTTCAAGACTTTGAGAATAAGCTCTTTATTAGTATAAGTCTTTCCAAGTGTAATGAGTTGATTTATAATGAGAGTAAAACGTTTTTGCATATCAACAATTGATTCATTGGAATTTAGCCTAAAGCACTCATATTGACTAGTTAAAGTACTAATCTTAGAGTCTTTAACATCATTGGTACCTTCATGGGTTACTTGTAAAGTATCCCACATCTCTTTAGCCGTTTCACATGTTATTACTCTAAAGAATTCATCGGGACCTAAGGCCGAAGTAATAAGATTTTTTGCCTTATAACCATATTGCACTTTCTTTTCTTCTTCACTAGACCAAATGTCCATAGGCTTTTCAACTTGTTTATCATCCACAATATGCATAGGTATAAAGGGACCATTTTCAATAGCATTCCATACTCTTAAATCTATTGATTGTACAAAAATTTTCATTCTTGCTTTCCAAAAAGCATAACCCTCACCATTAAAAGTGGGAGGTCGGTTTGTAGCACCACCCTCGGGAAACATGTTATATGAGGTTGAGGCCATTTGTTCTCTTGAAGCCGTTAAGCTTGATTTACCAAGAGTCAAGCTCTGATACCACTTGTTAACCAAGTGGCCTCAATTACTCAAGAGGGGGGGTGAATTGAGTATTAAAAATTTTCTTTGGAATGCTCTTGAAATTGATTCTTTTGATTGCTATGTTTATTTAGGATAATAAACTAGATTGTAAGTAACAACAAATAATACACAAGTCAAACTAATAACAACTTAAAGAGTTTAAGAGAGTGAATCAAATAAGTTACAAAGCAATTTATAGAACCTTAGAAAGATTGATTCAAGATTGTTGCTTAAGTCCAAGTTCAACAAAGCTATTCAAAAAGGTTTTCAACTTAATATATCATGCACTTAGTCCAATTTATGAAGCAATGAATTAAGCAAACAAGTTAAGTGCACAATTTAAATGAGTTTAGGGAAGAGAGATTTGCAAACCGATGTATACGAGTTCCACCACGCCGGTGTACGTCTCGCCTCTAAGCAACCCACTTAGAGGATTTCCACTATTGTAGATTAGAGATACACTTTGAGCAATTGCAACTTCCTAGTGTCCCACACTCAAGAATCCAATCCTCACAAGTACAAGGGCACCCCACCCAATCTCTCAATCTCACAATTACAAGGTTGAAACCCAACCCAAAATTTGTATGAAGTTTGATGTTTAAGTGTACAAGGAAACTCTCTCACTAGAGTGGATTTACAATTCAAAGCTTTCACAAGATAGTAACTCTCAAAGAGAGGATATGCAAGTTAAGTACACAAATATAATTTCTCCAAAAATTAACTCTCCAAAAATAATCTCAAGAAATATGCCAATCAAGAATAAAGAGAGTAAGTAGAAGAGCAAGAGAATGGAGGAGGAAGAAAGCAAATGGAAATGCTTCAAATGCTTGGTGTGTTTTGCTTCTTCAATTTCCTCTCTATTTATAGCCTCCAGCAACATGGAATTTTCACTTAAAATATTCCAATGGATCCATGAATCATGTAATGGAGCTTGTCTTTGTCTGCTTAGTGGTCCATTACTCATGAAGTGCGATCTTGAGTTTTCCACTGTGCAATTCCAGCTTGTAACGCATGTTTAACAATCATTTGAACTAAATGAATCAATTCATTTCATAAAAGAATCGATTCTTTTAGTGTTATTTATGCAATCTTGGACACTGCCAGACGTATGAATCGATTCAAGAAGGGAGGGAATCGATTCATGTACTTTGAATTGCATATTTTGGACCCCTGCAGCCGTGTGAATCGATTCACACATGGGTTGAATCGATTCAACCCTGAAGCAATCACATTTTGGGCACTGGAAACCGTATGAATCGATTCATACTTACCTTGAATCGATTCATGCACCTGATACTTGAATTTTAGTGCATTTTTCACCCCTTTTTGGAACCCTTTTGCATATACTTTGGTTCCTTTGATTCTTAGGCATTTTGATGATTAATTTTCACCTGTTTTAAACCTTTATAAATGCCTTGAACATGTGTCCTTGATTATTCATCAAACTTAAGCATCAACCATTTTAGATTCCACATCAAACATAATTAATGCTTGATAACATCCTTGATATTTCTCCATTTGTTGTGTCATTATCAAAACCTACATCAACATAAAAATACACCACAGAATGGTGCTAATTGATTACATATCAAATGGGGTTACGAGTTGGCTATAGGATATATAGACCTAGAGTGTTTGGGCTCTCAATAGCCCTTTAAGTCTTTACTTTGCACTGGAAGCCACCCTAACTAGCCCTGGGCACAAAAGTACTTTGCATCCTCAGGACGTCGCTATGCACATGATATATGAACATCCAACAACCACCATAACAATGACCATCATCCACTACTAAAAAAGCCTAGGACAACTACTGTAAAATAACGACCGAAGGAACCCGTCGTGAATTAGCGATCGTAAGGCAAAAAATGGACCCTCAAAGCCAATTAGTAACTAATCCAGCGACCACAGAAAACCTGTCGCTAAAATTTACAAAGCTCCGTCGCTATCTCTGTGGCTAAATCTGAAGCTGTTACTCACAACGTTGCTACCTTTCCCTCGTCAATTTTTTTTTAATTTCCCACTAAAGATTTTTGTTGACACCAACATCAATAATGACAAAGTGGCGTCACTAAGGTTGTTGTAAGGTTAGAGATAGCACATACCTCCGTCACTTGATATGATCACTTCTTAATTTTTTGTTTCCCTCCAAAGGTTTTTGTTGGTGCCAACATCAGCAACAACAAAGTGGCATCGCTAATATTGTTGTAAGGTTAGCGATGGCACAACCCCCGTCACTAGATATGGTCCCTCCTCAATGCTTTTCCCTCCAAGGGTTTTCGTTAGCTTCAAAGTCAGCGACGGGTTACAGGCGTCGCTAATTTTGTTATAAGCGTGGCGATGGGTATATCCACGTTGCTAATCCCAGGTTAGTGACAGGGCCTCTTAGTCGTTGCTAGTTTTGACCAACACTAGCGACAGTTGGTTTAGCCGTCTCTAGTTAGTAATCATTGCAGCGACCATATGTCATTTTTCGTCGCTTTGTGTGATGCCAGGTGGACTTGTAGTGACCTTTGTAGCGACTGGTATACTCTGTCGCTAAGTGTTAAATCTATTTTGAACAGCCCTTTTTCCTTAATCATTTACCCTAAAACAAACTTCCTTCTCTTCCCCTGTCTCTCTCCCCCCTCTGACTCCCCTTATCTCCGAATGTCTCCCTCCCTCCCTTCATTTTCATATTCTCTATTCGACTGCCTCCATATCTTTCCCTCCCTCTTACTCCTTCATTCTCTGCTCGTGTCCCTCCCTCTTTCCGTGTGCCTCCCTCCCTTTGTCTCCTTCTCCCTCTTTGGAGCTCTTTCGATCTTCTCAGGCTGCGTCTGAAGCTCCCTCACCGACGGTGAAGTGATCTCCCATTGTTAGGTTAGGCTAAAAGTATTTACTCCTTTGCAACTACATTAAAATATTGTATGAATAATTTTGTTGTGTATAAGTTTAATTCTAAACCTGTTTCTTTTACATCGGTTGAAATGCTTTTGCTTCTCTGAGATACGATGAACCCTAAAATTGAACTAAAGAATATGAATGTTGGAGAACAAATTCAAAGGTTTTTAGTAGTATAATTTTCCTTACAAATTTATCTTGACGTGACGGGTTGATACTAGCATTTAAAGCAATATAGAAGAAAATTGTAAAAAATTCTGTATTATTTAGTCTCACTATTGCTCTCTACTATAATCAACATATATATTATATGATTTGGATGTTATAAATTTATATTTGTAAGGAAAAATGTACTAACTGCTGATTCGTAGATAAAATTGTTCATATTCCAGTATTTTACAATTCATTCATTCATTGTCTTCCTTTATGAAATGAAACTTATTATGTATATGAATGTTTGATATAGATTTCGTTTTAGCTTGAAATACAATTACACAAACTTACTTTTGTTATGTGCTGATTTGAAATTCAATTAATTTTTCATTAGTAAAAAGAATTGAATTGGTTAAAATATATAGAAACTTTATTGAGCAATGTGATAACTCTATATTGAAAAGCTATAGAGATGTTGTGAACTTAATTAGTAGAATTTGTTAAAATTTCTTAAGTTTGGCTTGTTGGCATTGAGATTCCTAGCTGGTTAATTTGAATTTATGCTGCTGTAATCTTTGAATAGTTTGATAGATCCAGTGGATGTTAGAAAAATACTTGATTAGACATTAAAATTTCTTAAAGTTTAGACTTCCATTTATCTCATGCTCAAGATTAACTAGTTTATTGATGAGATACAAGATATGTTATTGGTGGAGAGTTAATTACAGATCTCTAATTATCTTTGTGTTTACTTCAAGAATGTAATTGTTAACATATGCTAGTAATTCAATTTTCAATATTTGAGTGTGTTAATGGTGAAGGGTTCAGTATGATTGTAGTTTTAGTGCCCTTAAACTACCAAAAGTTTTATGCACTACCTGTTAATCTTTTATTACCCCTTAATTTTTAATTTGGAGAGATATGATCTCTTTTTGACAGTCTTGTAAAATATTCAATGGTCATTTGGTGGGGTTGAGATAATTACTTGTTTGACTGGGATAACAAGAAGTAACCAGTATATGCTTAACCTGAAATCCTTAGTATAGAAAACTAAAAATCTAGTGATGATAGTTATATCTGAGCCCTGTTTCCCGATTCTTTAACTTTATGGTGGTGATATTCAATTACAATTTGATTGTTCAAATTAGTAACTAATTTCTGTGTGTTATATGTACATGGTTACTAATTAGTAACTGATTTCTGTCCCCTTTTATTTATATGCCAGAATTTGGATTCAAAGATTCATCACAATAACCTTCTTAATAACATACTTGCGAAGGTAATTTTCTATTCTTATCATGAGGTTTTACATGTAATTATTACAGTAAATTCAGTTGAGTAATGGATAATATTACTGGATTATATACAATTGAAACAAAGATGGCAGTTGACCTTGTCTAGAATATAGATAGGTTAGTCCTTAGATTAGTATCAGCCTTTTTAGGGACATTGTTTTATACAAGAAAATGTAATTTTATTTTTCTAACCCATTATGAATTGCTATCAATTTGGTAGTGTCTTTTTATTGTTGGCAATTAAAATAAATTTCCTAGTTGATATTGAGATATTATGAGAAGAAAATATGAACACTCAAAGAGCAAAATTTAATCTCACTATAATATTTGTATAACAGACACACTCAAGTTTCTTTAGCTTTGTTAAAATCTAATACATAAACACACAACACTCAAATAAAGTTTTTTGAAGCTTTCTCTCAATCTTTTCTTCTTCACTCAAAGCATACCAATAACTAAGGCAAGGTATCCTATTTATACTAGATTTTGTTTTACACAATAACCTTCTTAATAACATACTAAATTCAAGTGAGAACTTACTTCCTAAGTTAGCAAAATTCAAGTTAGATTTTGCTTTCTAAGGTAGAAAAGTTCTAGTTGAATTTTGCTTTCTAAGGTAGAAGAGTTCTAATTGAATTTTGCTTCCTGAGGTAGAAGAGTTCAAGTTGAAATTTACTTCCTAATCTTAATCACTAAGCTTCTAGCAAATCAAATGGCTAAGTTTAATTCCTAACATCCTCCCTTAAACTTGGCTTCATCATTCCGAGCATATTCTTTAGCTTCAAGAACAAATTTACTTTGAGTGGTTTTTTAAAGATATCTGCTACTTGATTTTATGAAGCACAATACTCCATCATAATTTCTTTATCTCTGATCAAGTCATGAATGTAGTGGTGCTTGATATCAATATGTTTGCTACGACCATGAAAGACTGGATTCTTTGTCAAAGCAATTATTGATTTGTTGTCACAAAATATTTTTGTTGGACCTTCTTGTTGATGTTGCAACTCACTTAATATTCTCTGTAACCAAACTGCTTGAGTAGCACAATTTGTTGTTGTGATGTACTCTGCTTCTGCTGTTGATAGAGCAACTACTTATTGTTTCTTGGAGGACCAAGAAAATACACCTATTCCAAGATAAAAGGCATAACCCAAAGTGCTTTTTCAAATTTCAATTTCACCAGCCCAATCACTGTCTATGTATCCAATCAACTCTAGCTTGTTATAACTTGAATATAAAATACCTTCATCAATTGTACCTTTAACATACCTCCAAATTTTCTTTGCAACTTGCCAATGGGGTTGTCTTGGTGATTCCATGAATCTGCTTATGAGCTCAACTCCATAAACTATATCAGGTCTTGTTGCTGTCAAGTACCTGAGGCTTCCTACTAATATTTTGAAGGCTAAATACATCTTTTGGTCCCTTATGTCTTAAGTTCTTTCTAAATTGGTCCCTTATATTTTTTTTAATTCAAATTAGTCCTCGAACTTTTTAAAAACGTGTCAATTTGGTCCTTCTATTAGAAAATCAGTAACGTTGTTTGTTAACATGGCATGCCTGGACGGACACGTGTCCCACTCTTATTAGCACACGTGTCACCACCAGAATATAGGACACGTGTCAAATTTTGATTGGGTGATACTTAAATTCAAAATTTAAAAAAATGGTACTTATTGGGAGTTGAACCTAAGACCTTACACTCACACGCCAAATACATTACCACTAGGCTACATGTGACTTTCATATCATACTTGGCAATATTTGTATATAAAGGTAACATTTCAATATCTTCTAAATATAAATTTAATTATTTTTTAAAAAATATTTAAAAATATATTTAGTTTAGTTATTATTAATAAAATATATTTAATTATTATTAATAAAATATTATTTAAAAATATAATTAATTTAGTTATTTTTGATAAAATATTTAAAAATATATAAAGTTAAGATGCAGAAAAATAAATAAAAGTGTAGATAAATAAATAAATAAATGAATAACTATAGAAAAATAAAGTGTGGAAAAATAAAGTACAGAAAAATAAATAAATAAAAATAAAAAGGCAGAAAAATAAATAAAAGTAAAAGTGCAAAAAATAAATAAAAAAAATAAAAGTACAGAAAATAAATAAATAAACTAACAATTACAGAAAAATAATATGCAGACAAATAAAGTGTAGAAAAATAAATTAATAAAAAAATAAAAGTACAGAAAAATAAATAAATAAAAATAAAAGTGTAGAAAAATAAATGAATAAATAAATAACGGCATGAATATAAAGTGCAGAAAAGTAAAGTGTAGAAAAATAAATAAATAGAAATATAAGTGCAAAAAAATAAATAAATAAAAATAAAAGTACAAAAGAATAAATAAAGAAAAAGTAAAAATATAGAAAAATAAAAGAATAAGTAAAGAACTGCAGGAAAATAAAGTGTGAAAAAATAAAGTGTAGAAAAATAAATGAAGAAAAATAAAAATACAGAAAAATAAATAAATAAAAATAAATAAAGATGAATAAATAAAGATAAATAAATATTCTTGTATTTACTAAAAATACCTTAGTATAGTAACAATTAATGAAGAACGAGAATGAAATTTCAGAGATCGATTTTGCGTAGATTTCTCCTGTCTTTGGCTTCGTTTAGACTCAATTGAAGGGTGTTTGGACACCAGTTACAAGACTTTTACCATAATTTGGGTCACACAACTCATATACTAGAACATACTAGAGTAAAACACACATTTTCCTAACAAGATTTCTATATCTCTATTTTTAAAAGCAAAATCTCTAAAAAATTACACAAAAATTTATCACTCTTTTCTCTTCTTCCTTTTTTTTTCCAGTTGCATCATCCTCTATTTATAGAGAAAAATTGGTCTTGTATCCCTCATTACATGCCATCATTTTCCTACTTTTTCAATTTGTCCAAATTTGATGTCAATTTCCCCAATTTTCTCCAATTATCCAACTAAACTGGGTCCCACCTTAATAAACCACCGAAACCTCTTTTCTTTTTCTTTTTTTTCTTTTCGTTTTTTTAGCCCCTTTGTTTTTGGGCCTTTTTTTTGCCCATTTTTGTTTTTTTTCTAATTTTATTTTTTGGGCCTTTTTATTTTTTAAAAATATTTTAAATACAAATGAATAATCACTTATTCTTATAGAAACATAAACTATTTTAAAATCATAAAATTATTTATTACACATGTGGCCATAAATAAAATACCCAATAAAGATAAACTACTACCCATGCTATAAGGAGGAAGAAGGTAGTCATCAAACATCGGTTTCCCTCCCTTATTCTTTCCTCTTGGCTTCGACACCCATTGGCCATTGCTTGAGGAAAATTATGAAAGAAAGTTGATGAAAGGAGAAGTGTGGTAGGAAATGAGGAAAGATTGAGTATTTATAAAAATGGAGAAGGCACTAGTGCAAAAATTGGTTATAACAACGGGATATAATCACGGGTTAAAGTGGATCAGTAATAAAAACATGCGCGGTGGCATTTTTGAAATTATAAGGTAAATGATATAATCAGGGAAAACTATATAATCACGGACAGCATTAGATCCGTGATCGTACCCATCAATATATAATCACGGTTGAGGAGTCAACCGTGGATATATAGTACCTAAAATATATATCCATGGTTGACTCCTCAATCGTGACTATATATTGATGGGTACGATCACAGCTCTGATGTTATCCGTGAATATATTGATGACTATAATCACGATTGTATTTCCAACGGTGGATATATAGTTCAGGTACTATATATCCATGGTTTACTTCACAACCGTGATTATATATAGATGGGTACTATCACGGTTATGATGTTAACCATGGATATAGAGTTGGCATTTAACCAGGGGTATTGGTGTAACCGTGATAATAAGGGTAATATTATCACGATTGCAATGTGATCCATGAATATATGTTTAATTTAAGTCAGGTTTTGAAGGGTTTAGGTCATTTCCCCGCGTCCTTGACTTCTTTTTCTTCTTCCTCTCGCGCTCTACTTCATCGTCTACACATTGGTTGAGTGCTTCATCTTCATCCCATGTGTACAATAGTTTGATTGGAACACTCTTAAACATACCCGGGAAGACTAAGGATGGCCTAAATTCGTGTATGGACTTTGAGTTGATGGGTATACGTCAGGATTTGTATCCACAATTAAAGGGCAAAAGAACATATTTGCCCCTAGCATGTCATACGTTGTCCAGAAAAGAAAAGCAAAGTCTGTGTGAATCGTTACGTAGTGTGAAAGTTTCGTCTGGTTATGGTTCAAACATCAACACTTGTGTTTCCATGAAAGATTTGAAGTTAGTTGGGTTGAAGTCTCACGATTGTCGTATGTTGATGCAACAGTTTCTACCTATCGCCATTCGTGACATCCTTCCTAAAAATGTGAGAAATGTCATAACAAGACTGTGTTTGTTTTTCAATGCCATATGTTGCAAATTAATCGTCCCCGACGAATTAGATGTGTTAGAATAAGAAGCATCACTTATACTATATCAGCTTGAAATGCATTTCTCGCCTTCTTTTTTTGACATAATGGTCCACTTAATCATCCATTTCATGAGAGAGGTCCATTTGTGTGGTCTAGTGTTCCTACGGTGGATGTATCCTGTTGAGCGATATATGAAGATATTGAAAGGGTATATGAAGAATCAACGTCGTCTTGAAGCATTGATTGTGGAAAGGTATATTGCAGAGGAAGCTATTGAGTTTTGCACTGATTATATGTCACATGCTGAAAGCATTGGTATTCCGAAGACTCGTCATGATGGGCAATTGGATGGGAAAGGTACGATTGGTAAAAAAATAAAGAGCATGCCACGTGATGATGTCCTTCAAGCGCACTTATATATTTTGAACAACACGGATGACGTGCAACCATATCTAACCACTCATAAAGAGCTAGTCAAGAGAAATAACCCTAGAATGACTGAAAATGGGTGTTGAATGAACACAACAAGACATTCATGTAGTGGTTCCAAATGACCATTTTGAAAGATACATATGCTTCTGTGACATTACATCGACTGGAACAGGGCCCAAACTTTGATGTCTTCATATTTTATGGGTATGACATAAATAACTATTTGTTTTATACAAGAACACAGGATGAGAAGAGTACAAATCAAAATAGTGGAGTTATGGTTATGGCTCAGTCAATGCATTTCTCAACTTCAAAGGACAATAACCCTGTCATGGCTGAGTCATACTACTTTGGTGTGATTGAAGATATATGGGAAGTCGATTACGGTCCTTTCACCATTCATGTGTTTAAATGCAAATGGGTTGACAATAAGAACGATGTCAAAACTGATGATTTTGGATTTACATTGGTGGACCTCAACAAGATAGGTCATAAGGAGGAACCATTCATCATGGCAACACAAGTGAAACAAGTTTTTTATGTTACTGACCCAGCTGACAAACGATGGTCAATTGTTATCCAAGGTAGACACAACATTGGAGACCCCAGCCTTGATGTTATGGAAATATCATTCGCCATAACACGTATTCCGTCATCTGTCGTGGAACATGACATAGATGTTACAGTTTCCAGTCGTCATGACCACCATGAAGGCTTGTGGGAAAATATACCATCTTTATAGGGTATGATTGATTGTATTGAATGTTATGTTAATGAATCATTGTATTAAATATTATATTAATTGTTTATTGTATTAATCATGTTACAAGTACTATATATTGACATTTTGTTTTTCCTTGTTTGGACAGATACTCATGATTGACCAGGATCCATATTCTAGGTCTGACTCACAGACTACAGGTTTCTCTACTCAGAAGAGTAGAGGTGTTACCCAGATGCAGGATATTGCACTCAGGCATCATCGGGGAGAGAGGTTGCGTGTTGACGTTGATGTCAACACTGGTAGACTTGATGGACCACATGCCATGAAGTTTAGCAGTTACTTGGGAGTCGTGGCTCGAACGAGGGTGTCCATTATTATCATCGACTGGGATAATGTGGAGGAAGTCGTGAAGAACCATATTTGGAGTGATATTCTAGTAAGTTAAATATGTTATATTAATTATTTTAATGTATTGTTTCTTGTAATTTATATACTGAATAATTCCCCCTTGTAGGATTCTTGGGATATACCAGCACACGACACATTGAGGAGGAAGATCCTCAGTATTATTGCTGACAGATGGAGGTCATTCAAGTCCTCATGTACCAGGAGGTATGTAAGGACTTTAAATTAGGTCGATACAATTTACCCTAATTATATTATCAATTTTTAAGTCACCTTATTTTAACTATGAATTGTAGGTATATATATTCGGGGAGGAGCAAGGACAGTTCCCCGAAGAGAAATATACCTCCATCGACCAGGACACTTGGGATGCTTTTGTTGCATCTAGGCAGACCGACCAGTGGATGGTACGTTGGTATTTAACATGATTAAATAATTTATAATTTAAATGTAACTCTAACCCATTTTCTTTCTTGTTGCAGGCTGTCAGAGCGAAAGCATAGAGCATCAGGAAGAAGAATGACTGCCCCTACAGATTATCACGTGGGGGTTGCACACTATTAGAGGACCACATAGCCCAAGAGAAGGCCAGTCAGTGTCAGGCTAGCCAACCTGACACTGGTGTTGTGGATCCCCCTTCCCCATCTACACGCCATGAGAAATGGAAGCGGGCCAGGGTCAGGAAGAGTGGGGAATACACTTCCTCACAAGCTCACGAGGTCGCCTCACGAATAGTAAGTTTCTGCCTTATTAAAGTTTTCAGTTTTTTGGCAAACATAAAGCCTTAAACACTAACTTGTTTGGTTTCATGATTCCTTGATTGAGCAATCAACCCAAGGCTCCTTCATAGCTCATGGCAGGAAGGATATTTTGATTACCGCCATTGGCAGGTCAGAGCACCCCGGAAGGGTGCGTGCTGTTGGTCGAGGTCACGGTAAGTTGTAAATGACTGTATCCTTTCATTTTATTTTCTATTAAACAATTTTGCTTTAATTATTCATATTTCACAGGCCTTCGGAGCTATTACAGTGTTCTCGACCCTGCGCCCTCCGTTGAGCAGTTGGTGGAGTAGAAAGTTGAGTCGAGGGTGGCTGTTGTGAAGGCTGAGTATCAGGAAGAGATTACGAAGCTACAGCTAGAGATGACCCAATTCAAAGAGGAGATGAAGGCCTCACTCAACCATCACTAGGAGCCTACTACACCATCCGCCGACCCATAGGTTGGATTCCTTATAGTATTTAACTATTCATTGTTTGTAATTTATTTCTTTCATTGTTGAATAACTTCTGCTTGATGTGTAAATATGTAGGTATAGAGGGTTAACACTAAGTGGTCGTGCGTTGCAGCTGACCCTGATGATGATGGGGTCGAGGCTGTGGATACCCATCAATATGACCTGTTCATTGATGGGTCGAAGGAGCCAGTTGCCACTGGCATAGTCTACAACTTAGGCCCTGTGGTTCACCATCAATCATTACCTGATAGTATGTCCAGGATCTCTGTTGTGCTCATCCTCAAGGAGGAGGATGCTATGCCAGTGGTAACTCCAGAGGTGAAGACCGTTGGTCAGGCAGTGGGATACTTTCTTATATGGCCCAACAGACTCCTGTCGGTTGCTCTTACACAGGTATAAACCTGAAACACTAACTGATTTTGTTATATTGTCAATTATGGTACAAACTGTGATGGTTTTAATTGTTTAACAAGAAGCAGGACCGGCATTGAAGAAGCCAGACCCCGTCAATAATCCATAATTATTCCATAATTATTGTCCATTATTTTTTGCATTTTGAAGTCTCACTTATCACTGGTAACTGCAGCGCTCATTGGACGCTCTTGGTGATTTATCCCCGGGATTCATTGGATTTATACTTTGATTCTGTTCACGGGACTGTTCCACAAGACCTTAGGACCATAGTAGACGCGCAAGTTAAACCCTAAAAAATAACTACATTATACTTAGTTTATGCCTACTCATGTTACAAATTAGATTACATCATTTTTGTTCTTATACGAATCTAACTTATCTTGTGTTTTATTTTGACATAGGGCGGTGGTTGGATACAGTCGACTGCATGGAAGTAAGTTCACCGGAAGAAAACTTGTGTGGGTGCACCCAAAAGTAAGTCAATCGAATTCATTCAAATCTTTATTATATTTTGAAAACTTGAATTCATTTATTCTATATTTTATGTCCATTGTAGTCTTGTAGGCAGGATGGTAGCTTTGAGTGTGGCTATTACATCATGCACACCATGTTGACCATCGTCCAAGAACATTTGGTAGATGGATGGGCAGATGTAAGTCTTGCTTACCTAGTTTTCTACCAATTTGATCAAATTCATGTAATAAATACAACTTTTGTTCTAATTGTTTTGTGTATTGTTTGTAGTACTTTCAGGACCAGTCATACTTCCCTAGGACACACGTAGATAATGTTAGAAAGCAATGGGTCGCATACTTTATTGAAGTGAGGAAAGGACTTAGATAGATATAAGATTTTTATTCTCTTATATATATATATATATATCTACTATAGGATTTAGGGTTTACATTCATCTCAATTGTATATAGTTTCATTTTCTAGGTTATTAATTGATAGCAAATTAATGCTATATAAATACCATTTTTTTCATATATTGGTGTTGGATATGCTGGGATATACTGTATATTATGCCGGCTGTCTGATTGCAGGTTTGGGAAACAATAAAACAGAAGCCATATTTTAAAAAAACATATATTTAATCACCGTTATTGCAATAACCGTGGTTATAGAATGTCTTTAATCACAGTTGTTACCATAACTGTGATTATAAACGGCATTATATTGTACGTTGATGATCACATGTAATTACGGTTGAGCTGACAACCGTGATTAAATAGGGTCTTATTTAATCACGGATACTATCAATAACCGTGATTAAATTTGGTCCTATTTAATCATGGTTACTAGCAACCGTGATTAAAAAGGTTCTATAACCATGGTTGTCAACCGTAATTAAATGCCCTTGTCTATTATCACGGCTGGAACAACCACGATTCATGAACCGTGATTAAAAGCCCTTTCTAACTGTGATTAAATCCCTTTTCTGCACTAGTGAGGAACTATTCCCAACGATCACTATACAACAGTCATTATGCAATTTTTTAATTTTTTTATTTATCCAGACAAAATAGGTGTTCACAACGTCCTTTAAGAAAAGGATCTCGATGTTTCTTGCCAACTACACAAGCGTCACACAGTTGATCAGGAGCTTGGATGACAGGTAAGCCAGTGACCCATTTTTATTTGCAAGAAACTTGATGCTTTCAAAGTTGAAATGTCTAAGCCGTATATGCCACAACTAGTTATCATCAATAGTTGTTGCTTTATAACATAAACCAGCATCATATCTGATGTTTATAGGAAATAGATGATTCCTTGACATATTTGTCATTGCTATCAAGCCCATATCGGTATCATTTATGGTGTAACCTTTCTTATTGAATTTTAAGTCATAACCTTTTTCAGCAAGTTGACCAACGCTTAAAAGGTTCTGACATATACCAAGTGCGAAGAACACATCAGAAATGTAATTCAAATATCCATCTTTCAATCTGATGGTAATCTTTCCTTTTCCCAAGACTTCAAGTTTTGAGTTATCACCAAGCTTAACTGTGGTGTGGTAACTTTCATCTAAGTCAAAAAAAGTTCTTTCTTCTTGCTTAGATGATTGATGCATCCTGTATCTAACAACCATTGGTTATCATTTTTATCAGCTACCATATGATTTGTTGTAAGCACCATCTTTATACCTTTCTTACTTTCTACAACTCGGGCATGACTTTCTCTAATATTCAATGCTTTATCACGACATTCTCGACTATAGTGACCAAACTTATTACAGTTATGACACTGTATATGAGATTTGCATTCATATTGAAAATGTCCATACTTTTGGCATTTGTGACATTGAATATTAGATTTATTGGGAAGTGACCCATTACTTTGTATGGCTTGATTTGAGTTAGATTTAGGATTCCTTTATCTTCCTTTGAAATTCAGACCCCTTTGATGGTAGTTGGCCCTTCTTTACATAGGTCCCTCATTTCTGACATTTGTTTAAGCTTTTAATGGATGCTCATTTGTCCCACTTGACCTTTCGTTCATCCGTATCTCATGTGACTCTAAGGATGCTTGTAAATTATTTAGAGTCATTGTGTTGAGATCTTTTGCTTCTTCAATAACTGCTACTATGTAATCAAAACGAGTTGACAACGTACGTAGAACTTTCTCCATGATTTCTTTCTCCTTTATATCATCAACGTTGTTTTTCATTTCTTTAACAAGTTTATCTATTCATGAAAAATAATCATGAATGCTTTCTTTTTTTCTTTACTCCATTAGCTCAAACTGGCGTTTCAAGCCTTGCAACCTCGGTTGTTTGACTGGATCAGCACCTTTATATGTTTTGAATAAAATTTCCCAAGCCTCTTTTGCTATTTGAGCATGGAAAATTTTCTCAAGAATAAACAGCTTTACTGGTTGACAGATCAGAAATAAGGCTTTTTCATTAAGTAGACGATTTTTCTCTACTTGTTGTATATTAGCTTTTCCTTTGTCTTTTTCAGTTTGTTCAGCAAAACCATCTTTAATGATTTCACCATAACCATTGGTTTTTAAGCACAGCTCCATGAGGCATTTCCACATGGCAAACTTTGATCTGCCATCAAACTTGAAAATAGTTGTTTGTACTTGTTGAACTTGACTTGCTCCCGTGCTAGAACTTGATGCCATTTTGATACAACAAGCTTTGATTCCAGATGTTGGCAATTAAAATAAATTGCCCAGTTGATATTAAGATACTATAAGAAGAAAATATGAAAACTTAAAGAGAAAAATTTAATCTCACTATAATATTTGTATAATAGGCACACTCAAGTTTCTTTAGCTTTGTTAAAAGCTAATACATAAAAACACAACACTCAAATAAAGCTTGTTGAAGCTTTCTCTCAATCTTTTCTTCTCACTTTCTTCTTCGCTCAACGCATACCAATAACTAAGGGAAGTTATCCTATTTATACTAGATTTTGTTGTCACTTTTTCTAAGGAAAATTCAAGTTAGAACTTACTTCCTAAGTTAGCAAAATTTAAGTTGGATTTTGCTTCCTAAGGTAGAAAAGTTCTAGTTGAATTTTGCTTCCTAAGGTAGAAGAGTTCTAATTGAATTTTGCTTCCTGAGGTAGAAGAGTTTAAGTTGAAATTTACTTCCTAATCTTAATCACTAAGCTTCTAGCAAATCAAATAGCCAAGTTTAATTCCTAACATTTATGATTTTATTATATTTTCTGAAAACACATCAGTTTTGTTTATTGGAGAATTGTACTGTCATTGATAAATGCCATTGATAACACTGTTCGTATCTCCAGTTTAACATCTCTCTTTAGCCTTTTAACATCAACAATTGTGTTTCACATTAGTTAAAAATATGATTAAAATACTCTTCATAAAATTTAAAGTAACTACTTAATTCTTGGGTTAATTTTTTAAATTAACAAGTAAAATATACAAAAAAAATTCACCAATTGAGTAGAGTTAATGGTATTGTTAAGAGATTATCATAACTTAATTTAGGATATCATAACTGAATTTCACTTCCCATAGCTTACTGCTTTGCTCAGATTTATTTGTTTTACATTAATGTTCCCATTAATTCAAATTAGTTGTTCATAGCTGGCTGTTTTGCTTAAATCTTCTAGCATGTTCATTTTTAAGATGCCTCTATCTTTACAGCTATGATGTCGTGCCCAAAGGAAGTATTGATAGTAGTATTTCTTTCTTATTTTCTTGGGTAACTCTACAAAATTAATACTACTAGTGATCTACATCTTGTAAGGCCAATTTGATTGGGTCATTGGTCCAATAATGCCTCCCACTTGCAGCTTTTGACAATTAGTTTCCTATAAATTTTTACTAAAGGATACTTTTTAAATTTAAATTAAAGTTTCATATTGATAATTTTCAATAAACTTTAATAGTAACCTTTATTACTTCGAGATATTTAAAACTATAATTCTAGTTAAAAATTGCATAAAAAATATATCTTTTATTGTAAATTGAAAACAAAAGGCCCACACTGCTTACAAACAAAGAAAAATACAGTTCTAGATTTTTGGAGTTGCCTTCATGAAAACACATTGTAACCAACTAATTGTATCAACTTAATGATGTGTTTCCTCAGCTTTAAGGACTCATTCTGAGCAGTTCCTAAGTCTTCTTATACTGATTCTAATATCTTATTTGCTCTAGTTTTTAAACTTTAAGTGTGCCATACTTTTCATATGAGTGCCTAAAAGGTGTAAAACCTAGTTTTGGGTTAAAAAACTAGTTTTTATTATGAATTTTATAATGGATGTCCATCTCTATGCCTATAAAAGGACTTGTTGTGTTTGAACATGTATTTCAGGTTGCATAATTTTGATAATGACAAAGAGATCAAAAAGCAATTGAAGAATCATGACAAAGAGAATAAGTGTTTATAAAAGAACACTTAAAAGAGAAAAACAGAGAAAACAACATCAAACCTGTAAAAACACGAAGCCTAATCGATTATAGGACTTGTTATAATCGATTACTAAAGTTCTGTCAAACACCTAATCGATTAGCTCATCAAAACTAATCAATTATGAAGCCTCTGTTTGTCACCTAATCAATTGCACCAAGGAGGCCAATCGATTACCAAGCTGAGAAAAAGAATTAAAAGCATCAGGTGCATATGCTAATCGATTACAAGGATGAAACAATCAATTACCAATGTTCTATAAGGCCACTAATTGATTACCGTTGAAGAACTATTCGACTACAGAGTTTCTGTTTGTACAATAATCGATTGCACATGAGTCATAATCAATTACCATGCTGCGTAACACAATTAAATGCATCAGGTACCACTCACAATCGATTAGAGTGAAGAACAATCGATTAGCAAGGTTCTGTCTCTTGGCTAATCGATTACATGGTAAAGTCTAATCAATTACCTGCTCAATTACACTGAAAAATTCAAAGTATAATTGATTACAACTCGAGGCCTAATCAATTACACTAGTGCCAGAATTTGGGGAAAAGCATTTTTAAGTGGGAAACCAGCTCACTTCTCCATTCCAACTCGAATGCCCATGCTGTGCAACGGGTCTGAAGACTTTAGGACACCTCTCCAAGGCCTATAAAAGCAAGACTCCTTCAAGCTACTAAGGGTATCAAAATCCATCAAAGGGAAATCAAATCTTGAGTCTTGTGAGTTCTATTTCTTTGTTTAGTTTCATTTTCTGAAACTTAGAGCTTATAACTCTTATGAGAGTTAGAAATTGTGTGAGCTTTCATTTGTTTATCTACGCTATTGAGAGAGTTTATTGATTGTAAAACCAAACACCAAAACACCAAGATTATTCACTCTAGGTTGAGTGGTCACAAAGGTTGGGGTTCAACCTTTGGGTATTGAGAGTTTGAGAGATTTGGTGGGTTGCCCTTGTGCTAGTGAGGATTGAGTTCTTGAGTATGGGACACTAGGAAGCTGCAATTGCTCATAGCTTGTATCTCTAAACTTCAATAGTGGAAATCCTTCAAGTGGGTTGCTTGAAGGCGAGACATACACCGGGTTGGTGGAACTCGTTAAATTAGTTTGTAAGCTTTTCTTCTCTACTCTCTTGCATTTACTTATTATACTTAATTGGTATATTGATTTGATTGTGATATTATTGATTGAACTTGAGTAACTAGGCTAAGTTAAAGTGTTGCACACCAAGTGTTTGATAAATTGCCTTAGCAACATTTGCACACTTTCTCATATTGATTCTTGCTCTACACTTGTTATTTCTTACATACAAACATACTTAGTGAAAAAGAAATCAATTTCAAAGGTATTCCAACTAAAATTTTTAAAACTCAATTCACCCTCCTCTTGAGTATTGAGGCCACTTGAACAACACTTGTGTCCTTCATTATTTGGATGTCAAAAAAACCTTCCTTAGTGTATAATCCTCTCTGTACTTCCTCTCTGCATTTCCATGTGCAACTCTTCTTTACTTTCTTTACATTAAAATTTAGTTTATTTTATAACACGTTATCAGCACTAGGTTCTGACCAACTGAGATCTAGTCAAGACTAAGAGAGGTAATATATGATTATTATTATTATTCTTTATAATTTTAATTTATATTATTTATATATATTATAAAAGTTCCCGAAGAACTTATATTTTAAAATCCTCGAAGGATGTATAAGATTATATTTATATTATATAAAATATATAGGTTCCTGAAGAACTTATTCATAAACATCCTTCTAGGATGTATAAAATTAATAGTCAAATAATTCAGAATTCTTGAAGAATTTTGAAAATATTTATCAATAGTTCTTGAATAATAACAATCTAAATATATATAAATAATAATAATAATAATAATAATAATAATAATAATAATAATAAATATATATAAAATCTTCACGGGTTGGTTTTGCAATTCACGTTGGATACTTTGCATTGAATTATTTATCATTTGGATGCTTTGTACCTGATATATATATATATATATATATATATATATATATATATATTGAATTCTTATCATTATTTATCATTTGCTCATTTGCTGTTTTCACAAATCACATTGCACTAAATTTTTGTGATTTCCCTAAGTGGTATTAACTAATTATTTAGTGTAGCTTTATTAAATGCCTACACTTATTTTTTTATTTTAATTGCCTGCACTATGTTTCACATGAAGACTGTTGCACTAATTGTTTCATATTTTAATTACACTATGGATTGCACTAATTGCTTCTTGTTAATGAACTAATGTACCTTATAATTAGTATCTATGATTAATATAATATATTTTATATAAATTCACGTTGATTGCTATGTTTTCTACTTCATGTTTTCCACTATAACTTGTAATTAGTTTACCTTTATGCGTTCAATAATTTGCTATTTTATATTATTAAATTAATCATTGCTATTATAGAAGCTACTTTAGTGGTTCCATTGATTGCTATTGTTAATATTATTTTATACTTTTATTTATTAATTCATTGTTATAATTGGTCTTTATAATTAATATAATATATTTTATAAATAAAGAAGTTAATAAATAATATACACATTATATAAAGAATCAAACTCAGATTTATTCAATGATAAGTTATTACTCTACCACTTGACCACTAGTACTTGAATATTATTTTATGAAAACTTTTAAATTTTCATTACCGGATCATTTATGTGAAATTTTATTTTAACTTGTTTAGTTGATTTATATGTTACTTTACCTTAATTACTTGTCACCTTGTGACTAAACATAATAATGAGTTACTTATACAAAATTATGAGTCTCGTCCAACTAGAACTACTTTATTCCCAGAAGTGAATGTAGCAACACAAGATCATTAACTCATGGTTGTGGTCGTGGTTGAAATGATAATAAATCATCATTTCTATGGAAAAATAAAGAACGTATGGAAAAAGGAAAAGATGTTCAAAGTAGCAAACAACCTAAAATATTTGCTATCGTTGTGGTAGTCAAGGCCACTGGTCTCGGGTTTGTCACACATCAAAACATCTGATTGATCTATAACAATCCCTTAAAAATAAAGGGAAAACAATGGAAACAAATTTGACTGGTATAGATGATGTTTATACTCACTTTGATGTTGATGATTTCCTTACTCTTCCCGAAGAAGATATTGACCACTCGATTGGAGAGGAGAGTGCCCCTAAATAAATTATTTTATATTTCATGAAATTTGTTATGAATTTATGTTAAATATTTATTATTGTTAATTATATTTACACTCATGATTTATCTATTATTATTTAATGAAGAATGAATGCTCATATGAATGATGAAGATATATGTCTCACAGACAATGCAACAACTCATATTATTCTTAAGAATGAGAAATATTTTTACCATATACTAAAGCAAGAAGTCAATGTTAATACTATATATGGTAGTATAAATATAATTGAAGGCTCTAGCAGAGCCAGTATTTTGTTATCTGGAGGAACAAAATTGTACATTAAAAGTGCATTATATTCTACGAAGTCTCAAAGAAATTTGTTGAGTTTTAAGGATATCCACAGAAATGGATACCATATTGAGACCACAAATGAAGGAAATGATGAATATCTTTACATCACAAAGTTAATTTCTGATAAGAAATATATATTGGAAAAATTGCCTTCATTTTCCTTCACTTTGTACTACACATATATTAGTACAGTTGAAACAAATGTTATTGTAAACCAGAAGTTTACAAATAAGAATAACTTTGTTATTTGGCATGAACGGTTAGGCATCCTAGAACAATAATGATGCCAAAAATAGTTGAGAGTTCAAATGGTCATTGCTTGTCTAGCAGACAAATTCTCCAAACTAATAATTTCTCATGTGTTGCTTGGGAAATTAATTACTCGGCCATCACTAATGAAAATTGAAAGTGAATCACTCACATTTTTAAAGTGTATAAAAGGTGATATTTTTGGACCATTTAGATATTTTATGGTTTTTATTGATGCATCAAGTAGATGGTCACATGTTTGCTTATTGTCAACTCGCAACCAGGCATTTGCGAGATTACTAGCTCAATTAATTCATTTAAGAGCTCATTTCTTGATTATCCAATTAAGAAAATACGCCTTGATAACGCTGGTGAGTTCACATCTCAATCTTTTGATGATTATTGTATGTCCATCGGAATTAATGTTGAACATCCTGTAGCATATGTTTATACATAAAATGGACTTGCTAAATCATTGATTAAACGTTTGAAATTAATAGCAAGACCATTGTTAATGAAATCAAAACTCCCAATTTCAACTTGGGGACACGCAATCTTGCATGCAGCAGCACTTATTTGCATCAGACTTACAAGTTATCATAAGTATTCCCCTTTTTACAATAGGTTCATGGTAAATAACCAAATATTTCCCATCTAAGAATTTTTAGAAGTGCAGTATATGTTCCTATTTCTCTTCCATAATGCACTAAAATAGGACCTCAAAGAAGGTTGAAATATATGTTGGATATGAAAGTCCATTCATAATAAAATATCTTGAACCATTAACAGGAGATTTATTTACAGCTCGTTTTGCTGATTGTCATTTTGATGAATTTGTTCTCCCACTATTAGGGGGAGAAAGTAAACAGTTGGATACAAGGATTAGTTGGAATGAGATATCTTTATCTCATCTTGATCCTTTAACAAAGCAATCTAAACTAGAAGTTCAGAAAATAACTAGTTTGCAAAATTTAGTAAACCAATTGCCAAATGCATTTGCTGATCCAAAAAGAGTGACTAAGTCACACATACCAGATGTTAATACTCCAATAAAGATTGTTGTCCCTAAAGGACAATCTAAAATTTCAAATGAGTCTGAAGCTAAAATAAAATATGGCAGACCTGTTCGTTCTAAAGATAAAAATCCTTAGTAAATAAAGAGAGTGGTCAAATCGAGGATATAAAGACTCTAGTAGAGTCTCCTGACATAATCAAGGATTCAAATCCAGAAGATACTAAGGTACCTGAAATTGATAAGAATAAAGAGATCTCTATAAATTATGTCATGGATGGAATACAATGGAATTGATAAGAAGTTGATGTTGATAAAATTTTTGCATTCAAAGTAGCTCTTGATACTATAAATGATGATAAGAATCATGAGCCAAAATCTATTAAGGAATGTGCATAAAGAAATGATTGGCAAAATGGAAAGATGCAATGCAAGAAGAGTTAAACTCACTTGCAAAATGAAAAGTTTTTGGACCTGTAGTCCAAACACCTGAAGGTGTAAAACTAGTTAGGTAGAAATAGGTCTTTATGAGAAGAAAAATGAAAATGGTGAAATTATGCAATATAAAGCAAGGCTTATTGCACAAGGTTTCTCACAAAGACCTGGTATTGATTTCGATGAAACATATTCACCAGTGATGGATGCAAGTACTTTTCGATACTTGATTAGTTTGGCAATTCATGAAAAACTTGATTTACGCCTAATGGATTTTGTTGCAGCATATTTATATGGCTCACTTGAAAATGACATCTATATGAAACTCCCTAAGGGGTTTAATTTTCCTGAAGCAAAATGACATCTATATAAAACTCCTTAAAGGATTTAATTTGCCTGAAGCAAAATGACATCTATATAAAACTCCCTGAAGGATTTAGTTTGCCTGAAGCATACAAGACAAATTCTCAAGAAAATTATTCAATTAAATTGAATAAATCCCTTTCTGGGCTAAAGCAATCTGGACAAATGTGGTACAATTATCTCAGTGAATATTTATTGAAAGAAGGGTACAAAAATGATCTAATTTGTCCTTGTGTTTTTATGAAGAGATTCAGAAAAGAGTTTGCTATAATTTCTATTTATGTAGATGATTTAAACATCATCAGAACTCCTGAAGAGCTATCATAGGCTATAAATTGCTTGAAAAGGGAATTTGAGATGAAAGACTTGAGAAAAACAAAGTTTTGTCTCGGGTTACAATTAAAATATTTAAAGGAAGGAATTTTAATACACCAAAAGACTTATACAGAAAAGATGCTAAAGCGGTTTTATATGGACAAATCACACCCATTGAGCAGTCCAATGGTTGTAAGGTCACTTGAAGTGAGCAAAGATCCTTTTCAACCTCAAGAAAAAAATGAAGAACTACTTGGTCCTGAAGTACCATATCTCAGTGTAATTGGTGCACTAATATATCTTGCTAGTCATACATGACCTGATATATTATTTGCTATCAATTTGTTAGCAAGACATAGTTCTTTACCGACAAAAAGGCATTGGAATGGGATTAAGCACATATTTCGCTACCTTAGGGGTACAATAGACATAGGCTTCCCATATGTATCTAAGGCAAACCTAATTGGTTATGCAGATGTGAGGTATTTGTTTAATCCCCATAATGGTTGACCACAAATAGGATATTTGTTTACATGTGGTGGTACAGCAATATCATGGAGATGCATAAAACAAACGATCACAACAACATCATCTAATCATGCTGAATTTCTAGCATTACATGAAGCAAGTCGAGAATGTGTTTGGTAGAGGTCTATGATTCAACATATTCAAGAAACTTGTGGCTTGCATGCTGGAAAATTACCACCAACAATCTTATGTGAAGATAATGCAGCTTGTATTTCTTAGTTAAAGGAGGATTATATTAAAGGAGATAGGACAAAGCATATTTCACCAAATTTTTTCTTTACTCATGATCTTATAAAGAATGGTGAAATAAATGTCCAGCAAGTCCGATCATGTGAGAATCTAGCAGATATTTTTACAAAATCATTACCAACCAAAGTCTTCGAGCAACTTGTACAGAAGATTGGTCTTTGACGCTTACATAAATATTCTGATGAGAGGGAGAATTAAATACTTGTACATTTAATTATTTATTTATTTACTTTGTAAAGAATGTTGTACTCTTTTTCCTTCACTAGGTTTTTATCCCACTGAGTTTTTCCTAGTAAGGTTTTAACGAGGCACATTCTAAAAATATGGATATTCAAGGGGGAGTATTATGAATTTTATAATGGATGTCCATCTCTATGCCTATAAAAGGACTTGTGTCCTTCATTATTTGGATGTCAAAAAAACCTTCCTCAATGTATAATCCTCTCTGCATTTCCATGTTCAACTCTTCTTTACTTTCTTTACATTAAAATTTAGTTTATTTTATAACAGTTTTGAACTATTTTAGAAACAGGTTCATGACTAAAAAAATAGTTTTGGGTTATAAAACAAGTTCTCCAATGCCTGTGTTTGAAAATTTAAGGCTCTCAACAAGCTTTTTATTAGTGTGCATTGTGTGTTATAAATTTTTAATCTTGTACTTTTAAAGGCCACTAAGACATTTATGGAAAAAATGTAAGGCGGCTCAGTAATTGTAACTTTTCACTCTCATTATAAGTAATAAACAATAGTATATCTAATCGATTTAACTTTACTTATAATAATTAATAATTGATCTCCAATTAGATTTTAAAAATTTGTATCCTAAAAAGTTTATACGAACAATAGCAACCAATATATTAGTATTGTGAATAATATTAAGTCTTTCATTAGTATTATCGTAGGTCATCCAAAAATAAAACTCCTCTTAATATTAAAAATCATTACAATAGTGTGCTTTTATTTCATCATTGCTGCATCAAAAGTGTTGTTTGAAACGCCTCGAAAAATAGGGGTAAATTTTTCATGATTTTAAAGAAATTAGTTTAGTAAAGGAGTGCGAAGGGAAGCTTAGTCAATACCCCGGATCTATGAAAAACCTATCCCATATATGAAGATATGAGAAGGTAGGATCGAAAGGGTTCAAGAGTGGCCATTTAATTATAATTTAAGCTTAAGGAGACAAGGAATGTAACATGTATGCCTAAGGAATTAGGATTCCAAAATCTAAACAGGTATAATTAATTAAGTCCTGGGATAATCAATTAAGACAATCGATTACAGAGCAGGAGTTACTCGATTACAATGCTCCTGGAATTTATGTAACGTATCAGATATTCAACCTAATTGATTACTGGAGCCATTCTAATCGACTACAAGGATTCTATTTGGTGCATAATCGATTACAACATTGAGTGTAATCGATTACCTTGATTCTGTTTAGCTCATAATCGATTACAAATTTGAGTATAATCAATTATGGGACTAAAATTGATTAAACCAATTCAATTCCCTTCAAAACAGAGGCCTCGTAATCAATTATGTTAGGGAGCTAATCGATTACGCCCTATCAGGATGCAAAAATTATGTAGATTTTCCCAAAAAAGTGAACTTCTCAACTATCAAAATGCATGCAAACGATATCAGAATGCTACCAAACTTTAACACAAGCTATAATATATCGTTTGTGATGTGTGACCACCGGCCGCTCTCGAAAAGTCCTAAAAACAAGGGAGATATGCGCATAAATGTGTTTAACCTATTTATAGGCATTTTGAGGCGACTTAGGGGTTCATTCTTGGTATAATCAACCCATTCCAATTTACACAGGTCACAAATTATACGTTTGAGCTATTGGAATCCTCACCTACAATCTATGGCCCTTAAAACTCATTTTAACCCATTTGGTTCCCTAATTATGCATGAAAAGCACTTGAATTTCAACATATTCAAGCTTATCATATTGTATACTCTATAAAACACAAAACCTAGATAAACCTCCATGCATTAATCAATTCTATCAACATAACACATCATCCATTATCCAACCATTGTCAAGGTCACCAATGAAAATGAGCCATACAATACAAGGGTCTTATTTTCCTACATGACCTCCAAAATAATCATTCATCTACTTATCATTCATACAAGTTATCCATATTAATTCAAGGCTATACTAAATATCCATCATGTATATACATTACAAAAACACCCGTATAAGCAATAAAATCAAAACAATTGCTGGCCAAGGCATTCTTTACCCAAAATAGCCTCCTTCACACAATTCTTCCTCCCATGTGCTACATGGTTAAGCCCTATAACACAAGAGCTAAAAAGATATGCCACATGGAGAATGAGTATACTTTCTCAATGATGAAAATCCAACAATTAGTGATAATATACATATGAATGCAAGTTAAACATCTTCTCACAAAAAGGAGTTCAAATGACACTAAAATCAATCAATCACCCAATTCATAAAACACTCATATCCATAAAGTTTCAATGAGCCATACCAAACCAATAACACAAATATAGTTAGTGATCAAGAGGATTCCACATACACTTCACATAATTTCCTTATTGGGATATCACTCAATGCCATGCTTCTATGGCTAATGCATATGCCAGTGTTTAAAGATGCATATGCATGGATCCGATTTCATTTCATCAGGTGATCGCAACCACCATAATCATTCATTCTCATGGGTTTCCCACCTCGCAAGGGGTACTTGTTAGTCCTCAAATTTATAATAAATCTTTTAATAAAAATTTCACAAAAATAATAAAAATTTGGTTAATTTGTTAGAAAATTAGGCTTTAAATTTAATAAATGGATGTTGTTGGAAATCATCTGCCCTTGATCAATTTTCTCTAGTTTTACAGTGAAAAAGTTAAGAAATCAAGAGAAAATTACACTGGAGGAGCTGACGCGTAGCCTTATCCCATGCGTAGCATCAACAGCTATTTTTAATGCTGACGCTACGCGTGCTGCGTGGTCTCCACCTCCACTTTGGCCAACCACTCCACTTGGACCCAATAATGGGCACTCCACTCAGCACCAAGGGCCACCCCACTCAGCATGAAAGGCCAAAACTCGGTGGAAACATGTTCATGTGGCCAGGGATGATCAAATTTAATAATTTGAAGTGGCCATTATCAAGTGTTTAATGGAGGCTGAGTCAGGGGTGTGACGCGTAGCGTCAGCACCCTTGCTCAGCCCTATAAATAGGGCCATCCAACACCATTCTAAGCATCCCATCCCTATCCCATTCTCATTCACTTCTCTTCGTGCTCGACTTTGAGTACTTCTTTTGTGAGTTGTAGTTCTAGAATAGTTTTCTAGATACTTGAGTGTGTTTTGGTGTATTGTGATCGTTGTATCGTGAAGTTCTCATTGTCTTCATAATGTCAAACTCTGTAAGTGTTGTTTTTACTCTCACCATGTGTAACTAATTTGTTTATGTTGGAATTGGTGAACTAATCTATTGAGTATAATGTTGTGAATTCGACCTCTGCATGTTTATGATTCAAGTCCATGTTAGTATTTTAATCTTTTATTAATATGAATGTCAAACGGGAGAATGATTTTCATGTGTATTGAAACTTGTTTTATTAGTATGAATGTCAAACGGGAGAATGATTATTCATGTCGTATTGAAACTTGTTTTGACGAAAGTAAAAGTTGGAATACCCTTGGTATCTCAATTCTATAGGGGTTGTTAACCATTGTTGCCATAAGGCCAAGTCTTAATGCAAGTTTTTACTGAGAAAGCTCACGAGGGATCGGACTTTGCGGTGAATTCTTAGAATTTATATCACGAGGGATCGGTTATAATGATTTTAAGCTGCAATGACATGAAACTTGATGATTAAATGTGCATATCTTGAGTTCCTCATTGTTATTCTAGATTAAGGATCCAATTTCCAACATAATTTGTTTATCTGTGTTTATCTCAAGTATCTTACCTATTCTAGATTGCAACTCAACTTTTTAGATAGATTTTTATTTTCTTTTTATCTCATGAACAACTCAACCATGCTATCTTGTGAATATTGTATAAATTGTATATAAATCATTCTTTTGTCCATAACATTCTTTACATTTACCATAGTAAATAGAAAATTACTGTTGTTATTGAACTTTCAATCCCAGTGGAACGATATCTAAATTTTGAAAACTACAAACGATTGGTGCGCTTGCCAATTAACAACCCGGTGGTGGAAATGAACGGATCTAACGCTATCGTCGGGTTAACAAGTTTTCTGGCGCCGTCGCTGGGGATTGAATTTTTTCAGTAAAACAGTAAATTTTTAATTACCATGGTAAATATTTTTTTTACCTTAGTTAAAAAAATTTTATTTACTTTTACTTATTGTTACACTAACTTTCTTTGTCTAGTTTGTGTATGCAAACTCGATCTACCGCAGGTAAAATTTATTTTGATCCTGAGATAGAAAAGTTTGTAAAGAAAATCAAGTCTTTGAAATCTAAAACACAAACTAAATCTTCTTCTACTTCTAAAAATTTTGAAAATTCAAATATGGCTACTGAAAGGAGAACATTGGGATAGTTTGCTGCTATTAATGGTCCACACCGAGTTTCGGGAATGTTTCAAGGACCTGTTGTACCAGTGGAGATTAAACCTGCTACTTTAAATATTATTCAAAACAATCAATTTGCTGGTTTAAATCATGAAGAACCATATGAACATTTAACTGTTTTTTATGAGTTATGTAGCACAATTGGTTTTGAACCCAATCAAGAAGAGTCTGTTTACATGAGACTTTTTCCTTTTTCATTGATTGGTAAAGCAAAAGAATGGTTTAAATCTTGCCCACCGGGTAGTTTTGCCAACTGGTCCGATGTTGAAAGAAAATGTTTAGAAAGATTTTATTCTCCTTCAAAATATTTTGAAGCAATGACAGCCATACATTCTTTTTCTCAAAATAATGATGAATCATTAGGGGAGACATGGGAACGATTCAAGGCACTATTGAGAAAATGTCCAAACCACAACCTGGATGATACCGAAAAGGTAAGGATCATTTACCATGGTTTATTACCTCAGTTCAAGATGATGTTAGATGCTTGTGTAGGTGGTTCTTTAATGAACAAGACTGTGGAGGAAGCCATAGAAATATTGGAATCAATGGCTATCAGTGACCACCAAGCAAAGCATGAAAGAGGTAATGTACAAAGGAAGCCAGGAATGCTCGAATTGGGAGTAAATGATACGGTATTGGCTCAGCAAAAATTACTGACCCAACAAATTGAAGTTATGAGCAACCAATTGGAAAAACTTCAAATTGCTCAAGTAACATCACCACCCCCTGCTCAACTTAAACAATGTATGCACTGCATGGGAGAACAACCATGTGGTTACTGTGGAAATGAGCAAGAGCAAGCCAATTTTATGAACCATCAAAGAGAACCCTTAGGTAATTTTCCTTTCAATCATGGACATTCTTTTCCTAACAATTACCTACAGGGTCGGCAAAATCAGAATATTGGCTGGAGACAGGACACTAGACCTTCCAACCGACCTCTTAACAATCAGTTTAAGCAACAAAAAACTGACAATGCAAGATTGACAAGGATAGAGGAATCTATTCAACGGTTATTGCAGTTTGTGGAAGCAAATGAAGCTGCCCGGAAAGCATCAGACATATAAATGGGTCAGCTTGCAAAAGAAATAGCCGAATTAAAGAGTTCTGGGTTTACTGCTAACACTCAAAACCCAAGGGAACAATGTAATGTTGTTTCTTCTGATGTTGTAAAAATTGATTGTAAAGAAAAGAGTGAGAAAAAGAAAGAAGAAGAAGAGAAAAAAAGTGAAAAAATAGAAAAAAATGAAAAAGAAAAAAATGTGCAAGTAAATACAGAGCAAGAAACAAACTGTATAACCCCGAAAAAATGTAAAGATCCGAGGAGTTTCACCATTCCTGTAACAATTGGAAATATCAACATCAGGAATACGTTATTAGATTTAGGGGCTAACATCAATTTGATGCCCTTAGATTTAATAAAGCGCATTGGTGAATATGAGCTAAAAGAAGCAAAAACAGAATTACAGTTTGCGGATCGCTCTATCAAGAAGCCTTTTGGGATTGTGGAAGATGTATTGGTAAAGGTTGATAAGTACCACTTCAGGGTTGACTTTGTGGTACTAGATATGAAGGAGGATACTGAGATCCCCCTAATCCTAGAAAGACCTTTCATGAAGACTGCAAGGATCAGAGTAGATGTTGTTCAAAGTATGGTTGCAGTCAAGGTTTATGAAGAAGAGGTAAGCTTCAGTGCTTATGAACATCTTAGGACAAATGATGAGGAAAAAGTTTACCCTTCAACCGAATCAGGTATATCTCTTCCCAATCAATTAAATTGTTTTAAATTAACCGATGTCTTGAATGATGAAAGACAGGTAATCAAGCATCGGAGAAGAAGAATGAGGAAGAAAAAGACAGGTGATTCCTCAACGAATATTGGGAGACCACCTGATTAATCAGAGGTAATGTCTGGCTGGAGACATTAAATCTAGCGCTCAATGGGAGGCAACCCATTCTTTTCTTGTTATTTTCAATTAAAACAAAACAAAACAAAACAAAACAAAACAAAACAAAAATTTTTAGAATTATGTTTTTAAAAGAAAAGGGGTTTAAAACTCAAAATAAAAGGTTTTTGAAAATCAAAATTTTGAAAAATCAAAAACAGAAGCCCACGCGTAGCGCCAATTTGACGCGTAGCGTAGCCTCTGAATTTTGGACCTGACGCGTAGCGTCCCATCCACGCGTAGCGTCAGAGCCCATGTTCAGTTTTTAAAACTGAACCAGAGAGGCCCATCTTAGGTTTTAAAACCTAAGATCTCCTCTCTACCTCACTTAATTTTCAAAACCTAAATTTTTGAAACCCCCTTTTCTCTCGTCCAAACCTTCTCAATCCTAATTGCTCAAGGAATCACAAGTAAGTGTTCTAATCCTTTCTCTTTAGTTTTGGTTTTAAATTTTCGATTTTTAGAAATAAATGTGGTTAGGATTAGGATTAGAAGACCATTGGAATTGATTGCTGTTAGAATTAGGAAATTTAATGGATATAATATGGTTTGGAAAGGGGTTGCTCTTGTGCAACCCCTGTTTTTCTCTGTTCTGCGCAGTTCACGCGTAGCGTTCCACTGACGCGTAGTGTGAGGATGAACTACGAGCCTACGCGTAGCGTCCCACTGACGCGTCCCACCACGCATAGCGTCAGCCTCTGTTTTTAATTTTTGTTAATTTTTGTTTCTTATTTTATTTTTTGTTAATCTGTTTAACATGTTGTGTGTTTGTTTGTTTGTTGTTTTCTTTTTAAAATTTAATAAATTTTCTTATGTAGTATTTGTTATACTTTCTTGCATTGATAAAAATTAAAAATATAAAAATTGTTGATGCATATTATTTTGTGTGAATTTTTGTTTTATTCCAAAAATATGCATATTAAATCACAAAAATACAAAAATATGTTGTTTTGAATTTTGTGAATTACATGTCTATTTAGTGTTAAATTTTAGAAAAACCAAAAATATTTGTGTTTCAAATTTTGTGTAAATATTTGGTTGATTATATATGATTGTTAATGTGTGACTTACTTTTTAATATATGTTTAATTTTAAAATTTTTACTTTTTGCAGATGGCACCAAGGAAATCCATTCCCACTACTGGTCCCTCTAAAAGACAGAGGAAGGCCACGGATACTGACACCACCTCTGAGGATCCTGATCTTCAGGGACAGGAGGTGTTAGGACCAAGGGATCCTACGAGATTTCGCACTGGTGCGAAATGGGCCCGCTTTCATCAGATTAAAGGCCAAAAGCTGATGTGGGAGAGAGTATTGGATCTTAGTGCTGGAGATTATCTTGAGCTGTAGGATGAAATCCAGAGGAGGAGATGGGGACCCCTGTTTTCTCTACCGACTGAGGGGGATCCCATCTTAGTGATGGAGTTTTATGCGAACGCCTTCAGGACTCGCCAGGACGCACCGAGTATAGGACAACAGCGGACGAGTTGGGTGAGGGGCCGACATATTTCATATGACCGGGACACTATTAGTACCCTATTGGGTAATCCTTGGGAGCCTACTCTCGAGGATGATACTTATTTCTGGAAGGAAAACAGAAACAAGATTGCTGCTGAGGGAGAGTTAGGATACTCCCTCGAGGAGGTTGCTCATTTTTTGAGCAAAGATGGAATCTTTTTCAACCTAAGTAAGGTTGGAAGGAGTCCATCTAACCTCCTAAAGACCCAGCTGACCCCTCTAGCCCAGGCGTGGTCCCACCTCATGCTTCATAACATCACTCCTGTCACCCACCTTTCATCTCTTCCAGTTGAGTGTTGTTGCCTTCTATTTTCTATCCTCCAGGGCCATACCATTGACATCGTTGAGCTTATATCTGAGCAGATTCACTTATATGCCCTTGGGTATAAAGTGAACCTCACCATTCCATTTCCTCTCATCATATCTGCCTTACTGAGGAGGCAGGGAGTCATTGTACCTTCACCAGAGTTCACTAGTTCTTCAGGGAGAGTCCCTAAAGTTCTAGTGAACAGAGACTATTTTGTGCAGCAGTGCGAGCTTCCACCTCTGGAGCAGGAGGCTCAACCCAGACCTAGGAGGAGGAGACCACCAGTGCAGCCTCCATCTACTGATGCTGTCACACAGGGCTTTGCCCGGATATCACTTGAGCATCAGCATATGATGCAGATGATGGCTGCCACTCATAGAGCTTATATTCATCTTCACGATGAATTTTATCAGTACAGGTTACAGGGAGAGGGAGCATATTATGTTACCCCGGCCGAGTTTGCAGCACATGTAGCTTGGCCCGGTGATTTACCTACCTACCCTGAGACTGGTGGATCTTCTGGCGCACAGGCTGACTCTGATGAGGATGATGAGGAGGAGGAGGATGATGATCAGATGGAGGATTGATGATGCCATCTTCGTATTTCTTTCATTTACTTTGAGTACAGTTATTTTTAGTTTATATTTACATTTTCATTTACACTTTATATTATGGTAATTTATTATGTGGTGTGTTTTTACGTAATTATTTATTTTTGCATATTCTATTCAAAAAATAATCCAAAAAAAATAAAATAAAAATAAATATATATATATAATTTATCTTTTTAATAAATCAATCAAATTTTTGTTAGTAAGTTAATTTATACACTTAAAGTTTTTACACAATGATACTTAATTTTGTAAAATCAATTATTAGTTTTTTATAACTTAGGAATTTTGATAAATTTAATTACAATAGGTTTATTAACTGTCAAGCAAATTTCGATAGCCCGGTGAGCTGAGAGATATCTTTTTAAATACTTGAGGGTTTAATCGACATATTTTCAATTCGAATTGATTTTGCTTTAATCTTTGATTTGTGTTGTTGTACAGAGAATTCAGGAAAATGATCAAGGCACATTTCTGGTGAAAAGAAACCTTGGGCTAAACAGCTTACCTTGGTAAAAATTATTTTATTCTTTGCAAGCCAATTTGAGCCTAAAATAAAATTCCTTGGTACCCCTAAACCTAAATCTGTTTTTACCATTCCCTATACTTGATTGATCAAAAGAGCACTTGAAATAAATGAAAAATATTTTGAATGTTCTCACAAAAATGGGGAGTGAAAATAAGCAACTTGATTCTTTTCAGAAAAAAATAAAGTATGGAAAAGAAAAGTCAAAAATAGTGAAAAGAATCAAGTTGGGGGTATTTATTTTTCATCAACAAAGGAAATGAGAGTTTGGGTCAAGAGAAAGCCTAAAAAAAATTATAAAATGCTCTTTTATGATTTCAAGTTTTTGAATTCCAAGAAAAACCATTGATTCTTGTAAGCCAAGCCTCATTACAACCCGTGAAAAGACCTTGTGATTTCTGAATTAATTCTGTATGAATAACCATTGATTAGATGACAAACAAAATTAAATTCGTTTGATCTTATGATTGATTGAGTGAAACAGGTTACCTATTACATAGAGATAAACACCTGTGAGGTAAGCCTGAAAGTCTGCTTGATTGTTAATAAAATATTGTAAATAAATTTTATCATTAAACCTTTGTTATACTTGATACCAATTTTTGATTATTACAAAATTAGTTAAATTGTGAAAATTACTTTTTGTTGTAAATTCTCGGACTAACTCAAAAATTTGATTCCAAATTTTTATTTTTCTTATTTTTCTCTCTTGCTCGAGGACGAGCAATGTCTCAAGTTGGGGGTATTTGTTAGTCCTCAAATTTACAATAAATCTTTTAATAAAAATTTCACAAAATAATAAAAATTTGGTTAATTTGTTAGAAAATTAGGCTTTAAATTTAATAAATGGATGTTGTTGGAAATAATCTGCCCTTGATCAATTTTCTCTAGTTTTACAGTGAAAAAGTTAAGAAATCAAGAGAAAATTACACTGGAGGAGCTGACGCGTAGCCTCATCCCACGTGTAGCATCAACAACTATTTTTGATGCTGACGCTATGCGTCACAGCCACGCGTAGCGTTAGTGCTGCGTGGTCTCCACCTCCACTTTGGCCAACCACTCCACTTAGACCCAATAATGGGCACTCCACTCAGCACCAAGGGCCACCCCACTCAGCATGAAAGGCCAAAACTCGGTGGAAACATGTTCATGTGGCCAGGCATGATCAAATTTAATAATTTGAAGTGGCCATTATCAAGTGTTTAATGGAGCGTCACACCCTTGCTCAGCCCTATAAATAGGGCCATCCAACACCATTCTAAGCATCCCATCCCCATCCCATTCTCATTCACTTCTCTTCGTGCTCGACTTTGAGTACTTCTTTTGTGAGTTGTAGTTCTAGAATAGTTTTCTAGATACTTGAGTGTGTTTTGGTGTATTGTGATCGTTGTATCGTGAAGTTCTCATTGTCTTCGTAATGTCAAACTCTGTAAGTGTTGTTTTTACTCTCACCATGTGTAACTAATTTGTTTATGTTGGAATTGGTGAACTAATCTATTGAGTATAATGTTGTGAATTCGACCTCTGCATGTTTATGATTCAAGTCCATGTTAGTATTTTAATCTTTTATTAATATGAACGTCAAACGGGAGAATGATTTTCATGTGTATTGAAACTTGTTTTATTAGCATGAATGTCAAACAGGAGAATGATTATTCATGCCGTATTGAAACTTGTTTTGACGAAAGTAAAAGTTGGAATACCCTTGGTATCTCAATTCTATAGGGGTTGTTAACCATTGTTGCCATAAGGCCAGGTCTTAATGCAAGTGTTTACTGAGAAAGCTCACGAGGGATTGGACTTTACGGTGAATTCTTAGAATTTATATCACGAGGGATCGGTTATAATGATTTTAAGCTGTAATGACATGAAACTTGATGATTAAATATGCATGTCTTGAGTTCCTCATTGTTATTCTAGATTAGGGATCCAATTTCCAACATAATTTGTTTATCTGTGTTTATCTTAAGTATCTTACCTATTCTAGATTGCAACTCAACTTTTTAGATAGATTTTTATTTTCTTTTTATCTCATGAACAACTCAACCATGCTATCTTGTGAATATTGTATAAATTGTATATAAATCATTCTTTTGTCCATAACATTCTTTACATTTACCATAGTAAATAGAAAATTACTGTTGTTATTGAACTTTCAATCCCAGTGGAACGATATCTAAATTTTGAAAACTACAAACGATTGGTGCGCTTGCCAATTAATAACCCGGTGGTGGAAACGAACGGATCTGACGCTATCGCCGGGTTAACAGTACTCCCTCTAACAGCCTCGCAAGGTGCTTTCTTATGATCACAACCACGTTCAATAATTCACATAGGTTTCCCGCCTCACAAGGGGTACTCTTGCCTCGTGATCACAACCACGGGCATTCATTCTCAAGACCAGGTGATCACAACCACCGCCTCAATTTCACAGGAACTCTCTAGCCCTTTATATTTCAAATATCAAGTGATCGCAACCACTTTTCAACATCATCAACTAGTCCCACAAGACTGTTCCTTATGATCGCAACCATATTCAAATGCTATGCTATGCATGCTATGTATGCAATAATGCTCATGCAAGCCTCAACCTCTCAAGTAATATCTCACCCTCTTAATTAGGGTACAACTCCCACTCAATCTCATTGTTAGTGACATATAAATCAACATACATGTCATACTCCCAAAGCATAACATTCATAATACTCAAGTTATTCCTAGCCAAGAATTTCAAACATTCATCCAGCCACACATGCATACGATAGCATATCTTCACACATTATACAACTCATAATCTTCTCAAAGTATCATTTTACAATCAACCATCACAAGGTTCAATCTCTATTTCATATCTTATACATAAAACACTACGTTCATTCAAGGGAAAACATGCCACATTACATCAATACATACATTATCATCATACAAGACATCATGCATTTAGAAAATACACCCCTCTCCTACCTCAAGAGAAGTAGACTTCCGGGTTTGATGTTCCCACCTCATAAGTGGTATCAAGTCCTACATCATTCAATTATAGGACCACATCAATCATTCATTCAAACACCACTTCAATATATATACATATATATATATATATGTACACATGATTCTCATCATGTAGAAACTATTTATATGTTTTATTCATTTGCCTAATTAGGCTTCGAGAATTCCTTCCCTTTTATCACAATCCATTATTACCAAGGCAACAACCTAATTAGTTAGGTAACCACATACCAATCTCACATTCAACTTATTTTAAGTGGGTTTTCATTTATGGCTTTCAACCACCATTACCCATTCATCATTTATGGCAAAACCTCATCATTAATAAAATTCTCTTCATCATTCAATGCCTTTCCCATTCACATTACCCATTTCCCCCAAAATTCATAAGTTAGGGTTTCACCTTAAACCCACCCATATCATAAATACACATCAATATCCATCATTCTCCAATATCATTTTTGTGCACCCCATTTAATGCTCATAAAAGTCCACATTTATTTCTCATTTCCTTAGGGTTCATGCATTTAATGGTTCCTTTCACTACCCACATGCATTTAATACTCTTCCAAGCCTTAGCAATCTATATTCTAGGGTTCAACCACCATTAAAATGAGGAAAAGCTTACTCAATCAAGAAACAAAAATGGGAGCCAAGGGAGAAGATGGTGAACTCGAAAATGGAGAAGAGGAAGGGAAAGACTTCAAGCACCCAATGCTCCTCCTTGCTCCAATGGTAAACGAAAATGGGAGAGGAATATGGGTTCACCACTTTGGCTTAGGTTTAGAGGGGAAGAAGATGAAGAGGAAATGAGAAAGGAGAAGAAGTGATTGTTTGGTGTTTAGAAGAAAAAGGCAACGTGAGAGTGAAGAGGGAGTAGGGAATTAGAATTAAAACTTATGCCCTCATTAAAACTTCTCCGTTTTTCAATAAACAGGATCCCAGTTCGGGCTTAATACTTATTCTAAAAATTTATTCCGAATACACATTCGGATTCCCAATGATATTATCTACAGCCCTGACCAACGACATTCCAATCAAAGATACTTGGTCCGACACTCATATTTTAACCGAGTATAAATTTTAGCTCATGAAGCTTAGTAATTTATGAAAAATCATAACAACCTCAAATTAATTCATTTCTATATTTTTGAGACATTGATCCCCCCATATGTAAATAATTATCATTTATTTTCCTTATTTGGGCATTTATATAAAAATTGGGGTGTTACAATCCACCCCACCTAAAAGAAATTTCATCCCCGAAATTTGACATACCGGATTCGAATACGTGAGGGTACCGTTCCCGAATATTATCCTCGCGTTCCCATGTGGGTGTTTCCACGTTTCCATGCTTCCATGCTACCTTCACCAAAGGTACCATTTTATTTCGCAACCTCTTCACGGAATACTCGATGATACAAACCAAAACGGGAGGAATAGACAAGTCATCCCACACATCAACATCATCCATAGGGATCACGTGCAAGGGATCGTGAATATACTTCCTTAACTGTGACAAATGGAATACATTATGCAGGTTCGCAAGATGTGGAGGGAGTGCGATCCGATATGCAACATCACTGATTCGCTCCAAGACTTCATAAGGTCCGATGAACTTAGGGCTTAGTTTCCTGCTCTTCAAAGCTCTCCCAATACCCTTATCACGTGAAACTCGTAAGAACACATGATCGCCAACTTGAAATTCAAGTGGCTTCCTTCTCTTGTCAAAATAGCTCTTCTATCTATCCTGAGCGATTTTCATCTTCTCTCAGATCATCTTAATCTGTTTAGTGGTCTCCTCAACAATCTCAGGCCCTAAGGCCAAGATCTCACCAACTTCAAGCCAACATAAAGGAGTTCGACACCTTCTTCCATACAACGCTTCATAAGGTGCCATACCAATACTAGAATGGAAGCTATTATTATAGGTAAATTCGATCAGAGGTAAATATTTCTTCATGAACCACCATGCTCCAAAACACAAGCACGTAATAAGTCCTCAAGACTCTGAATAGTTCTCTCAGATTGCCCATCAGTCTGAGGATGATACGTCGAGCTTAGCTTTAATTTTGAACCCATTGCTTCATGTAAGCTTCCCCAAAATCGGGAAGTAAATCGGGGGTCTCTATCAAAAACAATGCTTGATGGCACTCCATGCAACCTCACAATCTCTTGAATGTATACGTGTGCCAAATTCTGTAAAGAACTAGTCATGCTGATCAATAGAAAATGCGCACTCTTCGTTAAGCAATCCACAATCACCCAGATTCTGTCACAATTGGACCTCGTCCTAGGTAGACTAGACACAAAGTCCATAGCAATAGCGTCCCACTTCCAAACGGGAATATCAAGTGGTCTTAAAGTACCAGAAGGTCTCTAATGCTCTACCTTCGCCTTCTGTAAATAAGGCACGAAGTTACAAAGCTGGCAATATCACATTTCATTCCGGGCCACCAAAAATTCTTCTTTATGTCTTGGTACATCTTGGTCGCACCAGGGTGAATGCTAAAAACACTTTTGTGTGCCTCCTCAAGCACCGTGTGCCTCAAATCTCCAAATGAAGGCACATACACACGACCTTTTACACACCATAAGCCATCAACACCCTCAACATGGAATAGATTTTTCCCATCACTTTGAGATCTTTTCATCTCCTGTAAGTAATCATCATTTTCTTGTTTCTTCTTCACAAGCTCTAAAAACTCATTGCATATCTTTAGTATAGCAAAACACAACTTCTTGGAAGATTGAATTTTGGTCCCAACATTCAAGTTCCAAAATTCCTCAATCAATTCGAATTCCTTGACCATCATGGCCGACACATGCAAGGACTTCCGACTAAGAGCATCTGCCACTACATTAGCCTTTCCCAGATGATACCTTAATTCAAAATGATAGTCCTTTAGGAAGTCCATCCATCTCTTTTGGTGCATATTCAATTCCTTCTGATAAAAGAGGTATTTCAAGATTTTGTGATCGTTAAAGACCACGAACCTTGAACCATAGAGATAATGACACCAAATTTTCAAGGTGAACACAACCGCCGCCAACTCCAAGTCATGAGTCGGGTAGTTAACTTCATGAGGTCTCAACTGGCGTGAAGCATAAGCTATAACACGTTCCCTCTGCATCAAAACACATCTAAGACCATGCTTGGAAGCATCACAGTACACCACAAAGTCTTCTTGTAAATCAGACAATGCCAAGATAGATGCAGAAGTCAGCGTCATTTTTAACTCTTTAAAGCATCTCTTACACTCAACCGTCCATACAAAAGGTTAGTTTTTCCTTGTCAAATTTGTCAAAGGTTTAGCAAGACAAGAAAAACCTTCGATGAACCTCTAATAATAACCGACAAGTACAAGGAAACTTCGGATTTCAGTAGCCGATGTAGGTCTAGGCCATGCCATGACGGCCTCAACCTTAGAAGGATCCACCGAAACACCTTCTTCGGATATCACATGTCCAAGAAATTAGACGCTCGCCAACCAGAATTCATATTTAGAGAGCTTAGCGTACAATTGATTCTCTCTAAGAATGTTCAACACAAGCTTCAAGTGTTCCTCATATTCCTCGCGGCTCTTGGAGTACACCAAGATATCGTCAATGAATACCATAATAAAACAATCAAGGTAATCATGAAAGATGCGGTTCATATAACTCATGAACACCCCTAGAGCATTAGTCACTCTGAATGGCATTACAACATACTCATAATGGCCATATTGCTCCTAAAAGCAGTCTTCAGAATGTCTTCGGTTCTTACCCGAATTTGATTTAACCAGAACGCAAATCAATCTTCGAAAACACCACAACACCCCTTAATTGATCCAATATATCATCGATATGAGGCAAGGGATATCTGTTCTTTATTGTTATCTTGTTCAATTGGCGGTAATCAACACACAACCGCATGGTTCCATCCTTCTTTTTAACCAATAAGACAGGAGCCCCCCAGGGTGAGACACTTGGTTGAACGAATTCCTTCTCAAGTAGCTCCTCAACTTGTTTCTTAAGTTCAGACAACTCCATAAGAGACATCCTATAAGGGGTGATAGACACCGCTTCCGCGCCAGGTACAAGGTCGATAGCAAATTCAACCTCCCGTGGAGGCGGTAAACCAGGTACCTCCTCGGGAAACACATCCAAGAATTCTGACACTACAGGGATATTAAGGGGATCGGAACCATTTGTCCCATCGGTAAGAGATAATAATATATAAAGTTGAGCTATACCTTGCACATCTAATTTCCCCACATCAGAAGAAGGGAAAACTACAGTCTGTTGTTAACAGTCAACTAAAACTTTATTAGCGAATAGCCAATCCATACCAAGAATGATCTCTAATCCTTTCATAGGCAGGCAAATGAAAGACATAACAAACTTTCTCCCTTCTAGGAGCATGTCAACATTATCACACCGGTTAACCGATCTGAGACAAGTACCGGTTGGGGTGGTAACCACAAGAGCATTTTTCATTAAACACACCGGCAATCTCAATCGCCAAACATAATCCTCGAATATAAAAGAATGAGTCGCACCCGAATCATAAATAACATGCACTGAATTTCTGAGTATTTCACACTTACTCTCAACTAAGTTATCGACTTGTGTTGCTTCCTCACCGATCATAGCAAACACTCTTCCAGCAGTTGGTTGAGGATTCCCACCATTTCCATTTCCCGCATGAGCGTCATTGCCGTTACCACGACCATTACCATGTCTTCCATTATTATAGCCACCTCGGCCACCATTTTGACCACCATTGTTTCCATTACCATGGCCCCAACCACCATTGTGGCCTCCGCAGTTCACATAAGCGGGAGCAATAGCACGGTTGAGGGTATTAACTGGCATAGGAGTCTGTCTTGCGAGCAAAGGACATACAGGATAGATATGTCCCACTTGATCACAATTAAAACACACGACATCATCACGGTGCACACACTCACGAACATAGTGAGGACCGCCACACCTATAGCATGTCCGCCCATTGACATTTGCATTGCTCCGGCCAAGGGTGTTACCATGACCACCACCTCTAGCTTGAACATTAGAATGAGCACCCCTATGAAAATGTCCCCTTCTAAAATTCCCTTGCTTCTTGAAACCGGAAGATTGACCCTTCAACTTAGAGTTAAATTTGGAATGATGAGGTGGAGCATGTTCCTCATAAATGTGGCACTTATTCACAAGTACCGTAAAACTTTGAATTTCTTGATGGCACATGGCCCTTTGAATGTCAGGGCATAGACCGTTCTCAAATTTCACACACTTGGAGGCTTCGGTTCCCTCTTGCTAATAAGAAGGGTAAAATTCACAGATTTCTTCAAATTTGGAAGCGTACTCTTCCACCGTCATTGTGTCTTGCTTAAGTTCCATGAACTCAAGCTCCTTCTTACTTTTATAACTCTCAGGCACATATTTTCTCATGAGTTCCAGCTTAAACTTTTCCCAGGTCAAGGGGATAGCAGCAACAATCATTCTACTCTTGGTGAGTCTCCACCAAGTCTCAGCTTCACCTCTTAGCATAAAAATAGCATACTCAACTTTCTGGAGCTCAGTGCATTTGAAACTGTCAAAGATCCATTCAACATCTCGGATCCAAACATAAGCTTGCTCGGGTCTAAATCCACCATGAAACTTGGAGGGTTTCCACTTCAAGAACATGTCAAGGCCTTGAGTACCTTGAACAACAGGAGTAGGTTGCCTTTTCGCCTCTTGTCTATCACGGTTTTGCAACTCAAGAAGGTCCGCAAAGTGATTCAGAGCTCTAGCTATATGGTTATCGTGATCTTGACGACAACGAGCCATGACAATATCTATAACCATAACATTAAATTTAACTAACATTAGTAAGCTAGCTTATAGATTTCTCTATAGTCTCATGCTATAGTAATTCATCGTAAAAATTAAGCTATGGCCCTCCATCATGGAGTCCAACATCAACCAACCCACATTAAAGCTCATAAAAAACATATCATCGTATTATGATGTCACATACATTCATATAATCATAAGAGTTCATCTTTGAGGGAGAATAATATGAAGAAAGGTTGGCCGGACTTATAAAAATCGAATTCCATCCACATCAATCCATACAAGTCAAACAACAATGACAATCATTCACCAAATGCATGTCATGTTCTGATAATACTAATCAATCACAGCAACAAAGAATAAACAAAGCTTTGATACTAGGTTGAAACGCCCTGAAAAATGGGGGTAAATTTTTCATGATTTAAAGAAATTAGTTCAGTAAGGGAGTGTGAAGGGAAGCTTAGTCAATACCCCAGATCTATGGAAAACCTATCCCATATGTGAAGATATGAGAAGGTTGGATCGAAAGGGTTCAAGAGTGGCCATTTAATTATAATTTAAGCTTAAAGAGACAAGGAATGTAAGATGTATGCCCAAGGAATTAGGATTCCAAAATCTGAACAGGTATAATCGATTAAGTCCTGGGATAATCGATTAAGCCAATAGATTATAGAGCAGGAGGTACTCGATTATAATGCTCCTGGAATTTATGTAACGTATCAGGTATTCAACCTAATTGATTACAGGAGACATTCTAATCAACTACAAGGATTCTGTTTGGTGCATAATCGATTACAATATTGAGTGTAATCGATTACCTTGATTCTGTTTAGCTCATAATCGATTACAATTTTGAGTATAATCGACTATGGGACAAAATCGATTAAACTAATTCAATTCCCTTCAAAATAAAGGCCTTGTAATCGATTATGCTCGGGAGCTAATCGATTACGCCCTATCAGGTTGTAAAAATTATGCAGATTTTCCCAAAAAGGTGAACTTCTCAACTATCAAAATGCATGCAAACGATATCAAAATGCTACCAAACTTTAACACAAGCTATAATATATCGTTTGTGACGTGTGGCCACCGACCACTCTCAAAAATTCCTAAAAATAAGGGAGATATGCGCATAAATGCGTTTAACCTGTTTATAGGCATTTTGAGGCGACTTAAGGGTTCATTCTTGGTATAATCAATCCATTCCAATTTACACAGGTCACAAATCATACATTTGAGCTATTGGAATCCTCACCTACAATCCATGGCCCTTAAAACTCATTTTAACCCATTTGGTTCCCTAATTATGCATGAAAAGCACTTGAATTTCAACATATTCAAGCTTATCATATTGTATGCTCTATAAAACACAAAATCTAGATAAACCTCCATGCATTAATCAATTCTATCAACATAACACATGATCCCATTATCCAACCATTGTCAAGGTCACCAATGAAAATGAGACATATGATACAAGGGTCTCATTTTCCTACATGACCTCCAAAACCATCATTCATCTACTTATCATTCATACAAGTTATCCACATTAATTCAAGGCTATACTAAATATCCATCATGTATATACATTACAAAAACACCCGTATAAGCAATAAAATCAAAACAATTGCCGGCCAAGGTATTCTTTACCCAAAATAACCTCCTTCACAAAATTCTTCCTTCCATGTGCTCCATGGTCAAGCCCTACAACACAAGAGCTAAAAAGATATGCCACATGGAGAGTGAGTATACTTTCTCAATGATGAAAATCCAACAATTAGTGATAATATACATATGAATGCAAGTTAAACATCTTCTCACAAAAAGGAGTTCAAATGACACTAAAATCAATCAATCACTCAATTCAAAAAACACTCATATCCATAAAGATTCAAAGAGCCACACCAAACCAATAACACAAATATAGTTAGTGATCAAGAGTATTCCACATACACTTCACATAATTTCCTCATTGGGATATCACTCAATGCCATGCTTCTATGGCTAATGCACATGTCAGTGTTTAAAGATGCATATGCATGGATCCGATTTCATTTCATCAGGTGATCGCAACCACCATAATCATTCATTCTTATGGGTTTCCTGCCTCACAAGGGGTACTCCCTCTAGCAGCCTCGGAAGATTTTTTCTCGTGATCGCAACCACGTTCAATAATTCACATAGGTTTCCCGCCTCGCAAGGGGTACTCCCGCCTCGTGATCGCAACCACGGGCATTCATTCTTAACACCAGGTGATTGCAACCACCAGCTCAATTTCACAGGAACTCGTAAGCCCTTTATATTTCATATATCAAGTGATCGCAACCACTTTTTAACATCATCAACTAGTCCCGCAAGACTTTTCCTTGTGATCGCAACCACATTCAAATGCTATGTTATGCATGCTATGTATGCAATAATGCTCATGCAAGCCTCAACCTCTCAAGTAATATCTCACCCTCTCAATTAGGGTACAACTCACACTCAATCTCATTGTTAGTGACATATAAATCAACATACATGTCATACTCCCAAAGCATAACATTCATAATACTCAAAAGTTATTCCTAGACAAGAATTTCAAACATTTATCCAGCCACACATGGATACGAAAGCATATCTTCACACATTATACAACTCATAATCTTCTCAAAGTATCATTTTACAATCAACCATCACAAGGTTCAATCTCCATTTCATATCTTATACATAAAACACTACGTTCATTCAAGGGAAAACATGCCACATTACATCAATACATACATTATCATCATACAAGACATCATGCATTTAGAAAATACACCCCTCTCCTACCTCAAGAGAAGTAGACTTCCGGGTTTGATGTTCCTGCCTCATAAGTGGTATCAAGTCCTACATCATTCAATTATAGGACCACATCAATCATTCATTCAAACACCACTTCAATATATATAGATATATATATGTACACATGATTCTCATCATATAGAAACTATTTATTGTTAGCCCAGGTGGCCTCTAGGAAACTCGAGAGGGGGGTGAATTGAGTAGTTAGGAACTTTTTCACTAATAAATTTCTCCTCTAAAAACTCAATATGCAATGATATGTGATTTGAATAATAATGCTTAAAACATAAAGAGTTTAAGGGTTAGAGAAGTGCAAACAGAGATTTATACTGGTTCGGCCAACCACTGCCTACGTCCAGTCTTCTCAAGACACCCTTGAGGAAATTCACTATAATCAAATCTCTTGATTACACCACAATGGGGACTCACACCCCGATCATAAATGCATTGGATGCTACACCACACCCAAGCACATCACCCTTGGATACTACACCATACCCAAGAACATCACCCTTGGATGCTACACCACATCCAAGAACATCACCCTTGGATGCTACACCACATCCAAGAAGAACCCCCTCAGAGATACACCACTCTGAGTATCAATCTCACTCTAGAGATAAAGAACTCTATAAGAAAACTCTCTTCAAGAGTATGATGAACAAATTGAGGAACAAGAAAGAGTAATAACTCTATTAAGAGAATATGGCCATTATTGCTCATAAGAAAAGATTGGAAGTATTTGGTATATCTTTGGTGTGTCTTTTGCAAATGAAATGCCTTCCTATTTATAGGAGAGGAAATGCCTTTAAGAGGTGTGAAATTATTGATTAAAATAATTGGAAAGGTACCTCTTGGATAAAATAATATTTTGTGAAAAGTTATAATGTTTCAACATGATTTTTTGCTTTCTGATCACGTTGTAATCGATTACATAAAATAGGTAATCGATTACAGCCTTTTAAAATCAGTTTTAAAACATAACGTTCATATTGTAATCGATTACTTAAACATGGTAATCGATTACATTGCTGAGGTAATTGATTACACTAATAAGGTAATCAATTACACGATGTAATTGATTACACTAATGAGGTAATCAATTACATTCCATCAGAATGTATTCTTATTTTAAAACCTTTTTATATTAATGGCCGTACTTTCTTTTTATAGAGTCTTACTTTAATTATGTCTTGGTCTTGGATCTTCATTCTTGATCTCTGGCATTGGCCTTGTCATTATCAAAATCCTTCATGGTCTTCATTCTCCCCCTTTTTGATGATGACAATATTTCATTGATTTCATGACTCTTTTTGTGCTTGACATGGTATACTAAATCTTCAAGTCTTGCGTCCATGTTGTTAATCATGTCTTGCATATATGTTGTTGATATCAAAACCTTAGTTCTTCATTCTCCCCCTTTTTGATATTGACAACAATTCTTGAGAAGAAAAATAAACAACATGCAAGATACAAGATTTTCTCCCCCTTAATTTTGGTTTAGTTGACAAGGTTTGATTGATTTTTCTCTTATTTTGCTTCTCATATATTAACCAGGTTTGATTGATTTTTCTCTTATTTTGCTTCTCATATATTACTCCCCCTTTGTCAATGGAAAAAAGAATATAAGAGCATAAAGTTTTAGCAGAGAGTGATGCACCTTGTTGTTTGATGTCACTCGTTATTTTGATATTGCTCTTTGTTACTTGTTGATTGATAGATGCTTCAAGAAATGTGTTGACTTTTCTTGTGGGTAAGAGTTAATCCTTAAGTGCCTCCCATCAATGATAATTCCTACACTATTATAAATATTTGATCTTGGTACCCAAATTTTCTTGGGTCCTTGTGGGTTAGACGTGGAAACTATATTCTTAGGAACCCAAATCATTTTTGTCTCAGTATAGCCTTTGTTCCTTATATGATATGTTGATGCACTGTGACCTTTTCTCACATAATGAGAGAATTTAACAAATGGGCTAGTTGAGGTTTTTTGTGAAATAAAGAGATTTTTCTGCAACTTTTGCTTTTTGGAAGGATCAGATCCTAGTTCTGCTTTTAAATGACATTTTTGTTTTCCAAGAAGAATATCTAGGTTATCTCTTCCTATAGTAAATTTAACTAATGCATTTTTCAAATCATCAATCTCTTGAATATGCTTTTGACATGTTGAACATGTATGTTTAATGATAGTTTCATTTTTAAGCTTAGTTTCTAAGTCTTCCTTTTCTTCTTTAACTTGTCCTAGTTCATGATTGACCTTTGATAGACTTTCTTCTAAGATTAGGTTAGAATTTTTCATATTTAAGAATTTCTTAGCTAGTTTTTGATATTCATTATGAAGATCTTCAAAAGCTTCTTGCAATTCATCAAATGTAGGATTTGAGTCATTTACCTCTTCGGTGTTAGTCATTAGGCACAGATTTGCGTCTTCATGGTCTGATTCCTTGGACGAGCTTAAACCATTTTCATCCCAGGTAATATAAGCTATTCTTTTATTTTTGGGATGCTTTTTCTCTTGCTTGTCAGACTTCTTATTTAGTTTCGGACACTCCATTTTCATATGTCCATACTTTAATTATGCCTTGGTCTTGGATCTTCATTCTTGATCTCTGACATTGGCCTTGTCATTATCAAAATCCTTCATGGTCTTCATTCTTCCCCTTTTTGATGATGACAATATTTCATTGATTTCATGACTCTTTTTGTGCTTGACATGGTATACTAAATCTTTTAAGTCTTGCGTCCATGTTGTTAATCATGTCTTGCATATATGTTGTTGATATCAAAACCTTAGTTCTTCATTTATATGTTTTATTCATTTGCCTAATTAGGCTTCAGGAATTCCTTCCCTTTTATCACAATCCATTATTACCAAGGCAACAACCTAATTAGTTAGGTAACCACATACCAATCTCATATTCAACTTATTTTAAGTGGGTTTTCATTTATGGCTTTCAACCACCATCACCATTCATCATTTATGGCAATACCTCATCATTAATAACATTCTCATCATCATTCAATGCCTTTCCCATTCACATTACCCATTTCCCCCAAAATTCATAAGTTAGGGTTTCATCTTAAACCCACCCATATTCTAAATACACATCATTATCCATCATTCTCCAATACCATTTTTGTGCACCCCATTTAATGCTTATAAAAGTCCATATTTATTTCTCCTTTCCGTAGGGTTCATGCATTTAATGGTTCCTTTCACTACCTACATGCATTTAATACTCTCCCAAGCCTTAGCAATCCATATTCTAAGGTTCAACCACCACTAAAATGAGGAAAAGCTTACCTCAATCAAGAAACAAAAATGGGAGCCAAGGGAAAGGATGGTGAACTTGAAAATCAGGGAGAGGAAGGGAAAGACTTCAAGCACCCAATGCTCCTCCTTGCTCCAATGGTGAACAAAATGGGAGAGGAACATGGGTTCATCACTTTAGCTTAGGTTTAGAAAGGAAGAAGATGAAGAGGAAATGAGAAAGGAGAAGAAGTGAATGTTTGGTGTTTAGAAGAAAAAGGCAACCTGAGAGTGAAGAGGGAGTAGGGAATTAGAATTAAAACTTATGCCCTCATTAAAACTTCTCCGTTTTTCAATAAACAGGATCCTAGTTCGAACTTAATACTAATTCTAAAAATTATTCTGAATACACATTCAGATTCCCAATGATATTATCTATAGCCCTGACCAACAACATCTCAATCAGAGATACTTGGTCCAACACTCATATTTTAACTGGGTATAAATTTTAGCTCATGAAGCTTAGTAATTTATGAAAAATCATAACAACCTCAAATTAATTCATTTCTATATTTTTGAGACATTAATCCCCTCTCATATGTAAATAATTATCATTTATTTCCCTTACTTGGGCATTTATATAAAAATTGGGGTGTTACATTGTTGACCTAACCGAAGCTAGTCGACATAAGGGATTTAACATGAAGGATTTAAGTGAAACTTAACTTAATCCTAAAATTTATATATATATTTATTCATAGTACATAAACTAACATGATAATTTGTATGCCTTTGATAAGATTAGATCCGTCCCATATACTAGAACAAACTATATGTGCGGTTATGTGTTACCATTTTCTTACCTGTTAAGATCGTTTTGGTCCCCGACCATGTTGTGGAAATCTTCCTCAAACATCTCTATAGCATTGGCAGGTAAGCAAATGAGTAACACATTGTCGTCCCTTCCTCAAAAATCAATCTCTCTCAATTTAAAGTGTCTCAAATCTGAAATAATAAAAGACCTCGCAATTGTAAACAAGCACTGTCCTTTAGTCACCAAACAATCTGAAATAATGTACATTGCCCCTTTAGTGTACATTGTTGTGTCCCTTTCACTCTTTCTTTTTTGGTTTAAGAGTTTCAACTCCAATGGATGACATCTAAGTTCTGAATTTCTAATCAATAATATCAAAATACCAAGGTGTTAGTTTTGTTTAACAAAAAATATTATGAAAATTGTGACACAATCTTTTCCCCTTAGTTACATACACTATATTGGATTAAATTTTTAAGGAGTTTATACTCAAACTATGAGACTTTGTTTTAGTACTAATTAAATTTTTAACACTACTTGAATTACAATATATCTTACATTTTTAGCAACTAATTTCTCCAATTATTCATTCTAATCATCTTACGGCCTCCAATCCATAATATTCAACATTGTCAAGCTAATTCTTATGGTATGAAAAGTCATCGTTCAAACATTACAAACATTAATTCAAACACTTCATGACACCACATTTTCCCCAATCATCACCAAGACTTTACACACAACACCATAAGTCATTAGAGTATTTTCTAAATAACACACATGTCTTCCTTAAAGCAAGATATAGAAACAACACTTTTTAATATACATGTAAATACTTGTCAATTACTAATTGGATGCACAAAATAAGTGGTTGGGGTGAATCCTTTACTTCTTAATTACTAATTGAAAAAAAAAATGCTAGAATCTTTATTTTCTAATATGAAAAAAATGCTAGAATCATTTACTTGTTAATTACTAATTGAAATCCATGAATATCAAATCATTCTGGTGATATAGAGAAGATTGCAATAGTATAACAGACTTAGCTCTAATTTATTGGAAGTCTAGACAAGTGACCAGAAACCTTAGGTCAACTTCATATACATAAAATGACTTAGGCATATAATTAACTAAAGGAGAAATCAGATTTAAGTTACTTGAGTCTTAAAATGACCAGTGACCAAAAAAGGAGTGCAAAAGGCTTGTATTAAAAGAGCTAACACTATGGTTTAGATATCATAAGGCTAAAAGTCTTAGTCCCTTTATAATTATCATTATTTTATATGTTGGCCTTGTTCTTATAAATAGAAATCAAAATGTATGTCCTCTATTCATTTGTCATAAACCCTCAATTATAAGTCAATTAGAAGCCATGACTTTGTTTTACCTCCACGGCCCCTATCTTATATAAAAATTATCATAGAAATGCATGAGTACACTAATATTTAATCCAACCCGTTTAATTAAATTTCTCTAACTTTTGTGTTTTCATTTTGCGTAGTTCTTCTCCTACCTTTACTTTATCTGGTCTTTTCTTTTCTGTTGCGGCTCTCTGTGCACTTTGACTCTTCTCTTCTTCCACAATAAGTTTCGTTATTCTGATTTTTTAGTTGTGTAAATTTGTAGAAACTAATCTATTTTAAAAAGCATGTTATTATTTTATTTGTTTTGATGATGAAATGACTTGTGTATTATGTATGCTTATTGTTTTAATGATGAAACCAGTCAAATTGATAATGTTGAACTGTACTAGGCACTTTTCTACGTATAACAAGGCATTTTTTAAAATTTGAATTGTCTAGTTTACAGGGGAGACTCTGTCAAAATTTCGGTTGGCTTCCCGTTTTAGGCATTGAATACATGTCGATTGTTGTCCGTTAGTGGAGAGCAGAGCTCATTATGAATTGCTTTTATGTGTTGGTAACATGATGTTTTATGCATGTGCATTGTTGTCTGTTAGTGGAGAGCAGAGCTCACTAGGTTGTGGTGATGTTTGCCTGAATTTCATATGCATGTGGTACTTTATATTGAACTGCATTGGGAACTTTTTGTGCGTAACAGGGCATTTTCTAAAATTTGGAAATGTTTAGTTTACAGGGGAGACTCTGCCGAAATTTCGGTAGGCTCCTTGTTTTAGGTTACAAAAAAAGTATGTCAAAATTTAACAATGTAAGTTTAAGTCGTGTATGTACCCAATATGTTCCAGTTCAAGACTCAACACAACAAGTCGATACACCGTGTTGTGTAGGATCTTGAATTATCCCGGTTGGACAGTTTATGATGAATCTGTAACCAGTAGGGCGTAACCCATAGATATTGGTGTTTGTGTGAAACTTGTGTTGTTGATAAGTAATTGGATTTCAATTTTTTCATTTCATGCTGTCTTTAGGTGCATGTCTATGTGGGGTGTTTTGACGCCCACGTACCTCTGTGTACTCAGGGACCGATGTGAAATGCTGCTGAAATTCTGATTGAACGTCAACACACGAACTTCACGCAAACATGCAGATGGGTTACAGATAGTTACATTTTCATTCTGAATGGGATAGGGCCCCACCTACTTACAACATCAAAGAGGTAGAGAGTGATTCACAAATGATAGTTAAGTCTTGTTTAATTAAACTTACCAATCCTATTATCATTAGATATCTTAAATGGAGGTCTTAGCACATCGACGATGGATGTACAACCGTCTGGATCATAATCGGTGAGTCACTGAAGAGTTTTTGTTGGGGTTGTGTGAGTTCATTCCATTCGCAATGACCAACACCCCTGAGTTTGAAGTGATATAGAAGATCGGTCGTCCTTGCTCTAAGTGCGGATGCATGAAATTTGAATATGCAGATGACGTTATGTGCCACTTACAGGAGAAGGGATTCATGAAAACATATTATTGGTGGTACAACCATGGTGAACAGTTACCCCCCAGAGCACCGAACGTACCTGTGCAAGCGTCTTATTATGAACCAGAGGGCAACAGGGATAACTTCAACAACATGGAGCGGATGGTGATGGACCATGCTGGACCTTTCGTCGGACGTGTTCTACAACATGATGACAAAGCTGGGCGTAACGCCCTCAGTTACACTTTAATAAATTCTATAAAAATTCATAATTTTTTATTAAAGATATGATTGTTAAAAAGAAACTATCGAAATAAATTACATATATCATTTTTGAAATACCTCATAAATATTATTAAAACTTTATAAAGTAATTTTACATTCATCCGAAGAAAATAAATATTAAACATTATAAGAAAGAGAGGAAATTCCATGGCCCAGAAGCAGTTACTTCATAACATTATTTATTCATTGGACCACGGTATTCATACCGAGCTCCCTTTTTAGAACGTGCTATATTTACTGCCGAGATTCTTTGATCCTTCCCTCTAAACCATCAATTTAAAACATATGAAACAAAAACATAGAGAAAGGAGTGAGAAACAGAATATAATATTCCTGAATAGAACATAAGCAATAAAGGGTTTTCATAAGCTAATATTTAATAATATTAATCACAATCACATATTCAATTAATTATGAATGTATGAATGTTATGCAATGTCTTCATCATAACTTACATATATATATGGGCCCTTAAATTTTAATTTGCACTGGGCTAACCAGGAGTTTACACCGTTCCATAAGTCCGGATAATAATAATATGAACAGCTCAACTGGCATGGAAACACTTAGAGACTAGACAGATTGAGAAGATTTTTATTGTGAAAGTACCTGACACTAGGGAGCTACCCCAGGTCCCCTGAAGCAGCCTTCCACATCCTCTCATCCCAAGGCTCGTAATTAAGCGTCCTCTAATGTATCCTCGGTTTCTATAATCTGTCCCCAGACAAGATCATTTTATTTCACTTTAATGATTCATGATGCATGAACTACTCGCGTATTTAGTTGGTTAAGGCTCTTAGAACTTTAATTATTAAATACCATAAAGGTTTACAACATTATCTCAATAAACTGTACATTTCCTCAATTCTCTGAATTCCTGTCATTCAGAAATAAATTTGGTACAGTTTTCAATTTTCACCAAAATTGAGTTTCTAAGCCTTAAATATCTCAAAACTTCTCATAGAAAACTTTACATATTCTTTCTCAAATTGAATCTTAACAATATCGAATTTAAAAATCTCAATTATTTCCAAATATCTTTAGTTATTAAGTTGGAACAAAATAATTTACTTTTGAAAATTTTATTTTACTTAAAGAGAATAATTCTTAATTTATTTAAAAAATACTTAAAATTATAAAATTTTTCTTTAAATTCAAGAATTAATTATTTCAACCTTTTTATAAAATAATTTTCATAAAATGACTTCTTTTTTTGAAATAAATATTAGATTTTTTTTATTCTAAATATTAAAAATAGAGTTAATAAAAATAATTTCTAAGAAGAAATAAAAGATTTAAAATAATAAAAATTTAAAGAGTAAGGTAAGAAAATTCTTACTGAGTTTTAGCTTTTCGTCATGCTTGCTATATGCTCAACTTCACATCACAAGATCATCAATCATAATCAAAGATTATCAATCACAATATCATCAATCAAAATCAAATATTATCAATCATAATTAAATATCAATCAAAATCAAATATTATCAATTATAAACAATTCAAATCAATTAAATATTGCTCATAAATGTAATTCAAATCTTAAAGGGTATTTAGATTAATAAGATTGATTTTGAGTCTTTATAGTCCATTCCTCGCATAGGTCTATGTAGGTCAATATAGTCCAATCCTCGCATAGGTACAGTTCAGTCCATATAGGTCATAATAATCCAAGTCCTTGCATAGGTTCAGTCCAGTTCGCATAGGTTATCTAAGTATTTGTATAGGTATTTCAGATCAAGTTACACAAGATACTCAATTTAAAATTTATTATAAATTTTAAGTTAAATAGTTATTATTTTAAAATAATATTATTATTAAATTTTAAAGGAATAGGGGACTCCTCCCATTATTCTTATGTCCTTTCATATTATATTCCTATCTCACTCCCCCTTACCTCATGTATCCTGATTCGTTATTGAAAATCCGTGCTTGTATCGTCTCCGAGTTTTAAAACATACCAATTTCATTTTAATATAGTTACAAGATGAAAATTAAGATTTCTATTTAAAACAGAAATGGTAAATTTTGAATAGTGAATAGTAAATCGTGAATAGTAACAGTAAATAGTGAAATGTGAATAGTAACAGTAAATAGTAAAACGTGAATAGTAAAGGTAAATAGTAACAGTAAATAGTAATTTACTATTTAAATAGTAATTTACTATTGAAATGGTAATTTACTATTTAGAATAGTAACTTAAAATAATATTATATCCAGTATAATAATAAATTTCTAAAACGATATGAAAATAACCCTAAAAAATATATAAGAGAGGTATTCTTACCTTAGAATTTTAGCAGAACATTCTTCCAAAAAATTTATTCGTCTCTCTTACTTCCACCACTATCTCTCTAGCACTACTATATTAAGAAAATTTAATCTAAAATTGTGAATTCTAACGAAGAATTCCTTCGGTATTTATAAGCAGGAAAGTTACTATGTATTTTATTATTTTATTATAAAAGTACTGTATAATTTATGAAATTTTCGTTTCTGGTTACTGTGTAACCTTTGAAATTTTTGTTCATGCACAATGTTTTGCATAGTAAATGTCAGCTGAATTATTAAGTCAAATAGTAACCTTTCACTTGGTATATTTTAAATATTCAAAAGCAGTCCTTGTCAAAATTTAGCGATATTATATCGGTCCTCACTAATTTTATAATAAATAATATAAAATGATTGGTAAAAATCAAGATTTTTCTCAAACCGATCATTTTTAGATAAGTCTACTTGAAATGGATTTTAAAAAATTTTCTTATAATTTAACTTCACTTTCTTATAAATATTTTTAATTTTAAGTCACTTTATATGAATTTAAAATTATTTAAAAATATTATTTAATTAAAATATTTCCAAAATTCCAAAAACTTTCATAAAATCATAAATAATACATAGATTAAAAAGTTTTAAAGAACCACAATCTAATTCCTTCAAAATTTTAATATAAAAGTAAAAATAGGGGTGTTATAACGGGGATCAGAATAAGGGTGTAGAGGAGGATCCTAATCCAAATGTTAAGAGATTTTATGATTTGTTGGTAGTGACGCAGACTGTAACATCCCGATTTAAAAATTAACTACCGAATAAGATTAAGCCACTAAACTAAAAATGATTGCAAGCATGAATTACTCATTAATTGAGATTAATTTTAATTTAAGGATGAGTGCTGGTTAATTAAGATGGGCAGCACGTGTGGAGCTGCCAACTTCACATTCTCCCATCCCACTCTCCTCATTCTTCGATATATGTTCAGAGACCTCCAACCACTGCCCATTCACTCTGAATTCCTCGAAACCTTCTCTTCTCCTACTTCTCTTCTTCTTCGTTCTTCTTTTCCCCTGTCCCCTGTTTTCGTAAGCTCGCGAAAGCGGTGTTGCGGAGGATCCGAGGTTTCCTCTGTTGGTGAAGGACGATCGTCGAAGTGGAAGAAGAACAGCTTCCCGTTCCCAAGCTGATTAAAGGGTGCGGCTGTGTTCGAGAGAGACCGAACGAGTGAGAGTGGTGGACGAAGCAAACAGGACAGCGGACCAACGCCAAAACAGAGGAACTTCGTGGAGTCTCTTTAGTTGGTAGGGGGTATCTTATATCTTAAATGCATGGGTTATGGACGGGTTCCGGGTGTTAGTGACTAGTTGATCTTGATGAATTAAAATGTGTTGATAGATGTGTTTGATTGTGTAAAGGATGTGTGATGCCCGGATGCATGATGACTAGGAAATGAGTAATGCATGTTTAATTTTGTCCATGAAATGCATGTTACTAATCTTGAGAGTATTGAATGATTGCATGAAGAGAATGTGCTAAAGTATTGTTGATGATTACTATATGATTTATGTGACGTGCAGGTTACCATGAATTTAAATGTTGACTGCATGTGAAGAAAGCTTTATTTATTGAGTTCTGATAATGTCTAATACTGATTGCATGTGATGCATGTAATGTTGAGAAAAAGGTCGTGTGTGTGAAGTCTGAGTTGTATGATTATTCCGCACGTGGTGCATAGGATGCATTGATAAGAATGCTGAGAGCATGTAGTGGGTGACACTACCATTTGAATCAGTTATTAAATGCATGAGATGCTGTTAAGACCTTGGGTGGGACTCAAGGCAAGCTGACTGAGTGAGACTCAGGGCTGCTCGTAACACTGCCGTGGACGCTGAGAGTGTTGGTGTTACAAGTGAGGGCAAACGGTTTGGTACCAGTAAAACGGCCGAGTCAGCTGGGAGCCTATGTTGCAACGATAAAAACCGATAACACGCGAAGCGGATCCGAGTGAATGAATATGTGTGCATGTACAATTGATGCTAATTGAGACCTGATTGTATGTGCATGTGTTAATGTTATTGAGAATGATATGTGCATATAGCCAAGAGATAACTGGGTAGATTCTGATCGGAAGATGTCTTATGTGTGTTCGATTAATTGGCACTGTGTATGTTATTGATTGTTGTTGTGTATATATATATATATATATTGTTGCATAATTGAGGAATAATCCGAGTTAGTATCTATCATTCAATATTTAAGATACTCACCCCTACTGTGGCTATATTTCAGTGAACATAGCACGAGACGGTGAATGATGGAGGAGCTACATATCGTGTGAAGTGCATGTGTACTGTGGGAATGTTTATGTATATGTATATACTGTACATAAGGTTTTGTTATAGCCTTGGCCGGCTCTTATTTTGGTTCCTTATCTAACTATATCCGAACTGAACTCTCTCGGGTTGAGAGTATGATAATGTGCATGTAAATATTTATATATATATATATATATATATATATCTTACTGTATGTTCATCCTATGCTGTGTGTGAATATCCAGGTGGTGTACGTTACACTTACTAAGTATGTGAGCCCGCATGATTCTGAATAAATAAGAGTTAAGTTAATCCTGTATATGGCGTGATGAGTAACTTTCTTCCGAGTGAGGAGAGGTTGGGCCAACTCCAAGTAGAATATACCCATTAAAATCACCTTCGTGGTATGTTGGTCAATATGTTATGGAGCGAGAGATTCCTTAGGTACAATCTTCCGACTGAAGGGTATTTTGATGTTTCCGAGTGGAAGTCAACCGAGTGAATGTTCCCCTGATGGTTGAATTGGCAATACGATTCCGAGTAAAGCCTGTAGTGGTGTATTTATTAGAAAGGGTAAGATCTGGATGATACAGATTAGATTTTAGTTTGACAAGTCTTCCGTATGTAGAGGAGTTAGTATGTATTCCGAGTGGCGAGAGTTAGAGCATTCTGAGTGAAAGAGCCTTAGTGTGAAGTAGACTATATCTCCCGAGTGATGGCTGAGGGAATCATTTCCCGAGTGGCTAACATCTGTGCCTTCCTAGAATAAAGATAGAGAGTATTGTGTAAACCTCCGAAGAAAGCATGTATGGGTAGGAGTCTTCCGAGAGAAATTAGGTTCGACTCCGAGTGATAAGATTACCGAGAGAACAAGAGCTTAGATCCCGAGTGAACCTAGACCCTGATTCCGAGCGAGGGAATACCGAGTGGAGTTACTCGCCCCAGCGGCTAAGTGTTTGCTCCAGCGAGTGTGAGTGAGAGGAAGGTTCCTAATTAATTTCGCTTAAGCTATGAGTGCTTCGCTCAAGTGTGTTGGGTTGTCTCGCTCAAGCGTTGTTGAGTCTCGCTCGAGCGAGTAAGCGCTGTTGGGCTCGCTCAAGCTGTGTTCTTCCGTTGGGCTTTCTTATGAATGATTTTATCTTTCCCTTTCTGATCGGTTTCGGCTTGGCTTTCCTTTCCCTTTCTCTATTCTGATTTCTACCTTCCCTAACCCTCAATTGCTTATTTTGCCCATGAACACCCTTTGATCTTTGGAAAAATTTCCCCTGGTCTCGGTTTATTCTCAAAGTAAACTGGGTTGTTTCCTTTTGGTATCGAAGCATTCTTAAGTGAACTTAGGATGTTTTACAGACCCCGTTATTGGACGGCTGTGAGAGTCATATCGAATTATCCACCTCCCTAGCTGCTTTAAGCATAAAGGTAGACTATAATCTCTCAGGTGGCTGTTTTAATAGAATGGTGGATTTGATGAGGTCCACTATTCCAAACGGAAATAGAATGTCGTCAAACTTGTATTATGCCAAGAAAAGTCTGGCGAATCTGGGGTTGGGATGTGTGAAGATAGAGTATTGTGTTGACGGGTGTATGTTGTTTCAGAATGAATTCACGGACAAAAGTGTGGACAAATGTGTTTACTGTAGCAAGGATCGCTACAAAACCGTCAAGAGAAGAGGGAAGGTAACTGATATAGCCTAGACTTCAATCTTGTAGGCCAAGATGGGATGATCTGGCTATCTTTCTTCAAAGAGACCAATGAACGTAAGTTCAAAAGCATGGAAAGGTAGGAGATCGATTTGGAAGGTTAATTGTATTTATATGATGATGTAGGTTTTGATAATGACACAACAAATGAAGATTTAAGTTTAAATGCATAAATCAATAATGATTGATAAGATAAACAAATGATTTCCAAAAGAACAAAGGATTAAGCGTGAGAATCAGGTGCTTGGCACGCCCAAGCATAAAGGAATCTCGCTTGAGCGAGGGAGACAATTGTTAAGCATGAATAGTGCAAGCTTAAGCGTGAACAGTGCAAGCTTAAGCGTGAATAGTGCAAGCTTGAGCGTGAAGTACAAGCTTGAACGAGGAAGCATCAGGATCCCAAAATTAAAGGCTCGCTTAAGCGTAAGTCTAAGCGTGAGTCAGCGTGGAAGTATCGCTTAAGCACTGGACCAACTCGCTTAAGCGCTGGACAAGCCCGCTTAAGTGTGAAGCTATGGAGCTTAAGCGTGAGCGTAGAGCAAAGCGTGATTCATCAGGAGCCAAGAATCACAAGTCTCGCTTAAGCGTAAATAAGGCTCGCTTGAGCGTGATAGCAAACTTAAGCGTGGAAAGAGAAATCAAGGCAAATATGGCTTCAAGCTTAAGCGTAAACAAAGCTCGCTTGAGCGTGATAGCACGCTTAAGCGTTGATTCAAGCGTGATGCAAAGCGTGAAGGAAATCAAGGGAAATATTCCTGTTCGCTTAAGCATGATTAAACTCGCTTGAGGGAGGATGCTACAAAATTAATTACAATATGTGTTTATGATGTGTAGTGGAATATCAGAAGTTCCAAGAAGCTAATTCAAAAATCATGCTACTCTCAAATGATTAACCTACGTCACCATGAGTCAGATAAGTTTACTTAATTTAATGAATTATGTGAATTTGAATTTGAATTTCTATTGAATATATGACAGCCTTGCATCGCACTTGGACAAACTGAATCACACTATGAATTAGCCAAATACAGCGTTCCAACATTCTCTGAGCAGATTGCATTCTCCAGGTCTCCACTATGCAAGTTGCAATTTAAGTAACTAAAAATAGACATACGCTCCACTGTTCCACCTTGTCGTGGAAATTAAATACACTGCTCCACCATAAAATGACCATGTTTCTCCATGTCATCAAAGGAAGTTAAAGATACAAGGAACCATACTACATTATCCTCAGGTGAATATTTTAATTGTAATCACCATGCTTCTATCTACTATAAATAGGAGAAGGACTCAGCTTGCAAAGTCCTCCCAAACTAGTGAAGCAATTCCATTGGTTTCTTCCTCCTCCTTCTCTTAACATTGCAATTTCTCTCTTAGTCACTTAATTGGCATATTCCTCTTGATAGTTTATTTAAGAGTTAGAGAGAAAATATTTTGAGTGAGCTTAAATTTGTATATCCTCTCTTTGAGATTTATTATTTTTGAGAGCTTCAAATTGTAAATCTACTCTAGTGAGAGAGTTATCATTATAACCATTAAAACACCAAAATCCCTTAGAGGTTTGGGTTAACCTTGTAATTGCGAGATTGAGAGATTGGGTGGGGTGCCCTTATACTTGTGAGGATTGGGTTCTTGAGTGTGGGACACTAGGAAGCCGCGATTGCTCAAAGTTGTATCTCTAATCTCTAATAGTGGAAATCCTTCAAGTGGGTTGCTTGAAGGCGAGACGTACACCGGGGTGGTGGAACTCGTTATATCGGTTTGTAAATTCTCTCTTCCCTTAAACTCCTTCATCATTGTGAATTTAATTTGCATGCCAAAATATTTATGTTTAATTTATTTGGTAAATTGCTAAAATTAAATCCTTGAATTAATTGACTTAAATATTATTGGATTTAATTATTGTATAAGGGAGTTGAATAATATTGTAAATTATTCATGCATAATTAATTAGAAATTGTTTAAGTTAAACTTTTATTGAATTAATTATTGCATGCTAAGTATTTCAAGAATTGCTTAAACTAATAACTTACCTTATTTATCAAAAACAATTCTTGAACATTGTATCTTCAACTCAAATTATCTTAGTATGATATGTGCTTCATAATTATCTCTTTTACTTTGCATCATTTGTGTACTACTAACCGTTTTGAAAGGGATTCCGCGTGAAAATTTGAAATACTTAATTCACCCCCCCCTCTTGAGTATCGAGGCCTTGGGTAACAAGTGGTATCAGAGCTTGACTCTTGCCACAAGGCTTAACAGCTGCAGGAGATCAAGATGGCCTCTATCTCTTATGATGCATTTCCGCAAAATGGTACACTAAATAGACCTCCAATCTTCAATGGTAAAGACTATGCTATTTGGAAAGAAAGGATGAAAATCTTTGTACAATCCTATGACATCAAGGTATGGAATGCTATTCAATTTGGTCCTTTCATTCCCAAATACATTATTGATAATATAGAATGTATGAAGCCCATGAACTTATGGACTAAGGAAGAAGAAAGAAAGGTACAATTTAATCTAAGCGCTAAAATTCTTATCACATTAGCATTAGGACCTAATGATGTTTCTAGAGTTATTACTTGTAACAATGCTAAAGAAATATGGGAAACTCTTGAAACAATATATGGAAATACTAATGATGATCAAGATGCAAGAATTTGTACTCTTTCTAGCAAACATGAAGAATTCAAAATAGATTCGGAAGAAAAGACCATGGAATCGAAAGTGGAATTTACCAACCTCTGCCTTATTACAAAGCACTCCGAAGATGATGAGGTAAGTTCTCTAAACGAATCTAGTGATAATGAAAGTGAATTTGATAAAGATGAATTGCTAGAAGCTTTTGAAGAATTGCATGAAAAATTTGTTTTGTTATCAAAGAAATATGCATGCTCAAAACAAACCATTTTGAAGCTTGAAAATGAATTGCATAATGTTCACATTGAAAAGGAAAATCTTAGAATTGAAAATGATGAATTAGTAGCTTCAAATGTATCTCCTAGGACTTGTAATGGAAATAATGATTGTATGATTATTGATAAATGTATGCTTCTTGAAAAAGAGAATGAAGAACTAAAAGAAGCACTTAGGAAGCTCACAAATAGTCAAACATATCTAAGTGCACCTCTTGAAAATCAAAAGCATACACTTGATAAAAGGAAAATAGATCATTACAACAACCCTCCTGTATTCTACAAGGAAAAACCTAAATCCACTCTAAGATATACAAACCATGAAAGAAAAGCAAACTCATTGTCAAATTGTTTTAAAAAGAAAGAATATAAAAGGAACCATTACAATCATACCATGACTTATTCATTGGATGCAACATGTTTTTATTGTGGAATATATGGTCATATATCTTCAAATTGCTTTATAAAGAAATCTCGTCAAAAGTGCATGAGAAAGGTATGGATTCCAAAAATAACTTTGAAATCCTAAACTAACAAGGAAGGACCCAACTCTCAAAGGGTACCATCAAACTTTAAATTTTGTAGGCATACTTTAAATCGGCAATCTCTCGTTGACGAATGACCAAAGAATCAAGATTCATAATCTTCACTCCAAAGAACAAAGAATGATAAGGATATAGGATTCGTAAAACTCCAAGGTACGTTCGACTCTTACTCTAGTTGATCAAATATTATGTATGCTTAATTATATTGAAATATCTATGGACTTGGTTGATAGTTTATTAAGAATATTTAGAAATGTCTAAATAATTCCATACTTGTTCATAATGAATTTTTGTGATCTAACCTTGAGTTGATATGTGATACTTGATTTGGAGCATGAATGGCATAAAACTTTGAGATAGATAAATGAATAACTTTAGAACCCCTTAAAATCATTAAAATCTTAGGATCAATAATGTATGTGCATGACTTTGATTTAAATGATTAATAATAAGTTTGATAAATGATTAACATGTTCTGATTCTATGAAAAATTTGAGATGTGTCTATCCATGTGTGTTAGGAAGGATTGAAACATCAAAATGTTGAAATGTTAAATCTTGATGTTTAGATTCAAAGTATTAAAATATGCATGAACTCTTAATGATATATGATCCTTAGATGATTATGTATTATGATAACATATGAATTCTTAAATGATGCATGAATTTTTGATTAAATATGAATTCTTGATGATGTATCATTTATTGAACAAGAGATGTGTTGTTAGTGGTACTTAAGTGACAAACATCTTCCTTTAACGAAATGGTATGAATTGAATTAGTGAGAGGAAGAGATCATGGGGACATAATCTTGATTATACACTTGGCACTATGCTTTAATAATAGATACATATATTGCATGTACAAGTGGCATTGAACTTCATATCAAGAGAAAGTTATGACAAGATAATTATGACAATTTTCTTCTAGGTTGCTTTAAGTTAGGACTATGTTATGATTCTATGACTTATCCCTATGTTTCTACAAAGATGTCCATCTTAGGCAAAATATTTCTATGCAATTATATGTTGGTTTTGGTAATGCCTAAGGCAAAATGTATGCTCTATGTATGTTATAATAAGTGAGTATCTAGACCTTAATTTCATGTCTAATAATATCATAAAATATGTTAAATGACAATGCATGATATGTGACAATACATGATATATTAAGAGACAATGTACTATATTACATGACACGATCTTCCTTGATACACCATGCTTAAGCAAATTGGCATCTATCTTGAGTGACATCTACACCATGTGTTTGATGATGCATGATTTTGACTGTGGAAAAAAAAATATTTTGAAACTATACATCATTGAAATTGAAAAGAATTTTTGAACAACATTTTGAAAAACGATGTATGCTTGAATGTCAACAATCTTGTGATAATATGCTTAAATGTTCATAATTGATATCAAGAGCTTAAATTGGCAAATCTTCAAGTGATATCATGCCTAGATACTAGTAACAAGTAGTATAGACAATGAATAAGAAATAAAAGATGTTGGTTAAGAAAGATTATCATTGTCTATGTTGAAATTAGTGTTTTACCACTATACGCTATATGAAGTATAATACAAGTGGTATGACATATATGTTATGGCAATAAGTATATGACTTACACACGATGACCATGATATGCTTTTGTGATTTGTCTATATGTGTTGATTATTTATGCAAAATGCTTTCTCTCTTTTTTTAACAAAAAGGTCATATGAAAAAGGATAGATATATTGGCATATGTTATAATACAAATGCATGAGTAAGTCAACAAGCTGTATTAATAATTCCACCATTGCTCTGATACCTACATTTAAGTGTACATTGTTGAAAAAGCTTCTATGATTACTACTTTGATACCTAGAAATGCATCAAATACTATTAATGGATGATTAACAAGTGATTTTCATATGCAAGTGGTATCTATTTATATTGTGATATCTGTTGTTTCAATAAGTGATATCTATTAAGAAGGAGATCATATGCTTAAGAAATAAACTTGATTGAATTAACTCATAAGTTGTATCAGACTTGATCAAATTGGTATAATTAGTTTCACACATTTATAAGTGGTATATTTTTTAAGTGATATCAATTACAATAGTAAGGGGGAGCATACACATGAATGATTATCCTTGATTTCATCTCTCTATGATTATGTTTATAGCACTTATGATTTTGTTTCTACTTTCCTATATGCTTACTTAAAAAATTCTTATGCATTTGGTAATGCCAAAAAGGGAGAAAATTATGTGCTTACTTGAAATGATATGTGTGCTTATTTGGAAAGAATCATGTGACGCTTACCATACTTGAAAGTGATATTAATTACATGATTGAAAATGAGTTACCAATCAATTATATGTTGACTTGATAAATGAATTATGTGATTAATTATTGACTCTATATGCAACCAAATGGTATATATCCTTGATCATGTTATGAGCTTTGATTTGAAATCCTTCTCATGAAATACTTAATCTCTCTTATTCAAATATATGAGCTTATATGTTGATGGCATAGAATATAATTAAGATGATGATCTTTTTGATGATGCCAAAGGGGGAGAGATTAGTGAAAGGATTAGTAAAAGGAGTAGAATATCATTTATGCCAAAAGGGAGAATTACTATAAGCATTGTTTCGTGTTTTGATGATATCAAAAGAGAAATTTTTGATGATGCCAAAGGGGGAGAAGATATATACATTCTAAATGGCATAAAGTACTTTACAAAGGGGGAGAGATATAAAGGGAGAAAACGTCATTATGCTTAATCATTATGCTTGCTTACACTACCACTATGCTCTAAATTGAATGAACTATTTTGTGGTATCTATTGTATGATTAATGGGGAGATATTATCTTGCATGATACATTATGATCTTTTAACAATCGGTATCAATTCTTGTGTGTCATGTGTTTAACAAATGGTATCAAATTATATTTGTAAGGGGGAGTTGTTTATGCCATAAATTTGAACTGTTATGAAACTAACACCCCGCGAGATGAACATTTGTTGTCATCATCAAAAAGGGGGAGAATGTATTTATATGATAATGTAGGTTTTGATAATGACACAACAAATGAAGATTTAAGTTCAAATACACAAATCAATAATGATTGATAAGATAAACAAATGATTTCCAAAAGAACAAAGGATTAAGCGTGAGAATCAGGTGCTTGGCACGCCCAAGCATGAAGGAAGCTCGCTTGAGCGAGGGAGACAATTGTTAAGCGTGAACAGTGCAAGCTTAAGCGTGAACAGTGTAAGCTTAAGCGTGAATAGTACAAGCTTGAGCGTAAAGTACAAGCTTGAGCGAGGAAGCATCAGGATCCTAAAATTAAAGGCTCGCATAAGCGTAGGTCTAAGCGTGAGTCAGCGTGGAAGTATTGCTTAAGCGCTGGACCAGCTCGCTTAAGCGCTGGACAAGCCCGCTTAAGCGTGAAGCTATGGAGCTTAAGCATGAGCGTAGAGCAAAGCGTGATTCATCAGGAGCCAAGAATCACAAGTCTCGCTTAAGCGTAAACAAGGCTCGCTTGAGCGTGATAGCAAGCTTAAGCGTGGAAAGAGAAATCAAGGCAAATATGGCTTCAAGCTTAAGCGTAAACAAAGCTCGCTTGAGCGTGATAGCACGCTTAAGCGTGGATTCAAGTGTGATGCAAAGCGTGAAGGAAATCAAGGGAAATATTCCTGTTCGCTTAAGCGTGATTAAACTCGCTTGAGCGAGGATGCTACAAAATTAATTACAGCATGTGTTTATGATGTGCAGTGGAATATCAGAAGTTCCAAGAAGCTAATTCAAACATAATGCTACTCTCAGATGATTAACCTACGTCACCATGAGTCAGATAAGTTTACTTAATTCAAATGAATTATGTGAATTTGAATTTGAATCTCTATTGAATATATGACAGCCTTGCATCGCACTTGGACAAACTGAATCACACTATGAATTAGCCAAATACAACGTTCCAACATTCTCTGAGCAGATTGCATTCTCCAGGTCTCCACTATGCAAGTTGCAATTTAAGTAACTAAAAATAGACATACGCTCCACTGTTCCACCTTGTCGTGGAAATTAAATACACTGCTCCACCATAAAATGACCATGTTGCTCCATGTCATCAAAGGAAGTTAAAGATACAAGGAACCATACTACATTATCCTCGGGTGAATATTTTAATTGCAATCACCATGCTTCCATCTACTATAAATAGGAGAAGGACTCAGCTTGCAAAGTCGTCCCAAACCAGTGAAGCAATTCCATTGGTTTCTTCCTCCTCCTTCTCTTAACATTGTAATTTCTCTCTTGGTCACTTAATTGGCATATTCCTCTTGATAGTTTATTTAAGAGTTAGAGAGAAAATATTTTGAGTGAGCTTAAATTTGTATATCCTCTCTTTGAGAGTTATTATTTTTGAGAGCTTCAAATTATAAATCTACTCTAGTGAGAGAGTTATCATTGTAACCATTAAAACACCAAAATCCCTTAGAGGTTTGGGTTAACCTTGTAATTGTAAGATTGAGAGATTGGGTGGGGTGCCCTTATACTTGTGAGGATTGGGTTCTTGAGTGTGGGACACTAGGAAGCCGCGATTGCTCAAAGTTGTATCTCTAATCTCTAATAGTGGAAATCCTTCAAGTGGGTTGCTTGAAGGCGAGACGTACACCGGGGTGGTGGAACTCGTTATATCGGTTTGCAAATTCTCTCTTCCCTTAAACTCCTTTATCATTGTGAATTTAATTTGCATGCCAAAATATTTATGTTTAATTTATTTGGTAAATTGCTAAAATTAATTCCTTGAATTAATTGACTTAAATATTATTGGATTTAATTATTGTATAAGGGAGTTGAATAATATTGTAAATTATTCATGCATAATTAATTAGAAATTGTTTAAGTTAAACTTTTATTGAATTAATTATTGCATGCTAAGTATTTCAAGAATTGCTTAAACTAATAACTTACCTTATTTATCAAAAAAAATTCTTGAACATTGTATCTTCAACTCAAATTATCTTAGTATGATATGTGCTTCATAATTATCTCTTTTACTTTGCATCATTTGTGTACTACTAACCGTTTTGAAAGGGATTCCGCGCGAAAATTTGAAATACTCAATTCACCCCCCCCCCCCCTCTTAAGTATCGAGGCCTTGGGTAACATTAATGGTGGAAATGGAATGGATTGGATGGGTATAAAAGGGTTTGGACGCCACCTTAGAGAAGGATAAGTCCTACTCGCCACTCTAGGGGGATGAGATCCTAGAGATAAGGGCTTGCTAGAAGGTAAAACTCACTCTAGCCTAAAGGAGAGAGTAAGCACTCACAAATTCACAAAATTTATATATTCTCAATGTAAGGTGTAAGGTACATGGAGAGCATGCCTTTATATAGACAAGGGAAATGTACTCCCTAATGGGCTTCTCCTATTCCTTAGGCCCAATTAGTCAAAATAAGAGGAAAATGGCCCAACTACAAGCCCAAATAGAATTTACAAGCCTAAAAGTGGCCAAATGACCATACAAGGCCCAAATCCTAACAAAATAATATCTAAAATTATTTATAAAAGATAAAATGAAGCTTTTTGGTCATGTCCTCATCAGTAACTAGAACGGCAAGGAAGAAAATGTGGTACTTTCTGGTTACTCCACAGCTTCAACGTTATACGCCTCGTTATCGACGGCAAAACACATGCGTTGGCATGCTCTAAACCGAACACAGGAGGGTCTTTTGTGTCATTCATCTGATGGGAAAGCATGAAAGTATTTTGATGGGCTTTACCCAGACTTTTCACATGAGCCGCGCAATGTATGACTTGGCTTATGTACCGACGGGTTTAACCCGTTTGGTCAATACGGAAGAGCGTACCCAAGTTGGCCAGTGATACTAACCCCGTATAATCTGCCTCCTGAGATGTGTATGAAGAGGGAAGTGATGTTTCTATCCATATTGGTCCCAAGATCCAAAAAGTCTTTTTGCAACCGTTGGTTGAGGAGTTGACAGAATTATGGGATGTTGGGGTTATGACTTACGATGCATCCTTAAAAAATAATTTCATGATGAGGACTGTTTTAATATGGACCATTAATGACTTCCCTGTGTATGGTATGCTTTTTGGATGGTCAACGTCTGGGAAGCTTGCTTGCCCTATATGCATGGAACATACCGAGGGGGAATCACTCCCATTTAGTGGGAAGACAAGTTATTTTGACTGTCATCATAAATTCCTACCGTTGGATCACCCTTATAGGAGATCAAGAACCGCTTTTAAGAAAAACAAGGTCATCAATGAACCGCCACCCTGTAGATAGAGCAGTTACCGGGTGGACCTTTGGCGACAAAGCCTCTACTTCCCGACCACCACCCCAAGATCCTTCCAGTTGATGGACTTTTTCTTGATTATTTGTTTTTAGAGTTACATATTTTTGTATTTATTCTATTTTTTATTGTTTGAGTTGTAAATAATATAACGGTTTACTATGTTTTATATTCGATTGTGTTTATTATCGATTGATGATGTTATATTTTTTCTTCTTATTATGCGTTTATATATACACTATTAACTAATATAAACACATAAAAAATTATCATATATTTTACTCTTATAAAAATATTTAATGAAACTTTATAAAATAACCTTAAATGATAAAATTTTATAAAAGAATTAAAAAATAGTTTTTAACATTAGCGATGGATAAGAATTCGTCGCTAATTTATAAATACCATAGCGACGAATGACAATTCGTCACTAACTTGTGAATACTATAGCGACGACAAACAATGGTCGCCATTTTAGCGACGACGTAACTCCGTCGCTAAGTTGGTCCCTGTTCAGCTACGACTCGGCGACAGAGTGGCCCCTCATTAGCTACGACATTCCCTCCATCACTAATGTTGGTCCCAATTTAACTAGGAGAGTATTTCGTCGCTAATGTTGTCCCTATTTAGCTACCACACAGCGACGAAATAAAGTGGACCCTGTTTAGCTACGAAGTGTCTTCGTCGCTAACTAGGTGTCAGCAACGAGCTTAGCAACGGTGTTTTGGAAAAAGTAGCTACAAATGTAGCGATGGCGAAATGTGGTTCTCGTCGCTAACTTAGCGACGGAGGTCAGAGATTTGGGGACCAACAGTTAACGACGGCGGCGCACCGTCACTAAGTTAGCCATGGTCTTCATGTACGTCGCTGAGATGTTAACCACCAAGATTGAAGCGACGGGGTACGTCCGTAGTAGATTCCGTCGCTAATATGCGTAACGACGGAGTTATATCACTTAGTGACAAGTTTTTTTCGTCGCTAACACACCTTTTTTTGGTAGTGATCCAACGACTACCACTACTATCATCATCCTTGCTATCGCCGCCACCATTATTATTAAAGATTTGTTATCACTATTAATATTATTCTATTATTGTTGTTGTTTATTTATAAAAAAAGTTTTTATCATAATTATGAAAATTTTACTTCTTTTTAAAATTTAAAACTTTATAAACTAAAACATAAACTAAAAACTACCCGGAACGGGACCTTAAAAATTCATATAAGAATTTCTTCCCCACGATTTTTTTTTTCTAAATTGAATTATACTATTTGAAGAATGAGAATTTTAAGGATAGGATTCTTGAAAAGGTTTTAAAAAGTTTGCTCAGTTATATCACCTAACTTTTAAAGGAATGTGTGCATTCTAAATCAAGATTTTATTACTCTATAGCATATTTTAGTGAAAATTTTGGATCAAATTTATGTGAAAATAATTTATTATCATGTGTCATGATATATATAGAAATATAAATATTAGAATTTTAATAGAAAAGTTATTGATAATCTTTTATTTTCAAAAAAGAATTTTATTCATTTATAACAGAGAATAATCTTTTATTTTTAGTTTATGTTTTTTGAAAATGTATTTAAAAATGTTGAATTTTTAAATGATACTGATTAAACCTAATTAGAGATAATTAGAAAGACTGAATCATAAAATTAAAAATTCTTTCAAACATATATAAAACTCCTTACATAATTATTATTTTGAAACACACATACTGTACTCCAATATTTGAAATTTTTACACCAACCATCAGATTGGAGCCACACATGGGTATTATGTAAGTAGGATAGAGATATGAAAAACAATGCTTTAATCAAGCATGTTAATACAGTGAAACTTCGCTAAGCTTCATCAGCATTCAGAAGCTGATAAGACAAACGAGGTTTGACTAAAACCTCAAGTGGGGTGGCTTTCATGTTTGTGAGTCCAGGTTCAGGACTCATATCAACCTCAGCATTGGATGGAGTTGACACTTCAAATGCTTGGAAAAAAGAAGCCAAACCAAAAGTTGTCATTTGAAATCCAAATGTTATACCGGGACAACACCTTCTTCCACCACCAAATGGAAGCAGCTCATAATGTTGTCCCCTCACATCCACACCCTTATGAGTAGTAAGAAACCTTTCTGGTTGAAACTTCAATGGCTCTGACCATACACGTGGATCTCTATGCAGCCTCCAAAGGTTCAAGATAAATCTGGTACCTCGTTGGATATGGTAGCCACCTAAGGTACAGTCTTTAGTGAATTCACGTGGAGCTGAGAGTGGCCCTGCTGGATACAATCGCAGTGTCTCTTTAACTACAGCTTGAAGATAAATTAGTTTGTTGATGTCCGCTTCACCCACTAGTCTTTCCCTGCCAACATACTCATCCAATTCATCTTGAACTTTCTTCAAAGCATAAGGATGATTCAACAGTAACGAGATTGCCCATACCATGCTAATTGTTGTTGTGTCTGTTGCCCCTGCAAGTACTGTCTGCAACAAACAATACTATCACCAATTTCAAATTTTATATGCAACAAGTATATTCATATATTCCCACAACATTTTCGCATATTATATTGGAGTAACTTTTTTGGGTTTGATACATCAAATAAGTTCAAGAGCTGATATAATCATTATGAACCATAGAACACTTTTCACTAAGATAGAATGACTGTAATTTAAACCCGAAAACTAAAACACCTTCCCATGGCTAATCTACCAGTTTTGGTGTCTTGGAGTGACTGAATAACTCATCAAAAGTTTCACTTCATAAAAATACATGTTATAAATTTGAATATTTCTCTAATTTTTTTAAATAAGTTGATATATATATATATATATATATATATAGAGAGAGAGAGAGAGAGAGAGAGAGAGAGAGAGAGAGTGAAACTGAAAATGGGAACTGATGGTATAAAGATGCGTACCAAGCAAGTAGCTTTGTTGACAGTGTCAGCATCATAGCCAGCAAGATCAACACCGTCAAGGACAGACAACAAGGCATCAATGAAGTCATGCTCTGTTTTAGTCTCACCCGAATCTCTTCTCTGGCGATGTTCTTGTAACCATTCACCAATTATGCTGTCCAATTCTGCAGCAGTTTCTTTCATATTTTTCACTTCACCATCCAAATCAAGCCAACCAAGAAATGGAAGCGCGTCCCCAGCAACAAATAAACCTGTCAAACGGAAGAACTCTTTCAAAACCCTGTGAATTCGCCCCACATATTGCTCATCCAAACTTCCAGAAGAGTATCTCTTTCCAGTGATCTTCCTCAGCAGAAGGTTCAGATTCATGTCCCCTAACAAGTGCTTCATCTCCACCAACAAGTAATCGGAGCCACCTCTTTTGTTAACCCATGCTCCGTATATTTCTTTCAACATGCTCTGCACCTCGGAGTCTCTGATTCCTCGGAGCAGTTCGAAGCGGCGAGGGGAGAACAACTCGGAAACCACAATCTTACGAATTTGACGCCAGAAATGGCCGTAGGGGGTGAAGGCGAAATTGGCGTAGTTTTGTCCCAGGATTTTAGCGGCGGTGAATTTGGGACGAGAGGAGATGATGACATCGAGAGTGGTGAAACACTCTTTTGCTAAGTCACTCGAGCTAACGACAACGCAAGGGTGAGCACCGATTCGGATGGTGAATATTGGACCATACTTTTCTCCTAAGTCTGTTAAGGTTTCATGAAGAGGCTTTGGCGAAGCACCTAAGAGATGGAGATGACCGATAAAAGGCCAGCAGCCAGCAGCCACGGGTGGCTCGGGAGCATCACGTGCTCTGCTTCTTCTGATGAACAAGTACGAAATTAGCAGAATGCCAATAATTCCGGCAACTGCAGCGGCGTCCATCGCACTAGGACAATGATCCACCGGAAAGGCCACGCTGCACTCGTTTATATAACGCTTAAAATAAAACAAGTCTCTTATTCTCATCTTAATTTATTTTGTTTTTAATATTTTTTTTATCTTTACATTAATTTAGATAAAATACTTTTTATAATATTTGATTTCATATCTATTTTAATTTTAATCATACATAAGATTTTTAGTTCAGATAAAAAGTAATACATATTTTTAATTTAATTTAAAAAGTTTAAATAATATAAAATTACTCAAATCATTTAATATAAGCGTTACAAATCATTTTAAAGATAAGTATTATAAAAAGAAGTAATATACATAGTAGCAAATAGATGCTGATTTAATTTAAAGATTTTAAATCATATCCAAATCATTTAATATAAGTGTTACAAATCATTTTAAACTTTAAAAAATTTTAATAATTTAATTTAAATATTTATTACCATAAATTAATTCGTATACCGTTTATAGATTAGAAATCGCTGATAGCATGTTTTAATATTATATAATTAAAACAACAATTACTGTTCTATTTTAAAAAACAATTAAAAGATTCTTTTCCATTTTGACCATCATGTCATTAATATTAAATTAATTTATAGTAATAAATATTTAAATTACACTATTGAACGTTTTAATTTTAAATTGATTTGTCAACACTTACATTAAGAGTGTGTTTAGGTTGTAGTTGGAAATGAAAAATTTTAAGGGTTGATAATGATTTTTTACGTTATTCGAGACAGTAAAAACTTCGTTTAATCGTATGATTTATTTTTGGAGTTGACCAACCCAGTTGAAGAACCAAACGGTGTAAGATCCTATTTTCTACTCAAATAAAAAATATATATTAATATCTCTTTAATGAGAAAACACTTACTATTAGTTAGTTGATTTTTAACTAATTAATATTTTTATAAAATTTTGGTACTTATATTTAATTATTTGGTTTTTTAATAATAAAAAATAATAAAACGATAAAATATATATGCATTTTGAATGAGGATTTTAAAATGACTTAATTAGTATTCACTAATTAAGAAAATTATATTAAGAATTTTTAATATCTTTATTATTCATAATTTTTATTTTATGTTCTTATATTTATGTTTTTACATATTTAAGATTTAACTCTTATTAGAATTTTAAAATAAAAATTTGAAGGAATTAGAATATGGTTCTTTAGAACTTTTTGATCTATGCATTATTATGATTTTTTAAATTTTTTGAATTTTTTTAATAAATATTTGAAAATAACCAAAATACCCTTAACCTTTTATCTAATAACCAAAATGTCATTGTCGATATCATCGCTTACTTATTGCTTACATCATCGGTTAAGTAATTGTTGATATCATGAATAGTCATCGGTTAGGTAAATACTTACATCATGAATAGTCATCGGTTAGGTAAATACTTACATCATAAATAGTAAAAATCTTTTCCTGTAAATAGATGGTTCATTTACAACATTTACACACCAAAAATTAGAGAGAGAATCTAGAGAGATAGTGCTTAAGAAATTAGTGAGAAGTAAATTCTTTTGGTAGAAAGAGATTCTGCCGGAGGTGTAAGGTAATAATATTTTTCTTCTATATTCTTTTTATGACTATTTAATTTATTCTTTTTAGCACTCTTAAACTATTAATATACTATTACTTTTATGAATAAGTTACTATGGTAAAAATAAATTACCACTATGCATTATATTTACTATTTACTATTACTATTCATAATTTACCATTTACTGTTAATATTCAGAATTTATTATTTACTGTTATTATTCAAAATTTATTAGTTATTGTTACTATTTAAAATTTACTATTTACTATTACTATTTAAAATTTACTATTTACTATTACTATTCAAAATTTACTATTTACTATTTCTATTAACGATTTATCATTTACCGCTACTATTCAAAATTTATTATTTACCATTACTATTCATGATTTACTATTACTATTCAAAAATTACTATTTAACATTACTATTGATGATTTACTATTTACCATTACTATTAATGATTTACTATTTATTGTTACTATTTACTATTACTATGCATAATTACTATTTATCATTTTTTATAGTAATCTTAATTTTTATCGTATGCCTATACTGAAATAAATTAGTATTAATATTTTTTAGAACTCGGAGGCACAGAGCGAATTCACTTTTGGTAGCAATTCCAAGTAAGGGGGAGTGAGATAAGAATATAATATGAAAAGATATAAGAATAATGGGAGAAGTCCTCTACTCCTTTTAAATTTAATAATATTATTATTTTAAAATAGTAACTTTTTAACTCAAAGTTTATAATAAATTTTAAATTAAGTATCTTGTGTAACTTACTCTAAAATACCTATGCAAGGACCTAGATTTTTATAACTTATACGAAATGGACTAAACCTATATAAGGATTGGATTATATGGACTTACATAGACCTATGCGAGGAATGGACTATAAGAACTTGGAATTAAGTTTATTAACTTAATAACCATTAAACTATGAATTATGATATTTATGAATAATAATTAATTTATTTGATTTGATTACGATTGATAAATTGATTGTGATTGACAATATTTGATTGTGAGTAATGGTATTTAATTGTGATTGACAATATTTAGTTGTGATTGATGACCTTGTGATATGGAGTTTGAGCATATAGCAAGCATGACGGAAAGTTAGAACTCAGTAAAAATGTTCTTACCTTATTCCTTAAATTTTTATTCTAAGAGAAAGTATTTTATAATTATTTTAGTCTTTTATTTCTTCTTAGAAATTATTTTCATTAACTTTACTTTTAATCTTTAGAATAAAATCTAGTATTTATTTTAGAAAGAAGCTACTTTATTAATTTATAAAAATGTTGAGATAATTAATTCTTGATTTGAAGAAAATTTTTATAATTTTAAGTATTCTTGGTTAATGATTTTAAGAATTATTTTCTTTTAGTAATTAGAAGTTTAAAGTAAATTATTTTGGTTTTCCCCAACGTAATAATTAAAGGATATTTTGTTATAGTCAAGGTTTCCAAACTCAATCTAGTGAAGATTTAATTTGAGAAAGATTATGTAAATATATGAGTTTTCTATGAGAAAGTTTTGAGATATTTAAGGCTTGGAAACTCAATGTTGGTGAGATCTGAATTCGAACTGTACTAAATTTATTTTTGTATAACAGAAGTTCAAAGAAGAACTTATGAGAGAATGTACAGTTTATTGAGATAATTTGTGAACCTTTATGGTATTTAATAATTGAGTTTCTAAAAGTCTTAACCAACTAAATATGCGAGTAGTTCATGCATCATGAATCATTAAAGAGAAAAAAGATGTGATGTTGTCTGGGGATAGATTATAGAAACCGATGATACATTAGAGGAGATTCAAATACGAACCTTGGGATGAAAAGGTGTGAAAGGGTGCTTCAGGGGACCTGGGGTCGCTCCCTAGTGTCGGGTACTTTCACAATAAAAACTTTCTCAATCTGACTAGTCTCTAAGTGTTTCCATGTCAGTTGAGTTGTTCATATGCCATGAAGGCATTTATGTGATTATTATCTGGAATTATAGAACGGTGTAAACTCCTGGTTGGCCCAGTGCAAATTAAAGCTTTAAGGGCCCGCATGCATAAACTGAATGATATAGTAGCATTAAAAGTGTTACACCCCTTTATATACACAAGATTTATATATATATATATAAACTTTTAGAAAAATATACATATTTATCACTCTTTATATCTCACGTATACAAGGACGTATATACATCTGATTTCCTTTGAATATTGAAAGTAAAAAAAATCATTGTCTTTCAATATTTGTCCATAATGATAAAACAATTTATAGAAATCATAAGTGATAAATCATTACAGTATTATATCCGAATGAGAAAGTTTATCAAAGTTTAACCTTTATCTTGTTACAATTATCTAACTTGATATTGTAATAAGGCAAGGTAAAACTAAATTATACCTCTACTATAAATGTGACCAATCATTTCCTAATCCTTGAACCATCGAGTTTTGGAATCCTACTCTTGTCATATCTCTTCACCTATCTGATTGAGGATGAGACCACTTTACCCTCTTGTAATTACATATCCTTCCATCTTGAACTGCAGCTATATATCACATAACATATATTTTGGACACAAAATTCAAACAAGAAGGAGTGAGAAATAGAATTAATACTTTACAGATAAGACATAAGCATAAGGGTTTTCACAACTAATAAATTAATATCATTCAAAATCTTGTACAAATTAATTATAAATATAGGGTTCTCACATCATACTTTCATTCACAACCATCCATACAGAATATCACAATCACATGTATGACATGTAATGCTTTTAATACTACCTCATTCAGTTTATGCATGTGGGCCCTTAAAGTTTTAATTTACACTGGGCCAACCAGAAGTTTACACTGTTCCATAATTTTGGATAATAACATAAATGCCTTTGTAGCATATGAACAGCTCAACTGGCGTGGAAACACTTAGAGACTAGTCAGACTGAGAAGGTTTTTATTGTGAAAGTACCCGACACTAGGGAGCGACCCCAGGTCACCTGAAGTACCCTTTCACACCCTCTCATCCCAAGGCTCGCAACTAAGCCTCCTCTAATGTATCCTCGGTTTCTATAATCCGTCCCCAGGCAATATCACATCTCATTTCTCTTTAATGATTCATGATGCATGAACTACTCGCATATTTAGTTGGTTAAGACTTTTAAAAACTCAATTATTAAATACCATAAAGGTTCATAAAATCATCTTAATAAATTGTACATTCCCATAAGTTCTTCTTTGAACTTCTGTTATACAGAAATAAATTTAGTACAGTCTTCAAATTCATATCTCACCAAAATTGAGTTTCCAAGCCTTATATATCTCAAAACTTTCTCTTAAAAAACTTCACATATTTACATAATTTTTCTCAATTTGAATCTTAACTAGATTAAGTTTAGAAATCTCGACTATAACAAAATATCCTTTAGTTATTTCATTAGGGAAAACCAATTTAACTTTCTGATTTCTAATAGAAAATATTTTTTTAAAAAAATCATTAACTAAGAATACTTAAAACTATAAAAATTTTCTTTAATTCAAGAATTAATTATCTCAACCTTTGATTTTCATAAAATAGCTTCTTTCTAATACTAGATTTTATTCTAGAGATTAAAAATAAAGTTAATGAAAATTATTTCTAAGAAGAAATAAAAGACTAAAATAATGATAAAATACTTTCTCTTAGAATAAAAATTTAAAGATTAAGGTAAGAAAATTCTTACTGAGTTTTAACTTTCTGTCATGCTTGCTATATGCTCAAACTTCATATCACAAGGTCATCAATCATTCATCAACCACAATCAAGTATTGCAATGTCATCAATCACAATCAAATATCATCAATCATAATTACATATCATTAATCACAGTCTAACATTATAAATCACAATATCATTAATCAAAATCAAATATAGTTAATTATAATCAAGTCAAATCAACCAAATATCGCTCCTAAATATAATTCAAATTTTAATGGTTATTTAAATTAGTAGAGTTGATTTTGAGTCCTTATAGTCCATTCCTCGCACAGGTCTATATAAGTCCATATATATAATCCAATCTTCGCATAGGTATAGCTCAGTCCATACAGGTCATAATAGTCCAAGTCCTTGCATCCAGTTCGCATAGATTATCCAAGTCTTTGCATAGGTATTTCAAATCAAGTTACACAAGATACACAATTTAAAATTTATATAAATTTTAAGTTAAATAATTATTATTTTAAAATATTATTATTATTATTAAATTTAAAAGGAGTAAGGGACTCCTCCTATTATTCTTATATCTGTTCATATTATATTCCTATCTCACTCCCCTTTACCTTGAATTGCTACCAAAAGTGAGTTCGCTTTGCACCTCTGAGTTCTAGAAATATTAATACCAACTTATCTCAGTATAGGGATTAGATAAAAATAAAGATTACTACGTAAAACAAAAATGGTAAATTTTGAATAGTGAATAGTGAATAGTAAATCATGCATAGTAACAGTAAATAGTAAAACGTGAATAGTAACAGTAAATAGTAAATCATGAATAGTAACTGTAACATCCTAATCGAGCATTGATGGGCAAATTAAAGTTAATAGATGAATAACTAAAAGTGGCATGAAAATTACACATGTGCCCCTCTTGACAATATAAGTGATTTCAGTCTCTTTCTTCCACTCACGCTGAGCTGGGAAAAGGGAAAAGAGAATTGAGCTCGCTTCTCCTCTCGTGCATGCAGTGGCGCCATTCCTGTTTTCCTCTAAAATTCAATCAAGCTTCTTCTTCTTCATCCCCCTCCTCGTGGGCAGCGTTGGGGTGTCTTGGAGTCTCAGAATCCTCCATTGTTGGCAAGGTCGGGGCGGTTCGAGAGAGCGGACAGCTCGAGGTTTCTCCAAAGTTGAGTTCAGAGGTTGACGACTTGAGTCGAAGGTCGTTTAGTCAAGAAAAAGTGATCAGAGAGCGATCGATCAACGTTTGATAGCTCGAGGAGCTTCTGGAATCTCTTATTCCAGGTAGGGGGTGCTTTACATTTCAAATGAATGGTTTATGGACGGGTTTCGGGTGAAATTGTTATACTGTTTGTTATATAACTTTGAAATATGACGATTGGTGTGTTCTGATTATACGATAAATTGCGAAATACCTGGATATGTGATATCTATGAGTTATGGAGTGTTATGTTGATTTCCGTCCATGATTGCATATTGAATTGCATGAGATGCAAGTTGATGATAATGAGAATGCCGAGTGCATATGGCGTGAGATGCTTGATGATTAAAATATATCTATGAGTTATGGAGTGTTATGTTGAATTCCGTCCATGATTGTATATTGAATTGCATGAGATGCATGTTGATGATAATGAGAATGTCGAGTGCATATGGCGTGAGACGCTTGATGATTAAAATATATCTATGAGTTATGGAGTGTTATGTTGAATTCCGTCCATGATTGTATATTGAATTGCATGAGATGCATGTTGATGATAATGAGAATGTCGAGTGCATATAGCGTGAGACGCTTATTATTGAAATGGTAATCAAATGTATATGCATGAGATACCATGAAAGACCTTGAGTGGGACTCAAGGCAAGCCGACTGAGTGGGACTCAGGGCTGCCCGTAACACTACCATTGTCGCTGAGAGTGACTGTGTTACATGAGAGGGCAAACGGTTTGGTACCAGTAAAACGGCCGGATCAGCTGAGAGCTGAGTATAAGGCTGAGAGCCTATGTTGCAACACAACTTAATAATGAACAAATGGATCCGACCGATTGAATGTATGTACGCTGATAAATATTGCTGAGAGTAATGTGATTGGTATGGTTATGTGTATGTGTTATCGAGAATAGCATGAATTATATAGCCTTGAATGAGTTGAGTAAATCCTGATTAGATGACGTTTTGTGAGTAATTATATTGAATGACAGTATATGTTCTTGTTTGTTTGAGACATCTTATTACATGGTTAAGAATTGGGTGATTGATCCGAGTCAATAACTGTCATTTAATATGTATAATGCTCACCCCTACTTGTGGCTATATTTTCAGTGGAATTAGGTCGGGATGGCGAATGATGAGAGATCATCAAGCTCGTGTGAGAAGTACTTGTACAGATGTAGTGTACATATTGTATATAGTTGTGAAATAGCCTTGGCCGGCTCCTATGTATACCGTTTTGTTTTGAGTATATACCTGAGTTTGAATTATCCAGGATTGTGGATATATATATATATATATATATATATATATACGTAATGCTATAATGTTGTTTGAAATATCCAGGGTGTGTTGTTGTATGAGAAATGTCAAAGGTCACGATGTTTCCGAGTGAGACATAATCGAGAAAACCTCTTCTGAGTGAAGAAAGGTTAAAATATTCCCAAGAGAGATATGACCGAGAGAACCACTTCCGAGGGAAGGAAGGTCAAGATGTTTCCGAGTGAGACATAGCTGAGGGAACCTCTTCCGAGTGAAGAAAGGTTAGAATATTTCCGAGTAAGACATGACCGAGAGGACCACTTCCGAGGGAAGGAAGGTCAAGGTGTTTCCGAGTGAGACATAACCGAGAGGACCTCTTCCGAGTAAAGGAAGGTCAAGGTGTTTCCGAGTGAGACATAACCGAGAGGACCTCTTCCGAGTGAAGGAAGGTTAAAATATTTCCGAGTGAGACACGACCGAAAGGACCACTTCCGAGGGAAGGAAGGTCATGATGTTTTCGAGTGAGACATGACCGAGGGAACTACTTCCAATTGAAGGAAGGTTAAAATGTTTCCGAGTGAGATATAACCGAGAGAATCATTTTCAGATGAAGGTTAAAATGCTTCCGAGTGAACCATGTCTGAGATGAGATCTTCCAGGCGAAGAACAAGGATCTGACTATGAGTGAGAAATTTCCGAGTAAGGCATGACCTGAGGGGACCATCCCCGAGTGAAAGGAGGTTCCGATTTCGAATGAAGGAACACACCGAGTGTAGGGACTTGCTCTAGCGAGTGGAAGCTCGCTCAAGCGACCTTTACTGGTTTCGTTTAACCGAATCAGGATCTCGCCAAGCGAGTGACACCCTGACTCCATTTTCTTTCCTGAGTCCGGATTTGAGCGCGAAAAATTTCCCTGGGTTTTCAGGCTTATCTTTATTAAGTCGGGATGTTTAAGTAACTATAAATAGTAAATCGTGAATAGTAACGGTAAATAGTAAAACATAAATAGTAAAGGTAAATAGTAACAGTAAATAGTAATTTACTATTTGAATAGTAATTTACTATTGAAATAGTAATTTACTACTGAAATAGTATTTTACTATTCAGAATAGTAACTTAAAATAATATTATTTCCAGTATAATAATAGATTTCTAAAAATGATATGAAAATAACCCTAAAAATATAAAAGAGAGGTATTCTTACCTTAAGATTTTAGCAGAATCTTCTTCCAAAAAAATTTATTTCTCTCTCTTACTTCCACCATTATCTCACTAGCACTACTATATTAAGAAAACTTAATCAGAAATTGTGAATTCTAAAGAAGAATTCCTTCGGTATTTATAAGAAGGAAAATTACTATGCATTCCATTATTTTAATATAAAAGTACTGTGCATTTTTTGAAATTTAAATCCTGGTTACTGTGCATCTTTTGAAAATTTCGTACATGCACAGTGTTTTGCATAGTAAATGTCGGTTGAATTATTAAGCCAAATAGTAACCTTTCACTCGGTATATTTTAAATATTCAAAATTAGTCCTTTTTGAAATTTAACGATATTATATCAGTTTTTACTAATTTTATGATAAGTAATATAAATTTTAAATTTTAAAAATCTAAAATTTTCTGTTAATAAAAATTTATTGATACATTTTTAATTTTTTTACGATTGGTAAAAATCAAGATTTTACTCAAACCGATAATTTTTAGATAAGTCTACTTGAAATAGATTTTAGAAAATTTTCTTATAATTTAACTTCACTTTCTTATAAATATTTTGAATTTAAGTCACTTTATATGAATTTAAAATTATTTAAAAAATATTATTTAATTAAAATATTTCCAAAAATTCTAAAAAATTCTAGAAAATCATAAATAATATCTAGATTAAAAAGTTCTAAAGAACCACAATCTAATTCCTTCAAAATTTTATTTTAAAATTCTAATAAGAGTTAAATCATAAATATGTAAAAACATAAATATAAAAACATAAAATAAAAGTTGTGAATAATAAATATATTTAAAATTCTTGATATAATTTCATTAATCAATGAATACTAATTAAGTCATTTTAAAATTCTCATTCAAAATACATAAATATTTTAATTTTATTATTATTATTTTATTTTATTTTTGATCCGGTCTAGATACCGGTCTCTAAAGTTATGACGTCAGAGTGACATCTTAGAGGAGTAACCGGTATTATAAAAGGACAACGTTACATCGGTTATCCGTCCTCACCTCATCCGTTCTCACTTCATCGAATGCTTTATCCATCCTCGCTACGATGGACGCTTCATCCGATCTTATCTCCACGACGTGCATAACCGTTTGCCTCAGGATCACTATGAGATAAGAGTTCCTTACAACTTATCAGCGAAGATACCCTGTATAGCGGAATGTGTTTATGTCAATTATCTCAGAGAGTAAGTACAATTGTCAGCGAAATATACAGAAAGGTGATTATCCTCCATCCCTATCACAGGATCGTACTCTGATAATTGACCTACCCCCCCTGACACACTCTGAGTACTGAGTCATCTTGATTGACACACTCTACACGCTATCAGAACCAAGGGGCCCACTTGCATCCAACGATTCATTTCCTACGTTCAACTATAAATAGCATGTTCCAATACACATGCACGGTTACGTTGTTCTATCTCACATTTTACTATTGCATTGCTTGAGTATTCATTGAGTTACCTATACTCTTCTAACTTGAGCATCGGAGAATCTTCGCAGGTGGCACCACCTTTCGCCCCCTTCAACGTGAAACGCTGGTGTGAAGGATCTCCAGGACAACAAGACCGGTTTCTCCCACTGATAGGCCGGATTACAATACCGGATACCCACTGTACCGGTGTACAAACCCTAAAACACCTGCACTCTTGTGGCTGGTCCCACACCGGATCCTAGACCCCGGTTCAAACCAGTTCATTGGCACACCCAATGGGACTCGTTAGAGTTATTCCCACTTTTCGTAGAAGTTTGGTTGTCAGAATGGAAGGTGATGGACGTGATTTTGTTGATGGTCATGTGGAGGACGTGACCCACCAGCAGACTGGGAGGAGACTCGTCTTCGAATCTCCTATCACCAACACCCGAAGGATGGTACCAGTGGCAACCCCTGACCCTCGTGATGAAGTCATTAGGCAACTCAGGGAGGAGTTGATGGAGCTAAAGCGGGAGAAGAGAGGAGCTGCGGACAGGGTGACGTCCCATGCAGAAGAGGCTCACCATGCATCTGTGAGGGAAAGATCTACGACCCTCCAGTACTCGAAAATCCCTACGTACGAGGAGAGGGAACAGACCCAAGACTCTGGTGATAGAGTTAGTACCAGGAGAAGGGAGCAAGTAGTGGTGACCTCTGGAGTTTATAGACTTAGTGTTTCTTTCTCGAGGAGACTCATGAGTGTCGTTATCCCTAAGCACTTGCAGACGACTCAGCCACTGTCGATCGGGAAATACAATGGAGAAACTGATCCCACTAAGCACCTAGATGCTTATGTTTACGAGGCTATGTATCTGGGAGCTGATGAAGACGTCATGTGTAGAATGTTCCCCAGAACCTTGACGGAGGAGGCTCTTAGCTGGTTCAAGAGCCTGCCTTCAGGATCCATAGATTCCTGGGAAGAGATGGCAGCTGCGTTTGAAAGTCACTTTGTCATTTCCAGGGACATCCCAAGGACTTCTCACACCTTGGCTCAGATAAGGCAAGGAGAGACTGAAACTCTCAAGGAGTTTCTGAAGAGATTCTACAAGGAGGCTGCGTTGGTCCCCAACCTCACAGAGGCCATACAGCTCCATATTGTAGTGGAGGCTTTGCAACCTGGTTCTGCTTTTGCCCTATCTTTGGCAAAGAGCCCCCCAACAACCTTCAAGGAGTTTCGAAGGAAAGCTTCCAAATACGTTGGTATAGAAATGCATTTGGAGGCCACAACAGCTAGAATGAAGCCACCAGTACCCCCTCAGCAGCCACGGAGAGAGAAGGAGAGGGTAAGACCAGAAAAGCATGCCTTCAGAGAGGACTTTGCAAGCGCTCAACCTCATCAACGAGACAGGCACGTCTCGTCTTTCAGCAACTATGCTCCTCTGAACGCCAGGCATTCCCAAATCTTGAGGGAAGTTGGCTGGCCAACGCTTAGTGTCTTTGGTATAAGGAAGCCACCCCCAGTCAAAAGACCTGGGAACCCACGTAAATATTGCGCCTTTCATGAACAGACGGGTCACCACACAGACTAGTGCAAAGCGTTGAAGAATACTGTGGAGACCCTCATTAGAGAAGGAAAGCTAAAGCAGTATTTGTTCAGAGAAAAATCCCTAGACGAGCCTGATAGGACCGACAAGAGGGGGAGAGATCCAGACGATGAGGGTGACAATAGTCGTAACCCAGTTAGAAGGTTTACTGCCGCTGAGAAATAGAAAGGAGTAGTGATAGCTGGAGGAGCCCAGCAAGACAACATGCCTCAGCAGCAGAGGCAAGGCAGGCGCGAAGTGATTGAGATGATTGCTAGAGGGTTTGCAGGAGGAGGAGCATCAATCGCAGCCAGAAAAAATCACCACCGGATGATTTTGTCAGTACATGGCAAACCTCGAGATAACCGCCCTTTCAGGGACGGTGTGGCAGCTCCGGCGGTGTCGTTCACTGATGATGACTTCGGCCCGACGATCCCAGGAGGAGACAATGCGGTGGTAATCATCGCTATTATTGCTAACAAAGATATGAAAAGGATCCTCGTCGATCAGGGAAGTTCTTACGATGTAATTTTTTATAACTGTTTCAAAAGAATAGGTTTTAATGATACAGATCTGTAGCCGTATACGCAAGAACTCATAGCGTTTAATAGGGCGAAGCAACCTACCAAAGGGTATCTCGATACCCTCATTTCTTTTAAAAGTGAACCTGGCGCGAGAACGGTGAATTCGAGAATCCTAGTGATCGATGTGGAATCCCCTTACAACGGGATCATAGGCCGCCCTACCTTGAACGTGATGGAGGCAATTGTGTCTACTCCCCACCTCCTAATCAAATTCATTGATAAAGACAACTGTGTATCTTCCCTCCGAGGTGATTAAGAGATGGCTCGATACTATTATAATCTGAGCCTCAATATGGTTAAGTTGGAAGCGTTCAATAAGAAGAGGAAGCTAAATGACGGAGGAACAGCGGCTGGGTCTGTCAGTCTGATTGACTTGGACTCTAGGGCGGAATTGAAGATCGACCCTCTTAACCCCTCAAAGCCTATACCGGATGGTGGTTCTAGGGACGTCATCTTAGGGGATTCCCCAGAGAAGGTCACGCACATTAATGATAACCTGAAGTCAGGCATGGAGCAGCGCTTGTTGGCTCTCTTGCAGGAGTTTAAAGACCTTTTTGCATGGACTGCAGCAGACATGCCTGGGATGGACCCTGATTTCTGTTGCCACAAACTCGTTGTTTACCCAGAAACGAGACCGGTGGCCCAAAAGAAGAGGAGGTTGGGACCGGAGAAGCAGAAGGCAGCGTGTGAGAAAAAAAAGGAATTGTTGAAAGCTGGTTTTATAAAGGAGATTCGCTATTCATCCTGGCTTTCCAACGTAGTGATGGTGTAGAAAGCCAATGGCAAGTGGAGGATGTGTACGGATTACGTAGATCTTAACCGATGTTGCCCCAAAGATCCGTATCCCTTCCCAAACATTGATCGTATGGTAGACGACTCATCTGGTTATCAGTACCTCAGTTTCATGGATGCTTATTCAGGGTACAATCATATTTCGATGTGGGAAGGAGATCAAGAAAAGACGGCCTTTGTCAATGACTGGTGTCTTCTGCTACACCGTCATGCCGTTTGGACTGAAGAACACCGGTGCTACCTACCAGCGTATGATCAACAAAGTATTCGAAGGCATGCATACCAAGCTGGTAGAGGTGTATATCGATGATATCATCGCAAAGACTCCCGCTGGTGGGGATCACATTGACGATTTGCGCCAAGTGTTCACTCGGCTACGACAATACAACATGAGGTTGAACCCATTGAAGTGCACTTTTGTCGTTCCAGCAGGGAAGTTCTTGGGATTCATGTTGACCCAGCAGGGCATCGAGGCCAACCCTGGTAAGTGTCAGGCAATACTGGATATGCAAAGCCCCAAGAGCCTAAGGGAGGTACAATCGTTGAATGGGAAGGTGGCCGCTCTGGCCCGATTCATGCCCAAAATGGCACATAGATCCCTTCCTCTATATAAGGCGTTGAAGAAGCACAAGAATTTCGAATGGGGAGAGGAGCAAGAGCAAGCTTTCCAGCAGCTTAAGGTCGTGCTTTCAAGTCCACCAATACTGGTAAAGCCTGACCCGGGTGAGACTTTAGTCCTGTATTTGGCAATTTCTGATGAGGCCTTAGGCGTGGCTTTAGTCAAAGAAACTTCAGAGAGACAGAGGCCAGTGTACTTCACCAGCAAGACATTCTAGGGGCCAAGAGCAGATATCAAAAGATTGAGAAGGCCACTCTAGCAGTTGTGTGGGCTTCACGACGGTTGAGGCTGTATTTTCACACGCATCCAGTACTGGTGAGAACGGATCTACCTCTCCGTTCAGTGTTTAGTAAACCAAACCTTGCTGGAAGGATGATTAAGTGGTCCATCGAGCTTTCTGAGTTTGAAATCTCCTATGAGCCTCGGGAGCTATTAAAGCCCAAGTTTTGGCGGATTTCATTATGGAAATGACTGGGTCGGATCCAGCCACACCTTGAGCGCATTGGACCGTTTATGTAGATGGGTCGTCGAACAGTAAAGGCTGTGGAGCCGGTGTTGTAGTAGAAAGTGATGACGGTGTGCATTTTGAAATTTCCCTCTGATTCAATTTCAAAACCTCCAATAATCAAGCTGAGTATGAGGCATGCCTGGCCAGCCTCCGAGCGGCGATTGACATCGGAGCGTCAGAAGTAACATTGTGCAGCGATTCACAGCTGGTGATTTCACAAATCCAGGGAGAATATCAGGTCTGAGAGCCACAACTTCAACTGTACTTGAATTGTGTGAATGAACTGAAGGGGAGATTTGATATGCTGGAATTTAAGCATGTGCCAAGAGAGGAGAACACCAGAGCGGATATCTTATCAAGGCTTGCAAGCACGAAATAGCCTGGCAGTACCACGACTGTGGTTCAGAGCACGTTGACATCACCTAGCATCCCTCTGTTCCCATCTCTAAATGCTATAATCGTCAATTACCCTTATGAGAATTCTTGGGTCATCCCCTACATCCGTTATTTGGCGGACGGACAGCTTCCCACTGATGAGAAAGAGAAAAGACGAGTAAAAAAGGAACTGCCATACTTCACCATGGTCGATGGTGTTCTATACAAAAGAGGATTCTCAGTCCCATACCTCTTTTGTTTGAGAGAAGATGAAGTACAAGGAGTGTTGGAGGAAGTACATGAGGGGAAGTATGGGCACTATGCTGGGGGCAGGAGTTTAATGAGAAAAGTTCTCAGGGCTGGATATTGGTGGCCCACGGTGAAGCAAGACTCTTTTGTGAAGAAATGCGATACTTGCCAGAGATTTTCTAGTCTCCATCACACACCGGCCCAGGAACTCTCTTCATCCGCTATGCCATGGCCGTTCTACCAGTGGGGCCTCAATATTCTGGGCCCGTTCCCTACCGCTCCAGGGGGCATTAAATACTTGATCGCGGGGGTTGACTACTTCACTCAATGGATCGAGGTTGAGCCAGTAGTACATATCACCTCTGCGCGGACAAGGCGCTTTGTATATGAAAACATCATAGCTCAATTCGGTGTCCCAGGGCGGATTGTGACTGACAATGGCACCCAGTTCACAGATAAGAAGTTCACAGACTTGCTCGAAGGACTGAGGATAGTCCAAATTTTCTCGTCTGTTGAGCACCCCCAGACAAACGGCCAAGCAGAGGTGGCTAATCGAAAGGTATTAAAGGGATTAAAGAAACGCCTTGGAGAGGCAAAGGGAGGTTAGACCGATCAACTATGCCATGTTCTGTGGGCATATCGTACTACACCACACTCTTCCACTAATGAATCCCCATATCGGCTGACTTATGGGGTCGAGGCGATGATCCCAGTAGAGCTACAAACCAGATCAACCCGAGTGGAATATTTTTCAGCGGAAGACAATAACGCCAATCTGGCATCAGAGTTAGACATTCTCCATGAGTTGAGAGAAGGAGCCTTTATCAGAGACAGGACAATAAAAACGAAGGCAGCTCTCCGATACAACAAGCGTGTCCAATACAGAGCGTTTAACACTGGAGATCTCGTTCTGAGGAAGGCAAGTGTGGGGAATAAATTTGCGTATCAAGGGAAGTTGGCACCGACATGGGAAGTCCCTTACAGAGTCTTTGAGGTGACTGGAAAAGGATCATACCGGCTCGAGGAGCTCGATGGAGCCCCAATTCGCAACAAGTGGAACACTCAGAACTTACGTATTTATTACAGCTAGTTGGTAAGACGGCATGTACTCTTTTTCCTTACTTGAGTTTTTTCCCATTGGGTTTTCTCAAGAAGGTTTTGACGAGGCATGGCCCCGACTACGCTTCCTTTGTAATATACATTCAGTTTAATGAAAATGCAATTCACGACTCTCTCGCTCTCACCCTTTCATTTGTATGTTATGATTTATAGTTATAAGCTGTCACGTATAAAGACCCTCAGGACGGATGATCTCAATCACCCATTCTGTGTATTAACGATGTAACTCCTCGAGGGGCGAAATAGGTTGTAGGATTAAACCGAACCCCATTTGAAGACCCAGATTGTAGGATTAAACCGAACTCTGGGTACGGTTAGTAAGTTTGGCTGAACACCGGTGAAGGCTAGGATTGTAGGATTGAACCGAACTCCGAGTACGACTAGTAGATTTGGCCGAACGTCAGTGAAGAACGGTGAATAAGTAAAATCCAACACCGATTAAAGACACGGCTAGTAGGATCAAACCGAACGCCATTGAAGACCTGAGTGGTAAGATTAAACCGAACCTCAGGAAATGGGTTGTAGGATTGCACCGAACCCCATTCGAAGACCGGTGAATGGGTAAAATCCAACACCGAGTGAGGAAAAATGGTGAATGGGTAAAATCCAACACCGAGTGAAGGCTCGGATTGTAGGATTAAACCGAACACCGAGTACAACTTGTAGGCTTGGCCGGTTGCTATTGAAGAATCAATCGTTATTGAATTCACTCAGAAGTATTCCTGGGAATTCCTCACTCGGAAATATTCTCCCTCGGGATTCCTTACTCAGAAACACTTCAAATTTGATGCGAGACTCTTAAATTCTTTAGTCGGCAATATCTCATTGAAGTCCGACTCGTGAGCTCTGTAAGCTGAGAAAATCTCACTTTGAAGTTTCAATTAGGAATTCGAAACACACTCGTGAGACTCTTAAATTCTTTACTCGGGAAAGTCTCTACCCGAAACGCACTCATTCGAAGTCGAAGCCTTTCTCTGTCCCTAAGTGTTTCACTCAGAAAATGCTTCACGCGGTACCATATCACGTGGAGATTGGAAATTCTTCACTCGGTGCCGTATTACGTAGAGGTCGAAAATGTTTCACCCGGTATTATCCTGTTCAGAAATATTCCACTTGGAGCTATCTTGTTTCAAAATTATCCACTCGGTGCCATACTACCCGGAAATCAGAAATATCTCACTCGGTATTTATCCCGCTCAGAAAAGTCACACTCAGGGACACCTTCTCAGGAGAGTTGCACTTGGGAATCTCTAACCCGAATGAAGACTCAGATTGTAGAACTAAACCGAATTGAACCAAGCGCCGTCGAAGCATCAGTCGAAAATCTTCACACGGGAATGGTCACTCGGAAATCCTCCTCCTAGAAGGACCAATATGAGAGCCTCCACTCGGAAGTCTCACTTGGAAATTCCCAGGTTATACCAGCATCCAGACCTCTCGCAAGTTGTATAGCTCATATGAGCAACTTCATAAGTCCCTCATATAAGCTAGGGGACATAATATCCGGTCTGGATACCAGTTCTAAAGACAGGGCGGTGGAATGCGAATATTGCCATTCCACATCTATGAGATTGAATAAACCTTTTCAATCTCCGAAGAAGTTAAAGGTAACACTTCACAATAGATATTTCCTTCCCAAAATACTCATACTTGGGGACAGGGCATACTTTAACGTAAGTATCATGTATCTATTACGATTTCTATTATCTTCCTCTGGGATGAAAACTACGCTTTAAATGACAATACAGTTAAACAAAGCGGATGTACAACGAATGAAGAAGTGAAAGTATAGCGTATATGTCTAAGTTATTTGGCAATCATACACTTGGCACAAATGATAGAAGAAAAATGAAGGCGAATTTAATTGATGAGAAGAAAAGTTTTATAAGTATGGTTCATCAAAACTGGAGCTGATCCCAGTACACAGCTATAAATAAAAGCATAAAATTAAAGAACAGGTGGTTGGTTCTTCGATGTGGGCACTTCCGTTCTCTCCTCTTCAGCTCCCTCAGCTTGAGTCTTATCTGCTCCGGTCTTTGGGCCAGCTTGGGCATCCTCTTGTGTTTTATCTTCGGGGCCAGGAGTGGTCAGTGTTGGTTCCATGCTCTGACCCTCCGGAAGTGGAGGCAGTTCATAAAGAGTATCAGGAGGATCCTGATGCGAGCCATCACTCTTCACTTCGACAAGCTTCCCTCCGTGGAATTCATAGAACGAATCTAGTCCGTACAAATTAAGCTTCACGTCGGGGTAGCGATAAAAGACTTGACGAAGTGCCAGGCTGAAGGATTCGAAAGCTACTTTCTTGCATATCTCCAAGGCTTTAGCAGCCTTGGCCTTAGAAGCAGTTAATTTCTTCTGAAGCTTGGCAAAATCCTCCTCCGACGGCCCAGTGCCCGCACTCACCTTTCTCAACTCTTCAATCTGAATCTGCATTTCCTTCTGAAGGGCCTCCCACTCTCCTAGGCTTTTATTATGGCCGGCCTCTATTGCTGTAAGATCGTCAGCTAGCTTGGCCGATTTCTTCTTCTCCAATTGAAGCTCTTCTTCAAGGAGGGGGATGGATTTATTCTGCTGCTGAAGTTCAGTAACCTGCCGCTCCAAGGATTTGTTGGTGAAGTGGAGCTGGCTTATTTCTTCAGTTTTCTTCTGCAGCGTCTCCTTGGCCTTAGTCAATTCTGCCTCCACCCCCTGTGAGTCTCAGCTTGCTTGGCCGCCCAGGCCTCCTTTATAGCGATGTCGGCTTCAAGTTTTTCAACCTGTTCCATGTAGTATGCCTTGTCGCTTAAGGAGTCCAAGAGGCCGGATAGCTCATCTAGCTGCCAGCGACCGGCCTTGCACGCGCCTTGAACTTCGGCAGCATCGAGAGAGGGGCGGAGATAGTACCTTGCCTTTGGAAGAGTGGGAGGCATGGACCCCTGGAACCAGAGGTAAGGGAAAGAAAAGACTCGCTTAGAGGATCAATCACTGGAGGAGGACCGCTCTCAGAGTCCGGTTCAGACGGGGCGTGTGAAGGAGGGGTAGAGGAATCAAGGATGGGTTTCTTCCCCTTGTCTTTTTTCAGCCCAGACTCCTCGAGAGTCTTATGGCGTTTCTTTGCAGGGTCACCAGAAGAAGGCTTCTCCATATCCGTTGCCTTGACCAGATATCTCTTTTTCTTTTTCTTCTCTGGGACGGCCTCTTCATTACCTTGCCCCGCGGCCTCAGTTTGTCCCTCAGGTTCCTTCTCATCAAGGAGAGGGACCTCGTCTCCCACAGCGGAGGTAAGAGGAATTATTGGAGCCACTGCCTTAGTGGAGTTCCTCTTGGCTTGAATTTCGTTTTCTTCAAAAGAAGAATCGCCATCCGCCAGCATGGATTTCAGGGACAATATCTCGGGAGAGACTTTTTCCATTTGCTCTGCAAAATAAGGAAAATTGAGTTAAAACATGGAAGGAAAAATAATAAGAACAGAATAAATATGCAACATAACCACAGTTCAAGAACGGCTATTACGAAGGTAAGTGTCCCGGACAACGGCATCTCCCAGAAGAAGCCTACAAGAGAACCTCTTGAGGGCTTTTGAGGCCGATTGCATGGCACTTAACACTTCGACGGAATGAGAGGAAAGTTCGCTCTCCTCAGTGTAGTAAGCACGGCTCAGCAGCAGAAAGTGCTCGTGCGACCAACTGATAAGGAATTTGGTGAACCCCTCCTTATTGAGCCAGAAGACCGGCTTATTTGATTGAACTCGGACCCGCGTGTAGTAATGTTTAAAGGAGCGTCCGTCCACCTTAGCAGATTCGGTGTAGGACTTGAAGTTCACTACCCTTGAGTCACAACGGAGTGTTATGAACCCAAGGCCGCCCTTCTTGTTGGCACGACGGACCATTTGGCAATAGTAAAATAGTTTGGCCACAGTGGCGGTGAAGTTGAAATGCTCTCCCAGAATTTTGAGAGCGCGCACTAAGCCCCAGCCATTAGGATGCAGTTGAGTAGGGGCGCAGTCAAGGAAGCGGAGGACGGCCATTTGAAACTCCGTCATGGGGAAGCGGACTCCCAGGTTTTGAAAGACGAAGTCATACATGTAGGCCGACCTCTCGTCAGGGACACGGTGGCAGACCCTCTCCATTGGGCGGGGGGCAAGGATGAGAAAGCGTCCCTTATACTTCTTATCGGAATAGATTTTGCAGCGGAGAGTAACTGGGTTTCCCTCTTCATTTGCATGATGAGAGGGGATGTTCAAGAATTCCTCCTCAACCCAGCAGTATGGTTTTTCTCTGTTCAACTTTTCCCAGTTTAGCCAGTGTGCCACGATGTTGACACACCCTTCAGTAGTTCGCGGAATCAGAGTTTTACAAGACCCCGGAATCTCCATGATACCTGATGCACGATGGAACGCGTGTGTACTGTGGTAGAAGGCAACATCGTCAGAGAGGTAACCTTCATTACTTGACCCATCGTCAGAGCAGCTGGTAGCCCTCGAGTCAAGGGGATCCTCAGGGCGGCGCCGAACAACTAGCGCTCGTGAGGAGGAAGTTTCAACCCTCTCTGAGCGACGAGGCCCGGCCACAGGAAGATTCACTGGAATCCTTCCACCACGGTGGCTAGAGGGGGCACGAGAGCTCAGACTCCCTCTGTTTGAGGTACCAGCGCTGCTTGTTCTAGGGCGTATGGTTTAAGCAAAACAAACTAAAATGATATGGAGGAAAGGGATAGGGAGGTTACCTAAAGAAGGAAGAGCTTTGTGAAGAGGAAAGGCAGCAATGGAGTCTTCAGAAATTTAAGCAGAGGTTCACTAAGCTTGATGACAGAAGTGAATTCCAAAATTCGTTAAGTGACCCTTTTATAGGTAACGAAGAGGCACAGTGTTCAGCCAAGAGTCACGACATTTATTTCAAAACGCAACTTTTTGGATTCAAACAACTTCGTCGTTTCGTAACTTAAAGCGCGAAAATAGTAACTCTTCAGGAAAGTTTTTGAATGAAATGGGCCTGTGGAAGTTGAAATTCAGGCCCAATAAGCCCAATCGACGGTTACACTCTTGGGTAATGATGGTTCACGTGTTAAAAAGGGCATTTAATGTCTAATCATTTCAGACGCATTTAATGCACCCCAACAACTATTCAAATACCAAGAGTTTCGATTTCCAAAAACTCTTGGGATTTCCCTCGCTATGAATTCTTGTCTGAATCCGTTGTGAAGATATCAGAAGAACGGTAACTTAATCTACAGAGCGGATGTGTTGGTAAGAAACCAAACACGCATATGTCAAAGGGTTTTTAGAAGGAACTTCGAGAGTGTTCCACCGGCATCCAGACTTCTTAAAGACTGAATAGCTCATATGAGCAACCTAATGGTCCCTCACATAAACTAGGGGACAAATGATCCGGTCTGGATACCGGTCCCCAAAGTTATGACGTCAAAGTGACATCTTAGAGGAGTAACCGGTATTATAAAAGGACAACGCTACATCGGTTATCCGTCCTCACCTCATCCTTCTCACTTCATCGAATGCTTTATCCGTCCTCGCTACGATGGACGCTTCATCCGATCTTATCTCCACGACGTGCATAACCGTTTGCCTCAGGATCATTATGAGATAAGAGTTTCTTATAACTTATCAGCGAAGATACCCTGTATAGCGGAATGTGTCTATGTCAATTATCTCAGAGAGTAAGTACAATTGTCAGCGAAATATGCGGAAAGGTGATTATCCTCTATCCCTATCACAGGATCGTACTATGATAATTGACCTACCCCCCTGACACACTCTGAGTACTGAGTCATCTTGATTGACACACTCTACACGCTATCAGAACCAAGGGGCCCACTTGCATCCAACGATTCATTTCCTATGTTCAACTATAAATAACATGTTCCAATACACATGCACGGTTACATTGTTCTATCTCACATTTTACTATTGCATTGATTGAGTATTCATTGAGTTACCTATACTCTTCTAACTTGAGCATCGGAGAATCTTCGCAGGTGGCACCACCTTTCGCCCCCCTTCAACGTGAAACACTGGTGTGAAGGATCTCCAGGACAACAAGACCAGTTTCTCCCACTGGGAGGCCGGATTACAATACCGGATACCCACTGTACCGGTGTACAAACCCTAAAACACCTGCACTCTTGTGGCTGGTCCCACACCGGATCCTAGACCCCGGTTCAGACCAGTTCAATTTTAAAAAACAAATAATTAAATATAAATACCAAAATTTCATAAAAATGATAATAATAAACTAACTAATAGTAAGTATTTCTTATTATAGATATATTTATCTATTTTCTATTTGAGTTGAAAATGGGATGTTACAAAAAGCATTACATAACATTCATGTAATTGTGACATCCTATGTGGGTGATTGTGAATGAAAATATAATTGTTATGTTTGTGGAAACCCTACATTCATAATTGATTGTGTATGAGATTATGACTAATATTATTATATTAGTTTGTGAAAACCCTTATGCTTATGCCTTATATTTTGTTTCTCACTCCTTCTTATTTGAATTTGTGTTCAAAATATATGTTATATGATGTATAGCTAGCAGCCCAAGATGAAAGGATGTAATTACAAGAGGGTAAAGTGGTCTAATCAGGTGAAGAGATATGGCAAGAGTAGGATTCCAAAACCCTAAAGTTTGAGGACTAGGAAATGATTGGTCACAGTTATAGTAGAGGTATAATTTAGTTTTAGTTTACCTTATTACAATATCAAGTTGGATAATTGTAACAAGGTACATGTTAAACTTTGATAGACCTTATCATTCAGTTATAATATCATAATCTTTTATCACTTATTATTTCTATGAATTTGTTTTGCCATTATGGACAAATATTAAAAGACAACATTTTTTTATTTTTAATATTCAAATAAAATCATGTATATGTACGTCTTTGTATATACGAGATAAGGAATGATATATATATATATATATATATCTAAAAGTTTTTTTAAAAACAATAACAAAATATATATATATATATATATTGTATATAAGAGGGTATTACAAATGGTCCGTAAATGATTTGAATAAATTTACATTATTTAAAAAATATATAAAGCTATTAAGTCTTATTCTTAACATTTAGATCTGTTGTATTTGTAATATTTTTTTTACTATTTAATTAAATTTAATTAACACACTTTTGTAGTATAAATTATTCAAATAATTTAATATAAGTGTTACACATCATTTTAAAATTTTTAATAATTTAATTTAAAAAATTATAAATTAATCAATATCCTATTTAAAGATCGGAAATTGTTAATGGCGTGTTTTAATATTAAATAATTGTAACAACAATTACAATTTTTATTATGAAAAAATAAAGGATTTATTTGAATATCATGCCACTAATATTATATTTATCTATGGTAATAAATCTTTAAATTAAATTATTGAAAACTTTTTAAACATTTAAAATGATTTGTAACATTTATATTAAATGATTTAAATCATTTTACATTATTTAAAATCCTTATACATATAAATTTGATAAGTTTATGATTTTCCACATTAAGATTTACTTGTAATATTTTTTGATCATTTGGTGAAATTTAATTAAAATTCTTTTGTTGTATACATTATTCAAATTATTTAATATAAGTGTTACAAATAATTTTGAAATTTTCAATAGTTTAATTTAAAGATTTATTACCATAAGTTAATCCATATATTATTTAAAGATTGAAAATCGTTGGTGACGCATTTTAATATTATATAATTAAAACAAAAATTGTTATTTTTATTTTGGAAAATTAAGGTTGTGTTTAGTTACAGAAAATTATTCTAATTTTTTGAAAAAAGTTTTCAGCTTGTTTTCTAAAATTTTCATTTCCTAGAATAGTTAGAAAAATTTTGAAAACTTGTTTAGATAATATGCCACTTTTTCAATTTGAAAAACTAACAAACTAAAAAAGTTGGTGGATTTAGTTTTCAAAATTTTTTTAAACATTCTTTAATTCAAATTAATTGGGATATGTCTTATATATATATATATCTTATATATATATATATATTATTTATGACAATTTGTATAGTATATGTAACATCCTGATTTAGATTTAATTACCGACTAAGATCAGTTGCTGATTAAGGTTAATTGCAGATTAAAGCTAACGGTTGAATAATACAAAGAGGCCAGGAAAATGACGCATGTGCCCCTGATAGTATAAAAGGGGTTCGGTCTCTCTCTCACTCATTATTCACGCTGAGTTGGACAAGGCTGAGAGAGTGAGCCACTTCTCTTCGTGCATGCAGAGGGCTATTTGTGATCAACCCAAGCTCCTTCTACTTCACCTTCTTCTTCCACTCGAAGCCTGTTGGAATCTCGAGTGGAAGTGTGTAGCGTTAAAGTGCCTCGGACTTGTAGAAATATTCTACTGATGGTGAGACGGAGCTGCTCAAGAGAGTGAGCAGAGCGCTGAGTGTCTTGGAGGCTTGGGATCCTCCACTGTTCTTGCCTACACAGTGTTGGGTGCCTGGAAGTCTGGAAGTCCTCCATTGTTGGTGAGGATTAGACTGTTCGAGTGAGGGAACAGCTTTTGGAATCCTCCACTGGACCGAGAGAGAGAACATCGTTGTGTCTTGGAGGCTTAGAATCCTCCGCTGTCTTGCATGCAGAGCGTGGAGTGTCATGGAGGCAGAGCTGTTCGAGAGAGTGAGCGGCTCGGAGTTCCTCCAAAGCAGAGTACTGTGTTGGGCGACTAGAATCAGGGACGTTAATTGAGAAGAAGCGATCGGAGAGCAACCGATCGGAGTTGAGAGCTCGAGGAGCTTCTGGAAACTTTTATTCCAGGTAGGGGGCTGATTTACATCTCAAATGCATGGTTTATGGACAGGTTCCGGGTGAAATTGCTTTACTGTGTTGTGTTATACTTGAAATGTGATGATTGATGTGTTGTGGTTGAATGGTTGTTGTGAAGCACCCGAATTTATGATAACTGTGAGTTGTGTGGTGTATGTTGATTTCCGTCCATGAATGCATGTTCACTTGCATGTGTTGTGAACCAGTATGAATACCGAATGCATGTGGTGTGAAAATGCTGTGCTGATTCTGTTTGTGATTTTATATGAATGCATGAGATGCACTTGATAAGCATGGATGCTCATTGTGAAATGCATAAGGTTGCATATATAGAAAAAGGGTGACCCGTGGAAGGTCAGGAACCCTATGTGATGATTTCTAGCTACAGATTCTTGGGCTAGATCCTGTGAGAGCCCGTGATAGCCGACGGAGCTAGAGTTAAGTCTCGAGACGTCACGAGGTGACCGGTATCACGCGGGAAGGGCTAATGGAGTGAGGCCGGGAAGGAATCTGTAACTGAAATTATTGTTTAAGTCAGATCCGCATGCATATGCATTGGTGCATAGTTATCAAGAATAACATGATTGATATAGCCTTGAATGATTTGAGTGAATTCCGACGGAATGATGTTGTATGAGTAAATTCCGATTGAAATAATGTGTGCACACTAAAACTGTTGCCGAGTGCAAAGTGTTAGTATGTTATGTGTATATATTATTGAGAATAGCATGAGTAATATAGCCATGAATGAGTTGAATGAATTTTGACTGATTGATGCCGAGTGATTAGCAATATTGAATGACAGTGTATGTTAATGTTGATTGTGAAATTATATTGTATAGTTGAGAATGTAGTGATTAATCCGAGTCAATAACTGTCATTTAATATGTAAAATGCTCACCCCTACTGTGGCTATATTTCAGTAAATGTAGGTCGAAATGGTGAATGACGAGAGGTCCTCAAGTCCGAGTGAAGGGTATCTATACTGCTGTAGTGTACATATTGTACAGATTGTATATAGTCGATGTAGCCTTGGCCGGCTCTTATGTATGACGATTGTTCTGGATATATATATATATATATATATATATATATATATATAATTGAATTAACCGGGTTGTGGACAAGCGTATGTATATTTACATTGTTATGAAGTTATCTGAATTGTCCATTAAGTGGCGTTGTAAGAATAATGCTAAAGTCAATAAGTTCCAAGTGGAATATAGTTGTGAGAGCTTGTTCCGAGTGATGAAGGTTTAAACAGTTCCGAGTGAGATGTGCTCGAGTAGACTTCTTCCGAGGGAAGAATAGTCATGATGACCGAGTGAGATATAACTGGGAGAACCTCTTCCGAGGGAAGAAGGGTTTAATACTTCCGAGTGAGAATTGACCGAGGGGGAATTTCTTCCGAGGGAAGAACGGTCAAATGGTTCCGAGTGAAACCCATCTTAGTAAACCTATTCCGAGGGGATAAGGTTCAAATATTTCCAAGCAGGACTTAACCTAGTGTATTCTTCCGAGTGAAGAGAGGTTAGAGTACTTTCGAGGGAGACTTGGTTAAGGAGATCATTTCCAAGGAATGAAGGGTTAAGGTGTTCTCCGAGTGAGGAAGATTAAAATATGCCGAGTGAAGAATGTGTAAGACACTTCCGAGTGAATTGAGGCTGAAGCGCCTCCGAGTGATGTATGACTGGGGAAAATACTTCTGTGTGAGGGAAGGTTTGTAGACTCCGAGTGGAATAACCGAGGGAATCATTTCCCGAGTGGAGATTAAAACGCTTCCGAATGAAACACGACTGTGACTTCCAGAATTAAAAATGAGGATCTGGCTTACCGAGTGAAGCATGACCCGAAGGGGACCATTTTCGAGTGAATGTAGGTCCCGATTCCGAGTAATGGAATTACCCGAGTGCGTGGGCTCGCTTCAGCGAATAAGGGTTCGCTCCAGCGAGTATAGCTCGCTCAAGCGTTATCCGCTGGCTTTCGTTTAACCGAAGCTGGGTCTTGCCAGCGTGTGGCATCCTGACCCGGTCTTCTCTTTCTCTGATCGGTTTTCTGTTTCCCTCGACTTTGGGTTTGTCTTATTTGTCCCGACTCCTACTCAGAACTGCTTTGTGAACGCGAAAATTTTTTCCCCTGTCTCGGATTGCCTTTATTTTAGTCGGGTTGTTTCAGTATATGCATCATTAAAAAAATTGTGAAAAATTTAAAGTAATATTAAAATAAGAGCAAATGAGTTTATTTTTAAATATATTTCAAAATAGTTATAAAGAATAATAAAAGTATTATCATGATACATCATAAAAATCATACAAAATATTAAATTTTAAATTTAATAAAAAATAAAAATGTAAATTGATACATATGGTGGGTTGGTCTTTCCGCTAAGTAACTTATAATATAGATAAGGTCTCTACAAGTCTTTATCATTTCTTTTATTAAATAGAATTGCAAGAAAGTCAATTCAATATTTAAGGATGACAATATTAATTTAGATGAACAATGCAAGTTGTAGTGTTTTTAATTTTTGAAAACTTGTAGGAGTATAACTTTTTGAATTAGTAGCAGTCTGTTTTATATTTCCATTTGGTTACATCAAGTTAGTTACCTTATCTTGTAATTCAGTTACTGTCTTTTCTATTTTTTTTACTTTTCTTAGAAAACCTTTTAAAAGAATTTTCTGATTTTCTAATAATTTGTAAATAAACAGTTTTTTATTTTTAAAATTTTTCTTAAAAGAATTTTCTATTTGTCTAAGAAAACTTATGAACTAAATGTAGTGTAAAAGATTCTTTTCCATTTGACAATCATCTTATTAATGTTAGATTAATTTATGGTAATAAATATATAAATTAAATTATTGAATTTTTTAATTTTAAAATGATTTGTCGACGCTTATATTAAATGCTTTGAATAAATTTACATTATTTAAAATCTTTATACATATAAATAAGTGTGTGATTCTCAACATTTAAATTTATTTTGCTTGCAATATGTTTTAACCATTCGATTAAATTTAATTAAAATATTTTTTGTAATATAAATTATTCAAATCATTTCAAAATTTAAAAGTCTTCAATGATTTAATTTAAAAATTTATTATGATAAATTAATTGATAGATCATTTAAAGATTGGAAATCATTAATTGCGTGTTTTAATATTAAATAATATTCTGACAACAATTACCGTTTTATCTGGGCAAACTCAGATTCTGACAATCATGTCATTAATATTAGATTAATTTATTGTAATATTATAGTATATTATTATATATAATATTAAATAAACAAATAAATAGATTATATAAAGATATTATATTTTGTATAGTATATTATATTATATAGCATTTCGTGTAGCTGTCCTATATTATATTTAATATTGTATGATGTTATATTTTATATTATATTATATGTTATAATATTTCGCATATAATATTATACATATTAAGATATTTTATTATGTTATATATTATAATATATAATATAATATATGTATTGTATCATATATATTATTATGATATATTATACATATTTTAACTTGCTAGACGTGGTTGAGAGTGAATTGAAAGATAGTGAGAGTAGAATAAATTTTATATAGGAAAGTGATATTTTATTCTATCAAAATATTATGAGTATAAGTATATAATGTATATATAACTATAATTAACTTTATGATATTTCTTAATTTAGATCACACTGGTACATATTTTCTTTAATTATTGAGTGGAATAAACTTCGTCACATTTTATTTTCTTCAATTTTATAATTATAATATTATTTTATTGAATTAAATCTCCATATTTCAAATAGTTTTACATACACATATCATAACATCATCGAGTAATTTCAACAGGTTTAATATCATTCATATGCATTAAATACGTATTTGATGAGAGTCTGGTGATCTATGTATTCCTCCCAGTTTTCCAAAATGAGTGCACTGTTGTCTTCTTTAATGAGTCGTTTTCTCACAAATGAAACTATTTCTCAATGGGACAATGTGACCCCTAGAGCTATGATCCCATTAAAGAAGGTCATCGGAGGACAATGTCATCTTCTAGTGAAGCATTTATCACTTCATGGAGAATAAGGTCATCGGGCTCCCACCTTCAACATTACCTTCTAGCTTAAGAAGGATCTCTTAATAGAAGAGGTTTAAGATTGGTCATTAGGTGCACTATGGAATATAGTGGAGAGTGAGAGCATCCTTTAGTCCCTGTCTTACTCCTACTGTGCCCTCTGAAGCACGTGAATGCCATCAAGCTATGGTGGAAGGCCAGGCCACCAAAGGAGTTACTAATAAGGCTCTTGAGTTACTAAATGCTAACCTTAACCAAGAAGAAGGCTATAAAATCAAACTTCAATGGCTAGAAACTGCAGACGCCCTCAAATCTCTACAAGAAAAGTTTGATAATCTTAAGCTGGAAAAGGCCAAGGTGGAGAGGAAGGCCTAAGATGAGGTGGAGTCTATTTAGAAAGTCATGGCAGACAAGGAGGTTTCATGGACATAGAAAAAACGGATGTATAAATACGCAGCTGATGTAGCATTTAGTAGCTGCATGTGTTAGTTAGAACTCAAGCAGCTGACTAAGTAACTTGGAAGCAAAGCAAGTGGCTCTTACTTAAGCGAGACCACTTATATTTAAATGCTGAACTCGAAGAAATTAGGGAGTTGCTTGGATACGAAGGAAACGACATAACCTCTATTTGTGAAAGTGTTTAGAAGGCTGGAAATTTGTTTTCTTCTTAATTTTTCTGCATTTCTTTGATTTGTAATGGCTACCATGTGTAGCTAAACTTCCTTTTGGGATTGGATGTAGTCTATTCGAGCTCGACGTACATTGGCTCTATATTTATATATATATATATATGCTATTTTGTTCTATTCATTTTGATATCTCATTCTATGTTTATTGCTTGATTCTATTAGATAAATAGTTTCCTGATTTAGGTTTCTTAAGTTGTTGGAAAATGATTTGTGACAATCGATCTGAATGAAATACTCGATTTAACTGGGTGTTAGGAATGACTTCTGATGTATCAAACGCTTTTAACAACTTATTGTAATGTTGGAAAACTTCTTAAAATGATTGAGGGATCAACGTTTTAGGAGTATTCTTAGGATTTTGTATTCAAGGGATCGATACAGATGATTTTTGATTTGTTGCATAAAAATCAATAAATCTGAATACCATTTATATGAATATATCCAGGGTACGACTGGGCGAGATAGATGAAATTCAATCCCAACTTCTCATTATCTGAATTTCCTTTAATTTACATTATTGTTCATGTTTATTTTCAAGTTTAATTTTTATTTCCTCAATATATCAATGAATTCAATTCACTTTCTCGCTTAAAATATTTGAAACTGAATCTTTTAAATTACAGCAACTCTCAGTGGAACGACATCTTTATTAATACAACGGGAAGTGGGGTAAACTTGCCATGTACCCGAAATTCTTTATCAAACACCTTTATGCCTAAGGTTTTGTTGCTATACCTGAGATTGAGTCTTCTGCTCCTCTTTGAACTTAGGAATCCGTGAATATGAAAGTGTACGAGACACTTCATCCTTGAAGATCTTAGGTTGCTGTATCTTGTTAAGGCTCACCTCCACCTAAGCAGAACACTCACGCCTTAGGTCAACAAGCTCCTCCCTGAGCTTCCTGATGATCCCATCCCTAGCTGAAGTGTTGGAAGTGTCAAAAGCCAAACGCCTTGGCTCTAAGAACGTCAGATCTTTAACGGGACCTTCGGGCTCGCAGTTCTCCATGACTTCTGAACTCAAGAATGTGAAAATAGGACTTGAAGTTTACAGGTCCCAACAGGTGTGCCAATGAACTAGTCTGGGCCGGGATCCAACAACCGGCCTCGCGACAGTCCCTAAATCTCTTGTTTACTTTAAAATATTATACCGGCCCAATGAGGATCCTGTATGTTATCCTCGATTCTAGTGGGGGAAAAGGTCCTAGAGTAATTCCTCGTACCAAATCACCAGCCTTTACGTATTGTAGGGGTGAAGATAGGTGTCACATGGAAGGACACTATGACGCTCAAGTTAGTGAAAATTCTAAGGAATTTCAGAGCTCAAGCGTAAGGTTAAAGAGTGTTAGAACCAAGAGAAAATTAGAAGCACTCTTAGATTTATTGACAACCAACATCAAGCATCTTAATTAATCAAGTTATGAGTTATTAAACATTTGATAAAGATCAATCGAGTGTTTCAGGGTAAAAAGCACAGGTTATAAATCAAAAGGGGAGCTCGCATTCAATAAGTCTGGTAAAACAAAACTATGAAGATGTCTGTTATCACTTGATATGGGTATTTAAGGAAAAGGCTTAAGCTACAAAAGAAATGGGGAGCCTACACATAAAAAGCTTACGCATCAAAAGTCTAGAAGACTTGAGTGTAACATGAACCTCTCAATCCAAGACAAAAGGAAGCGTCAAAAGTCTGGTAACTCGCTTCAGAAGAAACTCTCTTGTATCAGAATAACCAGACCCAAACTCAAACAACATCACTTCAAGCTTCAGAAAACATGAAAGCATCAGACTCGGTCATCTCTCTTCAAACCTTTAGAAGTGGTCTGATACATGAAGCATCAACAGTCACAAGTCATCTCCATCAAAAGGCTTATTGAAAAGATTCACAAAAAAGGGAAAATTGACTAAATAAGGTGAATTTTAATTTAGTCTGAAAAGTAACTATGTTTTACCTCTATGTCATGCATTCAAAAGATTCTCTGAATCAAAGTTTTCCTTCTTGGTGAAACTAGTGCTACATCTACTCCACCTATGACTGCACAAATCCTGAAAGCTCCTACATCTACACTACTTGTGTAGAACGTCGGTCTCTCTCTCTGACAACAAAAGTTCTTACCCTTTGTGTAACTCCATCAAGAAAGACTTTTGTCTCTTATACAACAACTCTCTCAATGGCTATATAATTAACAAGCCTCTTCTTGAACTCAACAGACTAATTCTATATAAATAGAATTGATCTCCTCTTTAAAAGTGAAGCATCTTGAAAAATATAGAAGAAAAATATGAGGAGAGAATAATCAATTATCAAGAATTCGGGATGAAAAGAAATACTAGAGAGAAAAATGTAAAAGAGAGAGAGCTTGTAAAAAGAAAAAGTTGAGCTAGAATACACCATAAAGGTGTAATGGAAGAAGAAGAAGAATCATGAACGACTATCAGACGTTCATGTACTCAAGCTCATATGAAATAAAGAAATGGAAATTTACTTAACAACGAGTAACCCTACCTAGAACATCTGTCATGAAGACAAAGAAAGCTGCTATGTGCACTTACCTTTCTACTTAGATGCCATAGTAACTTGGGATATACCTTCGTGCACTTAAATGCACATTATCCCAAGTCATGCTTTCTGGCTCAGTACATTTTCCAATCATCTTTCACTTTTTGAATGTACTGAGCCCTATGAGAAAATTAAGCCCCCTCCTTCTTTACAAACCCATTTTCGTGGTTTATCACTTAGCTTTTGCTAAGTCAAGGGGCTTATTCATATGAGCTAATTCTTCCAACTCTCTTATAATACAGGTCTGGTGTGTTGCCAGACTCTGTTAGTATGGGAAACACTGTTGACCTGGAGAGGCTTTGAAAAGAATACTCGGGGTTCGAGCCAGGAGTGGTTCATGAAAGAATACTTGGGTCTGCCCCAAGAATGGATGCTGCAAAATAATACTCATAGAAATCAAGAGAGCTCTGATGTGTTGAAGCACGGGCTATGCTTAGGCCAAGAGTGACCAGAGTCAAGAATACTTTGAAGTCTTCCCCAGGAGTGGGTGCTAGCAAAAGAATACTCAAAAGCACGGGGTGTGCTTAGGCTAGGAGTAACCGGACTCAAGAATACTTAGAGGCCAGGAGTGGCTGGACTCTAGAATACTTAGGGGCCAGGAGTGGCCAGTGTCAAAAATACTTGAAAAACGAGTTATGCTTAAGCTAGGAGTGGCTGGAGTCAATAATACTCAACATATAATTAAAATGTTTTTACACAGTGGAAATCCTTTAAATTTGAAGGTACTGGATGTGGTCTCCGCGTCGAAGGTGAACCAGTATAAATCGCTTGTGTAATGTCTCTTTCTCTTACTCTTTACTATCAAAAGTATGATGCATTATGGTTGTTAATCGATAGTAAAAGTCTAGCTAAAATACATTCACTCAATCAAAGTAACACGCTCTCTGTCTCCTCAAAAGTTTGGTCCACGGAATAACGTTCCAAAAGTTTAAATATCACTTTTTGGTTTGAAAAAGTGAACAAACTTATTCAACCCCCTTTTAAGTCTGTTCTCCGAACTGACAAAGAGGATGTTCTTCTTACATGTTACATTCATGCATGAATATTTATACCTAGAGGGAGTGAAAAAGCCTTCTTGCTCTTGAAGTCTTCTATACATGGTATCAGTACTTACTATGTTATTCTACAATAAAGCTGACTTGTGATAGTGACATTTTACAATGGCTCTACCTACCCATCAGTTATTTTGTAGGTGACTTGTTTAGTACACTAGGTCATAGGTCAACTCTAAACCTCCGGTATTGAGTGAGTAACTCGCAACGAGGTCAGTTTAGGGACCCTTCGTGTGACCACTAATACTAGTGTTAAACTAGCCCGATACGTGAGATACCGACATTGAGAGAATAATTCACATCGGTCACTACGTCCTATCAGTTCTAGATATGGGAGTTTAGACAAATTACCATTAAGTCCAGGGGCCGGTCTCCGGACTGGATCACCTTGTCTTGACATTTTCTGAAGGTCAAACCATAGAGCCCAAGACGGTATCGAGTGGAGATGATACCAATTTTTTGATCGGTATGAAGGGACCTTTGGTATGGATATCAGGTGTTTAGATTCTTATCTCTTACATGGGTTCAGTAAGGATCTAGTATCTTATGTTGTGGGGTAAAATAGAATGCCACTTGTAAAAACACTCTGATGTTCAAGTGAGTATCAGATAATTAATATCGAAGCTCGAACAATGGGAAGATAAATGTACCTCATACTGTAGTAAATGAGTAATATTTATAGAAATTAAGTGTGGATTATCTTTATCGTATTTGGTGTCAGTACTTTTCTACAAAGGACAAGGAGAAATGGCATGGACGTAGACATTTTTGATACCTCTATAGGTCTTTGGTTAGTATGTCCCTAGTATGCCCCGTAACCTGTGCTTGATACTGGACCAATTTGATCCTAGTATCAGGATTTTATGATGGGATTAATGTGCAAGAGCGTTGTTGATACCAGAATTCTTTATCATTTATAGGTTTTATCATACCAGACACACTTTTGCATGTATCAGTGTGTCTCTAGGTATCTGGATCAATACCAAACCGAGATCACTTGTCTTGTAGAACCTTGTTATGGTGCATGTTTATGCATAATTAATCTGTGTCCCTGGACTGATTTTCACTCTCTAATTCCTTAGAAACTCATTTTATTAAGTGATACAACTAACTAAACAAAGGCCATATAGTCTTGAATTTATATATAAAAGAGATAGACATCCTCCTTGCGAAAGATCATTTCAAAAGCAATATAAAGATGTATACTTCACATTATTATCGCCCGAAAGTATAAAAAAGTAAATAAAGATGTTTTTTTGTGAGCATCCAACGGAGAACATATATAATGTTTGTTCTCCCTGCACGGGAGGTAGCTAGCTATAGCCACAACACTTAATTGAGAAATATTTTTAAAAAGACAATATAATAGAAAATTTATAAGAGGTTTATATTTTAAATTTGGAGAGAAACATGGGGAGAGAGTCGCGGTGTGAGAATGAGTTGGAGCGGAGAGGCCTTGATGTTTGTTAGGCCGATTTGTTCAAGCATATCAACGGGTTGTCCATCATGGGTGACAATGTCAAAGGCATGCAATAGAGTAGCAAGTGTTAACTGCATTGTTTGAAGAGCAAAGGATACTCCAGGACACATCCTTCTACCCGCACCAAACGGAATCAACTCAAAATGTTGGCCCCTAACATCCACGTCCTTGTGGGTTGTGAGGAATCTCTCCGGCCGAAACTCCAACGGATCAAGATATAGCAGGGGATCACGTTGGAGTTTCGAAATGTTCGTTAAAAGACGCGTCCCACTAGCCACTTCGTACCCTCCAACAACGCAATCTTCCATCGCCTCGTGTGGCAAATTAAGTGGTGCCGCTGGGTACAATCGCAATGTCTCCTTGATAATGGCTTCCAGATACTCCAGCTTTTTCAACTCACATAACTCCACCATCTTTTCCTTTCCAATTTCTCTGTTTAATTCCTCCTTCACCTTTTTTAGGACTACCTCGTTATTAAGGAGTAATGAGAGAGCCCAAGTTAATGTCCCAGTTGTAGTGTCCGTGCCAGCTAAAATTAAAGCCTGCAAAATATAGTATTAAGTAATTAAAAGCTTTTTTTATGCATTCATTCAACATTTTCCTTGCTTTTATTTCTCTTTAATCTATTAATCTAATTATTTATTGTACCTAATTTATATTCTTACGTCTTGTTTTACCTTCTATTTACTACCGCCTAATTAAGGATGTCAATATGGGTTACTTGCTCCACCCCATCATGAACCCGTCAAAATACTGGGGGGCGGATTTGACCCCCCTATCAAAGGCAGGTTAAAATTTATGACCTGTCCCGTTTTGATGGCAGGGTGGGGCAGAGTAGGGTGGGTTAGCTATTAACTTTTACAAATTTTAAAATATTAAAAATATTTTTATTATTTAAAAAATAATAAGAGGTTGGTTAATAGTTGGTCCGCTTAAAAATAGAAAATAATAAAAATTAATTAACTTGTTATTTTTAATAAGTTAATTAAATTTGAAAAATAAAGTAGTATACCACTAAAATAAAAAATTTGAATATAATTATATTAATAATTATAACTCAAACACTAATCAAAGTAATATGATAGAGAGGAGTTACTAAAACTCATTCCTATGGAATGGATTAGTGACTATGAGGCACAGAAAAAACAATCGAAGCCCATAGTGTCAACTGAGTCATCATTTAAAAGGCTCATTGACGGTAGAGTAAAGACTATCTTCAAGTCTGAAGGAGAATCTTTTTCCTCTTCAACCAACCCAGTCTTCTCAACCATGATGATCACCCTAGGAGAACAGGAAAAGAAAATTCTTGTTTATTCATTTAAAGCTGATGGAACGCCCATCTATAGTGACAAGATAAATGGTCACTTTATATGGGATGTGGCACCTGAGATGTGTGATCCAGATTGTGATTGTTGCATGGACTATGATAGCAGCGACTATGATGATAGTGATGATGATGAACCCAGAAGGAGAAAGAAGAAGTCTCCTTGCAAGTCTCCTAAAAAACCTGAAAGGAGATTTGATCCTAAAAATGGACCATGGGTTGGAATCAGAAAGAAGTACGAGCCTCTTCCTTTCTATGAAGAAGCCTTGAAGATCCTCAAAAAACATAAGTATCCTCCACCACCAAATGACCCGTCCTTAGTCATATGGCCTCCACCAACTAAATCATCTCCAAAACCTTTGCCTGTACAAAAGTGTAAACCTGTTGAACTACCTCCCAAACAGATAGCCATACCACAAGCATGTATGATGTTCTCTTCCACTTCATCCTCTTACAATGCAAACTTTCCTTCCCTGGAAAGAAAAGTTGATCCTGTTAAAAAGATACAGACTAGACCCTTTGTGGTTCCTTCTGAAGTGAACACTGATGGATCAACCAGGCCAATTACTCAAGCAGAAGAAGTAATGAATTGGCAAATTGAAAATGTTGTGGCTCAGAATGAATTCTTGCAGAACATGGACAAGAAAATTGACAAGATTGCTGACTCCTTAAATAAGGAGATAAAAAATATATCCAAAAGACTGCAGGAGCATTATTTTGAGATAAAGCAAAAAATGGCACAGCTTGAAGTAGAAGTACAGAAATTGAAGGGAGAAAGGATCAGCTCCACCTTTGTTGAAAAAGAAAGAGAACTGAGAAAGGTCAAAGCTCAATATGAAGAATTAAGAGGATATGTTGCTTCTAAGAGTCAAAAACCTTCTCTCAAAGAAAATTCCTTTGAACCAGATCCTTATTTCATACCTCCTTCAAAAATCTTTGCATCATACACTCCACAAGCCATACAAAATCCTAGCTCATTTATCCCTCCAAACCTTACCTCGAGAAAGTTTAATCCTATTGGGAAAAGAAAGGAACAATCTGTTCCTCCTCCCACAAAGGATGATGAAGGAGATTCTGTGTCAGAAGAATCTCCTATACAGACACCCAAACTCTCCCTAATGGTTTCACATAAACCAATATCTTATGTAATGCCGTTGATGTATTCCCAAAACAAAGAAGAAGAGTTTGAATCCACTGAAGAAGAAACCTTCTCTGAAGGAGATTGGCAAAACACTGAATTGAATTCCACTGAAGCAGAAACAATGTATGATGAATATGCTGATATCTCAAGAATTCTAATGGTAAGACAAGATGAAACATATACTCCGCCTGGATTAGATCCTAGAGAAATAAACACTCTTGTTTATACTGGGTCTTCATTTTTCTCTATAGATGGAATTCCTCCTTCTTAGTGGAATAAAAAATTCCTTGAGTTCAAAGCCTGGATGGATGCAAAAATCGTCCAGCATGAAGAATCATATAAGGTGGTTGAAGAGTTTTGTGCTCGAATAACCGGAGTTCTTAAAGAATGGTACCAATCCATTGGTCCGGTAAATCAAGAACAGCTCCACAGCCAACCTATCTCAGATGTAATCCATTTTCTCCAATTCCACTTCCTGGGAGATATTTCTGTGATTGAAAAAGAAGCCAGAAAAGAATACTTTGAGATGAAATGTTGCTCACTAAAAAAGGCAGATCTCGAAAGACATTATTAGAGAATATCTAAGAGATTTTACCAGCTAAATGGATTTAATGATCCAAGTCTCAAAAATACTTATATAAGTTCTTTCCCAGAAAAACTTCAAGAAGAAATGTGGAGAATCTTGCAAGCAGCCAACAAAAATGTTACAGAAATGACACTTGGAGAAATTCACCAAGTTGGAATGATTGCTCTGGACAAGATCTGTAGCCAGCAGAGCTTGATAGATAAGATGCTGAACAATCGAAAGAAGTACAAGGGCATTTGTAAGAAGAAGTATTTGAAGATAAAGTGTGACAAAGAGAATTGTATTTGCAAGAATTCAAAGTTTCATTCTACAAAGAAAGAAAAGAAAAACAAGTCCTCATACAAAAAAAAAGAAATTTTGATTCTTCAAGAAGAAACCTTTCAGAGGAAAAAGTAAGGGCCAGAGATGCTTCATCTGTAAAAAGAAAGGACACTTCTCAAAAGATTGTCCACAGAACAAAGAGAAAGCAGTAAAGCTATTGCATACATTAGCAATAGAAGAGGATGATGATGTTGAATCCCTCTGCGAGGAACAAAGTTCTCCAAACAACAAAACTGCTTTTGCCCTTGAAGAATCTAAAGAAGAAACATCAAGTTCAGCAGACTCTGAAAGTTCAGTCAAACCAGAACATTTCCCAGTTCTAAGGATCCAAGAAGTTCAAAAAGATCCAACAATTGCTTCAGCTGAACTCCCTCCTTTACCAAATCTTAAGGTATACATCCTCCCATCAAAATATGATGTTCCTATAAAGGTAATTGCCTTTATTGATACAGGAGCTCAAAGAACGTTCATGAATCCGGCCATTTTACCTTCCCATGCCTGGAAGAGTCACAAACAAAGTTTCAAAGCTGCCAATGGAGAATCATTTGAAACGAATCTGATAACCAAGTTCAAAATTGGAATTAAAATATTTCCAGATTGTACAATTTGGACAAAAGTTATTGGATTAGACTTGTCGGAGAAAGACATACTGATCGGAAGAGATATTTTGATCAAAAACCAAAAACTATAGATTCTAGCAAACGGAGTAAAGCACAAAAGGAACTTTAAGCCTTTTTTCCAAATTCCAAAACTCTTTTCTTTGGCAGAAGTTCCTCCTGAATTTGCAAAAATTCGATATCAGTTGATAAAGCTATGTGCTGAGGGCCATGATCTTTTCCAATATCCTAAACCTTTGTGGAAAAGATAAGAGTTCTACGTAAATCTACCTTTCAAGATGAATGAAGACATTAATCCCACTAAAGCTACACATCCGGGAATGTCTCCCTCAGAACTCAAGATGGCACAAGCAGAATGCCAAGAATTAATGAAGCAAGGATTAATCGAACCTACAAAATCTGAGTGGGCTTGCACGACATTCTATGTCAACAAGAGATCAGAACAAGTTAGAGGAAAGAAAAGACTTGTTATTGATTACAGGCCTCTAAACTTGTTTCTCAAAGATGATAAATTCCCCATACCAAAGATCAGCTCACTGTTCACCTACATCAAAAATGCCTTCATCTTCTCAAAATTCGATTTAAAATCAGGTTTTTGGCAATTTGGCCTAAATCCAGAAGACCGCCCAAAAACAGCATTTTGCATCCCAAATGGACACTATCAGTGGACTGTCTTGCCTTTTGGGCTTAAAGTTGCCCCATCACTATTTCAAAAGGCCATGGTTCGGGTATTTGAGCCTATTCTGCACAGTGCTCCCGTCTACATTGACGATATCCTACTTTTCTCTCCTGATGAAGCTAGCCACAATCAGCTTCTTCAATAATTCCATTCTATTTGCAACAGTTATGGAGTCATGCTCTTTGCAAGAAAATCTGAGATTGGAACAAAAGAAGTTGACTTTCTAGGAATACAATTTGCCTAAGGAAAATATCATCCTCAGCTTCATCTTGTAGAAGATCTTCCAAACTTCCCTAATGAGAATATGTCTACCAAACAAATTCAGCAATTCTTAGGAATCCTGAATTATGTTAGACTTCATCCCTCATATTTCTCATCATACCTCTAAGCTTTCTAAGATGCTTAGAAAAAATGCGCCACCTTGGGGAAAGGAGCAAACTGAAGCTGTTAAATTTCTAAAAGAAGCAACTAAGAATCCTCTGCCATTAAAGATTCCTGGAGAAGGCAAAAGAATACTACAGACAGATGCAAGTGATCATCACTGAGGAGCAGTTCTGATAGAAGAAATCGGAGGACAACAACTCTACTGTGGACATGCCAGTGGACAATTCACCAATGGTGAACTTCATTATCATACCACCTACAAAGAAACTTTTGCTATCAAATATGGAATCAAGAAGTTTGACTTCCATCTTTGAGGTCACCAATTTGAGGTACAACTTGATAACTCTTCATTCCCAAAAATGTTAGAGTTCAAAAACAAAACTCCACCAAATCCTCAAATCCTCAGGCTAAAAGAATGGTTTTCAAGATATGATTTTACTGTGAAACACATCCAAGGAAAAAATAATCTGATCCTAGATTATCTATCCAGAAAACAATCTTTTGAAAAAACAATCCCAATAATCTCATCCTCTCATTCTTATCCCCTCATTATGATGAACACTGAGACACCATCTTCATCATCATCTTCTCCATCCAAGTTTTCTCAATTTCCTCCAGAATTCAAATATATGAAAAGAGTAAGGCCAACGAAAATAAAACTCTTTGCCAGAACTCACATTTTTCATTATTTGGCAATTTCCCTCCAGAAACACAAAATTTTTCCAAAGACAACTTGGTTTAACCCTGATAAGCCTTTCCTGAACATCTTTGGACTCTTTCTTGGAAAACTCTTTCAAGAATAAGACATGTGGTATCTGTGGTGTGCGACAGTAATGTACAATTATCCTATCATATTTCCTACATGGATTATGATGAAGACCCTGGAAACAACTAAAGATCCTGATCACAGTTCTTCTCTCATCAAGACTTTCATGAGCTGGTATCAACCTCTGGAAAAATGGATAAAAGATTTAAAAAGAGAGATTGATTTTATGAAAAATAAGACGGTTCAATTAAGTTACAGTTTCTACACAATAGCTTTGCTTCACCGGCCTTATTTTCAGAATCCACAAACTAAGAGGTTATACACTCATAATCAAGTGAAAATTTGGAGGACCTATTCCAAAATTGAAGATTTCATGAATGATTACAAAGCACCAGATCTTCCACAGGAAGAATTAATGATTTATCTTCATGAAGTTAACATGGCAGATTCAAGTCTCAAAGAGAGAAATTCAACATGTGCAATTTTAAGTCATGTAGATGTCATATACCCTCCTGAAAGTGATTGGATAAAGTTTTATGATCAACTAGAGGCAGTTCCAGAAGAAGAGATCAAGAAAGTCCCAAAGGTTCCTAGACCTTATCAGAATTACCAGATAATAATGGCTAAAGACGAACAATCTTATGATGATAGGGTTTTTAATTACAAGGAACCAGAAGAAGGATCAAGTGATGAAGATCCAATCAAAAACTGTGGGCCAAGTCATGAATGTATCTAGAAAGACTAAAGTAACACGTGCTGGAAAGAGAATTCGAATCTTATCTCGAAGTCAAGAGCAAGATCGAAGACCTTATCTGTTTGTCGACCACCTTATCCTATCTTCCACGTGTCATTGTAATATACCGTGTAATCTTTGTAATCTTATCACCTTATCTTGAATAATTTCCAAATCCCTGCCTATAAAGGGATCCTCTTGTAAGATAGAAGGCAGAGGTTCGAGAGAACAAAGCCTTTCATAAATAAAATTTGTGTGCTTTATAAGATATGAGTTTCTAATTTTTCTCATTTCTTCTGAAAACTCAAGGCGGTAGTATTATGCTATAGGCACTGTTCCGATCAAGAGATACAATAATCATAGACATAAAGTATGCTCTACACTTGCCTTATATAAGGATCCTGTGTATCAGAAATATGTCGGAAAAGATCCATGCTACGATCTTTCTTAGCATAGATTTAAATGCCAAAATTGGTGACCATGATTGCAAGAGTAGGCTTGATGTTACCGAAAATGCATTTTCTGTATGTTTTGGTGTTTATATTTATGTTAAGAAGGCTCTCGGCCAGCAGTGCTAATTAAGGACTAAACATTTAAGTTTCTTTTAATATTCAATAATAAAAAGTTCATATCTATCTAAAATAAATAATCAAACTAATATCAATAATTAAACTAGTCAAGTTCATTTCTTAAAATAAAAACTACCACTAACACCAAGAATCAAACTAGTAAGGTACATTCTCTAAAAATTTTTATAAGATATTATTAATATTATATTATTATTTTTTAAAATAAAATATAACTTGTCGGGTCAACCCACCTCACTCTGCCAAAAACCCATAAAAATATAGGGTGAGACAGACCAATTTTAAAATCACCACGAAATAAATTTGGTCAACTCACCATACCCTCTTTTAGACAAATTAACAAACCTACTCATCTGACTTAACCCGCTCTAACATCCTACACCTAACCAGTTTAACACTTTTAATTGTTTAGACAACTTTATCTTGAAACTATTCTGTATCTATCGTCTTCTAACACTTTCCTAATTGTTTAGGCAACTTTGTCTTGTAACTATTCTGTATCTATTGTCACAATCAATCACTTGAAATAAATTATGTCCCAACACCCATATAATTTGTTGCAACAATTATTATATCGACATCGGGCTATATCAACTCATTTGACTAGTCGAATTATAAATTGATTAGGTAATTAATTCTGATTAATTTTTGATTTATCAGTTTAGTTATAATTTAATCTCCAACTTAATTAATTAATGCACATATTATTAAGAAGGTTAATAATACATACCAGGCATGTTGCTTTGATAGTGGTATTAGCATCGCGACCGTCAAAATTTTCACCTTCATGAGCAAGAGTAAGAAGTACGTCCATGAAATCATGCTTCCCTTTCCATTCACCAGCGTTGCTTTTGTGTTGTTGAAGCCAATTTTGAATAAAACCATCTAACTCCTTCGCCGTTCTCTTCATTTCCTTCTGTTTCCCATCCAAATCCAACCATCTCAAATACGGCACCGCATCAGACACAACAAACGACCCACTCAGATCAAGCAAATCCCTCAGTGCCTTCCGAATTCGTTCATTCTCTTCCTCGTCACCGCCGCCAACAAAACGTTTTCCCACCACCACTCGAAACATAACGTTCAGAGTTATATCCCCAAACCATTTCTTCATCTCAGTGACTACCTTTTTGTTACTACTTTTTAACCAAATGTTGTAACTATCTTTAATTGCTTCCTTCACCTCCGATTCCGTGACGTGACTGAGCATTTCAATTCGTTTAGAAGAGAGGAGTTCCAAGGTGGCTATCTTACGTACCTGACGCCAATAGGAACCGTAGGGACTGAACCCCATCATGGAACAGTTGTAGCCCAAAAGTTCAAAGGCTAATGATTTAGGACGGTTAGCAAACACTTTGTCGTTTACAGTAAAGCATTCTTTGGCCATTTCGGAATTGGAGACTACCAATGTTTTGTGAACGCCAAGACGCAACGTGAAGATGGGGCCGTATTTATCGGCCATGTTGCCTAAAGTGATGTGAGGTGGCTTTGAGCCGCCGAACAGGTGAAGGTGCCCAATCAAAGGCCACGCGCCACTTGGTTCTGGCGGTGATTTTCTAGTTGTAGCGTTGCGGGTTCTGCGTATGGATGGAAGAACTAAGAGGAAGAGAATTACAAGTAGGGAGAAGAAGATGGTAATTAACGGTGTTGCTGCTAATTGCGAGAGGGGTTTTTCGAAATCCATGTTGCTGTGCTGTGTATAATGCCTTAATATGGAGGGATATATATATAAAGACTTGTCTGTGATGTAAGCAAAGTTGGGATGGATCTAGTATTTATTTCATGGTATTTCTACAAATTTTTCGGTGGATTCTCCTCATTACAGAGTATTGGCAGAATGGAGCCAATAAATTAACAAGGAAAGAATGTGGATTGGAATGGAAAGGAGACGAATTATGGTTGAAGGTTGGTTGAAAGTGACTCTTAAGATAACGAAAGATAATTATTTAGAGTTCACCATTTTTAAAGAAATTCAAATTAAAAATACGAGAGAGTCTAAACTTTTAAAATTATAAAGAGAAAATTTTAAGTTTCTCACTAAAAATTTTATAAACAATTTCTTTTAAGTAATTTACAAAAGATAAGTAATATATATTTTTCCTATCTATAATTTTTAGACTTAATTTGGGTAAACTTGTTAAAACATCGGCAAAACTCAAATTTTAAAAATATATAATCCAAAAATAAACCACAATAAATATATGATGCTAGAAAAGAAAGACAAGTCAAACATATGTATGTATGGTCTATGATTTGGAAAGGTAGAAAACTATATATTTATATCGATGTTTGCAATTGGAAAAGAAAGGGACGGAATCATGTAATATTTTCTTAGAGATGGGCCTAGCCTCTGGAAGAAAACTACTCCTGAAGCATAAGCAAATGTGTCTCGCCATAGAAACATGGTATATTAAATAATTTCATGTCAGACTATTTTTTTATGTAAATTACACTGTTAACAGACAATATATTTAGTCGGAATTTATCTCATTATAGAACTGTTGCTCTTGCTCTAATCTGAATGTGTGTGGTCAACTGAAACACCCTGTACATAAAATTGTTTTTACCTAGTGAAAATGCAGTATAAAAGTCTAAATTGGCGACTATATCTAAGTAAGTTGGTATTCAATATATATATTTGAACCATTCACACAAATGAATGTAAGCCTGCACTTGAAAAGTTAATATCTCCTTTTGTTTTGAAAATGATGAATTATCATTCGCCCTTCAGCTGCAACAAACAAAGAGATAAACTCCGGGGTTTCATCCATTCAAGAGCGTAGCAAGCATATGACAAAACTATCAAGCAAACGCGCACAATCTAGGATTAACTCGGTATTAGGAGCCAAATAAGAAAGGATAAGGATAGAAAAAAGAAATACATATTTTGTTTAGAAAGAAAAAGATGGAAGAGATGAAAAAAGAAAGTGCGATTCACCCAAGATTAATTTCTTCCTCAGATATATTGAAGGACATCGGAAAAGTGTAAGATTTTTGTTTTTTAGTTTTAATATTTAATCATTTAATTAATATTATTCAAAAATTTATTTTGTAAAATTAAAATTTATGATGATAAAAATTAGTAGATGTATAATTTAATTTATTTTTATCCTTATAATCTTTTCAATCTTAACTTTTTCACTTTTTTCCAAATAACGCATTTTTCATTTTTTATTATAAGTATCATTATTTAATTTTCCCATCCTATCTTTTAAGTAAGGGTAGTATTCTCCAAGAAAGGTTGGAGGTTTGTTTATATAGGAGCCTTTGACTACAAGAAGATCTTGTTAGGGAGCTGTCTTTTTATCCTTTACACTTGTTGAAGTGTTCAACCCAAATGACAAACTCTGATACTAATTAAAGGTTTAGAAACAGAATTAGAAGGGAGTTAAATAAGTCTTCTTTTCACCGAAAAACCTTTTAAAACACAAATACCAGCAGACTTTAACAAACAAAGGTTTAGACTTAAAAAAATAAGGGATAGAGATCAATGCACAACAGATTTGTACTGGTTCACTTCCAAACAATGAAGCTACATCAGTACCTTCAAACTTGAAGGATTTTTACTATGTAAAAACGTCTTTTTACAAAAACTACACTTCTCGTGCCTCAAGTATTGTTGACTCCAGCCACTTCTGGCTTAATCCTTTATGTTGCGTTTAGTTCATAAGTTTTCTTAGAAAAATAGAAAATTATTATTAGAAAAATTTAAAAAATAGAAAAACTATTTATTTACAAATTATTTAAATATTTTATAGAAAATAGAAAACTGATTTTCTATTTTTTTAAGAAAATCAGAAAACTCTTTAAAAATATTTTCTAAGAAAAGTGAACTGAATTACAAGATAAGGTAACTGAATTACAAGATAGAAACTGTTGTAATCAAATAAGAATATGAAACAAACTGCTACAAATTCGAAAAGTTCTACTATTACTATTTTGAAATATATTTAAACACAAACTCATATGCTCTCATTTTAATATTACTTTAAATTTTTGTCATAATTTTTATGTGATGCATATACTATACAATATTGTTATAAATAATATATATAAGACATATCTCAATTAATTTGAATTCAAGAATGTTTGAAAAAATTTGGAAAACTGAGCGCACTTAAACAACTTTTTTAGTTTTCTAGTTTTCCAAATTAAAAAACTATCACATTATCTAAACAAATTTTCAAAATTTTTCTAGCTATCCTAGGAAATAAAAATTTTAAAAAACAAGCGGAAAACTTTTCCTAAAAAACTAGAATAATTTTCTGTAACTAAACGCAGCCTAACATTCTTTAACAAGTCATTCCTAGCTCAAAAACCCAAGTATTCTTTTAAAACTCTCTTTCAGGCCAAACTGTTTCCCGCAAGAAACCAAGACTAGTTAACACATCAGACTTTGACACAAGAAAAAATTAAGAGGTGTTTGTGTAACATCCCGATTTTTATAAAAATAACTTAAAAAGGATTAAAGAAGAATTTCTGGATGAAATTCCGAGTGGAAAATGAATGAGACAGGATTTTTCGAGTGAAATGAATTTAATTCCGAGTAAAATAAATATGATTCCGAGTGAAATCAGACTGAGAAGACCTTCTATGTGAAGTTAAGATGTTTTCCGAGTGAAACATGATTGAGAAAGAGTTTCCGAGTGAGGAAAAGTTCTGTCTGAATGAGACACGTTCGAGTAAGGTAAAATCCGAGTGAAACGGAAACATCTCCGAGTAGAATGATTCTGAATGGGTTGTTTCCGAGAGAAATGGAAGTACTTCTCGGACTGATATTCTGATTGGTAAACTCCCGAGTGGAGTATTTTCTGAGTGAAATGTCACAGAGGCATTTCCGAGTGAGACATTCCGAATGAGTCTTTTCAGGAAGTGCTTCTAGACAAAGACTTAAACTTCGATTGATTATGTTTTCTAAGTAAATAATTCTGAGGAGGATAAATATCCGAGTAATCCTTTCCAGAGGAATGATTTCCGAGAAAGGAAGTGGACTCCGAACTCCGAGTGATCTTTTGGAATGGAAAACCTCCGAGTGACGCAAGAGGAAGACTTTGACTCGGAAAAAGGTATATTCGAGTGAGATATGCCTGATTAAGGTATTTCCGAATAAGACAATTGTGAAAGGGTCATTTCCGAGGAAGAGAAGCCGAGTGTGTCATGAGAAGGAACCTTTCCGAGTGAATGGTTTCCGAATGAAGGAGTTCTGAACGAACAAAAGCTTTCTCCGAGTCGGAATACACTGAAACCGAGTCGAAATTAATAAATAGTTTAATTCTGGAAGCTTTCCACGTCGTTTTGTTCTTCTACCTTCTAGCAGCTTCACTTTGAGATATTTTCTAAGAATGGGACCCTTTTTGATGTGCTGTCCATTTTCATTAAATATCTTAACCCTTCATTAATTATTAAAGAAACGTGTGTCAGAGTACTTCCATTCATTCACCTTTCTTCTACATGAAAGATATATAAATCCATCTATTGTTGGATTAGTTTAAGAGTTTTTACAAGTGAAATCACCATAATCCTTATCTCTCTAATTCTCTACTGGAAGCTGTTAAACAACGAAGATAATTAAATCTTCATTTTCACGAAGAAAGCTTGGGAGTGGAACAGCACTGCAATTTCAGTCGGAAATTCTGGAGCAGTAACTTGGTTGTGGCTGCTGGAACTCTTTAATTCCAGGTAGGGGAAGCGTACATCTCAAATATATGGTTTATGAATGGATTTGGGGTGATGTTATGATGTGTATATGTTATGTGAGACCCCAATTGAATTACATGCTTTATATTTTCTTATTTTCCATTCATATTGATGTGCTGATTATATATGTATATGATGGTGATGAGAATAAGAATGGTTTCTGATCTGTCCTGGACCGGGGTCAAGAGATCCGATCTCAAGCCAGTCACGAATAGTATGTCAATACTGTATAATAGACCGGATGTATGTGTATCCGATGTATGTATCCGTTGTCCTTGAGCGGAGAGAACGGACTGGGCGTCCTGGAGATCCTTCACACCGACCTAACGCGTTGAAGTGGGCGAATGGTGGTGTCACCTGCAAAGATTCTCCGACGCTCAAGTCAGTGATTATATTCCAAGTCAGGAATGTATTCAGAGAATAATCAGTCGTAAAAGAGCTGAAGAAGCCCTCAACTTCAATCATGAAGTTAGTTCATATACCTGATTGGCTCGATTATCGAGGACTCGTTGGTGGGGAACCACCAACTCCCATTAGCATTATTATATTGCGCACTTACCTGCATGATTGGGTCAAGTGGCTATTTTATATTGAGCATAGAGAATGTAGACTAGGATTAGGGAACAAGTTGACCATTCCCGTGAGCAGAATTTGGCTCGTAGTGCAGGGAATTATTGATCGATCCCTGTAGCAACAATCCTTGTCTTTTGCACAGTGACGTGTGTATTATCCGATGTCATGGTGTTATCCTGAACAACCGGTATAGGGAGAACGCCTGATACGGAATTACAGTCCGGATGTATACCGATGACACCGGTTACATGTAGATGTCTTATCAAAGACGTTGAAATATGCATAGCAGATCGGATACCGGTATTGAGACCGGATCATATGTCCCCTAGCTTGTGTGAGGGACTGAATAGTTGTTCACATAAGCTACTCAACCTGCGAGAGGTCTTAATATCGGTAAGCTTACGTGTGTAATAGTTCCTTAGCATCTGCTGTCATTCGTAAAGAACCGTTTTAAATTTAATAGATCCGACCTGTTGGTGCGGTCACAACGGATTCAGACAAAGATTCGCTGTGTGAGAATTTCAAGAGTTTATTGGAATTGAAAGCTCTTGAAGTTTGTGTAACGGCTGCAAAGCGTAAATTGCGTTGCATGATTAGACATTAATGCTTTTAATCACGTGGGCAAGCAATTATTGCGTCTGAGATGAAAATCTCATTAACCGTCGTTTTGGGCTTAATGGGCCTGAAGTTTTCGAAACTTATAGGCCTGGTGGATAGTCCTTCACTGAGTCGCTATCGTTTTGGCGCCCAAGAATTTGGAACGGTTGTGTCGTTTCGTTTATGAACGAATGCGTTTTATCGAGAAAGTCACAACTTCAAGAAGGGGTAACCGAACCTCTTCGTTTCCTATAAAAGGAACACTTAGTGGATTCTGGGTTCCACTTGCTTTTGTTTACTCAACGAAACTCTGCAGAAATTTTGCAAGGAAGTTTGCTGCCTACATTGCGAGGGTTCCTTCGTTCCTCAAATTCATCACTGTCATTTGAGGTAATTATCTCTTCTTTGTTGCTCCAGTTTCGCTTTGGTTTGCAACTTTTAGGTATAGAAAGTAGGCTTCGTCTGGGGGGGGAATCAGTTTCCCGCAACCCTAATAGTCATGGGGAAGAATCCTTGTGATTCTTCCTAAGGCTGAATCGCGTCGCTCAGAAAGGGGATCTTACTCACTGTGGAAAGTGACCTTTCCCTTCTCAGAGTCGCCCTCTGATTGTAATTGCTTTTAAAATGCAGTGAGTAATGATTGCAACTTTCTGACGACATTTCATTTCTTATCGTAGATTAAGGAGTTTGATTTAGATAATCCAAATGGCCACTGGAGAGGGAACCTCTGGAAATAGCGCTATTTCGAGGACAACTGAAGGTCTCTATAGCGTAGTTGCTTCAAGGCTGAATTGGGAGGAGGTTCAGGCTAAATGGCCTTTCTGCTGGGTGTCCAGTGAGTTTAAGGACTTGGCCTCCCGACATGCGGATGAGGAGGGATCCCGGATCCAGCCGAGGTTTACTTTGAGTACGGATGAAGAGACAAAAAAGTGGTATAGGGTTTACGCACCACTTCCGACAGAGCGGATATGCCATGTCGTCCCCAACGATCGTTCAGTGTACATGTACGACTTCATCTTTCATTATTTGGGTGTCCGCTTCCCATTAACCGAACTCCAGATGGGTGTTTTGAGGTTTTTGAACTGTGCACCCTCCCAACTTCATCCCAACGGTTGGGGCCTCATCCGAGCTCTCGAAGTGCTTGGGGAGCACTTCAATTTCACGCCAACTGTAGCGATGCTGTTCTACTACACTCAGGTAGTTCGAAGGGCGAATAAGCAGGGCGGAGTTGGTTTGGTGACACTCCGGACTCTCTGTTCTTTTGTGAACTTTGAGTCTTATACTGATTCGGCCAAGGTTGATGGGAAGTCGTTTAAGACCTACTTCACTCGCATCTCCATTAAGAAGGGCAAACCAAAATTTTGGAAGGACGAAGAGGATGTTGACAAATTTCCCCTGAGTTGGACACACAAACATTTCCTCTTGAGCTCACACGCGTACTACACTGATCAATCCGATCTGTCTCGTGAGACGTCGAGAGTGTTGTTCGCACTTGAATCGCACACTACAGGTCGTCACGTCTTCTCGTGTAGGCGTTTGCTAAGCAGCTCAAGCGGAGTCCGGGAGGAATATTTGCGTACTTCTCGTTTTATTTCACCCTTTCTCCTTTACCAAATATATATATAGATTATTTGTAGTTGCTGACATGTTGTGTTTGTTCATGTAGGTGAAATAGAACAAGAGACTCCGGAGATGGACAAATTAAAGAAATTCAAGGCGGCTGGTAAATCCGTTACCCGTGAGAATGAAGTGAAGCCCAGGCCCTCAACCAAGGATCGTCCTGAGTTAATAATACTGACCTCGGATGCTGAAGGGGACGTTCCGTTGGTTGAGGGCGGTTCTTCTGCCGCTGATGAATCCACGGGCCATCCTCCAGTTTCTGAGAGGAGAAGAAAAATCAAGAATGATTCAGTGGGAGGCCCGTCCAAAAAGCGCAAAACTTCGGAGGATAAGCTTGTTGAAACCCCGGAAGCAGCTGGTGCTCCCTCTAGTCTTAATAAAGAAACTGCTGCTGGGGCTTCTGGGTCAAATCCGACCTCCTTCCCAACGACCTCGTTTCTCACCCCCTTCCTCTCCTACGAAGGTTCTACTCCTGCCACTCTTCCACCACCGATGTACAAACTCCGGCCTACGCTTAGCGTTAAAGAAATTGAAGAAGCGTGTGAGGCCGGAAGGTGGCAGCTAGCCGAACTTGCTGGAATGCTATCTCCCGTCAGCGAGTTGGCTAAGAACGTCAACAAGGTTGAGGAGCTGAGTGACAAATTAGAAGAGCTCAACCTTTCCTCAGAAAAAGACAAAGCCGCCATGAAGTTAATGGAAGATCGTCTTAATAAGTCTAAGGAGTTTGGGGATCTCATAACTAAAGAGAATCTCAAGCTCAAAGGCGATCTTAAAAACTTGGAAGGCAAGGTGGCAGAGAAGGAGGAAGAACTCCGTAGCAGCCAGGATAAAAATAAGGCTGACGCTGAGGAGTGGTCTCAAAGGGAGAAGAAGCTCCTTCTTGAAATAGAGGGACTGAAGGCTAGGAAAGCGGAGTCCGAAGTATCTAGTGAGGAGCTGTCCAAGTTGCGGGGAGAATTGGCTACAGCGAAAGCTGAGAGAGAAGAAGCTGTTGACATATGCAGCCGGGCTGTTGAAGAGTCCTTCGGCCTAGCCATACGCCAAGTCTTCTACCGCAACCCCACTGCGAAACTTAACCTTTATGGAATGGATCCGTACTATGAATTCCATGGGGGAAAGTTAGTCGCAGTGGTGGATGGTCGTCACGAGGACCCACCGACGTCCTTGTATGGTTTGGCTCCTCTTCCTGAGGGTCAATCCATGGGACCTGATTACGTCTTTCCTGTGTCCGAGGTTCCCTCTTCTGAAGAAAGGGCTGAGGCTCCTGGAGGTGAGACTCCTGCGGAGGTTCCAAAGGAAGGGGGACAAGAGCCTGGTGCTGAGGAGGCGCAAAAAACTGAAGAACAGATTCCTCCTCCGTAATTTTGTTTTCATTTACATGTATAGTTGTGTACCGGGATCAACTCCGGATTTTGAACTATTGTATGTAATTTCATTTCAATGAATGAATTTTGGTTGAAGAAATTTGTCTTCGTCGTTTCATGTATATATAAATCGTTACTAATCCGTTCAGTATAATTAATCTTAAGGCCGGATTGAAATAACAACCTCAGAAAATTAAACAATAAGTAAAATTTAGAACGGATAAATATATACATGTCCCCAAGTGTGTATTAAGAAGAAGGCGCCTGTCTTTGGGGCGTGATCCTTAATTTTCTTAATTCTCTTAGGGAAAGATGGGTCGATCCGCTGTTCAGTAGAGTAGTGTAACAGGACGGATGACTGCTTTTAATCCGTAATGCTCTCATAGGAGATGACAATATTGTTCCAAGCTTAGGGAACTACAAGGAAGGGGTGTTTGAGTCCTTTATCATAAGGATGATGATGGGAGTTTTTTCTACGCCAGGAGTTACGTCGTTGTATCACATAATAGGTGATAAAGAGTATCCGTCCTGGGAGAATACCACTTGAAAGCGAAAGTGCGGACTGACTTTCGGAATTTTCCATCATAAGAATGATTATATGAATTGATCATGTCAGGTGTTTTGTCATCAAATCACTTCATAAGTGATTGAGATCATCCGTCTTGGGGATGTGTACAGCACCAGAAGTTATATCGTCGGATCACATAACAGGTGATTGAGATCATCCGTCCTTGAGGTGTGTATGGCGCCAGGAGTTACATCGTCAGATCACAGAATAGGTGATTGAGATCATCCGTCCTGGGCAGGTACACCATGTCAAGGAGTTACATCGTCAGATCATATAATGGGTGATTGAGATTGTCCGTTCTGGAAAAGTACACAACACCAAGAGTTGCATCGTCAGATCACAGATTAGGTGATTTAGATAATCCATCCTGGAGACATTTTTCAATTGTAGGATTACGGATTTAGTGAATACTTCTCAGAATGGTGATGAGAATTGTTCATACCAGGAGTTACATCGTCGAATCACTGAATAGGTGATTAAGATCATCCGTCCTGGAATGATTATTGGAGTTCTTCGTACCAGGAGTTACATCATCGAATCACTGAATAAGTGATTGAGATCATCCGTCCTGGTGAATTTTTTCCAATCATGGGAGTGCGGATTAGGCAATTTTCGCATCCATCCGAAATCTGAGTATTACCTCTACCAATTTTCGCATCCATCCGAAATCCGAGTATTACCTCTACTGCCCCCTAGCTGATGTGAGGAAGCAGTTGTCTTGCTCATATGAGCTATATTGATCATAGCACGTTTGGATTTCGGAATTGCACCGAAGTGTAAATATCCGCTCTGGGAACCATGTTCCGTAGTGATGAAATTTTAAGGGCGGATTCGACAATGGGAATATCAGAAGTTTATCGAATTTCGCAACCCTTGGTATTCGAGTAATGGTGGCCACGTTTCTAATGATTGGACATTTAATGCCTTAATTCATGTGGGCGCGCCATTATTGCGTTGAGTGCGCATGTCTTAGTAACTGTCACGCATAGTATTGTTGGGCCTAGTATTTGGTTTTAATAGGCCCATTTTGATGGCTCTGTGACAAAACGATGGCATTTTCGCGCGTTGAGGTACTAAACGACAATTTTGGTCCACTAAACGGGGAGTCGTTTGGGGGTAAACGACAGGTTGTGTTTAGTGGATATTTGAAAAATTTTCGTGCCTCGAAGGAGGCATATCTGGCAATCTCAGTTACCATTTCTTCTTGCTTCTTTGACGAACCTCTGCAAAAGTTCCAAGAAGTTCTTCGTGTCCGCCTCTGTGAATTTCAATTCACTATCCTTAGGTAACCACTTTCCCTTCGTTTTCAGTTTCTCTTTTCAATATTTGAGAATGCCTAGGAAGGGTGTTAGCTTCAGTGGCGTTGGCCCTAGAGGAAGAGGAGGAAGGGCTTTGACTCAAAACCCTAGCGTTCGTGGTGGGAGGATCCCAGTGATCCTTCAGTCGAGGCCACGGAATACAGAGAGGGAGGAGTCGCAATATCAAAGGCGAAGGGTGATTATACCCTCTTCAGAGTCCTCCTCCTCCAGTGAGAGTGTCGAGAGTGGGGATTTATATCTCTCTGATGATGTGAAATTTTATCGCAGCATCAAAGCTTTCACAATGGTGACAAAGAAAGCTACTTGGAGGAAATCGTCTGAAGGGGAATCTCCTTCTGAGAAGTATATCTTGAAGACCCAATCCGGCCTATGCAATATGGTTGCACACCGGATAGACTGGGTAAAATTCCAACAGAAACGCCCATTCAGCTGGGTGGCTGAGGAGTTTCGTGAAATAGCATCAGTTCACGCTCAAGAGGGGGGAGCGGAGTTGGAGCCGCGTTTCACGGTCTTCAAGAAGGATAAATACAAGAAGTGTTTCGTGGTGATAGCCCCGTTGCCATCCGATCGAATTTGTCATACTCCGGACGAAAGGTCCTTGTATATGTATGACTTTTTATTTTTGAACCTTGGTGTGCGGTTTCCCCTTTCGAAGTTTCAGATGGGGGTTCTGAGATTCCTGGACTGCGCTCCTTCACAGCTTCACCCCAACGGATGGGGATTAGTCCGTTCTCTTGAAGTGCTTGGGGAGCACTTCAACTTCAAGCCGACGGTGGCCATGCTCTTTTATTTTGCCCAAGTGGTCCGTCGTGCAAATAAAGAGAAGGGTGGAGTGAGCTTGATATCCCTCCGGACTCTCTCAAAGGTTATCAACTTTGAGGCGTACACTGACTCCGCCAAAGTTGATGGACATTCATTCAAGTCCTATTTCACGAAGATTAGCGTTCACCCTGACGAGTCAGTTTTTTGGTTAACTGAAGATGGGATTCCGAAGTTCCCAGTGGCTTGGACGCATGAACACTTTTTGCTGACCTCCCAGGCGTACTACACTGAGGAGGATGAACTAAGCCCGTCTTCAGTTTCCGTTCTTTCCGCCCTTCAATCTTACACCGCCTCGCATCAATTTTTCTCTTGCAGGCGTTTGTTAGGATCGTGGTCTACCCGCGAGGAATATCTGCGTAATTTTCTTGCTATTTTTCATGTTTTATCATATCATGCTTTGAAGTCTTTGATTTCTAACCGTATTGTTTGGTTTTGTAGTTGAAATTGAAGCTGCGTCACCAGAGATGGAAAAACTGAAGGGGCTCAAAGCTGGAGTGAATTCCGTGGCAGCTAAAAATGACATTCAAGCGAAACGGAATTCGAAGAAAGCTACGGCGGAGACCATCATTTTAACCTCATCTGCTGGTGACGATATCCCCTTGCTAGAGGGCGGATCTGAGGGGGTTTCGGGTGAGAAGGTCGGAGAGAAGAAGAAAAGAATAAAACGCGGTTCCTCAAAGACCTCGGATCGTCAACTCTCTCCGAAAAAACAAAAAATTTCAAGTGGGGGCGCTGATCCGGAGCTTTCAAAGGGAAAGAAAGTAGAAGGGTCCACTCTGGATGCTAGATCCACTCCGGATACCCCCGGCAACGGGATCACTTATGGTGCAAAGCCAATAACGACTTACTTTGCACCAAAAGTTACTCGCCCCCTTCAAAGTAGCTCCGGTCTTGCACAATATCTGGTATGCGAGGGTTCTATTCCTGAGGGCGTTCCTGAGACTCCGTACAAGCTGAAGCCCTCATTGATGAGCGATGAAGTAGCCAAAGCTTGCGATGCCGGACAGAAGCACCTGGCAGAATTATCCGGGCTCTTAAGATCGGTTCGCAAGCTTCCAGAAGAGAATGAGAGGCTGAGCTTGTTGGTTGGCAAGGTTAATGACCTTAGCGTTGCTGCTGCTAAGGACAAGGCAACCATCCTTCGTCTAGAAAGTAAATTAGAAGCTTCCAAAGAGGAAGGATATAAGAAGGATGAAGAAATTGTCAGGCTAAAACATCTTGCCAAGGAGTTGGAGGCCCAAGTAGCTGACCAAAAGAAAATCAATTCCGACCTCCACTCCGGTCTTTGTGCGGAGAAGGAACGCTCTTCAAAGCTGGAAGAGGAGCTTAAGGAAGTCAAAGTTGTTTATGCTCGAGGAACCGAAGATTGGTCGCGTAAGGAGAAGGAGCTGCTCTCAAAGTTGACGGACACAAAAGCGGAATTTGACGAGGCTGTGGATATGTGCGATCAAGCAGTCAAGGAATCCTTTGGGTTGGCTGTTCGTCAAATTCAATACCGGAATCCCAAAGTGAAACTTAATCTGAATGGTATTGACCCGTTCTATGAGTTTCATCAAGGGAAACTGGTGGCCATAATTGATAAGCGTCATGAAAGTCCGCCTAACACTCCTTATAAGTTCGCTCCTTTACCTGCAGGCCAATCAATGGGATCTTCATTCCTGAAGCCCATAAGCACAGGAACAAGCTCTCGCACTGGAGAAGGCAAGATCGGAGACAAAGGCAAAGGGAAGGAAGGAGACTCAAGCCAGAGAAAGTAGTGCCTTCCTTGTTTCCCTTTTCATTTTATTGATTCAAATTCGCTTTGTTCCGGGATCAGCTCCGGATTATTGCACGAATTGTAATTCTCGTTTAATCAATAAAAGAGTTTTTTACCTCCATTCTTGTTTAGTGAAAAACAACTTTAATAGAGGGATTGCATGTATATTGTATCACTCCGGATTTAAGTAGTGAAGATCGGATTGTAAAACAAAATCTCCACACCAGACTTAAACATGCGAGATGAATTTCATAAGATCACCGCTTGTGGGGGAACACATCATCGTCACAATAATGGTTTAAGGGGAATGATTGTGAGATCGTTTAGACAAAAGTTCATTCCTCAAGATATTCGTTGAATCGTTGATGCTGTCCCCTAGTTTCATCGGGTGATTATGATCTTGAGTGAGGTTTTCTCACGAGAGTTCTTGAAAGTGAGGATTTAAAATAGAAATTCCTCTTCAAATATTTCCGACTAAGAGATTTCGGGTGAATATGCCTTAGATTGTGGCGTACCCGAGTGAATTATTTGTGTCGGAGTTTATGAGTTAGGTCTCAATTGAAGAATTGATGACTCAGAATTATAAGCTGTAAAACTTCCAAATAAAGAACTTCATAAGAGAGTGTTAATCTGGAGTTCGGTATAACTTACTTGTTGTGTTTGGAGTTCGGTTTGATCCTACTGTCCATGTCATATTTGGCGTTCGGTTTAATCCTACTAGCCGTTCTTCTTCACCGACGTTCGGTTAATCCTACTAGTCGTACTCAGAGTTCGGTTTAATCCTACAATCTGAGCCTTCAACACGGGGTTCAGATCAGGGCTAATCCTGAACCTACTGCACCCGTCACTTGGGGTTCAGCGTGATCCTTCGAAGAAGAACCAGCTTACTGCGCCCAAGCCTTCGCATGGGGTTCGGTTTGTGGCCTTGAAAGAGGACCAGCCCTACAACCCATGTAGTCTTCGAATGGGGTTCGGTTTGTGGCCTTGAAGAAGGACCAGCCCTACAACCCATGTAGTCTTCGAATGGGGTTCGGTTTGTGGCCTTGAAGAAGGACCAGCCCTACAACCCATGCCCTGAGGTTCGGTTTAATCCTACCACTCAGGTCTTCCCCGACGTTCGGTTAATCCTACTAGTCGTACTCAGAGTTCGGTTTAACCCTACAATCCGAGCCTTCACCGGTGTTCAGCCAAACTTACTAACCGTACCCAGAGTTCGGTTTAATCCTACAGTCTGGGCCTTCAATACTTAGACACACTCGAGGAGTTACATCGTCAATTACAGAATGGGTAATTGAAATCATCCGTCCTGAGTATGTTCTTGTGCGTTGCGCATATTCGAGGAGTTACATCGTCAACTACAGAATAAGTAGCTGAGATCATCCGTCCTGAATATGCTTCTGTACACCGGATAAACTGAAAATCACAGCATAAGAAAAACTCGAAAGAGTTAAATTGTTGTGAGAGATTCTTATTAAATCAAAAATAAGAATTACAATGAGAGCGTAGCTGTGAAAATAAATTCTCCAGTATTAAATCCAAGATAAGGATAGGAGAGTGTAGATAGTTCCAACAGCTAGCTATAGTAGATGCGCAAGTTTTGGGTGTTCCATTTGTTTCGGATTGGAGTGTCATCAAGGTTTTCAAGGCGGTAAGAGCCTTTGCCAGTGACCTCGGATACCCTGTATGGGCCTTCCCAGTTTGGGGCTAATTTGCCTTGATGAGTGAATTTGTTCCCTATACTTGTTTTCCTCAAAACCAAATCTCCAACGTTGAAAGTCCTTGATTGGACTCGTTTGTTGTACCGGAGAGCAACTTTGGCTTTGATGGCTTGATCTCTGATGAAAGCGTCTTCTCTGAGTTCTTGTATGACATCCATTTCGGATGCCAAGTTAGCATTGTTGGTTTCTTCAGAGAAGTACTTAACCCTTGTGGAAGCAATTTGCAGTTCCACAGGTATCATTGCCTCGACCCCGTATGTTAGGCGATATGGGGATTCATTGGTGGATGAATGAGGCGTTGTCCGATATGCCCATAGGACATGACACAGCTGGTCTGTCCATCCGCCCTTGGCTTCACCAAGGCGTTTCTTTAGTCCCTTCAGCACCTCCCTGTTGGCCACTTCAGCTTGACCATTAGTTTGGGGATGTTCGACGGATGAGAATATCTGGGTTATTCCTAACCCTTCAAGCAAATCTGTGAATTTTCTATCCGTGAACTGGGTGCCATTGTCTGTGACAATCCGTGCTGGGACCCCGAACCGTGTTATGATGTTTTCATACATGAAACAACGAGTTCGGGCTGAAGTAATATGCACCACCGGCTCTGCTTCTATCCACTTAGTGAAATAATCGACCCCTACAATGAGATATTTGATACCCCCAGGAGCAGTTGGAAAGGGGCCCAGAATATCCAATCCCCATTGATAGAAGGGCCATGGAACAGCGGATGTGAAGAGTTCTTCCGCCGGTGTGTGATGTAGGTTAGAGAATTTTTGGCAAGCATCGCATTTTTTGACGAAGTCAATGGAGTCTTGCTTCATCGTGGGCCACCAGTATCCAGCCCTGAGGATTTTTCGCATTAAGCTTCTTCCTCCGGCGTGGTGTCCACATTGTCCTCCATGCACTTCCTCCATGACATCTTGCACTTCATCCTCTTTGAGACAGATCAAATAGGGCACAGAGAGTGCCCTTCTGTAGAGATTACCATCAATCATAGTGAAATATGGTAATTCTCTCCTTAACCTTGTCTTTTCCTTCTCGTCTGTAGGTAATTGTCCATCAGCCAAATAACGGATGTAAGGAGCCATCCATGTATCCCCGTAAAGGGAGTTAGTCATTATGGCGTTTAGAGAAGGGAAAAGAGGAATGCTGGGCGACGTTAGCGTGCTTTGAACCAACGTAGTGGTGCTACCTGGTCGTTTAGTGCTTGCTAACCTGGAGAGTATATCTGCTCTCGTATTCTCTTCACGTGGAACATGCTTGAATTCCACCTTTGAGAATTTCTCAGTCAACTCCTTGACACAGTTCAAGTATAATTGGAGTTGAGGTTCGCGAGCTTGATAATCTCCTAAGATCTGCGAAATCACCAGCTGTGAATCGCTACAGAGTGTCGCCTCAGAAGCTCCGATGTCAATTGCAGCTCTTAGCCCGGCCAAGCAAGCTTCGTATTCGGCTTGGTTGTTGGATGTTTTGAAATTGAAACGAAGGGAGATCTCCAGGTGTACTCCGTCGTCACTTTCTAGAACTACACCCGCTCCAGAGCCTCTTTGGTTTGATGAACCATCAACGTAAATGGTCCAATGAACTCGAGGGTAATCTGGATCAGTCCCTGTCATTTCCACAATAAAGTCAGCCAGGACTTGAGCTTTAATAGCGCTGCGGGGTTCGTAGGATATATCAAACTCAGAGAGTTCAATAGACCATTTGATCATCCTCCCAGCGAGATCGGGCTTGATTAAGACAGAACGGAGTGGCAAATCCGTTCTCACTATGATTGGATGGGCGTGAAAGTACGGACGCAACCGTCGTGAGGCCCAAACAACAGCGAGGGCGGCCTTTTCAATTTTCTGATACCGGATCTCAGCACCTTGCAAGGTCTTGCTAGTGAAATAGACCGGTCTTTGTCCATCAGGAGTTTCTTTTATCAAGGCAACGCCCAAAGCTTCATCTGAAATAGCCAAGTACAGAATGAGTGTGTCTTCGGGGTCAGGCTTTGTGAGAATGGGAGGTTTGGACAACACCTCCTTAAGCTCTTGGAAAGGTTTTTCTTGTTCCTGTCCCCACTCGAATTTCTTGGACTTTTTCAGTATTTTGTACAGGGGGAGCGACCTGTGAGCCATCTTCGGCATGAATCGTGCCAAAGCTGCTACCTTGCCATTCAGGGATTGGACTTCTTTGAGATTCTTAGGACTCTGCATGTCTAGAATCGTTTGGCACTTCCCTGGATTGGCTTCGATACCACGTTGAGTTAACATGAAACCCAAAAATTTCCCAGCAGGGACAGCAAATGTGCACTTCATTGGGTTCAGCCTCATGTTAAATTGTCTCAAACGGGTGAATATTTGGCGTAGTCCTCAATATGATCGCCACCAACCGGTGTCTTTGCTATTATGTCGTCAATATATACTTCAACAAGTTTGGTGTGCATACCTTCGAAAACCTTGTTGATCATGCGCTGATATGTCGCCCCAGCGTTTTTCAGGCCAAAGGGCATGACTCCATAGCAAAAGACACCACGATCATTTATGAAAGCTGTCTTCTCTTGATCCTCTTCGCACATCAGAATTTGGTTGTAACCAGAGTATGCGTCCATGAAACTCAGGTATTGATAACCAGAGGAATCATCCACCATCCGATCTATATTAGGAAGAGGATAAGGATCTTTTGGACAGCAGCAGTTGAGGTCCACGTAGTCAATGCACATTCTCCATTTACCATTGGATTTAGGGACCATCACCACATTCGAAAGCCAAGAGGAATATCGGATTTCCCTGATAAATTCGGCCTTCAGCAACTCCTCAGTTTGCTGACAAGCTGCCTTCTGTTTCTCTGGGCCCAATCGTCTTTTCTTTTGGGCCACAGGTTTCGTCTCTGGATAGACGGAAAGTTTATGACAGCAGAATTCAGGGTCTATGCCTGGCATATCGGCTGCAGTCCATGCGAAGAGGTCTTTAAACTCTTGCAAGAGAGCCAGCAGTCGCTGCTCTATTTCAGTATCTAGCTTGTCATTGATATGGGTGATCTTTTCTGGAGAATCTCCCAAGACGATGTCCCTGGAACTTCCATCCGGTGTGGGCTTTGATGGGTTGAACGGATCAATGTTCAAATCCGCTCTAGGGTCCAGGTCGACAAGGCTTACAGATCCAGCCGATGTTCCAGCATCATTAAGTTTCCTCTTTTTATTGGAGGTGTCCAGCTTTGTCATGTTGAGGCTAAGGTTGTAGCAATACCTAGCCATCTCTTGATCACCCCGGACAGATGACACAGCATTATCCTTGTCAATGAACTTGATAAGGAGATGTGGGGTTGATACAACTGCCTCCATTGCATTCAGAGTAGGACGGCCTATGATGCCATTAAATGGTGATTTGACATCAATCACTAGCACCCGAGACCTAACCGTCCTGGCTCCTGGCTCGCCCTCAAACGAGATAAGGGTGTCAAGATACCCTTTAGTTGATTGCTTTGCGCCATTGAAAGCTGTTAGTTCCTGCGTGTAAGGCTGTAAGTCTGAGTCTTTAAAACCCATTCTTTCAAAGCAATTATAGAAAATAACATCGCAGGAACTTCCCTGGTCAACAAGGATTCTTCGGACGTCCTTGTTGGCGATCACAGCAGTGATGACTACAGCATCGTCACCACCAGGAATGGTTGGGCCAAAATCTTCGTCAGAGAAAGAGATTATGGGAGCTTCAATCCTACCTCTGTAAGGGCGATTGTCTTTGACTTTCCCTTGCACAGATAGAATCATTCTGTGATGATTCTTACGGGCTGTAATTGAAGCTCCTCCTCCAGCGAACCCTCCAGCAATCATGTCAATAACTTCACGTCGGCCCTGACGTTGTTGCTGGGGCATGCTGTCTTTCTGTGCTGCATTATCAGTCATCACACCTTTTTGCTTCTCTGCAGCAGAGAACTTTCAAACCGGACTGGGGTTATTGTCATCCCCATCGTCTGGATCTCTCTCTCTTTTCTCATTCCGTTCTGCCCTGTCAAAGGATTTTTCTTTGAACAGGTATTGCTTTAATTTGCCTTCTCTAATTAGCGTCTCAACCGCGTTCTTTAGAGCTTGGCATTCATCAGTGGAATGACCATTTTGTTCATGAAAATCACAGTACTTACGTGAATTTCCTGGTCTTTTCATAGGGGTTGGTCTCCTGATGCCATATGTGCTGAAAACTGGCCATCCGACCTCTCTCAAGATCTGAGATGGTCTGGCAGATAACTGTGCATAATGGCTGAAGGAATTGACGTGCCTTTCTCGAGATCGAGGAGGGTGGTTATCCACCTTAGGATTGGTGAATGGCCTCTCCATGCGTTCTGACCTCGTCTTCTCCTTACCCTTCTGGGTTTGGGGAGATGGTGTCGGTGGCTTTTTCTTTGCAGCCATTGCCTCCAAGTGCATCTCTATGCTCACATACTTTGAGGCTTTTTTCCTGAACTCCTCAAAAGTTGCTGGGGGGCTCTTTGCTAATGAAAGAGCGAAAGCTGATCCTGGCTGCAATGCCTCAATTACGATATGCAGCTTGATAGATTCTGTGAGGTTAGGAACCAGGGCTGCTTCCTTATAAAACCTCTTCAAAAAATCTTTTAAGCCCTCTGTTTCACCTTGCTTAATCTGAGCCAAGGTATGAGACGTCTTGGGTACGTCTCTGGAGATGACAAAGTGGGTTTCAAAGGCAGCTGCCATTTCCGTCCAAGAATCTATGGATCCAGAAGGCAAGCCTTTAAACCACCCGAGGGCCTCCTCAGATAATGTTCGAGGGAACATTCGGCACATCACGTCTTCATCAGCCCCCAAGTACATGGCTTCAAACACATAAGCATCAAGGTGCTTAGTTGGATCAGTTTCACCATTATACTTTCCGATGGAAAGTGGTTGAGTAGTTTGAAGGTGCTTGGGGATGCTGATGCCCATAAGTCTCCTTGAAAAAGGAACTTTCAGATTGTAAGACAATGGGGGTGCTGTTGTTGAATCTCTCTTCCTTCGGGAAGCTGCATCCTCAGAATCGCGAGTTTGTTCTCCCCCCTCAAACGTTGGGATATTTGAGTACTGAAGAGTGGTGGACTTTTCACCATCAGTTGTGTGGGGAGTGTTTCGCGTGCGAGATGATTCTTTATCCTCGCTTTGCCTTTTTTCTCTTCGCAATTCAGCGAGTTCCCTCTGAAGTTGTTTGATCAACTCATCGCGAGGATCAGGATCAGACACAGTTACTATCTTCTTTGAGCTGCCCCCATGAGAATCAAAGTTGAGTTTTCTGAAGGCGTTAGGATTGGTTCTGCCTTCAGCTTGATTCTCCGTGAAGTCTTGTGCTTCGCCTTCCATGGTGGATTACCTGCTCTGTCAAAGGATATGGGAATAACTTTATCGAGTCCCACTGGGCGTGCCAATGATCTGTCCTGGACCGGGGTCAAGAGGTCCGATCTTAAGCCAGTCACGAATAGTATGTCAATACTGTATAATAGACCGGATGTATGTGTATCCGATGTATGTATCCGTTGTCCTTGAGCGGAGAGAACGGACTGGGCGTCCTGGAGATCCTTCACACCGACCTAACGCGTTGAAGTGGGCGAATGGTGGTGTCACCTGCAAAGATTCTCCGACGCTCAAGTCAGTGATTATATTCCAAGTCAGGAATGTATTCAGAGAATAATCAGTCGTAAAAGAGCTGAAGAAGCCCTCAACTTCAATCATGAAGTTAGTTCATATACCTGATTGGCTCGATTATCGAGGACTCGTTGGTGGGGAACCACCAACTCCCATTAGCATTATTATATTGCGTACTTACCTGCATGATTGGGTCAAGTGGCTATTTTATATTGAGCATAGAGAATGTAGACTAGGATTAGGGAACAAGTTGACCATTCCCGTGAGCAGAATTTGGCTCGTAGTGCAGGGAATTATTGATCGATCCCTGTAGCAACAATCCTTGTCTTTTGCACAGTGACGTGTGTATTATCCGATGTCATGGTGTTATCCTGAACAACCGGTATAGGGAGAACGCCTGATACGGAATTACAGTCTGGATGTATACTGATGACACCGGTTACACGTAGATGTCTTATCAAAGACGTTGAAATATGCATAGCAGATCGGATACCGGTATTGAGACCGGATCAGTTTCCATGAACTTTTCATGGGATATTTATATGATGATTATGTTGATGGTTGGATCGGTTGATGGCATGAGATAATGTTGATATGTGATTGATGATTGATATTTATTTGATATATCAATTGTGTTGAGACGCACACAGGACTGCAGGGGGCCTGTGTTGCCGGTCTTGTTGTGGACGACCTGATAAAGGCATAGACCCTGTGGTGGTTCCTATATACCACGGACGCCTTTGAGTGTGACTCAAGGCCGGCCCGTAGCAATGAGTAGAGGACCGCTATCACTCTGGGAGTGGTACTCGGTGTTACATTATGGGCGCAGAGAGGTTTGGTACCTGTAAAACGGCCAGATCAGCGAGGAGCTGAGTTATGGCTCGGGGAGCCAGTGCTGCAACACAAATAGTATAATGATCCCATTTTGGTCGGTCATGTATACTGATGTTGATACATATTAATGGATCCATTTGGTTGAGCATGTACATACACTGATTTTTGTGTTATTGAGAGAACATGCTGTTTTATGATGAGTATATGACTCGGTTTTGTGGTATTTTTATGGTGAGCAAAATGAGTATATAATTATTGTGAATGACTTGTGATCAGTTTTGTTTTATAGTTATGAATTGGTCTTTTAATCCAATTTAATAACTGTTATTTGATATGTTATGCTCACCCTCTACATTTATTTTTCAGTGAATGAAGGGCCCAACCATGATATGAGAAGTCACTCACGCTGCTCGGATTGTTTATGGGTAGAAGCCTTGGCCGGCTCCTGAGAATACCGAGTGAAATTATGTATTTGTATATTTTTAAAGAGCCGGTCGGCTTATGTAAAACAGATATTGAAATTATTTAATTCAAAATCTATTTGAAATTTAAATAAAATATTTGTATTTTTAAATAACCGGTCGGGTTGATATAAAACCGAGCTTATATTTATGGAATCCGACTTCTGTTTTTGGAAATTTTACTTGATTTATTAGAATTTATTTTAAAAATTAAGGATGTTATAGTTTGTGTTTGATAACTTAATGTACAAGAGAATTGAACTTAAGTACAAATACACTAAGTTGAAAAACAACGACTAGGTCTGCAAGAAGCACAAGTAAGAAGTTAAGTCTCTGTTTTTTAGCTAAAAGCTTGATTGATTCACCTGGTTCTGTGTCCTCTGTCTTCAAGGTCTGAGTTCTCTTCTTATTTATAGGTCATTTCAAATAATCATTATTGTTTCATTAAGAAGAGATAGCCATTTGAGCATATAGACTTGAGAGAAAAGATGGAGATAAAAGTCTGGTTCGAGGATATGCAGATGTTGCACTAAAACAGAGTGCCTTGAATATTGCAATGCGAATGTCCTTTTTGTTGTCTTTCTTCTATCATGGACTATCGTAAGATAGGCTTGGTTGACCTTCTGAAGCTTTTTGACTCAAGTACTGATCCTCGTCAGTTTTTTGATTTGCATAGAGTAGCTTCCTCGATTTTCTCTTTACGCGATCCTTGGGTTTCTTTCAAACTTGTCTTCTTGCTTATTTTAGGTCACAAGCAAACTTTCTTGAAGAAAACTAGGTTTGGGGTATCTTTAAAATATCCTTGAGTAGACTAGGTCAGAGTCAGAGGACCATTCTATGCAAGAGGGGTCTGAATTTGATAACTTGAAGCTTGGATAGATGAAGTTGTGAGAGAGATATGTGCTGAGTCTGAAGAGTGAATCTAATGAAGAACGTGACTCAGCAGTCTTACGTATGGGATAGGCACACTTGATAGTTTTTCTCTTGAGTGTTGCCTTGTAATAGACTTGGGCTGAGACAGACTTGGATAAATGTGATTTGGTCTCACATAGACTTTGTTGCTTGGAATTGATGTACTCCCTCTTTAAGTTATAACGTATCCACTTTAAACCTTGTATTCTCAAACACTCAAATAAAGGGTTAGATAATACTTAAACAAACTTTATTTAATTAAAATCTTCATATGTGATATTAACAAACATTGAGGTCTCTAAAATAAATTTTAGAATCTCTAAAGTCTTTAAAAACAGACTTGGTTCGAACATATACTTTAAACTTAATTCATTACTTATAGGTATGAGTAATTAAATTACATATTAGTTTGTTTCGGTAGTTCTAAAATATCCATCCGACTAACTGTTAACATAACACTAGTAAGTCAAAATATAATTTGTCATTTAAAGCCTCAAAATATTAATTTTTCAATAATTTTGAAAGCATTTCTAACTATTAAAAATTTTATTTTTTAAACTTGTTAGAGTTTAGTATTAATAGACAATTTGATATGTTATAACCGTATAAACAAATTAACATATAATTTAGTTACAAATATTAACAAATAATGAATTTAATTTCAAAATAAAGATAAAATACAAAATGTTTAATAAAAAAGTGAAAAAAACTTATATAAACCAAAATCAAAAGATTTTTTCTTTTTTTATTATTGAGACAAGAAAATATTTAAACCATTATTACATTTTCGTCCCACTAAAATTGACCTCTAAGGTTTTAGTTTTAAATTTTTGGTTTTATAGTTTTTCTGTTCCTATTATAGCTCCACTAAAATTCGCTTTCAGGGTTAAGGTAATCACCCGAGATTCTAGATTTAAACATGCAGTTTCATAACTTTTCTTTTTAGACCGGAAACCATAAAATATTACATTGTAGCGTGATATTACGGGCAAAAATTATTTATATGGCCCCCTTGAATTTTAAATATGTATGCTTTTATAGTTCATAACAATTATTTGACTCGAACTGGAATATACTAAATCAAATAAAAAGAGTTTTCAAAATTAAATAAAATTAAATTAGTTTAATCAAACATTAACAACCCTTAATTGAGCCTGTTTGATCTATACTATATATTAATTAAAAAAAATTAAAAACAATACCATAGCTCAAATTGATACTACTGTTTTTATATGCCGCGTTCTCATTTTTCTCAAACATGAAACTTTACAAATGTTATTATTTACTATAATGGTTTTTGTACTCATATTTCAGGACACATTAAGAAATAATAAAAAAAAAAGGTTCATTTTTCCCTCATATGTTACACAATAGGAAAACTGATTTATTAATTGTTCCTAAACATAATGTGTATCCATTCCATCAAGCATCTAACTCAAAGAGAAGCCTATGTGACAAACGGGGCTGGACCAGAACTTCAAGGGGAGTGGCTTTTATGTTTGTGAGTCCAATTGTGGCAGCCATATCAACATGAGCATTGGATGGGGTTGTGACTTCAAATGCTTGCAAGAAAGCAGCTAAGGCCAAGTGTGTCATTTGAAGGCCAAACGGTATGCCAGGACAGGCCCTTCTCCCGCCTCCAAATGGTAATAGCTCAAAATTTTGACCCTTCACATCCACATCTTTATGAGTGCTAAGGAACCTTTCAGGTCGAAATTCTAATGGATCAGACCACACACGTGGATCTCTATGTAGTTTCCAGAGGTTTACCATAAACCTGGTACCTCCTTGGATATGGTACCCATTTAAGGTACAATCCTCTCTGAATTCACGAGGACCTAAGAGCGCTCCAGCTGGGTATAATCTTAATGTTTCTTTAACCACAGCTTGAAGGTAAACTAATTTATTGGTGTCTGATTCATTCACTAGTCTTTCCTTTCCCACATGTTCATCTAGTTCATCTTGAACTTTCTTTAAAGCTTGACGATCATTCAATAATAGACAAAGTGCCCATGTCATGGTAACTGTTGTGGTATCAGTTGCTCCAGCAATTAACATCTGTATTGACATACAACAACACCATCAAAAATTGATTCAATTTTTCTAAATATTGTCATACACATGAGCACCTACTCAATTAAGTGTGAAGTTTGCAGGATCGATCAAACTAATATTATTAATGGAAAATAATAAATCTATTTTCCGATGACATGACTCTTATCGAAATGAAATGCGATAAATAAAGAACTTCAACTAATTAAATTTTATGCAATTTGGATAATAGATCAAGAAGGGAAAATATGGAAAGGAGAATTGATCATGTAGTGATGCGTACCGTGCTTGTGGCTTTTATGACAGTATCAGCATCGTAACCGGCAAGGTCAACCTTGTCGATGACAGACAACAAGACATCAATGAAGTCTTGTTCTGTTTTACTCTCACCAGATCTTGTTTTCTGACGATGTTCCTCTAACCATTCACAAACGATGCTGTCCATTTCCAGAGCAGTTTCTTTCATTTGTTTCACTTCACCTCCCAAATCAAGCCATTTAAGAAACGGAATGGCGTCCCCAAGCACAAGCAATCCGGTCAAACGGAAGAACTCTCTGAAAACCCTCCGAACACGCCTTACCTGTTGCTCATCCGCACTTCCAATAGAGTACCTCTTTCCCGCAATCATCCTCAGAATCGCGTTCAGATTCATGTCCCCAAACCACTTCTTCATCTCCACCAACAGATAATCGGAGCCACCCCTTTTGTCAACCCATGCTCTGTATATTTCTTTCAACGAGGTCTGTACCTCAGAATCTCTGATACCTCGAAACAGTTCAAACCGGCGAGGGGAAAGTAACTCAGAAACCACTACCTTACGAATCTCGCGCCAGAAATCACCGTAAGGGGCGAATCCAAAATTGGCATAGTTGTAGGTCAATATTTTTGCGGCGGTGAATTTGGGGCGAGATGAGACGACGAGATCAAGAGTGGTGAAACATTCTTTTGCTAACTCCCAGGTGCTGATTACGACAGCAGGGTGAACACCGATTTTGATTCTGAATATTGGTCCGTATTTGTCTGCTAAGGCTCCTAAGGTTTGGTGAGGAGGCTTATCAGAAGCACCTAAGAGGTGAAGATGACCGATGAAAGGCCAGGCACCGGAAGCAAGAGGTGGGTTAGGAGCATAACGTGTTGTTTTGATGAAGTAAGAAAGGAGTAGAATGGCAATAACTGCTGCTGCGAACAGATACTGAATGGTGAGAGTCATGGCTGTGTCTGAAGTTGAATTATTAGGCATCACTCATCCTATTTGAAGGATTAGTGTTAATTAGCTCGATTTCTATTGGACAGTTAAGAATAATGGGAAACCTGCTTGAGAGGGTCTTCTTATTCCGACTTGGTGGCCTAAAAGAAAAGGGGCCTATGCCTCCACTCCAGTTTTGGATGAATAGTCAAAATAAGAAAACGGTTTTTCCATAATGGAGTTTTGTATGGATTTGTAATATAATTTTTAATAAAATATTTTTATTTTGTGTTTTTTAAAATGTTTCATGGACACATATTATAAAAATCAATAAAAAATTATATTATTATTTATTTTATTTTTCAACTACTTAATTTTCTAGGAATGTAGACCAATCACAATGTTACATCCTATTTAATTTAGATTTTCATTAATAGAGATCGATTGAAATATATTTTTTAAAAATTTAATTTAAACACAGTTTTTAATTAGTGTAAAGTTTATTTACATTAATAATTTTATCTAAAATGAATTTCAATTGTTTAACGGAATAAATTTTTTTACATTTGATCTGTCCTGAATCGGGGTCAAGAGATCCGGTGTCGGGCCAGTCACAAATAGTGAGATGATTACCTCTCTGAAGACCGGTTATGTGAGTATCTGGTCTATGTATCCGATGTCTCTTTATGAAGAGAGCGGTCTGGGCGTCCTGGAGGTCCTTCACACCGTCCTCACACGTTGATATGGGCGAAAGGTGGTGTCACCTGTGAAGATTCTCCGATGCTCAAGTCAGTAATCGTATTCCAAGTAAGGAATATTTTCAGAGAGTAATTGTAAGTTGAAAAAAGTAGTCGAAGATCCCTCTCTCCGTTGATGAAGAGAGTTCATATACCTGATTGGCTCGATTAACGAGGACTTGTTAGTGGGGAACCACTAACCTCCACTAATATTATAAATTATTATTTTATTGTGCACTTGCCAGTATGATTGAGTCAAGTGGCTATTTTATATTGAGCGTAGGGAGTATGGGCTGGAATTAGGGGACAAGTTGATCATTCCCGTGAGCAGATTTTGGCTCGTAGTGTGGGGAATGGAATCTTTATCCTCGTCCCTATAGCAATGCCCTTTGTCTTCAGTATGGTGACGTGTATGTTATCCGGGGTCATGGTGTTATCCGGACTAACCGGTGCTAAGAGAACGCCTGACGCGGAATTATAGTCCGGATGTATACCGATGACACCGGTTGCATGTTGTCAAATGGTCAATGACGTTGAAAATATATCTTGTAGAACGGATACCGGTATCGAGACTGGATCATATGTCCCCTAGCTTGTGTGATGGACTGTATAGTTGTTCACATAAGCTATTCATCCTGCAGGAGGTCCCGATGCCGGTATACTTATGTAGGAAATGTTTTTCTACATGTGTGTTGTTCAGCATTATTATGTCATGAGGAACCGTTCTCTGGATGAATGCTCCATTGTCATGATGTTGTTACAACGGATTCAGACAAAGATTCGCAGTATGAGAATGCCAAAAGTTTTTTGAAAACTGAAGACTCTTGAAATTCGAGTAACGGCTGTAAAGCATAAATTGCGTTGCATGATTAGGCATTAAATGCCTTTAAACACGTGCGCGAGCAATTATTGCATCTGAGGCGTGTATCTCAGTAACCGTCACCTAGGGCTTAATGGACTTACAATTTTTAAAACTTCTGGGCTCAATGGAGAGACCCTTTGGTGAATCGGTGTTGTTTTGGCGCCCATAAATTTGAAACGACCGTGTCATTTAAGTTGTGAATCGACGCGTTTAGTCGTGAACGGCACAACCCGAGAGTTGGTAATCGAAACTCTTCGTTTCTTATAAAAGAAACACTTAATGAATTCTAGGAATCACTTGTCTTTCATTCCTTAGCAAGACTCTGCGAAAATTTCATACGGACGCTTGCTGCTTGTTTCGCGAAGCTCTTTCTATCTTCACTTCCCTTACCATCTTAGGTAACCATTTCCTTTCCTTTGCTAATTTCATTTTCCATTTTTCCGTTTTTCCTAAAAAATGTGCCCTAGGAGGGGAAGATTAGCTTCTCGCAACCTTAACTACCATGGGGGAAGAATCCTTGTGATTCTTTCGAGGGCTGAGTCACGTCGCTCAGAAAGGGAATCTTACTCACAGTGGAGAGTGATTATTCCTTCTTCAGAGTCTTCCTCTGATTGTAGTCGCTCTTTAGATAGTGAGGTGAGTAATGATTGTTACCTTTCTGACGATGTGACTTTTTATCGTAGAGCAAAGATTTTTGTCCACGCGACTCGAACGATGATTGGAGTAGGAACCTCAGGAGATCAATCTGTTCTGAAAACAGCAGAAGGCTTGTACAGCGTTGTTGCCTCTCGGCTAAACTGGGAAGAACTTCAGGCCAAGTGGCCCTTCTGCTGGATAGCTGATGAGTTTAAAAACTTAATTTCTCATCATGCGAATGAGAAAGGATCTCGGATTCGACCGAGGTTCACAATTCATGCAGAGAAGGAGATGGAAAAATGGTTCAGGGTGTTTGCACAGTTACCCACAGAACGGATTTACCACGTCTTCCCGGATGAACGGTCTGTGTACATGCACGACTTTGTATTTCATTACCTCGGAGTTCGTTTCCCCTTATCCGAGTTTCAAATGAGTGTGTTAAGGTTCTTAAATTGCGCACCCTCTCAACTTCATCCCAATGGTTGGGGACTCATCTGTGCTCTAGAAGTATTGGGTGACTATTTCAACTTCACTCCTACTGTGGCGATGCTGTTCTATTATACACAAGTAGTTCGGAGGGCTACAAAAGAGGCGGTGTAAGTTTAATCACGCTCCGAACTCTATGTTCCTTCGTGAATTTTGAATCTTATACCGATTCAGCTAAAGTTGACAGGAAATCATTCAAGTCTTTCTTTACCCGGATATCAATTAAAAAGAATAAGCCCGTCTTCTGGAAGAATGAAGAGGGTCTTAATAAATTTCCTCTGAGCTGGACTCATGAGCACTTTCTTCTGACCTCCCAAGCGTATTACACTCATCAATCCGAGCTGTCTACTGAAACGGCGACGGTGTTATTCGCCCTTGAGGCATACACTACACGCTTTAAAGCATTTTTATGTAGACGTCTTTTAAGTAGTTCGAGCGATGTCCGAGATGAATATCTACGTAATTCTCGTTTTATTTCTCTTTTCCTCCTTTGTTGATTGTATTGAGCAATTCTTTGTTGCTAATGCGTTTTATTTATGTATGTAGGTGAAATAGAACAAAAATCTCCAGACATGAAAAAGTTAAAAATCTTGAAGGCAGGAGAGAAATCCTTGGCTGGTGAGAATGAAATCCTACCAAAGGAGAATTCTAAGAAAGATCAGCCTGAATTGATCATTCTGACCTCAGATGTAGAAGAGGAGATCCCGCTGGTGGAGAGAGATTCAGTTGGTGCAAATGCGAGTCAACCCAAAATAACAGAGAAGAGGAAGAAGATCAAGAATGACCCTTCAAAGGTGAAAAAACATAAACCTTCAACGAGTCCGGAAAGAGCAAGGGCCTCTAAAGGCAAAGCTGTAGAAACATCGGATACAACTAGAGTTTCGTCCAGACTCCATAAGGGTATTCTTTCCGGGGTCTTTGGATCAAGTTCGATCTCCTCTCCAACTTCTTCGTTCCTCACTCCTTTCCTCTCATATCGAGGGGCAACTCCAGCAGTCCTCCCTCAGCCGCTATATGAACTCCGGCCCACACTTGAACCTAAAGAAATCAAAGAAGCGTGTGAAGCCGGAAAATGGCAGTTGGCAGAACTCACAGGGATGCTTAATTCGCTCAGCCTATTAGCTGATGATGCTGATAAGGTTGATAAGCTGAGTGATAAAGTAGAACAGCTCAACCTCTCAGCTGAGAAAGATAAAGCTGCCTTGAAACTAGCTGAAGATCGCCTAACCAAGTCTAAGGAGTTCGGAGATCTTATGAACAAGGAGAATCTCAAACTTAAAACCATACTCAAAGACTTGGAGGGCAAACTGGCAGAGAGGGAGGAGATGCTTGATAAGTCAAAGGAAGAACTCCGTAATAGCCAGGCTAAACAAGCTGAGCTTGAAAATAAAAGCAAAGCTGCTGCGGAGGATTATTTTAATCAAGCAAAGGAATGGTCTCAAAAGGAGAAGTTCCTCCTTGAGATTGAGGGACTGAAGGCTGGGGGCACGGAATCCCAAGGAATGAATGAAGAACTTCTGAGGTTGCGGGAAGAATTGGCTGTAGCAAAAGCTGAGGCGAAGGAAGCCATTGATATATGCACCCAAGTTGCTGAAGAATCCTTCGGCCTGGCTATACGTCAAATTTTCTACCGCAACCCCACTGCGAAGCTAAACCTTTATGGTATGAATCCATTTTATGAATTTCATGGAGGAAAGCTAGTCGCAGTGGTTGAAGATCTTCATGAAGATCCCCCGGAGTCTTTATATGGCTTGCCCCCTCTTCCCGAGGGTCAAAGTATGGGATCGAATTCTGTTGTTCCTACGCCGGAGGGTGCCTCATCTGAAGGAGGTGCAAAGGCATCTAAAGAGAAAGCTTCGGAAGAAACTCCTAAAGAAGGGGTACAAGACTTTGGAGAAGGAAAAGGAGAGAGAGGGTCCCAAGGGTAGATTCTTCTTTCATAGTCTTGTTTAGCATATATAGAGCTGTGTTCCAGGATCAGCTCCGGTTTTGATTAATTACATGTAATTCCGCTTTTTATGAATGAATAAAATTCCATTCAGACATTTGTCTTCAATACTTCATAAAGAATAATATAACTTAAATGTATATATCGTTTCAGTAATCATAATCTTGAGGTCGGATTGAAATAATTGCCTTGGAAAATTAGATCATTTAAAACCGATAAATTTAGAACGGATAGATATATACATGAATACTGTCCCCAAGTATAAGTATGTTAAGGCATAGGTGCCTGTCATAGGGCACTACCTTCAATTCTTTTGGGGAAGAGTCAATCCGTTATTCATAAAAGTGATGTCACAGGACGGATGACTAGTATTAATTCATATTATTCTCACTTGGAGAGAAAAACGTCGTCCATTGTGAGGGTATTGTTCCGAGCTTAGGGAACTGTAAAAATACATAAAGATGTTAGTTGGGTCTTCCATCATAAGGATGATGATGGGAATTGTCCGCACCAGGAGTTACATCATCGAATCACGGAATAGGTGATTGAGATCATCCGTCCTGGGAAAACACATCTCAATCATAAGAGTACGGATTGAGTCTTCAAAGTCTTCCATCATAAGGATAATGATGGGAATTGTCTGCCCCAGGAGTTATATCATCGAATCACAGAATAAGTGATTGAGATCATCCGTCCTGGGGAAACACATCTCAATCGTAAGAGTACGGATTGAGTCTTCAAAGACTTCCATCATAAGGATAATGATGGGAATTGTCCACGCCAGGAGTTACATCATCGAATCACAGAATAAGTGATTGAGATCATCCGTCCTGGGGAAACACATCTCAATCGTAAGAGTACGGATTGAGTCTTCAAAGACTTCCATCATAAGGATAATGATGGGAATTGTCCACGCCAGGAGTTACATCATCGAATCACAGAATAAGTGATTGAGATCATCCGTCCTGGGGAGACACATCTCAATCGTAAGAGTACGGATTGAGTCTTCAATTTCATTCACAAATCTGGTATCGAAACAAGATCATCACTCTGCTTGTCCCCTAGCTTGTGTGAGGGACTAGTAAAGTTGCTCATATAAACTACGTTGTTTGTAATAGGTCAGGATACCGGTTCATATACGTTGGGAGAGTATTTATTTAACACGTGGTAGATTTCGACATTACGTCGTCACGTAAATATCCGTTCTTGGAACGAAGGCTTCTTTATCCTGGTGCTCCTTAGGACGGATATGGACAAAGGGTACCTTGCACAAGAATCCCAAAAGTTATTGAAACTTGCAACCCTTGGTATTCGAGTAATAGTTACAACGTTTCTCATGATTGGACATTTAATGCCTTTAATCACATGGGCGAGCCATTATTGTCTTAAATGCGCATGTCTTTATAACAGTCATTCAGGAGCTTAGTGGGCCTAAAATTGGAATTTTAAGGCCCATTTAGAAGGCCTTGTAATGAATCGATAGCATTTTCGCGCCTTGGGATTTAAAACGACAACTCTGAATTCACAAGAAAGGGTGTCGTTTGATAGTAAACGACATATCCTTTGAGTCGGTAATTGAGACTCTTCGTCCCCTATAAAAGGAATATTTAGTGAATTCAGAAATCACTCAATCTTGCTTCCCTGACGAAGCTCTGCAAAAATTTTGAGAAGACATTTCTGTTTGCCTCTGTGAAATTTGATTCACCATCTTCTTCTCTCTTAGGTAACCTTCTCCTTCGTCTCCTCATATTTTCCTTAAGTTTTCTAAATGTCTGGGAGAGGTTTTACTGGCTCAAGCCATGTTGGCCCTAGGGGAAGAGGAGGAAGAGCCTTGTCTCGAACTTCCTTAAGTCGTGGTGGGAGGATCCCTGTGATCTTCTATTCAAAGCCACTTCATTCAGAGAGGGAGGCATCGCCTTACTCAAGGCGAAGGGCGATAATACCCTCTTTGGAATCCTCTTCTAGTGATAGTGAGGAGAGCGCTGATTTATACCTCTCTGATGATATAAGTTTTTATCGCAACGTGAAGGCTTTTAAATTAGCTCTAAAAAAGATGACTGGAGAAAGCACCTCTAGTAGCGGAGCACCATCTCAACAGTATATCTTGAAGACAGCGTTTGGACTGTGTAATGTAGTTGCACACCGGATTGACTGGGTAAAATTCCAACAGATGCGTCCGTATAGCTGGGTGGCGGATGAATTTCGCACCACACCGTCTATCCATGCTCGGGAGGACGGAGCAAGGTTGGAGCCTCGCTTCACAGTCTTCAAAAAAGAGGAACATAAGGAGCGTTTTATGGTGTTGGCTCCCCTTCCCTTAGAACGGATATGTCATACACCGGATGAGAGGTCAATATATATGTATGACTTCCTCTTTTTGAACTTGGGTGTGCGTTTTCCTCTGACGAAGTTTCAGATGGGGGTCCTGAGGTTCTTGGACTGCGCCCCCTCTCAGCTTCACCCCAACGGATGGGGGTTGATCCGTTCTTTAGAAGTGCTTGGGGAGCACTTCAACTTCACGCCGACGGTCGCTATGCTCTTTTATTTCACACAAGTGGTCCATCGTGCAAATAAGGAGAAGGGATGAGTAAGCTTGGTAACCCTCCGAACTCATTCCAAGATTGTCAACTTTGAGTCCTACACTGACTCCGCTAAAGTTGATGGACGTTCCTTCAAGTCTTATTATACCAGGATCCGTATTAAGCCTGAGGATCCAATTTTTTGGTTGAATAAAGAAGGGATAAATGAATTTCCCGTGGCCTGGACGCACGAGCATTTTTTGTTAACCTCCCAGGCTTATTATACTGAGGAGGACGAATTATCACCAAGTTCAATATCCGTCCTGTTTGCTCTGAAAGCGTACACCGCCGCGCATAAATTCTTTTCCTGCCGGCGTTTGTTAGGGTCAAAAACTACTCGCAAGGAATATTTGCGTAATTTCCTATCATTTCCTGTTGTTGTCTTTCTTCATATACCTTGAAATCTTCTATTATTAATTATCTTCCTGTTTTGAATATGCAGTTGAGATTGAGATAGAATCCGAGGAGATGAATAAATTGAAATCGCTAAAGGCTGGAGGACAATCTGTGGCTGCAGAAAATATCATCCAGGCTAAGCGGAATTCCAAGAAGGCCACCAATGAAACCATCATCCTGACTTCCTCCGCTAGCGATGATATCCCCCTGATAGAGGGTGAACCTGAGAATCCTATCTCTAGAGTTGAAAAGAAGAAGACCGGAGAAAGGAGAAAGAAGATAAAGAACGATACCTCCCAGCAGATGGAATCACAGCCCCCTCCTAGCAAAAAGGCTAAAACTTCTGATGGAGGGACCGGTGCTGAGGCTTCAAAAGGGAAAAAGGTAGAGAGGCCGGCTTCGGGTATCCCCAGTGACACCGTTACTTTCGGCGCCAAACCAATAACTACTTACTTTGCGCCCAGGGTCTCTTGCCCTCCTCCTGGCAACTCCAATCTTGCCCCATACCTAGTGTATGAGGGTCCAGTGCCTGAATGTATCCCCGATTCGCCCTACAAGCTAAAAAATACATTGGAACCTGAAGAAATAACGCAAGCTTGTGACGCCGGACAGTGGCAATCGGCGGAACTGTCTGGTCTTCTGAGATCGGTTTGCAGGTTGTCGGAAGACAACGAAAGACTTAGCAAATTATCGGGCAAGGTTAACGACCTTACCATTGCCTCGGCGAAGGACAGGGCGAACATTCTCTGCTTGGAAAGTCGGTTGAAGGCTTCCAAAGAGGAAGGGGATCAAAAAGACGAAGAAATCTCCAGGCTAAAATATCTTGTTAACGAGCTGGAGGCCCAAGCACTTGATCAGAAAAAAGTCAATTCCGACCTCCATGCCAGCCTATGTACGGAGAAGGAGCATTCTGCCAAGCTGGGGGAGGAATTGAAGGCAAAAGAGTTCGTCTACTCCTAAGGAGCTGAAGACTGGGCTCGTAGGGAAAAGGAGTTGCTTTTGGAGATTGAAAGCTTAAAGTTGGCGAGTTCGAATGATGACGTTAATGCTCTGAAAGCGGATTTAACTGCTGCCAACGCCCGAGCGAAAGAGGCTGTGGATATTTGTGTCCAAGCAGTCGAGGAATCTTTCGGGTTGGCAGTACGTCAGATTCAATACCGGAATCCCAAAGTGGAACTTAATTTGAACGGTATTGATCCGTTCTATGAGTTTCATGGAGGGAAACTCGTAGCTGTTGTTGACGATCGTCAGGAGGATCCGCCAAACACTAAGTACAAGCTGGTTCCTCTTCCCGAAGGCCAGTCAATGGGACCTTCTCTCCTGGTCCCTATCCCCAGGCGGACCAACAACGAAGGGACTACTCCTGGTGATGGGGGAGCGAGGCCGGAGGTAAAGGTAAAGGAAAGGGCAGAGAGACAAGCCAACATAAATAGTGCCTTCCTTATCTTATAGCTTTTATTGAATCAAATTCGCTGTGTTCCGGGATCAGCTCTGGATTATTGAATCAATTCACTTATGTATTTCAGGATTTGATCAATAAAATGACAACTTCCTTTATATGTCTGTTTGTTGAAAATAATTTCGATAGAATCGTTGTATGTGTAATGAACTAATCCGGGTTTAGATGCGTAAAAACTAAATCGGATAGTAACATATAAGTACTGTCCCCATGTATGGATACTTGAGTAATCAAAAGCTTGGTTTGATAGAAAAGATAGAATTTATCTATCTTATATTGTATCAAAATTGTAGTGTGATGAAGTCGTTTACTTAAATCACAACATTTGGCATTCATAAACTTAGTAAGAAGAATACCTTAATCTTTGATGATTAGGCTTTCGATTATAAGTATCATAATGGGAGTTGCCCACTTGGGGAAACACGTTGTCATCATGAAAATGACGTTTACTAAGTGTTCATCCCTCGAAATACTCATTAGCCGTTGGATATTATCCCCAAGCATTATTGAATGATCAGTTCCGAGTGAACATTTGACTCTAAATGAGTGATTCTGAGCAAATATTCGACTCTGAGTGAGTGACTCTGAGTGAGGTTGGTTCTGAACGTGTCACCTGGGATGTTCCATTTCCTGTAACCTCCTCGTGTTGCTTGGTAAAAGCGTGTACATCTTATCCGAGTCTTACTTTTTTGTCAAGGACGGGTACTTTGTTTTGAACAAATTCCGAGTGATACTTCCGAGTGGAAGCTCTTCCGAGCGATAGCTCCGAGTGGGAGTTTTTCTGAGCGATAAACTCCGTGAGGAAATTCTCTCGAGCGATAACTCTGTGTGGAGACTCTCTAGAGTGATAACTCCGAGTGGAAACTCTCTAGAGCGATAACTCTAAATGAAAGCTCAGATTGTTCTTTTCTGGGTGGAAAGATCCGATTGACCATTCCTGGGTGGAAGGTTCCGAGTGATCGTTCCAGGGTGGAAGATTCCGAGTGATCGTTCCAGGGTGGAAGATTCCGAGTGATTATTTAACGGTGCTTGGTTTAACTAAACAACCATACTCAAGTGTGGTTTAGTCTTTTAATCCAAATCTTCGTTCGGGTTAGGAATTTCTGAGTGCAACCTTCCCGAGTGGATGTGTCTATGAGTGTGACACTTCCACGTGGGATTACACTGAGTAAAACATTTCTGAAAAGGGTTATACCGAATGAAACATCTCCGAATAGGATATCACCTATACCGAGTGAAACATCTCCGAATAGGATATCACCTAGTGAAACATCTCCGATTCTCGCGTGGCGTGGCGCCGAGTGAAGAATTTCTGAGTGAGGTATCACCGAGTGAAATATCTTCGACTCTTGCACGGCGCGGTGGAGAATTTCCGAATGAAATACTTCGGATGAATACGACTCAGATAGAGACATACCCGAGTGAATTATTCCTGATTGCAACTTCAAAGTGATAATTTCCAGTTAAAGAATTCATGAGTCAGATTTTAGTAAGACATTACCGACTAGATAATTTATGGACATGACTTTGAAGTTAAGGTGTTTCCAGATAAGGAATTTTAAGAGAAAGCATTACCGAGTGAAGAATTTCCAGGGGAACCACTTCTGGGAGATTTGGAGTTCGACATAACTTACTTGTCGTACTTGGAGTTTGGTTTAATCGTAGAATCCAAGCCTTCGATTGGGGTTCGGTTTGATCCTACAACCCATGTCTTTAACAGCGTTCAGTTTAATCCTACTAGCATGCTTCAATCAGTGTTGGATTTTACCCATTCACCGTACTTATCAATCTACTCGGGGTTCAGCGTAGCCTTAAATAAGAACCAGCTTACTGCGCCTAAGCCTTCACTCGGTGTTGGATTTTACTCATTCACCGTTCTTCACCGACGTTCGGTCAAACCTATTAGTCGTACTCGGAGTTCGGTTCAATCCTACAATCTGAGTCTTCAACACGGGGTTCGGATCAGGGCGAATCCTGAACCTACTGAGCCCGTTACTCGGGCTTCAGCGTGGTGCTTGAAGAAGAACCAGCTTACTGCGCCCAAGCCTTCTTCGGTGTTCGGCCATACCTACTAACCGTTCTTGGAGTTCGGTTTAATCCTACAACCCAAGCCTTCAACGGTGTTCAGCCAAACTTACTAACCGTACCCAGAGTTCGGTTTAATCCTACAATCTGGATCTTCGAATGGGGTTCGGTATAGCCTTATGAAAAGGCCTGATCCTACTGCGCCCTTTTCCTGGGATTCGGTATGGTCTTTGCAAGAGGACCAATCCTACTATGCCCAGGTCTTCAATTGTCCACACATATTCGAGGAGTTACATTGTCAACTACAGAATAGGTAGTTGAGATCATCCGTCTTGAATATATTTATGCACGCCGGATAGACTGAAAATCACAGCATAAGAAAAACTCGAAAGAGTTAAGTTGATGTATGAGATTCTTATTGAACAAAAATAAGAATTACAATAAAAGCATAGCTGGGATCATGATATAATGAATTCTCCGTTGAGCAATCTCAGATGAGGAGAAGAGAGTACATGTCGTTCCAACAGCTAGCTATAATAAATACCCAAGTTCTGGGTATTCCATTTGTTTCGGATTGGTGTGCCATCAAGATTTTCAAGGCGGTAAGAGCCTTTACCGGAGACCTCGGATACCCTGTATGGGCCTTCCCAATTCGGGGCTAATTTGCCTTGATGAGCGAATTTGTTACCCATACTTGCTTTTCTCATAACCAAATCTCCAATGTTGAAAGTCCTGGATCGGACTCGTTTGTTGTATCGAAGGGCGACTTTGGCTTTGATGGCTTGATCTCTAATGAAGGCATCCTCTCTGAGTTCTTGTATGACATCCATTTCTGATGCCAAGTTAGCGTTATTGCTTTCCTCAGAGAAATACTTGATCCTAGTAGAAGCAATTTGCAATTCCACAGGTATCACTGCCTCCACCCCATAGGTCAGGCGATATGGGGATTCGTTGGTGGAAGAATGAGGTGTTGTTCGGTATGCCCAAAGGACGTGGCACAACTGGTCTGTCCATTCGCCCTTGACCTCACCAAGACGTTTCTTTAGTCCTTTCAGCACCTCCCTGTTGGCCACTTCAGCTTGGCCGTTGGTTTGGGGATGTTCGACGGAGGTAAATATCTGGGTTATTCCTAACCCTTCGAGTAAATTTGTAAACTTCCTGTCCGTGAATTGGGTGCCATTGTCTGTCACAACCCGGGCTGGGACTCTGAATCGTGTTATAATATTTTCATACATAAAATGACGAGTTCGGGCTGAAGTAATGTGCACCACCGGCTCTGCTTCAATCCACTTAGTGAAATAATCGACCCCTACAATGAGGTATTTGATGCCCCCAGGAGCAGTTGGGAAAGGGCCTAAAATATCCAATCCCCATTGGTAGAACGGCAATGGAACAGCGGATGTGAAGAGCTCTTCCGCCGGTGTGTGGTGAAGATTAGAGAACTTTTGGCAGGCGTCGTATTTCTTGACAAAGTCAATGGAATCCTGCTTCATCGTGGGCCACCAATATCCCGCCCTGAGGATTTTTCTCATCAAACTTCTTCCTCCGGCGTGGTGCCCACATTGTCCTTCGTGCACTTCTTCCATAACTCCTTGTACCTCATTCTCTCCCAGACAAATTAGTAAGGTACGGAGAGTGTCCTTCTGTAAAGGTTACCATCAATCATAGTGAAGTATGGCAATTCCCTCCTTATCCTTTTCTTTTCCTTCTCATCTGTAGGCAACTGCCCATCGGCCAAATAACGGATGTAGGGGGCCATCCATGTGTCACCGTAAAGGGAATTGGTCATTATGGCATTTAGAGAAGGAAAAAGAGGAATGCTGGGCGATGTCAATGTGCTCTGGACCAAAATTGTGGTGCTGCCTGGTCGTTTGGTACTTGCCAGTTTGGATAGTATATCCGCCCTAGTATTCCCTTCGCGTGGAACATGTTTAAACTCCATTTTTGAGAATTTTTCTCTCAACTCCTTGACATAGTTTAAGTACAATTGGAGTTGAGGCTCACGATCTTGATAATCTCCCAAGATCTGTGAAATCACGAGTTGTGAATCACTACAGAGCGTCGCCACAGAAGCTCCGATGTCAATCGCAGCTCGAAGCCCAGCCAAACAGGCTTCGTATTCAGCTTGGTTGTTGGAAGTTTTGAAATTAAAATGAAGGGAGATCTCCAAGTGTACACCATCATTACTTTCAAGAACTACACCTGCTCCAGAGCCCCTTTGATTCGATGAACAATCAACGTAGATGGTCCAATGAACACGAGGTGTAGTAGGATCTGTCCCTGTCATTTCTACAATAAAATTAGCCAACACCTGAGCCTTGATAGCGCCTCGAGGTTCATAAGATATATCAAACTCTGAGAGCTCAATGGACCATTTGATCATCCTACTAGCGAGGTCAGGTTTGATTAATACGGAGCAGAGTGGTAAATCCGTCCTTACCATGATTGGATGAGCGTGAAAATATGGACGTAACCGTCGAGAGGCCCAAACAACAGCGAGAGCGGCCTTTTCAATTTTTTGATACCGGATCTCAGTGCCTTGTAATGTTTTGCTGGTGAAGTAGACCGGCCTCTGTCCATCAGGAGTTTCCTTTACTAAGGCTACGCCCAAAGCTTCATCTGAAATAGCCAAGTATAAGATGAGCGTGTCCTCGGGGTCAGGCTTCGTTAGAATAGGAGGTTTGGACAACACCTCCTTAAGCTCTTGAAAGGCTTGTTCTTGTTCCTGTCCCCACTCAAATTTCTTGGACTTTTTTAGCACTTTATACAGAGGAAGTGACTTGTGAGCCATCTTTGGTATGAACCGTGCTAAGGCTGCTATTTTTCCATTTAGGGATTGGACTTCCCTCAGATTTTTCAGACTCTGCATGTTGAGAATCGTTTGGCACTTCCCTGGATTGGCCTCGATACCGCGTTGAGTTAACATGAAACCCAAAAACTTCCCAGCTGGGACAGCGAAAGTGCACTTCAAAGGGTTTAGCCTCATGTTATATTTTCTCAAGCGGATGAATACTTGGCGTAGGTCTTCAATATGATCACCTCCAACTGGCGTCTTAGCGATGATATCATCGATGTACACCTCAACAAGCTTGGTGTGCATGCCCTCAAACACCTTGTTGATCATGCGCTGGTATGTGGCCCCAACATTCTTTAGGCCGAAGGGCATAACAGTGTAGCAAAAGACACCACGATCATTGATGAAAGCTGTCTTCTCCTGATCCTCCTCGCACATCGGAATTTGGTTGTAACCTGAGTACGCATCCATAAAACTCAGGTATTGATAACCAGAGGAATCATCTACCATCCGATCTATGTTAGGAAGAGGGTAAGGATCTTTTGGACAGCAACGGTTAAGGTCCACATAATCAATGCACATTCTCTATTTACCATTAGCTTTCCGGACCATTACTACATTTGAGAGCTAAGAGGAATAACAGATTTCCTTGATAAATCCGGCTTTCAGTAATTCCTCAGTTTGTTGGCAAACTGCTTTCTGTTTCTCTGGTCCCAATCTTCTCTTCTTTTGGGCAACCGGTCTCGTCTCTGGGTAGACGAATAATTTGTGACAGCAGAAAGCAGGATCTATGCCAGGCATGTCGGCTGCAGTCCATGCAAAAAGGTCTTTGAACTCCTGTAGAAGCATCAACAGTCGATGCTCTATTTCTGCTTCTAACTTGTCATTAATATGGGTGACGTTCTCTGGAGAATCTCCCAGTACGACATCCCTGGAACTTCCATCTGGTGTGGGATTTGATGGATTGGACGGATCAATGTTCAACTCCGCCCTAGGATCCAAATCGACAAGGCTCACAGAACCAGCAGCTGCCCCACAATCATTGAGCTTCCTCTTTTTATTGGATGCTTCCAACTTTGTCATATTTAGGCTCAGGTTGTAACAGTACCTGGCCATTTCTTGGTCACCTCGGATGGAAGAAACAGCATTGTCCTTATCGATAAATTTGATAAGGAGGTGTAGAGTTGACACGACTGCCTCCATAGCATTCAAGGTGGGGCGGCCTATGATGCCGTTGAATGGTGATTCGACGTCAATTACCAGCACCCTGGATTTAACCGTTCTGGCCCCTAGTTCACCTTCAAAGGAGATAAGGGTGTCAAGGTACCCCTTTGTTGGTTGCTTTGCACCATTAAAAGCTGTTAGTTCCTGTATGTAAGGCTGTAAGTCTGAGTCATTAAACCCATTCTTTTAAAGCAATTATAAAAAATAACATCACAGGAACTTCCCTAGTCAACAAGGATTCTTCGGACGTCCTTGTTGGCTATCACTACAACAATGACTACAACATCGTCTCCCTCTGGAACGGTAGGACCGAAATCCTTATCAGAGAATGAAATTACTAGAGCTTCAACCCCTCCTCTGTAAGGACGATTATCTCTAGGTTTTCCTTGTACAGACAGAATCATTCTATGATGATTCTTACGGGCTGTAATCGAAGCTCCTCCCCCAGCGAACCCTCCAGCGATCATATCAATGACTTCACGCTGGCCTTGACGCTGTTGCTGAGGCATATCATCTCTGTGAGCTACGTCGTCAGTCATTACGCCTTTTTGTTTTTCTGCAGCAGAGAACTTTCTAACCGGATTACGATTGTTATCATCCCCGTCGTCTGGATCTCTTTCTCTTTTCTCATTCCGGTCTACCCTGTCAAAGGATTTCTCTTTGAACAGGTATTGCTTTAGTTTGCCTTCTCTAATTAACGTTTCGACTGCGTTTTTTAGAGCTTGGCATTCATCAGTGGAATAACCTGTCTGTTCATGAAAATCGCAGTACTTACGGGGATTCCCTGGTCTTTTCACAGGGGCCGGCCTCCTAATGCCATAAATACTGAATGCTGGCCATCCTACCTCTCTCAAAATCTGAGATGGCCTGACTGTCAAAGGTGCATAATGGCTAAAGGAATTAACACGTCTTTCTCAACGTCGAGGAGAGGAATTGTTAACTTTGGGGTTGTTGAACGGCCTCTCCATACGTTCTGACCTCATCTTCTCCTTATCTCTCCGCGGTTGTGAAGGTGGTGCTGGTGGTTTTTTCTTCGTAGCCATAGCCTCTAAGTGCATCTCTATACCCACATATTTCGAGGCTTTCTTCCTGAACTCCTCAAATGTTGTTGGCGGGCTTTTTGCTAGTGAGAGAGCGAAGGCTGATCCTGGCTGCAATGCCTCGATAACAATATGGAGCTTAATAGACTCTGTGAGGTTAGGAACCAGAGATGCTTCCTTGTAAAACCTCTTCAGGAAATCCTTTAAAGTTTCGTTCTCACCCTGCTTGATTTGGGCTAAAGTATGAGATGTCCTGGGAACATCTCTAGAGATGACAAAGTGAGTTTTAAAAACAGTTGCCATTTCAGCCCAAGAATCTATGGATCCTGAAGGTAAACCTTTAAACCAGCCGAGGGCCTCTTCTGACAATGTTCGTGGGAACATCCGACACATCACGTCTTCGTCAGCCCCTAAGTACATGGCTTCAAATACGTAAGCATCAAGATGCTTAGTAGGATCGGTTTCGCCATTATACTTTCCAATGGAGAGTGGCTGAGTGGTTTGCAGATGCTTGGGGATGTGGATACTCATAAGCCTCCTTGAGAAAGGAACTTTGAGTTTGTAAGTTACCGGGGGTGCTGTAATTAGCTCCCTCTTCCCACGAGCAGCTTCATCATCAGAATCATGAGTCTGTTCTCTCCCCTTAAACGTGGGGATGTTTGAGTATTGGAGGGTTGTGGATTTTTCTCCATCGGCTGTATGGGGAGTGTCTCTTGTGTGAGATGACTCCTTGTCCTCACTCTGCCTTCTTTCTCTTCGCAATTCTGCGAGTTCTTTCTGGAGTTGACTGATCAACTCATCATGAGGATCGGGGCTAGACACTGGTACCATCCTCTTTGAGCTGCCCCTTACGGCGTTGGTATTGGTTCTGCCTTCAGGTTGATTTTCCACAAAGTCATGTGCTTCGCCTTCCATGGATAATCACTGTTCTTCTGTTGGATATGGGAATAACTTTATCGGGTCCCACCAGGCGTGCCAATGATCTGTCCTGAACCAGGGTCAAGAGATCCGGTGTCGGGCCAGTCATAAATAGTGAGATGATTACCTCTCTGAAGACCGGTTATGTGAGTATCCAGTCTATGTATCTGATGTCTCTTTATGAAGAGAGCGGTTTGGGCGTCCTGGAGGTCCTTCACACCGTCCTCACACGTTGATGTGGGCGAAAAGTGGTGTCACCTGCGAAGATTCTCCGACGCTCAAGTCAGTAATCGTATTCCAAGTAAGGAATATTTTCAGAGAGTAATTATAAGTTGAAAAAAGTAGTCGAAGATCCCTCTCTCCGTTGATGAAGAGAGTTCATATACCCGATTGACTCGATTAACGAGGACTTGTTAGTGGGGAACCACTAACCTCCACTAATATTATAAATTATTATTTTATTGTGCACTTGCCAGTATGATTGAGTCAAGTGGCTATTTTATATTGAGCGTAGGGAGTATGGGCTGGAATTAGGGGACAAGTTGATCATTCCCGTGAGCAGATTTTGGCTCGTAGTGTGGGGAATGGAATCTTTATCCTCGTCCCTGTAGCAATGCCATTTTCTTCAGTATGGTGACGTGTATGTTATCCGGGGTCATGGTGTTATCCGGACTAACCGGTGCTAGGAGAACGCCTGACGCGGAATTATAGTCCGGATGTATACCGATGACACCGGTTGCACGTTGTCAAATGGTCAATGACGTTGAAAATATATCTTGTAGAACGGATATCGGTATCGAGACCGGATCAACATTTATTATGTATATAAATTAGACTCATTTTTTACATTAATAAAATCACTCCATTTTTTTATTCTACAACTTCTTTATTATTTGTTAATTCTACAACTTCTTTATTACTAGTTATCAAACAAGTAATATATTTTATTCCAGCTTCGTAGGAGTTATAGAGGGTCTGAAACAAAGTTACACATAAAAATATGCTACGCACAAAAAAAGAAAATAACATCCAACAAATAGGGATGGGAATAGGCTATAGGCTGCTCGTCGGGCGCTTATGGCTTAGTCTATTTAAGACCTTGACCCAGTCTATTTAATATAAAGATCAGGTCGAGGCTTTTCAAAAGGCCTATTTAGTTAAATAAACTAGGTTTGAGCTTTTGAAAAAAGCCTTTTTAAATTATCTGATACGAGGATAACACTTCCGATGTAAGCACTGGTATTATATTTCCTGATCCAGTGGGGAGTCAGAAGTCTTGGTGTCCGATCTTCGGTTATCACACTAGTCTTCTCACGTTGATGGGCGAAAGATGATGCAACCTGCAAGGACACTCCGATGCTCAAGTTAGTCTGGATACTTAATATTAGAGCTCGGGTGTAAATCAGACATAATAACATATCTTAATGAGTCATAAATAAAGAGTATTTATAGAGTGTGATGGTGAGGACGTCCTACGTGGCATGTGTCAGTATTTATAGAGTGTCACGAGTAAAGCTGACATGCTTGTAAGCATTTTGACACTTCTTGAAACATCCTTAATTCTTTCAAGAACGCTCTGATACCAAAATGAAACATCCAAACTAAATTAAATAAAGTCTGGGATAGGGAAATTTTTTTTTCGAATTTAAGAACGTTCTAAAACCATTCACAAGAAAGCCCAGCGGAAGAACAAAGCTTAAGCGAGCCCATTACAGTGTTCACTCGCTCAAGCGAGACCCAAATCCGCTTGAGCGAGACAACCCATCTCGCTTGGGCGAAGCACCCATTCGCTTAAGCGAAACCAACCAGAAACCCTTCTTCCATTCACACTCGCTGGAGCGAACCTTTATTCGCTGAAGCGAACCCATTCACTCGGTATTTTCATCACTCGGCTTCGGGACCACGTCCACTCGGGAACTGTCCCCACATTCATGATTCACCCGGTAAATTCATACTTAGCCAAATTACAATTATAAAACACACGGGCGTATTTCACTCGGGAAATGATTCCCTCGGATACTCCACTCGGAGTCAACAAGCTTCCCTCACCCGGAGTATTTTCCCAGTCCAATACCACTCGGTATATTTCAACCACAATTCCCTCGGAATACATTATCCATTCTGCACTCGGCATAATTTGATCTTCCTCACTCGGAGATCACCATAACCTCTAGGCTATAAATCACTCGGTCACATCTTAACCATTCATCAATCGGGTAATACATTAACCCATTCCCACTAGGAGAAATTCACCAAGTTAAGTCACTCGGACTTATTTAAAACTTATCCATTCGGAACGTATAACATTCACTCGGAATATATGTAGCCTCGTTCACTCAGAAGAGGACTCCTAGAATACCACAATCAAAACCATCACAATAACTCTTCCCTCGGAAGGGGCTCACTCGGGATTTCCCACTCGGGAATATTCAAACCCTTATCACTCGGAAAAAGGCCATACGCTAAGCTTCACTCGGACACGACTCTCCCATCAATATTCCACTCGGAATTTATTAACTTAGCATTTCTCAACACCACATAATGAACAAATCGGGTAACATCATAACAATGTAAATATATATATGTATAATGTACACTTGTTCACAAACCCGATAGACAACCCATATAATTAAATCCATTCGGATTACAAGAGAGCCGGCCAAGGCTTTAACATATCTATTTACAATATATATATATATACTATGTGCACTTCAACAATCTGAGTGCCCATCACTCGGACTTGAGGCCATCTCCTCAATACCAGTCCGACCTGCATACACTGAAAAATATTGTAGGGGTGAGCTTTTACATATTAAATGACAGTTATTGACTCGGATTATACCTCAATCCTCAATTATACAAATTACATAATCAATCATAGCACATACTGCCATTTAAATATGAATATTCACACATCATCTTCCGATCGGGATTTACCCATTTCACTCGGCTATAATGCACAACATCCTCAATAACAATATATCAATATACATGAATTCATCCAATCGGATTTTACCCCAAATCTATTCCAAGCAATATCAATAATGTTTAAACTCTGAGCCTCGCTCAAGGAGAGTGCCTGAGCCCCGCTCAAAGGTCTTTAATTATATTCTCACACTTATTCATCTGATTACCGATTCTACATTAAGCGTCCCACGCTACATGCTCCAAGCATTTCCAGTGGCGAATTGGATGCATACGGTCTCATTCATCAGGCGTCCAACGCCAATGCACTCGGCATTGCCTTGAGTCCAACCCAAGGTCTTTCATCAAGCGTCCCACGCTTAGTGCCCTCGGCACTGCCTCGAGTCCAACCTGAGGTCTTTCATTATATTTAACACGTATTCATCCGATTGCCGACTCTGTGTTAAGCGTCCAACGCTATATGCACTCGGTATTCCCAATGGCGAATCAGATGACCCACATCTCATACACTCGGCAATGACAATGCCATCCACTCGGAATTATCATTTACAACGAGCATCCCCTGCTATTTCATGTAAAACCCACTCGGCATTAACATAACAGTCCCCATCTTATGCACTCAGCATTTAAACACACAATCACACATAGGGACCAGTACAACTCATGCACTACAGTTCATAAACAACACACTTACATGCATCTCATGTATTTACTCAACATCAACATGCATCATACATCTCATGGACGGAAAATCAACATAAACACACAACTCATATTCATCACACATCCGGGCTACCACTCACTCGGAAAAATAACAAACAACACATAACAAGTACTACACATCACAGTACGATAGTTTCACCCGGAAACCCGTCCATAAACCATGCATTTGAGATGTAAATTAGCCCCCTACCTGGAATGAAGATCCAGAAGCTCCCTGAGCTTGCAACACCGACTGAACGTTCTTCAGTCACTCGTTCTCAACAGGACGACCCAGCTTCCAGCTGTTCACTCAGCACTCTGCTCAGCTTTGGAAGAACCAACAGCTACTTCTTCACGAGCAGATCTACCACCAAAACACCCCATGCCAAGCCCCCAAGGCACACGCAGTCCTCACCAACAGTGGAGGCTCCAAATGTTGTTCCCACACATGAACAGACCAGTCCTCACCAACAGTGGAGGACCCCAAGGTTTCCAGGCACCCAACGCTGTTAGGCAAAACAGGGGAGGATCTCTTCCTCCAAACACACAGCACCATGCTGTTTTCTCAACCACCACACAGATCTCTCTCTCTCAACCACACTGTTCCTCTTCGTATTCCACTCGGTTCTACTCAGTGTTGAGTGGAAGAAGAAGATGAAGAAGAAGAACAACCACGAAGAAGAGGCAGAGGCTCCAAGAAGTTTTAGAGAGAATGGAGAGTGGTTCTCCTTGAACCCAAGAGAGAATGAGCAAAGAATGAGTGTAAAACGTGAAGCTGAAGCCCTTCATCATGGCTCTGCCCAGCGTCACTCTCCCTCTCAATCAACAGTCCATCCACATTTAATGCCATTCCCATCAGCCATCACATCACCATTAAGGCCACTCCCATCAGCGTGCCAAAGAGAGAGAACCGAAGCTCTCATAAACCACCAAGGGCACATGGGACATTTCCTAGCATTATTATCATTATTATTATTAAATCAATAAATTTTAATTCTCTAATTAACCTTAATCAAAACCAGGATGTTACACTTCTTGCAAGTAAGAGGCCGATGTGCCCTTACGTTTCCTGAGATTCTACCTAACTTCAGTCATGTGCGATATCGGTCATCCTGACGTGGCTGTAACGTTGACTTTAGTCAGGGAGATCTATCATGGAGTGTGTATAGGCCAATGTTGGGCTTAGATCATTTATCCTTTGTCTTGTTGAAGTGACTTGGGAATTACTTCAATGAACTAAGTCATAACCTAATTACGGAATAATTAAGCGAGTGTTTTTGTTGTTTGGTCGATATGGCACCCTTTGATGGGTATGGCTTGAACTATCGGCTAGTGTTGGCATGTTGCAACTGTTTATGAAATGGCATGGACACGTGGCGTAACACTCTCCATTACGTCTCAATAAACTTTAAAAAATTTGTAAATTTTTTTTACTAAAAATATAATCGTTAAAAAGAAATTATCCGAACAAATTACATACAATATTTCTAAAATACCTTATAATATCATTAAAATTTATAAAGTAATTTTACATTCATCTGAAGTAAATATTAAACATTATTAGAAAGAAAGGAAACTCCATGGCCCAAGAGCAGTTACTTAATAACATTATTTATTCATTGGACCACAGTATTCATACCGAACTTCCTTTCTAGAACTTGCTATATTTATTGTCTGGATTCTTCGATCCTTCCCTCTGTACGAACCATCAATTTAAAACATATGAAACAAAAATGAGAAGGGAGTGAGAAACATAATATAATATTTCCAAATGGGACATAAGCAATAAAGGGTTTTCACAAACTAGTATAATAATATCAATTACAATCACACACACAATCAATTATGAATGTATAAATGTTATGCAATATCTTCATCATAACTTACATATATATGCGGGCCCTCAAATTTTAATTTGCACTGGGTCAATCAGGAGTTTACACTATTCCATAATTCCAGATAATAATAACATGAACAACTCAACTGGCATGGGAACACTTAGAGACTAGTCAGATTGAGAAGGTTTTTATTGTTAAAATACCCGACACTAGGGAGTACCCCAGGTCCCCTGAAGCACCCTTTCACACCCTCTCATCCCAAAGCTCGTAATTAAGCCTCCTATAATGTATCATCGGTTTCTATAATATGTCCCTAGAAATATCACTTTGTTTCTCTTTAATGATTCATGATGTATAAACTATTCGCGTATTTAGTTGGTTAAGACTTTTAGAAACTCAATTATTAAATACCATAAAGGTTTATAATATCATCTCAATAAACTATATATTCCCTCAATTTCTTCTCTGAATTTCTGTCACACAAATAAATTTGGTACAGTTTTCAAATTTAAATCTCACCAAAATTGAGTTTCCAAATCTTAAATAACTCAAAACTTTCTCATATAAAACTTTACATGATCTTTCTCAAATTGAATCTTAGCAAGATTGAATTTAGAAATCTCAATTATTTCCAAATATCTTTAGTTATTAGGTTGGAAAAAAACAAAATAATTTACTTTTGAAAATTTTGGTTTACTAAAAGAGAATAATTCTTAATTCATTAACTAAAAATACTTAAAACTATAAAATTTTTCTTTAATTCAAGAATTAATTATTTCAACATTTTTATAAATTAATTTTCATAAAATGTCTTTTCTAAAATAAATACTAGATTTTTATTCTAAAGATTAAAAGTAAAGTTAATGAAAATAATTTCTAAGAAGGAATAAAAGATTAAAATGAATAAAATATTTTCTTTTAGAATAAAAATTTAAAGAGTAAGGTAAGAAAATTCTTACTGAATTTTAGCTTTCTGTCATGCTTGCTATTTACTCAACTCCACATCACAAGATCATCAATCACAATTAAATATTATCAATCACAATTACATATCAATCACAATCTAATGTTATCAAAACAATTAAATATCATCAATCAAAATCAAACATTATTAATTATAATCAAATTAAATCAAATTAAATATCACTCATAAATATAATTCAAATTTTAATGGTTATTTAAATTAATAAAATTGATTTTGAGTCCTTATAGTCCATTCCTCGTGTAGGTCTATGTAAGTCTTAATAATCCAGTCCTTGCATAGGTTTAGTTCAGTCCATATAGGTCATAATAGTCCAAGTCCTTGCATAGGTTCAGTCCAATTCGTATAGGTTATAAAAATCTAGGTCCTTGCATAGGTATGTCAGAGTAAGTTACACAAGATACTTAATTTACAATTTATTATAAATTTTAAGTTAAATATTTATTATTTTAAAATAATATTATTATTAAATTTAAAAGGAGTGCAAGACTCCTCCCATTATTCTTATCGCGACCGGGGTCCCGAGGCATGATGCGGACTGGGAGAATGCAACAAAAGGAAAACAAAACTGAATTGGAACAAGGCCCTTAGGGGGACCTAAAAAAACTAAAAGGGTTTAGGGAGTCGCCACTAATATTTATTAAGGAAATTATCAGGAAAACCTTTAAATGGCACTGGTTTTTAAAATGAGATTCTGTTTGGTTCGGGAGTCGAATTACAGATTGGGAAGGTATTAGCACCCCACACTGTCTGTCCTAAAACGGTTACCCAAATTGATCATGTATATTGTTTTAAAAAAAATAATTATTAAATATTTCATCCTTCATAAAGAATACAACCATGATAGATGTTATTTACAGACAATATACACATGAACAAATTAATAATAAGGATATTTTGAAAAAATAGAAGCAAACATAAACTAAAATTAAATAATGAGACACATCACCCCAAGTTTGGTTCTTTAACTTCAAAGGAAGATAAACAAACAAGTGATTAAAAGACAATAAAATAAAAAAATAAGACATCTCGTCTAAATTATCTTTTTGATAATTAAAAGACAATCCATTAATTTTACCTAAAAATACATGGTTTTTTAAGAAAATGAATAAATAAACAAATAAATAAATGAAAAGGTAAAAATATATAGACATAAAAATTAAATACATCGATTTGAAAATAAAGAAATATATATACACTTAATTAATTAAAACTAACAAATGAATTTTATTCAATCATTTTTAGATAATAAGATTAATAAGATGTCTCATTTAAATTAATCTCATTTCAAACTTAAAAGAAAGATAAATGGTTAAATAAATAGATAAAAGCGGGGAACATAAAATATAAAATTATAATAATAAATAAAATTACAAAAAAATAAATAAATAAAAATAAAAGGGCAAAAAAATAAATAAATAAAAATAAAAGGGCAAAAAAATAAATAAATAAAAAATTGTAGAAAAGTAAATGAAGAAAAATAAAAGTGCAGAAAATAAATAAATAGACCAATAATTATAGAAAAATAAAGCACAGAAAAATAAAGTGTAGGAAAATAAATAAATAAAAATAAAAGTGCAGAAAAACAAATAAATAAAAATAAGAATGAAAAAATAAATAAAGAAAAATAAAAAGTGTAGAAAATAAATAAATAGACAAATAACTGCAAGAAAATAAAGTGTGAAAAAATAATGTGCAGAAAAATAAATTAATAAAAATAAAAGTATAGAAAAGTAAATGAAGAAAAATAAAAGTGTAGAAAAATAAATAAAGAAAAATAAAAATACAAAAAAATAAATGAATAAATAAATAACTACAGGAATATAAAGTACGGAAAAATAAAGCGTAAATAAATAAATAAATAAAAATAAAAGTGTAGAAAAATAAAAGAATAAATAAAGAACTACACGAAAATAAAGTGCGGAAAAATAAAATGCAGAAAAATAAATGAAGAAAAATAAAAGTGTAGAAAAATAAATAAATAAAAATAAATAAAGATGGATAAATAAAGACACATAAATATTTTTGTATTTATTAAAAATACCTTAGTACAACAACAATTAATGAAGAACGAGAACGGAATTCCGGAGATCGATTTTGCGTAGATTTTTTCTATTTTTGGCTTCGTTTAGACTCAATTTAAGGGTGTTTGGACACCGGTTACAAGACTTTTACAGTAATTTGGGTCACACAACTCACATACTAGAACATACTAGAGTAGAACACATATTTTCCTAACAACATTTCCATATCTCTATTTTTAAAAGCAAAACCTCTAAAAAATTATACAAAAATTTATCACTCTTTTCTCTCCTTTCTCGTTCTTCTCCTTTTTTCCTTAGCATCACCCTCTATTTATAGAGAAAAAATGGCTTTGGATCCCTCATCACATACCATCACTTTCCTACATTTTCAGTTTGTCCAAATTTGATGTCAATTTCCCCAATTTTCTCTAATTATCAAACCAAACTGGGTCTCACCTCAATAAACCACTAAAACCTCTTTTCTTTTTCTTTTTTTTTGTTATTTTTTTGTCCATTTTTTATTTTTTGATTTTTTGTGCCTTTTTATTTATTTTTTTAATTTTTTTAAATATTTTGAGTAATCACTTATTCTTATAGAAACATAAACTATTTTAGAATCCTAAAATTATTTATTACACATTTGGCCATAAATAAAATACTCAATAAAGATAAACTACTACTATAAGGAGCAAGAAAGTAGTCACTAAACATCGGTTTTCCTCCCTTATTCTTTCCTCCTAGCTTCGACATCCCTTGGCCATTGCTTGAGGAAAATTATGAAAGAAAGTTGATGAAATGAGAAGTGTGGTAGGAAATGAGGAGAGATTGAGTATTTATAGAAATGGAGAAGGTATTATTCCCAACGGTCACTATACAACAGTCACTATGCAAATTTTTAATTTTTTAAATTTTTTTATTTATTCGGACAAAAATAGGTGTTCACAATTCTTATGTCTTTTCATATTATATTTCTATCTCAGTCCCCCTTACCTCTTGTATCATGGTTCATTATTGAAAGTCCGTGCCCACCTCGTCTCCAAGTTCTAAAACATACCAATTTCATTTTAATATAGTTATAAGATGAAAATTTAGATTACTACAAGGATAAATAATAATTATGTATAGTAATAGTAAATAGTAAATTTTAAATAGTTACTATGAATAGTAACAGTATATAGTAAAATGTGAATAGTAACAGTAATTAGTAAAACGTGAATAGTAATAGTAAATAGTAAAACGTGAATAGTAAAGGTAAATAGTAACAGTAAATAGTAATATACTATTTGAATAGCAATTTACTATTTATAATAGTATTTTACTATTGACATAGTAACTTACCATTCAGAATAGTAACTTAAAAAAATATTATATCTAGTATAATAATAGATTTCTAAAACGATATGAAAATAAATCTAAAAAATATAAAAGAGAGTTTTTCTTACCTTATAATTTTGGTAGAACCTTCTTCCAAAAATTCCATTTCTCTCTCTTACTCCTACCACTATCTCTCTAGTACTACTATATTAAGAAAATTTAATCTGAAATTGTGAATTTTTTGTTCAGAAACCTTTGGTATTTATAGACAGGAAAGTTACTGTGCATTCTTTTATTTTATTATAAAAGTACTATGCGATTTTGAAAATTTCGTTCCTGGTTACTGTATTTCGTTCCTGGTTACTATGTAACATTTGAAATATTCGTTCATGCACAGTGTTTTGCATACTAAATGTCAGCTAAATTATTAAGCCAAATAGTAACCATTCACTCGGTATATTTTAAATATTCAAAATTAGTCCTTTTCAAAATTTAGCGATATTATATCAGACCTCACTAATTTTATAGTAAGTTACCCGAGGTGGTGACCATAACCCATTCTAGGGTACAAGTATACCATGTCACGTCATCAAGATGGCTATTAAATCCATAATCGTAGTCTGAAACCGTTAATGTCTATAGTTTTATTCCTTAAACCCCGATTCGTAGTTGACAACCAGACAATGAGTCAGAGGAGGTATGGGCAGTCTGTGTAACACCCCGATCGTTTTTTCAGGAATGAACAACTCTCCCCACAAACCAATATGAGACCTTTCAGTGTGTTTTTGTCCTCACACACACACTTCCCGGGAACTTCTCAGAAGGTCAGCCATCCCAAAATTTCTCCAAGTTAAGCACGCTTAACTTTGGAGTCCTTAAGTGATAGGCCACTGAAAAGGCTAATGCATTTGTTGGTATAGGTAGTACGAATTCATTCCTTTAAGCTGTCCTCGACTGTATAGTCCTATACCTATACACTCTTTGGATCCCTTTTATTCTGGTATATATTCGGTTCGTTCATGTGTTCCTCTCATTGGAAGCTTGCCAGGAGCCGCTCCTTGTCCGTGCCTATGCACTGACGATCATTCCCCGCCCTCAACAGTGCCCGGGATGTCACAGTCTGACCCTGCGGACACTGTAGCAACAATAAGTTAGGAAAATAGTCAAATCACTTCATAAACTAAGGTAAACTTTATAAATACGATTCATTTATTATTAAAGAGGATCTGATCCTAGTGAGTTACCTCTGTAATATCCTATCTGGTCTTAATTACCGTACTGACTTAGGCATCAGAGAATCTTCTACAGGTACCCCTCCGGTGTGGTTTGTTGGACTTCGGCTTGGATAGGAACGTCAATTGCACCTATACTGGAAGAACCTCGGATTCCCACTAAACCTAGGTATAAAATACCGTACTCCACTGAGACGGTGTAGAGTTAGAGAGGTAAATATGGTCAAGGTCATTAACTCTTGACCCCGGTTCCAAAACAGAACATTGGTACGCCTAGTGGAACCGCGTAAACTTGTGAGTCCCAGATTGCGTAAAGCAGAAGTCATGGAGCGCCCTAGAGGAGATGAAACTCCGGAGGGACATGTCCAGAATGTGGCAAGAACATTAGATTATAACGAAGGTATAGTGAAAACCCCTGGGACGGAGTTGAGAACTCAAGTTGTAGTAATGTGGCAAAAACATGGTTCAAGAGTCTGCCAGCGGGGTCGATAGATTCCTGGGATGACATGACCCATGTATTCTTACAACATTTCATGGTGTCCAGAGATGTGCCTAAGACATCGCATACATTGGCGCAGATTAGGCAGGGGGCTGGAGAGAGCTTGAGAGATTTCTTGAAGAGGTTTTATAAGGAAGCAACACTTGTCCCGGGGTTGACGGAGGAGATACAAATGTACATTGCGGTGGAGGCCTTACAACCGCGGTCACCTTTTGCATTATCATTGACAAAAGGACCACCCCGGACAATGGATGAATTTAGAAACAAAGCAGCAAAGTATGTAGGGAGAGAGATGCACTTGGCCAGTGCCAAGCAGAGGAGTGCGGAGACGAAAATTAGAAAACCAGAAAAAAAGGAAATTAGGTTGGAAAGAAGAGGATCCGGCAGGGACACGTTTCCAAGGTCACGAGAAGGAAGAGGCGTGAATGCAATACAATGCACCTCATTGGCCGTACGACCTAGCCAAATCCTACGGGAGGTCAGATTGAGAGGGATGATGGTGTACGGGGTGAGGAAACCTATTCCGATGAAGAGAGCTGGAAACCCTAATAAGTATTGCGAGTTCCATGAGCAAGTCGGACACAATACTAATGAATGTCGTCAATTGAAGGAGGCCATTGAAACGCTGATAAGAGAGGGAAAGCTGAAGCAGTACCTGTTTAAGCAAAGGATGAATACAGAGCCTGAGAAGGCAGCACCAAGAAGAAGAGAGGTGGATCCAGTTGAGGAAGAAGAAGCCCGGAGTACAAAGAAGCCTATGTTAGACAAAGGAAAAGCCATGGTGGATAACATTGATGATGATGACGAGTCGTGGATGAAGCCACCACCTAGCTCGGGAAAAAGGGACGTTATTGACATGATTGCTGGAGGATTTGCTGGAGGAGGAGTGTCAAATTCAGCAAGAAAGAACCATTTAAGGATGATCATGTCGGTTCAAGCAAAAACGGATAACAGACCATTTAGAGATGGCATGAAGACCCCGACCATCATTTTCACTGATGACGATTACGGCCCGACGGTGCCAGGAGGTGATGACGTAGTGGTGATTGAAGCCGTGGTGGCTAATAAGACAATCAGAAGGATGTTGGTGGATCAGGGAAGTTCATGCGACGTCATTTTCTATGAATGTTTCAAGAAAATAGGACTTTCAGACTCTGATCTACAGCTGTACACCCAAGAACTAACGACATTCAATGGAGCTAAGCAGTCTACTAAAGGCTATCTGGATACCAGGCTGACATTTGAAGGAGAACCGGGATCGAAAACGATGCAGTTAACATATAATCGAAAACGGTGCACATAAGAGTTGAGAATCACAACCTTATATGTATATTTTTTAATCAGTTAACATATAATAGAGATGCATATTAAAGGTTGAGAATCGCCGCCTTACAAGTGTAATTTTTAACTAGTTAACAAATTATTGAGTTATGGGTGTGAATATGGAACAAAACAAAATGATGTGATTTCTAAAAAGTAAATTTTGTTTTTTTAAAAAAGGTGAAAACTTTAAAATGACATCACCCTTTTGGAATGAGAGAAAGATTTGTGCATGACACCGACCAATTTACTCCCACTTGATTAGATCACCGATTTTACTCCAAACCCACCAGTTCACACTGGTTCTATTACATGGTTGATCCATTTAAGCACCCAAACTGATTACTAGACCGATTTTTTTGGTTAAACTAACTGATTTGATCTAATTTTTACAACACTGATAAAATCACTTATTTATGATTAAAAATTAGTTACTGCTCATGAAATCAGTTATAAATCTTATGTGTCTATAAACAAAAAGCATATTTATATATAAAAACAATACATAGCTAAAGAAAGCTGGGACTACTTATGGTAATAAAATCAACAATATTAGAAATTTCCATATGATAAAACGAATATTTATCTTGAATTTATATCTTATAATTTATGATTTATTTTTTATAAGTTTTTTAAGTAATACATCAAAATAAATAAAAGCCAAGAAAAATAAATCCAAAGCAACATCCCCTTTAGTCGTTAAGCAGAAGTGGAAATGATAACCGAGGGTGGACTAAAACGTCAAGTGGGGTGGTTTTGATGATTGTGAGTCCAAAAGTAGCACTCATATCAACTTTGGCATTGGATGCGGTTGTGACTTCAAATGCTTGCAAGAAAGCTGCTAAAGCCAAATGTGTCATTTGAAGGCCAAATGACACCCCAGGACAAGACCTTCTTCCACTACCAAAAGGAAGGATCTCAAAATGTTGACCCTTCACATCTGTGTCCTTGTGAATGGTAAGAAACCTCTCTGGTTGAAACTCTAAAGGGTCTGACCAAATGCATGGGTCTCTTTGCGACTTCCAAATGTTCAAAAACAACCGAGTACCTGCTTGGATATGGTACCCACCTAAGGTGCAATCCTCTATGAATTCACGTGGACCTGGAAATGGCCCTGGCGGATACAATCGTAGTGTCTCTTTAACTACAGCTTGAAGGTAAACTAACTTATTTATGTCCAAGTCATTTATCAGTCTTTCCTTTCCCACATGCTCATCTAACTCATCTTGAACTTTCTTCAAAGCATGAGGATTATTCAACAATAATGAGAGTGACCATGTCATGGCAACTGTTGTAGTATCTGCTGCCGCAGCAATTAGCGTCTACATGATAATTCATAAAATGAACCGTTGAATGGACAATAATTAATAAAAGGGAAACAGAGGATGACAGAATATTTTAAATTACGTTTGCGTGTGCAGTAATATAGTAATTTCAAAAATCTTAGTATTATAAAAAATTTCAGGTTAATACGGTTGTTGATAATATAGCTGTAATTATGGTCAACGTGGTTATAGAAAGATTTGGATCCTCTTCAAGTAACATATCGATTGAGAAAACTACGAAAATAAAAAAAATTTAATAGTTAATATTAATTTTATAATATATTTGAAATAATTAAAATTTTGTTAACGGATTTTTTAGTTAAACTTTAATTTAATTGGTCAAACGATCAACCAAACGATTTTTTCATCCATTTTATCTTTTTAATATATTTTTTACATTAATTAATAAGCTTTATTATTTAGTTTTATTAATTTAATGATTTATATTACATTGAAAAATAATAAAGAAAAAATATACTCAAGGTTCATTTAATTTTTAATTGAAACAACATAGTTATAAAAATAAAAAAATTTAATAATTAAATCGGTGAAATGAGAGTAAAAGTTTGAGAATTAAAAAATCAAACCCACCTTAAAATGTGGATCCAATTCGGCAATAGTTGAAAAACTTTGATAATTGTAGCTGAGGCCACAATTTAAAACAATATAATTAAATGAGTCGAAATTGCAAATGTGTAATGTTGCTTACCGCGCATGTGGCTTTTATGACAGAGTCAGCATCATAACCGGCGAGGTCGACGCCGTCAATGACGGACAGCAACACATCAATGAAGTCTTGCTCTGTTTTGGTCTCACCGGAATCTCTATTTCGGCGATGTTCCTCTAACCATTCACCAACGATGCTATCTATTTCTTTCGCCGTATTTTTCATCTCCTTCATTTTCCCTCCCAAATCAAGCCACCCAAGAAATGGAATCGCATCCCCAACCACAGACACTCCCATCAAACGAAAGAAGTCTCTTAGTACCCTCCGAATTCGCTTTACCTGTTGCTCATTTCCACTGGTGTATCTCTTCCCAGCTATCATCCTGAGAATCACGTTCAGATTCAGTTCCCCAAACCACTTCTTCATCTCCACCAACAAATAATCGGAGCCACCTCTTTTGTCAACCCATGCTCGGTATATTTCTTTCAACGAGCTCTGCATCTCGGAATCTCTAATACCTCGAAGCAGTTCAAACCGGTGAGTGGAAAGTAACTCAGAAACCGTAATCTTATGCATCTGGCGCCAGAAATCTCCGTAAGGGGAAAAGGCGAAACTAGCATAGTTGTAGGTTAAGATTTTTGCGGCGGTGAATTTGGGACGAGATGAGACGATTAGATCAAGAGTGGTCAAACACTCTTTTGCTAACTCCCGCGTGCTGACTACCACAGCAGGGTGGACACCGATTTTGATTCTGAATATTGGTCCATATTTGTCTGCTAAGGCTCCTAAGGTTTCGTAAGGAGGTTTATCTGAACCATCTAAGAGGTGAAGATGACCAATCAAAGGCCAGCCGCCGGAAGCTAGGGGTGGGTCCGGAGCATCACGTGTTGTTTCCCTCTTTGTGAAGAAGAAGTAGTAAGATGTTAATAGTAAGACAACAATTCCCGCAACTGTTAATGTTGCTTCCATGTGACAATTTGCGACGTCTCTCATGAACGGTTGGACTTGGAAGTTCTTTTGTAGAGCGCCCGCGAGAGAGGAGAGAAACAGTTTCTCAACATTTTAGTTGCGTGTACGCACAGTTCGATGGAAAACAATGAAGGTTAAGAAAATGATTTCTTTTAACTTTTCAATATTTCAAGATGACATTCAAGTTTGTTTAATTAGTTTCAGGGTTTTTTTCTTCTTCTCTAAACCACATGTATTGTTTTCAATCCGAACCTAGAAAAATTGTTTAAGAGAAGTCAAATTAATATGCATTACCATAAGAAATCACACTGACAACTAAGTGTTCGAGTGCTTTTATGATGTAAAGGTGATAGAATCAATAGTTCAATGTAAACTATGAGAAATAGTTTTACTTATGACCCTACAATCTAATACACAAGGATGCAAATAATAAATAGGACTTATAAGAGGTAATAAACTAGCAAACAAACTAACTAATTTAGTTAGAGAAATAACCCCTTAACAAATAAGGAACAAACCTACTAACTAACTAGAACTAACTTGGTTTTAGGTGGGTATCCTAACACCCACCTTCAAATTCAAGGTGGGTGAACAACTCACATTGAGTTCGCCTCTTAGTTCCAAAAATGTGGTTAAGCTAGGGGACTTGGTAAGTAGGTCTGTAACTTGAAATTTGGAGGACAAATGCTTTATAGAGACTTGACCCTTTGTTGCCTTTTCTCTAACAAACCATAAATCTAACTCAAAATGCTTAGTTTTTAAGTGAAGGATAGGATTGACTGATAAAAGAACGACTCCTTGGTTATCACACCAAATCAGAGCAGTCCTTGGATTATTAAAGTGAAGTTCAGACAACAAGGTAGGGGTGGCAATTTGGGCTTGGCTCGCGGGTCAGCCCGTTTGGCCAGTTCTTAGAGATAGTAGTTGAAAGAATAATCCTGATGGTTACAGGTTTGATGACATGATTGTATGTTTCAGTATAATTTAGGCCTTCTTGCTGAGTGAAACCTTTGGCTACTAGTCTATTCTTATGCTTCAGAATGCTTCTGTAACACCCCTATTTTTATTTTTATTTTAATTTATTACAGAAAATTTTATATTAAAATCCTGATGGAATTTGACCATAGACCTTTAGAAGTTATTTATCAATATATTTTTTAGATTTTATTTAAAAAAATTATTTAAAAAAACGAAAGATTACTATTTGCACCCCCTAAATTACTATTTGCACCTCCCCTCACAATTCATCTGATTTCTTCACGTGGAAAAAATTGTGCATTTCTTAAATTTTCAAACTTTGCACAGTAATCTATATGAAATTTTCAATTCTTGCACAGTACTTTTATAATAAAATAATAGAATGCGTAGTAAATTTCTTTCCTATAAATACCGAGCGAAGAAACGAAGGAAATCACAGTTTTCTTATTGTAGTGCTAGAGAATAGTGGTGAAAGTAAGAGAAAGAAATAATTTTTTCGAAAGGAGGTTCTGCTAAAATTCTAAGGTAAGAATACTTCTCTTTTATATTTTTTAGGGTTATTTTCATATAGTTTTAGAAATATATTATTATACTGGATATAATATTATTTTAAGTTACTATTCTGAATAGTAAAATACTATTTCAATAGTAAATTACTATTCAAATAGTAAATTACTAATTACTGTTACTATTTATCTTTACTATTTACGTTTTACTATTTACCGTCACTATTTACGTTTTACTATTTACTGTTACTATTCACGATTTACTATTTACTGTTACTATTCACTATTCACTATTCATTATTCAAAGTTTACCATTTCTGTTTTAAGTATAAATCTTAGTTTTCATCTTATAACTATATTAAAATGAAATTTGTATGTTTTAGAACTCGGAGACGAGACGCGTACGAATCTTCAATAACGAATGAGGATACAAGAGGTAAGAGGGAGTGAGATAAGAATATAATATGAAAAGACATAAGAATAATAGGAGGAGTCCCCAACTCCTTTTATATTTAATAATATTATTATTTTAAAATATTAACTTCTTAACTTAAAATTTATAATAAATTTTAAATTAAATATCTGATGTAACTAACTCTGACATACCTATGCAAGGACCTGGACTTTCATAACCTATACGACCTCGACTAAACCTATGCAAGGACTTAGACTAGTTTGACCTATATAAACTGAACTATACCTATGCAAGGACTGAATTATATGGACTTACATAAACCTGTGCAAGGAATGTAAAACATCCAAACCTTAATTTAATAATAATAATAATAAATAAATAAAATATCGATTTTTTTTAAAATATTCACACCCATCCTAGGATGTCCCTATATGACTCAATGGGTCCCTCATAACATATCCTAGAGTTTGGGGCTCCAAGATGGCCCAAAGAAAATTTTTCAGCACGCCGGCTCCTTGCGCACCACTCAATAATTTGAGTCAAATCGGAGTTACACAACTCCAATCAAGATGAATCTGATTTGTAAAGATTTGTAACTCAAATACCTACAATTGTTATGAAGAAGTTAAAGGCTAAAAATGTCATTAAGATACTCAAACGGGCTAAAAACAGCAAGGAAATGAAGAAAAACAAAAAAAAATCCAAAAGCTGTCAGTAGACCAGATAGCGTGGTTACGCCCACTGACCAGAGTACCCACACCCAGTGGCAAACCAGCCAGCGTGCCAACGCCCAGGCCAGCGTAGGTACGCCCGGTGACTCGACAGTGGCTGTTCCAGCAGCTTTTTGTGCCCTGTTTTCAGCGACTTTGAGTCGTCATTTCACTAGGCTAATTAACTCCAAATTTCATGAAATTTCATACACAATACGCCTACCCTATCATCCATAATGTGTCAAAGTTTCATGCCCAAATTCCTTCCCCATCAAAATTTAAGCTATAGGGTAGTTTTATGCATTTTCTAACATTCTACATGAAAAATAATCCATATTTTCAACTTCTAATCACTCTAACTTTTTCATATGGAGTCGAATGACCATCAAATTTTGACACTAGCTAACATACATTATTTGTGACGTATAGCCACTGGCCACACTCAAAATTCCTAAAAACGAGAGATTTATGCACATAAATACGTTTAGCTCATTTTAAGGCATTTTTATGCAACTCAAGGGTCAATTCTCAATGGAAATGACCCATTCCAGTTTCTACAAGTCACAAATCATGCATAGTAACTATTGCAACTATTCTAGAACATTTATTCATCATAATTTGATATTTGACCATCTCAATTGCTCAATAATGCATGAAAAATCATATAAATAGTATATTTTCATGAACTTGTCATCTAGCCACTGCTATATCTCATTCAATAACAGTTCCTGGACATTGATGCATCAACAAAACATCATGTATAAGTCCATAATTCCTGGTCATCAAACTCATATGCAAATGGTGGGATCATCCATAGTCTCAACTTTTCCATCCATCATAAACCAAACTATATGTTCAAAATAGGTTCTAGGCTTCGATTTGGAGCTGTCAACTATCTAGTTCACTGCATATTCATCTATGCACACTCCCATACATATAACAAAATAAGTATATACAGGAGCTGGCCAAGGCTACTACAAAACAACTATGTGCATCATGTACCATACATATATATACATAATGCTCCATGCATGCTGAGTGACCTCATATACCATCGCTGCGTCCTATATCCACTGTAAAAATAACTACAAATAGGGGTGAACATATACATGTCAAATGACAGTTATTGAATCATATCAAGTATCCAATTCATTAACATATATAATCATATTCTATACTACACAACCTCATCATATAACATTCAATCTCATATTCTCATATAATCATACCACTCATGTTGTTCTCAACAACATATATCAATGCATAAATATGCTCAATTATATGGATCCATTATTAAGTTTTAATTTTTGTGTTACAATACTGGCTCTCAGCCATAAACTCAGCTCTCAGCTGATCCGGCCGTTTTACTGGTACCAAACTGTTTGCCCTTTCACGTGACACAATCACTGTTTGCCTTGAGTCCCACCCAAGGTCTTTTGTGAAATCCTCGAAACCACAATCATATTTCATATTTATTCATCAATTTAAGCATCCCATGCTATATCAATTTGCATCTCATGCATATACTCATATTATCATCACATATCCTACTACATATCATGCATAGGAATCACAACAAATTCATAAATACAATATATATATATATATATATATATATATATATATATATCTCATGCCAAATTCAATATCAATAATATATGAACGAAAAATATCATAACACAATTATGTCACACATATTATATATTCGGGATTTCTTACTAATAATAACAATACTACCCCGAAACCGTTCATAAACTATGCATTTAAAATGTAAATGCTCCCCCTACCTCAAAATGGAGAATCCTAGAAACACTTTGACCGATCAAACACTAGCAACCAATAATCGCAAGCTCCGATCTCTATTTCTCAAGTTCAAAGACTTCCTAAAATGCGTAATACTTAGTTTTAATTTTATATTTGATACAAATATCACTTGCCAAGTTAAAAATCATTGAATTAGAACCATTTCGGTAAGATATAACTCACCGAACCAAGACACCAACTTCAAACCTCGCTCTCGAATCAAGCTTCGAACTCCGAATCGTTCCGAAACTCTCTGAAACCACCTTAGTTCATTGAAACAACACTTAATAAGTTGCAATCTTATGGAATTAGTAATCTAGAAGCAATTTATTTCATTTTTCCATGAAAACCTAAGGTTTTAGAAACCCCCAAAGCTGCCCCTTTATGCTAATGGCTTCCAATTGCTTCTAAATGCTCCAAAATCCATTAAATTGCAAGAATAAATGATGAAAGCAAGGTTTAATCAAAATCAATGGTAAGAATTCATCAAATTACCTTTAATTGGATAAATTGGAGCCTTCCCCCTTTAATATCAAGCTGCCTACATGAAAAAGGAAGGAGAAAGTGTTGGTTTCCACTTCAATTTAATGAATTAAAGAAGAAATTGAAGAAGAACCAAGTTGCAATTGCCAATTGGAAGAAATGAAGAAAGTAAAAGCAAGTTTTCTCCTTTCTCTGATGCCTACGTGAAACATAAGGAAAAAGGAGAAGAAAAATCAATTTAAATGAATTAGGGACGCATTGGTCATTACGGTAATTGTTAGGGACGTGTTCGTTATTTTGGCAATTGTTCAAATTAATCTCTCATTTTCCTTTAAATCCCTCTTTTAACCATGCTTTAATAATAAATCCTATTTTTAGGATGTTACAAAATGGACTATAAGGACTCAAAATCAATTTTGATAATTTAAATAACCATTAAAATTTGAATTATATTTAATTGATTTGATTATAATTATTAGTATTTGATTATTATTGATGATATTTAATTTGATCGATATTATTTGATTGTGATTGACATTTTTTTGGTTGTGATTGATGATATTGTGATTGATAATATTTGATTATGATTGATGATCTTGTGATATGAAGTTGAGGATATAGCAAGCATGACGAAAAGTTAAAACTCAGTAAGAATTTTTTTACCTTATTCTTTAAATTTTTATTATTTTAAATCTTTTATTTCTTCTTAGAAATTATTTTTATTAACTTTAATTTTAATATTTAGAATAAAAAAAATTAGTATTTATTTTAAAAAGAAGACATTTTATAAAAATTAATTTATAACAAGTTGAAATAATTAAATCTTGAATTAAAGAAAAATTTTATAATTTTAAGTATTTTTAGTTAATGATTTAAAGATTATTCTCTTTTAATTAAATAAAATTTTCAAAAGAAAATTATTTTATTTTTCCAACTTAATAACTAAAGATATTTGGAAATAATTGAGATTTTTAAATTCGATCTTGTTAAGATTCAATTTGAGAAAGATTATGTAAAGTTTTATATGAGAAAGTTTTTAGATATTTAAGGCTTAGAAACTTAATTTTAGTGAGATTCGAAAACTGTACCAAATTTATTTATGTGGGACAGAAATTCAGAGAATTGAGAAAATGTACAGTTTCTTGAAATGATGTTGTAAACCTTTAAGGTTTTAATAATTGAGTTTCTAAAAGCCTTAACCAACTAAATACGCGAGTAGTTCATGCATCATATCATTAAAGTAAAACAAAATGATATTGTCTGGGGACAGATTATAGAAACCGAGGATACATTAGAGGAGGCTTAATTACGATCCTTGGGATGAGAGGGTGTGAAAGGGTGCTTCAGGGGACCTAGGGTAGCTCCCTAGTGTCGGGTACTTTCACAATAAAAACTTTCTCAATCTGACTAGTCTCTAAGTGTTTCCATGTCAGTTGAGTTGTTCATATTATTATTATCCGGACTTATGGAACAGTGTAAACTCCTGGTTGGCCCAGTGCAAATTAAAATTTAAGGGCCCACATATATAGGTAAGTTATGATGAAGATATTGCATAACATTCATGCATTCATAATTGATTGTGTATGTGATTGTGATTGATATTATTATATATTAGTTTGTAAAAACCCTTTATTGCTTATGCCCCATTTGGGAATATTATATTCTGTTTCTCACTCCTTTCTCCATGTTTTTTGTTTCATATGTTTTAAATTGATGGTTCAGAGAGAAGGATCGAAGAATCTCAGCAGTAAATATACTATGTTCTAGAAAGGGAGCTCGGTATGAATACCGTGGTCCAATGAATAAATAAAGTTATTAAGTAACTGCTTTTGGGCTATGGAGTTTCCTCTCTTTCTTATAATGTTTAATATTTATTTTCTTCGGATGAATGTAAAATTACTTTATAAAGTTTTATTAATATTTATGGGGTATTTCAGAAATGATGTATGTAATTTATTCTGATAGTTTATTTTTAATAATCATATCTTTAGTAAAAAAAAATTACAAATTTTTATAGAATTTATTAAGGTGTAACAGAGGGCGTTACAACTTTCATCAGACTTGAATTTATTTTTGAATAGCCACTTATAACTGATCGTTCTCCTGTCTACCGGTAATGGGACAAGTTCCCAGGTGAAATTTTGTAGAAAGGCATAATATTCATCAAGCATTGCTTTGTTCCAGGCAAGGATGGCCAAAGCTTCTTTATGATTGGTAGGTTCAATGGTGGAAGTGTAGGCTTTTGGTTTAAAAAATTCATGCCTTTGATCTTGTGCACATGGGATGAATGTTTTGTTTTCGAGGAAGGGATGTAGAGGGTGGAGTATTAGGTTTAGTGGGTTGTGAAGCTGGCTGAGTGGATACTTCTACAGGAATAATAGGTAATGCTGGTTGAATAGGTGATTGATTTTAGGGCTGTAATAAGGCAAGTTGTATAGGAATTATGGGGGGCAATGAGGGAGGTAAGTTTATGAGATTTGGTTATGAGGAAAGAAACTTGGGATTAGTTTTAAGGGGATATTGAGATTCATCAAACACTACATGACGAACAATGTAAATCTTCCCTGAAGATGCAAGGCATTTGTAGCCTTTGTGAGGAGCTGGGTAACCTATAAAGATGCAAGGCTCAGATAGAGTGCATGAAGTACTTTACCCCTTGTACTCTTGTTGGTGTATGCACTACGAGCTATTAATGTATCAATTTTAACTTATCAATAAAATTAGTATTTTCAGTTTTAGACTAATGCTATTTATCCTGGAATAATAGGTCATATGAGAATTATTCCTAAAACGTCCCTAATCAAGTATTTACATGGGGATATGTAAATACATTAAGATTAGTGTGTGAATGTACTGATGATTTGATCTCACAAATCATGGATATATGATATCAAGTCTTTACACGGGTACATATTAAGAGTAATGTTGTACTGGACAGACCCACCATGAGAACGTTGCATGGATCGTTACATGAGTGTCATAAATGGTTCTCAATGTGATAATGGTATATAGTCCTTCGACCTGAAGTCACTACGATTCCTACATAAGGAGTTTATTATTTTAATACAATCAAACGTTATCTGTAATAAGATGACCATAAAGATTGTCATTAGGCAATAGATAAATTATGCAGAGGGATGTGAGTGATGTAGATGGAATTTGTCTCTCCTATATGACAGGAGTGATATCTATGGGCCACTTGATGGAGTGAGACTAACGAAATGCATGGCCATGCTAGGACGAATAAACATTACATATTTATTATGTAAAGTCTACTCTGGTATCAAGTAAAATGAATTGGGCTATACAAGGATGACGACGACCATGCCTTGGGCCCAATTAGATATCGTGACAAAAGGAATAAATATATAAAATAATTATCACTTATAGGTCATGTCGATGATAAATAATATTTGGACATAATGATGTATTGCTAGATACCACTCTTATTTTATATTAATAATAAAATAGTTTATTATTAATATAACCGAATATTTTACCTATATGGTCACACACATAGAGTAAGCCCACCAGAGGATAGTTTTATTTTAGTTGGACTAAAAATAAAACTATTTGGGCCTAACTCATTTAGAATGAGTCAGGAGCCCAATGTTTAATGAGAGCTCAGGTCAAGACCTAAGCCTATATATAGAGCATGAGATGCTCATAGGCTGCTGCTCAGAAATTAGATTACACTAAAATTCCATACTAGCATTCGGATCTTTAGTTTTCTGGTGGGAGTGCTCGTGTGGACTCCTAAGGGCGAAACTACATTTGCTTCGATCGAGGAACTCGTTGTGCGTCTACAAGAGGTAATCCTTAACTCAAAATTTTAATTACATAATGCTTTGAGACATTTGCATTTGCAATCCTTATTTTTGGGAATCCTTTGTGTTTCCGCTGCCTGACCCTGATGGGATTCCCTTACAACTCTAGCCATAACAACACAAGTTAAAACATCCTAATATTTAAAACTAGGTTTCTAAAACCCAAATAATTTTTTCATGAATTACTTTCAATTTCAAAATAGGATTTTTGAACAGTACAATAACCCTGTCATCACTACATCAACCTTCTAATGTGCAGTTCATCATCACATAACCTACCCATTTATGTAATACAATAGTTTCATGGATATATCAAATATCATATATATATATATATGGTGGGACCAACTAGGGAATATAACATCATCATCCACCATAACAACAAGCATATGCTCAAAATAGGTCTAGGCTTCCAGCTGAAGCCGTTAGTTACCTATTCAACTAAGCATTTATATATATATATATATATATATATATATATATACATATATAACAAAACAAGTATGTACAGGAGCCGGCCAAGGCTACTACAAAACAACTATGTGCATCATGTACCATACATATATATACATAATGCTCCATGCATGTTGAGTGACCTCATATATCATCGATGCGTCCTATATCCACTGTAAAAATAACCACAAATAGGGGTGAGCATATACATGTCAAATGACAGTTATTGAATTGGATCAAGTATCCAATTCATTCACATACATAATCATATTCAATACTACACAACCTCATCATATAACATCCAATCTCATATTCTCATATAATCATACCATTCATGTTGTTCTCAACAACATATATCAATACATGAATATACTCAATTATATGGATCCATTATTAAGTTTTAATTTTTGTGTTGTAACACTGGCTCTCAGCCATAAACTCAGCTCTCAGCTGATCCAGCCGTTTTACTGGTACCAAACCGTTTTCCTTCTTACATGACACAATCACTCTCAGCGACAACGGTAGTGTCACGGGCTAAACCCCGAGCCCCACTCAAGAGGTTTTGCCTTGAGTCTCACCCAAGGTCTTTTGTGGAATCCTTGAAACCATAATCATATTTCATATTTATTCATCAATTTAAGCATCCCATGCTATATCAATTTGCATCTCATGCATATACTCATATTATCATCACATATCCTACTACATATCATGCATAGGAATCATAACAATTTCACAAATAAACATATATATCTCATGCCAAATTCAATATCAATAATATATGAACAGAAAATATCATAACACAATTATGTCACACATATTATATATTCGGGATTTCTCACTAATAATAACAATACTATCCCGAACCCATTCATAAACTATGCATTTAAAATGTAAATTCTCCCCCTACCTGAAATCCTTAATTTCAAAACTCGAACGCTCCCCGAACGATCCGAGTCAATCGTTGATTTAAACTTATGCTACTGTTCAAGCACAATATCTCCCAATATATACCTCAAAACCAAGATCCCAACGGTAAGTACCTAGCACCACGTCTCAGAAACCTTATACCAAAATGTCAGCCCGATCCAACGGTTAACGAATCAAAGATGGTAGTTTTTCCGAAGCTGGTCAGAATTCCTGTAAGCTGGAACAAGGTCACGGTTTGAACACTATTTCGTCACCTGCAGATGTCAAACTGAAAATATGAACGGTGAGAACGTAGAGGAGGATGTTGAAAATACACTCTCAAAATTTCAAGCCGATCCAATGGTGGGATTAACAGAGATCATTAATGGAAGTACACGTGAATAAAGAAGGAATTAGAGTAGAAGACATGCTGAATTTGTTCTAGTAATAAGGTGATGTTATAATTGCAAGAAAGTGAGTAGTTAATTAATTAATTGTTGAGTGCAGCCATGATGCAAAAGGAAATGAGTGAAGAAGTTTGCACTACTAGTAGAATTTTAGTCGTATGATAATAATAGAATATGTAGTTAGTATTGAGTGGGGACAGCAGCTGGTGATGGAATGGAAAACCATGAGTGTGATGTGTAGAACAAAGGAGGAATATGAAAATTGATATATGAAAGAAAAGGAAAGCTATGAGACAGATAAGGATTAACGTGAAATGATAATAGAAAAGACAAAAAGGCAATTGTCATAGTATGGTAACATGGTGACATGATTATGGCATAGTGGCATATGATGTTACCCAATTATTTTTAAGAACCAAAAATAAAAGGTGATAAAAATAAATATAGAATAATTCGTGGGTTCAGAATCTTGAAAACTTTCCAGCACAAAACTTGTAGATCTTCTTTTTCCCTTCGATTTGATATATCGTTTGCGATGATCCGATATCGGTAGCCCGAGTTATGATCGAAATACGATAGAATGCTCTAATCGTCTTTGAATCAGGTAGGTGCTCATAAATAAATTCACCAAAAATTATCCTTTGAGAATTGTGTTTCGTGCCCTTCATAACAATTATAGATATTTTCGATACGGATCTATATAAAAAAGAACGAAGTGATTTGAATAACGGACAAGGGAGATATTGCCATTTTTCTGAGACCTGTCACCATAGTGACGTGATGAATATGGTTCCTCAAAGATCTCCAAAACTGTACCAATTTGGGAAGATATAGCTCTTGATGTCTTCACAGAAAATGTAGAAAATTTTGTTACAGTGATTTTGACACCAAGTTTTCAAGAAACGGAGATCATATGAGAAAGTTATGAATTTATGAACTAACCATGCGCAGGATAAAAACGTGAATAATCATGATTCTAATATGGATTTACTTAATCCTTGAGTTTGAGTATGACAGAGTGAGAATTTGGGATAAAGCCCAGAAATAGAGATTGAAGATCTCTTCGAAATAAAGTGAACGAGACTAGAATCATTCCAATCAAGCATCATTTGAGAAAATTAGACCCGAAATGCTAAAGGTACGCAAGAAAATAATAAACCACCGAGCCTTAATGAATTATTTTCTAAAATTTTCAAATTTAGGATGTTACACAAGTCAGGGGAAAATTCAAAATAAACTTAATTATCCCTTGCAAATTGTGATACATTGATAGGGTTCTTGGTGATATGAGGAACATGTAAGAGGTTTTTCAAAGTAAAAACCTGATCAATGTTAGATGAAATAAAATGAGATAAACTTGTATGCATAATTTTTAAGGTATTACTATTCCCTACATGAACTCTATCTGAGCCATTGTAGTCATTTCTAATCATGAGATTTCTAAGATCATTGGTCAGATGATTTGGTTCTCCTGCGTTAGGGTACCAGAAGTCATCAACGTGTTGTGTGTTGTTGGAGGCAGTAATCATGGTTGAGAAAGAAGGATTTGAAGTGGTAGAATGAATGGGAGGAGTGGTGTTGCTAATGTTTGGCTCTGTCATCTGGTCATCATACCTGAACCAGCAATGATAACGAGAATGACCTAATTTCCCATAGATTTGACACTGAATCCTATTTACCCGACCTGTAGTAGCATTAAGTTGGAAATTTGAAGTTCTTCCATCACCTCTGGTTTTTCCTCAAGCCTGTCCTCTACCTGATCCACGACCATGATTTGTCCCTTGAGTGATCTTCTTGTTTTGATTTTGGGCAATGTTAAGTCTTTCTTCTTGATGCATGAGTAGTGCCTCAATTTGATTTACAGAATATAAGTCACCTCGAGTCATGTATGAAGTGATAAAGCCATTATATTCTTCCGACAAGCCATAAAAAATGGCATTAATGTGATCTTCTGGTGAAATGGGCGTACCGATGACATCCAAAGTTTCCACTATTTTCTTGATTTGCACAAAGATATTCACCTATGGCACCTGTTTTCTTGATATTTCACAACTGGACTTTCAATTGCTTGATTCTTGTTTTGGTTTGAGAGGTGAAATATGTCTTCAAGGTGTTCCAGATTTGGTGAGACCATTCACAACCCACCATTCGAATCTTGAAGGAAGAATCCATGGATTCTAGGAGCCAAGATTTGAGCAAGTTATCTTGATGCTCAAAATTGTCATAGTCAGGATTTATTTCTCTTTTGGATGTTGCAGCTTCATCAAGAAATTTCTTTGGGATCATCTCAACTCCATCAATGTGTTTCTTTAATCGAAACCCTCTAATTATGGAATCTTCATGTTGCATCCATGTCAGAAAATTGTCTTCTGAAAGTTTGTAGGAGATTGTAGAAGAGAACGTGTGTGGAAGGGAAAGTTTTACAGCGGAAGACATGGTTGGAATGACCGGACGATGATATCATGTAAAGCTAAGAGAATTAATAGTTCAAATGTAAACTGATCTTGTAACTGAATGAGAAATATTTTTACTGATGGTTCCGCAATCTAATACATAAGGATACAAAGAATAAATAGGACTCACAAGTTACAAGAGGAAACAAACTAACTAATTTAGTTAGAGAAATAACCTACTAACTAACTAGAACTAACTTGGTTCTAGATGGGTATCCTAATATATAGAAATGTTTATCTTTACATATAACTTTTTAATTATAATTTGATTTTGTCATATTTAATACCTTAAAGTAAAATTGTATCATATTATAATTTAAGTTAAATTTTGGATATTATAATTATGAGTTATTAAACTATTTTAAGTTTTTTTTTTAATTTTACTCTTATTAAATAATTAATTTAAATGTTTATTAAACTATTATAAATATATCAAACACTTTTTTGTATTTTCATTACAACATCGTATACTGTTTTAAACAATTTCAACAAATAAGACCATCTTAAAGTAATCACTTTTTATTTAATACATTTAGAGTGCGTTTGATGGAAACTATGAACGGAGAAAACCTCTGTTGGCTTATAGGAGATTTTTATGCTACGGATCAACGGAGTTTTAATTGTCTCAAATGACGTAAAAAATTAATATTAACCTTTAAATTTTTCACTTCAACTCAACTCTATTTCCTCAACTGCAAACCAAACATCCCCAGCATATACAAAAACTTGGTTATATCGATTGTCAACGTAATTTCTAAAAATAATCCAAAACGTCGGCAAATCGTGAATATCACACAAGCGTCGGCAAACACAGACAAGGTCACTTTTTTTTTGGAGAACCAGATAAGGTCATTTATTCCAATAATAATCCAAAAGGGTCCACATATTTTGGCATTATTGGGTTTTATTTATCTCTGTTATTTTTGGATTTTGGCATTTTTGAGTTTGGCTCACCATTATTGGGTTTTTTACATTAATTATAAAAATAACCGATATAAAATTTTTATGTTATATTTATATTTTATACTGGTTATTTTTAATAACTATTTGTTAAAAACATTTTTGCAACTGTTTATTCTAGTTATTTGTTATTAGTTTATTAAAAAGTTATAAGAGATGCAGAGGTGTTTATTGATTATTTAATTGAAAATAATACCTATTCCATTTTCGTTAAATAAAGACGAATATCTTTTCGTAACAAATAGCCGTACTCTCAAAAAAGTTACTCTTTCATGCTTTCTCTCTTTAGGTCTATTATTTAAGGAATTTACTTAATTTCTTAAATGAAATATGAATTATATTTCCATTAAAGGTTAGCTTAAATTTGGTTAAAGGTTAAATTTGCATTTTTAAAGATGTAAATTTTAAACTTATTAATGTTATATTTGATTTTAAATATAAGAGTTGTTTAAGATTTTCTTCTCTTAATATAAGATTCTTTTAAATTTCTATATCATGAATTATTTTTAGACTAAAATATCTATATTAAATGAATAACTATTATTGGTGCTTAAAAAGACAATAAATGAATTACATTGTTTAAAATATTTATCTCTTCTATTATAATTGGTTGACAAAAAAATTAATTTATCTTCTTATTGACTTTGCTTAAGCTATTACCTAGATGGAGAGAATTAGTGAAAAGAAAAAAATGGTATTCTAAATGATTTTAGGGGTAATTTTAAAAAAATTATCCTTAAGTTTATATAAAGTTAATAATTTTAACTAAATTAACTAATTTTTTTAAAATCTTATATTTAAAGAAACAAGAAGTAATATTAAAATTTTATTAATGGTTAATTTATAAGCGTAGATATTAAGTTTTAAACACATCTTGAGGTGAGCCCCTCCCTGTATTTGTTCAAGAAGTCCCTATGAACTATAGCATAAGACGTAAAATTGAAAACTCTGAATTTCCATGAACGAGTGTTTCCACATGAGTTAAGACAATCATTGACATTTTTTGTTCTAGAAAATTTATTGCTTAATTCTTCGTCGTATATTTATTTAATATTATTGAGAGTAACAACGACATGAATGTTTGATACATTTTTAACAAATATTAATTATAAAGGGAAAATTATAAAATAACAAATAATTTTATTTTGATTCTATAAAATAAATAGACCAAAAATCTTATACGTGTCATGAGAAAAAGTAGAGGAAATAATTTCATCATTTCTATTTAACTATTTTAAAAAATAAACTGTATGTTTATTTAACTATTTATTTAAAGTTTTAAATCACTACTAAATACTTTTTTTTAATACTGTTCAGATAAAAGAGGAAGAATCTTAATATATAATTAATGCAGTAAATAAATGATAAATAAGAAATTTTAAAATATAATTAAAATAATATAAATTGTATTTTTTTCATTTGTGTTATTTTTATTTGTCAAAACAGTTAAATAATAACAATATAAAACATAAAAAGATTCAAATATTCACTGACCTTTTCTTATTTGGTATGCCGACCTTATTCATTAAATAATTTAACTACACTTAGACAGATTTTTTCATAATAAACGCAAATACATGGTAGATATTGCACAGGAATGTAAACCACATAGGCCAATCATTGGATGAGAATAACTGAGAAGGTTAATGCAGTGGATTCCCATTAAAAAGTTGTAGACATGATAAGCGAGGTTTGGCTAAAATCTCAAATGGGGTGGTTTTCATGATCGTGAGTCCAATGGTGGCACTCATATCAACTTGGGCATTGGATGGAGTTGTGAATTCAAATGCTTGCAAAAAGGCAGCCAAAGCCAATTGTGTCATTTGAAGGCCAAATGATATCCCAGGGCAAGACCTTCTTCCTCCACCAAAGGGAAGAAGCTCAAAATGCTGACCCTTCACATCCACATCCCTATGGGTGGTAAGGAACCTTTCCGGCAAAAACTTCAATGGATCTGACCATACACGTGGGTCTCTATGAAGCTTCCAAACGTTCAAAATGAATCGAGTACCGGCTTGGATATGGTAGCCACCCAAGGTACAATCTTCTGTAAACTCACGAGGACCTGAGAGTGGTGCAGCTGCATACAATCTCAATGTCTCTTTAACTACTGCTTGAAGGTAAACTAATTTGTTTATGTCTGATTCTCTCACTAGTCTTTCCTTGCCTACATGTTCATCCAATTCATCTTGAACTTTCTTCAAAACCTGGCGATTGTTCAACAATAATGCGAATGCCCATGTTATGGTAACCGTTGTAGTATCCGTTCCCGCCGCAATTAGTGTCTGCAGAATGCAACAATGCCATGAATAAGCCACAAAACTACCATAAACCAAGTTAACCATAATTAAACACTAGAAACTACTATAGTTAACGACCACTGCATCATCTATCTTTCAACTAGTAATTATCTTATAAATATAAAAACTGTGATAAGAATTGAAAAGAGTGAAAGAATTATATTTATTGTTACAAATCAACTTGTAATTAATTAAGACTAATAATGAAAGAGTAACAAGGATACTTTTCTTGGGGCTTACCGAGCAGGTGGCTTTTATAACAGTTTCAGGGTCATAACCAGCAAGGTCAACGCGGTCAACGACGGACAACAACACATCAATGAAGTCTTGCTCTATTTCGGTGTCACCGGAATCTCTTCTCCGACGATGTTCTTGTAACCATTCAGCAACGATGCTATCCATTTCTAGAGCAGTTTGTTTCATGTTTTTGACTTCACCTCCCAAATCAAGCGGACCAAGAAACGGAATCGCGTCCCCAACAACAAACAACCCTGTCAAACGAAAGAACTCTCTGAAAACCCTCCGAGCTCGTCTTGCTTGTTCCTCTTCTCCACTTCCAGAACAGTATCTCTTTCCCGCAATCATCCTCAGAATCGCATTCAGATTCACCTCTCCTAACCATCGGTTCATCTCCACCAACAGATAATCAGAAGCACCTTTTTTCTCAACCCATGCTCTGTGTAATTCTCTCAAAGAACTCTGCACCTCCGAATCTCTAATATCTCGAAGCATCTCAGACCGGCGAGTGGAAAGTAACTCCGAAACCACGACCTTGTGCATCTCGCGCCAGAAATCTCCGTAAGGGGCGAAGGCGAAACTGGCATAGTTGTAGGTCAAGATTTTAGCGGCGGTGAACTTGGGACGGGATGAGGCAATGAGATCAAGAGTGGTGAAACATTCTTTTGCTAACTCCCAGGTGCTGATTACCACAGCAGGGTGAACACCAATTTTGATTTTGAATATTGGTCCGTATTTGTCTGCTAAAGCTCCTAAGGTTTCGTAAGGAGGCTTTCAGAAAAAGAAAGAAAAGGAAGATGGAAACACAGAAACAACAGAGTGATTCATTATTTAATATTTTTTTGTTAGAGAGGTACAAATAATAGGAGGTATTTATATCCAGCAGGTTATAACAAAGTCTGTTAGGAGTTTGTTATAACTGACAGCTGTACACAGGCCATATACTCTAACATAACCCCCCATAAACTTAGGGTGGGTGAACAAGTAATGTGTTGTTAACTACTCTAAGTTTATCCTTAAGAACTAGAAACTTGGATGGAGGTAAGGCTTTGGTGAGAATGTCTGCTATCTGATCTTCAGAAGGAATATGTAATATAGTGAGAAGCTTGTCCTGAACCATATCCCGAACAAAGAAGATATCTAGCTCCATATGCTTGGTTCTAGAGTGAAGTACAGGATTATGACATAAGTTGACTGTGCTGAGGTTATCACAGTAAACATGAGGCTTAGTGAATGGAATTTTAAGTTCAGTTAGAAGAGATTGCAGCCACATAATTTCCTGTGTAGTGACTGCCAGGCTTCTATATTCTGCTTCAGTGCTAGATCTGGAGACAACAGGTTGTTTCTTTGCACACCAGGAGATCAAATTTGGCCCAAGAAAGACACACATTCCAGATGTGGATTTTCGATCATCAGGGTCTGATGCCCAGTCTGCATCGCAGTACCCTGTGATTTCAAGAGGTTGAGATGGGTTGGCTTTCTGAAGTAGTAAACCATGACTGATAGTGCCTTTAAGGTACCTTAAAATTCTCTTAACTGCCTGCCAATGATGAGTCTGAGGAGCTGATAGGAACTGGCATGCTTTGTTTACAGCAAAGCTGATATCAGGGCGGGTAATTGTAACATACTGTAAAGCTCCTACAGTAGATCTATACAGGGTAGGATCTTCAAGGATATCTGACCCTTCCTTTGTTAACTTTGCTGAGGAAACCATTGGGGTGGAAATTCCATTGGCAGATGTCATACTTGCTTTTTCTAGGAGTTCTGAGATGTATTTGGACTGAGATAACACAACAGAACCATCTTGTAGTGGAGTGACTTGAATACCTAGAAAATATTCTAAGTTCCCAAGCTGTTTTAGTGCAAATTCTTGATTCAATTGAGTGATAAGGCTTTGAATCACAGTAGGGGAGTCACCAGTAACAATGATATCATCTACATATATAAGCACATAAGTTTTATGAGATACATGATGTCTAAAAAACAGAGAAGAATCACACTTGCTTGAGCAAAATCCAAATTTGATGAGAGCTGCTTTAAGCCTTTCAAACCAGGCCCTAGGGGCCTGTTTAAGCCCATATAGAGCCTTGTGAAGTTTACAGACTAAACTCTTGTCTGATGATTCAAACCCTGGAGGTTGAATCATATAGACCTCTTCTTCAAGAATTCCATTTAAAAATGCATTGTTAACATCTATTTGTTGAATGGACCAACTCTGTGTGAGAGCAACAGTGAGGATAGTTCTGACAGTAATGGGTTTTACAACAGGAGAGAAGGTTTCATCAAAGTCAAGACCTGGTCGTTGATGAAATCCCTTAGCTACTAAGCGAGCTTTAAAACGATTAAGGGAACCATCTGCATTTTTCTTGACCTTGTAGACCCATTTACACCCGATTGCTTGTCTATTGGGTGGTAACTGCACAAGGGTCCAGGTTTGATTCTTAAGGAGAGCTGTATGTTCTTCTTTCATAGCCTGCACCCAGTTTGGATCAGTTAAGGCTTGCTTAGTAGTAGTGGGTTCAGTATAGGCGAGGAGTATTCTAGGATGAGTTTTTGGTTTAACAATGCCATTCTTGGCACGAGTGCACATGCTGTGAGTATTGTGAGGATTAATATAAGGAGCTGTATGAGGTAATAATGAAGGAATAGCTGAGGGAACTTCAGATGGTAAAGAGACAGATTGGGCAATTGACTGTAATGATTGAGATGGTGGATTAGAAGAAGGCTGAGCAAGAGGTGAAAGGGCAGAACTGTGTGATTGATGATGAGAGGACAAAGGCCTGGATAAAATGGGTGAGGAAGCATCCAGATGAGAAGTGGATATGGTTCCAGGCAGGTATAGAGGCACTTGGAGATAGTGTGGTAGACTGAGAAAACAGGCTAGGATAGGGAAATCTATCCTCGTGAAACACTACATCTTTTGAAATGAAAATTCGACCATCAGCTGCGAGACATTTATAGCCCTTATGAGATGGGGAATACCCAAGGAATATGCATTCCTTAGAGTGAAAATCAAACTTGTGTGGGTTATAAGGTCTAAGGAATGGAAAGCAAGCGCAACCAAAGACCTTGAGGAATTGATAATCTGGTAACTTACCATACAGCTTGAAATAAGGTGACTGATTCTGCAGAACAGGTGTGGGTAGCCTATTAATGAGATAGGCAGCAGTAGTGAAGGCAGAATCCCAGTATTCAAAAGGAAGTTGAGCTTGTGCCAGCAAGCTAAGGCCAGTTTCAACAATATGACGATGCTTACGTTCCACTGTACCATTTTGGTGATGTGTATGTGGGCAGGTCACGCGATGAACAATCCCCAAGTCCGTGAAATAGGAGGCTAAGACACGGAATTCACCTCCCCAGTCAGTCTGAACAGACTTGATTTTGCTATTAAGTTGTAGTTCCACCAAGTTTTTAAACTGACTAAAGGTCTGAAAGGTATCAGACTTGGAACGAAGAGGAAACACCCAAGTATATCGAGTGTATGCATCCACACAGGTTAGTAAGTACTTAAAGCCTGCAGCAGTTTCAACAGGAGCAGGGCCCCAGAGATCACTAAAAATAAGCTCCAAAGGGGCTGTGTAAGTGTGTGAAGATGAGGGTGCATGAAGGCGATGTACTTTGCCAAGACAGCATGCAACACAGTTTGAGTCATCAGAAACTTTATTAGGTACTGCAATATTACAAGATTGTAAGGCATGACGAAGGGCCTCATGATGAGGATGACCTAAACGACAATGCCATCTATTGTATGCTGAAGAACTAGTACAATAAGTCTTTGAATCAGAAACTGTAGGGACATCTGTGAAATTATTAACAGTTGAAAAAATAGAACGAGTGCACCCGGACGAAGGAGGGATGAGCTCAAATCGATAGAGGCCTTGTGCATCAACGCTGCCGTGTAGAAGAACTTCAGAATTGTCCTGTGATTTGACAACACAATATGTGGGGTGAAATTCAAAATACACCTTGTTATCACGAGCAAATTGACTTACACTAACAAGGTTCTTAGTGACATTAGGTACAAGAAGGAGATTTTTCAAATGCAGAGACCGATGATGTGAGAAAGGAGAGGAGAATGTACGTGTACCAGTAGAGACAATGGACAAACCTTGACCATTTCCCATTAGGACCTGTTCATTTCCTTGTGTTGGAGTTGCATCAACCAAGTTGTGAGCATCATTAGTGACATGATTTGTGGCTCCCGAGTCTGGATACCATGCTTGAGAGGTCGAAGGTAACGCAGATGCCATGAGAAATGCTTGGGCTGGAGTGGAGGTTGATGGAGGTGCTTGTGGCCTATTGTAGATAGTATTTGAAGTTGAGTGAATTGGTTGGGAGTATGCAGGATGCAGGAGATAGGGTGACATAGGTGAAATCGGTGGGAGAGATGATGTAGAGTAGTATATGGAAGAAGGAAAGGAGTGGTGAGGAGATACACCAGGTGTTTGATAAAAGGATTGAGAGGGATGACCAGGGTGAGTGTTGGAGTACGAGTTAGGGATTTCTTGAGCGCGATGGTAACACACTGATGCCTCATGCCCAAACTTATGGCAGATCTGACATTGAATATTTGATCGTCCTCCAAAGCGACCTCCACGGCCTCTGGAGCGACCAAATCGGCTTCCTCTAGGGCGAAAATCACCACGAAAGTCTGATCGAAGATTACCATTGTCTCGCCCTGTCTGTTGATGTGCATGAAAACCTGATGGATATGATTCTTGATACGGTTGTTCCTGCATTGGCGTTGGCACAATCTGAGCTACATTTACGGACATGGTTGCGGTTTCAAGAATTCGTTTCTTGGCTTTTTCCAAGCGAACTTCATGTGCTAGTAACAACGCTTCAATTTCAGCAATAGAATGATGATCTGATCGCATTTGAATCACTGCAATTAGTGGATGATAATCCTCCGGTAAGCCATCAAGAATGGCTTCAAGATGATCACGATGTGATATTGGTTCTCCGATAGATGATAGTGTATTCACTATGGCTTTTATCTTCTGTAGAAACTCTGAAATAGGTTGATTTCCCTTGCTTGATGTTTTTAGTTCAGATCTGAGTTGACTAGCCTGAGCCTTGCTTTGTGCTTCGAAGAAGTTATGAAGTTCATCCCATACTTGCCAGGAGTGGACACAGGTCATCACACGGGGAAGCAGCGACTCAGAAAGTGAGGAAAGAAGCCAGGTGAGTAGCAGCGAGTCTTGCTGCTCCCATTCAGTGAAGGCTGGATTGACATTTCCTGATTCACGATCTGCTGATGAAACAAATTTCGCTGGAATTGTTGGATTCACAACAAACCGATGCAGCTTATGCCCTCGAATAACTCCTTCTACCTGCTGTTTCCACAGATAAAAATTCTTCTCCGTTAGCTTGATTGTGAGCGTGTGTGAGAACGTATTTGCTATCTTTGGTGAAGACACCTCCGAATGGTTTGTTGAGGAAGACATGGCTTATGGATCGTAGTGCTCTTGATACCATTTCAGAAAAAGAAAGAAAAGGAAGATGGAAACAGAGAAACAACAAAGTGATTCATTATTTAATATTTTTTTGTTAGAGAGGTACAAATAATAGGAGGTATTTATATCCAGCAGGTTATAACAAAGTCTGTTAGGAGTTTGTTATAACTGACAGCTGTACACAGGCCATATACTCTAACAGAGGCATATCTGAACCACGTAAGAGATGAAGATGACCAATCAAAGGCCAGGCTCCAGAAGCTAGGGGTGGGTTGGGAGCATAACGTGTTCTTCTTCTTCTTGTTTTGATGAAGTAAGAAACCAATAATAGTAAGGAAACTGCTATGGCGAGTGCTACTGCGTCCATCACAATTTGCGTTCTTATTTTACGTGCTAGATTATATAGTCAAATAATGCTATTATAACCGGGACAAACTTAACGTAATTCTATTATCACAGATTTAAATTTGAGTACCCTATATTTAAATTGGTTCATATGCCTTGGCATAAAGTTTATAATCATCTTAAGATATTTCGTAACTGTCACAGTCATAATTAATGTTTGGTATAGTTTTTTTGTTGGACCCATGCTCTCATCCGCCAATACGTACGCCGATCTTCTACGGAACAATGATTCACCACGCATTTAACATTTTTTTCCCTTGAACTTTTTAGCTTCTTGTTTTTCTTATCTTCTCATTCATCAATTATTCTACTTCTAAAGTGCCGCTTGTGGCTATTATGGAGCCAGCCCGTATGTATTTTGCTTTGAAACAGAAAATGAAAAGAACAATTCCTTTCTTTAGCGTGTAAGGTTAGAACTATCTAAATCCAATCCATATAATTGTGATGAGAAAGAAAAATACCTGCGATTACGATGTCATATAGGATTGTCTACCTAACGATATTCCTAAAAAATATGTTTTAACACGTTTAATTATGTTTTTAATTTTGAAGTTTTTTGCTGTTTGAATTTAGTAACTGTCAAAGAAATAATAATAATAATAATAATAATTGGTCCTCAACGAAAAAAAAGTACTAGGTTTTATTCCATCTTTATTAGTTCGTTCATGTTAAATGATAATATCACTAACAATATTCAATGTCAATAATAATATCATGCTTACCATCAGGATTGATTGCCAATACTTTTTTAATTAGGGACTAAATACACATTAAACAACTAGATTATATTTCAATTCTTTATTCAACAAGACTCAAACTTATGTATAAAGTTTATTAGAACATCCAACTACGTATACGTTAGTAGGCATATAATTGGGTTGGTAGGCGAGGAGTAAGAAGAACCTCCAATGGAGTTGCCTTAGGAATGGTTAAGCCTGGGCTCTCTGTCATGTCAACAGGTTCATTTGATGGGGTTGAAAATTCAAATGCATGAAGCAGACTAGCAAGTGTCAAGTGAAGAACTTGGAGTGCAAAGGACATGCCAGGACATGACCTTCTACCAGAACCAAAGGGAATGAGTTCAAAGTTTTGTCCTTTAACATCAAGTGAGTGGCTTGTGACAAATCTCTCAGGTTGAAAAGCACAAGGGTCTTGCCAAATCCTTGGATCCCTATGAATCTTCCACAAGTTAACCACTAAACGTGTGCCAGCAGGGACATGATAACCACCAACATTGCAATCTTCTTGGGCTTCCCTTGGTCCAAGGAGAGGACCAGCTGGGTATAGCCTCAGAGTTTCCTTGATAATGCCTTGAAGATATACAAGGTTTCTAATATCTGATTCCTCAACTTGCCTATCCTTCCCAACATTCAGGTCCAATTCTTCTTGAGCTTTTTTTAGTGCTTGGCGATTGTTGAGTAGTAATGAGATCGCCCATGTAAGAGTTCCAGCTGTGGTATCACTGCCACCAAGTATAAGTGCCTTCACACAAAAATAGTATACTCATCAATATAATAACAAGCATTACAAAGAGTAAGGCCCATTTTGGTTTAGCTTCAAAAGTTATAGAAGCTTTTCAATTGTATACCTTTCTGTTAAGACTCTTTCAAATGTATGCATGCTTACACAGAATAGTTTGATGAAGGATGGCCTTTTTAAAAAGTTAAGGTGCATGAATTAGTAAAGAATTTTATCAATTTTCCAAAATGAACTCTTAATTAGAATTATATGGCAAAATAACATTAGGAATGTTGGTGATTTTCACACAGTTAAGCATCATAAAGTAACGTAGAAGTTAGTTATTACTATAATAAGTTACGTTCTTCACTTGAATGACTTACTAGGCTAGTGGATTTGATGGTTGTATCTGAATCATATTGGAAATTCGATAATTGACCTCCCTCCTGAAGTGACAACATGACATCAATGAAATCCTTCTCACCCTCTGCCTTAACTTCACCATTAACTCTTTGCATGCGATGCTCCTTTAACCAGCCTTCAAGTATGGCATCTAACTCCTTGGCAGTCTTCATCATTGCCCTCTCATGCCCTTGCACACCAAACCAACGCAAAAACGGAAGCGCATCTGAAACCACAAAAATGCCAATGAGATGAAAAAACTGATTAATAGCTTTCTGGCACCGCCTAGCCTCATCATCATCACACATAGCAGAGGCACCAAAGTAACGCTTCCCTGCCACCATTCTAACCACAATGTTCAGAGTCAAATTCTCTAACCATCTATTCAATTCCACAAGCACTGGATGTGAGTTATTTTGGACCCAAGAGTTGTATAGGTCCCTTACACCCATGTTGAGTTCAGACACCCTTACATGCTTAAGCATCTCAAGCCTGCGCTGGGAAAGAAGCTCAAGAGTTGCAATCTTTTTCATTTCACGCCAGAAAGGACTATATGGTGCAAAACCAAACACTGCATAGTTGTAGCCCATGTGCTTTGCGGCAACTGTTGTGGGACGTGAGGCTAGTGCCTTGTCATTCGTTGTGAAACATTCTTTAGCCATTTCCCAGCTACTCACCACGAATGCTCTGCGACTACCCAGCCATATGTTAAATCCTGGACCGTATTGATCGGCCATTGTGGCAAGTGTTCGGTACAGAAGTTGATCATCACCACCCAAAAGGTGGAGGTGGCCTATAATTGGCCATGCGCCACTTGGAACTGGAGCATCTTTGCCTCCTTTAACCCTCTTCTTTGTTAGAAAAATGTACCTGAGAAGTAACAAGGATACCAAAATGGCTACGATTGTTAATTGTATAGAGGAATTCATGGTTCTGAATAGATTGCACAAAATGGACTCACGGAACAATCAATTTATAATGTAAATCCCACTGAATTCTATAACATGAAACATGCTGGGTCTTAAAAAATGGTTTTGGGCATGTCTTCAGTATTTCACACATCAAATCAACAACATTTGAATAACCACGTGTCAAGCTTTCCTCACTAGCTATTGAGCCCGCAAATCAACTTATTTAACTTAACTAATAGTATTAAAGTTTGAGTCTATGTAAAATTTGGCATAAGTTTTGTTATTCAAATTTACCTTGTTAATAGCTCAAGAGCGAGTATAATATATTGAAAATAATTTTCAAAAAATAAAAAATTGCACATGCTAAGTGGAACAGGGCATGCGTACAAGTTGACAAGAGATCATGATGTGGAGAGCGCGACTAACTACTACTAATTACTAAAGCTGCATGGGTTATGTCAGGGTGGGAGGAAATGGAAATGACTAAGAACAAAAATAACTAGTTTATATTATTTATTTTTGTATTTGTTTGTATTTTGAGGTGCTGAGAAATTCTATGCAGTGGTTTAGACACAAATAAATTTGTATAGAAATACTGAGGTTATGAGGGTTAAATGTTGAAGTATTTTTTTCTAAATATTACCTAGGTTTAACTCGTTAGGATATGTACAGCATCGTAACCACAAATATGACATCGTCTGAAATAGAGATAATTTTTTTTTCTATAAAGACAGTCTATATGTCGTTATTAAGTTCATATTTGATTTGATTTAGAACACTCTAACAGAGTCAATCTAAGAAAATGTTCCCAATTACATGTTTTTTAAAGAGGATGTATAATTCTTATATAACCTGGTCAAACAAAGAAATCAATTCTAAATTAAAGATGTAATATCAATAGTTTCAACATCAATATTTTTTACTTGTTCAGAAGTGTTTGTTCAATATAGATATGCATCTAAGATTAGAAATATTGTAGCTTAGTGACCTCAAGACAATCGAGTAAATAGACAATATCAACAAAGTGAATTAGGACTTTTCTAAAAGAAGTGACAAAAAAAGAAATATTTATCAGATATTAACTTCATGGAAGCACTTTAGATGAAGACAAATTTGTTGAAAATGTATCTGTTTGTGTAGTTTTGTTACCTTATTAAGAGAAACTGTATAGTAATATGATTTGGTTTAAATTAGGGATGTTAATGAAGTGTGGATGTGGGAAGTATAATATCTATACTCGTACTCATAGGTACAAGAGCCAGTACAATATTTACGGCTAGAAAAAGAGTGTAATATTGTTTAGGGTTTAGAAATTTAACAATATAATAATAATAACATATATTAAATATAATATTGTTTCCTTATAATATGATATAAATTAATATTGTATAATATAATTACAATTTTAGACATTAAAATATTATTGGTGAACAATAAATTTTTTTTATCTCATTATAGAATATAAAATGCTTTTATATTTAAATATATTTAATATAAAATAAATATAGATACTTACGCGGTAACTATGGAGCGGATAGTATAGTTCATTTACAGAATTTATAAATACCCATTACAGATATTTAGGAAATTATTTTGTCATACCTAATTTAAATTGAGTCTTTAGACTTTTATCTTTTTTCGTAGATTGGTTCTTTTTTTTTGGTGAAAATTGGTCCTTAAAAACCAACAAAAAGAAGAAACTGATAGAATCCAGGTACGTGCTAGACAGATACCAGCAAGAAAATAAAAATTATACCTGTCGTTCTTTTTTTACCTTCAAAAAGATGGAGACGTTTTTAGTTTTTTTTTTATCAACGGTTCACTGAGCTTAACATGATAAAAGTCGGTTTTTTGTAACCATTATAAAGTTTGGTTAACGAATCGGAAAATGGAACTAGCTTGGGCTTATAAATAACAATTATGAAGAATTCTAAAAGGGCCCCAGCAACCTTTATGAAACACCGAAACAAAAATTGAGTCATCCACCACACCCACACACAAAAAAAAATGATTCACCAATTCTGGCAATGAATGGTACCGAAGTCCATTTATTTGATTTTTTTAAGGGCCAATTGAATACCCACGTGGGATGTCTAGTGTCCATGTTAGTCTCAAGTTGGAAAGATAATGATATAAGGATTCATGCATCTAATTCTTTAAGGTTTTCGATTCTGGTTGGTATCTTATGTTTGTAGATTTATTTACTTAATTAGCTCTCTTTCTCAATGTAACGGATCTTTTTGGTGGTATGGCTCTCCCTAATTCTTATAATTGATATCAGAGTTGATGGTCTAATTTGGTGACTAGTTCAAATAAATATTGAAGGTATAAAACTGGTGGTGGATCCATGTGTTTGAGTTCTTGAATTGATGAAAGTCTTCTTAACAGTATGGTGGTTAGACGGCGTGGTCTAGTAATATGTGAGCCACCGATGGTGTGAGTGTAAGAGAGCATTGGTGAAAAAAGCTAAGCTCCAGATGCCATTATGAAATACCCATAGATAAAAAAACTTCCAATAATTAAGAGGGAGCTTCCAATAATTAAGGGGGAGCACTAACACAAAGATGGATTAACACTTAAGGGAAAGATTGTTGAAATATTAAGTATTAGTCTCTTAATATATATATATATATATACTCATAAACCTAATACCTTAAAAGCTTTTAGGTTTGCAGTGTCCTATTCTCATAAGTTTACTTACTTGACCGGTTTTCTTGTGACCCGACAGATCTCCTGGGGTGCTGAAGAAAACAAGAACTCAAAACGCAGAATTTTCTTAGAAAGGGGAGACTTCTTTTTAATGGAAATCATAAATCTCTTAAATGAAAACATGATATAAGAATACTGTCATGATAGTCTCGCATAAATCTTGACCCACCTATCAAAATGGGTCCTCTTCTGAACAAATTACACCACATGGTCCCTTGTCTGGAAGAGCCATTATACTACCTTGCACGAAAATGACATCAACGACGATATTCTGAATTCTTTGGACACAAGCAAATGTTTCCTAGCAAACGCTACCTTCTCCCCTCATTTTTTTTTCTAGCTAGCTAGACAAAACGCATAGATATATATCATGGATATATAAAAATGATTCACCATACGAAAATGCTAATTGGTCCTCTCTTCCAGCATATATATATATATATATAGGAAGAGTGCACAAATGACAAAGGAAAAGATCTACTCGAGTTACATATGTTGATGATTCCTCGTGTTGTCTTTGCAATTAGCGGGGCTTCCAAGGGTGAATTCTAGGTCAAGCATCAAATCGGAACGTGACAAAGAGCAAGAATCCAACCTCTCCATGTCTCCATAATGCTGTCCACCAACCTGTTTAAATATAATTAACTATTTCGAAGCCATACGTACATACAAAACTATTGTTAGTGTAAGTAATGTTTGTTACATTTCCGAGTCTATGTGGTGGTACCAACTTACCATGGTTTCGTTTCCTTTGAGGTGAGAATATTGCATCAAATTGATTCCTGGTTTTTGTATATAACTACTCCTATTTGTCCCTTTCGATGATTGCCTGAGGGTGTAAATTAAGTAAGTGAAGAAATTAATCAGTACTTAAAATGTAAAAAAAAATGTTATAATGAAAGAAATAGTAGTAAGTAACCTTTATATATAGAGGGTAGCATGTTATGTTTGAACTAGAAGACAGGGAAGGATCATTTGGTTCGTATTCAATCATGCTTGTATCTGCGCTACGTACCCTCCTCAGTCCCTCCCCGTTGTTTTTTTCTTTTTAGTTTTGTATGGAGAATATATTGATACTGATATTATTTTGTATTTTAGATAACGACTTTCAGCTCATACTCCTTTATGCTTTACACTTTATTATGTCAATGAATTGAGATGCAAAGTGACCAAGGAAAAAACTAATCACGAGTAAAGTGGGTATATATAGGAGGAGGGATTGAGACATAAAGAAAATCTTATGAAAAATAAAAATAATTATGTCCAATGACACACGTTAATAAACTTATTTATAAAAAACATTTTTTTTTCGAAACATAATATATATTACGGGACAAGTTAACAGGGTCTGAGTAATTTGTGAAACGTACGAGAAATCAACAGTTAAAATTTCTATTAAAAATTGTGAAACCAGGTTAGAAATTAAGTAAACATTCATGATGTTTTTATATGATTATATATCATTGTAAAATCACATATTAAAATCACATAGTTATTTAATCGCTCAAATTTTTTAGTAATATCAATCTTATTTTTAATAAATAAATTTCGCTTTCTATCATCCTCGTTCGTTAACAAGACACTAATATTAAATACATAAAAAAGACTTAAAATTAATTTCGTGTTGTGGGTAAAAAAAACCCTGTTAAATTTACTCACTGATATAGGCTATTTATCGTAGGACTCAGAAATGACAGTCATAATTGCAAGCAATAGAATAAAATGACTAAACACGAGGCATTTGTGAATATTGGCGCTCTTAACATGCTGTAATGACCCTCGAATGAAAAAATGACCAATGAATTTGGTCAATAAATGAAAATATAAAAATTTTATTTAAAAATATCATTACCATTCATTTTGATTTCTAAATACTTTTTATATAATTTATAATGAGATAGAAAATTATACTTTTAATTTCTTATCCTAAAAATTAGACAAAATTATTAAAACTATAACAAATTATAAATTTTGTTATATATGTGATCATAATTTCTTAATGGATATTTATTAGTATATTTTATCATCTAGAGTACACTCTCTCTGAATCCTTACATAGAAACTGAAATTTCTGGAGAGAATTAAGAGGTGTGGAGTGCAATCACTACCTTTGGGAATTTTGCAGCAAAAGTTGTGGCAAATTGGCTTTGTCACAAGGTGAGCTTCCATGCAGATCGACAATTCCTGGCTTTTGGCTCAAACCCATATCTGTCTGCCCACAACCTGCATAATTCACCATCAATAGAGCCAATATTGTTCTTCCTTTATCAGACACCACCTTAATAATTCACATAGTCCATTCAATCCTAACCAACTGTGTTCTCAGAGTTTTATATTATTTCTTACACATACTTTTTAAATCATTGTATAACTCCTCTATTACATCCATCAGGTCACTTATTTTATCTACGATTATATATTTTTTTTACTCTTTTCTAATTTAATTATAAAAATAGCAGCTAAAAATAGAACTTTAAGAATAGAGTTTCTTTTTGTTTTAAGGGTACTAGAAAAATTGAAAAAACGATAGAGGTTCTGGCACACTTAAATCACAAAAGATATCAAACAAAAAGAATAACATTAATAGAAGAAATGAAAATGGGGTCATTGAGAGGGAACATCCAACTACCTGTGCTGCCTTTGTCAGTGCTCTTCACTGTTCTATACATCTGCATGAACACCCCGCATGAAATAAAAATCAGAAAGAAAAGTCCACAACGCTAAGATTACCATCTAGATACCCCCTTTGTCCTTAGTCCTTGTTCTACTACCTTACCCACTACTGGAGACAACAACTAAGAAACATATCTTTTTTTTTCCCTTTTGCCAAGTTAATTTGAAAATAAAAAAACAAAATGAGAGATAGAAAAAAAATATCCCCAGTTCCCCACCTGCAAGTGACTCTTGACATGAGCCAGAGTTAGATCCTTAACATTCATTAACTCCAACACAGACTTGGGAGTTGCTCCTGCCAAAGACAAGACAACCCAAAATTAAGCAAACATAGCTAAGTTAACTGTCCAAAACCAATTAATTAACGGTATATCAGAAACAAACTTCCATATCTAGAGTAATGATGAATAAACTAATGACAATATCAAACTATGGTCATCTAAGGTAAGCACGGTGCGTAACATGGAAATAAAAGTATCCCAACTGGTTTTGAGTTGTGTGATTTTTCTACTTCCTTATACTTATCCCTTCTCCCTCTACGGTTGTTTTAAATGATTTGAAAAAACTGATCATTAGCATGTAGTTCTGTATTACTTTCATGACCACCAAGAAGCTGAACCGCGTGAACAAAATGAGCATGGAGGGTGGTGGTCCATCGCATCCTAGGAGCTCTGGTGCTTCTTTTAACTCCCTGAATGACCCTTGCACTTCGTTTGAAATCGCGAGCATTGATCTGAGGAATATGGTAGTTGATGTTTCTCGAGACTGCTCCTTGTACTACAGGACGAGGATTCGAACTTGTTGCTGTTTCGAAGCCTAAGCTCAATGTGGGTACAGTGTCCCTATGGAAAAGACCATAATTTTCGTGGCTTAGATCACTTCCACTACTGTTACCAGCAGAGTCCGAGGTTGAGCACATATCGTTGTAAAGCGTTTTGGAAGTTAATGTTTGTAACACTTGTTTGGCTTCATCAGAACCTGAAATGAAGGGTGGGCTAATGTTTAAGGATAGGTCTGGCTCTGCCAATGGTGCAAAGGTTGCCATTACTTTGTGTGAAGCAGTAGTGTATTGTAGAGATCTGGGTTCAGTTACAGAACTTGCCAGTGTGGTGGTACGATATATTATTATACATAAGAAAGGAAAAGAATATGGGAATTTAATTAAGGATGCAGAGAAAGCAAAGTGACCCGAATATAGTAAGACTTAGAAGAGAATGGAATAATGAATATAATTGAATTTTTTTTTAAAAAGAAGGTGTTGTGTGGATGTGTGTGTTTATGTCATGACTAACTTATGATTTTGCATTGCTTTCGCGAGAAGAAGTGATAGGCTTTTGGGTAGCATTCCACTAGCACTAGGGATGAAGGAAGACAAGGAAAGTTTTAATTAAAGCAGTGACGAAATAAAATTGCAGAGACTACTAGTCACTGGTCATAGCCGGATGTGCAGAGAATGAGAATGGGTTTGAGGGGTTTTTTTGGGGGGTGGTGGTTTGAAGTTTGAACGAGAAGTAGCGAAAAGGGAAGTAGTTATTTATGGAAGCTGAGGATTAGTCATCAAAGGACTGTGTACAGAGAAAGAGAAGGAAATGGAGAAGGTGGAACCTCTCAGGTCCCTTCATTTCATCTCTGTGTGTAAAATGGTACAATACAGGTAAAATGTTTTCCCTCTTTCTCATAAATTATTTGTGTACCTTAAAATTGTACAAAAATGTATATAATTAATTATAAAAAATTATTAACCCAATTTAATTATGATTAATATTCAGACTGTTCAGATTGAGATCATAATAGAAATTAAACAAATCTAAATTAACTGAAAAACTATTTCAGGTTATAAGAAGCATAGTTTGATTACAATGTGTTTTTTTTTTCAATCAAAATTAGAAAGTTACTTTAATAATAAAAAATAATTGAAAAACAATAAGAAACTACAAGAGCAATAATGGTGGTTGTGACAGGAAGGGTAATTGGAATAGGAGAAAAACAAGGGAATATCGGAATGGGAATTGGATCTCTCATCAAAGTTGATGGATCGTGACGAGCCTTTAAAATTCGCTGCTCTTTTTGTTTCTACTTCAATGTTTTCTTTATCTTTTTCTCTAATAACATTTCTTTAAATGGAATATTCCCATTTTATTACTGACTGGCAGTTCAAAATATACCTGTTTCTAAACGGATCCTGACCCCCGTTGCTCTGTTTCATGCAGATCGATGCATTAAACCTCAGCTTCTGCTATGTATCCGTGACATGTCTGTCTATAAGAGATACCTTCAACATGCTTTCAATTCATAATGGACTAGTTTATATACAAATAACCTATTTAGATTCATTAAAAACTGACAAAATTTTATAGAATTATATTCATAGAATCTAATTCAAACTTATATGTTAAGCCACAACAACGTAGTTTATATATTAAACTCCAACGTATTTTTTAATCTATCCAATTAAGGAAGATGACACAAATATGGAAAACATTTAATATACTTCACAATTTTACTATCGTGCTGGTTTTTTCGATAAAAACAATATAATTTAATGTTTGAACCAAAAACCACAAAGTAACAACCTAAACTTCTCATCATTGAATCGACTCTAGTAAGTGTTTATGCTCGTGATGTTTTGAATCAATATTTAAAAATAGGATTTAATTGAAAGAACCCTTATAACTGTTAGAAAATTGTAAAAAATTAACTTAAATAAATTAATTTAGAGTGACGAATAAAGCTTCAATATCAAACTCATAATGGATACTTCATAAAATAAAAATAGAGAAATTAATAATAACTTTAAATTAAATATAAAAAGTAATGAATTTAGAGTAGTTAGGTTGAAGCACACAAAGCATTATCTTTAAAGAGAAAACATTCTCACTGCACTAGTAAATATGAATTTCAATGCGTTCCTATTCAAAATACGTCAACTTGTTAGACTGATTGTGTACAACGAAAGATCCCTAAATCAAATGAACACAACTCAAAAAAAACTAATAACAATAGAAAGGAGAGTACAATTATATATCTTTATAATTCTTCCTCAACCCTCTATTTATAGTGATAGAGTTGAGCTAGTTTAAAAAAAAAATTGAACGTTTAAGCCATGTTGTTTAAGAAACTAAAAGGAAATAAAAACTACCCGAAAATAAAATGAACATGCAGCATTAGAACGTTACTTTAGTAGCACATAAGGAGCACGATCTAATAAAAATCAAGGTGCAGAATAAAATGCTTTGCACATTAAAAAATTAAAAAATAATATTTCCGACATTCCTCCACTAATTTAAAATTTAAGAAATTAAAATATTAAATACATATATATATATATATAAGAACTTTTAAAACATTTTTAATGGAGCTTGACATATTATATTTTTCAGTATAAGGAACCTTCCGGGCTCAAGCCTTACATCTAGTGCATATGAACTTTCATATGAGAGAGTATGGAGACAAAATTTGTCTTGAGTCATATCCCCTTAACCAGACTTAGAACATAATACATATAGTAATGGTGTTCAATTTAATTCAAATCAGAGGTGCGCATTACGGCCCTACTCATGTATCTTGTTTCGTGAGTGTCACTTAAAGATTGCCCTTATCTCACAATACCCTACTACCACACTCATTAGGTGAACCATTCCAAGGGTGGTATGTGACACTACCCCTACAACAAATGTCATTGAGTCCATTAAAAGGTATTTTCATTTTTAACATCATATATATAAATAATTGAATACCTCAACCTTTTTACTGTCATACTTTAATTTAGAGTACACCTTGTCATAGGAATGACACATGCAAAATTTTGCAAGTTATAATGGTGTACTTTAGTTGACAAACAATTTCATTATTACCCATTGAACTCAATTTATGGGATCGCCATTTATATGAAGACGGGTGTCCATGTAACTAATTAATGGCTTTAGTCTCAGTCCCCTTGACAACTCAAGTACTTGTTGATACGTCAACACTTTGTGAGCGGATCCGCGAGATTATTTTCAGACCTGATAAAATCAACAGAAATGACACCATGAGATATCAAATTTCTAATGAACTTATGCCTTATTTTCAAGTGTCTTCTTTTTTCATTAAAGTTTTTACTAGTAACTTTAGCAATAGCAACTTGACTATCACAATGCATTGAGATTGGAGGCATAGGTTTATTTAACACAGGCAAATCATATAACAAGTTATGAAGCAATCCAGCCTCACTACTAGTCGTATCTATGGCAATAATTTCAACTTCCATAGTAGAATGAGAAATAATAGTTTATTATGTAGATTTTCAAGCTATTGTACCTCCAGCTAGTATAAAGACATAACCACTAGTAGAGATTTAGTTTCATTAGAATCAAAAGTCTAATTTATATCAATAACCTTCAATTACAACAAGATAACATCCATAGTGAACATCATATTTAATAGTTCCTTTAAGATAATTAAATACCCTTTAAGATAATTAAATACCCTTTCTAGAGTAGTCTGGTGAGAATGATCAGGATTATGAGTATATCTTTCTAATTTATTAATAGCCAATGTCCGGTCTAGAATAATTAGACCAATGTAATAAGAAACCAATGATTTGAGAGTATTTAAGAGGAGAGACATCTTCAATATTTTTCTTTAATTATGGTGTAGAAATAGGTTTCACATAAAAATAATTAAACTTCTTTAACATTTTTTCAATATAATGTGATTGTGTCAAAACAATGCCATCTTGATATTTTATTAACTTAATGCCTAAAATAACATCAACAAGGTCAAGATCCTTCATTTCAAATTTACTAGACAAAAAGGATTTCACTTTATTTATAACATACAAATTACTACCAAATATTAGAATGTCATCCATATAGAGAGATAAAATAATACATGAATTATCAAATTGTTTCATGTACACACATTTATCACTATTATTAAATTGAAAGCCATATGACAAGATAACCTGATCAAATTTATCATGTCATTGTTTAGGTGCTTGTTTTATAACAAGCTTACAAACTTTATTTTTCATTCCAGGTCCTATAAAACCTTTAGGTTGATTCATGTAAATTTCTTCTTCCAAGTCACCATTTAAAAAGTTAGTTTTTATATCCATTTAATGAATTTCTAATTTAAAAACACAAGCAAGAGCAATTAACACTCTAATTGTAGTAACTTTAGAAACTAGAGAATATGTATCAAAGAAATCTATACCCTCTACCTGTTTATAACCAATAACAATAAGTTTAGCCTTAAACTTATCTATAGATCCACCTAGTCTTAATTTTTTTTCTAAAAAACTCATTTACAATCTATACTTTTGCAACCAAGAGGAAGGTCGGTTAAAAACCAAGTTTTATTGATTTTAAGATAATCAATTTCATCATTAATGGCTTCTTTTCAAAAGGTGCATCAACAGATCTCATGGTCTCACTATTAGTTTTAGGATCATCTCTAAGTAGGAAAGAATAAAATTCACGGCCAAAATCTTTAGCTTTTATAATTCTTTACTTATTCTAGGTTTAACATCTTTATTAACATTACTGCTAGAAGGTAAAATAGAACTAGAAGCATCACATATAGGTTTACGTAATTTAATTTTCAAAGGAATAAAATTTTCAAAGTAAACAACATCTCTTGATTCCATAATTGTATTATTTGAAATTTTAGCAACCTTCAGAATTGATAACTGAACTGATCTAGACAGGGGTACGAGGTTTGGTGTGGTGACCAATCTTTTGAAGATGTAATTTGTGTTCCTTTTACACCAGTTTAGTGAGAATCTAATATTATATCTTCTATTCCAGTTGAGAGATAGAAGTCTTGGAGTGACCCTTCGAGAAATCTCACTAACCTCGCGCGTTGTGGGGCGAAAAAGGGGGTGTCACTTGTAAGGGCACTCCAACGGTCAAATCAGTGGAATATTTAGAGAGAATGTAAGAACTTGAGCGTAAGTTAGAATAAGTTTCTTCTACTTTTTCGTTGTTGATTTGTAGATTTTTATACCTTAGAACAGCAGAATAGTCGTTTTGAGTAGGTGAGCTTCCCGTACAAAGTGTCAGTATGATTTTAATAATCACAGAAAGGCTGACATGCAACAGGGACGTTACCTAATGACTGTACCTTCCCATCAGTCACTTTGCAGGTTGCTTTCTTAACACGCAATTGCATAAATCAACTCTGGTCTACCAATATCGAGAGAATGACTCATACCGGTATTAGGTCATATGTTAGAAGCCGATATTAGATTGCAATATTATGTGAGATGTCAGTTTTGTATAATGGCTTTAGGTCAAATGACTTTTTTGCCCATAGACAAGTATTGGGATCGGATCAATAACAAAAAATCTATAAGTAGTACTATGCAAAGAACATCCAACAAAAACACGGTCAACAGTCTTTGGACCAATTTTTCTTTTCTTATTAATAGGAATATTTACCTTTACAAGACACCCCACATTTTGAGATATTTCAAATTTGGTTTTTTATTTTTCCAAAGTTCATAAGGAGTTGTATTAGTATTTTTATAAGGAATTCTATTCAAAATATGACATGCAGAAAACAAGGCTTCCCTTCCCCCCCCCCCCCCTCCCCAATAATTATTAGGCAAATTAGAACTTATAAACATAACATTTATCATGTCTAATAAAGTACAATTTTTCCTTTCAGCAATTTCATTAGACTGAGGAGCATACAGTAGAGTAACTTCATGAATTTATCTTTCTAATTTTCCTTTCTAATTGATATTTTGAATTTATCAAATAACTCACTTTTATGAATTATTAAATACACATAGCAATATTTTGAGAAGTCATCAATGAAGGTAATAAAATGTCTTTCCACCATAAGTAATCACACCATTACTATCACATATATCATTATGAATAAGTTTTATAACAAGTTTCTTTTTGAATAGAATTTTGAAAAGATTTTCAAGGTTGTTTAGCTTGAACACAAACTTCACATTTCTATTTCAATTCACTAAGAGATTTAGAACTAAGATAAGAGTCATCATTCTTTTAATAGAGTTTAAGTTAACATGTGTAAGTCTACCATGCCAAGTGTAACATCCCGGATAATTGTAGAAAATTTTTGTGAAGTGAAAATATTAAAAAATTATTTTTAGGAATTTATTTAATATTTTTATGAATTATTGGTTAATTATAAAATGTGTGATTGGGAGAAGAGAAGTTTTATTAAAATCTTTAAAGAAAATGGAGAAATGACCGGTTGAAGAGGTTACCGGTTGGAAGTGACCGGTTGAGAAGGTAACCGGTTGCCATGAATTTAAATAATGAATTCCTTCTCTTTCTTTAATCATTTGCGCAATCATTCACTCTCTTTCACGTGAAGAACTTTTGCTACTTTTCTTCTTCTTCCTCCATTGATTGAGAGCTATAAGCTTTGAAGGAAGGTTCATTTTACAAAGCTGTGACAGAGGTTTTAAGGTAAGTCCTTTGAACCGTTTAAACCTTTTTCCTTTCTTCTCTGGACCGAATGGTCATGTGTATGGAGGAGGATATTGTTCCGATCTCACTCCTCCTGGCAGTAAGCCTGTAAATGGCCCTTGACCATGTAGATGATGGTGTGATGTTAATGAACTTCACGTTCCAAACCTGTAGGTGGTGGAACAAACGCTGGTGGAACGTTTAAAGAAGTTGCTGCTAGAACGGAGGAGGAACAGTGAACTCAGAAACTGTTGAGGCATAGAACAGAGGTAAGGGGGGTGTTCGGGTTATAATTAATTAGAATAGGACATACTGTCCGAGTCATTGGAATGACTGTGAACCGGGTAAGAGATGATGCCGAGTAAAATTGTGTGAATATGTATATGAATGTACATATAAATATGCATACCGATTGGGCTCTGATTGTGTGTGTGTGTGTGTGACTTAGAAGGATTTGATGTTGATGATGCTGGACGAATGGTATATGAATGTGAATGAATGTATGTATGTGTATGGACACCGATCGGTTTCTGATCGTGTGTATGTGGTGTAAACCGATTGAAATTAAAATATTGATGCTGTGACAATCGGTGTTTAGTGGCAATATGATGAATGGGCTTGACAAGCAGGTCGCCCGAGTGATAATGTGATGGATGGGCTTGACAAGTCGGTCGCCCTGTGATGAGAGCACATGCTAGTTTCTGGTAGTTGCATTTGTTGATTGATGATGATATAAAATGTGATTATGTGGTATGGGATGGCCGACGGTATATATTACCCTCGTTTTTGGCTTCAGTGGTCAAGTCGGACCCAGTTGAGCTACCCAGAGGTCTATGACCCAGTGGTTGAGGGGGAGCCAAGTCGGGCTCAGTGAACCAAGTCGGGTTCACGGGATGTCAAGTCAGACTCCCAGCTGAAGGCCGATCCTTTAGTATCTGGATACTAGACGTCGATTTTATGTAAGTCAGTTGTGACAATTGATGACTTGATGGTTTTACCGAATGCAATTTGTTATAATTACCGAACGAGAATTTGATATATTTGATGAGTATGATTTGATGTATTTGCTGAGTGCAGTTTGATGTATTTGCCGAGTGTGAAGTATTATAATTGATGAGTATGATGTGCATATTTGCCGAGTGCAATTTGTTACAATTACCGAGTGTGATGGCTATGTTTGCCGAGTGTGAACTGCTAAAATTGCCGGATGAGAATTGTTGTATTGCCGAGTGTGAATTACTATATGGCCGAGTGATTAATTGCTATGATTGCCGAGTGTGAGTGTATTGTCGAATGTGAGTTAAATGCCGAGTGTAATGTGCAATTTGAGGATGAAAGAATCGGACGGAGTTTATACTCGTATTTTATTATTTAAATTCCGTTCTAGATTAATTATGATGCTAAACACTCACCCTTGTTGTGGTTTACATTTTTAGTAACCAGTGACAGGGAAGAGGTCGGAGCCATGGAGGTGCGCCAAGCGGAGGATTGATGCCAAGGCACCGAGTGAATTAAATGAATTATGTAATATATGTATATTTTAAGTTTTCCGAGTGTTTGATGCTACAATGTGTTACCTGTATGATGAAATAAATTCGAATCGGTATGCTGTGTGAAGTGAGTATAAATTCTTGATGTTAAATGATTGGTGTTTATTTTATGAGTGAATTTGCATTGCTGTAGCAGAGTCGATTACCGGGTGAAGCTAGCCGAGTGGATTCCTTCTTATCCGAGCCAGGGCCGATTGAATTGGTGCCCATTTTCGTTCAAGTGAGTATCCCTCATTTCTGAGTGAAGAATAACCGAGAGACCCACTTCCGAGTGGAAATGTTAGAGTGTCTCCGAGTGAGCTATGGCTGAGACTCCGAGTGAAGAAAGATAAGAGTGCTTCCGAGTGAAGATATGAGCGAACTATTTTGAGTAAAGCTTAAGAATGTATTCCGGGTAAGGTATACCCGAGAGAAACAGTTTTCGAGTGAATGAAAGCTAAGAGTTTTCCGAGTGACACATAACCGAGTGGTCCTTTTCCGAGCGAAACCCCGACTCGTGAGTTTGGTTCACCGTGTGGCATTCGCTCAAGCGAGTCGACACTCGCTTAAGCGAATCAGGGGCTCGCTCAGGCGATTGACCCCTGACTCTGTTTTCCTTCTTTCGTTATTTCTGAATAACTCTATTTTATTAATGGTTTCAGCTCCAAACGATTTCAGTCGGTTATTAATGTTTTAAGTATGATTTTATTATTTTGAATATATTTAATAAAAGTAATTATTATTTTATATTGAGATCGGGTGGATTTTTATTAAAAGCGAAAAATCTATTGTGAAAAATGAGAAAATTGACGAGGGTCGTCACACCAAGTATCACAACATTCAACATTTGAAACAGACGATGAAGAAAAGCTAGAATGTTAATTAATAAAAGACGACATAAGATTAAGTTTAAACAAACCATCACAATATCATGTGAGAATAAAACAACCATGACGAGAAATTACAACTCTGTTGGACTCAAACAATTTTAAATCATTGTTGTACTAACAAAGCAATACTAATTAATTTTTTTGAATATCAAAAACATAGTAAAAACACCATCCAATACAAGACTCTTTCCCGAAGATAATTTTAATTCCACTTAGCCTAGACCAATGACGCATTCTAGACTCCTATTCCTTATGCTTACATTACGTGTGCCACATTCTTGATATGAACAAAATAATTTTTTATCAGCACACACATGAACATTAGCTCCATAGTTAATCCACCAATCATTTTAGTTATATATAAAATTTAACCCTAGGCTAGTGACATGATATGTGTTAGATGGGGAATTCGACCTAGTCCTGCGGTGATAACATTAGCCCGAGGCTGAGAAGACGATTTTGGATCAGAAGCAGAGCCTCTGGGATGATGACGATGAAAACAATCATTAGCAAGGTGGTTCTTCAGTCCACAAACAAAACAGAAGGCCTCATTCTCTTCAATTTTACTCTTTGGTTTGTAGTTGTTATTAAAAGTCCTATTTTTATTCTTGAAAGAATGGGAGCACTGACCAAACTTATTGTTAGAGAAACTAGACTTTTTGAAAAACATATTTTTAGGCTTATTAGAATTTTCTACTAAATGAGATCTTAGCTTGAAAAGAAGGTTTAGGAGGATCCTTTTGGAAAAGGCAATGTTTATCTTTAATTCTCAAAGAAACCAACAAATCCTCTAAGGTGAAATAATCAGGTTTATGTTTAAGGTTTCTTGTAAAATCAAACCAAGATGGAAGCAATTTAGAAATTAAGATACTAACAAGCATAATTTTTAGCAAAGTAATTTCCTTTATTTTTCATGTCATAGATAATATTTTTAAATTCATGAATTTGGTCTGAAAAAAGATTTTTCATCTTCCATTTGAAAATAAATCATCCTTTCACATGAGTATTTTCTTAGACCTTTTTTAACATAACCATATTTTAAATTAAGAGCGTCTTATAATTCTAAGGTTGTTTTGGTATGACCATATATTTTATAACTATTATATTTAAACCACTCAAAATACGATCATGACATAAAATATCGTTATCGTTTTGAGCATTACTAGAAACACTAGCTTTCACTATGGTACTATCAAAACTTTTATCACCTGAACTTTTCCCAGTATTTTTTTTCCAGATTTACCACTTAGAATAACAGAAAATAAGCCTAATTCTATAAGCCAAAATTTCATCTGCTGTTACCAACATAAAATATTTTCTCTAGTAAATTTTTCTAGTTTACTACTCAAGGACTTTAAAATATCCATTGCAAACATATTGATATAAACAAGAGATTATTTATTTTTAATTTCAAGCTTTTTTGTCTAAGATTGTTAGAAAAATATAAAGAGATACACTTAAGCAATATCAAACACGTAATGGTACTTCACAAAATAAAAATAAAGCAATCAATAACTTTAAATTAAACACGAAGAGTAATCAATTTAAAGTAGCATGTTTTGAAACACGCAAATCATTATCCTTAGAGAGAAAACACGCTTATTAGATCGATATTGAAAGACCCTCGAATCAGATGAGCACAACTATAATTCTCCCTCAACCCTCTATTTATAGTGATAGAGCTGAGCTAGTTTCTAAAAAAAAAATTGAGCATTAAAGACACGTTGTTTAAGTAATTGAAAGAAAATAAAAAACTGCCTGAAAAATGATCGTGTTGCATTAGAACATTACTTTAACAACACATAAGGATTGTACGTTCTAATAAAAATCAAGGTGTAGAATAAAATACTTTGCACGTTAAAGAGTTAGTATAATATAATAATATAATAATTTAAATTTTAAATTAAGAAATAATATTTCCAAAATAACACGTTAATATACCTCTAACTTAAATTTGAGACTGCAAATTATTATCCTTAACAAAAAAAAAATATTTTTTCAATGAACAATCCAAAGGTTGTCCGTATATACTAAAGCTGAAAAATAATATTTTAATGTGTAGACATTATTAAAGTGGTCTTATCTCTTTTAACAAAATATTTTTTATACACACTATATGATTCTAACCAAACATATTTGAAAGTCTCAACTATATAATTTAAATTTGAGATGTATTTTGATCTAAAATACAAATGAGTTTAAACTAAATAAACTATATTTTATAATTGAATTCCTAAAATACTATTCATATTAGTAGGAAAGATAACATGCATAACTTTTAACAAAACTATTGTTTTAGTAATTAATCATAATAATAATTTATGAAATATAGATCATTTTATCATAAGATTAAATGAGATTAAATAACATTTTAATTATTATTTGTTATTTATATTTATTACTATACGAAGTAATTTATGGTTTGTTGATAATAATTACTGTGTGCTGCGTCCAAAGGCTTCAATATATAGCTTTAACCTTTTCGTCAAGGATGACAGCTTTTGAAAGGCAAGATCACCAGTTCTCGCAAATGGCAATTGTCATTCAAGATAATAATGCGTTGATGAGTGGACACTAAAGTCAAAAACTCTTCATTTTCAAAAGATATAACTGAGCCTAGCTAACTTACATCAATAGCTTCCTTTTATTTCACATATCAGTTACACCTAACACTAACAGTGATTCTAACTCCTAAGCCCCAAAGAGGCCATAGATAGGGATAGCCGCTGAGGTCAAATATTTATATGGATCGGAGAACTAAACATACTAGCAGGGATCCAGAATGAAGTCACAACATACGTAAACCTAATTAACACCTACAATTCATATTCTTGTAACAATATAATCACAAACATATCTCCAACTTTGAAATTTGAAAAGTTTTGAACATTTTTTCCGGTATTTGATCTAAGTATGGGTCATAGATATGTAGTATATCTCATTGTATAGGTATATCAGATCTGGGATGTCCTTTTTGAATCAAAGTCCTCTCTTCTAAAACTACTAATGCACAAGAAGAGATGCAGCCTTTTAAGTACTTTTGGTATTTAAGTGAGTGGAAATCAGAATTAGTTAAAACAAGGATAAAGATATAAAAGTGCACATTTAACATTTGTGTTATAAATATTTATAAAAGAAGAATATATAGAAGTAATGATATGTGTACGAAATGTTTTTACTGGGTACTGAAAAATGGTATTCCAACATTAACCGATATACACCAATCTGGATTAGTGTTCAACTTCAATGTCGAACTCCCTAGAATCAATAGTTTGCAATCAACGAAATTGACCGAATTAAAAAAACTAATTTGATTCTAATGTTTCTCACGTATACGCGTACGGTGTATAGTATTTTAATGATTACGGATTACGTATGATCGTGCAGAACCTATTGGCTATTGCTATGCATGCAAGACCAAGCTAAATAATAATTAGCTGAATTTCATGATTCATCAAGGACCGTAGATTTCGAAACAGTGAATGAAATAAATGCTAGTATGTACTCCCACTAAGAAAAATGGTTGAACATGGTAGCCAATTGATCAGCTGGAAATACGTAGTGGGTGTATGCAGGAGCAGTGGATCTAGCTACTTGTTTCACGGGTCCACTCTCGTGCAGAAAATCATGTGGCTGTAATCAGTTTTGTTGAGCATTTGACAGTGGCCACTGAAAATTGGTTTCAGTTTTAGAGTTTCTCTGTTACGTTACGTGCCACATTCTCTTCTCTTCCTCAATCCTAAAGAAAATTTGGTTGCTCAAACCTTATAAGATATACATTATACATTTCTAGCATATACGAAACTATTCTTAATATAAAAAATAAGAATACTGTATTATCAGATTGAAAGTTTATATGATAAACATATCACACTAGTTACTTTTTACATGATTTCATCTGTGAGCATTTAAAATAATAGTCGTATTTTGTTTGTGTAGCAATCGTCATGCTCCAAACATTCACTTAACAGGTACTTATTGGGGCAATCAGATCCCCCAAAACAAATGTGTAGTCCCTTTCATCAAATAAAAACCAAAAGCCCATGACGTATGATAAAACTGTTTTTATTTATGTTTTGATTTTATGGCATAAAGTATCTTAATTAGGGTAATTTATTGTTAATGGGTGTTGAAGAATTGGATGGTAGGATGTGAGAAACGGATAGAAAGGGACAGACATTTAAGATGGTTTAGTTGGTTTGTACATTATCTGATTAAGATTCAGTAGGAGACGACTGACTTGTGTCTGTGATTTATGGTAAAGGGGTAATGTGTTTGTGGGAAACGGAAAGAAACGCAGAAAAGGACAGAATAATTCTTTTTTATTTTTTGACTCAAGGACAGACAGATTCAGTGGGAGCCGTGTGAGGTTTCCCTCTCATTTATGCCATTTTAGCATCTCTTTCTTTGCCAACATTATACTATTCAAAATAACCATTCAACTAGTTACTAAATAGTAAATTCTATAAAACTATATATATATATATATATATATATGAGAAGCTAACCCAAAAAAAATTGTTGACCAATAAATATATGTATTATATATATATATATATTATATCTTATCATAAATAATCTAATCGGTAATTTTTTCAAAAGTCATCTAGTTTTATAAGTAATTATATGTTGATTATGTTATTTTGAAAAATTTATAATTATGTCTATACATATATGTGGAACGTATCCAATGAGATAATTTGATATCTAATGAAAATAACGAGTACGTCTCTTTACCTTATATTTAGAGTTTAAGTTGAAATCTCTAATATAATAATTTAATATCATATATCTAAGTTGATATCTCTAATATGATAATTTAATATCTTTTATCTACTTTAATTGTTTTGCCTAAAATTAAATCTCAATCATACGCCTTTACTTGTATTACAAATCTCTCTTACCTCTGTATCATCTTCTTTACCTCAATGCTTAGTCATTTCTTCGTAGTCAAACCCATGGCACCTCACCACTAACAAAACCAAACATTTATTAATGAAATCCTTAACCTATGAGTTAAACACAATTCACATGGATAACAAAATACACTCATTCAAATTTAAATTATTACCTGCTGAGATATCTTATTCATATATCAAAATCAAGTTTATCTTATATAAGAATAGGATAATTAAATTTAAATAATATAAATATACATATAGATGCTCAAGATTAAAAAAATATTTGATCTCATGTGATTAATTACTTAAAAAGATCATATCATATGACTTGACTTTTTTAAAACCTTACATAACCTATATATTTTAATATTAATCATTCGTGTAACATCCTGGATATTATATATTTGGAAAAATAAATAATTGGGCATTTTAACTTAAAATTTAATAATTAGAAGATATAAGGTGATCTGGGGTCGATATCGGCCCCTAGACTCTTGGATCAGCACCAGCCCATAATCTTCCCCTCAACTGATGTGGACCCCTCAGAGGACAGCATACCGTCTAATACCTAATTACACCGGCACCGCCATAGCCCCACTTCGACCGGTGTCAGAGCCCCTATGAGTGGCTATACGATCGGAGTCGTGAGAGGGTTAAACAGCCCACACCGGTCATAACCTGCAAAAAGCCCACGTGTATGGACCTGATCTAATACACCGAATGAGGCACTACTGTAACATCCCAAAATTTAAGTAAAATTGATTAATTGGAGTAAATAAATAGAAAAATTATAGAAAATAATTATTTGATGCCTTATGCATGTAGAAAAAAATTAATTATGGACCCCTTGTGTCGATGCGATGAATATGGCGATTACTGTCGTCGTTTAATCGACGAACGATGTATGAGCAGAATACAGAGATGGGCCCAACAGGCCGGGAAACACTAGATAAATATTGGGAATGAATATTTATGTCCCAAAGATAAGCTAAAATTAATTTGAGCGTTTGCACAATTTATTGTGAATTATTTGAGATTTATTGTCGTTGTTTAACGTCGGAAACGACCGATTCGGGCAACGGACCTCAATTGGGCCTCAAAAATTCACTAATTCAAAAATAATTATTGAGTATTAGAAAACACTCAAATAAATATTTTAAACCCAAAAATAAACCCAGAAAAATTTATAGATAATTAATTAGACGTACGGGGGCCCGGACGACCAAAATGCTTCGTTTTCGAGCCAAAACACGACGAATTTTTCCATTCCATTTTGGGTTGGGCGTGTTGTGCGGGTGGGCTGATTCTAAATCAGAATTTTTAAAGCCCAAAATCTGATTTGTGCCAAAAAATGGGCCTTGGACCAAAAAATTGCTTGAATGGCAAACTTGTAAATAAGTGAAATGTGCCAAAATTCAATTTCCCCCTCTTTCTCCCTTGCATTCACATGAATCAGCCCCACTCCCTCCAATTTCTAAAAATCATGTCCTCTTCATCTTCAAAAACATATTCCACCTAAAACCATGGCCAAAGCTTGAAAGAGATTGAAGAAAGGTGCCATTTTTTATAAGTTTTTGAGGTTAGGACATTGCTTCTCTTCTCTTTCTCTTCATTTTTCATATTTTCATCATCTCTTCTTAGCCTCCATCACCAAAACCGAAACTAACCTTCATGGCCATGGGATTTTTGAATTTTGTTTTAGACTAAGAAGAGCATTTCTAAGCTTTTTGAACTCATTCTAAATCTTAAATTAATGTTAAATTGTTGTTAGAAATGATGTTGTTAGTGTTAGAATTATTGAATTTTTGCATGTGGAACCAAACCCTAGGTTAGGAGACCATTGGGAGTTTTGTGTGTTGTTAGAAACATGATTAGGCACTTGAATTAGATTGTGATTGATTGTTATAATTGAGTTTAATGTATGGATTATGCTTAATGGATGCTTTGAGTAGGCTATATGCAAGATTAAAAATTTGATACCTTTAATTGTGGACAAGATTGCAAATAGGAGACCTAAAATTATTTTGGATGGTTTCATGATGAATATGAGGCCTAAATTAATATATTGAGATGAATTGGTGATGTTGGAATGGATGAATTTGATCTTGGGTGATGTTAGGTGCAAAATCCTAAAATTGATGGCTTACTTTAATTTAGAGGGAAAATGGTGATTTGGACTTGAAATGGCTTAGGGATGATTTTGAAGTAATTATAGGACTTTGGATGATACTCTAGAATTTATTTGATGAATTATAGAGAAGAAAAGAATTAATGCTAAACTTTAAAGTTCTCTTGGGTGATAAAAGTGATAAAGAGGCATAATAGGTATAATAGGGTAATGACCTTGCAAATAGCTTGAAAACTCTTTTGAGATGTAGGATATTAATTAGAATTAATGTTGGATAATTATCGGTTACCAAAGAGTAAGATGTGCCATGAGTTAGGTGAAATACAATGGGAATTGGTAAAGAATGGGTATGTTACTAGGATAAATAAACTTGTTAGAGTACATTAGGACTTAAGAGAATAATTATGAAATTGGGTATGTGCTACTAAATGTAGTTTAAGAACTTGGACGATTATTATGTAAGAGAGGTTGGAAAAAGAAGTGTTGTGTTGAAAGTGAATTAGATGATGAATATGGACCATTGGAGTTAAAAAAAATAAAAAAATAGATTTATGGCTTAAAGAATATTATTGGGTCACATTAGGCATAAAAGGCTATTAGTTGAACTTAAAGAAGGTTGTTGTTGGAGATGGGTGACTTTGTCATGAAAATGGACTAGAGGACTTAAGTTATGATGTAGAATTAGAAATAATCATGTTTAGGAAGTATTGCTTATGATTGGTAATAATAGAAGAATCATTATGAATAATAGGTGATACCAAAGACTTCTAATAAGACACTTGAATATTTGAAGACCATTAGTGACAAATTAGTTATCTTAGGAGGATAAAGGACAAGATTGACTAAAATTGCTATGTGATGGATAACTTGGTAAGTAACATGTATTTCTAAAGAATTGTTATGATTTGATCTAATAACTAGAAATCATTACCAAATGGGTTATGTATTAATGTTTGAAGAACAAGTTAATTGAATTATTAGTAAAGAGAAATTTGGTGTCTACAAAAGGAAAAATAATGTAAATAATTATAGTAAGGGGGAGGTTTATTAGGAGCCTTGTTAGACCTTATGAGTGACTCTTGGAAATTGACAATTTGTAGACAAGGTTCTAAAATTTACAAGTACTAAAAGATATTAAAAGAATCCATGATACCCCTAAAAATCTCAAGGATGAAACTTTTATGGGCTAGTATAAAGTGTGTACATAAAAAGTGGAGTTATAGACATCACAAAAAGATTAGCAAGATAATTGATATGTTTCTACACTTATTCAATGTAGGCTTTGACCATTCTTGCGAAGGGGAACCATCCAACTCTTCCAACCCGTCGGAGTACTTCTCTTAAGGTAGAAGAGAAGTTTATTTTCTAAATGCATGGCCTAGATATTGATAGTGTATGTATGTGTGATGTATAATTGCATATTGGCCTTGTTTGCTTCTATTGTGGCTATGTGTGATGAATGTGTAAAGTAGGACTCTTGAATGACATTGGTGGTAAATTGATGTTTGTGATGGTGATATACCTTGATGTGCCTTCTTGGTTTATATATGATAATGAAGTGGGGTTATGTGAGAAATTGAGACCACTATGTGCACTTTTGCATCTCATGGCATGCATAACATATCTCATGGGTGATGAATAATGATTTTGCTTTGATCTTGAGAATAACAACCTTGCGTTGGTTGATTTTATAAACGACTATGCATGGTCGTAGTGGATGTCATGTGAGATGTATTATTGATCTTGCGTTGATCTTGAGAAAGAAACCTTGCGTTGGTTTTATATATTAAACAACTATGTGTGGTTTTAAGTCACATGGGTAAAATATGCACATGAAGAGAAAATGAAAATTATACAAGTTGGTCTTATTGTATATGCATAAATTATTGGATAGCATATGCATTAATTGTGAATACATGACATTTGAACTTGAGTGCCTATGATGATTATGACTCATGAATGTCTTGAATTGAGAAACATTGTTAATGTTGTTGGCTAATGTGAAATTGTAATGATGACCATTGTTGGTGATATGAGATTGATACTTAAGACTCTTTGGCAGTGAGTTAGTATTTATGGTATATAATATATGCATTGATTGTCAAATTTTGGTCTATATGTTGTATCAATGAGATAAGATATATTGAAGGAAAATATGTATGATTGCTTCACTATGCATGACTTATCACTATAATTGCTCATCATTGAGAAAATATACTCATTCTCCATGTTGTCCATTTTAGCCTTGTGATGTAGGTTGAGATGGTGGAGAGATACACTTTTGTGGAGGTGGCACAGTGTGAAGAGGGTATTTCATTTGCCTTAGCCGGCATTCTTTTGAACATGTTGATTTAAATTCTTTATAGATTTTGATGTGTATAGGCATTAATTTATATAGCTTGACTATTGATGTATATGCCTAAGTTTTTGGAACTCTGAATGAGTTTGTGTTGGTACATTTGGATTTAGAGATTGAGCTATGAACTTGTTGGTATATTGGAGGTTGATGATCATGAATCTTTATGAATGGGGAATTATACATGAGAGTTGATATTATGTAACAAAATTGTGTATGTTGCATAGATGTAGTTATTGAGTAGATTTATGAAGCTTTGTTTATGTTGGTGTAAATGCTGAATTTTTATCACACAATTGGTGCAAGGCATGTAAGATGAGATAATACGATGTATACTCCTAGTTATGAGTATATTAAGAGGCCTAATTGATAAGAAGCAAAGATTGATGTTTTATTAGTATGTATGTATGGTATTGTCACCTAATTAGTTTCTTGGAAAAACTTTGATGTGGATGTGCATGATCATGGATTTTTAGACTTGAATATGTAGAACTATAGATAGGTACCTTGAATTTGAAGGATTAATGACCAATATAAGAATTTAAGGAATTGGTGCATAACAATCTCATATATACATTGATGAAGTTAATTAGGTACTTTCCTACTTTCACCTTCTCATATTTTCACATATGGGTTGGTTTCTAACTAGATCTAGGGTAGTTGTTATGAGTCTTGAATTGTGGTGTACCTTAATTAAGTGACGAAATAAACGCAAAAAATTTCCCCTACTTTTTATTAATTAGAAGTAGATAACTACAATATCGAATAGTGGATTTAGGGCGCCACAACTACAGTGACACTCCATCGCTATAAATACAACCAATACTCTCATAAGGGGTAAGCTCCCTGGTACCCATCTCATAGATCCGATATAGCTCTGATGTTAGAATTCGAACTGACTTGAGCGTCAGAGTGTCTTTACAGGTACCACCCCCTTTCGCCCCTCAACGCGTAAGGCCGGTGTGAGGAGCTCAAGGCATTTCCCCATGACAAACGGTCTGGCCCAGAGACCGTCCAATTCAACAAACCCAAAGCATAGATTTTTCACACACTGGGTCCCTTCCTTTGGACCCCGGTCCTTTGAATCCCGGTTTCAGAACAAAACATTAGGTGAATAATATGGTTTAAAAATGATATTTAAAGGGAATGGTGAATTTGGCCTAGCGTGTAACATCCCCAAAATTAATAAAAATATTTAATTGAGAGGAATGAATAATTATGCATAAATTAACTTATATCCTGAAAAGTTAGAAATAATTAAATTGATAATTTTTATGACCATCAATAATTTATTATAGCTTTAAAAGCTGAAATTATGACCTAGTTAAAATATGGGTGTCAGACCAAGTATCTCCGATTAAGACATTGTTGGTCAGGGTGATAGATGATGATATCAGGAATCCGAATATGTATTTGAAATAATTTTTGGATAAAGTATTGTGCCCGAATAAAGATCTTGTTTGTCGTAAGACAGGAAAATTTTAATGAAGGACCAAAATATAAAACAAAAACCTCACTTTTCTCTCTAACTCTCACATTCACTCCCCCTCTCAAAACACAAACACCCTCTTCAACTTCTTCTTTATTTACTCTTTCTTCCTCTTTTCTTCCTCTCAAGAAAGCCAAATGTGTGCCTCCTTCTCCTCCCCATTTTCGTTTTCTCCTTCAAGCAAGGAGAAGGTTATGGTGTGGAACTTTCCTATCTTTCTCTTCTCTATTTTCGTCACCCACTCTCACTCTCTTAGGGGTTGTTGCTCTTTGGAATGAGGTAAGCTTTCTCTTCAATTTTTATAAGCTTTAAGCCCTAGGTTATGGATTTTGGGAGTATTGCATGAAAGGGGTATGGTTTAGAAGCCATTCTAGACAAGCCCTAAGGTGGGGTGTGAGATTTTGGTGTGGTGTTGTGTGGGTGCATAGTGGTATATGAAAAAGAGTATACATGGGATGGAAAATTATAGACATTGATGAAGGTTGTTGGGTTTCGGTGAAACCTTAGACTCTAGAATTAGGAAAAATGAGAAATATGAGTAAATAGAGTGTTAGAGTCAAGAAGACTTAGAATAATCTTAAGATTTATTGATAACTAACATCGCGTATTCTAATTTAAATCAAGCCATATCTTGTTATTATTTGATATGTGTGTTTAAGCGTTTCAAGAAACATAATGCTTTTTCGATATAAGAAAGGGGGAGTCTGTGTGTCAAAAGTCTAGAAGGACTTTCATAAAGTCTGGTCACAACAAAAATCCTACAATCGAAGACAAAAGAAGTCTTGAAGTCTAGAATTTTGCCTCAAGGAGAGATATCTCTGCATTTGAATGTTTTACCAGACCTTGACCAGAAAATCTTATATCTCATATCTCAGAGTTTGTGAAAACATCAGATCTTGTTCTCATATGTGCTTCAAGCTTCCAGACCTTGCAAAAGCATCTAAATATTTATGCCTTAATTTGTCTTATATCAACACCTTATGGATCACCAGACCTAGAATCCTCTAAAAGGTAGTTCCTATACGAGTCTGGTCTAAAGAACTTCAACGGTTAGAAAACATCTTCATCAAAGCTTTAAAGAAAAGATTCACGAGAAGAGGAAAGTATCCAAGCTAGATAGATCTTGATTCGCTCCTTAAAAATCCATTTTTTACTAACTCTCAAAATGGTCAGAATTCCTCTAATAAAGGAATTTCCTTTTTTGGTGAAAAATGTACCACCATTCTCTGCCTCTATCTTTGCAAATCTCAAAAGCTCTCTATCCTATGTAAAATGTGAAGAACGTCTCTCTGACCAAGTAGGCTCATATTCGTTGAAAAAAAATCACTTCTCCTATAGATGAAGCAATCTTCAAATGGTCATCCAACGGATCTATCTCTCCTAAGCTGAACAAGTATTCATATGCTGTAAATCTTATCTTCAAACATAGACAGAGAAAAAAAAGAAAAAATGAACAAGAGAAAAATGATGAAACAAAATTAAGAGAAAATAGAGAGATCAAAAGAGAGAAAATGAGAGAATATGAAAAGAAAGAATAAAAAGAAAGAAAGAGAGATAAGAAAGAGAGAAAAGAAAAATGACATATGTTATTACAAGAAGAAATAGGAAATTGCCATTAGAGAAAAAGAAAAGCTTGCTGTGAGGTTACATATTTCATATATTCAGAAGTCACAGCAACTAAGTCAAAGACATGAAATCAATTCGTCTCTTATGTAAAATCATTGTCTCTGTTTTAGCATTAAAAACTCATGTACTTCACTTTACTTTATCATTTACATGTACTAAGTTTTTATATGTACATAAGCCTCTCTTCATCTATATAAGTTTGTTGATCAGACTTGTCACTTAATACAGCTAAGTCAGGAGACCTGTCATTATTGATGTTCAAATTCTTCTAATTTATTGTAAGAACAGGTCTGGCAGACCTGTTGGGAAACACTATTAGCCTGAAGAGGCTTTAGAAATAATACTTGGGTTTGAGCCATGAGTGATTTGTGAAAGAATACTTAGGATTGCCACAAGAGTGGGTGCTTATAAAAGAATACTCGAGGCCAGAAGTGGCCAGTGTCAAGAATACTTAGAGGTACAGGATATGCCTAAGCCAGGAGTGACTGGATTCAACAATACTATAAACATCATATGTAAATGGTCATTTACATAGTGGAAAATCCTTCAAGTTGAAGGTACTAGATGTAGTCTCCAAGTTGGAGGTGAACCAATATAAATTGCTTGTGTATTATCTCTTTCTCTCTAACTCTTTAACTATCAAAAGTATGGTGCTTTATCATTAGTATCTTTGATAGCAAAAGTCTGGTAAATAACACTCACTCAATCAAAGAATCATGCTCTCCTCATAAGCAAAAGTCTGGTCCACTGTGCAAAATGTTGTTGCGCTTAAATATCATTTTTTGGTTTGAAAAAGTGAACAGACTTATTCAACCCCCTTCTAAGTTTGTTCTCTGAACCATCATAGAGGTTTACCCATGATGATTGGGTGATATTAATGATAAAAAGTGAGAATGATGATGGGAAATGGTCATGCATGTGTGAACCCTTTTGACGATCTTAAGTCCAAAATGTATAATAATAAATATGAGCACCTAGACCATGGTGGTTATGGTGGAATAATGAAATAAAAGTGATATTAGAGTGTAAGTGGCATGAACACTATGTAGTTAAACCAAAAGTATTTAAATCTTGGTGGTTGAGATAGAAAGTAATTGTATATGGCATGTTATATAATGTAAAAAATGACCCTATCAGCGAAGTGGGACCTTTAGACCGCGTCGATTACTACTTCTCCTAAGGTAGGAGGAGGTAACAATTGATATGGATGAAATCCTATAGGGTGTGATGATGGTGATTGATATAGATGTCAAAATCCACTAAGTAATGGTGGTAAGTGTTGGATGTGGAGCGGTACTTAGGATGCATAATGTGAGAAAAACATTTATTGGCATTTGCATCCATGGTATATCATAAGCTATTTATGTGGAATGTTAGGGGTTCTAATAGGCAGGCCCAGTGGGAGGGAAGTCCAGTGCATGGGTAATTTATATTGTTCCCTAGTGATTCATTGGAATCACAAAGTTGTCCGTAGTTGGTGACGAGGCACCTTACATGGCGGGCCTAGTGGGTGGGCGGCTTTGTGGTGAGCAAGTGTCCTTATGGTTCCCAATGGGAAATGACTTTCTCGATGTGTGTTCGAGAGGAGCCTGTAGCACTTATGGCAGTTGTGGCCACATTATTGAATACGCAAGTCACAGGGTGACTAGTGCTACAAGGGGGCGATAGCGGTTTGGTACCAGTAAAAGTTTATGATTATGCATGCAACAGTTGAACTATAAGTGTACACATTTACTATTACAATAAGGGCATAATAGCACTCCTATGCTTAACCCATACATTTTATGATATCATATTCTCATAGTCGGATCCGCATTAATCATTGATTCATTCATGCATATGCATTAGCCATAAGAGAATTTGCATATAGCCAGTGATATGCCGAGTATGTTGGTCTGCGAGAAAATGAAGAATTGAAGGGGATTATTGGTATGTGAACTAACTTAAGTGAATGGTTGTGATGATTAATAATGATGTTATTGATATGTTGAAGCATGTGGTATACTTGTGATATGTGTTTGGTGAATATATATGCACATATTATCATAATGTATAGATTAATTCATTTGGTTTATGTTACTCACCTCCTAGTTGTCATTTTTCAAAGGTTGATGTAGGTTTTCTTGGAAACCTAAGCCTTTATGGAGGTGGAGCATTTTGAAGGGAGGTAAATAGGGAAGTAGGAGCCTAGGGTCGTGGCCGGCAATATATGTAAATTTGATGTTATATGTGTTGTAAAAAGCTAGCACGTTTTGGTTGACAAGACTATTAAGTTGAATTGTGTGACCTCTTAAGTAGGTCCTATGGGAAAATTAGGCCTACATGACTTGTATGACATTACAACGATTTGGTCTTCTTGAATTAAGTTGATTGATGATGAATGTGTGAAATCGGGAAGTGGATACGCCATATTCTTATGTATCGATGATTAACCTATATAGAGTATATCAATAGGTTAAAATATTCAATTGGAACTTGTGTGAATGTGTGACAATGGCCAAATAGGCTTTTATGCTAAATTGGTATGGTAGGTTGAGCCAAAATATGCCTAAAGCAATAATTTTGTATGTGATGATCTAGGATCAAAATTGATAGGTGGGACTTGGTGGAGCAAGCCCTAAATAGTTATCTAAAAGTGCCTAAAATGATAACTTGAACCAAATTGCCAATTAGGATTGATTGTGATCCCTTGAAATTTGAAAAACTTAGATTTTTAAGCAAAAGCTGATAAACTTGCCCAGGCGAGATGCTTCTCGCTCAACCAAGACCTGCGTGCATTTGATGGGTAGTCTCTGGCCATTTTTCGCTCAAGCGAGCTTGGCTTCGCTCGAGCGAGGGTCAGAGGAATCTGTTCTGTGATGATCCCGCTCAGGCGAGTGGAGGCTCGCTCAAGCGAGTAAACATGAAAATGGTTATGGACGTTTTTCTCTTAGGTGATGATGACTCGCCCGAGCAAAATAATTAGCAATTGGTCACTGGACAAAATTCATCCAAGCGAAGGCAACTCACTCAAGCAAATGGGGTAAGAATTAGACATTGGTCTAATTTTGCTCGAGCGGCTGTGGCCCGCTCAAGTGAATTGGAGGGTCTAATGGTTCTTGGAGATTCGCTCAAGTGAACCTTGCTTCGCTCAAGCGAGTCTTACTGGTTTCGCTTAAGCGAGTTATACCTCGTTTGAGCGAATGGCCCAATTGTTTAGATTTCTTCACTTCTTTTATAAATTATAGGTCCTCTCTCATATCTTCATATATGGGATGAGGCTTATGCCCGGTATACGAATCCTTTTCCGTTGTAACTCTATCATATCGTATACAGCTCGGGCTACTCATTGCCGATCTAGTTTATTAAAAATTCTAAAACTCCCACTCTTCATTTTCTATGATTTAGGTCTTGATGTAATTGTTGAATTGTTAAACCTCTTTTGAAACACAAAAAATTTATTCACATTTTTATTGAATTAATTATCTTAATTACATCAGATCCGGGTTATGGAATTCGGGGTGTGACATGGCGCGTATCGTAGGAATGATGCGTAGCGTCAGGGTGAAATTTTAATCCTAACACGTAGCGCCATTGTGACGCATAGCGTCAGCGTTGCAATCAGTTTTAAAACATTACGCACTAGGACATGCAAAATAGAATCTAAAACACTTTTTTCTCTCTTCTTCTTCCTGCTTGTGACTTGGGACCAAAACTTAGAGGATTGGTGGTGGAACCATGTAATCCTTTGCATTTTGGACTTTAAGAACCAAGGTATGCTGTGAAAGGACCCTCAATTTCAAGCTTTTTTCCCTCCTCCTCTCTTTCTCTCTCTACCCAAAATTGCATGTGGTAATGGAGGCTAGGATTTTGTATTTTATGGCAATGGGAAGCTTGGGAATTGTTTCTAGCATGGTAAGGATGATAATGTACTAAAGGGTTTTTCATTTCGATGACCGTAGGTGCCGGAACGAGTACCGGAGGACCGAGCGGTGAAGTGGGCGTTGGATTCGGAAGTGGAGAAGCAAATCAAGTGATTGTAGGACACGACCGACACTGTGAGTAGCTAGAAGAAGTGTGGAACCGAGGTAAAGGGGTGTTCAGATCATAATTAATTATAATTTGTATGTAATTTAGGCTCAAGGAGATTATAGAATAATAATGGGTTGGGAGAAAAATTAATAAATTAGCTAAATAATAATTATGTATATATATGAGTATATATTATAAAAGTGTGTTGAATGGATTAGATATTTGATAGGAAATGGATAAATGGATATGTGAATTATATATATGTGTGTAGTACCTTGTGAATAATGAATTAAAATAAATAATAATGATGTTTCATGTTGTGTATGTTATTATAATTACGGATAACATGTGAAATGGATGGATAGATAATGATTTAAAATGTCATGGTGTGGTGTTTGAGGGTCGGGTCTGTGTGGCCATCCTGTGTAATTAGCGTATGTTAGTTTTTGACAATTGAATATGAGATTGATGATGATGAGCCATGTATGGTATGTATATATATATATATGTGATTATGTGGTGTGGGAAGACCGACAATATGATTCACTCCTTGTTTTCGGCTCCCGTGGTCCTTTGAGATCCAGTTGAGCTACTCAATGGTCAAGTAGGACCCAATGGTTAAGGTAGAGAGCCAAGTAGGGCTCGGTGAACCAAACAAGGTTCACGGGGTGTCAAGTAGGACCCCTAACTGAAGGTCGATCCTTTAGTATCTAAATACTAGGAGTCAGATATGTCATGCGAGTCAGTTGTGATATGTGGAATTGAGAATAGTAATGATGTTGGATGCAATATATGTATTGATCCAGTCTCGATACTGACACATGGACAAGAAGGTAATTTCAGTTGATTCTCACTTGTTTACCGGTGTTGTAGGTAAATTTCCAAACTCTAAGCCCGTATCAGATTTATATCTATACCAAAAGTCCAGGTCAGCACCTAGCACCCCGGAAAGCATCCATGTCACCCGACAAATAGTACAAGGTACAGGTACGAGGGAATATTCGCAAGAGACATGGAGGCGCCCGCATCGCATGTTAGAATCGTACAGGCACAGTATACGATTGGTCCCCTAACCCTAAAAGACTTTTCATTCTCCGCATGCACGTATAAATACCAATATTTTCATAACTTTGCTACGTTAGACTCATTCTCAAACTTACGCTTCAGAAACCTTGAATTCCTTTTTTGGTTACTGACTTGAGCGTCGGAGAATCTTCGCAGGTGACACCACCTTTCGCCCCTCGTCAACGTGAAAGTTTGGTGTGAAGGATCTCCAGGACTACAAGACCTTTATTCTCTCACTGAGATAAAGGGAACAATACCGGATACCCACTGTACCAGTGTATAAATCATTCAAACCAGATAACATTTATGGCTGGTCCCACACTGGATCCTTGATCCCGGTTCAGACCAGTTCATGTATGGTTTATAATACTCTAAAATTATATTGAGGTTGAGTGAATATGAATTATCATGAAATGGAATAGCTAGTTATATAGTAATAAGGAAACTGGTAAGTTAATAATAATAAGGACATTAAGTTATTAAATATTCATGCTTATTATATTTGCTGTTCTATATTAATTACGATATTCAAAACACTTACCCTTACTGTGGTTTTCTTCTATTAGTAACTAATGACAGGGAAGGTACTGATGCCTCAGAGGGTGCACCAAGTGGGTAGCCAATGCCAAGGAGATTATGTAATAATTTGACAATGATATGTATCAGTGTATGATAGCCTACCGCAAGCGCACGAGGTATCGTAGTAATAAAAATATCGTCCCACAGGGATTGTTCCCAATTACCGGTTTATAGCACCTTGATTATCTAGACAAATCATTTGTTGATTTAGAAATTTATAATGCAAAACTAAATAACATAAACAGAGAACACTAAGCAATGACATTGAAAAGATTTACTTGAAACAATGGAAATTAACTTCTTGGGGGATAAAGGTTCACATGAATGTGGGTGCCAACATTTAATGCAATTCAATTTCTAAATTATTAAATCCCGTTTCTTAAGGCAAGTTTTCCTAAATTGATTAGTGACTTTCTCTCGAAACCTCACTAACGTACCTAATTATTGAAGAACCGCGTTTAATTCACTAATTAAATCCCTTACGCTTTATGAAAACTCAAATATCCCTCAAAGAGTCTCGTTTACTTTCGTAACCCGAATCCCTAGGTTCAATTTTGTGTAATTCAAACTATACGCCAATCTTCCGATTACCCATACCATTTACAATCATCCACACTTATCTCTAAGCTTAATGGAAGCATTAATAACTCACAAAACCGAATAAGAACACACAATTCAATAATCAAGAACGAAGAACATTTAATATGGTTCACATAAATGCTACACCTTAATTCCCAAGAGTAATGTTTAATGTGCCATGGAAACAACAATCACAATGCCACAATACAAAGAGATTAAACCAAACTTAGAAGAAAATTCAAAGATGAAGCTAGGGATTCAGAAAATACAAGATGAGTTCTCACTAAATCTCCCAAAATCTTCCTCCCCAAATCTGTAAAATTGATGTCCTTCCACATTTTGGCCTTGATCTCCTTCAAAAATCCTTTGTAAAGCTCTCTCTTTTTCCTCTAAAAAGTCTCTCCAATGTCTCTGTGTATTTTGCCTCTAAAAAACTGCCCCTTTTATTCAGAAACTGCTCCAAAAATTAAAGCAAGTGCAGAACGCGTAAAAACCCACTGGCAGTGGGTTTTTCCAGGGGTCAAAAAAATCAGTTTTTTCACCTCCAGGCAGAGAGATCCACGGCTAGTGGGAAAAACCCACTGGCAGTGGGTTTTTTCTGGACTTTATCTTTTTACACTTTTCTCACTATTTTGAGGCCCCGGAATGTCCATCTTGGTAGATCCTTTCTCTATCATGCTTTTGAAGGTGGATAAGGCTTTATTTTTGAGCTCTTAGTGGCTTGACTCCTTTCTAATGCTTCTTGTTTTTGAATTTATACACCTGTACCCAGCTATTCCTACAAAACTTGAAACACCCGAGTAACAAATGCAGAATGAAGGAAAACACTTGGAATTAAGGAGAAAAACAACACAAATAACTTAGAAAACATAAACAAAAAACCACTAAAACAATGCAAATTAAACAACTATCAATGTATGTAATGATTGGTTGTATTTGTGTGAATTGTTGGATTAACTTGCTGTGTTAAGAATTTAGGATCATGATGTGATGATGATGTTATTTATATTGCTTGCTTGATGGTTTGATGATGATGACATGGAATTTAGTAACAAACTAAGGATGTGAGCATTATGTTTGTATTTATTATGAAAGTGATGAAATATATGAATATTGGGGCAGAGCCAAGATGATTGCATGATTTGTTATCATGGGCAGGTTCTGCAATGTGTATGTTCATTATGAGTTGATGTGATTGTTAGTCCTTAATTTATAGTTATCTTTAAGCATTCACCGTCGAAGCTGGTGCTTTTAAATGTTTCTTATTTCCAAAGCTAGCATTGTTTGAGTTTTTTGTTATTGTCAAGATCCTGGCTAATGAGACGGCGTCCACGTCTTTACTTCCTTTCCGCAATATAAATGAATCATTCATATTTTCACGAAAAGAAAGTAAAGAGGGGCAGCTGTGAACACCATTTTTCTTGTTTCTTATTTTTATTTATTTGTTTTTAGAAGTATGATTAGTTTTTTATAGAAAAAAGAAAGAAGATAATTTAAAAAAATAAAAAACATCACTCATCTTCTTCGGTTTCCCACTGCAATGCATAATGAAAAAGCTTTGCCCAGATTACATGAATCATCAATACCTACTCCACTACGAGTATGGGAAGAACATTTATATGTTGTAAAGTGCTCAATCATTCACAAAGGCTCCAACAAAGTTTGGTTTAAAAACCATTCTGGAAATCAACCAGAAAACCAATTATACACGAAGGGAGATTTGAACAATTAAAAGTCTTCACTTTGTTCATCAATCTCAAATCAGAAATAGTAAATAAGAGCCAAATAATAATAACCACAACCATTCCATCATCACTATACAACAATAACCATCAACAATAAACCACAATAAAACGAAAAATAACAAGAAGAAGAATCACTGTTGTCGTCACCTATAACATCCTAAATTTTATATAAATGATTAAATGAGAGACATAAATATTAGATAATTACACGTGAATTCATAAATGTCCCAAAATATAGATATAATTAAATTGGGAATTTTTATGATTATTCATAATTTATTGTGGCATAAATAGCTAAAAATAATACCCAATTAAAATATGAGTGTGGGACCAAGTATCTCCGATTGAGGTACTGTTGGTCAGGGCTATTAAGGATATTATTGGGGATCCGAGTATATGCTTGGAATAATTTTTGGAATAAGTGTTGAGCCCGAACAGAGATCCTGTTTGTAATAAAATGAATAAACTTTAAATGAAGGGTCAAATTAAAACTTTAAAACTCTCTTTTTCCCCTTCTCATTCACGTTGGCCCTCTCCCTCCAAGGCAAAGACATTTGCTTTCTCTTTTCTCTTATCCTTTCATCCTCTTCATCTTCCACTCAACTTCTTCTTCCATTTGAAACCCTAAGAGGTGTGTCTTCCCTCTCTTCCTCTATTTTTGTTACCAAGCTTGAAGGAGGAGCTTGTGGTTGAAGCTCTCATTTTCGTTTTCCTCTCTCCTTCTATTGGAGCTCTCTTCTCATTGGCTTGAGGTAAAGTTTCCTCCCCATTTTCTTGAGCACTAGCCCTAGGTTATGAGGTATTATGATTTTTGAGAGACTATATGTATGGGTTTGATGTTGGGAGGCATTAATAATGTAAAACCCTAAGGTGGGGTGCTTTTAATATGAGTTTTATGAGAGCATTTATGGGTACACAAAATTGGCATTTAATGTGGTGGAAGAAGATGGACATTAATGATGGTTGTTGGGTTTTCAATAAAACCCTAACCCTTGGAAATTGGGGGAAATGTGAAATGTGAGTGGATGAGTGTTTAATGATGTTGGGAGAATGTACTTAATGATGTGAGATGGTAACATTGATGGTGGATGACCATTAATGAAGTTAGATAATTGAGAATGGTGGCTGGAAACTATAAATGAGGGAACCCATTAATGGGTATAACTTAAATTGCATAATGAATAATTATGAGCACCAAACCCATGGTGGTTGTGGTGGATGAAATGAAATAAATGAGGTTATAAATCTAAAATGGCATAAACACCAAGTAACTAAATATGAGAACTTGAATCTTAGTAGTTTGAATAAAAATTGATTATATGGTACATTGTGTAATGTAGGAAACAACCTCATCGACGAGGCGGGAACTTCGGACCGCGTTGATTTCTACTTCTCTTGAGGTAGGAGGGGGTAACAATTCTAAATGCATGATTTCATCCATTATTGATGTGTATGTATGATTGTGTGATCATAATTTGGTTTGGATGGATATTCTTGATGATCATGTGAAATTGAATGCATTTAGAATAATTGGTGTTATGTGGCATATATTATTGGGATGATGATTATGATGTTAAATTTGACTCATGTAAATGAGACTTGTTGTGAATGGCTTTGAGACCATGAATGAATTAATTACAATGATGTTGAACATCCCATGATATGTGATTTGATAAATGATGATTGCCACTAACTATTGATATGTATGAAACCTAATGACAATTGGTGATGGTTGAGAAAGATGAGAATATTGAATTCCACTAGGTGATAGTGGTGAGTTGTTGATTGTGGAGTGGCATTATAGGATGCATAGTGTGAGTAATGCATTGATTGACATTTACATTCATGGCATATCATTCGCTGTCTATGTGGAATGTTAGGGGTTCCAATAGGCGGGCTTAGTGGGAAGACGACCCTGTGCACGGGTAAAATTATATGTTTGTTCCCTAGTGATTCTAGGAATCACGAAGCTGCCTATAGTTTGGTGGCGAGGCGCCCTATGTGGCGGGCCCAGTGGGTGGGTGGGTCTGTGATGAGCAAGTGACCTTGGTGTCCCTTTGGGGCATGGCTCTTTCAATGTGTGTTCGGGAGGGGCCCGTAGCACTTTGGCAAGTGAGGCTATGGTTTGAATCCACAAGTCATGGAGTGACTAATGCTACATATGGGCGATGGCGGTTTGGTACCAGTAAAAGAATGATGTTATGCATGCATGATTTGAGATATAAGTGTACCCATTTACTACCGTAGTAGAGGTATAGTAGCATACCTATGCTTGACCCATATTTGATATAATGTTGTTTCCCACAATCGGATCTGCAATTGTTATTGATTTCGTTGTGCATATGCATTAGCCATAAGAGCATTTGCATATAGCCGGAGATATGCCAAGTTGGTAGCCCGTGGTGGCGATGGATGATTGATAAGTAAAAAGGAGGAAAAATTATGGCACTAACCTCGAATGTGTGTTGGTGTTGATGAGATTACCATTGATTTTGATACATATATGGTATGGTTTTAACTTGATTAATGTTATCAGATCTTGGATAGAAGCTTGTTGAAAGGAAGTTTTCAATAAAAGAATCAAGTTTGTATAATATGGATTCAATGGAAGATTAGTGCTAAGTTTAAACACTAGAGTTGTAGTAAAAAGGGGTTGTCGTGAGGAGGTGTTAGCTTGAAGATCTTAGTTTTTAAATTGATTTGACAAGAAGTATGTTTTGGTTTGTTGTAAAGGATACTGATTTAAAGGGTTAACAGAAAGTAATAAATGTAAAGAACAACAGTAATGAGTTTTGGTAAAAATCAGATTTGGAAAACTGGGATTGGTTTTTCATCACATCTCACCTTACGTAAGCTATGTAAGTTTGCATTATATAACTTGAAGTGATAATTTTTACATCACAATCAAAGTCATTTGCATCGATCCCTCGACTATAAAATTCATAAGAATGATTTCAACCTGCTGATCCCTCAGTCACCTTGAAATCATTCCAGCATTAATGATCGATTGTTTAGATGTTCATTGCATTAGATACCATCCCTGGTCATCTACTTACAACAAGTATTTCATTCAGATCTGCTCTCAAAAGTTATTTCCCAATATACTTAAGAAAACCAAAGATAAGAAAATAGTGATCAAGTACTTTCAAGCATTAAGTGCAGAATAAAATACAAAAACTATCAAATCTGTTATATATATGAAAAACTTATAGCAGCATTACTTGGGATTTGAATGGATTACAACCAATCCCAATAAAGGAATTAGCTACTCATGCCTTGGTATATGTTACTTACCTCCCATCTTCTCCGGTTGAATTTTTCTTTATTGCGTAGAAGCTTGTGGATTAAAGTTAAGCAACTTCATTGCCTAGTGGGCCTTGTGTTCAAGTTCCACCGGAAGATGGCAGTTCTTTCCATACACTAGCTGAAAAGGTAAAAATCCTGTTGGTGCTTTAAAAGCAGTTTTGTATGCCCATAAAGCATTATCTAACTTCAAGGACCAATCCTTTCTACTCTGGGACACAGTTTTCTCCAAAATTTTCTTTATCTATCTATTGGAGACTTCTATTTGTCCATTAGCTTTAGGATGATAAGGAGAGGTGACTCTATGTTTAACTCCATAGTGTTCCAAACATTTCTGGAGTTGAGCATTGCAGAAGTGAAATCCTCCATCACTTATTAACACGTGAGGCGTGCCAAACCTGCTGAAGATATTTCTTTTCAAGAATTTAATAACAATTTTGGCATCTGCCTTAGCACAGGTCATTGCTTCCACCCATTTTGACACATAGTCTACTACAACAACAATATATTCATTTGTCAGTGAAGTAGGTAAAGGTCCAACAAAATCTATTCTCTAGCAATCAAACACTTCCACCTCTAGAATGGTGGTCAATGCCATTTCATTTCTTCTTGATATGCTTCCTGTTCTCTGACAAGCATCACAATGCTGCACAAAAACATTAGCATCTTTAAACAAAGTAGGCCAATAAAAACCTGATTGAAGAATCTTGGTTGTTGTCCTTTCCCCATTGAAGTGTCCTCCATAAGGTGAACTGTGATAGTGCCATAGGATGTTCTTGGCTTCTTCCTCAGATACACATATTCTCAGGATGTTGTTTGACCCAAGCTGATCATCCCATACAAATTACTTTCCATCTTTCAAGAACTTTTTCTTTTGTTGCTATGTAAGATCTTCAAGAAGCATTCCTGCAGCTTTGAAATTTGCCATGTCTGCGAACCATGGTCTGTTCTGAATCCATAATAGCTTTTCATCTGGGAAGTTATCTTGAACTTCAGGTTGAAATTTTGTGACTTCATCATTAATCAGCCTTGGAAAATAAACTGCTACATGGTTTTCACTTCCCTTCTTGTCTTTAATTATCAAATTGAATTTTTGTAGAAGAAGAATCCACCTGATTAGTCTTGGATTAGACTCAGATTTGTTTAGCAAATACTTGATGGCTGCATGATATATAAAGACAAGAACTCGAGAACCAATTAAATACGATCTAAATTTTTTCAGACCATACACGACTGCTGTAACACCCCCTTATATACACGAGATATATAAAAAAAACCTTTTAGAAAAATATACATATTTATCACTTTTTATCTCGTGTATTCAAGAACGTATATACATCTGATTTCCTTTGAATATTGAAAGTAAAAAAACATTGTCTTTCAATATTTGTCCATAGTGATAAAACAATTTATAGAAATCATAAGTGATAAATCATTATAGTATTATATCTGAATGAGAAAGTTTATCAAAGTCTAACCTTTACCTTGTTACAATTATTTAACTTGATATTGCAATAAGGCAAGGTGAAACTAAATTATACCTCTACTACAAATGTGACCAATCATTTCCTAATCCTTGAACCATCGAGTTTTGGAATCCTACTCTTGTCATATCTCTTCACCTATCTGATTGAGGATGAGACCACTTTACCCTCTTGTAATTACATATCCTTCCATCTTGAACTGCTAGCTATATATCACATAACATATATTTTGGACACAAAATTCAAATAAGAAGGAGTGAGAAACAGAATATAATACTTTACAGATAAGACATAAGCATAAGGGTTTTCACAATCTAATAAAATAATATCATTCATAATCTCATACACAATTAATTATAATTGTAGGGGTTTTATACGCATAACAATCATACTTTCATTCACAACCATTCACACAGAATATCACAATCACATGTATGACATGTAATGCTTTTAATACTATCTCATTTAGTTTATGCATGTGGGCCCTTAAAGTTTTAGTTTGCACTGAGCCAACCAAGAGTTTACACTGTTCCATAATTCCGGATAATAACATAAATGTCTTCATAGCATATGAACAGTTCAACTGGCGTGGAAACACTTAGAGACTAGTCACTCTGAGAAAGTTTTTATTGTGAAAGTATCCGACACTAGGGAGCGACCCCAGGTCACCTGAAGCACCCTCTCACACCCTCTCATCCCAAGGCTCGCAATTAAGCCTCCTCTAATGTATCCTCGGTTTCTATAATCCGTCCCCAAGCAATATCACATCCCATTTCTCTTTAATGATTCATGATGCATGAACTACTCACATATTTAGTTGGTTAAGACTTTTAGAAACTCAATTATTAAATACCATAAAGGTTCATAAATCATCTCAATAATAAACTGCACATTCCCATAAGTTCTTCTTTGAACTTCTGTTATATAGAAACAAAATTTAGTACAGTCTTCAAATTCAGATCTCACTAAAATTGAGTTTCCAAGCCTTAAATATCTCAAAACTTTCTCTTTAAAAACTTCACATATTTACATAATTTTTCCCAATTTAAATCTTAACTAGATTGAGTTTAGAAATCTCGACTATAACAAAATATCCTTTAGTTATTTCATTAGGGAAAACCAATTTAAATTTCTGATTTCTAAAAGAAAATATTTTTTTTAAATCATTAACTAAGAATACTTAAAACTAAATTTTCTTTAATTTAAGAATTAACCTTTGATTTTCATAAAATAACTTCTTTCTAATACTATATTTTATTCTAGAGATTAAAAATAACGTTAATGAAAATTATTTCTAAGAAATAAAAGACTAAAATAATGATAAAATACTTTCTCTTAGAATAAAAATTTAAAAGGTAAGGTAAGAAAATTCTTACTGAGTTTTAACTTTCCGTCATGCTTGTTATATGCTCAAACTCCATATCACAAGGTCATCAATCATTCATCAATCACAATCAAGTATTATAATATCATCAATCACAATCAAATATCATCAAATCACAAAGATTATTAATCACAATCTAGTATTATAAATCACAATATCATTAATCAAAATCAAATATTATTAATTATAATCAAATCAAATCAACTAAATATCAGTCATAAATATAATTCAAAATTAATAGTTATTTAGATTAATAAAATTAATTTTAAGTCTTTATAGTCCATTCCTCGCATAGGTCCATGTAGTCCAATCCTCGCATAGGTATATAGTTCAGTCCATACAGGTCATAATAGTCCAACTCCTTACATAGGTTATCCAGGTATTTGCATAGGTATTCAGATCAAGTTACACAAGATACTCAATTTAAAATTTATAAATTTTTAAGTTAAATAGTTATTATTTTAAAATAATAATATTATTAAATTTTAAAGAAGTAGGGAACTCCTCTCATTATTCTTATGTCTTTTCATATTATATTCCTATCCCACTCCCCCTTACCTCTTGTATCTTGGTTCGTTACGGAAAGTCTGTGCGCGCCTCGTCTCCGAGTTCTAAAATATACCAATTTCACTTTAATATAGTTATAAGATAAAAATTAAGATTTCTACTTAAAACAGAAATGGTAAATTTTGAATAGTGAATAGTAAATAGTAAATCGTGAATAGTAACAGTAAATAGTAAACGTGAATAGTAACAGTAAATAGTAAAACGTGAATAGTAACAGTAAAAAGTAAATCGTGAACAGTAAAGGTAAATAGTAACGGTAAATAGTAATTTACTATTTGAATAGTAATTTACTATTGAAATAGTATTTTACTATTCAGAATAATAACTTAAAATAATATTATTTCCAGTATAATAATAGATTTCTAAAAACGATATGAATATAAACCTAAAAAATATAAAAGAGATGTATTCTTACCTTAGAATTTTAGCAGAACATTCTTCCAAAAAAAAATTTCTCTCTCTTACTTCCACCACTATCTCACTAGCATTACTATATTAACAAAACTTAATCTGAAATTGTGAATTCTAAAGAAGAATTTCTTCGGTATTTTTAGGAGGGAAAGTTACTATGCATTCTATTATTTTAATATAAAAGTACTGTGCATTTTTTGAAATTTAAATCCTAGTTACTGTGCACCTTTTGAAAATTTCGTACATGCACAATGTTTTGCATAGTAAATATCGGCTGAATTATTAAGCCAAATAGTAACCTTTCACTCGGTATATTTTAAATATTCAAAATTAGTCGTTTTTAAAATTTAGCCATATTATATCAGTTCTAACTAATTTTATGATAAGTAATATAAAGTTTAAATTTTAAAAATCCAAAATTTTATGTTAAAAAAATTTATTGATACGTTTCCAATTTTTTTAACGATTGGAAAAAATCAAGATTTTTCTTAAACCGATCATTTTTAGATAAATCTACTTGAAATGGATTTTAGAAAATTTTCTTATAATTTAAATTCACTTTCTTATAAATATTTTTAATTTTAATTCACTTTATATGAGTTTAAAATTATTTAAAATATATTACTTTATTAAAATATTTCCAAAATTCCAAAAAATTCTATAAAATCATAAATAATACGTAGATCAAAAAGTTCTAAAGCACCATAGTCTAATTCCTTCAAAATTTTATTTTAAAAATTCTAATAAGAGTTAAATCATAAATATGTAAAAACATAAATATAAAAACATAAATAAAAGTTGTAAATAATAAATATATTTAAAATTCTTAATATAATTTAATTAATTAATGAATACTAATTAAGTCATTTTAAAATTCTCACTCAAAATACATAAATATTATTATTATTATTATTATTATTATTATTATTATTTTAAAAACAAATAATTAAATATAAATACCAAAATTTCATAAAAAATGATAATAATAAACTAACTAATTTGTAAATATTTCTCATTAAAGATATATTAATATCTATTTTCTATTTATGTTGAAAATGGGATGTTACAACTGTTAGTAATTCTTTCTCTGTCGTAGCATAATTAATTTGAGCTTCATTCAAAGCCTTACTAGCGTAGTGTATGGGATGAAAAATTTTAGATTTTCTTTGACCAAAAATTGCACCTATTGCATATTGCTCGTATCACACATCATTTCAAAATCAAGTTTCCAATTAGGAGCAACTATAATAAGAGCAGTAATCAACTTTTCTTTCAATAACTTAAAAGCAGACAAACATGCATCATCAAATTGAAACAAGACATCTTTTTGCAATAGATTACTCAAAGGTTTGGCGATCTTGGAGAAATCTTTGATAAACCTTCTGTAGAACCCTGCATGTCCTAGAAAGCTTTTGACTCCTTTGACATTGGTTGGTGGGGGTAGTTTCTCGATCACTTCCACTTTTTCCTGATCCATCTTAATGCCTTTTCCTGAAATTGTGTGGCCCAATACAATACCTTTGGTTACCATGAAATGGCATTTCTCCTAGTTTAGCACTAGCTTGGTTTCCACACATGTTTGAAGTACAATGTCTAAATTTTCCAAACACATATCAAATGATTTTTCGAACACCGAAAAATCATCCATAAAGACTTCAATACACTTTTCCACAAGATCATCAAAGATTTCCAGTATACATTTTGGAAGGTGGCTGGAGCATTGCACAGTTTAAAAGGCATCTTTCTATAAGCAAACACACCAAAAGGACAAGTGAAGGTTGTTTTCTCTTGATCTTCTAGAGCCACCGCTATCTCATTGTAACCTGAATAACCATCTAGGAAATAATAGTAAGCTTGTCCTGCAAGTCTCTCCAGTATCTGGTCCATGAAAGGTAGTGGAAAATGATCATTCCTTGTTGCTTGGTTGAGTTTCCTATAATCAATACACATCCTCCACCCAGTAACAGTTCTGGTTAGGATCAACTCATTGTTTTTATTTTTCACACTGTAATGCCACCCTTCTTGGGTATAACCTGTACTGGATTTATCCAAGTACTGTCTGAAATAGGGTAGATCATTCCAGCTTCCAACAACTTCATTACTTCCTTTTTCACAACCTCCTTTATGGTTAGATTTAGTCTTCTTTGAGGTTATGCAATGGGTTTGTACTCCTGTTCCATGAAAATGTTATGCATACAATAAGAAGGACTGATACCTTTCAAGTCGTTCAATCTCCATCCAATTCCTCCTTCATTTCTCTTCAGAATTTGGATCAATTTATTATCTTCTTCCTTTAGCCGGCTATTGCTGATTACAACTGGCTTTTGACCTTCATCATCCAGAAATGCATATTTCAAGTGGGAAGGTAGTTTCTTTAATTCTAGCTGTTGAATTTCTGTGACTTGTTTTTCACCAAGGCTTTATGCAGGTTCTTCCTTGTTTGATACCTCCTTGCTTGTGTCAAAACTTCTGAGAATTTCCTCTACTTCTTTTGCTTCTTTCTCATCAAGTCCTTCAACTGCCCACGTTAAAGCTTTTTCAAGGGAACACATTTTTTGGATTTTCGTAGCTTCTTATAAAACCACATCATCTTCTATATCAATTTTGAAACAGCTTTACTTATCTGCAGGATGTTTCATTGCTTCAAAGACATCAAAGTTGACCTCCTCAACTTGAACTCTTACTTTCAATTTCCCATCATCAACATTTATGATAACTTTTGCAGTTTTCATAAATGGTCTTCCTAAAATGAGAGACACTTCAGAATCTTCCTCTATATTCATGATCATGAAATCCACAGGAAACACAAATTTGTCTACTTTCACCAAGACATCCTCTGCCACTCCATATGGAAATTTTACTAATCGGTAAGCCAATTGGAGAATCATTCTTGTTGGCCTAACCTCCAAGTCTCCTATCCTTTTTAACATGGATAGTGGCATTAAGTTGATACTAGCTCCAAGATCCGGCAAGGCTTTTCCTACTGGGAGATTTCCAATAGTAACAGGGATTATAAAACTCCCTGGATCTTTGGTCTTTTGAGGTAGTGTCTTTTGAATAATGGCACTACATCCAGCCTCTAGCTCAATTATTTCCTCTGAAAATTTCTTTTTCTTTGTCAGCAAATCCTTCATAAATTTTGCATAGGTAGGCATTTTCTCCATGGCTTCTATAAATGGAACATTAATCTGCAACCTTTTGAAAATATCCATGAATCTAGCAAATTGCCTTTCTTTATCACGTTTTGAAGGATTTTTGGGATAAGTGACACGCTGTCGTTGTCGGGTCAAATAAAAAGTTAAATTAATATAGTATAAGGTGAACAACCTTAGTCGTCTCTCGAGGACCTTAGTTCAATTAGTTACACTCAATTTAGTTATAATAAAGGGGGGATTTGTGTTGAGATTGAAAGGAGAATTAAGTAATTATATAATAGTGTAAAAAGTAAATTTATGAGTGAAAATAATCAAATTTAGAAAGAACCAACCCAAGGAATTAATAAATCTTTACTTAACTAATCATTGATCACAAATATGATTAAATATAATTAATTTCTCAATCTTGAATCATTTGGAATCCCTAAATGATTATATTCTAGAATATCTTCTAGAATCAAATTAATGAACTAATAAGAATAATCAATCGATATATTCTTATTAATTACTAAAATAACTTTAAAACCATAGTTTGATTAAGTTAAGAAACTAAATAGAAATCTCTTATTTAGTGACTTAATCTTTGTTCTCAAATTGATTATTGATTAACCAACCAACATCAGTTTAGATTATAGATTGTTTAATTATATACCAATCGGTTATATACTTAAATAATCTACCATCATAAATATTTGAGAAACAAAGAAAAGTAATTATCTTCAATCAAAATATTAAGAGCAAGATCTCAAAGTTAATATAAAAAAAAATTAAATTCCTTGAGTTGATTTTAAAAGATTAAGCTTCCATGATAAGTTTTAACAATGAAAGCTAATATTAAATTAACTATAACTTTGATTATAAAAGTAAATAACAAATAATAAAATTAACTTACTTGATATTGAGGAAGGGAAATGAAAACCATAACTTGAGGGATTGAATATAGAACAAGAAAATAAAGCAAGAGAAAGAACTAAAACTTCAGAAACTAAAGCAAAGATATAGAAATGTAATGAAAACTAAAGCATGTATTTCTTATGTATTTCTTGTGTATCCTCCTTACAACTTCAAGCATCTATTTATAGGCAAGATATGATGATACTATACATTCATTTTCTGATTATTAATGCATTTTTTCAACATTGGTGGGCTTGAAATTACAATAATTCAAAAGAAGATAATGGTAGGTGTTGAAATTCATTCTCCTCTTTATCTTCTCAACCTTGCGTGTCTAATATGACCTTCTAGATGGCTGAATTTTGCAAAACCTTCACCATGAAAGTTGTAGATCTCTGTCTTATTGAGAATTTGGCGCAAGAATGAGGTCATTTGGACATTTACAGCTCCAGATATGTGTATTTTAGTGAACTATGTCAATGCTGGTGGGACACATGAGGGCTGATTGATTCAAGCTTCATTTATTTATTTTTTTCAGATGCAAAATAACCAAATCTGATCATCATGATGTAGCCCTCTGTCTTAGCTTTCCATGGGCTCCAAGATTAGCCCATTTGGATCACAAAAGTCCAAGTTATGGCCAAAATAAGGCAAGATACTCAAGATACATACAAAAAACGAAAATTGAAACATATATACATAATACTTCAATTTAACTAAACAACATAAAACTTAATTAAAATAGTATTATTAAACATATTAATTATATAATAAACCCCAAGTGTAAAACTATAAGAAGTGTATTAAAATTGATTTATCAAATTCCCCTACACTTAAGCTTTTGCACTCCAGGGCAAAACCAAACCAAAAACTAAAATGAGAAACAACAGAAAAAGTTTTTTTTTCCAAATTGATTTTTTTTGAAGTCTAAAATAATAAGTAATACACATCGTCCCTTATATTAAGAAGTCATGATAAGTGTGAATAAGAAGCATTACATACTAGTTTCATAAATTGAGTGATCAAATCAAAGAGTGGATGAAAATGTGATAGATGTTCTCTTCATGCTCTCTATATCTCAATTGTTTGAGTTTGTGTATACTCTCAGAAATCACCCAAATAAATTAGCACTACCATAGGCTTGACAAATTTTTAATTTCCATATTTGAACACATGCATGCAGAGATCAAAAGGACTTTATTAAGGTTGTAATGGGGCCAAGGTGATATAGTGTGGATAAAATGAAATAGTATGGCTACACTTAGGGTTGAAAAAGAGAAATGGAGTAAGTGATTCAGTGATTGTGGAAGTTCATTTTGAAACTCAAGACTTAGCAAACTGAAACATAATGGAGGATAAAACATGAGAATAAATCCTCCTGATTATTTTCATACATATATTCACCACTTCTTCTTTTTCTTCTTTTTTTCTTTTTTTTTAATTATTTTTTTCCTTTCTTTTTGAACAATGAAACAACAACATATATATATTGGGTACATTTCCACAATCATCAAGAATCTTTATTCATAGTAATTCCAAAACTCCTAATCAATTCCTAAGCAAAGGTGGTCATTTGTTTTTGGGCTATTGGCTAATTATGTGGCTAAATCAAGAAATGGATATAGGCTCAATGTGGGTAACAATGGAAAATGTGCAAGGTAAGGCATATGGCTAGTGGCTAGTTAAAACAAAAATGGCCTTAATCACATCAAAGCATGCACATGGAACATAATACATCAAAAAGAAACAAGTCAAGTTCTAGAGTATTAATAAATAAGGGTTAATCAAGAAAGATGGCATAATATAATCCATCCAATTAAGCTCAAATCTCACCGAGGGTGGTCAATCTATCACAATTCATATACAATTTGATCTTCACAAACAACTTATTAAATTAATATGCAAGGAAATTATTCACAACATGTCATGAAATATTGGACAAGGGTGATGTAATTACTTATTACTTAGACAAATTTTAAAAAAAATCAGTGAAAAGCATGTAGAATTTAAAATGAAAAACTTGAAAATGATGATTTTTTTTTGTGAACAAGAAACAAAGAAGGAAAAATAAATCATAACCAAATATTGGTGTCAGGATCTTGTTCCTTATGCTTCTTGCTCTGTACTTTTTTTTTCAGGGGCGCTTAGTAACGAAGATACCTACAACAAATTGGTCAGTTCAATTGCATGTGAAATGATTAGTATAACTGAACAATTTGATTGTGTCATATAACCTAGTTTCATGGGACTTGTGTTAGAACCCAAAAGAAAAATATCATCAACACAACCATGAGTAGCATCAAGACCAATAACATACATCTTAATTCATTCGTATGCCTATAGAAAGACTCCGCTATATCGTCCATTAAGAGAAAATAAAGAACCTGATGATTGATGAGTGGTGAGGTGTGGCTCTGATCTAAAAGAAAAGGATGAAGGCAAAGTGTGGTGGCTGGAGGTTGATGAAGATGATGTTTATGGTTGCAGAATGGTTGATGCCGGATGGAAATGATCATGGTAAAGGTAAAGGCAAATGATACCCGACACTAAAGGAAAGATAGTGGTTGTGTGTGTATGTGTTTTTATTTTTTATTTTTTATTTTTTATTTTTTTAATGAAAAATGGTTTTGATAAGGAAGGTGAAACGATTGTAGTTATCTGAGTGAGTTTTGTTATGAGGATGCGTCTCAAGAGTTTGGACTCTTTACTCAGCCCATCCTAACAAAAGTACTCATGACAAAAAAAAAATTATTTTAAAACAAAAAAATTAAACAAAAGTGATACTGACACTATATAGTGAAGGATACGTCTCAAGACTTTGGTTCTCAAAGATGCATCTCTATGACTTTAGATGCAACTTTCCCAAATTAATCTTTACTCTGTCTATCCCTCACAAAAAAGAAGAATATATATATATATATATATATATATATATATAACTCAAACCCCCCCACACTTATTCAAGACATTGTCCTCAGTGTCTTTTATGATTTCCACAGCCTATTTTTTTTCTTTTTTTTCAATTTTTAATTTTTTATTATTATTTTTTTAAAAATATAGATAAAGGTGAGAAAGAAGTTATAACCGAAGGATGGTGTCTGGTTCTGGATTCTTTCGCTTGTGTGTGTGATCCTTATCTTGCTTTAAGAGGGGTTGAGGTTGGGGTAAAAAGCTCTGCAAAATATCAATCAATTCATCTGCATTTGATGAAGCATGAATGAATGATCGATCATCTTGAGTTATAAGGCCCTGTTCCATAAGTTTATCTAAAAACATTAACAAACTGTCATAAAAACCATTAATATTTAATAATCCTAATGGCTTTTTATGAAGGTTCATGCTACACCATGATAAAATGCAAAATATTTCCTCAAAAGTACCAAAACCTCCAGGAAGTGCGATAAAGGCTTCAGCACTTATAACCATACGAGCCATTCATTGATGGATGCTTGTAACTTTTACCTCAGTTCCTACAGCAATAGCTGGTGTAATACCAATATGATGTAGGATAATACTAGAGACGTTGCTTCCTTCAACTAGTGCAGATAGTGCCATGGAGCCTCTCAAACCCTGTACTCCTCCTCTATACAAGACCTTTATTTCTTTCGCATCCAATAGTTTTCCCAACTTAGTAGCTACTATTAGGTACTCCTTACAATTACCATTGTTGGATCCACCAAACACACAAATGGATTTGATTTTTTTCATCTTTTTTTTTGTGTTTTCTATATAGAGTTATGCGCCCTTATACAGATAAAAACTGAGATGAAATAATTGATGAGAGATAAAAAGTTTATATAATTATTATTATATAAAAATAAATGACGGTAATGAAGAAATTTGAAAAGACATGATTGAAGAAAATAAAAATAGGTAATTTTAAAAGTCAAAGTGAATTCAGAAAAGTAAAACATTGAAAACAACAGTAAATATGTACAGTAGTTGTGATTATGGCTCTCATCTTCCTCTGGTTTTACGTCCAGTAACGGCTTAAACGCCTTCTATGAGTCGAGGTTTTTGCTACCCATCCAGTTTTCTTATAAACTGGCAAACAGGGTTGTTTAACGCCAGATTCCCAAGGCTATAGTTTTCTTTTTGTTGAATGAATAGATCACATAATTTCAGAAGGACTCCTTGAACGTTCCACATGGATGCGTCTCAAGAGTTTGGATTAAGTTATCCAAGTTCTCTTTACTCAGTCCATCCTTTATAAATTTAATTTTGTCCTCCCGATTTATAGATACCATTCCAGGGTTCCTACAACGTGTATCACAATTCCATCTTGCACACTTATGGCAAACTCCCATCCTCTTAGCTCTTCGTTTTTTAGAATAAGAACTACGTCTCATACCTGGCAAATGTTTTATATAGGACTTATGTAATTCACCAGAGAGACGTACCTTTGCTTCAATAAGCCAACGAACATCCTCTAGAATGCCAAAATATGTGAGTAGTTTTAACCTTTGAACTCGAGCTTTGTAAATTTTTACAATCACATCGCGTGGAAGTGTAGGGAATCTTTCCTTAAGTTTTGCAAGGGTTTGTTCCGTTGTCAGATTACTTTGAAGTTGTGGTTGTTTAGAAAAGAGAGAATAAAAAACGAGGTTATAGAGAATAGTAGAGATGAAGAAGGTGAAAAGGTGATAGGTTGATTTCTATCAAGCGCTTGTTTAACGTCATGAGCCTGACGATGACCTTTTAACTACTGCAAGAAAAATGATAATAATGCCAAAACAATAATAGTAATAATGATTAAGACAAGTGTTAGCACCGAAAAGAATGATGATGTAATTAATTGATATCTATTTTATTTTTTTTATTTTTTTTATTTTTTATTTTTTATTTTTTTATAAATATTGTTATTAGGAAAAATTAGTCAAAATATTTGGCATCACACAAATACACCTCCGTATCTATGTGCTCTTGGAACCCTTGAAAGAAAGGTTTAAGTCGGTGCCCATTTACCTTGAAAACCTTGTTTGTCGCTTTATCTGAAATTTCAATCACACCATAAGGAAAGATATTAGTTATTTCAAATGGGCCTGCCCAACGAAGCTTACCAGATATGAGCTTTAGACGTGAATTGTACAATAAAACTTTTTGTCCAATAAATTTTTTTTTCTCAAGACCTGTTTTTCATGAAAGGATTTGGCTTTTTCTTTATAGGTTTTAGAACTTTCATAAGCTTCCAAACGAATTTCTTCTAGTTCCTGTAGTTGGAGTTTCCTTTCTTTACCAGCCTCATTTAAGTCCAAGTTACATTGTTTTACTGCCCAATAAGCTTTGTGCTCAATTTCTACAGGTAAGTGGCATGATTTTCCAAAAATAATCCTATAGGGTGACATTCCAATAGGTGTTTTATAAGCTGTTCTATAAGCCCAAAGAGCATCTTCTAACCTTTTGCTCTAATTTTTCCTATTTGGTTGTACTATTTTTTGAAGAATCATTTTTAATTCCCGATTGGACACTTCAGCTTGTCCATTTGTTGGGGGTGATAAGGTGTTGAAACCTTATGCATAACTCCATATTTTTAAGAAGGGACTCCATTTTATGGTTGCAAAAATGTGATCCTTGATCGCTAATGATGGCCTTAGGGACACCAAACCTGCAAAATATATCCGATCTAACAAAATCTGCAATAACTTTAGAATCATCAGTTTGAGTAGCTTTAGCTTCAACCCATTTAGACACATAATCGACCGCAAGTAGTATATAAACAAAACCAAAAGATACAGGAAAAGGTCCCATGAAATCTATGCCCCAAACATAAAAAATTTCACAAAATAACATGGGTTGTTGAGGCATCTCATTTCTACGAGATATGTTTCCCATTCTTTGACATCGTTCGTAAGATTTACAAAATGTATATGCGTCACGAAAAATTGTTGGCCAATACAAACCAGATTCTAATACTTTCCTTGCTATACGTTGAGGTCCAAAATGTCCACCACATGCATATGTATGACAAAATGTAAGAATGGAATGAAATTCATTTTCAGGTACACACCTTCTAATGACTTGATCACTACAAAGTTTCCATAAGTAAGGATCATCCCAAACATAGTATTTAGAATCACTTTTTAGTTTTATTATTTGTTGTTTAGATGCATGTATGGGAGTAACAGAAGCAACTAAGTAGTTTACCAAATCAGCAAACCATGGAGTAGAATCGTGTATTCCCATAAGTTGTTTATCAGGGAAATCATCTCTAATGGAAATTGGGTCAAGTTCTTTTTCAATTCTGTTTAAGTGATCAACCACCAAATTTTCTGCTCTAATTTTATCCCTAATTTCAATGTCAAATTCTTGAAGCAGCAACATCCACCTGATTAATCTTGGTTTTGCATCTGGTTTCTTTAAAAGGAACTTTAATGCTGCATGATCTGAAAATACAACTACTTTTGAACTGAGCAAATAAGATCTAAATTTATCAAGTGCAAACGCAATAGCAAGTAGTTCTTTTTCTGTGGTAGTATAGTTTATTTGTGCAGTATCCAAAGTTTGTAAGGCATAGTAAATAACATGTTGTACTTTACCTACTCTTTGAGCAAGAACAGCTCCTAATGCATAATTTGATGCATCACACATAAGTTCAAATGGAAGTGACCAATCTGGTGCCTGAATGATAGGAGTGGTAGTTAAAGCTTTCTTTAAGCAATCAAAAGCCTCTTTACATTTGTCATTAAAGTCAAATGTTGTATTTTTTTGTAGTAAGTTAGACAACGGAAGGGCTATCTTACTGAAGTTTTTTATAAACCTTCTATAAAAACCTGCATGACCAAGAAAAGAACGAATATCTCGCACACAAGAAGGATAAGGTAATTGAGAAATTACATCAATTTTTGCAGGATCTACTTCTATGCCTTTTTTAGATATTACATGGCCTAAAACTATTCCTTCTTCTACCATGAAGTGGCATTTCTCATAATTAAGAACAAGGTTAGTTTCAATGTATCTATGTAATACTTTATCTAGACTATTTAAGCAAGCATCAAATGATGAACCATATACTATGAAATCATCCATAAATACTTCCATGCAATTTTCAAGAAAATCAGCAAAGATACTAATCATGCATCATTGAAAGGTACCAGGGGCATTGCATAAGCCAAAAGGCATCCTCCTATAAGCAAAAGTGCCAAAAGGACATGTAAATGTTGTTTTTTCTTGATCTTCTGGTGCAATATAAATTTGGAAGTAACCTGAAAATCCATCTAAAAAGCAATAATGTGACTTACCTGCCAGTCGTTCTAACATTTGATCAATGAAAGGTAAAGGAAAGTGATCCTTTCGGGTTTCTTTGTTAAGTTTCCTGTAATCAATGCATACTCGCCAACTATTTTGGATTCTGGTAGGAATTAGTTCATCATTTTCATTTTTAACCACTGTGATTCCAGACTTTTTGGGAACCACTTGTACAGGGCTGACCCAAGTGCTATCTGATATAGGGTAAATGATGCCAGGTTGTAATAATTTTGTTACCTCTTTTTTAACTACATCAAGGATTTGAGGATTAAGTCTTCTTTGTGGTTGCCTTACTGGTTTAACTTCTTCTTCTAATAGAATTCTATGCATACACATGAAAGGGCTAATACCTGGGATATCTGCCAAAGTCCAACCAATTGCTTTCTTATGCTTCCTAATAATCTGCAACAACCTTGTTTCTTGATCAACATTTAATTTGTTAGAAATAATCACTGGAAGATTCTTATCTTCCTCTAAATATGCATACTTTAAATGTTCAGGAAGAGGTTTTAACTCTAACATAGGAGGCTGCATTATTGAAGGAATCAATTTGGTTGAATTTGTCTCAGCAACTTGTACTTCAACATAATCAGATGTATTTGTAACTACTTTAATCAAATTATCACACTTTGATTCTTTTGAAACAACATCTAGAACTATATTTTCTGTTTTAAGGGAGTTTGGATCATTATTATCATTAAGCAGATATTTCTCAATTTCAGCACACACATTGCATTTATGAGAATCCATGCATGAATCACAAACAAATGAATCATAAAAATCAGACAATACAGGAAAGTCAACATCATCAGACAACTTAATAATATTATCCTCAACTAAATCAGTTATTAAGTCAATTTGAAAAATAGAATGATCCTCAGTAGGATGCTTCATAACATCTAAAATGTTGAATCTAACCACACTATCTCTAAATTCCATAGAAAGTGTTCCTGCATGCACATCTATCTTTGTTCTAGCTGTTTTTAAGAATGGTCTACCTAAAATTATTGGAGCTTTATTGGTGGAATTCTCACTTTCCATATCTAGAACATAAAAATCTACAGGAAAAATTAAATCGTTAACTTTAACAAGGACATCTTCAATAATTCCTGCAGGATATGCAGAGCTTCGATTTGTTAATTGTATAACCACACCTGTAGTTTGCAAAGGTCCAAGGGAAAGTGAAGTAAATACAGTCATAGGCATAACATTAATAGATGCACCTAAGTCTAGCATGGCATTTTCAAATTTGTTATTGCCTATTATGCATGGAATGGTAAACGTCCCAGGGTCTTTACATTTTTCTGGTATATGTGACAAAGGTTTTTCAATTAATGCAGACACATTTCTACTTATATTAATCCTTTCATTGCCTTTTAGTCTTCTTTTATTAGTGCATAGTTCTTTAAGGAATTTGGTATATCTTGGGATTTGCTTGATGGCTTCTAATAAAGGTATATTTACCTCTACTTTTCTAAATGTTTCCAAGATCTCCTCATCCATTTTCTTATTTTGTATAGATTTTTGTCTTTGTGGAAATGGAAGAGGGATATGTTGCTTATCAGGACCAGCTGCAAAAGGAGGATTTGTGAGAGATATATCATTATTATTATTACTTGAACTATCTAAAACTTCTTCTCATGTTTTTCTATGACAATAGTATTTTCAGTTTGTTGTTGTTTTTCTGGTCCATGGATAGCTTTACCAGATCTTAAAGTAATTGTACTTACATTTTTAGGATTGACAATTGTCTGAGCGGGTAACTTATCTGAACCTTGAGACTGCAAATGGTTTAAAGATGTAGCCAATTGACTAATCTGATTTTCAAGAGTCTGAATTGTAGCCTCAGTTCTTTTTTGGAAGTTTAGATTATCTACAGACATTTGCTTTATCAATTCCTCTAAATTTGATTTCTCAGTGGAAGGTGCAGCTATTTGTGTAGCTTGTTGTTGTACATGAGGAGGTTGATATGGTCTGCTTGGTCCAGTATTTGCCTGAAAAGGTGCATGAGGTTGTTGTGAGGAATTACCCCATCTTAAATTAGGGTGATTCCTTCAACCAGGATTATATCTGTTAGAAGAAAGATCATAATTATTATGTTGTTGTTGTGGTAGTCTGTTATTGTATAAGTTGGCAGCACATACTTGAGGATTTTCATCAGGAATTTTAGCTTCCTGCAGTGAAGGACAACAATCGGTATAATGATCTAATGAAGTACAGATAGAGCATACCTTAGCAGGGGTTGCAGGTTGTTGTTTTTGAGACACAATAATATTTTTCATAAGTGTTGCTAGTTCAGCAAATTTACTTTCCCATTTTTTATCTCCATTATTAGTAGTTTCAATTTCATGGACTCCTCTAATTACTACAGAATTATTTCTGGTGGCATGTTGTTGAGCATTAGCAGCTATGTTCTCAATTAAAGTTTTTGCTGCATTTTTAGTTTTATTTTGCAAAGCACCACCACTAGCTGCATCAACTAAAGTTCTATCCATTGGATTAAGACCTTCATAGAAATATTGTATGAGAAGTTGGTCCGTAATTTGGTGATGGGGACAACTAGCACACAATCTTTTAAATCTTTCCCAGTATTCATAAAGATTTTCCCGGTCATGTTGCCGGATGCCACATATTTCTTTTCTAATTGAGGAAGTTCTTGAAACGGGGAAAAATTTTTCAAGAAACATTTTCTTTTGGTCATCCCAACTTATAATAGAGCCAGGAGGAAGGTAAAATAACCAATCCTCAGCGATATCTGCTAGGGAGAAAGGAAAAGCTTTAAGTTTTACATGTTCTTCTGAAACCCCTTCAGGTTTCATGGTAGAGCAAAGGATATGAAATGCTTTTAAGTGTTTATGAGGATCTTCACCTGCACGACCATGAAACTTTGGTAACAAATGAACTAAACTGGTTTTAAGCATAAAAGGAACATCTTCCTCAGGATATAAGATGCATGATGTTTGATTAGTAACATCTGGTGTAGCTAGTTCTTTTAATGTCTTTTCAGCCATGTTATGCAAATACTCAGAAGTTGAAGGTTTAGTTTCACTATTTATGCTATTAGCTAGAATATTATTATTATTATTATTATTATTATTATTATTATTATTATTATTATTATTATTATTATTATTATTGTCTAATAGTTTCTTAGATGATCTAACTAATTGATGAAATGTTCTATCTATTTCAGGATCAAAAGAATATAGTGGTTCGGGATTAGATCTAGTCATACATAATACATCTACATATATTGTAACAAAATACTACAACTATGTAATAAAAGGAAAAAGTTATCATTTTAATTATGAAATGCTTAGAACATATATTTAAAAATTTAAAATTTTTTTATATTTATATTTTTTTAATGGTTGAAAATGAGATTACTAGAAAATAAATAAGAATATAATAAAGTGGAATTTTTTTAAAAAATTTTTTATATGCTCACATTCAACCAAACCTAAATAACTTCAACACACCTACAAAAAAATTGTAAAACATATTAGGTAATTGAATGCAAATAATTAGGACCAAAGGTCCCCGGCAACAACGCCAAATTTGACACGCTGTCGTTGTCGGGTCAAATAAAAAGTTAAATTAATATAGTATAAGGTGAACAACCTTAGTCGTCTCTCAAGGACCTTAGTTCAATTAGTTACACTCAATTTAGTTATAATAAAGGGGGGATTTGTGTTGAGATTGAAAGGAGAATTAAGTAATTATATAATAGTGTAAAAAGTAAATTTATGAGTGAAAATAATCAAATTTAGAAAGAACCAACCCAAGGAATTAATAAATCTTTACTTAACTAATCATTGATCATAAATATGATTAAATATAATTAATTTCTCAACCTTAAATCATTTGGAATCCCTAAATGATTATATTCTAGAAAATCTTCTAGAATCAAATTAATGAACTAATAAGAATAATCAATCGATATATTCTTATTAATTACTAAAATAACTTTAAAACCATAGTTTGATTGAGTTAAGAAACTAAATAGAAATCTCTTATTTAGTGACTTAATCTTTGTTCTCAAATTGATTATTGATTAACCAACCAACATCAGTTTAGATTATAGATTGTTTAATTATATACCAATCGGTTATATACTTAAATAATCTACCATCATAAATATTTGAGAAACAAAGAAAAGTAATTATCTTCAATCAAAATATTAAGAGCAAGATCTCAAAGTTAATATAAAGTAAAATTAAATTCCTTGAGTTGATTTTAAAAGATTAAGCTTCCCTGATAAGTTTTAACAATGAAAGCTAATATTAAATTAACTATAACTTTGATTATAAAAGTAAATAACAAATAATAAAATTAACTTACTTGATATTGAGGAAGGGAAATGAAAACCATAACTTGAGGGATTGAATATAGAACAAGGAAATAAAGCAAGAGAAAGAACTAAAACTTAAGAAACTAAAGCAAAGATATAGAAATGTAATGAAAACTAAAGCCTGTATTTCTTATGTATTTCTTGTGTATCTTCCTTACAACTTCAAGCATCTATTTATAGGCAAGATATGCTGATACTATACATTTATTTTCTGATTATTAATGCATTTTTTCAACATTGGTGGGCTTGAAATTACAATAATTCAAAAGAAGATAATGGTAGGTGTTGAAATTCATTCTCCTCTTTATCTTCTCCACCTTTCGTGTCCAATATGACCTTCTAGATGGCTGAATTTTGCAAAACCTTCAACATGAAAGTTGTAGATCTCTGTCTTATTGAGAATTTGGCGCAAGAATGAGGTCATTTGGACATCTACAGCTCCAGATATGTGTATTTTGGTGAACTATGTCAATGCTAGTGGGACACATGAGGGCTGATTGATTCAAGCTCCATTTCTTTATTTTTTTCAGATGTAAAATAACCAAATCTGATCATCATGATGTATCCCTCTGTCTTAGCTTTCCATGGGCCTCAAGATTAGCCCATTTGGATCATAAAAGCCCAAGTTATGGCCAAAATAAGGCAAGATACTCAAGATACATACAAAAAATGAAAAATGAAACATATATACATAATACTTCAATTTAACTAAACAACATAAAACTTAATTAAAATAGTATTATTAAACATATTAATTATATAATAAACCCCAAGTGTAAAACTATAAGAAGTGTATTAAAATTGATTTGTCAATAAGGCATACTCTTTAACTATGGAATGTCATCAACTTTTGCATTTCCTTTTTCACTTTCTCTATTTTTGATTTTCTCTCTTTCTTCTTTTTCTTTTTCTTTCTCCTTTTCTTTTGAAATCTCTTCTTCCTTTTTTTCTTCTTTTTCAATCAACTCACTACTTACCATTTTTCCACTGCGGGTCACCATAGCCTTGCATTGATCCTTGGGATTTTGTTCAGTGTTGGCTCCATACTAAGGTCTTTGTTGTTTGGCAATTTGGTGAGCTAGTTGTCCCACCCGCGTCTCTAAATTCCTGATGGATGCCTCAGTGTTCTTTTGATTTGTTAGAGAAGCTTGCATAAATTTTTCCAAGGTGTCCTCCAGTCCAGAAGTTTTCTCCATCAAAGAAGATCCCTGTTGGTACGTTTGTTGCTTGTTGGATGTGCTAGCCTCTTGTTTCCATCCACCGTTTTGATTATTCCTCCATCCCTGTGAAAAATTGTTAGAAAAAGCATTATTATTGAAATTATTCTACTTACCTTGATTGTTCATGTACAAGATGGATTCATCAGGCTATTCTCCGTGGCAATGTCCATTTTAATGATCACCTCCATAAAAATCACATTTTGATTGTGAGTTTTGATTTCCTATAGAGGCTTGCACTGCATGTAACTGCTGAGGTAATTTTACCATTTGTTGGGTGAGAGCTTCAATTTGTTGGGTTAGTATTTTATTTTAAGCTAGAATGGCATCAGTAGTGTTTAGCTCTAATATTCCCTTCTTTTGGATTTGGGATCTATCATGTTGGGCTTGGTAGTCTGTGGAGGATAGTGCTTCAATAATTCTTATAGCTTGCTCCGTATCTACCATCATCATTGTGCCTCCAACTGCTGCATCCAATATCATTTTTGTATCTGCCCTTAGTCCACTGTAGAAGATGTTGAGTTGGGTAATATCTTCCAATCCATGGTTTGGGCATTTCTTGAGGAGAGATTTGAAGCGTTCCCATGCCTCACAAAATGGTTCATCTTGGCCTTGCTTAAAAGTTGTGATGTCCGATTTGGCTCTGATGAATCTAGACAGTGGAAAGAATCTTTGCAGGAATTTTTCTTCCACTGTGTTCCAATTATTCAAGCTTTGATTTGGATGGGATTGTAGCCATTCCTTTGCTTTACCTGCTAAAGAAAAAGGAAACAATCTTAGATATGCACTTTTGATTACATCTTGGTGAAAACCCATTGTTCCAACTAATTCATAGAATGTGGCCAAGTGAGTATATGGATCATCACTTGTCATTCCATGGAATTGGTGGGAACTAATTAAATTAAGAAAAGCAGGTTTCATTTGAATGGCCCTTATTGTATTTGGAATAAAAATGCTTGAAAAATGTCTGGGTCCTTGTTGTAAGGCATAATCTCCTAGTGTTCTTCTTGGTGGATTTTGATTGTGGCTGTTGTCTTTCGCCGTTTTCTCAGCTTGTGTAAGAAGTTTCACCCATGTGGAAGTTCTGCTTTTTCTTTGCTTTCTTGATCTTCTTGAGGAACCTATCTATCTCTGGATCAAATATAAATTGTTCTTTTGATCCCTGTTCTCTTAAAAGCATTAATTAAGCACTAACTCCAACAAAGTTACCACGCCTTAGAAGGAAATGAAAACACAAATAAACAGAAACTATTCACAAAGTCGTATCAATTCAATGCTTAGATTTTTAAACTTGAATCACATCCCCGGCTGCGGCGCCAAAACTTGGTATGGTTTTAACTTGATTAATGTTATCAGATCTTGAACAGAAGCTTATTGAAAAGGAAGTTTTCAATAAAAGAATCAAGTTTGTATAATATGGATTCAATAGAAGATTAGTGCCAAGTTTAAACACTAGAATTGTAGTAAAAAGGGGCTGTCATTCCACTGAGGAGGTGTTAGCTTGAAGATCTTAGTTTTTGAATTGATTTGATAAGAAGTTTGTTTTGGTTTGTTGTAAAGGATACTGATTTAAAGGGTTAACAGAAAGTAATAGATGTAAAGAACAACAGTAATGAGTTTTGGTAAAAATCAAATTTGGAAAACTGGGATTGGTTTTTCATCACATCTCACCTTACGTAAGCTATGTAAGTTTGCATGTATATAACTTGAAGTGATAATTTTTACGTCACAATCAAAGTCATTTGTATCGATCCCTCGACTACAAAATTCATAAGAATGATTTCAACCTGCTGATCCCTCAGTCATCTTGAAATCATTCCAGCATTAATGATCGATTGTTTAGACGTTCATTGCATTAGATACTATCCCTGGTCATCTACTTACAACAAGTATTTCATCCAGATCTACTCTCAAAAGTTATTTCCCAATATACTTAAGAAAACCAAAGACAAGAAAATAGTGATCAAGTACTTTCAAGCATTAAGTGCAGAATAAAATACAAAAATTATCAAATCTTGTTATATATATGAAAAACTTACAGCAACATTACTTGGGATTTGAATGGATTACAACCAATCCCAATAAAGGAATTAGCTACTCATGCCTTGCATTTTCACTCTAAAATATGCGAAAGAAAAGAATACAAGAGAGAAAAGTGAAGCTGAATGAATGATTGATGAATGAATAAAAACTGATTGAATTGATGATGTTCCTCTCTTTTTCTGCTCTATTTATAGAGAAGTCAGGCTTAAGCTTCCCTTTGTCACGCTTAAGCGTAACCTCAACTTGCTGAGCGGCGTTGCAGTAGTCAGAAACATATGGAAGTGGATGAGTTGGGATCGTACCATTGGTCAATAGAAAATTCAGTGGCCATGCTTCTTCGATCACGCTCAAGCGTGAGATATTCTCGCTTAAGCATGACTGTGCTTGAGCTTAGAATTTACACACTTAAGCGGGAGGAGACTTGAGGCCTTCTGGTTCTCACGCTTGATCACGCCCAGGGTCGCACCCAAGCGCACAGGTCACGCCCAATGCTATGCCAAACATGTACTGGTTCACACTCAAGCATCCCCTTCTCACGCTTAAGGGTGGAAGGGCCTGATGCTAATGTTCTTGCATGTACTGGTTCACGCTCAAGCGTCCCTTTCTCACGCTTAAGCGTGGAAGGGCCTGATGCTAATGTTCTTTCGCTCAAACGCCTTCAAGCGTGACTTTTAGAGTGTCTTGCGCTCAAGCGCCCCTGTGTTATACTCAAGCGTGGCAGGGGCCTCATGCATGGTTCAAGCTTTATGTTTCTTCATGACCAAGACCAAGTATGCTTACTTGATTATTTTCTTGTACTTCCTGCATTTCTTCAATAGTTTTGATAATGTTTTCTCTTTTTGGAACATATCTATCATTACTTGAAGAATTCATGCTCAATCTCTTCTATCCTTTATCAATTTGTTTTAATTCTTAAGCAATTTTAGTAAAAATGAATCATGAAATCTATGCTTAATTTCCATTTATCAATATGTTGTGAATATATTGATTTAGATATGTGTTATGTTGAAATGGAATGGTATGATATGCGAATGGAGCTTATGATGCTCTTTGAGAAATGTGTGATGTCCAAATGTATATATATGTATCATCATAATGTATGACTTTGATTCATTTGGTATATGTTACTCACCTCCTAGTTGCCATTTTTAAAGGTTAATGTAGGTATGTGAGATATCTTACTCATTTTGGAGGATAAACAATGGAAGAGGTAAATATGGAAGGAAGGTCTATGAGCCTTGGCCGATATTCTTTTGTAAAGTGTTTGACTATGTGTGTATTCTTATTTGTATATGGATAATGAATGATGTTTAGACATGTATTTTGAGGGTCACTTGGGAAAATTAGGCCTTATGTCTTTTTGAAGGCTAATTTTCAGATCGTGATCCACGGTTCACTTCTCGATTTTGGGGAAGCTTGCATAAAGAACTAGGTTCTAAGCTCAAGCTTAGTTCAGCTTATCATCCATAAACGGATGGACAATCTGAGTAAACAATTCAAAGCCTTGAAGATTTGTTACGGGCTTGTGTGTTGGAGCTTGAAGGTTGTTGGGAAAGATTCCTACCATTGATTGAATTCACATACAATAATAGTTAGCATAATACTATTGGTATGGATCCATATGAAGCATTGTATGGCCAGAAATGTAGAACTCTGTTGTGTTGGCTTGAAACTGGTAAAAATTTGGCTTTAGGGCCAGAGTTGATTGTGGAGACAAATGAACAAATCAAAATGATACAAAAGAAGATGAAAATTGTCCAAGATCGTCAAAAGAGCTATTATGATAAGAGGCGGAAGCCACTTGAATTTCAAGTTGGTGATCATGTATTCTTGAGAGTGTCACGAGATAAAGGCATTGGAAGAGCCTTGAAGAGCAAGAAGTTAAGTCTAAAGTTCATTGGACCGTTTGAAATCCTTGAAAGGATTGGCGAGTTAGCATATAGGATTGCTCTCCCTCCGCATTTATCAAATTTGCATAATGTGTTTCATGTATCACAGATGCGGAAGTATGTGCATGATCCTACGCATGTGGTAGCCCTTAATGATGTTAAAATCAGGGAGAATTTATCTATTCCTCTGGTGTCTGCTACTATTGTAGAGTGTTCCGTCAAGAAATTGCGGAACAAGTTGATTCCTTTGGTGAAAGTATCTTGGAAGCACGGAGGTGTGGTTACTACCACTTGGGAACGTGAGGATGATATGCAGAAGCAACATCCTGAGATATTCGAATCAGGTTGGTAAATTTCAGGGACGAAATTTCTTTTAAGTTGGGGTGGATTGTAATATCCTAAATTTTATATAAATGATTAAATGAGATAAATAAATATTAGATAATTACACGTGAATTAATAAATGTCCCAACATGTAGAAATAATTAAATTAGGAATTTTTTATGATTATTCATAATTTATTGTGGCTTAAATAGCTAAAAATAATACCCAATTAAAATATGAGTGTCAGGCCAATTATCTCCGATTGAGGTACTGTTGGTCGGGGCTATTAAGGATATTATTGGGGATCCGAGTATATACTTGGAATAATTTTCGGAATAAGTGTTGAGTCTGAACAGAGATCCTGTTTGTAATAAAACAGAGAAACTTTAAATGAAGGGTCAAATTAAAACTCCAAAACTCTATTTTTCCCTTTCTCATTCATGTTGGCCCTCTCCCTCCAAGGCAAAGACATTTGCTATCACTTTTCTCTTCTTCTTTCATCCTCTTCATCTTCCACTCATCTTTTTCTTCCACTTGAAACCTTAAGAGGTGTATGTCTTCCCTCTCTCCTTCCATTTTCGTTACTAAGCTTGAAAGAGGAGCTTGTGGTTGAAGCTCTCATTTTTATTTTCCTCCCTCCCTCTATTGAAGCTCTCTTTACATTGGCTTGAGGTAAAGTTTCCTTTCTATTTTCTTGAGCACTAGCCCTAGGTTATGAGGTATTATGATTTTTGAGAGAGTATATGTATGGGTTTGATGTTGGGAGGCATTAATCATGTGAAACCCTAAGGCGAGGTACTTTTAATGTGAGTTTTATGAGAGCATTTACGGGTACACAAAATTGGCATTTAATATGGTGGAAGAAGATGGACATTGATGATGGTTGTTGGGTTTTCAATAAAACCCTAACCCTTGGAAAATGGGGGAAATGTGAAATGTGAGTGGATGAATGTTTAATGATGTTGGAAGAATGTATTTAATTATGTGAGATGGTAACATTGATGGTGGATGGCCATTAATGAGGTTAGATGATTGAGAATGGTGGCTGGAACCCATAAATGAGGGAACCTATTAATGGGTATAACTTAAATTGCATAATGAATATTTATGAGCACCAAACCCATGGTGGTTGTGGTGGATGAAATGAAATAAATAAGGTTGGAAATCTAAAATGGCATAAACACCAAGTAACTAAATATGAGCACTTGAATCTTGGTAGTTTGAATAAAAATTGATTGTATGGTACATTGTGTAATGTAGGAAACAACCCCATCAACGAGGCAGGACCTTCGGACCGCGTTGATTTCTACTTCTCTTGAGGTAGGAGGGGGTAACAATTCTAAATGCATGATTTCATCCATTATTGATGTGTATGTATGATTGTGTGATCATAATTTTGTTTGGATGGATATTCTTGATGTTCATGTGAAATTGAATGCATTTAGAATAATTGGTGTTATGTGGCATATATTGTTGGGATGATGATTATGATGTTAAATTTGACTCATGTTAATGAGACTTGTTGTGAATGGCTTTGAGACCGTGAATGAATTGATTGCAATGATGTTGAACATCCCATGATATATAATTTGATAAATGATAATTGCCACTAACTATTGATATGTATGAAACCCAATGACAATTGGTGATGGTTGAGAAAGATGAGAATATTGAATTCCACTAGGTAATGGTGGTGAGTTGTTGATTATGGAGTGGCATTATAGGATGCATAGTGTGAGTAATGTATTGATTGGCATTTGCATCCATGACATATCATTTGTTGTCTATGTGGAATGTTAGGGGTTCCAATAGACGGGCCCAGTGGGAGGGCGGCCCTGTGCACGGGTAAAATTATATGTTTGTTCCCTAGTGATTCTATGAATCATAAAGCTGCCCATAGTTTGGTGGCGAGGCACCTTATGTGGCAGGCCTAGTGGGTGGGCGGCTCTGTGATGAACAAGTAACCTCGGTGTCCCTTTGGGGCATGGCTCTTACTCTTCCTAAAACCTAATTTCTCAAACCTCAAACTTCTTAAAACCCCATATCATTTTGTTGATCAAATCCAAGTAAGTTCTCTCCATCCTTTCTCTTTCAATTTTTAATTTTCAATTTTCAATTTTCGTTTTTCAATTTTTAGAAATGTATGAGGTTAAGAGTAGCTAAGGAAGATTAGAAACCAATAGGACTGGCTGTGATGATGTTTTAGATTGATTAGGAGAGAATAAGGTTGCTGCTGCGTAACCCCCAAATTGGGTTTTAGGAACTGTACCCTTGCGCGTAACGTCGCCATGACGCATAGCGTGAGGAAACAGGGCTGACGCTACGCGTCAGGCCCCTGTTCTAGATTTTTTAGTTTTTGTGATATTTTCTATTTTTAATTTTATTTGTGTGTTAGGTATATTGTAGCTTCTGTTTTATTTCTATGTGTGTTTTTCTTTGTATTTTATTCTTATTCTTTTATTTTGTGTGTTTTGAATTATGTTTTTAAATTTTATTTTAATATTTTAAATAAAAAGTCAAAAATGTAAATTTATTGCGTGATTTCTTTATGTGTTATATTTGTGAATTTTGTGAATTATAATTGTGTTTCTTAATTCTCTTAATTGATGCATGTTTGGCATATTTTCTGTAATTTTTGTGAATTTTGGTGTATTATTCTTAAGAATCCTTTACCTCATAATAAATATTGTCTGGTTTTTAAATTATATTTTTTTTACAGATGACCCCAAAGAAATCTATCCCTGCTACTGGTCCCAAGAGGAGGAAGAGGACTGATACTACCTCCTCTGAGGACCCTGATATTCAAATAGAGGAGGAGCAGCTTGGACCTTGTGATGTCACCGGGTTCAAGACCGACACGAATTGTGTCAGGTAGATCAAGGGCTTCCGGTTGATCTGGGAGAGAGTTCTTGATTTAGGAGTTGTTGATTACCCTGAGCTGTGGGCAGAGATTCAGAGGAAGAGGTGAGGAACATTGTTTTCCTACCTATAGAGGGAGACCTCATCTTAGTAATGGAATTTTATGCTAATGCCTACAGGACTCGGCAAGATTCGTCAAACATTGATCATAGGAGGAGCAGCTGGGTAAGAGGCAGATACATTGCCTACGACTGTGATACTATTAGTACCTTTTGGGTAATCCTTGAGAGCCCACTCTAGAGGATGATACTTGTTTCTGGCAGGAGAATAGAAACAAGGTTGTTACCGAGGAAGGAGATCTAGGTTTTGACCTAGAACATGTTGCTCATTTTTTGAGCAAGGAAGGAATATATTTTAACCTTAGCAAGGTTAATAGAGCTCCTTCCAACTTGCTCAAGACCCAGCTGACCTCTATAGCACATGCGTGGATGTATCTTATGCTCCATAACATCACCCCAGTGACTTATCTCTCTAGTCTTCCAGTTGAGGCTTGTTGTCTTCTCTTCTCTATTCTACAACGCCACACTATTGATATTGTCGCTCTCATCTTTGAGCAGATTCACCATTATGCCCTTGGATATAAGGTGAATCATCACATACCTTTCCTTCTTATTATTTCTGCCTTGTTAAGGAGGCAGGTAATGCAGGTACCTTCTGCATAGTTCACTAGTTCATTGGGGCGAGTACCCATTATTCTAGTGAACAGGATCTATTTTGTCCAGCACTGCGAGCTCCCACAGTTGAGGAGGAAGCCCATCCCAACCTAGACCCAGGAGGAGGCGACCATAGTAGGCATCTTCTACTGATACAGTCATCTAGGAGCTTACCGGGATGAGGATAGACCATCAACACATGATACAAATAATGACTGCTTCTCATCGAGCTTATATGCATTTACATGATCCAGGGAGAAAATGCACCATTCATGACATATGCTGACTTTGCATCTCATGTGGCTTGGCCAAGAGACCAGCCGATATATCCTGAGGTAGGTGGCACATCTGGTGCTCAGGCTGACGCTGAGGGTGACACTGTTGCTGATGAGGATGATGATCAGATGCAGGATAACAGAGGATCACTTTTATTTTTTGTATATATTTTTATGACTGCTTTTTACATTTGCTTACATTAGTACTTACTTTGGGAGTTTGCTTATTTAGTTTGGTATTTTATATCTATGGTATGATTTGACATTTTTATCTCGCGTGGTGTAATATTTTATTTTTAGGTATGGTGTGATTTTCTTAATTAAAAATAAAAATAAGTGTGATTTTCTTAATAAAATAAAAATAAAATCAAAATTTTTGAAATTTGAGATTTTATGCGCTTGAAGTTTTACATAATAAGCCATTTTAAAATCAAATATCAATTCTTTTACAACTAACGCATTTTGATAAAACAAATTACAATGTTCTTATTAATAATCAAACTAATTTCGAAAACCCGGTAAGCTGAGAGTTCTTTAAAACATTTTAAGGGTATCGACATAATTTCTTTCAAATTGATTTTGCTTAATTCTTTGATTTGTGTTGTTATACAGAGGATCCAAGAGCATGATCAAGGCACGTTATGGGTGAACACATGAACTTAGGGCCAAAATGCTTACCATGATAAAATGTATTTATCCTTTGATAGCCATTTTGAGCCTTAAAAATAAATTCTTTGACACCCCTTACCCATAAATATTTTCAACTATTCCCTTTTATCTGATTAAGTAAAAGAGCATTGCAATCAAAATGAAAATATTTTGAGTGTTCTTACAAACTAGGGAGTGAAATTATGAACTTAGTTCTTTTCAAAATAAATAAATAAATAAAATTTATATCAAGTCATGCATATATGAAAAAAAAGAAAAAAGAAAAAAGAAAAAAGAAAAATAACAGAAAAATATATGTATATATGCAAAGTTAGAAAAATAAATAATGAAAAGAATTAAGTTGGGGGTATCTGTCAAAAAGGGAAGTGAGTTTTTGGATCAAGAAAAACACCTTAATCTTACATGAAATGCTCTTTTATTATTTTAGGTGTTTGCTTTCCAAGAAAAACCATGAATTCTTGTAACCAAGCCTCATTACAACCCATAAAAAACCTTGTGATTCTTGTTTGATTCTGTATGAATGACAATTGATAAGATAAAAATAAAAATTAAATTTGTTTGATTTTATGATTGACTGAGTTAAATAGGTTACCCTTTTTAGAGAGAAACATTTGTGAGGTAAGCCTTGAAATAAGCTTGATTTATTGACATGACATTGTGTTAGTTTTATCTTTAAGCCTCTGTTGCACAAGTTATCAATATTGATCATTTCAAACGGTAAGTTATGAATTACTTCTTGTGATAAGATTTCAAATTTTTCAAAAAGTTGATTTCAAAAAGATTGGTTCATAGTTTTATTTTGTTTTTCTCGAGGATGAGCAACTTCCTAAGTTGGAGGTAGTTTGTTAGTCCTTAATTTATAGTTATTATGCAAGTCAGAGGCCTGACGCGTAGCATCAACCCTATGCTCAACGTCAGGCCCACGCGTAGCGTCAGGTGCTACGTGTACCCCACTTACAGGTGAAATTACACTCTGAAATGGGTCAATTAAAATTCAAAAAGGCCAAACCACTCCAGTCCAAAAGCATGAACGAAGTGGGAGACATTAGGGGACTAGATCTACATATTATTGAGGCATAATTGAGGATTAGTGGCTGAAAACCTGGAGGATTATTGGAAGCTGAGTCAGGAGGCTAACGCGCAGCGCCACACCCACACGTAGCGTTAGGACCTCGACTCAGCCCTATAAATAGGGTCATTTGCCAAGGGTTTTGCATCCAATTCTTCATTTCACTACTTCTTTGTTCCATTCCAGAACCCTTATTTCTGAGTCTGTGCTGTAAAATACTTCCATATACTTGAGAGTGTTATTTAGTGTTGTTTTCCTTTCGTGTTTTGAAGTGTGTTGTCAAGTGTGATCAAGCATTCGTCATGTCTTTATTTGTAAGTTGTGTTTTTACTTTTACCATGTGTAATTAATCTGTTTATGTTGGAATTGGTGAACCAATCTATGAATATGATGTTGTGATTATGACTTATGCTTGTTTTTCATTCAAGTTTCATGTTAGTATTTCAACCTTTTATTAGTATGAACTTCAAACGGGAGAATGATTTTCATACGTGTTAAAACTACTTTAACAGAAGTAAAAGTTGAAATACCCTTAATATACCAATTACTAGGGATAGAGTTGGTAATTATTGTTGTGTTAAGCCCAACACTTGAAGCAAATTTTTATTGAGAAAGCATCTGAGGGATCAGACTTTACGGTAACTATTTAGAATTTATTCACCGAAGGATCGAGTTTAATGATTTTAAGCTGCAATGACATGAACTTGATGATTAAATATGCATGTTTATAATTGCTATGTTATATTCTAGTGTGGGGATCCTAATTCCAAGATAGTTTGTTAATCTATGTTAAATCTCAAGTATTGAAATCATTCTAAAGTGTTATTTTATAGTTATTTTCTAGATAGTTTTATAATTCATCTTACACTATCTTTTGTCCAATGTATAAATCATTCTCTAGATCTATGAATATTGTACAATTTGTATATGAATCATTCTTTTGTTAATAAGTTTTGAAGTTTTTACCATAGTAAATAAGAATTACTATCACACACTGAAATCATTCAATCATTGAGGGAATGATATCTAGTTTGAAAACTGCAATGATAAATTGGTGCGCTTGCCAACAAATCAACAGTGATATAAGAATTGGTTGATGTGTTGATGATTTAAGGAATGTTATGCATATAGTGAAAATAGGTGAAATTAGGGGGAAATAGGAACTAGATAGGTGATTTTGAGATCCGATAGGTTTGGGACCCCCGGAAGGGACCAATAGGTTACTTATGACATTTAGAAACTGTGCATATAGGCCTTGGGTGATTTGGAGCCCGTTTAGGTAGTTTGGTGCATAAGTTTTTGCATGTAAGTGGCCAAATGCATTTTCACGCATAACTTGCGCATATGGTAAAATTTTGGTGAACGAACTACGTCAGCAACTCCAGATGGAGGTAATACAGTGCCCATGAAGTTTGGTGAGGTTTGGAGTTGATACGGGCAAATTAGGACCCTTCAAAGTTTGCCGAATGACCTAAAATGCATAATAGCAGCAGGTGTTGTAACTGTCATGCTGGCGCTACGTGTCAACCCCGCTCGTAGTATCAGGGATACGAATGGGAGCTCACGCGTAGCGTGGGCCTGACTTTAATGTGAAATGAATATTTTGACATGTAATGGATAATTAGTTGATAATTTTTGTAAAAATTTTCTTTGGAATTTTAATTAAATAACTAAAATAAAAGTAAATAAACATAGGGACGTTACATTTGTTATCAAATTTGATGGTTAATATTTAATTTCACTCTTATTAAAAAGAATTTCTCATATATATATATATATATATATATATAATGAAATGTCAGTTATATAAATTTAATTTTTGTTTCGGGGTTGAAATAAATCCTGCACACTTGGACACATCTAGCTAGTTTTTTTAGGCTAGTTTGAGAGTTAGTTTGAGGCAACCTATGGAAATAGGTTATAGGTGATGAATTGTTGTTTTTGACTTATTTTTATAAGTCATTTCAAATTGAAATAAATTATTTTTAATTTATTTTGATGGACATTACAATCTAATTAATAGTATAAAATTTTATTTAAAAATAACTTATTATAGAAGCTCTTAAATAAACTAAACACCTCTTATTTAATCTCGATGAATTACATAATATTTAAAACTGAGTCATTGTAAAAGTTTTGTATTAGTATATATATTTCATATATTTTTAACTAGTCAGTCCTTGTAAAAGTCTTAATGTGTCATATCTTAATAATTCATAATTAATAGATAATATAAAAAATATTAAACATTTACGATTAGGATGTATATATGATATTCATGATTTGGATTATACTAGTCATTTATTCTAATTAAATTCTTATATTGTGATTATATATATAATATTAATATTATTATTTCCTTTTGTGAATAAAAAATGCATGTGATCATAAATATGGTCCAGGGAAGTACGTAAATAAATAAATATGAGTCCGCATCACATTCTTTAGCAGAAGAAAACAGAACAATAATTAATAATAACAACAAATGAGGTGGTAAGTAAAAGGAAATAAAAGGAAAAGGAAAAATTAGCACTCTTACCCTATAATTTATTTATTTCTTTTGTATTCTCTAACTTTAAAAATGTATGTGTAAGTTCTCTAGTTTTTTTTTATTAACTAAGTTCTTTAGTTTTAAAAAAATAATTCAATAGTCTTTTTTATATGTTATTGACACTACCCTCTACTATGTATTAGTTATATTATTTATTTCTCAAAGAATTAAATCAAAGGACTCAAAGAAAATAATGGTAAAAGTGATTAAAAAATGTGAATTAATTGAAAAACCGAGGGGTATTCAGACGTGAATCGTACCACCTTAATTATGATCAAGTGTAGCTGCATTAAGCTTTCATGACATTTCTTATATATTTATTATTTGGAATGATGGCCATGTGAAGAAGTTGCGTGTGGGGGATCCCTATCCTTTCCGTGTGTAGAAATTTAATTTAATTGTAAGCAAGACAATTCAGAAGGATCTGCATTCCATAGGTCCTACTCCTGTGACTTTTGCCAATTTGTAAATCACTCATATTTTTACGTAATATCATCTACCAATTATATGATTGGGATACAAAGAGAATAAAAGTAGGAGAGAAAATAAATATTTCATTCATAGAGTAGAAATAATAAATAAGAGAAATTGTTAAATAAATTGTGGAAAAGCAAACTGTGAAGATATTAATGGATATCACTTAAGCTAATTAATTCCATCCTCCTGCCAAGAGTTCATACTTGAATAAAATTCTCTTCCATAAAAATGAGTAATAATTTTTGTTTAAATTTTATGCTCAACAACTTCTTATAAAGATTAAATTATATTATTTAATTTTAAAAAGATAAGATATACTACTGATTCACGTGAGACATAGTATTTGTGTGTGTATATATAACACATGTAACAACAGTACTATTGGTTCTAAAAAAACAGTATATACTATTGTATTCTGCGCAACTTCATTAAATTACAATTTAACTTCGATTACTATCATAAATTTTATATTCTTTGTATTTAAAAATGTGTTTATAAATTTTCTAACATTTGTATAAATTTGGATTAGATAACATTATGCTAAATAAAGAAAATTTCTCATCCAATTATTTTTATCATGGTTATACATTTTCAAATGATGTAATTATAGGAGGTAAACCTTTTGGTCAAGAATAAAAGATAATTACTGCAATGAATATTATGGTGACTCGCAAGCAAGAGGCTAGATGGCACAAGATGACTTCATTTCTCCTCTATGTATCCATGTTTGTATGTTTATCAAGTTACTTTGTCAAAGTTATTCCATTTAATGCCGTATATTACACACTTTGAACTTCTCCAATCCAACCAACAAAATAGTACTTAATGTTTACATTAATGTAGATCAAAAATGTATAAAGTTTCATAAAATTAGGAAATTATTTAACATGTCATCAAGTAACTTTAAGTTAATATATACAATAAGTTTAAACACACATATATGTGTGGGTGAGAGATAGAGATCTAAGATTACATATGGTGGTTCAATTTTTTCAAATTTGATGTATATGATAATCCTATTAATATCATTTTATTTTTAAATTGAATAAGTTAAATTTTTATAATGAAATATTAAGTGGGATATTTACTCAAGATTTATGCTTTGACTAACTATAAATATAGTGATGGCGGGAATATTATAAATTCATTAAACACGGGAATGTCATAAGGTAATAGTATTTTGACAGTGATTAATAGTTACAGTATGTGTGTGTGAAATAAGATAATAAATACAATAGAAGTAACATTGAACATTTTGATGAAAAGATTGTACCATTGAATAGAAAAAGGAAATACAACAAAATGGGTCTAATAACCCAAAGATGAACACATGAGTGATAATGAATAACACACTGAAAGGCCCAAGTCCGCTTGCTAACTGAAACCCGAGCCATGCCAACCTAGACCAACCAGTCCTAACTTACCTAGGGTGGCTCCATTAATGAGGAAATAACACTAGCCAAGGTGCGAAAATAGGGGAAGAGGGCAACCAACCAGAAACGCCTACCAAACCCACCAAATATTGATCGAGTGTGTCCACCACTTATCTTGAGAAAGAGCCTTCCTTAACCTTATAGGAGGAGACACCCACCAATTCCTTCCCAATGAATTTGAGAGGGTTAAATGCATGACCTCATGAGCTGCTTCATTGGCTTCCCTTCTGGGCCAAAGAAGCCCACAAGATTCAAAGGAATTCTGCAAAGAGGTAATGTCTTGAATTAAACATTCAACTTCACAATATTTGATTTCTCCTTTGCAAGCCCTAATCACATTAAGATTGTCTGACTCTACTTAAAATGTTCCTTATACCTAGATTATTGGCCAACACCACCACCTCCCTAATTGCCCAAGCTTTAGCTTGAAGGATTGTTGGAGCCTAAATGAAGGACGATTGATCGAAGATAATATGATAGGCCCAAAAGGATTAAAAAACAACCTAGATGGCTTAAGGATTTCTCTACCTAATAGTTCCTTTCTGATGTTTGGCCCATTTAAGTCTTTTGGCCCTTTTCCCTTTTAATTTTGTTAATTCTGGTTATTTTTCTTACTATATGTAACCCTTTGAGGTGAGGTTGGATTAGCAAGAAAAAAGTTATTTCTTAGAAGTTATTTTATTTTCTACTTCTCTCTCTGCTACATTCTCTTCTAGTTTGTTAGGATTTGTTTAATCAAAAGGATCCTAACAATTTGGTGCTTTCATTGCCATTACTCATGCCTCCAAAACCTTCATTGGAGGAGACTCTCCTCATTCTCACTGAACGTTTGCAAGCTCTGCAAACGTCCCAGGAAACTCAGCATGAGAGGCTCTTGGCTGCCATGGATGCTTGTCACGATGCTGTTGCTGGGGTACTAGCTATATTCCACCAACGTATTTCTCCTGAAGGATCCACATCTCCCTTTACCCAACCCATATCCTCCCAGCCTATTCCCTAACCTTTCCCTCAACCACTTTTCCACACCATTCCCAGCCCATTTTTTCTCAACCAATATATTCACAACCTTTCACCCAACCTCACATTCTCCCTGACCAGCCCCCTGTTAGCCCCATCTGTCCACCTAAGCTCCATCTTCTCCCTTTTGATGGATCAGACCCCCTTGATTGGCTCTTTCAAGCCGATCAGTTTTTCTCCCTACATCATATTTCCCCACCTCAACGCCTTGAACTGATCCCTTTCTACATGAAGGGTGACGCTTTAAGCTGGTTTAAATAGATGCACTCTAACCACCAATTGACTACATGGGATAATTTTACTCGCACCCTAAAGGTGCGTTTTGGCCCTTCATCATATGAAAATCATCAGGTTGCCCTTTTCAAATTACGCCAGACCACCATTGTTACAGCTTACTAACAGGCCTTTGAAAAATTATGCAATCAGATTATGGGTTTAACCCCTGATATCATCTTAAACTGTTTCCTGTCAAGCCTCAAATCAGAAATCCAACAGGAGCTCAGCATTCTTAAGCCCTACTCTATCTCACATGCTATCAGCCTTGACAAACTGGTAGAAAGTAAAATTTTGGACTCTCAATCCAATACCCCTTTCTCTTCCCACCACCTACGAAAACCCCCTGTGTTTACTTCCCACCTCTCCCTAAACATACCCCAGCCCTCCACTTCCAACCCTCAATCAGGTATCCTTCCCATACCCAAATTGCCTGTCAAAAGATTAACCCTTGCCCAAATGCAAGAACGTAGTGCCCAGGGGCTTTGTTACAATTGTGATGCCAAATACGTCTTGGGTCACAAATGCCAGCCTAAACTTTTTCTTTTGCTCCTAGATGACGAACCCCCCGATGAGCCTAACCCAATCTTGGACACAGACCAACCTTCCGACCTAGACAATGTCCATTTTCAACTGTCCCATTTGGCCTTGACTGACTTTGGCCCCCCTAAGACCCTTCGTTTCCAAGGCTCAATAAAAGGTCACTGTGTCACCATTTTAGTTGATACAGGCAGCTCACATAATGTCTTATAACCTCGGTTGGCTCAATTTTTATCCATCCCTATCTCCAGCATCCCTCAATTCCCTGTTATGGTGCCCAATGGTGCTTACATCCACTACACTAGCTTATCCCCTCACACCCCATTAACTATCCAGGGCCACACTTTTGAAATACCTTTCTACTTACTTCCGATCAAGGGTTTAGATTGTGTTCTGGGCATAGAATGGTTGAGTACACTTGGCCCAATCACCTCTGACTTCTCTATCCCCTATATGTCCTTCTCTATCGATTCCACCCCTATCACCCTTACCGGAGATTCCTCTTCCCCTCAACTAGCCACTTTTAATCAATTACTTCGCCTTTCTCACACCAACTCCATCACTCATATTTTCACCTTCGCACCTATTTCCCCTCAAATTGATAACCCTTCTCATCACCCCATCTCTTTTCCCATATCCCTACCCTTTTACATCCTCACCATCCTAAACCAATTCCTCACTGTTTTCTCCAAACCTACTGGATTACCTCTTTTCAGCGACCATTCCCATCATATCCCCTTACTATCAAACACTCAACCAGTTAATGTCAAACCCTACCACTACCCTCACACCCAAAAGGAAGCCATGGCCACCCTAATTTCAGAACTCCTTCAGGAAGGACACCTAATACTAGCCTCTTTTAGTCCCCTGTTTTATTGGTGCAAAAAAAAGACAGTTCATGGCGGCTCTGTGTTGACTATAGAGCCTTGAATGCTATCACGGTCAAAGATAAGTTTCCTATCCCCACTATAGAGGAACCATTTGATGAGTTGGGATCATCTACTGTATTTTCTAAATTGGATTTACATTCTGGTTTTCATCAAATTTGAGTTGCTACTGAGGATACCCACAGGACTGCTTTTTGTACATATGATGGTCACTATGAATTGTTGGTTATGCCATTTGGTCTCACCAATGCACCATCTTCTTTTCTGGTAGCGATGAACCACCTTTTTCGTCCTTATTTATGTCGCTTTGTGTTAGTTTTTTTTAATGATATATTGATTTACAACACTAACATTACTACTCATTGTGACCATTTACGATTGGTTTTATAGTTACTAGTCACTCATTCCTATTTTGTTAAGCTATCTAAATGTGTCTTCGCTACTCCTAAAGTTGAATATTTAGGACACATTGTTAGTGCTCTGGGGATCCAACCTGACCCCAACAAGATTCAAGCTATACTTAATTGGCCTAAACAACGTTTCCTCTCTTCACTCCGCGGTTTCTTGGGCCTCACAGGTTTTTATAGGTGTTTCGTACGTCATTATGCCACTCTTGCCTCTCCACTCACAAATTTACTTAAGTCCAAGTCCTTTACATGGTCATAGCAGGCCTCTGTAGCCTTTACAAATCTAAAAGAACAACTATGCAAATTGCCTACACTATTTTTGCCTAATTTCTCTAAACCCTTTGACATTGAAACAAATGCGTCTGGGGTTGCTTTAGGCGCCGTTCTCTCCCAGGATGGTCACCCCCTGGCCTTCTTTAGTAAGAAGCTCTCTGCCAGACAACAGCAGCTATCTGCATATTCCAGGGAGATGTTAGCTGTAACAGAGGCAGTAAAGAAATGGAGGCAATATCTGATTGGAAGTAATTTTCATATTATCATAGATCAGTAGAGTTTAAAGGACCTTCTGACATAGAAAATTCACACCCCTGAACAACAAAAATGGGCCCTTAAGTTACAGGGATTTACCTTCTCAATTATCTACCGCCCTAGTAGAGAAAATAAGGTTGTTGATGCTCTTTCTCGAATACCAGGAGATGACGCATCTTTCTTAGCCTGACCTCTCCTATTTCATCTTTGATCTCCGAACTCAAGGAATTTTTTTTTACTCCAGAGGGCCTCAAAATTACAGAAGAATCAGTAAAGGGCAATCCCAATTTTCAACTCAAAAATGGATTACTGTATTACCAGAACAAATTATATATACCTGCTAACTCTACATGGCATTAAAATCTGCTTCAGGAGTATCACTCTTCACCTCTAGCAGGACATGCAGGAGTTAAGCTTACTTTGGCAAGGATAACTGCTTCTTTCTTTTGGCCAACGCTTCACAGGGAGGTTAAACACTTGCTTAAAACATGTTTTATATGCCAACAAAATAAATATATTCCACTAAAAAAATATGGCCTACTCCAACCCCTACCCATCCCAGAAAAAATTTGGCAAGACATCAGTATGGATTTCATCACATGTTTACCTGCCTCCCATGGTCATACGGTAATCTGGGTAGTCGTCGACCACTTGTCCAAACATGCGCACTTCGTCGCCCTGCCTACTTCCTTCACAGAGCTCTGGCTCATCGTTTTATGGTGGAGATTCATAGACTCCATGGTATGCCCCGTTCCATCGTCTCGGATAAGGATCGTGTGTTTTTAAGCACTTTCTGGATGAGTCTTTTTAAACTGCAAGGAACACAACTCAAGTTTAGCAGTGCCTACCACCCAGAATCTGATGGACAAACAGAAGTTCTCAATAGGAGTATCAAAGCTTACCTGCGCTGTTTCACCAGCGATTACCCAAAATCCTTGTTCCGCTTCTTACATTTATGTGAATACTGGTATAACACTAGCATGCATTCCTCCATCGGGATGTCCCCTTATCAGGAAGTCTACGACTGTTCCCCCCCTTCAATCCCTGATTTCATTCCTGGGAGTACAGATTTGGAACCCCTGTCTTCTTCCCTGCAGAAAAGACAAGAAATACTGGCTAGACTCAAAACCAACCTCATAAGCACCAGACAAAGAATGCTTACACAGGCCAATAAACACCGACAGGACATAAATTTCTTACCTGGAGAATGGGTATTTTTGAGACTCCGCCCCTATCAGCAGCGCTCCGTGGCCTTCCGTACGTCTCAGAAACTAGCAAAGAGGTATTTTGGTCCCTTCAAGATCTTGCAAAAAGTGGGAGTAGTCGCATATGCCCTCGAACTCCCTCCAGAGGCACGGATACACAACGTTTTTCATGTTTCCCTCCTCCGGCGTTGCAACGGAGACCCCACAAGTTTTCATGCGCCCCTCCCTCTAGACATCGCACTCCCTGAGGATGACGCTCCCCGAGCTTTGCCAACCTTCTTAGGTTCCTCTTCTTCCCCTCATCAAGCTTAAACTGAAACCCCTGTTTTCCCTCTGCAGACGGAACCCACAATCCCTTTATCCTCTCAAAACACCCCTCTCGAAGAAGTTCTCTAAGGCTCTCTACCTCTTTCTGACCCTCTCAGTTTCCCTCATAATGGGTTTTCTAATGACCTCCCATCTCCCAAGGCTGATTTATCAAGAGATGTGCCCTCACGCGTTTTGGACAGACCACGTGAACTGATGCAGTTCAGCCAGCTTTGTCACCCAACAGCTGTTTCAAATTCCCCAAATTCAGACCTTGTGAACAAGGTCAAGGTCGATGGGCCGGGCATTGATAGGCCCAAAAGGATTAAAAAACAACCTGGATGGCTTAAGGATTTCTCTACCTAATAGTTCTTTTCTGATGTTTGGCCCATTTAAGTCTTTTGGCCTTTTTTCCTTTAAATTTTGTTAATTCTGGTTATTTTTCTTACTATATGTAACCCTTTGAGGTGAGGTTGGATTAGCAAGAAAAAAATTATTTCTCAGAAGTTATTTTATTTTCTGTTTCTCTCTCTGCTACGTTCTCTTCTAGTTTGTTAGGATTTGTTCAATCAAAAGTATCCTAACATAATATCACCCTGTTGGCCGCGGATCACAATCCTTGATGATTCTCTTTGGGTAGGATTCCTCCAAGTTGCATCTGTATTAATTTTTACCTTTCCTTGAGCGGGAGGTCTCCATCTAGATTGCACTTACATCTTAGGTAGACCAACTATATTTGAATGTTCTGTAATTTGAATACTGTAATGTTGGATTAGGATGAGTTCCTTGAAATATGCATATGTTAAATTCAACAATTTAGTCTCACTTGACTAAACTTTTTATTTTCACCACTCTATGAATTTTTTGGATAAGAAAAACCTAAAATACCTCTCCATTGAATTTCTTCTCCCATAGGTGTGTTGGCAAGTTTCACCTCTGAAACTTGTTTTTCCTCTCTTAATTAATTTGTTTTTTCCTTTCTCAACTCTCAACGTTCTCTCTCTCTTGTACCTCCATTTCGGCATGCGTTTCTCCATGTGCCTTCGCTACTGTTTTTGTGTCTGTTCTCAATCTCGAAGCACAATTTCTTTGCTAAAAGAACAAGTCACAGGAAGTAGTGGCTCGTCTTCAATCTTGAATCTCCACTCTTCCTATTGCTTCATTCCCTCATGCCTCCATTCAAACTCCAAATTCCAATTTCAAATGCCTTAATGTTTGTGACTCTTTTCGCTACTCAACAACAAATTTGATTTTCTTCACTTTGTAAATCAGGTACTGTCTTCGCGTTGCAATTCTCTCATGTGGTGGGGGCTTTGTTAATTGCATTAAGAAGCGTCAGAGAAAAATACAATGTTTGGATTTTGATAAACTACATGCATGTGCATAATTTAATTAACTTACCACTTACATTTTTGAGTTTACACTTTGAAGATTTTTTTTTGCACTTTAGAATATTCAAATTCAATGTTTTCTCCCCCTGATATATATATTCTAAATTACATAGGTAAGGTGACTTGAGAAAATGTGGTGTAGTGGATTAAAATTTATTAATTATCATTGTTAAGTGGTTAATTGCCCCTAAACAGGATAATATGAGATTTTTAATGACATCAAGTTTGAAATGGCATGTGAAACATGTCAAGTATAAATATTTGAAATTTGTAGAGATTCTTCAAAGGCCATTTGATTTCACAAATTAATAATTATCCTTTGCCTTATTCTTGTTGGTTATCACCACAAGTGGAATAAACATTCTCAGGTAACACTTTCTTTGCTAAAAGAACAAGGCACATGAATAAGCAAGCTAAATTTCCTTGGTCATAATAGTGATTCTCCTCAAGAGCACTTGCTCTCCAAATCATGAAAAGTATAAAAATTCTAAAACAACCATGCTTCTGGATGAACTAGTATCGCAACATAACATTAATTTAGTGAAGGGGTATTATATAGTGGGGAACAAGAGATTCAAGAAAGTTACCGCGGTAGGAGAAGATGGTGGGAACTTACTGTTCCTTTCAACGAAAGTTAAAAAATAAAGTTTTAATTGTTTTGAATAACTAACATTTAGATTTTTTTATTTTTATAATTTTGTATTTGTAACTATAAACCAAACATCCTCTTAATTTTAGACTTTTCTTGCCCAAAATATAGAAAAGTAAAAGTGGTGAAAGTAAAATTTTTTTAGACAATATGAAAAAAAAAAGTTTTGGTACGTGGAAATAAAAATTCTCCAAAAAGAGACTGCAAAACCATGGGCTGACAAAAAATTGCCCAGCCCAATAAAAGTAAAAGCCTTCTCCGTGAAAATGCAAAAACAGTCCACACATGTCAGTCATCATATACCAGCCATTTTGATTATCATGCAGAATTTAAAACATCCAGTGCTAATTCTTAAAAATAGAGTTATAAAACTGAAATTAATTCTTAATATTGATATTTTGCATGTTTAAGAATCAAATTTTATTTCAACAACCTATTTAAAAATCAGCTGGGAAGTTGAAATTCAATTTAAAAACGGAGTCATCTGATCTTGCACATCTTTCAGATCTTGCGAGAGTCCTTTCGTTGGTACCTTCTTGTTACTACAAATCAATTATGCAAATTCATGATTTGCCCTTTAGAGGATTGGATTAACACCAATCTAACTTAGAACCTTAGCAGGGAGTTATAAAAATTATGACGATAGATGGATCTCTGATTTCTTAAAACGTCATGATTTTACTCATGCTTACATGGCTGAAATATAGTTTTTGAAGGTTTATCACTAACCAGAAAACTTAATATTCAGAAGATTGAACTCCAGGTTGATTCTCAAGTAGTTTATAAAGTTATTCATCATCTTCGAGTTGGTGGTGGCAACGCATCACTTAACAGCATTAGGAAGTTGATCAATTCTTTTGCGATCTTATAATTAAAAATATTTTTGGAGAAGCTAATAGCCTAGTATACTATAGTTGATGTTTTGGCTATTTTAGCTTGCAACTCTAGTTTTGAATTGTAGTTCATGATGATCTTCCTCGTCCTCTTAGTCAAAGTTTAATATAGGATCACGTTTGTATCTCTTTAACACACGGGCTCTGCTAAAAAAAACACATCTACAATTTTATAAAAAATTTAAAATATGAATGGAAAAGTATTTAAATGTAAACGTAATTAATTAATTGAAATTAAAAGGTTAAAAAAATTAAGTAAAGAGATTTTTTTAATGATATATTCAAAAATTAATAAAGAATCCATTTATTTGATACTTAAAAAAATAAGATAAGACTTATTTCATTTTGTATTTTATAATAAATTATAAATTAAATCAATTCAACTGTTGAATTTTATCATAATTTCATGTTTAAAATTTTAGAAAAAACCAATAATTAACATTTACTTGTATCATAAATTATATAAATTACATTAAATTTTGAGTTGATGGATGATTATAAATTTTATTAAAATTAAATTGATTAATAGAATATTAAATAATTATTAAATTATATAAAATTTTAAACAATTAATTTACTTAATAATTAAATTAATAAATTTAATATATAATTCAGATTTTATTGTAAATTATGTGATTATCAAAATTACTTATAAATGATGAATGATGACAAGTGCGAACAAAAGATAAAAGAACATGAATGGATTTGAAGTTTAAAACAGGATTCTTGATTTTTCTATAAAAAACGAAACAAAATTTAAAAGTTTGAAAAGGGTAAGATAAGAAGAGTAAAGGCAAATATTACGTCATAAGTAATAAGAGTGGGTTGAGAAGAGAATCAGAATTCAGAAGGTGAAGTCGAGGTGAAGTGTGTTGTTGAGTGTTGTCATCTTCGCAATTGGCATTTGGATCTGAGAGAGAGAGATGACGGTGTTTCACTTCTTTAACTGCGCGATTCTCACCTTCGGCCCTCACGCTGTCTACTATTCCGCTACGCCCTTGTAAGGCTTCAAAACTCACATCAGATCCATATCTTTTTCGTTAATCTCTTCTTCAATCGCTTTAACAATTTATCATACAAATATCAATTCTATGCTCTCACTCACTACTTCCCCTGCTTCAATTGTTCTATGCCAAATTTTATTTCTCTACATACATATATTTTCGCGATGTAATAAAATTTCCGGAAGAAAGAAATTGCTTTTTGTAATGTTCTTTCGGTGTACAGCTTTAATCAATAGGATGTCGTGAAGCATGTTGAGTGTGATCTTGAACTATACATACTTGTTGTGGGGAATTTTGGAATTTCCCCCTTTTTTTCTGTTTGATTGAAAAACTAGGTTTTGTAGTGGTTTCATATGTTAGTGGAGTAATAAGTTTCAATGTGCAGATCTGAGTATGATACACTCGGCACTTCTATTAAAGCCGCTGTTGTTTATCTCGCAACAGCATTAGTGAAGGTTGGTGAATATGCTGAATTCTGAGCTATTTTTGCATTTTGCAACAGATTAAGATAACAATCTGACTCTCTTTTTTTAATCTCTCTGCATAATGTGGCAGCTCATTTGTCTTGCTACCTTTCTCAAGGTATCTGAGAGTGATAGTTTTGATCCATATCAGGTATGTCTCTTAGTTGCTTAAGAATGTGTATGCATTAATATATTTGATAATATGTAGTGATACTAATTGTTAAATAGCAATTCAAGTTTTAAGCCTTAAAGGAAGACCACATATTTAAAGCAAAAGCTTTTATACTGTAGCTGAAAGCTATTGCAAATGGAGCAGGATTATTTTTATGTAAACTATTGTTCATTTCATGGATTTATCTTAGGTTAAGATGTGGAGACTGAAGGTTGATCCCATACATGCCATTGGGAATTGCACTTTACTTGTTACAAGAACTGCCAAATTTTATCAATGAACCATGTTTCTGTATAATTAAATAAGTAAATTAACTATCATTGTCTATGTTTGCATTCTGTCTTATATTCTTCTAAATTGCACGGATGCGCTTTACGCGATAAGTACAATAATAAGTGTTGATTTGAAAATTAACAGTTGTGATTGTAAAAACTTTATAAACTTACTTTGTATATACTTGTATTTTATCACTATCACAATTGTTGACTTAATGCACTCTCAAGAATAAGGTGCAATATTTGTCATTGATATAGAAATCAATGGTGTTAATTATGATAAAATCATGCAGGTGCATGATTAGTTATGGTTCTCAATTGTTGATTTCCAAATCAATGGCTAATATTGCACTTTATCTTTTAAAGTGTATTCCCACACTAGAAAAGCCTTTTCTACAATCTAATGTGTATTCTTACATTTTAGCAAAGTCAAATGCACATGCATGAATTGTGCATTCCATTCTATGTATTCAACCCTACACCTACATGTATGTAGAGAGTATTGGATTGTTGAAAAGTTGCGTAGTGTTTTTAATATCATGTCTGATTAATAAATAAGTTTGCGTTTAATACACTGGATTTTTTCAATATTAAGATTAGAATTGGAGTGCGATTGGAAAGGAATGAACATTTTCCTTTTAGTACTTTTGCTCAAGATTGCAGTTTTATTTCATTCCATTTTACATTTGATGAATGGAATCAGCATAAAATGGAACCACAAATCAAAATTGTAAACCAGCATAAGATTTAGCTTGTGATGCACATGTCAATGATAGATCCCTGCCTATTACTAGAGTCTATGTGAGAATAAATAAAAAGAATAATGCTGGGTTCAAGAGGTGAGGTAGAGGAGAACATGCATGAGAACTTTTTTATGATAATGATATAAATCAGAGACAGGGGATGAGAGAAAGCTGATTATGGAATTGAAAAGCAGGACCTTTGTGCCAGGATGAAGCACAGAAGCAGCTCCCTTAAAGAGTATTGGGTGTCTTTACCATTTGCTTCCGTTTTGAGGAATTATAGTGGTCTACATCTTCTGTAAGGAGATAATCTTCATATTATCTAAAAAAAATTGAAGATCCTATCAGACAAGAAAATAAAAGCACAGAATAGATAGCCTACAAACTAATCATCTAAAGCCCTTGCATACTTGATGTCTATTTAGAGTCATTGTATCAAATTTATTATCTTGAATGATAACAAATGGCTTTATTCTTCAGGAATTTTTGAAGGCGTTAATAGGTTTTATAGATGTTGCTGGCCTTTATTTTGCATTAACCCAGTTGACCCACAGGAACATCTCCCAGAATCATAAATTTCAAGCAGTTGGACTTGGTATGTGTGACAAGCTATATCATTTTAGACATTTTATATATATATATATACATATATATATATATATATATTTCCATTTGAATGTATCTTGGAATGATATTCTCCTTCCTTGATCAGCCCCTGGTGTTTCTTGTGTTACTTTTCTTCTTTGAACTTAATCTGGGTCTTGATGGCACTTTTCTTGTGGTAGGTTGGGCATTTGCTGACTCTGTACTACATCGGTTGGCTCCTCTTTGGGTTGGTGCTAGAGGATTAGAATTTACTTGGGATTACATTCTGCAGGGCCTTGAGGCTAATGCAAATTTGGTATGTTCTTTCACTTTACAAGTCTTATATTTTTGTAAGATTAAAATACAGTCCTTAGATCAAACTCTAAAACATTTGGTTAGTAATATTCTCTTGGAATTTGGAAGTTACTTTACTTGTATATTGGTTAGCATGATGATACCGTTTGTCTATGTCTGTATGGCTAAAGGTGAAAGCAAATCCCAATTTATGTGAAGCTTGTAGCATATGTATTATCTGTAATTTAAAGGGTTTCTTCACTTGTGTCCATACAGGTATTGAGCATATCCCTTGCGGCACTGGGATCTTTGATGTGGCTTCGAAAAAATAAACCCAAGACCCTCATTCCTATTATATACTTGTGTGCAGGGATTGTAGCAACCATGCCATCTATCACAAGGTCTTTCCTGGCTCATTAATGTTGAGATGCAAATGTGTGATTTTGTGCTCTGTCTAATTTTTACTGTGATTTTTATCCTTGCAATTCAAGTCTTTGAATTGAGGACCAAGCATAAAATCTTTCATTGAACATAAGTGTCTAGCTCACTTTTCTTAGAGCATTTTCATCTACCTTTATAAAGTTTCCTTTAGGATAAGATGCCCATCATACGGTGTTGGATGCAAGTAATAGATGTGTTGTTTGGGTAGGTGACGGTCATTATTTAGTCAGTTATGAGTCATAGCATGGACTTTTTGTGCGTTATTTGCTGTAGTGTAGTGTTTGATAAACTATGTCTTCTGCAGCTATCTGAGGCGTGGATTGGGGTGGCACTTTCCCAAAGTGGTAGGTTTTGAGCTCTTCACATCCTTGGTGATGGCTTTTATAAGCTGGCAACTGTTTGCTGCATGTCAGAGACCGTCACTGTGAGAAAACCCATTACATAATGATAGAATCCTGCTTAACTTGATATTCTGGCTAGAGTTTTGATCCAGGATTATTAGCTTCTTTTGGCAGCTGCTAAGCTGTTGGTTTAAATTTCAAGAAATGTGTTCTGCCAATTGTAGTTTGATTTAGTTTAGCACACATATTTGTGTTTGTTGCAGTAGAACGTTGGCTGCAATTCATTAGAAAATTTTGTTTGTCAAAAAATGAGAGCTATGATTTATTCGCAAACAATATCTTCTGAGCTCCAATTTATCTTCTGAGAAACGTTGACTAGAGTTTTGTTTCGTCCTTTATTAACCCCCTGCGTTGGAAATATTTTTGGTATTTATGTAGTACATTCCTTCACCAAATAAAACAATACTCACTATTGCATGATTATCTTTTTTCCTGATTTATTTTTTAACTAAAAACAATCAATATATCATAATAAAGAATGATAACGGTAATGGGATAGGTGCTGCAGGACTACTAAAAATTTACTCTAGCATGCATGGTGCATGTCCATAGTCCATTGCGAACTAGTTATTATTTAGTCCGTAGTGCTTTTTTTTAACATTAACCATGAGTAGTTTTTTATTGGAGGTGATTTCATTTGAAATTTAGTAACAAATAAGACTTTTTATTCCTATTGAAGAGCGTATGTACTGGATATCAAACCCAGGCTCAACTGCTGGTTTTGGTAATACAGGCTTGATGTCTGCATGTTTGTGCATATCATTTCATATTTTTAGGGTTTTTACCCACCTTACTGTAACTGGTCTTAGTCCTACTAATACCAACATTTTTATCTGTCGGGTTCAGAACGGTCAGTTGAACCGGAAAATAGGTTAAACCAATTGGTTTGAATTGGGTATTGGATGAGTTATATAAGTGATTTGGTACATAAACGGTTGAACCAGTGATTTTTTTTTAAAATTTACGACTTGATTAAACTGGTTGACTCAGTATAAAAGATTAATTAATTATTTTTATTTTCAATGTTGTTTTGTTTTTTTATTAGGTAATTATTATGTGTTTGATTTTGAAATTTTGGAATATAAAATAATTGAATTATTTGTTATATTTGTATTTTTTAAAATAGATCGAGTTAACCGGTTCAACCAATAATTTAACCGATCAATCATTGATATAGTGACTCAACATTTTTTAAAAGGTCCAATTTTAATAACATGGAATGTAGGTTTTGTGAATAAGACCGAAGTGAAAGGACGCATTTATCAATGTCTGCATTTCTAAACACCAGGTTCTATTTAAAAGGCTTCCTTTTTGAGTAATACATAAAACCGATACAAGTATTATAGCAAAAAGTAAAAAAGAACAGAAAAGTTTGATATGTCTTGATCTTGGACAGATTTATTACACTATAATTACACTATAACAAGATATAGATAATACAGATAAGTTACAAAATTATAAGCATTGCTCAATCTAATTCTTTAAATTATAACAGCATTATTTTATAAAGACTGAAATATACTAAATGAAATTTGAAGAACTAGTTCATATTTTACTTTCTTTTTACCAGTTTTGGAAGGATTACCACTGATATCGTAAGAGAAAGAACGATCGAAAACAGCCGAGGCCGTGATTTCCAGGTTCAACGAAAAAGCTTAAGATTGTCATTGGCAGTTCAGCAGTTCATGTCGATTATTGACTACACATCCAATTACGCACAACAGAAAAATGACGAAACTCAACAAAATAAATATATATAAGTCACAATGAAATCCAAAAAAAAGACAGCGACAACAACCTTGGATATACAAAGAAACATGATAAAACTATTATGAATATCATCAGTTGCTTATCTGATTAAGGTTTCACTCTGCCTCGGATTCTTCAACCCACGCCTCAATTCGTAGGAGCACAAACCCAACCGCAACACCAACAAGAACAAGTCCATTGATGATAGCAGCAATGGTGAATATCTCACCCGCGGCATTGCACGTGGATGACAACGCCCCACCACCACCTCCTCTTTTTCCTTTACCATTGGAAGCCGTGGCTTTCACTGCGCTCACAATCTTAGCAAAGCAATTATCGGTGCTCAAAGGAAGCCCCAGGGAGAGAACATCATTATTAGCCTTTAGTCCCCCAAATGAGTTTAAGCCTTTTATGTGTACCACTTTGTTGATTCTCTTCTTGGTCTTGGTGGTTGTGGCCACCATGGCTCCGGTGATGTTGTGGGGACAGAGGATAGCTGTGGCAATGGCCATTTGATTTGATCCTTTTCTGCTGTGACCCAGAAATGACTAGTGATGAACCAAATGGGTGGGTTACGGATCAGTTACCTGTGGAGAGGAATTTGAACATGAAGATCAAATGGTAGGAAGGAAAGGGGAGTATTTATTTGGATAAGGAACTTTCAAATTGATTGGCTCATAGGCCAGGAATGACCACTCTCAAGATTAGATGCTTAAATTTTTTTGGGGAATGGTGGGCCTCAACTACTCTACTCTGATGTGAATTTACTTTCCCATGTTTTTTTTTTCTTTTTTCTTTTTACATTTTGAGAAACAAAGAGCAGTAAATATAAATATAAATTATATCAGTAGATGTCATTGAGTGTTGAAGTCTGTCTCGAGAAACTTTTAGAATCTAACGTATCTAAATTTTTCATGATAAAAAAATGAAATATAAATATAAAGTAAAATGTAATAGGTAGAAATGGAATAAAATGAATTTTTAAAACCATTAGGGTTTGTTTGATAGATTTTTAAAACTATATTATTAGTTTTTTGAGGATGAAAGGTTTAAAATATTCCTGCATGGTGAATTTTATTAACTAGTTTTAAAAATTATAAAATAGAAAAGTGTTTTTGAAATAAAAGTCAGAACAACATTTTCATGTTATCTACTTCTTTAAATTAAGAGTTTTTAAAATATTAGGACTCACATGTGGTTAATTTTTTAAAAAAGAAAATAAAAATATTGAAGTGATTAACTATTAGCCATCCAAACATAAAACTTGACTTAATGGTAATAACTTAGTTTAATTGCCAAAAATACCAGATTCTAATCTTAACAAAATATTTTATATTTATCCTAATTTATAATAATTATATTATTTCGATGGTTATTGTTACTGTTATATCATTAACATTATTACTACTATATAATTATTAATATATAGTTATAATTATGATAATATCATACTTTCCATCACTCTTACTATTGCCATTTATTTTATTGCTATCTTATTATTATATTATTTGTAATAATACGATAACAATTAATTAATTAATTTTATATAAATATAAGTATAATAAAAATATTTTCATAATTTATTTTTCAAATTTATAATAATATTTAATTATTTATTTTATTATTAGTATTATACTATTAATATTACTACTACTATTACTATATTTTTCAGTTAATAAAAATTTTAAAATAAAGAAAACATTTATTGTATCTAATTCTTTTTTTCATCTATTTTCATGTTTTCCAACTCATTTAATTTCTTTAGCTTTGGTCTTTTTAACTTCCTTTGGTATATTCTTTCACTCATTCTATATATGTTTTTTCTCATTCAACTTGCGTGATTAGTCCATATAAAATTTTATTTTAAAATTATGTTTATATATAATATAAATAATTAAATTATATATTTATGTGTATTTTATTAGTACTGTTCATGAAATTTTTATGAAATATTATTTATATTTTATAATAAAATGGAAGAAATGTTAAATCATAAATAACTTGTGCATAGCATGGGAATCTTATTGGTACGTTTAAGAATAATTTACAGTGCATATTTGAAATATATATACATGAAAATTGATGAGTAAAGAATGTCCAGCAAAAGATAGAAAGCTAAACTATAAAAAAATGGAATGAAATTGTGTGTATAATTTTGGCAAAGATAATAACCATACACGAGGGTTAAGTATGGTGTAAAATTACGCAAAACGTAAATTTAGTAAAATCAAGCGAAATGAAACCAACTTCTAAAATTAGAGGAGAAAATAGAAATAGCATGATCTATTTTTGTGAGATAAAAGTTTGTATAAAGGACAGTGTGCTTGCGGGTTGAGAAATCGTAGCAGAACCTCTCATATGGCTCTATGTCTCAATATAACCCCTTGTAATATTTGACATCTTCATTCACTTCTATAAGCAGCCTAGGGGCTTTCCCCTCCACCATCCTCACAACATGCAGGCCTCAGGCTGCTTCCTCTTTTTCTCCATATTCCTCCTTTCTTCACCATCTTTCTCTTACATACTTTCCAATGTCGAAGCCTCTTACATCGCTCGTCGCCAACTGTTAAACCTTCATGAGAAGGATGATTTGCCCGATAACTATGCAGATAACTATAAAACTAATCTAAACTTCCCCAATCCTAGACTCAGAAATGCTTATATTGCACTTGAGGCGTGGAAAAAAGCAATATATTCTGACCCATCAAATTTCACTGGGAATTGGGTGGGCTCAGAAGTTTGTTCTTATAATGGAGTTTTCTGTGCCAAGGCTCTTGATGACTCAAATCTTGACGTTGTGGCTGGGATTGATCTCAACCATGCAGACATTGCAGGTTATATTCCAGCTGAGTTTGGTTTGTTGACTGACCTTGCTTTGTTGCATATAAACTCAAACAGGTTTTGTGGTGTTCTCCCAAAAAGCTTTTCCAAGCTAAAGCTTATGTATGAACTTGACTTGAGCAACAACCGTTTTGTTGGTCGATTCCCAACTCCTGTGCTTTCACTTCCAGATATCGTGTTCCTTGACATAAGGTTCAATGATTTTGAAGGAGAATTGCCCTATGAGCTTTTTAACAAAAAGCTTGATGCTATCTTTTTGAACAACAACCGATTCACATCCACAATTCCTTATAGTTTGGGGAATTCTCCAGCTTCGGTTGTGGTTATTGCCAACAATCATCTCACTGGATGCATACCTTCGACCATTGGGTACATGAAGAAGACATTGAATGAGTTTGTTGTTATTAACAACAACCTCACTGGTTGTTTGCCCGAAGACATTGGAGAGCTTGAGCATGTTTCTGTCTTTGATATTAGCCAAAACTTATTTGTTGGCGCGTTGCCCAAGACCTTGCATGGATTGAAAAAGGTGGAGGAAATTTCCATTGCACACAACAAGTTCACAGGTTTTGTTCCACGTAATGTTTGCACCTTGCCCCACCTGGTAAACTTCACATTCTCTAATAACTATTTCAACGGTGAGGAAGAAGGTTGTATGCCTCCTCAAAAGGACATTGTGTTGGGGGATAAAGGTAATTGCATACCAGATAGGCCAAAACAGAAGGAAGCAAAGGCTTGCAATGTAGTCATGAGCAAACCCGTTGATTGTAGTAAAATAAAATGCGAATATAACAACGACAACTACAACCCACCTTCTCCTAATCCTCCAAATGAGAAACCAACACCATCATCTCCATCTATACCAGAACATACTCCTACCCCTACTAAGGATAAGCCAACACCGCCATCATCTCCTTCAGTTCCAAAACAACCTCCTACACCTTCCAATCCTTCAACTGAGAAGCCAACACCATCTCCTTCTGTTCCAAACCAACATCCTACACCTTCCAATCCTCCAACTGAGAAGCCAACACCGTCTCCTTCTATTCCAGAACCAACCCCTACTCCTTCAAATCCTCCAACTGAGAAGCCAACACCATCACCATCTGTACCAGAAACAACCCCTACTCCTTCTAACCCTCCAACTGAGAAGTCACCACCATCTCCTTCTATTCCAGAACGAACCCCTACTCCTCCAAATCCTCCAACTGAGAAGACAACACCGTCACCATCTGTACCAGAAACAACCCCTACTCCTTCTAACCCTCCAACTGAAAAGCCAACACCACCTGTACCAGAAACAACCCCTACTCCTTCTAACCCTGAGAAGCCAACACCATCTCTATCTCCACCTACACCCAAACCTACCCCTACGCCATCCAATCCTCCAACTGAGAAGCCAACACCATCTCCATCTGAACCAAAACAAACGCCTACTCCTTCTAATCCTCCCACCGAGAAACCAACACCTTCTCCACCTACACCAAAACCAACCCCTACCCCATCCAATCCATCCACTGAGAAGCCACCACCTTCTCCACCTGCACCAAAACCTACCCCTACCCCATCGAATCCTCCTACTGAGAAGCCAACACCTTCTCCACCTTTACCAAAACCTACACCTACTCCTTCCGATCCTTCCACTGAGAAGCCAACACCATCTCCAAGTGTCCCAAAACCAACCCCTCCTCCTTCCATACCAACTGAGAAGCCAACACCAAAACCACAACCTCAACCCACCCCTTCTCCTTCCAACCCTCCAAGTGAGGAACCAACACCAAAGCCAAAACCTGAGCCTACCCCTTCCCCTCCAACTCAAAAACAAACACCAACACCACAACCTCAACCCACCCCTTCTCCTTCCAACCCTCCATCACCACCACAACCAAACCCCCCTACAGAGGCAGCACCCCCGGGTGATGGTGATCCTCACAGGGAATCACCAAAAAGAAAACAAAGGCATCCACGTTCTCCACCACCACCTATCCAGTCTCCACCACCACCATCACCAATCCAGTCCCCACCACCAGTTATTCATTCTCCTCCACCACAAGTTCACTCCCCACCTCCGCCTGTCAATTCTCCACCACCCCCAGTTGTATATTCTTCTCCTCCACAAGTTCACTCCCCACCTCCACTTGTCCATTCTCCACCACCACCAGTTGTAATTTCTCCACCTCCACCAGTTGTAGAGTCTCTTTCTCCACCAGTTCACTCTACACCTCCACTTGTCAATTCTCCACCACCTCCAGTAGTTCATTCTCCTCCTCCACCAGTTCATTCCCCACCTCCACCTGTCCACTCTCCACCACCACCCGTAGTAAACTCTCCTCCTCCACCAGTTCACTCCCCACCACCTCCGCCAATCAATTCTCCCCCTCCCCCAGTTCACTCCCCACCACCACCAGTCTATTCCTCGCCACCACCTGTCAACTCTCCCCCTCCACCAGTTCAATCCCCACCTCCACCAATTCAGTCCCCTTCACCACCTCCACCTGTCTACTCTCCTCCTCCACCAATTTACTCCCAACCCCCACCAGTCCAGTCTTCTCCACCACCAGTACACTCTTCACCACCCCCTATAAATTTTTCTCCAGACGATGACATTAATCTCCCACCTATCTTGGGCTCTACTTATCCTTCACCCCCTCCACCAATCATCCAAGGATACTAAATGGGTTGCACGCCTTGCTCTCTCATTTACTAGTTAAGCAACATCACAAGTCTTAACGACCAAATAATTGTTTCTCTTTTTCCTCTTGATGAAATATCTTGTATTCACTTTAACTTGTAATAAAAATGGAATATCCTATAAATAAAGCATTATAGAAGACAAAATTTCAATTTACTGCGTCATAAAATCTCTCTCTCTCTCTCTCTCTCTCTCTCTCTCTCTCTCTCTCTCTCTCTCTCTCTCTCTCTCTCTCTCTCTCTCTCTCTCTATATATATATATATATATATATATATATATATATATATATATATATATATACACACACACACTATACACCACCACTAAATTTATGTAGACTGTGGCTTTTATCGATTAAATTACCGAACCGTAACAAACTTAATGGTTTGTCTCAAATCTTATTAAAATTAAACAATTATAAATGCGTAATTAAATGACCATTATTTTCATATATTTCAAAAGTATATACTTTGCGAATTTTGATGTACACGAATGAGGTTGCAAACAATCTTATGTTAATCTAATTTTTTAAAAATGTGATCTATATGATTAAAGTTTTCTTTAATCTAATGGGTAGTTTTAGAAAATAAATTACCCAATACTAAGTTATTGATAGTGTAAAAATTTAATGCGAGCTAAATAATGTAAGTTGAATCTTCCTTGTATATTGTGTATGAGTGAGAGATCCACACACATGTGCGCACACACATGTATTACATTAACTTGTGCGCATTCGCACGATACTTTTTATTTTTCATTTTAATTTTTCATGTTTTCCGTATTTTACTCATGAGGATAAAAAGATTATGTAAAAATATTGTAATAAATTTATCTTACTTTACTATAAAGAAATGTTAACAACAAGTTTACATATATAAAAGGTAAACAATGTTATGATATTTATTCCTCCTTCCATTATTAAATATAAGCAAAAGTAATTAATTTTACACATGAAGAATAGTTGTTGAAAATGATTATTTTTATTAATGTTATTAAATATTTTATTTTATTTTTTAAATATTTTTAATATTATTTATTGCATAAAGAATAAATTGTCTTTAAAATATATACAAAGATGACATATTTAATAAATACACATTTAATAACATTGAAAAATATAATTTTATTTATATTATGATATCAAAAAATTTTACTAAAATATGTCTATATTTAAAATTGGAAGTAGCAATAATGATACACATGGTTTTCTTATGTGGACGCGTGGTAATTTAAACTTTATTTGGAATGTAAATTTAAACAAAGATGAACTTGACATTTAACGGAAATTATATTTAGCATATATAATATATAATGTAAGAAATAATTGGACCTATTTCCTGATCTGAATATTAGACAATTGCATATTTCTATGTAAGTTAATGATAAATTTCTTTTCATACCGTTTATTTATTATAAGAGAGGATAAAAATTATTTAAAATGAAATAATATTATTTTTCACAAACTTTATTTAAAAAATTTTTTTTATTATGGATAGGTTATATGAAATGGATGTCATATTATGTTTTTGGTAATTGATGAATAATTAGTTGGTAATTTACCTAAAACCAATATGAAATAAGATAATGTGATTTATGTGTGTTATTTATGATATATATATATATATAATTTGAAAAGAGATGATTAAAAGAATGACACATATCATAAGGAGAAGGATTGTGTTAAACATCAATAGCCAACACAAAACTTGTCCAATTCTTTACGAACATGCATGGATCAACGATGTTACAGTGCTAACGTTAGGTTGTTGCCCAAAAGCAATGCCCGCCATGGCTTGTGTACAATGTTAAATGAGCTAGTGTTCCATGGCACTTAATTGTAGGGTTAAATAAGTAGGGGTTCTCGTATTTTTATGGATGGATGCGAGTAAAGAGATTAGTTCAAGAGAGCAAGTTTTAGTTTGGCATAATATTGGGTCAGTGTTGAAAAAATCTGTGGAGGTTATGAACACTATGATGCAACAAAAACTATATATCTTATGTCTTAAGAGACCAAATGGATCGAGGAGAAGGCCAAAGAGCTCTCATCAGATTTTAAGTTTGTGTACACAAAAAAGTTAAGGAATAGGAATAACACTACTAAAAAAACCTAATAGCGACGTAACAAACCCGTCGCTAAATCACCTAAACTCCGTCGTTAAGTGCGCTAGCGACAACTTTTTTTACGGGATACCAACCATCCCTACGAACCACGTCGCTGATTGAAAAGCCACAGCGGTAGCATCTCATCGCAACCTTTGCGACGACAATACACCATCACAGATCTGGTCCCACTGGTGGTCACCCAGCACGTCGTTGGTGATGACAGGGTAGTGACAGCGTGACGCGGTCGCTACTTACTACATGTATAACAACCATGATGTTCGTCGCTACGTAACTACATGTCAACGACCACGATGTCCATTGCTACGTAATTACATGTTAACGACCACCATGTCCATCGCTATGTGATTACATCTTAGTGACCACGATGTCCGTCGCTACGTAATTACATGTTAGCGACCACATTGGCCATCGCTACATAGCAACATGTTAGTGACCACCATTGTTGTCACTATTTAACTACATGTTAGCGACCCCCACGTCCGTCGCTATGTTACAACATCTTAGCGACCACTATGTTCATCGCTAGCGACCAAATGAATTGAGGAGAAAGCCAAAGAGCTCTCATTAGATTTTAAGTTTGTCTACACAAAGAAGGTAAAGAATAGGAATAAGATTGGCATCATTATAGATAAAGAATGTAAAAAGAATATAGTGGAAATAGAAATTATCAGAAACAGTATCTTATTCTTATTAGGAATGATTGTTGGTAGATATACCATCCACATCATAAGTATCTATGCACTATAGGTAAGAGCATATTTTCAACTTAGGAAAGTGTTTTGGGATGATTTGAATGAGTTGGTCAAAGCATCCCACAAAACAAGAAAGTTTCATTGCAAGCGATCTTAATGGACATGGAAAGAGATTGGACAATACGTGGAAGCTCATTATGGTTTTGGTTTTGGGAATCTTAATAAGGAAGGACAATATATCATTGATTTTGCTTTAGCTTATAATATCAAGATTGTCAATACTTATTTTAAAAAACACAAGGAGAATTTAATTACATATAAGAGTAGAGCCTCTATAACACAAATTGATTTCTTTTTGGTGAAAAATCCTAATAGAAAGCTTTGTAAGGACTGCAAAGTTATTCCTAGGGGACTTGTTGCCACCCAACATAAGGTGTTGGTTATGAGTGTGCTTTAAGAGCCAAAGCAAAGATGTCGACATGTGGGTAACCTTAGGATTAGGTGGTGGCAACTAGAAGGTGAGAAACTACAAGAGTTCAAGAAGGATTTATTGGGTAAAGGATGTTGTTCAAGTGGCCTCAATACTCAAGAGGGAGGGTGAATTGAGTGTTAAAAAATTTTCTTTAGAATGCCTTTGAAATTGATTCCTTTTTCACAAGATATGCTTATATGCAATAGATAGCAAGAATAGTGCAAGAATCAATGTAAAACAATGTACAAATGTCACTTAGGAAATATGTCAAACACTTGGTGTGCAACACTTTAATACAAGTTGTTCAAGCAATTTTAAGAGGGGCTTTCACAATCAAAATAGTAATCTAGCCAGATGCAATATGTAAATGCAAGAGAGTGAGGAAGAGAAGCTTGCAAACCAATTTAACGAGTTCCACCAACCCGGTGTATGTCTCGCCTTCAAGCAACCCACTTGAAGGATTTCCACTATTGAAGGTTAGAGATACAAGCTATGAGCAATTGCAGCTTCCTAGTGTCCCACACTCAAGAACTCAATCCTCACTAGCATAAGGGCAAACTACCCAATCTCTCAAACTCTCAATACCCAAAGGTTGAACCCTGTTAACCCGGCGATAGCGTCTCAACCGTTTGTTTTTACCACCGGGTTGTTAATTGGCAAGCGCACCAATCGTTTGTAGTTTTCAAAATTTAGATATCGTTCCACTGGGATTGAAATTCAATAACAACAGTAATTTTCTATTCACTATGGTAAATGTGAAGAAAGTTATGGACAAAAGAATGATTTATATACAATTTATACAATATTCACAAGATAGCATGATTGAGTAGTTCATGAGATAAAAAGAAAATAAAAATCTATCTAAAAAAAAGTTGAGTTACAATCTAGAATAGGTAAGATACTTAAGATAAACACAGATAAACAAATTATGTTGGAAATTGGATCCCTAATCTAGAATAACAATGAGGAACTCAAGACTTGCATATTTAATCATCAAGTTTCATGTCATTGCAGCTTAAAATCATTATAACCGATCCCTCGTGATATAAATTCTAAGAATTCACCGTAAAGTCCGATCCCTCGTGAGCTTTCTCAGTAAAAACTTGCATTAAGACTTGGCCTTATGGCAACAATGGTTAACAACCCCTATATAATTGAGATACCAAGGGTATTCCAACTTTTACTTTCGTCAAAACAAGTTTCAATGCGGCATGAATAATCATTCTCCCATTTGACATTCACACTAATAAAACAAGTTTCAATACATATGAAAATCATTCTCCCGTTTGACGTTCATATTAATAAAAGATTGAAATACTAACATGGACTTGAATCATAAACATGCAGAGGTCGAATTCACAACATTATACTCAATAGATTAGTTCACCAATTCCAACATAAACAGATTAGTTACACATGGTGAAAGTAAAAACAACACTTACAGAGGTTGACATTACGAAGACGATGGAAACTTCATGATACAACGATCACAATACACCACAACACTCTCAAGTATCTAGAAAACTATTCTAGAACTACAAACTCTAAAAGAAATACTCAAAACTCGAGTATAGAAGAGAGGAAAGAACTCTGAATGTAGAGAATGGGATGTGTTGAATGATGTTGGATGGCCCTATTTATAGGGCTGAGCAAGGGTACTGACGCTACGCGTCAGTCCCCTGACTCAGCCTCCATTAACGTAGCTAGTAGTGGCCACCTTGGAATATTATATTCAATCATGCTTGGCCATGTGTCCCTGTCTCCACTGCGTTTTGGCCATTTGTGCTGAGTGGAGTGGTCAATAATGGGTCACCAAGTGAGTGCTTGGCCAGCTTGGCTGTGGAGTCCACGCAGCACTGACGCTACGCGTGGCTGTGACGCGTAGCGTCAGCATCAAAAGTAGCTATGGACGCTACGCGTGGGATTGATGCTACGCGTCAGATCCTCCAGTATAATTTTTTCTTGAATTCTTTACTTTTTCACTGCAAAACTAGAGAAAATTGATCAAGGACAGATTATTTCCAACAACATCCATTTATTGAATTAAAACCTGATTTTCTGACAAATTATCCAAATTTTTATTATTTTTATGAGATTTTTATTAAAAGATTTATTGTAAATTTGAGGACTAACAAACCCCAACCTTTGTGACCACTCAACCTAGAGTGAATAATCTTGGTGTTTTAGTGTTTGGTTTTACAATCAATGAACTCTCTCAATAGAGTAGATAAATAAATGAAAGCTCTCACAATTTCTAAACTCTCACAGGAGAGGATTTACAAATATAAGCTCTAAGTTTCAGAAACTGAAACTACACAAAGAAATAGAACTCACAAGAATCAAGATTTGATTTCCCTTTGATGGATTTGGATGCTTGGAGTAGCTTGAATGAGTCTTGCATTTATAGGCCTTGGAGAGGCGCCCTAAAGTCTTCAGAGTCATTGCACAGTATGGGCATTGGAGTAACAATGGAGAAGTGAGCTGGTTTCCCACTTAAAAACGCTTTCCCCAAATTTTGGCACTAGTGTAATCGATTAGGCCTCGAGCTATAATCGATTACACTTTGAATTCTTCAATGAAATTGACCTGGTAATCGATTAGCCTTTACCATGTCATCGATTAGCTAAGAGACAAAACCTTGCTAATCGATTATTCTTGACCTCGTAATCAATTATGAGTGGCACCTGATGCATTTAATTGTGTTACGCAGCATGGTAATCGATTATGACTCATATGCAATCGATTATTGTACAAACAGAAACTCTGTAGTCGATTAGTTCTTTAACTGTAATCGATTAGTGGCCTTACAGAACATTGGTAATCAATTGTGTCATCCTTGTAATCGATTAGCATATGCACCTAATGCTTTTTATTCTTTTTCCCAGCTTGGTAATCGATTCGCCTCCTTGGTGCAATCGATTAGGTGACAAACAGAGGCTTCATAATCAATTAGTGTTTGATGAGGTAATCGATTAGGTGTTTGACAGAACTTTAGTAATCGATTATATGAGGTCCTGTAATCGATTAGGCTTCGTGTTTTTGTAGGTCTGATGTTGTTTTTCTCTGTTTTTCTCTTTTAAGTGTTCTTTTATAAACACTTGTTCTCTTTGCCATGATTCTTCAATTGCTTTTTGATCTCTTTGTCATTATCAAAATTATGCAACCTAAAATACATATTCAAACATAAAGGAGACTGAGAATTATAGGGAAATGCCAACGACATGTGGAAGGAGATGATTGATAGTGTTAGAAGGGTTGTTAAAACTCTTTTAAGGGAATCAAAAGGCCTTGGACCTAGGGATAACAAAACATGATGATGGGATGAAAGTATGCAATAAATGTTAAACACAAAGAAGTGTTTTAGAGAAATACATTTGTGTAATAATGTTGAAGATTAATATAGGTATAGAAAGGCCAACAAGGAGATAAAGGGGGCAGTGGCTGAAGCAAGATCCAAAACTTTTACAAAAAGTTGGAAACAAAACAGAGTAAGAGGGGGATTTTAACAATTACAAAAAGTAGAGAAAGAAAATCTAGAGATTTAGACCAAGTTAGATGTATAGAGGAAGAGGAATGGAAGAAACGCAAATATAAAAAGAAGATGGGAAGGCTATTTCTATAAGTTTTTCAACGACAGAGTTGGGAAAACTAGTTTTATGCATGACATGATTAGCCCAAAGGAATAAAATTAAACTTTTTACTATAGAATTAGAGTAGGTAAAGTCAAATAACCCTAAAGAGAATGAGCATGAAGAAAGTTGTTGGGTCAGATTGTATACCTATTGAAGTGTGGAAGAGTTTAAGGGAAGAGAGACTTATCTTACTAAGGAAGCTCTTTAATGAGATTTTAAGGTACAAGAAACTATCAGATGAGTGGTGGAGAATAAGCACTTTAGTATATAAGAACAAAGGAGATATCCAATATTATTAAAACTAAAGCTATCAATGGGTCAGGCCCACAAAATGAGTAGGCTCAGGCTTCAAAAAGACAACCCAAATTAAAAGCGAACATTTTTTAGCTTGCCTTGAAAAAACTTATAGCCGATCAAGATTTTGTTGGGCCAACCCTTATAAACCCATAACATTTTTTTTAAAAAAATATTTTATTAATATGGAAACAGTATTCTTTATATATATATTTTTAGCTAAAGGGTAAATTTAGCCCCTCAAAAATGTCTTATTTTGGCTTTACCCCATAGAATAATTTTTCATAATATTGTGTCCCTGAAACATTTTTAATTGTAGTATTAACCACTTCTGTTGGCTATCTCGGTTAAGTGATAAGATGTAGCCTAGTCACATGCCCCATATGTCACATGTCACTGAGTGCATACGTGGCATTTGACTCAGGATTTTAAATGCCTAGTAGGATTAAGTTTTTGATTAAGAATGATAATTAAAGTTTAATGAAGTTAATTAACAGATTAAAAAATAGAAATTAACACCTTACTCTTTTCCTCACCCACGTCTTGCTCACAAATTCAAAAATAGAAAATCAGAAAAGACAAATGGAATCCACACTACAAAAGCAAAGCAAAGCCTTTGAATAAGGAATCTCCAATTCAAGATAGCCACAATGTTCTCAAGGGCTTTGATTATCTCTTTCTCGAACTTGAAGGTCAATCCCAGGCGCTGGACATTGTCAATCAATTCCAGTAAGCTTTATGGTTCCATGTCTACTTTGTTTATCAAGCTTCGCACCTCCTTTTCCAGTTTTGTTGCTATCTCTTATAGTTTTTCCACCTGTGCTTAGATTACAGGCCCTATGGGAGCAATATTATTATCTTCTCTTCTTTTAGAACAAAACAGGAAAATCCAGAAGGAAAAATCAACTTCAATAATAATTATTGTACTATATAGAACTTAACACTTTTCTCTCTTCCTCCTCCTCTTCTTCACTCACGTCTTGCTCACAAATTCAAAAATAGAAAATTAGAAAACACAAACGGAATCCACATTGCAAAAGCAAAACAAAGCCTTCGAATAAGGAATCTCCAATTCAAGATAACCACAGGTCAATCGCACAGAACAAAACCAGAAACACGTGTTGAATCAGTAAATGAAACACCAACGCAAGACAATGGTGACGATCCAATAATTTTCAATTTTAAACAAGTAATTTCCGATTTTCATTTCCGAAATCATTGTTAGAGTAGAGATTCCATTATTTCAATCTAAAATTAACCAAAACGAGTTCCTTTGAGTTCTAGCGCGCATGTTATAGAATAAGTCAGAATCGAGAATCTATTGAAGAAAACAAATAGATCTACATCGCTAAAATAAGAGAAAAATCAGAAAAAACCATTCTCACCTGAGCAGATTTGTAGGCAGAGAGAGTGCTCTCTGTCGCTTCCATGTGGTCACTGCAGGTCTTAAACTCAACGTGGTAGAGGAAGAGAAAGAGGAAAATGTGAGTAAGGAAGAGGAAGATAGAAGGAAAAGGAAGAGAGCAAGGTGTTAATTTCTATTTTTTTAATCTGTTAATTAACTTCATTAAACTTTAAATTATCTTTCTTAATTAGATACTTAATCCTACTATGCATTTAAAATCTTGAGTCACATGCAACGTATGGACTCAATGACATGTGACTAGGCTACACCTCATCACTTAGCAGAGACAGTCAACGGAAGGGGTTACATACTATAATTAAAAATGTTTCAGGTACACAATACTACGAAAAATTACTCTAGGGGGTAAAACCAAAATCAAACATTTTTTAGAGGCTAAATTTATCCTTTAGCCTATATTTTTTACTCGAATTAGTCTTGTATTTGATTTAGAACATGAAAAAATTTTGGTATATTTTTAATAGTAATATTTTTTTGTAGTTTTTTACCCAAAAAATATATGCTTACTAAAAGCCTATATAAGCACGAAAAACATGTACAAGCAGGTAGCCCGCGGGGCCAATACAGGTTGTGCTAGGGTCTTAAAATTTGAGCCTAAATTCAAAGAGGTCCATTTGACAAATCAAAAATAGCCTAAGTCCACAAGGGGCCTGGCCGGGTCAAGTAGTCTATTTTGAGAGCTCTATTGGAAACTACCAGGGGATTAAGCTTATGAATCATATTATGAAGCTTTGGCAAAATCAAGTGTAAGACATATAATTCCAACATAATAAAATTAGGAATAATTATTTCATAATAAAATCACATCTGTAAATAATTTCAGCATATACTACTTCAAATCTTTTTAGTCCCACTTTAAGTTCAAGACATATATGTAATTTAGTAACTAATATAAATATTAGAGTAATATATTAAAGGTAGATTATGGTTTGGTAAAGCTCGCTTTAATTTCCAGAGACAGATTTGAAAACTGATCCACACTATACTCATAATACGATTTTTTTAAAATTTTAATTTGATTGATTTTCGGTTTGATTGATTTTCAATTATCTTGAATGAGTTGAGTAGTTTTTTTATCTAGATTAGATGATGAACATTTTCCCTCTTGGGTCAGAGGGGGCCCTACGGTACCCCCTCATCCCATTAATTTAGCAGATAATGATTCTCCATTATCCCATCAGAAGCGGTTATATTATTTCTGGACTTAGGCCTGGTTTCCCCCTTTCTCCTTTACTTTACAAGTGTATAACCTAAGTGACACATTATAGAGATTAATAAACCTAATTCCTAAGAGGATTTTCCTAGGGTTTTGTGCTCTAAGCTCTGTGTGTGAACATTTTGGCACCGCACCCACCGTGGGGCCCGATAAAACGGTTCCTACTCACAAATCATAAAACCGAAGAGGAGCTAAGGGGTTCTACTCATACGATTCCTGTCATCATCTACTTCATCACTAAACCAACATTTGGAGCACGTGAAGAATTGTGACGCAGAGCCTCCTAACTTACATTCTTTCAGATAAGTACCTTCATACTTTTAATTTTCACTAACCGTTTTGAACCTAAGATAACGTTGTGCTTCCATGCAAACTAAAATGCGTACAATTGATTTTGTCTATACTTTCCAGAAAATTTCTTCTAATCTGCCATAATGTTAACACCCTTGAAAAACCCTTTATGAATTTCTGGTCCAGCATGAATTCCGTGTGCCTCGCTTTCTCTTGTATAGCAATTTCTTATAGAAAACAACCACTTCAATTTTTAATACCCAATAAAAGTCTCGTACAAAGATTAATTTATCCTTTATTCCATATATTTGCAAAGGATATTCAATGCTTTAGGGGTGTCAAAAGCCGATAACCATGTGCGGTTTCTTCAAGCCAAAAATGGTAAACCATCGAATTATCAAAGCTTTATGCTTTGCTGGAAAGGTCGAATCTTTAAAAAATGGTGTGAATATGTTGAGCATAAAATCTAAAGCCTGACATGCTCATAATTTTTGACTCAAGTTAGTATATATATATATATATATATATATATATATATATATATATATGCGTAAAAAGGAAGACCCACACACTCTAATTTCTCTAATTCGTGGGTTTTTACTAGGAAGACCCATGTACTCTTAATTCTCAAACAGGCCTTTTCTACCAGGGAGGGATGAGACACCAAGACCATCCTCACAGCCACCTCCAGCAAGAGAACTTGAGCAGGATGATACAGAGTCAAAGGATGAGGCAGAGGATGATGAGTGAGAAATTGAATCATTACCACTTTCAAATTAACACTTCATAATTTTTTTTTATCTTGGTTTATTGTGTTTCTCTTTTTGGACTACTTTTACTCTGGTTTAATACTTTGACTTACTGCAGATAATTTTTGGATATTTTACTTTGGAATTTCTGAATTTTATACTGTAACTGATGATTTTGCATGATCTTCTTAATTGTGGTGATATGAACATGCTTGAAATAAGTTTATGCCCCAAACTAACCGTAAGTAAGAAAGTAAAATGCATGCAAAAGATTCAATAGGTTCTAGCAACAAATTCTAAGGTAGTAACATTGTTTGAAAGGATAATGGGCTGAATTAAGAACCAGGAAATGAAATAAATGAACTTTTGAAATTCTTTACATGCTTGAACCTCTTACTGTTAGAATATTGGAGTATGCCTTATAACCTTGTGAGAAGCGAGCAATCGAACAGTGAGAGTCTTATTAGTAATTGTTAAGTTTGCATTGCCTTATTTTCTGGTCAACCTTTTTCTAAAGAAATAAGCAAGTAAATGATCAAGGCATTTTTGAAAGCAAAATTAGCCAAGAGCCAAAAAGCTACCCTTAATAAAATATCCCAATTTTTTTTGTAGCCCAGTTGAGCCTAAAGAATTTATTTTATAAATTACCCTAGCCTAAGCATGGAAAAATTAATCCCTACCTTATCAGCGTGCTTAAATATAAAGAGCATAAAATACTTTCTTCTCAATCAGGGTAATACAAGAAATGGAGGCTGAAAAGAAAAAGATAAAATTAAGAAAAAGATCAATAAGTTCTCCAGAAATCTTTGAACAAAGGGAGAGTTTACAGAAATCAAGAAGTGAGTAAAGAATTCTAAACTTTGAAATCAAGGAAGAAGGCTGATAAATCATTCATTAAGTACTTATGCTCTTTTCCTTTGTGCATGCAATTTGAAATCCAAAAAAAAACCAAGAATTCTTGTTAGCCCAACCTCATTACAACTTTGCTAAAAGACCTTTTTGATCCTTGCTGCTCTTTTGATTTTGGTTTAATTGGAAATGACAGACAATGTTAGTTAGGTAATTCTAATGATGAAAGTGTGAAATAGAGACCTCGTGAGAAATAATGAGAAGCTCCTTATTCTTATAGTGTCAGGGTACTTGCTGTGTGAAAACTTAAACTGGGCATCATATTTCAAATGAATGGGTATTAAGGATGCCATATGTCCAAAGAAGTTAAATTGTAAAAATTGTCTTTTAATTTTGTTCATACTTAGAATCTGAGCATCATTGCTGCTTTCTTGTTTAAAAATTCCACTCTTTTTGCTTGTGGACAAGCAAAATTCTAGGTTGGAGAGAGTTTGATAAGTGATAAATAAGCATTGAATTCATGGCTCATTTGAACTAAAAATTCTTAAGATTTGAAGCAAATTGATGAATGACAGAAGGAATTGAGCATGAATTCTTCAAGTAGTGATAGACATGTTATAAAAGAAAAAAATTACCTCACAACTCTTGAAAAGTTGCAGGAAATTCAAGAAGAAACCAAGGCCAAGCTTGAGCAAAGCAAATGAGGTCAGCCAGTACCATACACGCTTGAGCGTGAAAGAGAGTGTGGCGCAAAGTGAAGCCCACGCTTGAGCGTGACATCCTGCGCCTGAGCATGAATTAATGAAGTATGAGCTTGAGTCTTGTGCTCAAGCGTACGCAACTCAAAGAGCAACAGTAATCTTCCATGCTTGAGTGTGACAATGGAAGCGTGAGCGCAGGTCAAGCGCAGAGGAAACAGAAGCATCGGGTCCTCTCACGCTTGAGCGTGAGAAGGTGCGCTTGAGCGTGGAATGATTCAACAAACCAAGCTTAACCTTTCGCTCAAGCGAAATACAGAAACAAGCCATCCACGCTTGAGCAAGGCCAATTGAAGCTTAAGCGCAGCCACGCTCAAGCAAGAATATCTCACGCTTGAGCGTAATCGAAGAAGAATGGGCACTGAATTTATTATTGCCCAATGGTGCGATCCCAACTCACCCACTCCCGCATGTTTCTGACCACTCCTGCATGGCCACTCAGCAAGTGGGGATGCACTTAAGCGTGACAAGGAGAAGCTTAAGCACAACTCCTCTATAAATAGAGAAGAATAGAATATCACTATCATCACTTGATCACTGGATCATCGAATCATTCATTCATCATTCTTTCAGTATTCTTTCTTGTATCATTTCTTTTCCATAGTCTTTCAGAGATTGTTTAGTGAAAATGCAAGTCATGAGTAGCTAACTCACTCATTGGGATTGGTTGTTATCCATTCGAACCTCACATAATGGTGTTGTAAGTTTTTCATGTATGATAACCAGATTTGATAATTTTTGCATTTCATTTTATTCTTAACGCCTGAGAATACTTGATCACTATTTTCTTGTTTTTAGTTTTCTTAAGTATATTAGAAAATAACTTTTGAAAGCAGATCCAAATCAAATGCTTGTTGCAAGTAGCTCCCAGGAATGGTATCTATTGCAATAAACGTCTAAATAATTAGGCATTAATGCTGGAATGGTTTCAAGGTGACTGGGGGATTAGTAGGTTGAAACCATTCTTATGAATTTTGTAGTCGAGGAATCAATACAAATGACTTTAATTGTGAAGTAAAAATTATCATTTCAAGTTATATGCAAAATTTACAGAGCTTATGGAAGGTAAGATGAGATGAAACCAATCCCAGTTTCTCACAATTGATTTTTGTTATACTTAATATTACTTGTCTTTAGATTTATTATTTTTAGCAGATTAGTTATATTATCATCATTTCCAACAAACCAAATCAAATCTTCTGTTGAAGCAATTCATAAGCAAAGGTCTTCATACTAATCCCTCCTTAGTGGAACGACATCTTTACTATATCACAACTACTGTGTTTAAACTTGGCACAATCCATTCATTGAAACCATATTATACAAACTTGATTCTTTTCTTGAAAACTTCATTTTTGTGTATGATAAGAAAAAATGATAACAGTAGCCTTCAAAGAACGATTGATATTTTGCTATGAAGGTAATGTGTGATATTTAATTTCAGATGATCTGTGATCACGACATGACTTTTAATCAAAGTCGTCACTCTCCGTACCAGAAATCATCTCCATATATCTTTAATCTCTTGGCTTTATAGTATACAAATATCTGGGCTACCCAAAACATGGAAGTGAAATACTCAATGGAAAATGCAGGAATAACAAACTCACTGCACGAATTGACAATTCATTCACACCTCGATTTCACTACCAGAGAGAAATAGAGAATCCTTCGTTGTTGAATTTCACAGCTCCACTTTTATTGGGCCCATCCTCGTCTCATGAAGATAAGTTTAAAATTTTTCACTATCTTTGCTTTCTTCAATCAAAGGAGATTACTTGCTTTTAATTTTTCAATGCAAAATAATGGTTTGTGCCAGGATATGCTGAACGGGGAAAAGTACTTTTCTTTCTATTCTGCTTCTTTTTGTGAGTGGTGCATCTGTCTCTATAACCAAAGCATCCACTCCTGTCCATGGCCTTTCTGCTGTATAATTTAATTCAATACCACAGTTTCCACTTTTGCTTAGAGAATCATATATTTGAGGACAGGATCAGAATCTTTCTATCAGCCTTCTCAAAGATAAGAGGAACTCATCCAAAGTTAGATTACTATTAGCAAAAGTTTCTAGTGATTCGCTCATGGCTGGGAGTCTAGGAGCATTATATCCAGAACCATAAAACTAGCAGCTAAAACTTGATGTATGTGGATGTTCCTGAGCATAAATCCTCGTTAAAAACAACTTCCTAAGATCAGTAACCTCAAATCTGCAGCCAGTGACAACACTAACCACCAAGTACATGGCATCCTCAATAGAGACAGTACTCTGATCAATCACATCGAAAGTTAGGATCTTGTAAACAAATGACAAAGTAACACCAGCAATTGGTGCACCAGTTTTATCCGACCTAATTACATCTAAAAATAGTTGAAGATACACAGAAAGGTGGATAGGCTTGCCACTAATAATGGTGTCACGTAAAAGATTTGCCTCATCATTATCTCAAAAGACTGAATAAGAGAGTATTCCAAGCTATTCATCACTCGACATGTCATGACCTCCCCACCTTACTTTCTTCTCATGACCGCCAAAACAACACTGATTTCTAAATTAATCATACAAGCTAAAGTCATTTTGTCAAGATTTACACCAACTTGCAGCTTTAGACATTCCCATTCTCACAATATTCGTTGTAAGGAGTCAACGGCTCACCATAAGGGATGCTATACCAGTAAGTAACGCATTTATATTGAAGGGGGCCTGTAACATCCTAGGTCATTTCACATTTGTTTATATTCATTGGATTAACTTTACAATAAATTTTTTGCGTTTACAAATAATTAATCAAGCCCTGTTTCAAAATGCTATCTAATTTTTCAATACACGTATTTAAAGTAATAAACAGTAGCGATTTAATTAATTAAATAAAATAAGAAAAAGAATTTTATTTAAAGTACGTAAGAAGAGAAATATGAAGTCAAAGCCCACTCGCTTGAGCGAAACCGGATTCGCTTGAGCGAGATCAAAAGTCTTCGCTGAAGCGAAGCCAAATCCGCTTGAGCGAGAGACACTTTCCTTTCCTAAGCGAGGCAGCGAGACGCTTGAGCGAATGCCACACCTAGAGACTGGGTGAACAAACGCACACGCGGACCCATATGGGATTTCACTCAGCAAAATGTTTCACTAGGCTCAAGGGTTTCACTCAGGAAACGCTCAACTTCCAGTTACTCGTACATTCCTCACTTGACTCTTTGCTACTCTTCACCCAGACGATTTCGCTCGGACCCAACTCTTACATCGATAATTTAACCTCCACCACTCGGTTATAGCCTCTCCGAATGCCTTCACTCGGTGAATACCCTACTCTTACTTTCCTCGAGAAGAGCTCAGATTTTCACTCGGACACCCCCAAATCCTCATCACTCGGAACTCTCTCCCAACCAATCTCACTCGGACATGGGTGGAAACTTCACCTAGTGGTAAGCAAACATTAAGCTGGAGGGCCCCCACTCAACCATGGATGAATCGACTCAGGTAAGTCTCGCTCGGTAAAATTCTGTCATGGCAAACTTGTGAAAACGTAAACTAAGCACAACACAATGTCATTTCACACCAGATTTAATTTAAGTCAGCATACAGGTAACATTACACGCTCGGAAAATTCCTTATACATAGTTATATTCAACAGCTACTCAAAATCATTCGGGCCTTGGCATCGATCTCCCCCTTGGCGCGGCTCCATGGCTCCGGCTTCCTCCCTGTCACTGGTTACTAAATTGAAAACAGCAGCAAGGGTGAGTGTTTGGCATCATAATTAACATAGAACAAAATCAACAAGTTATAAATATAAATAAGCTCCGTCCAGCTGCATTCTCATGACTTTATAAATCACGCTCGACCAATATGACAAACTTCACTCGGAAACATAACATAAGTCACCCGGTAATATTAATAATTTTACTCGGCAAATGTAACAAATGTCACTCAGCAATTATGCACATCACAACCAATAATTCATCAATTATCACAACTGACTCTCAGATAAAATTTGACACCTAGTATCCAGATACTAAAAGGATCGAACTTCAGCTGGGAGTCCGACTTGACATCCCGTGAACCCGACTTGGTTCACCGAGCCCGACTTGGCTTCCCTTTCAACCACTGGGTCAAAGACCTCTGGGTAGCTTAACTGGGTCCGACTTGACCACTGAAGCCAAAACAGGGTAGTTCATACCGTTGGTCGTCCTCCACCATATAATCACATTCAATCACATAAGCATAAACATATCATTCTGATTATCGCTTGCAACTGCCAGAAACTTACTAGTGCTCACAGCGTAAGGCGACCGACTCGTCAAGCCCTTCAATATAACATACTGATTATCTCAAGCATTACGTATTTCATGCTATTGCAAGGTATACACACATACATCCACACATAAATGATCCACATTCTCTCAGCATTAAATATACCAAGCTCATGACAAGGTTAACTCCACTACACACCCGATCTTCCGCTGATCGATATACATATATATATATATGGCTACACATGCACAACATAGGTACACCACAATATTCGAGCACACTTTCTTACCTTACTCGTACTGTTCAGTGGCTCAGATAGGAAACAAATCCTATTCTAATTAATCATAACCTGAACACCCCCTTACCTCGATTCCACGCTTCGATGATCTGCTCTCGGTGTCGATCCCTTCCTCTGAGTACTGGATTCGCAGTCTCAGGCCCGCCACTCTGCCTTTCGCTGTCTAATCTACCACCTACGGGTCAGAATGCAACACCCATTAACTCAACCCTCCAGCTCTTAAGCCACATTTGAGCTCATACCCACCTAAGGAGTGGAGAACGGGCTCGAATATAGCCATGCATGGCCCTTGGCTACCAGAGAAACAAAAGGGATAAGGAGCCACAATACAACGGATCAGTGGACTCACCTTGAGGCCACGATCACAGGAATGAGGTTCGATTGAAGCTTTCACACGAATGGAGTCCTCCCTTGGTACATGCAATTCAGCAACGAGAGGAGAGAAGACGAAGGAGGAGGAGAACAGATTAAGAAGAGAAAGTGATTTATAAATAATGGAGAGAGAGAGGGAATTTCCTTTTTATATAAAGTTTAGGGGCAAGACAGCCTTTTCCCTATTTTGTTTACATTCTCATTAAAAGTTTTTGATCAATTTCATCTCATTGGATTCTTTTATAAATTCCGACCCACTATGCTTATTTGCTTTCTCTATGTTTACTTATTTGTAGTTGCTTGTTACTTCGTAAGAATATCGACCCGAGCTGGATACCGTCCAACCGGTGTCCAAGCGTAGGGTCCACACCTCAGTAATCCGAGCCATTTCCTGAGAGGTCGGACACTTCATCCGTCCCCACCTCTTTGTTATGTACATCCGCTTGCCTCCACCATCCAAGAGGTCGATCCGGATTATAATTCCGAGCTAGGCGTTCTCCTCACACCGGTTAATCCAAGACCACTCCAGGCACACCAGATGAGCGTAAGTCACAGGACAACACATCTTTGTCCGTTCTTCCCAGCACAACCGATCTTCAACACCGTTTGGTCCTCACGATTAAGACCGGCCCAACACTGGATTCCTTGACCTCGGTCAAGGCAGATCAAATATTAAATAAGTCTCTAAAACATTGGCTAATATTTTCCACTCTCATAATTTTTATTAAAATACCAAGAATGTTACAGGGCCAGAACCAGGAGACGGACCTGATCCGAAAATAATACTTTGTCGATGACAAAGTACATACACTATTTTCACTTAACGAATCAACACAATAGTGGAGACAAGATAGAAAATAAAGACAAGGAAAAACTATATAAGCCATTTATCCTGTGGCACAATACAGATTTAATTGGGTTACGACATGCTTATGAACCGAGCTACATTCATACACTTTATCCATTTTTTGTGCCGACTCCATTCGTAAAATTTGTCAACAAAAGAAGTATGACCGAGAAAGTTTCTTGAATTATAAACAGCTTTCAGGAGCCAAGGACTCCATTGCAGATGTTGAAAGTACTAAAGAACCAATACAACGCACTCCTCGATGTCCCTCTTCTACTGGCTCCTATGCTCTGTTATCAACCTCATCATCATGATTAAAAGTTTGAAGAATGCTTGAAGAATGTTTGAAGAATTATCACTGAAAACCTTGCCCAGTATAAACTTCCTCCTCATAAGTCAAGACAGAGCTACAAACCACTTAATAGACAAGAGAGTACACGCTGAGACATGTACTTTGGATTTCCAGGATTACGTGGTAAATATTCAGTCAAGAAACAAAGCATATCTAAAAGTCTAAGCGTGGAATCGATCCCTCAGTAGACGAAAAGCCCAAGCGCGGAATCAATCCCTCGGCATACGTTTAAAGGCTTAAATTCATTCTAGTAAAGCCCGACCACGGAATCGATCCCTCGACATATGAAAAGCCTGAGCGCGGAATCAATCCCTTGCCATACGTTTGAAGGCTTGAATTCGTTCAAGTAAAGCCCAAGTGGGGAATCGATCCCTCGGCCCGAGTGCGGAATGAATCCCTCGATATACGTTTGAAGGCTTGAATTCGTTCAAGTAAAGCCCGAGCACGGAATCAATCCCTCGGCATACATTTGAAGGCTTGAATTCGTTCAAGTAAAGCTCGAGTGTGGAATCGATCCCTCGGCACACAAAAATCCCAAGCGCGAAATCAATCCCTTGGCATACGTTTGAAGGCTTGAATTCGTTCAAGTATACAAAAAGTCCGAGCGCGGAGTCGATCCCTTGGCACACGAAAAGTCCGAGCGCAGAATCAATCCCTTGGCATACATTTGAAGGCTTGAATTTGTTCAAGTAAAGCCTGAGCATGGAATCGATCCCTCGGCACACGAAAAGCCCGAGCGTGGAATCAATCCCTCGACATACGTTTGAAGGCTTGAATTCGTTCAAGTATACAAAAAGTCTAAGCGTGGAATCGATCCCTCTGTATTTTTATGTTGATGTAGGTTTTGATAATGACACAACAAATGGAGAAATATCAAGGATGTTATCAAGCATTAATTATGTTTGATGTGGAATCTAAAATGGTTGATGCTTAAGTTTGATGAATAATCAAGGACACATGTTCAAGGCATTTATAAAGGTTTAAAACAGGTGAAAATTGATCATCAAAATGCCTAAGAATCAAAGGAACCAAAGTATATGCAAAAGGGTTCCAAAAAGGGGTGAAAAATGCACTAAAATTCAAGTATCAGGTGCATGAATCGATTCAAGGTAAGTATGAATCGATTCATACGGTTTCCAGTGCCCAAAATGTGATTGCTTCACGGTTGAATCGATTCAACCCATGTGTGAATCGATTCACACGGCTGCAGGGGTCCAAAATATGCAATTCAAAGTACATGAATCGATTCCCTCCCTTCTTGAATCGATTCATACGTTTGGCAGTGTCCAAGATTGCATAAATAACACTAAAAGAATCGATTCTTTTATGAAATGAATTGATTCATTTAGTTCAAATGATTGTTAAACATGCGTTACAAGCTGGAATTGCACAGTAGAAAACTCAAGATCGCACTTCATGAATAATGGACCACTAAGCAGACAAAGACAAGCTCCATTACATGATTCATGGATCCATTGGAATATTTTAAGTGAAAATTCCATGTTGCTGGAGGCTATAAATAGAGAGGAAATTGAAGAAGCAAAACACACCAAGCATTTGAAGCATTTCCATTTGCTTTCTTCCCCCTCCATTCTCTTGCTCTTCTACTTACTCTCTTTATTCTTGATTGGCATATTTCTTGAGATTATTTTTGAGAGTTAATTTGTGGGGAAATTATATTTGTGTACTTAACTTGCATATCCTCTCTTTGAGAGTTACTATCTTGTGAAAGCTTTGAATTGTAAATCCACTCTAGTGAGAGAGTTTCCTTGTACACTTAAACATCAAACTTCATACAAATTTTGGGTTGGGTTTCAACCTTGTAATTGTGAGATTGAGAGATTGGGTGGGGTGCCCTTGTACTTGTGAGGATTGGATTCTTGAGTGTGGGACACTAGGAAGTTGCAATTGCTCAAAGTGTATCTCTAATCTACAATAGTGGAAATCCTCTAAGTGGGTTGCTTAGAGGCGAGACGTACACCGGCGTGGTGGAACTCGTATACATCGGTTTGCAAATCTCTCTTCCCTAAACTCTTTTAAATTGTGCACTTAACTTGTTTGCTTAATTCATTGCTTCATAAATTGGACTAAGTGCATGATATATTAAGTTGAAAACCTTTTTTGAATAGCTTTGTTGAACTTGGACTTAAGCAACAATCTTGAATCAATCTTTCTAAGGTTCCATAAATTGCTCCTTAACTTATTTGATTCACTCTCTTAAACTCTTTAAGTTGTTATTAGTTGTCTTGTGTATTATTTGTTGTTACTTACAATCTAGTTTATTATCCTAAATAAACATAGCAACCAAAAGAATCAATTTCAAGAGCATTCCAAAGAAAATTTTTAATACTCAATTCACCCCCCCTCTTGAGTAATTGAGGCCACTTGGTTAACAAGTGGTATCAAAGCTTGACTCTTGGTAAATCAAGCTTAACGGCTTCAAGAGAACAAATGGCCTCAGCCTCATATAACATGTTTCCCGAGGGTGGTGCTACAAACCGACCTCCCGCTTTTAATGGTGAGGGTTATGCTTTTTGGAAAGCAAGAATGAAAATTTTTGTACAATCAATAGATTTAAGAGTGTGGAATGCTATTGAAAATGGTCCCTTTATACCTATGCATATTGTGGATGATAAACAAGTTAAAAAGCCTATGGACATTTGGTCTAGTGAAGAAGAAAAGAAAGTGCAATATGGTTATAAGGCAAAAAATCTTATTACTTCGGCCTTAGGTCCCGATGAATTCTTTAGAGTAATAACATGTGAAACGGCTAAAGAGATGTGGGATACTTTACAAGTAACCCATGAAGGTACCAATGATGTTAAAGACTCTAAGATTAGTACATTAACTAGTCAATATGAGTGCTTTAGGCTAAATTCCAATGAATCAATTGTTGATATGCAAAAACGTTTTACACTCATTATAAATCAACTCATTACACTTGGAAAGACTTATACTAATAAAGAGCTTATTCACAAAGTCTTGAAAAGTCTTAATAGGGAATGGCAACCATTAGTCACGGCCATCAAACAATCGCCTACTATCAATGAAATGTCTCTTGCTACACTATTTGGTAAGTTGCAAGAACAAGAACAAGAGCTAAAAGAATTGAAGATGGCGGAAGAAGAAGAGAAAGTCTCCAAAAAGAAAGGACTAGCTCTCAAAGCTACTTTAATAGTTGAAGATGAAATTGAGAGTGACCTTGACGAAGATGAAGAGTTAAGCCTATTTGTAAGAAGGTTTGGAAAGCTCTTGAAGAACAAATGCTTTCAAAGGAACTTCAAATCACAAGGTAAGAAATCTATACCTAAAGAAAATTCTATTTCACCAACTTGTTTTGAATGTGGAAAGGAAGGACATTTCAAAGTGGATTGTCCAAATCTCAAAAAGAAACACAAGGATCAAAAAGGAAAAAGGAGAGCATACATAGCATGGGATGAAAATGAGGTGAGTAGTTCAGACGAATCCGAGAATGAAGAAGCAAATTTTTGTCTCATGGCCAATCACCTAGATGAAGAAGATGAGGTAAACTTTCATAACTTAGATAAGGAAGAATTACTTGATGCTCTTGAACATTTGTATGAAAAATTCATAAAAGTTTTTAATAGACTTAAGTTGTCTAGAAAAACTAGTGATACTCTAGAGATGCATCTTATGGAAGTTTGTAAAGAAAATGAAGGTTTAAAAGAAGAATTAGCTAATATTCAAGCATGCTCTAGGACCAAACCTTGTGAGTTTGTAAAGAAATGTGATATGCTAGAAACCAAGGTTGTAGACCTAAATAGGACATTAGAAAAGTTTACTAATGGAAGAGATAATTTGAATATCCTACTTGGGCAACAAAAATGCATGTTTAGTAAAACCGGTTTGGGATATGACCAAGAACATAGCAATCACAAAATGGAAAAACACTATAAAAATTTCTTTGTACCTTCAAGCAAATCCTCCTCACCTTTTATGAAATGCAATCATTGTGGTTCCAAAGGACATAGTGCTTATAAGTGTAGAGTTAGAAAACTAGGACCAAAGGTTTTAAGAAAGGTGTGGGTTCCCAAAGGAACATTTTCACAAACTAACCTACAAGGACCCAACATAAAATGGGTACCAAGCTCTCTAACTTAAATTGTTTTGTAGGTATGTTTTAAGGCAAGCAACACCCATTGGTACTTGGATAGTGGGTGTTCTAAACATATGACGGGAGACAAAAGTAAGTTTATATCACTTACTCCACGAAGCAAAGGATTTGTTACTTATGGAGATAACACAAAGGGAAGAATACTTGGAATCGGAAATGTTGGTAAAAATTCTTCCACCTCCATAAATGATGTATTATATGTTGAAGGACTAAAACATAACTTGCTTAGTATTAGTCAATTATGTGACAAGGGCTATAAAATTGTTTTTGAAACAAACGGTTGCATAATTGAAAATAAACTAAACAAGGAGATAAAGTTTGTTGGTCAAAGAGTGGATAACATTTACATGATTAATCTAGATTGTCTTGCTTCAAATGATGTACAATACTTTATAACTAAAGAGGATGAATCATGGCTTTGGCATAGAAGAATCGCTCACATTCATGTAGACCATTTAAATAAACTTGTTTCAAAAGATTTAGTTATTGGTTTACCAAAATTGAAATTTGAAAATAAATTTTGTGACGCTTGTCAAAAAGGAAAACAAGTAAAGGTTTCTTTTCAAGCAAAAAATATTGTTTCAACAACAAGACCTTTACAACTTTTACATATGGATTTGTTTGGACCTTCGAAAATCAAAAGTTTTGGTGGAAACTATTATGGTCTTGTGATTGTGGATGATTACTCTAGATATACATGGACATTGTTTCTTACTCATAAACATGAAGCATATCAAGCATTTAAGAAACTTGCCAAGGTCATCCAAAATGAACAAAATTTAAAAATAGCATCCATTCGAACGGATCATGGGGGAGAATTTGAAAACCAATCTTTTGAGAAATTTTGCGAAAAGTTTGGCATTGAACATAATTTTTCGGCTCCTAGAACTCCACAACAAAATGGAGTAGTTGAAAGGAAAAATCGATCCTTAGCGGAGCTTGCAAGAACTATGTTGAATGAAGCTAATATTTCAAAACATTTTTGGGCCGATGCGGTGAACACCGCTTGTCATGTTATGAATCGTTGTTTGATAAGGCCTATATTAAAGAAAACCCCCTATGAACTTTATAAAGGACGAAAACCAAACATTTCTTACTTTCACATTTTTGGATGCAAATGCTTTGTCTTAAACAATGGAAAGGAAAATCTTGGCAAATTTGATGCAAAATCTGATGAAGCAATTTTTCTAGGTTATTCATCTACTAGTAAAGCATATAGACTCTTTAACAAACGAACCTATACAATTGAAGAGTCCATACATGTTAAATTTGATGAACTTAACCAAAATCCTCCGAGAAAGGAAGTTGATGATCTTGTAGGTACCTTCCAAGAAATGAACTTGGAAGACAAAGAAGAAGCCAACAATGAAGGAAGTACAACTCAACTTGATAAACAACAAAATTGGGTAACCTTAAAGGATCATCCCTTGGACAAAATCATTGGAGAAATAACCAAAGGGGTAAGTACTCGAAATGCCATTAGAAATGCATGCAATCACTTAGCTTTTGTATCTCAAATTGAACCCAAAAACATTGATGAAGCCATTATTGATGAACATTGGATGTTGGCCATGCAAGAAGAGTTAAACCAATTTGAAAGAAATGAAGTTTGGGAGCTTGTGCCAAGACTCAATGACTATCTAATAATAGGCACCAAATGGGTTTTTAGAAACAAACTAGATGAAAATGGAATAATAACTAGAAACAAAGCTAGGCTAGTTGCTAAGGGATATAATCAAGAAGAAGGTATAGACTATGAAGAAACGTATGCTCCCGTAGCTATGTTAGAAGCCATTAGATTATTATTAGCTTTTGCTTGTTGTATGGATTTTAAACTTTATCAAATGGATGTCAAAAGCGCTTTTTTAAATGGCTATATTCAAGAAGAAGTTTATGTAGATCAACCTCCCGGTTTTGAAAATCATAAATTTCCAAATCATGTTTTTAAATTGAGAAAAGCCTTATATGGTTTGAAACAAGCTCCAAGAGCTTGGTATGAAAGACTTAGCAAATTTCTTTTAGAAAATAATTTCGAAAGAGGAAAGGTTGACACTACACTATTTATAAGGCGTAAAAATCATGACATTCTTTTGGTACAAGTTTATGTTGATGACATAATTTTTGGTGCTACTAATGAAAGTCTTTGTCAAGAGTTTGCTAAGATTATGCAAGATGAGTTTGAAATGTCCATGATGGGAGAACTCACCTTCTTCCTTGGATTACAAATAACACAAACAAGTGAAGGAACGTTCATTAGTCAAACAAAGTATTGTAAAGAACTACTCAAAAGGTTTGAAATGGACAAGGCAAACGAAATAGCAACACCCATGAGTACATCTTGCTATTTAGACAAAGATGAAAAGGGTAAGAACGTTGAAATAACTAAATACCGAGGTATGATTGGTTCCTTACTCTATTTAACTGCTAGTAGACCCGATATTATGTTTGCGGTATGTATGTGTGCTAGATATCAAGCATGTCCTAAAGAATCACACTTAACTGCCGTAAAAAGAATTTTGAAATATCTTGTGGGTACTCAAAATGTTGGTTTGTGGTATCCCAAAGGCGTTGAATGTAATCTTTTAGGATATTCTGATTCTGACTTTGCGGGTTGTAAGCTTGATAGAAAAAGTACTAGTGGTACATGTCATCTACTTGGTAGTTCCCTTGTTTCTTGGCATAGCAAGAAACAAGCAAGTGTTGCATTGTCAACGGCTGAGGCAGAATATGTGGCAGTCGGTAGTTGTTGTGCTCAAATTCTTTGGATGAGACAACAACTTCTTGATTTTGGTATTACCATGGATAAAGTCCCTATTAAATGTGATAACACTAGTGCAATAAATATTTCTAAGAATCCGGTCATGCATTCTAGGACCAAACACATTGAAATAAGACATCACTTCATTAGAGACCATGTTTTGAAAGGAGATTGTGTACTTGAATATGTTGAAACTTCAAAACAATTGGCGGACATTTTTACAAAACCCCTTCCAAAAGACCAATTTATAAACATTAGAAGGGAGTTAGGAATTTTGGAAATCTCCTAATTGACTTATTTTACTCTTTGAAAATGATTTTTTCTTTAACTTATAGATTTCAAACTTATCTTTTCCATAAAATTTTCATAATCCCTTACATTGTGATATACATACAAATTTTTGAAGAAAATTTATACCCTCATTTTTTTTTATAATCAACTTAATGCTTTACAAATCTCTTGTCTTATTTAAGACCCCGTAGAGTCCCCACTTATTTTTTTTAAACATATTTTTGACACAAAGATAATCTCCTATATACATCATGGATCTCAAAAATAAATGGCAAATGACCTTTGATTTTCTTGACTTTCTTGTGCAACAAAATCATTGGCAACTTGCAAAATCTAAATCCGTGTATAAATCCCTTAGTAACATGATTCTTCAAACTCATGTACAAATAGCTAGATGAATCAATTCCCATGAGACATTGTGTGCCTATATGCTATAAATGATTTCGCGAAGTATGTTGCATTGTCATCTTACTTTGAATTGTATGCATGTACCTTTAAGTGGTAATGTTTTTTGATGATGTATGCTTATCAAATAAGGTAGTCTTTTTGATGATGCCAAAGGGGGAGAGAAATACTTACATTTCTAGGGGGAGAGATATATATAAGAAAGGGGGAGTAGATTTACACTCTAAATGGAATATCTTGTAAAAAGATGAGAGTTGATTAAGAAGGAGAGAACATATATTAAGGGGGAGAGACCTTTTTTTTTCTTAAATACTCTCTTGATAATTTGTGCCTATAATGTCATATATAAATATGGTATCTAATTGTATGTCAAAGGGGGAGTCTTTCTTAAAACATATTTGAATTACTATGATACTAACATCCCAAGAGACAAACATTTGTTGTCATCATCAAAAAGGGGGAGAATGTATTTTTATGTTGATGTAGGTTTTGATAATGACACAACAAATGGAGAAATATCAAGGATGTTATCAAGCATTAATTATGTTTGATGTGGAATCTAAAATGGTTGATGCTTAAGTTTGATGAATAATCAAGGACACATGTTCAAGGCATTTATAAAGGTTTAAAACAGGTGAAAATTGATCATCAAAATGCCTAAGAATCAAAGGAACCAAAGTATATGCAAAAGGGTTCCAAAAAGGGGTGAAAAATGCACTAAAATTCAAGTATCAGGTGCATGAATCGATTCAAGGTAAGTATGAATCGATTCATACGGTTTCCAGTGCCCAAAATGTGATTGCTTCAGGGTTGAATCGATTCAACCCATGTGTGAATCGATTCACACGGCTGCAGGGGTCCAAAATATGCAATTCAAAGTACATGAATCGATTCCCTCCCTTCTTGAATCGATTCATACGTCTGGCAGTGTCCAAGATTGCATAAATAACACTAAAAGAATCGATTCTTTTATGAAATGAATTGATTCATTTAGTTCAAATGATTGTTAAACATGCGTTACAAGCTGGAATTGCACAGTGGAAAACTCAAGATCGCACTTCATGAATAATGGACCACTAAGCAGACAAAGACAAGCTCCATTACATGATTCATGGATCCATTGGAATATTTTAAGTGAAAATTCCATGTTGCTGGAGGCTATAAATAGAGAGGAAATTGAAGAAGCAAAACACACCAAGCATTTGAAGCATTTCCATTTGCTTTCTTCCCCCTCCATTCTCTTGCTCTTCTACTTACTCTCTTTATTCTTGATTGGCATATTTCTTGAGATTATTTTTGAGAGTTAATTTGTGGGGAAATTATATTTGTGTACTTAACTTGCATATCCTCTCTTTGAGAGTTACTATCTTGTGAAAGCTTTGAATTGTAAATCCACTCTAGTGAGAGAGTTTCCTTGTACACTTAAACATCAAACTTCATACAAATTTTGGGTTGGGTTTCAACCTTGTAATTGTGAGATTGAGAGATTGGGTGGGGTGCCCTTGTACTTGTGAGGATTGGATTCTTGAGTGTGGGACACTAGGAAGTTGCAATTGCTCAAAGTGTATCTCTAATCTACAATAGTGGAAATCCTCTAAGTGGGTTGCTTAGAGGCGAGACGTACACCGGCGTGGTGGAACTCGTATACATCGGTTTGCAAATCTCTCTTCCCTAAACTCTTTTAAATTGTGCACTTAACTTGTTTGCTTAATTCATTGCTTCATAAATTGGACTAAGTGCATGATATATTAAGTTGAAAACCTTTTTTGAATAGCTTTGTTGAACTTGGACTTAAGCAACAATCTTGAATCAATCTTTCTAAGGTTCCATAAATTGCTCCTTAACTTATTTGATTCACTCTCTTAAACTCTTTAAGTTGTTATTAGTTTGTCTTGTGTATTATTTGTTGTTACTTACAATCTAGTTTATTATCCTAAATAAACATAGCAACCAAAAGAATCAATTTCAAGAGCATTCCAAAGAAAATTTTTAATACTCAATTCACCCCCCCTCTTGAGTAATTGAGGCCACTTGGTTAACACCCTCGACACACGAAAAGCCCGAGCGCGGAACCAATCCCTCGGCATACGTTTGAAGGCTTGAATTCGTTCAAGTAAAGCCCGAGCGTTGAATCGACCCCTTGGCACACGAAAAGCCTGAGCGCGGAATCAGTCCCTCGGCATACATTTGAAGGCTTGAATTCGTTTAAATAAAGCCCAAGCGTTTAATAGATCCCTCAGCACATGAAAAGCCCGAGCACGGAATCAATCCCTTGGCATACGAAAAGTCCGAGTGTGGAATCAATCCCTCGGCATACGTTTGAAGGCTTGAATTCGTTCAAGTAAAGCCCGAGCACGGAATCGATCCCTCGGCACATGAAAAGCCCATGCGCGGAATCAATCCCTCGGTATACGTTTGAAGGCTTGAATTCATTCAAGTATCCGAAAAGTCCGAGCGCGGAGTCGATCCCTCGGCATACGAACTTGAAGGCTTGAATTCGTTCAAGTATACAAAAAGCCCGAGCGCGAAATCGATCCCTCGGCATACGAACTTGAAGGCTTGAATTCGTTCAAGTATACAAAAAGTCTGAGCACGGAGTCGATCCCTCGGCATACGTTTTGAAGGCTTGAATTCGTTCAAGTACTACAAAAAGTCCGAGAGCGGATTCTGTAACATCCTAAAAATAGGATTTACTATTAAAACGAGGTTTAAATAGGGATTTAAAGGTAAATGGGTAATTAATTTGAACAATTACAAAAATGATGGGTATGTCCCTAACATTTGTCATAATGACGGATGCATCCCTAAATGTTTTAAAAGCTGAATTTCTCTTTTTTTCTTCTAAAACTTTTGAGAGATAGAGAGAAAGACATATCTTTTTCATCTTCTTCCTCTTCTTATCCAAAATTATCATCTCTAATCCTTTTCTTTTCCAATTTCTATTGGAAATCATCAATTGAAGTAGAAATTCATCTCTTCCATCTTACCTTATCATGTGGACAGCTTGGATTAGAGGGAAAGAGAATTTGAATTCTTCAATTTTAAGGTAAGAAGATGAATTCTTGTGTTGAGATATGGTTTAATCCTTTAATTCTTTCAATTTCTTGAGTTTTAAAGAAGTTGGAAACCATTGACATGTAAAGAGCTTAGGTTTTTCAAGAACCTTGAGCTCCTTATGAAAAAGTAAAATCAAGAGGCTTCTTATTTGCTAATTTTAGAGGATTAAAGCTTAACAGTGGTTGTTTCAATAAATTAGGTAGCTGTGGAAGATTTCAGAACTAGGAGTTTGATTTCAGAGCTTGTGAATAACGAGCTAATTGTATTTAGTAGCTCGAGGAGCTTCTGGAATTTCTTATTCCAGGTAAGGGGAGCGTTTACATTTTAAATGTATAGTTTATGAAGGGAATTGGGATAATATTGTTATATTAAATGAGAAATCCCGATTATATATATAATATGTGTGATATTTGTGTGATGATGTTTCTGTTCATAAACTATTGATATTGAAATCTTGAATTTATATGAGATATGAACTGTATATATGATATATGAGTTTATGATGAATTCTATGCATGAGATGCAATAGAATATATGATTGATGTTGATGATATGAATGATATTCATAATATATGAATGCATGGGATGCATTTGATAAGCATGGGATGCTTGTATGATGAATGAATATGAAATATAATTGTGGTTTCGAGGATTCCACAAAAAGACCTTGGGTGGGACTCAAGGCAAAACCTCTTGAGCAGGGCTCGGGGTTTAGCCCATGACACTACCGTTGTCGCTGGGAGTGATTGTGTCACGTGAGAGGGCAAACGGTTTGGTACCAGTAAAACGGCCAGATCAGCTAAGAGCTGAGTTATGGCTGAGAGCCAGTGTTGCAACACAAAAATTAAAACTTAATAATGGATCCATTTGATTGAGCATGTGAATGCATTGATGTATGTTGTTGTGAACAACATGATTATATGATCATTGTGAATGAATGAAATGTAGATTATGTGATATGATTATGATTTATATGTGGTTATGAATTGGACACTTGATCCGATTCAATAACTGTCATTTGACATGTATATGCTCACCCCTATTTGTGGTTATCTTTTTCAGTGGATATAGGAAGAAGTGAAGGTATATGAGATGGCATTTAGTGGAGATTGAAGTGTTATGTACATGTTTGTACATAGTATGTATGGTAGTATATTATGCTTTGGCTGGCTCTAGATGATGTTTTATGATATGTATAAAGGATTTAAAGTTTTGAATGATGGATAGCTTCATTTGGAAGCTTAAAATTTGAACTTGAATATGTATATGATATATGTTCATATTATATGGTATGAGATATGAGTTGATTTCATATAATTTGAAATTAAGCATATGCGTACAAAGGAAATTTAGGAATTGAAAGTGAAATTGAGATCCGATGAGTTTTTGAGTCATCGAAAGGGATCGATAGATTCCCTATATCAATTATGAGTTGTCCATATAGGTTTTGATGTATTTGAATGCAAATTGATGGATTAGGTGCATGTAAATTGCATATTTGGATCATAGTGCATTTTTGTGCATAAGTTGGTCAGATGTCTGAATTTTGGGGAATGGACAGCGCCAATAGCTCCAGAATGGTGAAAATATAGTGCCCATGAAGTTTCATAGTAATTGGACTTGAAATGGGCAAATTACGTAAGTTGGGAGTTGGTCTAAGAGTTTAGTATGCCATTTTTTTATAACAGATCTGAGGTCCCAGTTCATTATTGTATAACTCGCTCAAGCGAGATAAGTTAGTTTTAGGAAGAAAGCTAACTGGTCAGTTTTTACTCAAGCGACTCTAGTTTCGCTCAAGCGAGAACTTTGGAGGCCATAATCTCGCTTAAGCGAGGGAGTCTCGCTCAAGCGAGAGGCATAATGTGAGCTACTGGAATGTGCTCGCCCAAGCGAGCTTAACACGCTCAAGCGTGACCATGTTGTAGAATAATCACGCTCAAGCGTGAGTGGTGGCACGCTCAAGCGCGCCCCATACCTGATGCTCATGAATCTCACGCTTAAGCATGAGGGGGAGTCGCTCAAGCGCGCTCGCACCCCTGTTTCTCTCCTCTCCATATTCAATTCTCTCTCAAGCGAGTATACCAAGGTCTGATTCTGTCCAATTCATGCTTAAGCTTGAGAATTCGCGTTTAAGCGTGAGAATTAAGGTCTGATGCTCTAAGATTCACGCTCAAGCGAGACCTTGAGTGCAATCTCGCTTAAGCGCCAAAAATCACGCTCAAGCCGGCTGATTCAGTTTTTTCTCTCTTCATAAAAGTTGTAGATAATTTTGCACCGTCGTTTTGATACCCAATTTGCGTCAATTGGAGTTCGGTAGCCCGAGTTATGCCCAAAATACTAAAGGGTGTTCAGGCTGAAAATTTCAGCAGGACTGATTTCATAAATTAACAAATTAAGCAATCTTTGGGGCATAATTGGCCCTCAACTTCTTCATAACAATTGTATATATTTGAGTTAAGAATCTTTACAAACTAGATTCATCTTGATTGGAGTTGTGTAACTCCGATTTCACTCAAATTATCGAATAGTGCGTAAGGAGCCGGCGTGCTAAAAAATTTTATTTGGGCCATTTTGGAGCCCCAAACTCTAGGATATGTTATGCAGGACTCATTGAGTCATATAGGGACATCCTAGGATGGGTATGAATATTAAAAAAAATCCATATTTTATTTATTTATTTATTATTATTAAATTAAGGTTTGGATGTTTTAGATTCGATCCCTCAGCGTACATTGTGAAACTTGAAAATCGTTCAAATAGTAAAAGTCTAAGCGCAGAGTCAATCCCTCAGCACATACGTTGTAAAACTTGAAAAGTGTTTAATACTAGAGCCCAAGCACGAGCTATCAGCAATCTTGAAGACAAGCCCGAGCACGAGCCCTCGGCAATCTTGAAGACAAGCTCGAGCACGAGCTCTCGGCAATCTTGAAGACAAGCTCGAGCACGAGCCCTCGGCAATCTTGAAGACAAGCCCGAGCACGAGCTCCCGGTAATTTTGAAGAAAAGCCCGAGCATAAGCTCTTGGCAATTTTGAAGACAAGCCCGAACATGAGCCCTCGATAATCTTGAAGACAAGCCCGAGCACGAGCTCTCGGCAATTTTGGAAGACAAGCTCGAGCAAAAGCTATCAGCAATTTTGAAGACAAGACCGAGCACGAGCTCTCGGCAACTTTGAAGATAAGCCCGAGCACAAGTTATCGACCATTTCAAAAATCAGCAAGAAACGTTAGGACCAATACACTAAGACCTGAGTAAAATACGCTTACTTAGTGAATGACTCATATAAGTTGAAGAAACAGAAGACTCAAGTCACACGCACACACTTCTACCGAATAGCACAAGGGGGCTCCAAGCAACGGAACTCCCCATGTGACAAGGCCAAGCCCTACCTCACTCAGAATCGCTCACTCGGATTCAGCGATAATCTACCAGTTGACACCAGGGAAACCTCATTCGAGGGGTTGGTTCCAGTTCATGCTTACAATACGTTAAAGCATGCAAGCACCATGTCGCTCCAACTACAAGTTATAAACCTCTACCAGACAAATAAGAGGAACCACACCGGGTGATAAACGTCATCAGTAAAAGGACATACCGACCTGAAAGCATATAATTTTGTATATTATAGACAAAGGTAACGAAGGCACTCTTTTTCCTGCTCGAGAGGTTTTTCTCACTGGGTTTTCCCCCGAAAGGTTTTTTTTTACGAGGCCTACCACGATAACAAATGAAACAAGTATGACTCAGTTCATCTCACAGAGAAACAACAAAAGTTCAAGACCAGAAATCGTTTGATATACAGCTACTCAGAATTGGTCACCCGATCCACTCAGGTCTGATCACTAGACATCGACTCATACACTCTCGGGCAAAGCCTTCACTTTATACCCGACACAGGGATATCTTCACCTGGCACTTAGCCACTTTGCTCGGCTCTACGCCTAGAGCTCGTGACTAGGGGGCTCATGTTGCCTCTCGAGTCAGATGGGGTCCCACGGTAGCCCCTCATCCCATTAATTTAGCAGATAATGATTCTCTATTATCCTATCTGATCGGTCGTGAACCGGGGTCAAGAGATCCGGTGTCGGGTCGGTCACAGAAGTTGAAGACCGAGTGATACTGAAGACTGGTTCTGTGAATATCCGGTATGTGTATCTGGTGTATCTGTATGAAGAGACCGGTCTTGGCGTCCTGGAGGTCCTTCACACCGACCTCACGTGTTGATGTGGGCGAAAGGTGGTGTCACCTGTGAAGATTCTCTAACACTCAAGTCAGTAATATATTCCAAGTATGGAATGTAAATGATCACTCTATGGGATCTGATAGATGCATTCAGGAGAAAAGGACCAGAACCCGAACCAAAACCAGAACCCCTCACCAATAAACTGAAGTGAGTTCTTATACCTGATTGGCTCGATATACGAGGACCTGTTAGTAGGGAACCACCAACCTCCATTAAGCAAGTATATTATTATTTAATGCACACTCACCAGCATGATTGAGGCAAGTGGCTATTTTATATTGAGCGTAGGGAGTATGGGCTAGACTTAGGGGACAAGTTGATCATTCCCAGGAGCAGAGTATGGCTCGTAGTGTGGGGAATGGAATCATTGATCGGTCCCTGTAGCAATGCCCATCATCTTCTGTTGGGTGACATGTATGTTTTCCGGTGTGCATGGTGTTATCTGGACTAACCGGTGCAGGGAGAACGCCTGACTCGGAATTACAGTCTGGATATATACCGATGACACCGGTTGCATGTGATATAATGGAAATCGGTTGATCGGTCCGGATCAACCTCTCGAAATGACTGAGGCAATCGGTTATAAGTGATGGGTGAAATGAGAACTGTAACATCCCGGATATTTATAGAAAAATTTTGTGTAGTGAAAAATATTAAAAATTATTTTAAGGATTTAATTGATATTTTTATGAATTATTATAAGTAATTAAATATTATGGGTGTAAATAAATTTATTGATTGGTTAATTATAAAAGGGTTAAATGAGGTATGATTAGAAGAAGAGAAAAGTTTAATTAAAAGTGACCGGTTGGGGAGGTAACCGGTTGCCATGAGTTTTAAATAAAGGTTTCTTTCTCTTTCCTCAATCATTCACTCTCTCACGTGAATCTTCTTCTTCATCATCTGTTTCTTTTCTTCTTTTCCTTCATCCATTGTTGCGAGCTGCATGCTCTGAGGGGAAGTCCATTTTGCATCAAAACCTTGAGATAATTACATTTCTGTGATCGTGGTTTCAAGGTGAGTCCATTGAACCATTTAAATTTGTTACCTCGTCTCTTTCGTTTCCTTCTCTAGACTGAATGGTCATGTATAGTGGGGTACTGTTCCGATCTCCACTCCTTTTGGCTGTGTGAGCCTTAAAATGGCCTTTTGACTGTGTGGGTGGTGTGACACTAACGGGTTTTTCCTTCCAACCCCGTAGGTAGTAGAACAAACACCGAAAAGTTGATTGACGGAGCTGGTGCTGGATTCGGAAGTGAAACAGTGAACCCAGTGCTTAGAGGACGTAATTGGCACTAGGAGCAGATTGTTGAAGCTTGAAACCGAGGTAAGGGGGTGTTCGGGTTATAATTAATTAGAATAGGACACACTTTGAGTTTGAGTCATTGAATTGATTGTGAAACGGGTAAGAAATGATGCTGGATGAAAATTGTATATGAATGTATGTATGTGGACACCGATCAGTTGAGGATCGTGTGTTTGTGCGGCTTAAGATGAGATTGAGTTTGAAATATTTGATGTTGTGATAATCGAAGTGAATATGATGGTAATGTGATGACGAGCTTGACAAGAAGGTCTCCTAGTGACAATGTGATGGATGGGCTTGACAAGTCATTCGCCCTGTATTGTGAGCACATGCCAGTTTCTGGTAGTTGCATCTGTTGTTTGTTGATGATATGTAATGATTGAGATATGATATGTGATTATGTGGTATGGGACGGCCGACGGTATGTATTACCCTGTTTTTGGCTTCCGTGGTCAAGTCGGACCCAGTTAAGCTACCCAGAGGTCTATGACCCAGTGGTTGAGGGGGAGCCAAGTTAGGCTCGGTGAACCAAGTCGGGTTCACGGGATGTCAAGTCGGACTCCCAGCTGAAGGTCGATCCTTTAGTATCCGGATACTAGGCGTTAATTTTATATGAGAGTCAGTTGTGACAATTGATGAATTTAGTATTGTGATGAGTATGATGTGATATATTTGCCGAGTGCAATTTGTTATATTTACCGAGTATAAATTGTTTTACTTACCGAGTGTGAGTTACTTGCCGAGTGTGATTGGCTATATTTGCTGAGTGATTTGCTAAAATTGTCGAATGAGAATTGTTATATTTACCGAGTATGATTGGTTGTATTATTGAGTATGATTGGTTATGTTGCCGAGTGTGAATTACTATATTGCCGAGTGTTAATTGCTATAATTGCCGAGTGTGAGTATATTGCCGAGTGTGAGTTAATTGCCGAGTGTAATGTGCAATTTGAGGATAAAGCAATCGGACGGAGTTTATACTCGTATTTTGTTATTTAAATTCCGTTCTAGATTAATTATGATGCTAAACACTCACCCTTGTTGTGGTTTTCAATTTAGTAACCAGTGACAGGGAAGAGGTCAGGCCATGGAGGTGCGCCAAGCGGAGGATTGATGCCAAGGCACCGAGAGATTTTGAATAAATTATGTAATATATGTATATAATGAGTTTTTTGAGTGTGTGATGCTGCAACATGTTGCATGTATTTTGAATTAAATTTGAATCGGTATGCTGATTGACGTGAGTATAAATTCTTGATGTTATGTGATAGGTATTTATTTTATGAGTGAATTTGCATTGTTGTAGCATAGTTGATTACCGGGCGAATCTTGCCCGAGCAGATTCATTCTTGTCCGAGCGAGGGTCAATTGATTTGGCATCTGTTTCGCTCAAGTGAGTATCTCTCGTCCCTTTTCGAGTGAAGAATAACCAAGAGACCCACTTCCGAGTGGAAGGTTAGGGTGTCTCCGAGTGAGCCATAGCCGAGAGAATCACTTCCGAGTGAAGAAAGATTGGAGTGTTTCCGAATGAAGGTGAGAAGGGTTCCGAGGAAGTTATGCCCGAGAGCCTCTTCCGAGTAAAATAAGGTTAGGGTATTTTCTGAGTTATATATGACCGAGAGAAGGATGAGCTATTCCCGAGTGAGAGATGACCGAGTGGACCTATTTCCGAGTGAAACCCGACTTGTTGGCTTTCCTTGCAAGTCTTGTTCGCTCAGGTTTAGAGTGTATTATTCGCCCAAGCGAGTCAGAACTCGCCTAAGCGACCTTCTTGGTTTTCACCTAAGCGCATCAAGGTCTCACTCAGGTGAATGACTCCTTTGTTTTTTTCTTCTTCCGCTGTTTCTAATTAACTCTATTTTATTATTGATTTATTTCCGATCGGTTATTGTTATTTCGAGTATGCTTTTATTATTTTGAATGTATTTAAGAAAAGTAAATACTATTTTATATTAAGACCGGGTTAATTTTTATTAAACGCGAAAAATTATTTCGGAAATGATTAAACGGTTGTAAATAAAAGGTAAATTGACGCGGGTCGTCACAGTTGGTATCAGAGCGGTTCTTTCTAGAATGGGGTGCATGGGCCAACCCAGTTATTTGTGTGAGTCATATATTGGGTATTTTTGCATTCTATTGCATTGTGCTTGTGGTTGTTTGTGCAGCTTGGCATCATTCCCTTGGCACTCCAGCGGCGTTGTATTATATGAGTATGAGGTAAATATCCGACTCCCTGGTAGAGCATTGGTTATTAATGGTGATGTGTTTATTCATTATAGAATTACTTTATGGCCAGGAAACTAATTCTGGTGGAGGAGATGATTTCTTCTCGAGGTTTTCCAAATTGATGAGTAGGACCGAATCAGGTCCCACTCTTGATAAATTCCTGAAAAGAAATCCCCCTACTTATAAAGGAGGGCATGACTACCGTGGGGTGTATGTTTGGATAAGAGAAACCGAACCAGCTCTTGAGTATTTCGAGTGCTCGGAGGAGCAGAAAGTACAGTTTGTGACTTACCGGTTGAAGGACAAGGCTAGGATATGGTGGTCTAGGACCAAAGTACAGATGAATACGGCGAGTGAACCGCTGGTGTGGGTGAATTTTCGAAGGAGGTTTCTTGTCAAGTACTTCCCGGATAATTATAAAATCCGAATGGAAATGGAATTTGAGGTTGGAACAGGGCTGAGTGTCAATGGCCGAGCACACTACTAAGTTTGACGAGCTGTGTGACTTCTATCACTCTTTCTCACTGGAAGGAACCGAGAGTAGTAAGTGTGCCAAGTATGAAGCGGGATTGTGAATTGGACTTCGTAGTGTGATTATGTCGATTGAGATTCGGGATTATCCGACTCTGGTGAACAAGGATAGGCTGACCGAGGAAGTGCAATTATAGAGGACCTTTCAGTCAAAAGATAAGAGGTCGTTGAAGGCAAGAGGATCCAGTTTCAAGAAAATGGGTCAGTTCTTTTGTGGCGGTAAGTTTTCTGCTACGTCTTCTTCCTCTTCTGGTCAGAGTTCTACTGGTCGATCTGGTAGTCAGTCGGGTAGCCGAGCGTGCTATAATTGTGGCTAGGAGAGCCATATTACGAAACACTGTCTGGTTGAACAAATCGTTTGTTTCTAATGTGGACAACCGGGACATCTTAGGCCCGATTGCCCACAGAGGCAGCAACCGAGTGGGCATGGTGACCGAGCCAACACTTCTGGGACTCGGGGTGCTAATTTTCCGAGAAGAGGTTAAATCCTGTAGTGAAATGAGAATAGTAAGTGCGTTGGTAGCCATAAGTTTGTGTGAATAATGGAGTTTTATATTACATAGAATGAAATAAGTTGACGAATGCTCTGATATGATTATTCTTAGGAAGGATGAATCCCCTATACATTTCTACCTGGTCAGAATGACGATAGATATTAGTTGTTCATTCTAGTGTTGAACGTACTTGATGGATAGTACGAAAATTCTTAAAATAAAGGAATAAACTATTGTAATAAACTGTCCTGTATCGAGTTTAAGGTTAGTAAGCAAGTGGTGGTATGCTAGTAACGTCGAGCAACCAAAGATGTGGAAACATAAGTGGTATAAGTAAATAGAAAGGATTATAAAATAAATCGAAAAGGGAATGGACGAATAATAGATGATGCAAGTTAGCAACGTTGTAATAAGGTTAACCTTTTAGGAGGGGTGAGCCTCCTGTAGTGATTCTATAAAGTGGTTTAAATAAACGTCACTGGTATGTCGTGTCTAAATTGTTAGATGATTAATTAACGGACATTGGGAAAAATTATGAGTAAGTAATGGAGGACGGTGTAAGAATGCCCGAATAGGTTGAAGGTAATAGTCGAAGGGTGGTTAGTAATAATTTTCAGTGAGATAATTGATGAGGTGAGAATTCACTCAGGGAAGAATTAAGAGAATGTATTATGTGAATGATGGTCGAGTGAAGTATATATATTAGACTATTGTGTACATGATAAGGAGAAGTAGTGAATGAAGGACATGGGACAAAGTGATTAAAAAAATAGTTGAGCAGGCAGATAATAAGAATGAAGAGAAGTTTTACCTAGTCGTTTGGACTTTGCACGGATATTAATGTACATGGGAATCATAGCGGCTGGCCACCGTGGGTTCCTTTTAACATTAATTCATTATGAAGTTGCCAATAGGCATGGGTGAATGGATTATGATGTAAACAGCTTGCGTATCGACCGGTGATATGAATAGTTGGATTGTATACCCGACTTTCACCTGGCTTAACTACGAAGTGTTGAACTCCTGAGACTGATCACTTCAGGTAGTTGCACTAGTGGTTGAGGTCGTGTGAAGTCGAGGAGACAGACGTGTTTTAGCCAAATCTTGGGTGATCGGATTTAGGAAGAAAAGTGTATGAGTCGTATTTCTGGAATTGATAAGTGATTAGAGATGAGGAGTAAATAGAGATAAGATTTGGTAACTAACGAATAATGAGTATAGAAAAGTAAATATTATGACATGGTAGTCGTTATGAATTACTGCTAGATTTTAGGGAGAAGAGATGACCTTAAAAGGAAATTTGATGATTTGAGTTCCTACTAAGGTACACTGAGTGAATCATGTCTGAGACAAGACCTTCCGGGTGAAGAAAAGCTGATTTCGAATGAGTACTTCTCGGGCCAAGATATTTCTGAGTAGTGAATTCCCGAGTGGGGTATCTCTGAGTTGAATGTGACACTTCCGAGTGGGATGGCACCGATTAAGATATACCGAGTGAGCCTTTTTCTAGGAAAAGTACTTCTGGACAGAGAAAGAGGAACTTCGAATGAGTATGTTTCCGAGTGAATAGTTCCCAAGGGGAGTAAATATCCGAGTGGTGAATTCATTTAATTCAAGCTCGGGTCCATAATCAGAGTTGCAGAGTCTGTGCTCGAGTTCATCTTCGAGATTGTCTTTGACTCCGAGTGATATTCTTAAGAGGTAAAGATATGGAATTAACCGAAGGTAATGATGGAATTTGGAGATTCTGAGACCGAGTGGTGGTGCCTGGAAAAGGTGATTTTAGGCAAGCCGTGCTAACTGAAGCACATAGGAGTTCTTTTGAGTATTCATCCCGGTATTACCAAGATGTACCATGATTTGAAGAAGGAATTCTGGTGGTCGGGAATGAAGAAGGCAATAACTGAGTATGCGAAGTCGTGTGTGATATGTCAGAAATGCAAGGTTGAACACCAGAGACCCCCAGGTTTACTTCAACACCCGGAGATTCCGATTTGGAAGTAGGAGAGTATTACCATGGACTTTGTATCCAGGTTACCTCGTACCCAATCCAGGTGTAATGCAATCTGGGTGATTGTAGACTGATTGACCAAGAGTGCTCACCTCTTGGCCATGAACATGAAATGGTCATTGGACCGACTGGCTAGGTTGTACGTTACTGAGATTGTACGATTGCATGGCGTACCCTCGAGTATCATTTCTGATCAGGATCACCGATTCACTTCTAGATTTTGGGGAAGTCTGCAACAGTAATTGGGTACTGAGCTAAGGCTGAGCTCAACTTATCATCCTCAGATGGATGGTCAGTCGGAACGGATAATGCAGACTCTTGAGGATATGTTGAGAGCCTGTATTAGAGAAGGGCGGCTCATGGGAAAGATATTTACCCTTGGTGGAGTTTGCATACAACAACAGCTATCATAGTAGCATTGGAATGGCTCCGTATAAAGCTCTATATGGTCGGAGGTATCATACACCATTGTGTTGGAATGAGAATGGCGATGCCATTCATCTGGGGCCCGAGTTAATCCAGGAAATGAATGAACAGGTTGCTCTGGTCTGAGAGAAAATGAAGATTGCCCAAGACCGACAGAAGAATTACTATGACAATTGGCATAGACCACTTGAGTTTCAAGCAGGTGACTGGGTATTCCTGAAGGTTTCCCCAACTAAAGGTATAGGTCAAATATTGAAGTCACAAGCTTAATCCGAGATACATTGGACCGTATCAAATATTGGAGAGGATCGGTGATGTTGCTTACCGACTAGATCTTCCCCAGTCATTGACTAACATCCATAATGTGTTTCATGTATCACAACTCCGAGCGTACATCCCGTGTGACTCTATGATTGTGCCGAGTGATTCTATTGAATTGAAGGAAGACCTGATGGTGGAAGTTACACCGATCGGTATTGAGGAGTATCAGACCAAACGGCTAAGGAATAAGGAAGTGCCATTGGTTAAGGTGAAGTGGCAGAATTTGAATGGGGTAACCTACACTCGGGAATTGGAATCAGACATGAGACGGGTGTACCCCAATCTTTTTCAATAGGTGCGTTGATTTCGGGGGACGAAATCCCTTTTTAAGGGGGGTGGATGTAACATCCCGGATATTTATAGAAAAATTTTGTGTAGTGGAAAATATTAAAAATTGTTTTAAGGATTTAATTGATATTTTTATGAATTATTGGGCAATTATAAGTAATTAAATGAGGTGTGATTAGAAGAAGAGAAAAGTTTAATTAAAAATGACCAGTTGGGGAGGTAACCGGTTGCCATGAGTTTTAAATAAAGGTTTCTTTCTCTTTCCTCAATCATTCACTCTCTCACATGAATCTTCTTCTTCTTCATCTAATTCTTTTCTTCTTTTCCTTCCTCCATTGCTGCGAGCTGCATGCTCTGAGGGGAGGTCCATTTTGCATCAAAACCTTGAGATAATTACATTTCCGTGATCGTGGTTTCAAGGTGAGTCCATTGAACCATTTAAATTTGTTACCTCATCTCTTTCGTTTCCTTCTTTGGACCGAATGGTCATGTATAGTGGGGTACTATTCTGATCTCCACTCCTTTTGGCTGTGTGAGCCTTAAAATGGCCTTTTGACTGTGTGGGTGGTGCGACGTTAACGAGTTTTGCCTTCCAACCCCGTAGGTAGTAGAACGAACACCGAAAGGTTGATTGACGGAGCTGGTGCTGGATTCGGAAGTAAAACAGTGAACCCAGTGCTTAGAGGACGTAATCGGCCCTAAAAGCAGATTGTTGAAGCTTGGAACCGAGGTAAGGGGGTGTTTGGGTTATAATTAATTAGAATAGGACACACTTTGAATCTGAGTCATTGAATTGATTATGAAACGGGTAAGAAATGATGCTGGATGAAAATTGTATGTGAATGTATGTATGCATGTATGTATGTGGACACCGATCAGTTGAGGATCGTGTGTGTGTGTGGCTTAAGATGAGATTAAGTTTGAAATATTTGATGTTGTGATAATCGAAGTGAATATGATAGCAATGTGATGACGGGCTTGACAAGAAGGTCGCCCAGTGACAATGTGATGGATGGGCTTGACAAGTCGGTTGCCCTATATTGTGAGCACATGCCAGTTTCTGGTAGTTGCATCTGTTGTTTGTTGATGATATGTAATGATTGAGATATGATATGTGATTATATGGTATGGGACGGCCGACGGTATGTATTACCCTGTTTTTGGCTTCCGTGGTCAAGTCAGACCCAGTTAAGCTACCCAGAGGTCTATGACCCAGTGGTTGAGGGGGAGCCAAGTCGGGCTCGGTGAACCAAGTCGAGTTCACGGGATGTCAAGTCGGACTCCCAGCTGAAGGCCGAATCTTTAGTATCCGGATACTAGGCGTCAATTTTATATGAGATTCAGTTGTGGCAATTGATGAATTTAGTATTGTGATGAGTATGATGTGATATATTTGTCGAGTGTAATTTGTTATATTTACCGAGTGTAAATTGTTATACTTGCCGAGTGTGAGTTACTTGTCGAGTGTGATTGGCTATATTTGCTGAGTGATTTGCTAAAATTGCCGAATAAGAATTGTTATATTTACCGAGTATGATTGGTTGTATTATTGAGTATGATTGGTTATATTGCCGAGTGTGAATTACTATATTGCCGACTGTTAATTGCTATAATTGCCGAGTGTGAGTATATTGCCGAGTGTGAGTTAATTGCCGAGTGTAATGTGCAATTTGAGGATAAAGCAATCGGACGGAGTTTATACTCGTATTTTGTTATTTAAATTCCGTTCTAGATTAATTATGATGCTAAACACTCACCCTTGTTGTGGTTTTAAATTTAGTAACCAGTGACAGGGAAGAGGTCGGGCCATGGAGGTGCGCCAAGCGGAGGATTGATGGCAAGGCACCGAGAGATTTTGAATGAATTGTGTAATATATGTATATAATGAGTTTTCCGAGTGTGTGATGCTACAATATGTTACCTGTATGTTGAATTAAATTTGAATCGGTATGCTGATTGACGTGAGTATAAATTCTTGATGTTATGTGATCGGTATTTATTTTATGAGTGAATTTTCATTGCTGTAGCATAGTCGATTACCGGGCGAATCTTGCCCGAGCGGATTCATTCTTGTCCGAGCGAGGGTCGATTGATTTGGCATCTGTTTCGCTTAAGTGAGTATCTCTCGTCCTTTTCCGAGTGAAGAATAACCGAGAGACCCACTTCCGAGTGGAAGGTTAAGGTGTCTCCGAGTGAGCCATGGCCGAGAGAATCACTTCCGAGTGAAGAAAGATTGGAGTGTTTCCGAATGAAGGTGAGAAGGGTTCTGAGGGAGTTATGCCCGAGAGCCTCTTCCGAGTAAAATAAGGTTAGGGTATTTTCTGAGTGATATATGACCGAGAGAAGGATAAGCTGTTCCCGAGTGAGAGATGACCAAGTGGACCTATTTTCGAGTGAAACACGACTTGTTGGCTTTCCTTGCAAGTCTTGTTCGCTCATTTTAGAGTGTACCATTTGCCCAAGTGAGTCGGAACTCGCCTAAGCGACCTTCTCAGTTTTCGCCTAAGTGCATTAGGGTCTCGCTTAGGCGAATGACTCCTTTGTTTTTTTTCTTCCGTTGTTTCTAATTAACTCTATTTTATTATTGATTTATTTCCAATCGGTTATTGTTATTTCGAGTATGCTTTTATTATTTTGAATGTATTTAAGAAAGGTAAATACTATTTTATATTAAGACCGGGTTAATTTTTATTAAACGCGAAAAATTATTTCGAAAATGATTTAACGGTTGTAAATAAAAGGTAAATTGACACGGGTCGTCACAAGAACGGTGTAGGAAAGACTTACATCATATAGTTGCAGACCGGGTCGGTATTCTGTGATACCGATTGAACTCTAGGCCGGCTAAGATAATGATCTCTTAGTCTTAGGGCCGGTATCCAGACCGGATCATATGTCCCCTAGCTTATATGAGGGACTTATGAAGTTGCTCATATGAGCTATACAACCTACGAGAGGTCTGATGCCGGTAGAACCTGCAAAAATTCTTTGCAGTACCTGTTAACCGTTGAATATTATCCCTGAGCATTATTGAGTGATCAGTTCTGAGTGAACATTTGACTCTGAATGACTGATTCCGAGCAAATATTTGACTCTGAGTGAGTGACTCCGAGTGAGGTTGGTTCTGGCCATGTCACCCGAGAAATTCCATTACTTGTAATCTCCTCATGCTGCTCGGTAAAAGTTTGTACGTTATATCCGAGTCTTTTATTTTTTATGTCGAGGACTCGTGTTTTGTCTTGAAAATTCCGAGTGGAAGATCTCCGATTGATCCTTCCGGGAGGAGGATTTCTGAGTAATCCCTCGGGGGAATATTTCTGAGTGATGATCGGGTCTTCCATCATAAGGATGATTAATTCTCCCATAATATCCAGCCAAACCTACTAGTTGTACTCAGAGTCCAAGGCTTCGACGACATTCGGTTTAATCATACCAGCCATACTCGGAGTTCGGTTTAGTCCTACAATCCGAGTCTTCATTCGGGTTAGAAGTTTCTGAGTACAACTTTCCTGAGTGGGTGTGTCTCCGAGTTGAGTGCAACTTTCCCGAGTGGGGTGTCCCCGAGTGTGACACTTCCACATGGGATGGCACCGAGTAAGACACTTCTATTTGGGATTGCACCGAGTGAGACGTGTCCGACTCCCTCATGGTATGGCACCGAGTGAAGCATTTCTGGGTGAAACGCTTCTGATTCTCACGTGGTATGGCACCGAGTGAGACATACCGAATGGGTCGTTTCCAGAGAAAGTACTTCTGGTCAGAGAAAAGCTGACTTTGAATGAGTACGTTTTCGGGTAGAGATATTCCTGAGTAAATAATTCCTGATTGTAACTTCGAAGTGAGATTTTCGATTTAAAGAATTCACGAGTCGGACTTCAGTGAGGTATTGCCGACTAAAGAATTCACGAGCCTGACTTTGAATTTGAAGTGTTTCCGAGTAAGGAATTCCAAGGGAAAGTATTTCTGAGTGAGGAATTCCTAGGGGAAGTACTTCTGGGCGAATTTACTAATGAGGATGACGATTGATTCTTCTTCAATCGTTCGGCCAAACCTACTAGTCATGATTGGAGTTCGGTTTAATCCTACAATCCATTTTCTGAGGTTCGGTAAAATCCTGCAATTCAAGCCTTCGACTGGGGTTCGGTTTGATCCTACAACCCGAGTGAACACCTCTTTTGGTCCGGTCCAAGTGGAAAGAATATTCTTTTATACTGAATTCTGAATCAGAATGGTAAAAATCCGAGTGGAATGACTCAAAAATGATCAAGTCCGAGCAGGATGACCCTGATTGAAGCATTTCCAAGTGAAATATAGCCCTGTTGGACAAAAATCCGAGTGGAATGACTCAAAATTGATCAAATCCGAGTAGAATGACTCGAAGTGAAGCATTGCCGAGTGAAATATTACCCTGTCGAAGGTAAATCCAAGTGGAATGACTCTGAATTGATCAAATCCGAGTAGAATGACTCAAAGTGAAGCATTGCCGAGTGGAATATTGCCTTGAGGTAAATTCGAGTATAAATTCCTGATCAAAACCAGCTCCTCACAGCAACCTCACACCGACCAACAAGCAAAACCGAGCAAAGCTTTCACTCGATTTTTTGCACATTTTCCACTCGGTCTTGTGCTTAAAAAGCACCTTTTCCACTCGGATTGTTTCCCACTATGGGTGTATACCGACTGAGGCACTAAATCTGAGTCAGAAGCAGAAAACCGACCCCTACTCCCCCTGTTCGCCCGTGCTGACTTGGATTCCACCACCCAAGTGGATCCAGGAATCCTGGGGGTGGCAGACAGGGAGCGGAAGTGGAGAAATTAAAAATCTCCACCAGCCGCTGTCCCCCACTACCAGGCTGCCTCCACTCAGAGTGGAAGCCTGAGTTGGCCTAGCACTCAGAAACCCCTATAAATGCACAAGGGTTGGGAATTTTGAAGGGCCCTGGAGCATTCATTGGGAGAAGAAACTTTGTCCCTCTCTTCACTCACCAACACCTTTCCCTCTCCTCACCAACATCGTCCCAGCTCTTCCTAAAACTCTCCACACTGTCCTCCTTCTCATCCCCAACCGTCCTAACACACTCCCCTCCGTCCTCTCTTCCCTCTCCTCACCAACACTGTCCTTCACCTCTCCACACCGAACAGCTCCCCGCACCGTCCAGCACCCTTCTCTTTCCCTCTAAACACCTTCAAACTCCTCTCAACCCCCCACTGTCTTTCTCCCTCGGTCAGTCCCTTTCTCACTCGGTCGGTCTCTTCCACCTTCAGTCAGTTTCTGACCTCCTCTGCAGTCTCTTACTCCATCACTCGGTATTCCACTTTTCACTCGGTATTCCACTTTTTCACTCGGTATTTAATTTTTCACTCGGTATTCTATTTTTTCACTCGGTTTTTCCATTTTTTACTCGGTTTTCCATTTTTCCACTTAAATAAATTTCTGTTATTTTCTTTTTTACCCCTTCCTAGGTTCGTAATAAATAAATAAAAAAAACAAGTGTTTCACGTTCAGACTAGCAAAAAAAAAACATCATCCACCATTAATCTTTTAGCCTCTTCTTAAAAAAAATCACCAAAGAACTACGTAACCCTGATTTCTTGGTAACTCAAGAATACGTAGGAGCAGGACTTTAAATCCTGTCGGGCCTATCTCTTTTTTTATCCCCACCTTTCCCATTTCATTCCTATTTTATTTTCTTTATGTTTCCTTTGTAACCGCCCTTTTATCAAGCCCATGAAAATCAATTTAGACGTGACGTCTTGTTGATTTTCCCATAAGGAACGGGATACTTGGGACGAGACGTCCCGCTTATCCCCTTCCCAATCTCTGACCCCGTGTCTTGATTAAATTCCATGAAAATCAATTTAGACGTGACGTCTTGTTGATTTTCCCATAAGGAACGAGATACTTGGGACGAGACGTCCCGCTTATCCCCTTCCCAATCTCTGACCCCGTGTCTTGATTAAATTCCATGAAAATCAATTTAGACGTGACGTCTTGTTGATTTTCCCATAAGGAACGGGATACTTGGGACGAGACGTCCCGTTTATCCCCTTCCCATTTCTAACCCCGTATGTGATTAAAGGATGACTAATTTAGACGCGACGTCTTGTTAGCATCCCCTCTCTTTTCTCTGTTTTTATATCAAAGCCGAGGTTAATTTGGACGCGACGTCCTGTTGACCTACACTCTATGTTTGTCCAGTTTGTTCCTTCCATTTCCTTTTGTTTTTACACAAAGTACAACAATAAAAGGGAAGAAATAAAACATCTTTTGTAAGGCTATTTATGTTGCGCATTTTCAATCTTGGTACTGTTTCTGACAGGCGATGTAGGGTGCTAATACCTTCCCTACTCGTAACCGACTCCCGAACTTGAATCTCACAATTTCTACCATTGCTTTCACTGAACTTAGTTTTTTCCCAACGTTTTTCCTATGGATAAAAACGTTGGTAGCGACTCCCTGTTTCATCCTACGAGTTTTTCTTCCTCGCCGCGCCGTCGCGATCCAGGTCGCGACAGATGGCGACTCTGCTGGGGAAAACTTAAGAGAGTCAGGCTAGTTTGATTGAAAGCGCATGTTCTTTTTATATAGTCGTTGCTATCTCGGATTTCTTCCCCTTGTTTTATTTTTTGTTGATTGTTGTGAATGTTTGTTCTTATTTTAATTGTATCTTGTTATTTGTTTCGTTGTCTATGTTTTGCATGTTTGTTGAACCCTAGGGTAGAAGACCATGTTACTTTTCTGCAATCATTGAACCCTAGGGTAGACGACTTTGTATATTTGTTATGTGTTTGTTCTTTGTGCAGAATGGGGTAAGGTAAAAGGTATGGACTGCCCTTCCACATACTACACTCACAATTATTTGTACACACCTATGGGTGGCGCCCTATACCCGGGCCCCAAATGAAGCTTAAGTTAGGAAAGGTTGGTAACAAAATCGTATGAGATGTACTTCCTATCCAGTGTTCATGAGAACCTCAACCAAAGTTCGACCTCTCATGATATACGCACCTAGTGGATTCCTCACTGTTGGCGTCCCTGTCATAGTTAGGATCTTGGCTCTGGTGACCTTCTAGATGTCTAGTGGAAGCCACCCGGTGTGGAGAGTCACTTTTAGACAAGCCATAGGGCCTAGAAAAGACTTTCAACAAAACCCGACCTAGGCCACAAAAGGGCAAACTTTACTTTACCTTACGTCATTTTTGCTTTCCTTTTTATCCAAAAAAAAATGAATTATCTACCACCCGCAGATTTGCTTAGTTTTTAAAATAATGACTCATTTTGAAACACACAGTATTCTTCGGGTGAATAGATAATCCTCTTTTGGTCGTGTACCTCTGAGTCCTGAGTCATAGATTTTCCTAATCGTCAAAAAATCAAGAAAAAATATATAACTTTATTTCCGCTCCAATAGGGGCGTCAATGACGATTAAAAAATTATGACTATTGCGACTTGGACCCTTGGTAATCGTTGTTTCCCAAAAAAAAAAATTACGTTAGATCAATGGGGAAGTACCGATTCCAAAACATGACATCAACTAATTTCTTTTCTTTATCCTCATTTCGTGGAAGGCTATTCAGAACTTAACGAATACCCTTTGAGTATCTATGGAAATTAACATGGGATTGAACTTAAGAAATGAGGGCTGTAACTGCCCGAAGAAAATGTTTGAGCTTGAGGCTCCCGCCTCAGGATGAAAGATTTCTTCTGTCTTCACAATTATCCCATATTAATTTTCATGTTTACCATACCTAGTACTTTTGAATGATAAGTTCTAAGGAATAGTCAAAGGATACTCGCCAAAGCCTGTAATTGCTTCCCACGACATTCTCCTTCTTTCTATTTCCACCTAACATTTTTGTTTTTTTTTTAAAAAGAGACGCAGGCGTCACGGGTAGGCATCCTTACCAGACCCGGCTCCAAAGGAAACTCATGGCTGAGGCAGAAGCTGTTGACGGAGACTTTAGAACCGAGTTCGATCAGTTGAAAGAGCGAGTGGCGGAGTTAACTAAACTTTTAGAAAAGAAACTCACAGAAGGAGGCTCCTCTGCAGGTATTGAGGACAGCCAACAGCAGCCTGTCTCCGCACCACCCCCCATTGGTTCTGACCCAGCAAGAACCCAACTCCCTAACACAATGACACCCCCTCTCACCATTCATGTCGGAAGACCTAACCCTACCATGGAGGCCCAGCCAGCTTACGGTCAGTCTTATGCACAACAGCATACATTTGTCGGTCCTGACGGCAACCCAATACCTTTTCCACTTTATGGCCTACCACCGGGGTACTATCCCCCGCTCGCTAACCAACAAGACGCCCACGATCAGCAAGCGATGAATCCTCACGCTTCATACCCCACCCATCCAAACATTCCACCACTCCACCAAACCCAAAACATGCAAGCCCATGACCCACAAACCTACCAAACCCAAAACACACAAGCCCCGATGGCCCAGCCAACCTACAACGCACAAGCCCAAAACACACGAGCCCAGATGATCCAGCCGACTTATGCTGTACAAGCTATGGCCCAACCCCAAGGTCCTTCACCAAATACAGGCCTAATGAACCAGTCCCATACGTTGCCTCTTTTCAACCAGCCACTCGGCTATCCATACGGATACGCGACCCCCTATATGACCAATCTCCAAGATACAACCCGCATGATGAACCTGGTAGCCGGTCATAGCACGGTCGCAGCTCCCCAAAACGAAAAGATAGAAATCTTAGAAGAGCGTTTGAGAATGATGGAAGGCGCTAGAGGTTTTGGACTGATAGATGCTTCTGAGCTATGCCTAGTCACAGATGTTGTCCTCCTGCCCAAATTCAAAATGCCTGACTTCGACAAGTATCGGGGAATGACTTGTCCAAAGAACCATCTCACGATGTACTGTCGAAAGATGGCATCCTACTCTTCTAACGACCAACTGTTGATCCACTGCTTCCAAGATAGTTTGGCAGGGGCCGCTCTTACATGGTATGCTTACCTTGAGCGAAACCATATTCGCTGTTGGAAGGACCTGGCAGATGCCTTTCTTAGGCAATACAAGTATAATATAGATATGGCACCCAACAGGGTTCAATTACAAAATATGGTGAAGAGGGATAGTGAAACGTTTAAGGAGTATGCCCAACGATGGAGAGAAACAGAGGCACAAGTGGACCCCTATTATCGAAAAAGAGATAATCGCAATGTTTATTGACACACTCCCATCACCTTTCTATGGCAAGATGATTGGTAGTGTTTCATCCAACTTCTCCAACATTGTGACTATTGGGGAAAGGGTGGAGAGCGGAATACGAACAGGAAAGATCATTCAGGGCCCATCTGGGGCAAGCATGACAAGAAAACCGGCGACTGGGAGAAGGGATGGAGAAACTAATTCCATCTCTTCTAATCAAAAGACAGCTCCGCCGAGACCATTCACCCCTACCATGATTCAAGCTCCCAACCCTTATGTGGCCGCTGCTACTTATGGCCCGGCAGCTCATACTCCTCATTTCCGTTCGCCCATGGTAAGAGCGCCAACGCCGAAACCCATGCCATACCATCACCGACAACAAGTGACTCGGCCACCCAATCATAATCAGAACACAAGGAATCCCAACAATGAGCGCACCCCTGTGCAGTTTGATCCAATTCCTATAACATATACAAAACTTTTTCCAATCCTTGTTCAGAAAGGTCTGGTAGCTTCATCCCCCATGAGGCCATTACAACCTCCTTATCCAAGGGGGTATGACCCAAACGCTCATTGTGATTACCACGCTGGGGCACTGGGGCATTCCACAGAAAATTGCCTAGCTTTGAAATATAAAGTGAGAGATTTGATCAAAGCCGACTGGATTAGTTTTCAAGAAGGAAGCCCTAACATGACCATAAATCCCCTGGCTAATCATGGAAGTTCATAAGTTAATGCCGTGGTGGCCGATATTGAAGATGGTTTTGATGATAATGCCCATTTGGTGATCGCTTGCCCGCTGGACCAAGAGCTCAGTAATAGGGAGGCTGTCGAACTCCTTTCGATTATAAACGATTCACCAAAGTAATTTGTCATTGCCTTAAATATCTTGTTTATCCCTCTGCTATGCCTAAGGCTTTGGGATTTTTCATGTAAAAAGGGCGAAAAAAAAACTTGTTTTACCAGTCAATCAATAAATACGTATCGAAATTCTCATCCCTTTATCCTTGCTTTTGACTCATTCTCTTTAACTTGCTTTTCCTTTCTCTTCTTTATTTTTCCATAACACACTAAATTGCAGATCCAAAAATGATCCTCTTGAGACTAGTGAAATCACAATCACGCTTCACGATTTCAATCACCCAGTCGACTATGCCGACGAAGAAGGTAAGGAAACCTGTGAGCCACCATACTAGTTAGCAAGATTGTTAGAACAAGAGGTTAAAGAGTACCCCTAAGTCAAGGACGCCTGAAGGAATCACGGTGGCAATCTATCAGAAGGCATTAGTATTTTGTTTCAAGATGTGGCAGGAATCTATGTGAATGACAACATGGCCAAGTCCCGAATTGGACAAGTGGTAGGCCAGTCATTTAAGGAAATTCAACAGTCATCAACATAGATGGGGGGCAAATTGCTGATGCCTATAAATACAGATACAATCAAGGGAGACTTTGCCAAAAAAATGCAAAAAAAAATGAAAAATGAAAAATAGAGTCAAGCTTGAAGTCCAATGCACATACCAAGCGGGGAAAGCTGGTTACGTCCAGATCATCAAGCAAGCTGTCATTTTCTGTATAAGGGGGATGAATGTCGTTAGGCCAAGAACTTGCATTCTTGTCGTCATCAATACCTCAACCCTAAAGAGTGCGCCATTCCTCATGCCTATGTAGCCAAGAAAATAGTCTGTCAGATTGAGTCATTGCGTCATTAAGGGGATTAAAAAAAACAAAAAAAGAAGGCAAACAAAAAGAAATGGAAAATGAAAAAAATGAAAAAGAAAAAGAAAATAAAGGCCAAAATGATGATTCAAAAGTAATTCCCTCTCATTGATGCCAAAAGGCTCACCAATATTTCCTTGGGTACATGGCATAGGAGTGGAGTCTCCTATTTGAAGTGACATTAGTTCCCCAAAGGATCAAACTAAATTTGGAAAGGCTGGGCAGATTCAACTGGAGTGTAATCAGTTTCAACCTTTTACTGTAAAGGATGCAGCCAAAAATGAACAAGAAGAGAAAAACACATGAAAAGCTCGCTAGGATGAAAACCTGAAAGGGCGGCCTAGGCAAAAGTTAGAGCAACACGGTGAGTCGAAAACATGAAAAGGCGGCTCAGGTAAAAATTAGGGTCAGGATTCCGGCCAAGTCACTAAAGTTCCCAATGCAAAACGTGCAAACTGAGGCATGTGGATCATGGTTAAACTACCCTCTCAAAGGCAGAGTTGAACGATGTACTTGAGGTCGTGACGTGGGATTAAGGTTCTCACTAGTCTCAGGAATTCACTGGAGGATCCTTGAACCTTCCCTGTTTCTCCTGGCCTTGACCTGTCCTATGTAACTTCATTCCATCCCATCTATTTTCCCCTTTGTCCATTCTCTGTATTCTATTTGACATACATGAATAAAATTTATCCTTTTTTGATACGTGTTATGAATTGCATTGATCTGATAAAACATTGTGTTTTTATAAAAAATAAAATGAAAGAATGGTGAACATTTAAAGTCGTAAGGGACAAGACGCTCCCACTACTTGACCTCGTCTTAGACAATCATCACAAAGACTCAGCCAGGCACGCGCTTCAAAGCTATGATCGCCTCTTTGATTCTCCTCTGTCCATGAGTTATCCTAAGGGCCGCAGTTTCACAGGACCTACCCAGTTTTTGGAATATATCTTTGCACTACTTACCCTTTTTTCTGCAGGTTATTACAACGGACAGTCATGTCAAGCATTGACACCTCAATCAAGTCCTTTTCCTCAATGGAACCGCAGCTGCCAAAACTAGAATCTTTCAAGCCTTCTCCTTAATCGTCAAAGTTGGCACTTCTCAGAACTCCTTCCTCAAGTCGCCAAAGTTGGAAATTCTCAAAGTCTTCTCCTTAATCGCCAAAGTTGGCACTTCTCAGAACTCCTTCCTCAAATCGCCAAAGCTGGCACCTCTCAAAGTCCTCTCCTTAATCGCCAAAGTTGGCACTTCTCAGAATTCTTTCCCCAAATCGCCGAAATTGGCATTTTTCAAAAAATCTCTTCTTCAACCCCCAAAGTTGACACTCTTCAGAATCCCTTCCAAATTGCCAAAGTTGGCACCTCTCGAAGTCTTTTCCTCAACTGCCAAAGCTGACACTTTTTCAAACTCCCTTCCAAGGATTCTACCTAATACATTCTGACAGTCAAGCGTATCTCCTTCCCAAGCCCAAGGATAGTTTCCAGCAAAACTTTCCCCCAGTAGAATCACCAAACTCTCCCCAGTGAGCCTACAATTCAGATCATCTTCTCCCACTAGTAAGAACATTTTCTAATCAGGCTTAGAAGAACTCTCCCCAAAGGGCCCAACACATTTCTCTTAGTAAATCCACACATACCAGGTGGACCCTAGATTTTCCCTTCCCAATCAAGGGGCGATGCTCGAGCCATCAATCCTTCTCTAGTGGAACTACACTTCCCAGACAAATCAAACTGGGGCATCACCCCAGGTTCATTCTCTTTCACCCAAAGAGGTAGCACCCCGAACCATCAATCCTTCCCTAGTAGAAATACATTTCCTAAACAACTCAAACTGGGGCATCTCCCCAGATTTCTTTTGTTCATTCAAGGGGTAGTTCCCCAACAACCTTCAAATCACCTCAAACTTGGGCATCTCCCCAGATTTCTTCTGTTCCAGTCAAGGGGTAGTTCCCCAAGGTTCCTTCAAACTATGTCAAACTGGGGCATCTCCCCAGATTTCTTTTGTTCCAGTCAAGGGGTAGTTCCCCAAGGTTCCTTCAAAATATGTCAAACTGGGGCATCACCCCAGGTTCACTCTCTTTCATTCAAGGAGGCAATTCCCCAAGATACCTTCAGTCATGTCAAACTGAGGCATCGCCAAGAGCCTTTAAGTCCAGTGAGTTAATTTGGACGAGACGTCCTGTTAGCTCCTCCAATCTCTGCATTTCCATTCGCCTATTTAGGCACCCTTTACTTTCCATTCGCCTATTCAGGCACCCTTTACTTTCCATTCGCCTATTCCAGCACCCTTTACTTTCCAGTCGCCTATTCAGGCCCCTTTTTACCTTTCAGTCGCCTATTCAGGCACCCTTTACTTTCCAGTCGCCTATTCAGGCACCCTTTACTTTCCAGTCGCCTATTCAGGCCCCCTTTTACTTTCCAGTCACCTATTCAGGCCACCCTTTACTTTCCAGTCGCCTATTCAGGCACCCTTTACTTTCCAGTCGCCTATTCAGGCACCCTTTACTTTTCATTCACCTATTCAGGCACCCTTTACTTTTCATTCGCCTATTCAGGCACCCTTTACTTTCCATTCGCCTATTCAGGCACCCTTTACTTTCCATTCGCCTATTCAGGAACCCTTTACTTTCCAGTCGCCTATTCATGCACCCTTTACTTTCCATTCGCCTATTCAGGCACCCTTTACTTTCCAGTCGCCTATTCAGGCACCCTTTACTTTCCATTCGCCTATTCAGGCACCCTTTACTTTCCATTCGCCTATTCAGGCACCCTTTACTTTCCATTCACCTATTCAGGCACCCTTTACTTTCCAGTCGCCTATTCAGGCACCCTTTACTTTTCATTTGCCTATTCAGGCACCCTTTACTTTCCATTCGCCTATTCAGGCACCCTTTACTTTCCAATCGCCTATTCAGGCACCCTTTACTTTCCCATTCACCTAACAAGGCAACCTCTACCTTTCAGTCTACCGGGGGTCAACCCCAATTTTCTCACCTCCTGTTAATTGAAAGACAATTTTTCCCGTTCAATTCAGAACACAAAAAAAAAACAACATAAAAAAAAACAAAAAAACTAAAAAAAAACAACAAAAAAAAAGAAAAAGAAAAGAAAAGAGAGAGACAGAAGTGGGAAATGCTCGTCTTTAAAGAAAAAAGGTCACACTGACTCGTGATTGCCAGCACCGTCAGACGTCATACTGATCAAGAGGTCCCACTTGGCCCCTACATCGGTGTTCATATCTTTACTTCCTTTTCGCTTCAGAAACACAGAAGCTTCGTGTTTCTTTTGTGAAAAAGAAGTAAAGAGGGGCATCTGTGAACACCTCTTTTGGTCCGGTCCAAGTGGAACGAATCTTCTTTTATACTGAATTCTGAATCAGAATGGTAAAAATTCAAGTGGAATGACTCAAAAATGATCAAGTCCGAGCAGGATGACTCTGATTGAAGCATTTCCGAGTGAAATATAGCCCTGTTGGACAAAAATCCGAGTGGAATGACTCAAAATTGATCAAATCCGAGTAGAATGACTCGAAGTGAAGCATTGCCGAGTGGAATATTACCCTGTCGAAGGTAAATTCGAGTGGAATGACTCTGAATTGATCAAATCCGAGTAGAATGACTCGAAGTGAAGCATTGCCGAGTGGAATATTGCCTTGAGGTAAATCCGAGTACAAATTCCTGATCAAAACCAACTCTGAGTGAATATATCCGAGTGGTCATATTCTCAAGTTCCAAATTCTGAGAGAAAAGGTGGCAAGTTCTGATAGAAAAGAGAGCACCTCCGAGTGAATATATCCAAGTTCTGATGCGTAAATGAACTACTCCTGAGCCCTGAATCCGACCAAGACTTGTCCAAGTGAAGGATTCCGAGGGATTGATTAACCATCCGAGTCAAAGGGACCGATTGTGAACAAATACCGAGTGAAGGATTACCGATTGGAGCAGCAAGTCTGATTTGGGGACAGGTGTCTTCTCCTGGGCACAGAAATTCTGAGTCAATGCTTCAAGAAGTGACAAGATCCGAGCAGAGCACCTCCGATTAAGGTCAGTTCCGAGTCAATACTGAAGCAGTAACAAGATCCGAGTGAGTATCACTCAGTTGGAGAGAAATTCGAATTGTCAAATTGTCAAATTCCAATTTCTGAGTGGAAAGAAGTTCGTTTCCGAGTGAAAATATCCCAGTTCTAAGTTCTGATTGAAAACAAAGCCAACTCCGAGTGAATGCACCGAGTGGTCATATTTTTTAAAACAAAGCCAACCAGAGATAAGATCCGAGCAAGACACCTCCGACTGAAGCAAATTCCGAGTGAATGCTTCTTGCATAGACAAAATCCGATCAAAACACTTCTGATACCGAGTGAGTCCTCTCTCAATCCACACTGAGTGAGTCGCTCTTAGTCAGCACCGAGTGAATCCTTTCACTCAATTTCCGAGCCATTTTTACCCATTTCCGAGTCACTTTCCACCATTTTCGAGCCATTTTTTTACACAATTCCGAGTCACCCATCTCGGTCAATTCCGAGCCATTTTTACCAATTTCCGAGTCCCTTTCCACCCAATTTTGAGCCATTTTCTCCCAATTCCAAGTCAGCCTTTTCACCCAATTCTGAGTCAGCCTTCACCTAATTCCAAGTCACCTTTCACCCAATTCCGAGTCAGCCTTTTACCCATTTCCGAGTTATCCTCCAACCATTTCCGAGTCGGTTCCAAGTCATTCTTCACTCGGTTCCAGTTGAATATGTCAACCTGAGTTGTTTTGCTCGTCCCAGCTCCTCACAACAACCTCACACCGACCAACAAGCAAAACCGAGCAAAGCTTTCACTCGGTTTTTTACACATTTTCCACTCGGTCCTGTGCTTAAAAGGCACCTTTTCCACTCGGATTGTTTCCCACTATGGGTGTATACCGACTGAGGCACTAAATCCGAGTCAGAAGCAGAAAACCGACCCCTACTCCCCCTGTTCGCCCGTGCTGACTTGGATTCCACCACCCAAGTGGATCCAGGAATCCTGGGGGTGGCACACAGGGGGCGGAAGTGGAGAAATTAAAAATCTCCACCAGCCGCTGTCCCCCACTACCAGGCTGCCTCCACTCAGAGTGGAAGCCTGAGCTGGCCTAGCACTCAGAAACCCCTATAAATGCACAAGGGTTGGGAATTTTGAAGGGCCCTGGAGCATTCATTGGGAGAAGAAACTTTGTCCCTCTCTTCACTCACCAACACCCTTCCCTCTCCTCACCAACATCGTCCCAGCTCTTCCTAAACCTCTCCACACCGTCCTCCTTCTCATCTCCAATCGTCCTAACACACTCCCCTTCGTCCTCTCTTCCCTTTCCTCACCAACATTGTCCTTCACCTCTCCACACCGAACAGCTCCCCGCACCGTCCAGCACCCTTCTCTTTCCCTCTAAACACCTTCAAACTCCTCTCAACCCCCCACTGCCTTTCTCCCTCGGTCAGTCCCTTTCTCACTCAGTCGATCTCTTCCACCTTCAGTCAGTTTCTGACCCCCTCTGCAGTCTCTTACTCCATCACTCGGTATTCCACTTTTCACTCGGTATTCCACTTTTCACTCGGTATTCCACTTTTTCACTCGGTATTTAATTTTTCACTCATATTCTATTTTTTCACTCGGTTTTTCCATTTTTTTACTCGATTTTCCATTTTTCCACTTAAATAAATTTTTGTTATTTTCTTTTCTTTTCTTTTTTACCCCTTCCTAGGTTCGTAATAAATAAATAACAAAAACACAAGTGTTTCACGTTCAGACTAGCCAAAAAAAAACATCATCCACCATTAATCTTTTAGCCTCTTCCTAAAAAAAACATCACCAAAGAACTACGTAACCCTGATTTCTTGGTAACTCAAGAATACGTAGGAGTAGGACTTTAAATCCTGTCGGGCCCATCTCTTTTTTTATCCCCACCTTTCCCATTTCATTCCTATTTTATTTTCTTTATGTTTCCTTTGTAACCGCCCTTTTATCAAGCCCATGAAAATCAATTTAGACGTGACGTCTTGTTGATTTTCCCATAAGGAACGGGATACTTAGGACGAGACGTCCCGCTTATCCCCTTCCCAATCTCTGACCCCGTGTCTTGATTAAATTCCATGAAAATCAATTTAGACGTGACGTCTTGTTGATTTTCCCATAAGGAACGGGATACTTGGGACGAGATGTCCCGTTTATCCCCTTCCCGTTTCTAACCCCGTATGTGATTAAAGGATGACTAATTTAGACGTGACGTCTTGTTAGCATCCCCCCTCTTTTCTCTGTTTTTATATCAAAGCCGAGGTTAATTTGGACGCGACGTCCTGTTTCCCTACACTCTATGTTTGTCCAGTTTGTTCCTTCCATTTCCTTCTATTTTTACACAAAGTACAACAATAAAAGGGAAGAAATAAAACATCTTTTGTAAGGCTATTTATGTTGCACATTTTCAATCTTGGTACTGTTTCTGACAGGCGATGTAGGGTGCTAATACCTTCCCTACTCGTAACCGACTCCCGAACTTGAATCTCACAATTTCTACCAGTGCTTTCACTGAACTTAGTTTTTTCCCAATGTTTTTCCTATGGATAAAAACGTTGGTGGCGACTCCCTGTTTCATCCTACGAGTTTTTCTTCCTCGCCACGCCGTCGCGATCCAGGTCGCGACAACCCGTCTTCAACGGCGTTCGGTTTAATCCTACTAACCGTACTCGGAGTTTGGTTTACTCCTACAATCCGAGTCTTCAAATGGGGTTCGATTTGATCCCACAACCCATGTCTTCAATGGCGTTTGGTTCAATCCTACTAACCGTACTCGGAGTTCGGTTTATTCCTACAATCCGAGACCTCGACACGAGGTTCAGATCAGGGCTAATCCTGAACCTACTACGCCCGTTACTCGGAGTTCAGCGTGGTCTTGAAGAAGAACCAGCTTACTGTGCCCAAGCCTTCAATCAGTGTTGGATTTTACCCATTCACCGTTCTTCATACTCGGTGTTGGATTTTACCCATTCACCGGCCTTCTCAATCGGTGTTGGATTTTACCCATTCACCGTTCTTCTCAATCTACTCGGGGTTCAGCGTGGCCTGAAAAAGGGACCAGCTTACTACGCCCAAGCCTTCACCAATGTTCGGCCAAACCTACTAGTCGTACTCGGAGTTCGGTTTAATCCTACAATCCGAGCCTTCAACACGGGGTTCAGATCAGGGCTAATCCTGAACCTACTGCGCCCGTTACTCAGGGTTCAGCGTGGTCTTGAAGAAGAACCAGCTTACTGCGCCCAAGCCTTCAATCGGTGTTGGATTTTACCCATTCACCATTCTTCATACTCGGTGTTGGATTTTACCCATTCACCGGCCTTCTCAATCGGTGTTGGATTTTACCCATTCACCGTTCTTCTCAATCTACTCGGGGTTCAGCGTGGCCTGAAAAAGGGACCAGCTTACTACGCCCAAGCCTTCACTGACGTTCAGCCAAACCTACTAGTCGTACTCGGAGTTCGGTTTAATCCTACAATCCGAGCCTTCAAATTATGGTTCATCCCTTTGTACCTTCAAAGAGGTTCATTACTAACAATAGATACGTTGTTAGGATCGTCCGTCCTGAAAGTATCTTGTCACAACAGTGTTGTGCATCGAATAAAATCATAAAGACAATGGGTGAACATATAGAATATTTCATTAATTATGAATTACAAGAGAGAAAGAGAGCCGAGTTAGGGTTATGCCTCGTTAAACCTTCTTGGTAAAACCCGATCGGAAAAACTCAAGTAAGGAAAGAGTGCACACCATTTTACCGACTAGCTGTAATAGCGAAAGGCATTTTTTGACTTTGATGGCCTATTCCCTAATCAATGACCTCTCGTCGGCCCTGATGTTGTTGTTGGGGCATAATATTTTGTTGTGCAGGATCACCCATCATAACTCCCTTTTGTTATTCAGAAGCAGTAAATCTTCTGATTGAAGTGGGATGATCATTATCGCCTTCCTCGTAGTCCCTCCCCCTTTTCTCAGTCCGGTCTGATTCATCGAAAGACCTTTCTTTGAAAAGGTACTGCTTGAGCTTACCCTCTCAGATCAGGGTCTCGACGGTATTTTTTAAGGCTTGACATTCGTTTGCCGAGTGGCCCTTTTGCTCATGGAATTCATAGTATTTCCGAGGGTCACCATGTTTGCGAAGCTGGGGCGGCTTCCTGACCCCATATGTAGTAAGCGTTGGCCATCCGATCTCTCTCAGAATCTGTGACCGCTTAGAATTTAACAGAGCATAATTGCTAAATGCATTTACCCGTTCTTCCTGACTCGGAGATACAGGATTATCGAAGATGTTGCCCCAGAACGATCTCTCCATACGTTCTGATTGGGGCCTGTCCTTATCTCTCTGTTGTTGTGGCATTGGGGATTTCCCTCTCGCTGCTGTTGTTTCCAAGTGCATTTCAATGCCCACATACTTGGATGCTTTCCTCCTGAATTCTTCAAAACTCGTCGGAGGACTTTTTGCCAATGACAGGGTGAAAACAGAGTTCGGTTGCAAAGCTTCTATCACGATGTGCAACTGTAGTGCCTCTGCCAAGTTTGGAACAGCAGCTGCTTCCTTGTAAAACCTCTTCAAGAAGTCCTTGAGAGTTTCATGTTCCCCCTGCCTAATCTGGGCCAAAGTATAAGATGTTCTGGGAATATTACTGGAAACGTTAAAGTGGTCCACAAACGCTGTTGCCATTTCTTCCCATGAGTTGATGGAACCTGATGGTAGCCCCTTGAACCACCTAAGGGCATCATCAACAAGAGTCCGAGGGAACATCCTGCACATGACATCTTCATCTACCCCCAGGTACATGGCTTCAAATGCATAAGCATCAAGATGCTTAGTAGGATCAGTTTCACCACTGTATTTTTTGATAGAGAGAGGTTAAGTAGTCTGCAGGTGCTTAGGGATGTGTACACTCATAAGTCTCCTTGAAAAAGGGACTGTGAGCTTATAAGTTACCAGAGAGGCTGTCATCAGCTTCCTCTTCCCTTTAGCAACTCTCTCATCAGAATCGTGGGTCTGTTCCTTCCCTTCAAATGTGGGGATGTTTTAGTCCTCAAATTTTCAATAAAAGCTTTAATAAAATTTCACAAAAATCATAAAAATTAGTTTAATTTGTTAGAAAATTAGGTTTTAAATTCAATAAATGGATGTTGTTGGAAATAATCTGCCCTTGATTAATTTTCTCTAGTTTTGTAGTGAAAAAGTAGAAAATTCAAGAGAAAATTAAAGATACTGGAGGAGCTAACGTGTAGCATCAACCCCACGCGTAGCGTGGTTACTTTTGATGCTGACGCTACGCGTCACAGCCACGCGTAGCGTCAAAGCTGCGTGGACTCCACAGCCAGCTTGGCCAAGCACTCAGCTTTGACCCATTATTGGCCACCCCATTCAGCAAAAAAGGCCAAAACCGAATGGGGGACAGGGTCAAGTGGCAAGGCATGATTCATTTAATAATTCCCCCATGGCCACTTCGAGATGTTTAATGGAGGCTGAGTCAGGGGACTGACGCGTAGCGTCAGCACCCTTGCTCAGCCCTATAAATAGGGCCATCCAACACCATTCTAAGCATCCCATCCCATCATCCCATTCTCATTCTTTTCTCTTTTTGTACTCGACTTTGAATACTTCTTTTTGTGAGTTTGTAGTTCTAGAATAGTTTTCTAGATACTTAAGAGTGTTTTGTTGTATTGTGATCGTTGTATCGTGAAGTTTCCATCGTTTTCATAATGTCAACCTCTGTAAGTGTTGTTTTTACTTTTACCATGTCTAACTAATCTATTTATGTTGGAATTGGTGAACTAATCTATTGAGTATAATGTGGTGAATTCGACCTCTGCATGTTTATGATTCAAGTCCATGTTAGTATTTCAATTGTTTATTAATATGAATGTCAAATGGGAGAATGATTTTCATGTGTATTGAAACTTGTTTTATTAGTATGAATGTCAAACGGAAGAATGATTATTCATGCCGTATTGAAACTTGTTTTGACGAAAGTAAAAGTTGGAATACCCTTGGTATCTCAATTCTATAGGGGTTGTTAACCATTGTTGCCATAAGGCCAGGTTTTAATGCAAGTTTTTACTGAGAAAGCTCACGAGGGATCAGACTTTACGGTGAATTCTTAGAATTTATATCACGAGGGATCGGTTATAATGAATTTAAGCTGCAAGGACATGAAACTTGATGATTAAATATGCATGTCTTGAGTTCCTCATTGTTATTCTGGATTAGGGATCCAATTTCCAACATAATTTGTCTATCTGTGTTTTATTCTCAAGTATCTTACCTATTCTAGTTTGCAACTCAACTTTTTAGATAGATTTTTATTTTCTTTTTATCTCATGAACAATTCAACCATGCTATCCTGTGAATACTGTATAAATTGTGTATAAATCATTCTTTTGTCTATAACTTTCTTTACATTTACCATAGTAAATAGAAAATTACTATTGTTATTGGATTTTCAATCCCAGTGGAACGATATCTAAATTTTGAAAACTACAAATGATTGGTGCGCTTGCCAATTAATGACCTGGTGGTAAACATAAATAGTTAAAACATTATTACCGGGCCAATAAGTTTTTTGGCGTCGTCGCCGGGGATTGAATTGTTTCAGTAAAATAGTAAATTTTTAATTACCGTGGTAAATATTTTTACCTTAGTTAAATTTTTGTTATTTGTTTATTTTTACTTATTATTATACTAACTTTCTTTGTCTAGTTTGTGTATGCAAACCTGATCTACCGCAAGTAAAATTTATTTTGATCATGAGATAGAAAGGTTTGTAAAGAAAATCAAGTCTTTGAAATCTAAAACACAAACTAATTCTTCTTCTACCTCTAAAATTTTTGAAAATTCAAATATGGTTGCTGAAAGGAGAACATTGGGACAATTTGCTACTATTAATGGTACACCCCGAGTGTCGGGAATGTTTCAAGGACCTGTTGTGCGAGTGGAGATTAAACCTGCTACTTTAAATATTATTCAAAATAATCAATTTGTTGGTTTAAATCATGAAGAACAATATGAACATTTAACTGTTTTTTATGAGTTATGCAGCACAATTGGTTTTGAACCCAATCAAGAAGAATCTGTTTATCTGAGATTATTTCCTTTTTCATTGATTGGTAAAGCTAAAGAATGGTTTAAATCTTGTCCACCGGGTAGTTTTGCAAACTGGTCCAATGTTGAAAGAAAATTTTTAGAAAGATTTTATTCTCCTTCAAAATACTTTGAAGCCATGACAGCCATACATTCTTTTTCTCAAAATAATGATGAATCATTAGGAGAAATATGGGAACGATTCAAGGCACTCTTGAGAAAGTGTCCAAACCACAATCTGGATGATGTCGAAAAGGTAAGGATTGTTTACTATGGTTTATTACCTCAGTTCAAGATGATGTTAGATGCTTGTGCATGTGGTTCTTTAATGAACAAGACTGTGGAAGAAGCTATTGAGATATTGGAATCAATGTCTATTAGTGATCGCCAAGCAAAACATGAAAGAGGTAATGTAAAGAGGAAGCTAGGTATGCTTGAATTGGGTGTGAATGATGTAGTATTAGCTCAGCAAAAATTGTTGACCCAACAAATTGAAGCTATGAGCAAGCAATTAGAGAAACTTCAAATTGCTCAAGTAACATCACCACCCCTCGCTCAATTGAAACAATGTATGCATTACATGGGTGAACAACCATGTGGTTACTGTGCCCCTGACAGAAATGAGCAAGAACAAGCCAATTTTCTGAATCATCAAAGAATACCATTGGGTAACTTCCTTTTCAATTATGGTAATTCTTTTCCTAATAATTTTCAACAGGGATGGCAGAATCAGAATTCCGGTTGGAGACAAGATGCTGGACCTTCCAATAGACCTCCTAACAATTAATTTAAGCAACAACAATCACAAATTGACAATACAAGATTGACAAGGATTGAGCAATCTATCCAACAATTATTGCAATTTGTAGAAACAAATGAAGCTGCCAGGAAAGCATCAGACATACAAATGGGTCAGCTTGCAAAAGAAATAGCTGAATTGAAAAATTCTGGGTTTACTGCAAACACTCAAAACCCAAGGGAACAATGTAATGCTGTTTTTTCTGAAAATTGTAAAGTTGTGAAAATTGATTGTAAAGAAAAAAAATAAGAAAAAGAAAGAAGAAAAAGAAAAAGAAAGTAAAAAAATAGAAAAAAATGAAAAAAATGAAAAAAATGAAAAAGAAAATATGCAAGAACCTGTGAATGAAGAGCAAGAAACAAACTGTACTACCATCATAACTCCGGAAAAATGTAAAGATCCGGGGAGTTTCACCATTCCTGTAACTATTGGAAATATCAACATCAGGAATGCTTTGTTAGATTTAGGAGCTAACATCAATCTGATGACCCTAGATTTAATAAAACGCATTGGTGAATTTGAGCTCAAGGAAGCCAAGACAAGCTTACAGTTTACAGATCGCTCTGTCAAGAAACCTGTTGGGATTGTGGAAGATGTATTGGTAAAGGTTGATAAGTATCACTTCAAGGTTGACTTTGTGGTACTGGATATGAAGGAGGATACTGAGATTCCCCTGATCCTGGAAAGACCTTTCATGAAGACTGCAAAGATAAAGGTGGATGTCGATCAAAGTATGGTTACAGTCAAAGTTTATGAAGAAGAGGTAATCTTCAGTGCTCATGAACATCTTAGGACAAATGATGAGGAAGAAGTTTACCCTTCAACCGAACCAGGTATATCTCTTCCCAATCAATTAAATTGTTTTAAATTAACCGATGCCTTGAATGATGAAAGACAGGTAATCAAGCATCGGAGAAGAAGAAAGAGGAAGAAAAAGATAGGTGATTCCTTAACAAATATTGGGAGACCACCTGATTAATCAGAGGTAATGTCTAGTTGGAGACATTAAACCTAGCGCTCAATGGGAGGCAACCCATTCTTTTCTTGTTATTTTCAATTATTTTTAACATAAAAAAAACATTTTTAAAATTGTGTTTTTAATAATAAAAAGGGGTTTTTAAACTTAAAAGAGGCTTTTGGAAATTCAAATTTTGAAAAATGAAAAACAGAAACCCACGCGTAGCGCCCCATAGACGCGTAGCGTGGACTCTGAATTTTGGACCTGACGCGTAGCGTCTATACCACGCGTAGCGTCAGAGCCCATGTTCAGTTTTTAAAACTGAAACAGAGGGAGGCCCAAGACCATCACTTTTAAAACTGCCTCTCTCTCTCTCTCTCAGAAAACCTAATTTTCACAAACCTCTTTTTCTCTCAAACCTCCAAATCTTCTTCATTCCTATTCTGCATTCATCAAATCCAAGTAAGTTATCTCTCTTTTTCTCTTTTTTTGGTTCGGTTTTGTTTTTCAATTTATAGAATTACATGCGGTTACGATTAGGATTAGAAGACCATTGAGTTTGATTGCTGTTAGATTTAGGAATTGATTTGAAATTGAATGAAAAGGGTTACTACTGTGCAAACCCCTGTTTCTGTTCAAAACTATGCAGCCCATGCGTAGCGTCACACTGACGCGTAGCGTGAGGATGAACTACAAACCCACACCTAGCGTCCCATTGACGCGTAGCATGGGCAGAACAGGGCTGACGCGTAGCGTCCCACCCATGCGTAGCGTTAGCCTCTGTTTTTGATTTTTATTAATTCTTGTTTGTTATTTTATTTTAGTTATTTTTTATTTTATGTTTTTCATCTATTTAACATGCTGTATGTTTTTCTTTTTAATTAATAAATTTTCTTAGTTTGTATTTGTTATACTTTCTTGCATTGATAAAAATTTTAAAAAAAAATTTGCATATATTTATGCATGTTATGTGAAATTTATGTTAATATGCATGTTGTATTTTGTGTGAATTTTTATTTTATTGTTAAAAATCCAAAAATATGCATGTTGATTTTTACAAAAAAAAAATTCAAAAATATGTGGATTTTGTGTGAATTTATATGTTGTATCTTGTGTGATTTTCTTTAATAAAATTTTTATGTAAAACTTTTTGTAAATAATTTGTTGATTGTGTATGTTTGATGTTTGATATATTTTTCAAATAATATAATGTGTGTTTGATTTTTAATTTTTCTTTTTGCAGATGGCACCAAAGAAATCTATCCCTACTACTGGTCCTTCTAAAAGATAGAGAAGGGCCACTGATACTGACACCACCTCTGAGGATCCTGATCTTCAAGGAGAGGAGGTGTTGGGACCAAGGGATCCCACTAGATTTCGCACTGACGCGAAATGGGCCCATTTCCATCAGATAAAATGGCAAAGGCTTATCTGGGAGAGGGTGTTGGATCTTAATGCTGGAGACTATCCTGAGCTGCAGGATGGAGTTCAGAGGAGGAAATGGGGACCCCTGTTTTCTCTACCAACTGAGGGGGATCCCATCTTGGTGATGGAATTTTATGCAAACGCCTATAGGACTCGTCAGGATGCGCCGAACATTGGACAACAAAGGACGAGCTGGGTGAGGGGCCGACATATCACTTATGACCGGGATACCATTAGTACCCTATTGGGTAATCCTTGGGAGCCTACTCCCGAGGACGATACTTGTTTCTGGATGGAAAACAGAAACAAGATAGTTACTGAGGGTGATTTAGGATACTCCCTCGAGGAGGTTGCTTATTTCTTGAGCAAGGATGGAATCTTTTTCAACCTGAGTAAGGTTGGAAGGAGTCCATCTAACCTCCTAAAGACCCAGCTGACCCCTCTAGCCCAAGCATGGTCCCACCTTATGCTGCATAACACCACCCCTGTCACCCACCTCTCATCTATTCCAGTCGACCGATGTTGCCTTCTATTTTCTATCCTCCAGGGCCATACTATTGACATCGCCGAGCTTATATCAGAGCAGATTCACTTCTATGCCCTTGGGTATAAAGTGAATCGGCCTATTCCATTCCCCCTCATCATATCTGCCTTGCTGAGGAGGCAAGGAGTTGTTGTGCCATCACCTGAGTTCACGAGTTCTTCAGGGAGAGTCCCCAAGGTCTCGGTGAACAAAGATTATTTTGTTCAGTAGTGCGAGCTTTCACCTCTGGAGCAGGAGGCTCAGCCCAGACCCAGGAGGAGGAGACCACCAGTACAGCCACCACCTGCCGATGTTGTCACAAAGGGATTTGCCAGGATGACATTAGAGCATCAACATATGATGCAGATGATGGCTGCCATACACAGAGCTTATATTCATCTTCATGATGAATTTTATCAGTAGAGACTTCAGGGTGAGGGAGCACCATATGTCACACCGGCTGAGTTTGCAGCTCATGTAGCTTGACCCGGTGATGCACCTACCTACCCTGAGACTAGTGGACCGTCTGGAGCACAGGCTGATTCTGATGGTGATGCTGATGAGGAGGAGGATGATGATGACCAGATGGAGGACTGATGGTGCTATCTCCTTTATTTTCTGCACCTTTTTACATACACTTTTAGTTTATTGTTAGGTTTATATTTACATTGATATTATTTTTTGGATTATATTATATTTTGTCTTTTATTATGTGTGGTGTGTTTATTTTTGCGTAATTTATTATGTTTTTGCGTGTTCTATTCGAAAAATCCAAAAATAAATTTTATCTTTTTAATAAATCAACCAAATTTTTTGTTAGTAAGTTAATTTATTCACTTAAAGTTTTTACACAATAAAACCAATTTTGTAAAATTAATTATTAATTCTTTTATAACTTAGGAATTTTGATAAATTTAACTACAATAAGTTTATTAACTATCAAGCAAATTTCGGTAACCCGATGAGTTAAGAGATCCTTTAAACACTTGAGGGTTTAATCGACATAACTTCATTCAAATTGATTTTACTTTAATCTCTGATTTGTGTTGTTGTACAGATAATTCAGGAAAATGATCAAGGTACATTTATTGGTGAAAAGAAACCTTGGGCCAAACAGCTTTCCTTGGTAAAAATTATTTTATCCTTTGCAAGCCAATGTTGAGCCTGAGAATAAAATTCTTTGGTACCCTTAAAACCTAAAATAGTTTTTAACCATTCCCTATACTTGATTGATTAAAAGAGTAGTTGAAAGAAATGAAAAATATCTTTAATGTTCTTACAAAAATGGGGAGTGAAAAAAGATAAGCAACTTGATTCTTTTCAAAATACAAGAGAATAAAATATGAAATCAAAAATAGTGAAAAGAATCAAGTTGGGGGTATTTATTTTTCATCAATAAGGGAATTGAGATTTGGGCCAAGATAAAGCCTAAAAATTATAAAATGCTCTTTTATGATTTCAAGTTTTGAATTCCAAGAAAAACCATTGATTCTTGTAAGCCAAGCCTCATTACAACCCATGAAAAGACCTTGTGATTTCTGAATTAACTCTGTATGACTAACCATTGATTAGATGACAATCAAAGTTAAATTCGTTTGATTTTATGATTGATTGAGTGAAACAGGTTACCCTTTACATAGAGATAAACACTTGTGAGGTAAGCCTGAAATTTTACTTGGTTTGTTAATAAAATATTGTAATTAATTTTATCATTAAACCTTTGTTATATTAGATATCAATTTTTGATTATTACAAATTAGTTAAATTGTGAAATTACTTTTTGTAGTCAATTCTCAGACTAACTCAAAAATTTGATTTCAAATTTTTTCTTTCTTATTTTTCTCTCTTGCTTGAGGACGAGCAATGTCTCAAGTTGGGGGTATTTGTTAGTCCTCAAGTTTTCAATAAAAGCTTTAATAAAATTTCACAAAAATCATAAATATTAGTTTAATTTGTTAGAAAATTAGGTTTTAAATTCAATAAATGGATGTTGTTGGAAATAATCTGCCCTTGATTAATTTTCTCTAGTTTTGCAGTGAAAAAGTAGAAAATTCAAGAGAAAATTAAAGATACTGGAGGAGCTAACGTGTAGCATCAACCCCACGCGTAGTGTGGTTACTTTTGATGCTGACGCTACGCGTCACAGCCACGCGTAGCGTCAGAGCTGCGTGGACTCCACAGCCAGCTTGGCCAAGCACTCAGCTTTGACCCATTATTGGCCACCCCATTCAGCAAAAAAGGCCAAAACCGAATGGGGGACAGGGCCAAGTGGCAAGGCATGATTCATTTAATAATTCCCCCATGGCCACTTCGAGATGTTTAATGGAGGCTGAGTCAGGGGACTGACGCGTAGCATCAGCACCCTTGCTCAGCCCTATAAATAGGGCCATCCAACACCATTCTAAGCATCCCATCCCATCATCCCATTCTCATTCTTTTCTCTTTTTATACTCGACTTTGAATACTTCTTTTTGTGAGTTTGTAGTTCTAGAATAGTTTTCTAGATACTTAAGAGTGTTTTGTTGTATTGTGATTGTTGTATCGTGAAGTTTCCATCGTCTTCGTAATGTCAACCTCTGTAAGTGTTGTTTTTACTTTTACCATGTGTAACTAATCGATTTATGTTGGAATTGGTGAACTAATCTATTGAGTATAATGTGGTGAATTCGACCTCTGCATGTTTATGATTCAAGTCCATGTTAGTATTTCAATCTTTTATTAATATGAACGTCAAACGGGAGAATGATTTTCATGTGTATTGAAACTTGTTTTATTAGTATGAATGTCAAACGGAAGAATGATTATTCATGCCATATTAAAACTTGTTTTGACAAAAGTAAAAGTTGGAATACCCTTGGTATCTCAATTCTATAGGGGTTGTTAACCATTGTTGTCATAAGGCCAGGTCTTAATGCAAGTTTTTACTAAGAAAGCTCATGAGGGATCGAAATTTACGGTGAATTCTTAGAATTTATATCACGAGGGATCGGTTATAATGAATTTAAGCTGCAATGACATGAAACTTGATGATTAAATATGCATGTCTTTAGTTCCTCATTGTTATTCTAGATTAGGGATCCAATTTCCAACATAATTTGTCTATCTGTATTTTATTCTCAAGTATCCTACCTATTCTAGTTTGCAACTCAACTTTTTAGATAGATTTTTATTTTCTTTTTATCTCATGAACAATTCAACCATGCTATCCTGTGAATACTGTATAAATTGTGTATAAATCATTCTTTTGTCTATAACTTGCTTTACATTTACCATAGTAAATAGAAAATTACTGTTGTTATTGGACTTTCAATCCTAGTGGAACGATATCTAAATTTTGAAAACTACAAATGATTGGTGCACTTACCAATTAATGACCCGGTGGTAAACACAAACAGTTAAAACATTATTACCGGGCCAACAGGATGTTTGAATACTGGGGGGTTGAGGACTTTTCTCCCTCGGTTGTGTGATGTGTCCCCTTGGTCTGAGACATGGCTCTCTCCTCCACGCTCTTTCTTTCACGCTTCAATTCCATCAGTTCCTCCATCAACTTTCATATCACCTCATCCCTTGGATCTGGTGCAGACACCTGCACCATCCTTCTTGAACTTTCTACAGGCGACTCAAAAGTCAAGCGTCTATTCGCTGGTTGTTCTTGGGCAGTGATGTCTTCCACGTGCCCATCTGGTCGGTTTCTCCCGTCGCCTTCCATGATGCAAGACAAGGCTTTGAAAACGAGAAGTGGGAATAACTTTAGCGTGTCCCACTAGGCGTGCCAATGATCGGTCCTGAACCGGGGTCAAGAGATCCGGTGTCGGGTCGGTCACAGAAGTTGAAGACCGAGTGATGCTGAAGACCGGTTCTGTGAATATCTGGTATGTGTATCCGGTGTATCTGTATGAAGAGACCGGTCTTGGCGTCCTGGAGGTCCTTCACACCGACCTCACACGTTGGTGTGGGCGAAAGGTGGTGTCACCTGTGAAGATTCTCCGACGCTCAAGTTAGTAATATATTCCAAGTGTGGAATGTAAATGATCACTCTATGGGATCAGATAGATGCATTCAGGAGAGAAGGACCAGAACCCGAACCAGAACCAGAACCCCTCACCAGTAAACTGAAGTGAGTTCTTATACCTGATTGGCTCGATATACGAGGACCTATTAGTGGGGAACCACCAACCTCCATTAAGCAAGTATATTATTGTTTAATGCGCACTCACCAGCATGATTGAGGCAAGTGGCTATTTTATATTGAGCGTAGAGAGTATGGGCTAGACTTAGGGGATAAGTTGATCATTCCCAGGAGCAGAGTATGGCTCGTAGTGTGGGGAATGGAATCATTGATCGGTCCCTGTAGCAATGCCTATCGTCTTCTGTCGGGTGACGTGTATGTTATCTGGTGTGCATGGTGTTATCCGGACTAACCGGTGCAGGGAGAACGCCTGACTCGGAATTACAGTCCAGATGTATACCGATGACACCGGTTGCATGTGATATAATGGAAACCGGTTGATCAGTCCGGATCAACCTCTCGAAATGACTAAGGCAATCGGTTATAAGTGATGGGTGAAATGAGAACGGTGTAGGAGGGACTTACATCATATAGTTGCAGACTGGGTCGGTATTCTGTGATACCGATTGAACTCTAGGCCGGCTAAGATAATGATCTCTTAGTCTTAGGGCCGGTATCCAGACCGGATCACCATCAGAAGCGGTTATATCTATTTCTGGACTTGGGCCTGGTTTCCCCTTTTCTTCTTTACTTTACAAGTGTATACATTGTAACCTAAGTGACACATTATAAAGATTAATAAACCTAATTCCTAGGAGGATTTTCCTAGGGTTTTGTGTTCTAAGCTCTGTGTGTGAACAAACATCCTTAATTTTCTTATTAAAAAATAGATTTTAATTTTTTTAGTCATTTTAATTAAAAATCAAGCTGCTTCAATCAACCTTGAGTAAATATAAGGTAAATCACATAATCACTCTTGAGAATGGTTAAAATCACACTTCACTCTAACTCTAGGTAAAATTAATTGCATTTTTTTTTCATTTCTTAAATTTTATAGGAGTTAGAATCATCAAAATTAAACAATGATAAAAGTGCCATAAAATTGTAAAATTGAAACGGTTTGCATTTTCACCTAAAATTTTTGACAAATCTAAAAGTTATTATCAAATCGATTGTTAATTAATTAAATCATCTTACACTAATTCAAAACTAAATTGACATCCTTGGTTCTAGTTCTACAAGTTTCAACTAATTTTTTCCCTTTAATTTCGAATGTCTGTTTAAACATGTCATTAATCTCCTCACTAAAAAACAAATGTCACAAATGAATTTTCGAGCACATATATAAGCTGCCACGAGGTTGAAAATACACTTGAGTTATAAAGTTACAAACTAGTCAAATGCCTAATATTAGTTTTTAAATACCGATAATCCTAAATAAATTAAGAGTTTAACTAATCTATGTAATTTTACGTATGTTAAAAATTAAAAAAGTAAAAATTTTATTTAAAAACACTATTAATATTTACTCACATTAATGTCAAAATAATTTTTATATAAATTTTAATGAATCAATTTTATTTTTAAGTTTTTATTCTGTACAGAATTATATAAATTGGACAAATCTAAAATAAACATAAGTCATTCACTTCATTTTCTGAAAGCGACGTATGCTATTCAATTTTAATCCACTTAACCTTTGACCACTTCACTACAAAGAAACAGAACCAGCCCTCCACCTTCGGGATTAGGATTATTTTATTTTTGAAGAATGATAAGTAGAAATTATTTTTTTCGATCATACTTAAAAGTAATTTGCAATGACTTTATTTGTTTGTTTTTTTAGTCAACTCTCGTTAGTACAGACTTTTTCTAATAAAAATTAAATTATCAGTATAATCATTTTGAAACTACACTAATAATAAAATACATTAGATTGATAATATGATAAAATCAGGTATGTCAGTTTCTTACGTTATAAATTATTTATTATTATAATTAAATATATTATTAGTATAAGTTAGAATGTCTATTTAACAGTATAACTATATTAGATAAATTCTACACAATCAGAGCAAACAAATAAATAAATAAAAAGTACAATATAAATGACAATATATATATATAAGTATATAATAATGTTAAATATGTGATAGATGTAGAGTATCTTTGGTATTTCTGTTGAGTTGAAAACAATAAAGGTGAGATAAAATAAAAAATTTATTTTATGGTCCAACGAAATTTTAACTATCTCAAATAACGTAAAAAATTAATATCAACTTTTAAATTTTTCTATTTTTCTAACTCGGTTTCCTTAACAACCCCGTAAATAAATTATATTTTTGGCATATGAGATTATTTTTCTTCTTTACGATACCCTTTGACTTGTCGTGGCAGATTCTCTATAATTGTTAGATAGATGACACACGCGCTTACGTCACGTATGACATGGCCATTCCAAGGGAACCAACATGCTACCTTCTCTTTAATTTCATTAGGTTCCAAATGCATCAGGTTATTTCTCGGCCTCTATGATATAATATATTTAAAGTTTAATTTTAGATAATCTATTTAATATAAAAATTAGGTTAAGGAAATTTTTTTTAATTAAATAGGATAGTTTTGGAGTTTTGAAAGATATTTATAGCTTATTGGGTCAGCATTGTTCAATTCTTATGTATAATTTTATAAAAAATATATATAATTTGTAATATATTATTATAATTTATAAATACATACGATCTTTTTTATAATTTATATTTATAAAATTAAAATTTTTAAAATCACTTTTAATATGTAATTTTTTAAATTAAATGTATATTGTTGTAGATTGTTAGCCTTTTAGATATATGTTGATTTGTTTAATATAGACTCATTGATATATTTAATATATGTTTGTTTGCTTTTTTATTGACAATAATTTAAATTAAGCTTTTATATACGTTATCAGGCTAAATCAAACTTTAAAATATCTTAAGTCAGACTTAAAAAGATGGCCTATGTCATGTCATAGACCAAGCTCACGCCTAAAACTTAAGTATCAAGTCAGGCTCAAGCCTTTAAAACCTAACTCGACTCAGCGTGTTCTTATCCCTAATTTTCATGACAACTTTGAATAATGTCACTCAATAAATAAGTAATATTGATTTTGTATTGTTTTTTAGACCAACATATTTAAGTTATCTTTAATCAATCATGGTTAGGAAATTCAAATATGAACCAAACAAATTCTAAATTATTTTTTCCAAGTAGAGAACATATAAATCATGGTAACATTTAATATCTCAACCTAGTTTTTTTTATTCATAAAGTTCAAATCTAAAACACTTAAAGGTAATTAAGTTTATACTATATGAATCAACCACTGTTAGTTGTGTATTTTAGGTTAAATTACATGTAAATATTTTTTTTACATAAAAACATTCTTTAGCTAGTAATTTTCTCATTATTTTGTAACAATCAAGCATGTGCATATAATTTGACCTTATTTTATGTTTTGTATTAATTTTGTAGGAAACGGAAACCTAAAAAGCATGAAAATCATGATTTTAAAGATGCTGACCTAAAGGTCATTTGCTCAGGCGAAATCCCCTCACCTAGGCGAATCATGGAAATTTGGATGGTTCACCTGAGTGAGCCAAACAGTGCAACTCATCTTCCACTCACTTGTTGGGCCATATAAAATGCCCAACTTTATTTTTTAATGGATAGAGTAGAGGAAACAAAGCATGAGAAAGCCTTTGAAAAATTGGTGCCAATTTTCATCATCATTATCATCTTCTTCTTCAACTCTTGTAATTCCATTATTAAATCACTTGTAAGTTCCACCACATGTTGCTAATTTCCTTTCTAAGTTGGGATTAGATAACTTAAATAGGACTATGGGCTTGTAATTACTTTTTGGTTCAATTTATGAGATTAATTTAAGTTAGTAATTCAAATTTTTCTAATACACGTTTTATTCAAAAGAATGATTTGTGTGTACACTTATGATTAACGAACGTTATGTTGAACTACCTGTTATATTTGATCTCTAGAGACATGATTAGGTACAATATGTAACATCCCGGATAATTATAGAAAAATTTTGTGAAGTGGAAATATTAAAAATTATTTTTAGGAATTTATTTGATATTTTTATGAATTATTGGTTAATTATAAAAGGTGTGATTAGAAGAAGAGAGGTTTAATTAAATCTTTAAAGAAATTGTAAAGGAATTAGAGAAATGACCGGTTGAAGAGGTTACCGGATGGAAGTGACCGGTTGAGAAGGTAACCGGTTGCCATGAGTTTAAATAATGGTTTCTTTCTCTTTCCTCAATCATTTTGCGCAATCATTCACTCTTTCACGTGAAGAACATCTGTTACTTTTCTTCTTCTTCTTCCTCCATTGTTGAGAGCTTTAAGCTTTAAAAGGAGGTCCATCTTTGCATCAAACCTTGAAATAATTACATAGCTGTGACAGTGGTTTCAAGGTAAGTCCTTTGAACCGTTTAAAATTGATACCTCACCTATTTCCTTTCTTTTCTGTACCGAATGGTCATGTGTATGGAAGGGGGTACTATTTTGATCCCCACTCCTCCTGGCTGTGAGCTTGAAAATAGTTCTTTTAACTGTGTGGACGGTGGTATGATGTTAACAAGCTTCACGTTCCAAACCCGTAGGTAGTGGAACGAACATCAGTGGGACATTTAAGGAAGCTGGTGCTGAACGAAGGTAGGACGGTGAACCCATAAATTATTGAAGCGTGGAACAGAGGTAAGGTGGGTGTTCGGGTTATAATTAATTAGAATAGGACATACTGTCCGACTCATTGTAATGACTGTGAACCGAGTGAGAGTTGATGCTGAAAAAAAACTGTGAATATGTATATGAATGTACGTATGAATGTACACACCGATCGGTTTAGGATCGCGCGTGTGTGTGTGACTTAATATTTAATGCTGTGATAATAGAGATGGTGCTGGGTGAAAGTTAATGTGTATGTATGCATGTGTATGGACACCGATCGGTTTCTGATCGTGTGTGTGGCATATTCCGATTGAAAGTGAATTATTTGATGCTGTGATGAGATGATGCTGGGTGAAAGTTAATGTATATGCATGTATGTATGTGGACACCGATCGGTTGAGGATCGTGTGTGTATATGTAAATCTGATTGAAATTGAAATATTGATGTTGTGACAATCGGTGTTTTGTGGCAATGTGGAGTCGGGTTTGACAAGCAGGTCACCCGAGTGATGTTGTTAATGGCCACTTGTGAAATGATTATATGATGATGTGGTATGGGACGACCGACGGTATATGTTACCCTCGTTTTTGGCTTCAGTTGTCAAGCAAGACCCAGTTGAGCTACCCAGAGGTCTATGACCCAGTGGTTGAGGGGGAGTCAAGCAGGACTCGGTGAACCAAGCAGGGTTCACGGGGTGTCAAGTACGACCCCCAGCTGAAGGTCGATCCTTTGAGTATCCGGATACTGTGTCAATTTTTCGAGTCAGTTGTGAAAGTTGATTTGATAATTTTGCTGAGTGCAATTGGTTTTAATTGCCGAATGAAAATTGAAATAATTGTTGAGTGATGTTATATTTATCGAGTGGTAAATTGGTTATAATTGCTGAATGAGAATTGAAATATTTGTTGAGTATTTGATGTATTTGTAGAGTGTAATTTTATATATTGCCGAGTGATTGTTATGTTTACCGAGTGGTAAATTATCATACTTGCCGAATGAGTGATTTGTTAAAATGGCTGTTAATTGCTATGATTGCTGAGTGTGAGTTACTTGCTGAGTGAGATGTGCAGTTTTAAGGATAAAGCAATCGGACGGAGTTTCTACTCGTATTTTATTTAAATTCCATTCTAGATTAATTATGATGATAAACACTCACCCTTGTTGTGGTTTTCATTTTTAGTAACCAGTGACAGGGAAGAGATCGGAGCCACGGAGGTGCGCCAAACGGATGATTGATGCCAATGCACCGAGTGATTTGAATGAATTGTGTAATATATATATAATGAGTTTTCCGAGTGTTTGATGCTACAATGTGTTGCTTGTATGTAGAATTAAAATTTGAATCGGATATGACTTTGTGATGCTATGTGATCGGTGTTTATTTTATGAATGAATTTACATTGTTGTAGCAGAGTTAATCACCTGATGAATCTAGCCGAGTGGATTCCTTATCCGAGCGAGGGCCTACTAATTTGATGCCCATTTGAGCATCCTTCATTTCTTTCCGAGAGAAGAATAACCGAGAGACTCAATTCTGAGTGAAAAGGTTAGAGTGTCTCCGAGTGAGCTGTGGTTGAGACTCCGAGTGAAGAAAGATAAGAGTGCTTCCGAATGAAGGTCGTGTTTCTGAGTGAGGATGAGTGAACCTTTTTCTGAGTGGAAGTTAAGCTGTCCTGAGTGAGAGATGACCGAGTGAGAGAATTATTTCCAAGTGAACCCTGACTGTTTCTTTCTTCCGCTGTTTTCTAAATAACTCTATGGATGTATTTCCGATCGGTTTCAGTCGGATATTACTATTTTAAGTATGATTTTACTATTTTGAATGTATTTAAGAAAAGTAAATGTTATTTTATATTAAGACTGAGTGGAATTTTTATTAAATGCGAAAAATCTATTGTGAAAAATGAGAAAAATGACGCGGGTTGTCACAGTTGGTATCAGAGCGGTTCTTTCTAGAGCCGAGTAAATGGGTGAACCCAGTGATTGTGTGAGTTCTATATTGGACTGTGTTTGCATTTTATTGTAGTGTTTGTGATTATTTGTGCAGCTTGGCATCATTCCCTTAGCACTCCAGTGACGTTGTGTTTTATATGAGGTAATTATCCGACTCCCTGGTAGAGTATTGGTTTTAATGGTGATGTATTTGTTCATTGTAGAAATATCTTATGGCCGAAGGGACTAGTTCTGGTGGAGGAGATGACTTCATCTCAAAGTTTTCTCGGTTGATGAGTAGGACCGAGTCTGGTCCCACTCTTGACAAATTCCTGAAAAGGAATCCCCCTGCCTACAAAGGAGGGCATGATTATGATGGGGCGTATATTTGGATCAGGGAAGTTGAGCAAGCGTTTGAATATTTCGAGTGCTCGGAAGAGCAAAAGGTTTAATTTACAACCTACCAATTGAAGGACGAGGCGAGGGTATGGTGGTCTCGGACCAAGGTTCAGATAAAGGCAGCGAATGAACCGGTAGTATGGGCAAATTTCCGAAAGGGATTCCTTGTCAAATACTTCCCGGATAATTATAAAATTCGAAAGGAATTGGAATTCTTGAGGCTGGAACAGGGCCGAATATCAGTGGCCGAGTACACTGCTAAATTTGACGATCTGTGTGATTTCTATCATCCTTTCTCATTGGAAGGAACCAAGGGCAGCAAGTGTGCCAAATATGAGTCGGGATTACGGATTGAACTCCGTAGTGTAATTGTGCCGATGGAGATTCGGGATTATCCGAGTCTGGTAAACAAGGCTAGGCTGACTGAAGAAGTGCAACTACAGAGAGCCTTTCAGCTGAGAGATAAGAGACAGCTGAAGGCAAGAGGGTTTAACTTCAAGAAGACGGGTCAGTCTTTTCGTGATAGTAAGTTTTCTGCTACGTCTTTTTCTTTGTCTGGTCAGAGTTCTACTAGCCGATCAGGTAGCCAGTCGAGTAGCCGTGTGTACTACAATTGTGGCCAGGAGGGCCATATTGCAAAGTACTGTCCAGCCAGCCAGTCAGATTGTCTGTTTCTAATATGGACAATCGGGACACATTAGTCCTGATTGCCCATAGAGGCAACAGCCGAGTGGACATGGCAGCCGAGCCAACACTTCTGGGACTCGGGGTGCTAATGTTTCGAGAGGAGGTAGACACGGAGCTGGGCGTGGTGGCCAACACTCGGGGAGAGCAGATGCTCAATCCAGTGGCGCTCAGAATGTCATGACCGGGCGGGTATTTGCTTTTGATGCCTCGGAAGCTGTAAAGAATGATAACCTGGTGCAGGGTAAGTGCCTCATCCATGGCTATCTTGTTGATGTAATTTATGACTCGGGTGTGACCCATTCGTTTATTTCTAAGAGCTGTGTACGACGGCTTAGTTTGCCGATTGTATTAATGGAGAACGCTCTTAGTGTCTCCACTGCTACTAGCTCCACCTTCCAGGCAACTACTATGTGTGGGGAGTTGCCGATGCAAGTGGAAGATCGTATTTTCTGAGTGAATCTGATATGTATGCCAGTGAAGAACCTAGATGTTATCCTAGGTCTCGATTGGTTAGCTAATAACCGAGTGATGGTGGACTGCTATCAGAAAACTATTGTTTTCTCCCAGGAACTAGACACAAAGAAAGTGGTGAGTGATGTCTCCACCACCTATGTAATTTTATTTACTACGGAGGGTCGGTATAACCTTATACCGAGTGAAATTCTAGTAGTATGTGAATTCCCTGACGTATTTCCGAAAGAAATTCCGGAGCTGCCTCCCAGTCGGGAGATTGATTTCTCGATTGACTTGATTCCCGGGGCCGAGCCAGTGTCCCGAGCGCCTTATAGGATGTCTTCGGTAGAATTAACTGAAGTGAAAAAGCAAGTAAACTAAATGCTTGAGAAAGGCTTTATCCGACCGAGTGCTTCACCGTGGGGTGCTCCTGTACTGTTGGTAAAGAAGAAGCATGGTAGTATGCGTATGTGCATTGATTACCGACAGTTGAATAAGCTGACGGTAAAGAATAAATATCCGTTGCCATGGATTGACGACTTGTTGGATCAGTTGCGAGGCACAGTCGTATTTTTTAAGATTGACTTGAGGTCGGGGTATCACCAAATCCGAGTGAAATCAGAAGATATTCCCAAGATGGCTTTTCGGACTCGGTATAGGCATTTTGAGTATGTTGTAATGCCCTTTGAAGTGACGAATGCTCTTGCTATCTTCATGGACTACATGAATCAGATTTTCCAATCATATTTGGATTAGTTTGTGGTAGTATTCATCGATGACATATTAGTGTACTCGCAGTCGGTTGAGGAGCATGCTCAACATCTTCGAGTTGTTCTGCAGATACTCTGAGAGAAGAAATTGTATGCTAAGTTATCTAAATGTAATTTCTGGGAAGAGAGTGTATAATTCTTGGGACATGTGATTTCCCAAGAGGGTGTATCAGTAGATCCGACTAAAATTGAGGCGGTTATGGCTTGGGAAAGACCTAAGTCGGTAACGGAGATTAGGAGTTTCCTCGGATTAGTTGGGTACTATCGACGTTTCATTGAAGGATTCTCTCGGATAGCACTTCCTTTGACTCGGTTTACGAGAAAGGAGAACCCATTTGTATGGTCGGAAGAGTGTAAAATGAGTTTCCAGACTCTTAAACGGTGTTTGACGACTGCCCTAGTGCTTGCACTGCCTGATGTGACACAGGAATTTGTAGTGTACTGCGATGCGTCCAAGTTTGGTTTGGGATGTGTGCTGATGCAGGCCGACTGAGTGATTGTCTATGCTTCAAGGCAATTGAGGCTGCATGAACAAAACTATCCAACTCATGATCTTGAGCTTGCAGTAGTGGTTTATACGTTGAAGATTTGGCACCATTATTTATATGGGTCTCGGTTTGTGGTGTTTAGTGACCACAAGAGTTTGAAATATTTGTTCGATCAGAAGGAACTCAACATGAGGCAAAGGAGATGGGTGGAGTACTTAAAGGATTATGATTTCGACTTGAGGTACCACCCGGGCAAAGCAAACGTTGTTGCCGATGCACTGAGCAGGAAAGTATTGCACACAGCTTTCTTGATGGGCAAAGAGCAAGAACTGTTGGAGAACTTTTGGGATATGAACCTTGGAGTCGTTGTGAACACTCCAAACTAAATGACAGTCGGTATGCTGAAGATTTCCAATGAATTCTTGAAGTCCTTAGCTATGGCCCAAAAAGAAGATGAGGAGTTGCTGGAATTGCTTGACACTCAAGCAAGAGGCAAGGACATGAAATTAATTCAAGGAACGAATGGAATTTGGAGATTCCGAGACCGAGTGGTGGTGCCTGCACATGGTGATTTCAGGCAAACCGTGCTGACTGAAGCACACAAGAGTTCTTTGAGTATTCATCCCGGTATTACAAAGATGTACCATGATTTAAGGAAGGAATTTTGGTGGCCGGGTATGAAAAAGGCAATAACCGAGTACGTGAAGACCTGTGTGATATGCCAGAAATACAAAGTTGAACATCAGAGACCCCCAGGTTTACTTGAACCTTTGGAGATTCCGATTTGGAAGTGGGAGAGCATTACCATGGATTTCGTATCTGGGTTACCTCGTACTCAATCTGGGTGTAATGCAATCTGGGTGATTGTTGACCGATTGACCAAGAGTGCTCACTTCTTGGCCATGAACATGAAATGGTCATTGGGCTGATTGGCTAAGTTGTACGTTACTCAGATTGTACGATTGCATGGCGTACCCTTGAGTATCATTTCCAATCGGGATCCCCGATTCACTTCTAAATTTTGGGGAAGTCTGCAAAAAGAGTTGGGCACTGAACTAAGACTGAGTTCAGCTTATCATCCGCAGACCGATGGACAGTCGGAACAGACTATACAGACTCTTGAGGATATGCTAAGAGCCTGTGTATTGGAGCAGGGTGGCTCATGGGAAAAGTATTTACCCTTGGTGGAATTTGCATACAACAACAGCTATCATAGTAGCATTGGAATGGCTCCGTATGAAGCTTTATACGGTCAGAAATGTCGTACACCATTGTGTTGGAATGAGAATGGTGATACCATTCATCTTGGGCCCGAGTTAATTCAAGAAATGAATGAGCAGATTGCTCTGATCCGAGAGAAAATGAAGATTGCCCAAGACTGACAGAAGAGTTACTATGACAATCGGTATAGACCACTTGAGTTTCAAACGGGTGACTGGGTGTTCCTGAAAGTTTCACTGACTAAAGGAGTTGGTCGGATATTGAAGAGTCACAAGCTTAATCTGAAATACATTGGACCGTATCAAATATTGGAGAGGATCGGTAATGTTGCTTACCGACTGGATCTTCCCCAGTCGTTAACTAACATCCATAATGTGCTTCATGTGTCATAACTCCGAGCATATATTCCGAGTGATTCGATGATTGTGCCAAGTGACTCTATCGAATTGAAGGAAGACCTGACGGTGGAAGTTACACCGATCAGTATTGAAGAGTATCGAACCAAACGGCTAAGGAACAAAGAGGTGCCATTAGTGAAAGTGAAGTGGCAGAATCTGAATGGGGTAACCTACACTTGGGAATTGGAATCGGGCATGAGACGGGTGTACCCTAATCTTTTTCAGTAGGTGTGTTGATTTCGGGGACGAAATCCCTTTTTAGGGGGGATGGATGTAACATCCCGGATAATTATAGAAAAATTTTGTGAAGTGGAAATATTAAAAATTATTTTTTGGAATTTATTTGATATTTTTATGAATTATTGGTTAATTATAAAGGGTGTGATTAGAAGAAGAGAGGTTCAATTAAATCTTTAAAGAAATTGTAAAGGAATTGGAGAAATGACCAGTTGAAGAGGTTACCGGTTGAGAAGGTAATCGGTTGCCATGAGTTTAAATAATGGTTTCCTTCTCTTTCCTCAATCATTTTGTGCAATCATTCACTCTTTCACGTGAAGAACATTTGTTACTTTTCTTCTTCTTCTTCCTCCATTGTTGAGAGCTTTAAGCTTTGAAAGGAGGTCCATCTTTGCATCAAACCTTGAAATAATTACATAGCTGTGACAGTGGTTTCAAGGTAAGTCCTTTGAACCGTTTAAAATTGATACCTCACATATTTCCTTTCTTTTCTGTACCGAATGGTCATGTGTATGGAAAGGGGTACTATTTCGATCCCCACTCCTCCTGGCTGTGAGCTTGAAAATGGTTCTTTTAACTGTGTGGACGGTGGTATGATGTTAACAAGCTTCACGTTCCAAACCCGTAGGTAGTGGAACGAACATCAGTGGGACATTTAAGGAAGCTGGTGCTGAATGAAGGTAGGACGGTGAACCCATAAATTATTGAAGCGTGGAACAGAGGTAAGAGGGGTGTTCGGATTATAATTAATTAGAATAGGACATACTGTCCGACTCATTGTAATGACTGTGAACCGAGTGAGAGTTGATGCTGAAACAAAACTGTGAATATGTATATGAATGTACGTATGAATGTACACACCGATCGGTTTAGGATCGCGTGTGTGTGTGTGACTTAATATTTAATGTTGTGATAATAGAGATGGTGCTGAGTGAAAGTTAATATGTATGTATGCATGTGTATGGACACTGATCGGTTTCTGATCGTGTGTGTGGTATATTCCGATTGAAAGTGAATTATTTGATGCTGTGATGAGATGATGTTGGGTGAAAGTTAATGTATATGCATGTATGTATGTGGACACCGATCGGTTGAGGATCGTGTGTGTATGTGTAAATCCGATTGAAATTGAAATGTTGATGCTGTGACAATCGGTGTTTTGTGGCAATGTGGAGTCGGGTTTGACAAGCAGGTCACCCGAGTGATGTTGTTAATGGCCACTTGTGAAATGATTATATGATGATGTGGTATGGGACGATCGACGGTATATGTTACCCTCGTTTTTGGCTTCAGTGGTCAAGCAGGACCCAGTTGAGCTACCCAAAGGTCTATGACCCAGTGGTTGAGGGGGAGTCAAGCAGGACTCGGTGAACCAAGCAGGGTTCATGGGGTGTCAAGTAGGACCCCCAGCTGAAGGTCGATCCTTTGAGTATCCGGATACTGTGTCAATTTTTCGAGTCAGTTGTGAAAGTTGATTTGATAATTTTGCTGAGTGCAATTGGTTTTAATTGCCGAATGAAAATTGAAATAATTGCTGAGTGATGTTATATTTACCGAGTGGTAAATTGGTTATAATTGCTGAATGAGAATTGAAATATTTGTTGAGTATTTGATGTATTTGCAAAGTGTAATTTTTTATATTGCCGAGTGATTGTTATGTTTACCGAGTGGTAAATTATCATACTTGCCGAATGAGTGATTTGTTAAAATGGCTGTTAATTGCTATGATTGCTGAGTGTGAGTTACTTGCTGAGTGAAATATGCAGTTTTGAGGATAAAGCAATCGGACGGAGTTTCTACTCGTATTTTATTTAAATTCCATTCTAGATTAATTATGATGCTAAACACTCACCCTTGCTGTGGTTTTCATTTTTAGTAACCAGTGACAGGGAAGAGGACAGAGCCATGGAGGTGCGCCAAGTGGATGATTGATGCCAAGGCACCGAGTGATTTGAATGAATTGTGTAATATATATAATGAGTTTTCCGAGTGTTTGATGCTACAATGTGTTGCTTGTATGTAGAATTAAAATTTGAATCAGATATGACTTTGTGATGCTATGTGATCGGTGTTTATTTTATGAATGAATTTGTATTGTTGTAGCAGAGTTAATCACCTGGTGAATCTAGCCGAGTGGATTCCTTATCCGAGCGAGGGCCTACTAATTTGATGCCCATTTGAGCATCCTTCATTTCTTTCCGAGAGAAGAATAACCGAGAGACTCAATTCCGAGTGAAAAGGTTAGAGTGTCTCCGAGTGAGCTGTGGTTGAGACTCCGAGTGAAGAAAGATAAGAGTGCTTCCGAGTGAAGGTTATGTTTCTGAGTGAGGATGAGTGAACCTTTTTCTGAGTGGAAGTTAAGCTGTCCCGAGTGAGAGATGACTGAGTGAGAGAATTATTTCCAAGTGAACCCTGACTGTTTCTTTCTTCCGCTGTTTTCTAAATAACTCCATGGATGTATTTCCAATCGGTTTCAGTCGGATATTACTATTTTAAGTATGATTTTACTATTTTGAATGTATTTAAGAAAAGTAAATGTTATTTTATATTAAGACCGAGTGGAATTTTTATTAAATGCGAAAAATCTATTGCGAAAAATGAGAAAAATGACGCAGGTCGTCACACAATAACCATTATACCCATATCTAACGTAAATTTTACTTTTAATGTTAGAGGGATCTTCATTTAATGATGAAATTTCGGATCCATTTTAATTATAAGAAGATAATATGAAAATATATAGTTTGTTCCCAACACCTTTCTTTAGTTTAAGCCCCGTTAATCAATTTATGTTTTATTTTCTTTAGATAAAAAAAATCAAAATCAAACTACCCATAATCTTCATTATAAGTAAATATTTTTAGAGATAAATACTACTCTCTTATTTGTAATAGGTAACATAATATTTTTTAGATGGACTTATATTTCTGATACTTAAAACAATAATTTGGATAACATATAAAAAACAGAATAAATAGAAAATCAAGGAAATAACTAAAAGTATTCATATTTAACCTTTTCTATTTAATATTTAACCCTTTCTTTTATAATACATACTTTAGAGAAGTACATTTTGTATTAAAAAATAAATACACTTTTTATCTTGCGTAAAATAACTCATTGTAAATTATGTTTTTTTTGAAAATGTAGAAACAAACATAATAATTTATAATGAAATACAAATTAAGAATTTCACTGTTGAATTATAGTTATCATGTTATCTTAATAACCATATATATCATAACATAATTTTAAAAAACTAATATTTGTAGATATGCTATCGTAAAACTGATTTTTACTTAATTTTTAAAGGATTGTAAATTTCATTAAAATGACTTCGATCAACCAAATGATACATATATAATAATTAAATTATATAAAATTTTATATTTTTACTTTATACTTTTAAGATAACAGTAGATGGGAGATGAAAAATATCAAAGAATCAAAATTCAAATTTAGTTTTCAATACACGCTAATTCCACTTTACTCAATGAATATATGAAATTGTATATGTTAGATTAGACATACTTAATGAAATTTTTTTTTATCCCAGGGTTGTTTCAATGAAATTGCATTTGACTGGATATATTATTCTTTCTATTTTATATAATCAATTATTTTAATACGCGGTTTTGGAATACATTAATTAAAAAGTAAAAAAAAAATAGATATAGGTAACTATATTTTGTTTGATATAAAATTTTAACATATATCTTTAAATACATACATACTCCCTTTATTCTTTTTCATTCAACGTAATTTTAAATACATATTAAAAAAGTTATTAAATACTTATCTTAAATTTTTAAGGGATTAGAAGTAACTTTGGAGCCGCCACATATATTTTAAAACCCACCGCGAGTGTATTTCTGTTTTCGTTTCATTTTCTTATCTCTGGTCTTCACCTAACCCTGTGGCTGTACACAAACTCTTTCTTCCGTCGTTCGGGGATCGCATCGCCGGCGATACCCTCCCCTGATTCCCCTTCCACCCTTCAATTCAACCCTTCCGATTCCGTTTCCCTGAGTTCTCCTCCGAAAATGTTTCTATTCGCTTGCTAGGGTTTCCCAGCTTCCCCATCTCCGTCTCCGAAACCACCCTGTACCTTTTCTTCCTCACTCTTATCAACTTCGCAGTTATGGCTATCCGCGTAACCTTCTCCTTCTCCGGCTATGTCGCCCAAAACCTCGTATCCACCGCCGGAGTTCGCGTCGCCAATTCCCGATGCGTCCAGGAATGTGGGATCCTCTCTCGCTTCTTCGGGCCCAACTATAAGCCCGATCCCCACTCCTCCGGCGGTGGTGTCCGTAATTTCCATTCCGATTTCGTCAGGCCCAAATCCAACTTCGGGCCCAAAACCCCCGCTTCCGCGTACTCCACCCTCGCCGGGGAAATTCTCGGCGACAGCTGTAGGAACCCGGTAATCCTGGGCCTGATTTCGTTGATGAAGTCAACGGTTGGGGTTTCTGGGTCAACCGCGGCGGGTATGGGTATTTGTGGTATTTCGCCTCTTAAAACCTCTTCGATTATTCCCTTTTTGACGGGTTCGAAGTGGCTTCCTTGCAACGAGTCTGTTCCTGACCCCACATCAACGTGGGAGATCGACAAAGGTGGAACGCGAACCAGCGTCGTCGTTTCGCAAACGGAACCAGATTTCAACGCCAAGGATTTTGAGAAGACTAGTTGGCTTTCCCGCTTCTTCAACGTTTGTTCCGAAGACGCCAAAGCCGCGTTCACCGCCGTTACCGTTAGTTTGCTCTTTAAATCGTTCTTGGCTGAACCACGCTCCATTCCCTCTTCTTCTATGTACCCTACTCTTGAAGTCGGTGACCGTGTTCTAACGGAGAAGGTTAGTTAACTGTTAACTATTAGTTATATTAGTTATATTAGTCAATTGTTCTTATGTTTTCTCAAATGTTTTTGTTCTGTTTTGGTTTTCTGGAATTGATTAAGGTTGTTGATGATTTATGTAACAGGTTTCTTTCTTCTTTAGAAAGCCTGATGTTTCTGATATAGTGATATTTAAAGCGCCTCCTTGTTTAGAGGTATTTTTTTTTAACTTCCTTGGTTTTTGCGATTGTTTGTGGGTCTTTTGAATGTTTAAATTGTGATGTTCATTTATTGATTGGTTGGTTTTTCTTATGTAGGAATTTGGCTTTAGTTCTTCTGATGTGTTTATAAAAAGGATTGTGGCTAAGGCTGGGGACACTGTTGAGGTAAGCTTGGTACTTTTTTTAGTGATTAGTGATTCCCCTTGAAGTGTTATTTTGGCCTTGTTCTCTGCATCTTATGTGTGTTTTGGGTCTTGTGTAGGTTCGTGGTGGGAAATTACTCGTGAATGGTGTTGCAGAAGAAGAGGATTTCGTTAAAGAGCCCGTGGCTTATGAAATGGATCCATTGGTAATGTTTAGAATTTGCCATCAAATTGGTGTTTTATTGATTGATTGTGGTGGGATTTGACAATATATGGTTAATGGGGTATCGTTTTTTGGTTGCAGGTTGTACCGGAAGGATATGTTTTTGTTATGGGAGACAACCGTAATAACAGCTTTGATTCTCATAACTGGTAATTTTTTGGCCTTTTTCCCACTGACCTTTTTTCCCGTGTTTCTGTTAGAGGGTATTTGCTCTAGGTCAACGGCAGATTTTTGGCCTATTTGATGATGCTGGTCTTCTCAAGAACATCTAACTTATGTAAAACTTATTATCAGATCTCAGAAGTTGAAAACAAATTTGTATGTGTAGATTTGAAATTCTGAATCATGAGTTTGACAACGTATTTACTGTTTTTGTGTGTATCAGGGGTCCCCTCCCAATTGAGAACATCGTTGGTAGATCCATGTTTCGGTACTGGCCTCCGTCTAAGGTATCTGACATTGATATCCCTCATAAACTCCCACCTGGAAATAGTTCTGTGGCAATTTCTTGACATGGTTCCCGCTGCTTCCTGAGGGTGAAGAGTTACTGATACTTTCCTTCATTTGTTCAAAATGGATCGCTTCTCTTGTTTTGACCCGGGAGTTCGCTGTTATCCAATTATTCTCCAAGAACGAATGTGCTTTACTTGAATATAGTTTGGGATGAATATCTTATTCATTGATGTGAATTTGTCAATGACCTAATAATACATTATGCATTCTTTAGTGCTGCCGTGAGATGTACTTCTCAATCCTCCTCGCCGAAGTTCGGGGGGAAGAAGAATTGAAGAAGCATGATTTTACCCCAAAAAATGAAACATGATGATGATTGATTTGTTTTTGTATTCTTTCATGTATAGTATCTGAATGAATGAGACTCGAGGAAAGCTTCGACATGGAGCTATTTGATTCCTTGTATGTTCCATAACCAAGCCTCCTCCTAATATATGTAATGCCATTCAGTCTTGCATGAAATTTTATCAGCATGATTATGGTTGCCTATTTCAAACTCAAATAAGAATGCAATATCACATTCTCTTCCCGGTCTCTCGTATGTTCTTTTGCATGAAGTAAGTTTAACTGAGTTTTATTTCATTGAGAAGATTAATGGTTGATATGTATAAAGGTACGTTCAATGGATAAATTAAAAGTTTAGCTCTAATCTATTGGGAAACTAACACTTCATACCGCGATGAGCTTCGGATTACGACCCAACGGAATGGGATTAACTCCCCAATGGAATGGGATGGGATTAAGTGGGGATCACGGGACTCAGAAATCAGATTCCATTATATACACGTAATCAATATACTTTTGTTTTAATATATCAAAATTAAAACGTTGGATTTTTTTTTTGGATAGTGAGAACATTTGAAATACATGATGGTTTTTTAATAAGAGTTTGATTACAAGAAACACAAAAGAACATTACAAAACGTAAAATAGAGAAAGAATTTGAACAAAAATCAGGTGAAATAGAACATGAAAGAGAGATAAATAGGAAGAAGAACATCAAGAAATTACGTAGTTCAACCAAGAATAGCCTACATTCATGGGAAGATCAACAAAATTGATTAAGATGATGTTGCACGTTTACAATCATTAACCAACACTTAACAACAATCCAACTACTTTCCAATTCATTACACAAGGGGCTTATTAATAGAACCATCTATGAATCAAGACAGTTATATAGAAACTAAAACATAACAGAATCAAGTTAAGTCCGTTAATATACTTGGGCAAAGTCTGCGAACAGGTTAAGTCTGTTAATAGACTCAGCATGTTGCAAAGTCTATTGTCACGGACCAATAGGCTTTAGAACAGGGCTTTGGAACAGACAATAGACTTAGACTCTGCAACAGTCTTTAGAGCCATAGTTCTTCACAATTCTCCGCCTTGGTTGACCTTGATCCAAAAACATGTTTCCATAGCTGCTCTTCACTTATGCATCAACAATATCTTGAAAAATTGATTAAGTCTAAGCAATGCTTGAACTTCACTTCAGGAATAGACTTAGTCAACATATCTGCAAGATTTTCTTCAATAGTAATCTTCTCCGCCAGAATGTTCTTTGAATCAATCATTTCCCTTATGAAACACAACTTCACATCAATGTGTCTAATCATTTCATGATAAGTCAGATGGTTTGCCAAGTGGATTGCACTTTGGCCGTCATAAAAAAATTGTAATGTTGTCTTGGTTTATTCCAAGATCTCCAAACAAACCTTTCAACCACAAACCTTCCTTCACTCCTGCAGCCAAATTAATGTACTCAGACTCTGTTGTTGATAGAGTTACCACAGCCTGCAAATTTGCTTTCAGGACTTTGTAGTACCAAACAAACTGAAAACATAACCGGTGAGAGATTTCCCTGTGTCAATGCAGCTTGCAAGGTTTGTATCCACATAACCAGTGATAAGATCACTGCCTTGAGCCACTTTCTTGTACATTAAGCTAAAGTCTGTTGTGCCATTTAAATATCTCAGAACCTACTTCAAAGCATTCCAATGAGCATGACCAAGATTAGCCATGAACCCGCTGATCAGACTTACAACATAGGCAAAATCAGTTCTAGTGCAGATCATACCATAGATGCTACCAACACCACTTACATATGAGATGAAGTCTATCTTGTTTCTTTCTTCCTCGGTTATTAATGACTAAAAAGCTAAAAGCTTTGACATTAGAAGAGTTTCAATAGACTTAGACGGATGCATTCTAAGTCTTTCAACAACTTTCTTCAAATACCTTTGCTGAGATAAGAAGAGTTCCTTTTTCTTTCTATTTCTAATGATGCCCATTCCCAATATCTTCCTGGCTGGTCCCAGATCCTTCATTTCAAACTTTGATTTTAGAGTCTGTTTGAAAAACTCTATGTCCTTTATGTTTGAGCTTGCTAGCAGAATATCATCCATATAAAATAGTAAGTATAAGACACAAATGTTGTCCTTTCTGAGAGTGTACATGCAGCTGCCATAATTGCATCTGTAGAACCTAGACTTTAGCAAAAAATCATCAAATCTTTTATACCACATCATTGGACTTTGCTTCAGACCATAAAGAGACTTCTTGAGCAAACAAACTTTTTTTTATCTTCTGAAAACCCCTCTAGTTGTTGCATGAAGATAGTTTCCTCCAAATCACCATAAAGAAATGTTGTTTCTACATCCATTGTTCCAACTCTAAGTCAAACTAATTCACGAGACTTAGCAGAATTCTAATAGAACAGTATTTGATTATTGGTGAGAAAATTTAATTGTAATCAATACCATAAACCTGGGTAAAACCCTTTGTAACAAGTTTGGCTTTAAATCTTGGTGCTTTCACTCCTGGTATGTCATCCTTTCTCTTGAAGATCCACTTGCTTCCAATAACTCTTTTTCCCCTTAGGGAAATCCATAAGTTTCCAAGTATGGTTCTTTTTTAGAGACTCCATTTCTTCATGTATGACATTCTTTCAATTATGTGCTTTAGAGCTTTCCATAGCTTCCTTAAAATATCTTGGTTCAATACTCTGAATTTCCTTTGCCACATTTAAGGCATAACAAATAAAGTTTGCGTACCCATATCTGTTTGGTGGCTTAGGGATTCTCTTTCCTCCATCTCTAACCAACTAATAATCAAGGATATTGTGAAAGTCTGTAGCTCTACCTTAACTATTAATTTCTGGAAAATCAGGTTCTTTTGTAATAGATCCTAGGTATGGGTCTGTAGTTTGTAAAAAGTGTTCCTCCACATTGAGTTTGCTTCTCCTTTGATGAGAGTTCCACCTTAATCTGAGTCTGTTCATCATTTGAGGTGTTTGCTTGAAGATTCTGCTCCTTCTTTAACATCCCCAATTTTTGAGTCATCAAAAATGAAAAAAATTTCTATTTATGATGCACTTTCCTCCACTTACTACCAGTCTCTATAGCTTGTAACCTTTCACACCTTTTAGATATCCAAGAAAGAAGCATTTGTCAGCAATTGGTTCCAGTTTCCCTTTCTTGACATGGGCATAAGCTAGAGAACCAAACACACGCAAACCTAAATAGTCTGCAAGCTTTTCACTCCAAGCTTCCATAGGTGTCTTAAAATTTAAAGCTGAAGAGGGGTTTTATTAGGTATACTGCAGTGGCAACTTCTCCTTAAAAGCGTTTAGGCATTCCTAAACTTTGAACCTTAGGCATTTAAGCATTTAGGCATTCCCATAATAGAATCAAATAAGACTACTAACAGACTTATCTGCGAATAGACTTTGCAACATGCTGAGTTTGTTGTCATGAGACCAACAAACTTTGGAACAGACAACAGACTACAACAGTCTTTAGAGTCATAGTTCTTCATACATGTGTTAAGTCACAAGTCCAAATTCCGTTTCTTTAAAAAGTTTATTTTATATTTCATTCACTGCTGTAGAACATGCAAATTAATAACTGTTTCATGATTAACATATAGCTTAAATTTTAGAGAGAAATTTGGCATTATATTCAAGCATCGCATTTGGTTTATACAGTTTAATCCAGTCGTTTCTAGAGCTGTTGATAATTAAATTGCTTTCCATCAAGCACTGCAGGGCAAATGATTCCTATTGATATTTGATTGTTTCACAACAGAAGAAAATTTGTTAAAACCATATAACTTCTGTTCCCGCCTTATTAGTATGACTACTATCATAGTAAAACCCTTTTTTTTTCTTATTATAGCTTCTATAAAGTAACAGATATACTTGAACAGCAACATAAAAACTACAGTGAACCCCTAGTCTAAACATTGGCGATGTCAACATTATCTTTTGAATCACCTTGGTTGTCTTGCACCGTTTTGTATCTATACCAAGAAGCACAAACCAAGTAAAATCCAAAGTTTACAACGCTTATAACGGACAAGAGCCAGTAGAAGTAGTTGAGCTTGTCTCTATTAAGGTAGTTACTAGCAAGCCACCCTCTACTCACTTTGTTAACAACCTCAACGACCACTGTGCTTGTGAAGTAACCAAATGCCACAGAACACCAAGAGATTGCTGTGCCAAGTGACTTCATTCCAGCTGAACTTTCTGCATAGAAAAACTCTAGAAGGCCAATAAGGGTAAACATGTCTGCAGCTCCAAAAATACCATATTGGTAACCCAACCAGAACACACTCATTGGCAAAGGCTCTGTGCTATCTACCATGTTGTGTTGGATGGCCACAGATTTGCGGCGTGTTTCCACAAAACCAGCAACTGCCATGGATATAGCTGAGAGAACCAAGCCAATTCCAATCCTCTGAAGGTGTCGAATTCCTGTTGGAATCCCCGTGATCCTTCGGGCAAGAGGGACGAAAAAACGGTCATATATAGGGATCAGGATGAACATGAACAAGAGAGGGATGACTGGAAGAGAGGGTCCTGGCACTTTGAAGCCCTTGATTTTGGTGTTCATTGTGGTGCTTTGTTGTATAGTGAAAGTCTGAAGTTGAGCCAAACATGTGTTCATGAATATGGTGCTGACTATTATTGGTAACATGCGGATTAGGATTTTTGTTTCTTCTACTTGCGTCACTGTGCAGGGTCCTGAGCTTGCTTCTCCTGTGAGGCTTCTAGCAATTGCTGCACGGTCCAAGAATCTGGGAAATGGGAATATATTTTTCCAAGAAAACCAAACGAGGAACTGTTAGTGTTTTTTTTATCTAAGAAAAGGATATACTGATCAGATGACACGAGTTAGAGCATTCCAATATGTTTTGTTATATGTTTTATAACCTGAATTGGTCTGTTCTTTTAATTTTTTCGTAATCGTCCCCTCCTTGTTTTTCATGAATCTCATGTAGTTCGTCTGTATTGTCTGGAACTTGAAGTTTTCTGTTCCTGAATGCTGCCACAAATACCTAATAATACAAGATATAAATATGAGTCCAACATGTATCATGACATTTCCTTTCTTTATCATTTGTATTAGCGGTGAAAGAGAATGAGATAAGTGGCAGGAATTGGAGAAATCAAAGTTTGAATCAAGTTCACGAGATTTTTAACTTAATGTCACGAACTAACAGTGATGATCTCATATGACTGATATTTCCTTCTAAAATACAAGAACATTACATAATGAAATAAAAGACTGGGTTTTTTTTTTTTAAATGATAATACCTGTATGATTCGAATTAGAGGGCTTCCCTTTGGAGTATTGTTCCTGTATAATGACTTGCCCATGCTTATGAAAAGGATTGAGATTATGATTGTGAAAGTGCAAACAGTAAAGCTCCAATCCCATCCTAGGTTGGTACTGATCCAAACAATGAAAGTGACACCAATAATTGCTCCTATGGTAAGGCTAAACAAGAACCAATTGAAGAAGCTTGAGAGTTTAGCTGCCTCCTTGGGATCTTTATCATCAAACTGGTCAGCCCCTAAGGATGGTAAAGCTGCCTTAATCCCACCTGTTCCTAATGCGACAAGGTATAGCCCAGAATAAAGTATTGCAGCCTGGCCTCCTGTAGCAGCTTTGCATTGGCTCATCTGGTTCACTGCTACATCTTTGCAAGGAATAGGTCTTAATTGGTGGAAACGTGCTTGAACTGTGAGGATACCAAATCCCTGCAATTAGAAGATTTAGTTGTATTAGTATTCTACTTTTCCACCCAAGGCTTATCCTTCTGCATTTCCTTAATCAAAATAATTTGTTCACTCCAGAAATTTGATGATTGGTTGATAGATTCTCTATTCCAAAACTTTTTAATTTAACCAAATGTATCCACTTGGAAACAATCTTGTTCAAAAATTCACATATTGATAGTATTAACTCTTCTCATAGGCAATTTTTTTTTTATCTACAATGTTTGAATTTTTAATTTTATTGAAGGAAAATAAAAAATATACCATTTTTAAAAGATCAAAATTTATTTAATATTTTTAACTAATTGTAATTGTGAAGTATGAATCAATTACCCAGAGAAATGTAGATACAATAAATAAAATTAGTGAAGTTTAAATGAAGGAAATACACAAGTGAAAGTCATACTAAAAAATTGAAAATAATTTTGACATAAACAAAGATACTAACTATATTCCTTAATCTGTATATTGCTCTGTATATTGCACTTTTAAGTGATCAGATAAAAATAAATAGAAGTATTATTTTTAATAATAATAATAATAATAATAATAATAATAATAATAATAATAATAATAATAAAAGTTTTTGGAAAAATTGAAGTTGAAATTCATAGGATTTCAACAGTTTTAACAAAAGACAAGCTACGATGTTGACTTCTATTAAAAAATGTTATTTTTCAATAAATAATGTCTTTTGGTGTAGGCACTCAGCACTTCAAATTGCGCCACTCTTGCTAAGAAGACTTTGAGATGTGCCCACTGCATGTTATAGTTGTTGGTTGGTAACTACAGAAAGAAACATGCCAGTCAAGGAACAACCTGTGCTTCAATAATTGACCATTATAGTTTGGTCATGGAGGTTGTCTATATTATTCAAAAAGAAATAACTGGTGCATATTCATTTTGTTTTATACTCTTAGTTTATGATCATTCATATAATTCTTCCTTAATGATCCCTTATCAGAAAAGATGCTGAAATCACATTCACTTGTGAAAAAATAGTAGTTCAACTTACCAACAATTCCATGCTTCCAAACAGAACACAAGTCTTGAATCTAGAAAGATAGGTATCACTGATAAATCCCCCAACCAGTGCTAGTAAAAATGCAGTTCCCATAAAGTTGGTCAGTGTGGTAGCAGATTTTGTTAAGCTGAAGTTCATGTACCCAAAGAAGTAAGTTACTAGGCTCACTGCATTAGCAACAAAAGCCATGTTCTCTAGCCCTTCCATAGCTGCATGCACAAATTGTAATTTCAATTCATCATAGGAACACAACAAAACTCTTTTTTCATATAAAGATAAGGGGTTAATTGCTCTTACCATATACAAAAAGTGCTGCTCTGGTTCCTCCTAGCCTTCTTTGAACCCTTGGTTGTGTACCCATGTTTCGGCAGATTCCCTGGTGAGTGATCAAACAAATAAAATTAACCAAAGCAAGTTAAGAAGTGTTTTTGCTTCCAAATGATTAAATTTAATTTAATTACCATTGTTTTGGGCCTTCTGAAGGACAGAACTTGCTGCTTATTTAGAAGTTAGTAGTTCATTAACCATGAATTTATATAGGAACCAAATTGCAGTTGAAGTAAGAAATAATAAAATCAAATGTCAACTTGGCATTAGAATAATAATGCTCCTGTTCTCCTCCCCAACCCCATAATGTGGATGTTTTGAACTTATTAGCTGACATGGTCATTTTTTTATGACTAGAACGAATTAATTAAAATGCAGATACGGTTGATACCACGTTAGTTAATGGGATTGATTGGTATCTCTGAACTACTTTGTTCATGCATGTATAATGTATTAAAACGAATATCCCTTGTGGAAACACATTCGGAGCTCCAAAAAACATAAACCAATTTTTATACAATTCAAGAGGAAAAGATCTTAAGAGACGATAAATTGAATGAATCTGACAATAACAATACTAAAAAATTGTGCTACCAGATTAACTACCCATGATGAACAAGTCTCCCCATTCCAATACTCTCAAAGGATTGACAAAGAAATAATTTGAGTACAAGGACACTATAATTTAGAGTTTGTCAATAAATATGATTCACAATTATGACCTGTAGACATTTAACTGGAAAGGATTTTGTTTGTTATTGTTGTGGATGAATGATTGTTTTTCTTTTTTGGTACATGGGACAAATTAAATCAAAATCGTCCTTTTTACACTGACGCGATGGGTCAATTTCCTTCTCTGTTGGATTTTGCTTTTGTCTCTTCTGTTGTTTGACGCTGTTTATGTAACTGTTATTTGAAAATTAAATTAGATGTATATTTGGTAACTTTATGAAAAAAAAATTCTAATAGGTAACATTAATTTTATATGTTGTTTAGACAATTAAATTTTTTTAAGCTAACAATTTTTTTTAGTTTTTTGTTGATTTAATTTCAATTTGGTCAACATAACAACCAGATACTAGGTTAGAAAACAAATTGGTATTTGTGACAATTTAGATGATTTATCATGTGATGGAAGTGTAGTCCTAATTTCTAAAATTAAAAGATTATAATTTACATTTCAAAGGTTTATATATACACCCAGAAGCACCCATACTAATAGGATTTGCTCTGGTCAATTTAAAAATGTATTAGATTGGTTAGATTAGCAGTTTGGTCAAATCTTAAAAGGAAGACAGCTTCTATTCCTTAATAATAGGACCGATGATAATTAGAGGTTTAGGCAATGTCTTTGACCACCCTATGTTACTAACAAACTCAACAAAAATGTGCCAAATGTTGCCTACGTGCAACGATTGAATGTCTTAACGTGCTATCTACTTACTAATTGGTAATCCTTCTATCTTTTTATTATTATTGGGAATTGTAATTTTAAAATTTTTTATTCCTACATTTCAGGTAACCATTTAAAAAAATGTTTTTAGAAAATAAGGATTTCTTGCGTTTAATTCATAAATTTTCTAAGAAAAATAAAAAATTATTCTTAGAAAAAATAAAAAAAATAAAAAATTGTTTATTTATAAATTATTTAAATTTTTTATAGAAAAATAAAAAGCTGATTTTCTATTTTTTAAGAAAATCAGAAAACTCTTTTAAAAAGTTTTTTAAGAAAACTGAGTTATAAGATAAAGTAACTGAATTACAAGATAAAGACTGTTGTAACTATTTTTATTATGATAATATTTTTATTATTCTTTGTAACTATTTTAAAATATATTTAAACATAAACTCATTTGCTCTTATTTTAATATTACTTTAAATTTTTGTCATAATTTTTATATGCTGCATATACTATATAATATTGTCATAAATAATATATATATATATATATATATATATATAAATATAAATATATATAAAAGACACATCTCAATTAATTTGAATTAAAGAATGTTTTAAAAAAATTAAAAAACTCAGTGCACTTGAACAACTTGATCCGGGGTGGTAACCAAAACTGGACGGGGTCTGGAGAATACCATGACACGTCATTAAGGGCTGGCAGGTCATAACCGGAATCCGAGCCCACTGATTGACCACAGATCTATCCCTCAACCCCGGACAATTATTGACAATCCGACAACCAGTCAGAAGAGGTATGAGCAACCTCATCCTGCAGACACTGTACCTACAGTAGGTTAGGAAGATAGTCAAATCACTTCCGAAACCAATGTAAACCCTATAAATACAACTCATTTATTACTGAAAGGGATCTGATCTAATTTTTCTGCAAGTTACCTCCGTAATACAATATCACTTAAAGAACTATACTGACTTAAGCATCGGAGAATATTTTGCAGGTACCCCTTTGGTGTGGTCTTGAAGAATCAGCACGAACTTGACACCAATTATGAAGAACCTCGGATTCCCACTGAACCGGAGTATATAATACCGTACTCCACTGAGGCGGTGTAAAATTGAGAGTGTGAGAGGTAACTCCGGTTCGAAGACGGAACTAGGAGTCCGGTCCAAATGGTCAACCTTGACTCCAGATTCCAGGACAGATCATAACTTTTTTAGTTTTATAAATTAAAAAACTGTCATATTATCTAAACGAGTTTTCAAAATTTTTCTAACTATTTAAGGAAATGAATTTTTCCAAAAAATTAGAATAATTTTTTGTAACTAAATGCAATCTTAGAATTTATTTTTATTAATAATTCCCACTAAAACTTTCCTATCAAAGGGGGTTGGAATCCGAATTCCCTCTGGAAGTTTTTTTACAATTAAAAAAATACAATTATGTATCATATATAAATTTATTTAAACTTCTTTTGTATATTGAATTCTCACTCAAACTTATTAGAAATTTGATAATGGTCAAAATTCAAAATATCTATGTAATTTTCCCATGAACATTTTCATCATACTAAATATATTTATAACATTTATAAGAAATATAATTTTTAAATAATATAATTCATGGTAAATATAATTTCTAGAATTTAGAAAATACGCGTATCAAACACTCCATTAATTTTTCCACAAAAATGTTTATCACTTTAGAAAATTAAAATATATCACGTATTGTATTTTTAAATAAGACTCTAGACTCTAGTACACATAATTATCAGTTAAATATATATAACTTTTATCATATTCATTTATAATCAATAATTTTTCAGAAAGTTACATTACCTTAAACAATAAATAAAATGAAATCAAAAGAATATTTTAAAAAATTGGAGTAAATCCCAAATATAAACCTGATTAAACATGACATGTGACACAACCTTAATAATATGAAACACATTAGAAAAATAAACATAACAAAATTCCTTTTTTAATTTGTGATCGATCTCTCTATCTCTCTGTTGCGCCTTTATTTATTTTATATTTTCTCTTGTGTCCAGCATTTAATTTGCATGTTATCGGAGATGCAGTTTGAAATTTTTTAAAAATGGCGATATAATGTGCTTACCTAAATTCTAATGTTAACTATTCTTACGTAGAAATATAGTATAATTCATATATTCTTATATATTTTATAGTGTCAAGCCTTGTTTGATATTAACTTATAATTTTTAACTAAATTCTATTTTTAACTATTTATTATACTTGTTCACTATGAATGTATAAAGTATTAGATCCTAGAGAATTATTTTAGGAAATAACCTTGATTTTAGTCTAATATCTATTAAATAATGATAATTTCCTCGTATAGAAGATAGAAATATCTTCATAAAATAAAACAAGTATAAGGGAACCATAGCTAAAAATATTTATAGACTAAATTTACACGTGTTATATAAGAGGATGTATCTTACGAGAAAGGTTCGAGTGTGAGGAGTGATCAATCTGAGCCGTATAACCATACAATGAATGAATGATTAAAAGTTTTTTAAAGTCACAAAATCACTTAAAAGTTCATATAATTTTTTTAAAAACTCACATGATTAATTTCAATCTTTCATTGTATGATTGTATAGCTCAGATCTTTCTTATATATACAATGGATGGTTGTGATTAATCATGTGAGTTTTTTAAGAAGTCATGTGACCTTTTAACTCATGTATGGTTATACGGCTTAGATTGTCCCTCTCACTCTTATATAAGAGGACTTTTCTCATAAGATACATCTCATATATATATATATATATATATATATATATAAAATAAGGGTATATATGTTGTGATGATTGTCAAAATACTAATCACACAATTCACATTATTCTATTGCTGTTTAATAGCAATAGAAGTAAATGTATGTGTTGACAATTGAAACAGCAACGTACATATTCCAAACGAAACAAACGTAAGGCTTTTGCCTTATTTTGCGGGAGTCACTAACAATTAGAGTTAAGGCAAACATTTTAACGAGTTAAAAGAACAAGTTGCGCTCATTGAATAGAACCCACCATGTTGCGTGTTTATGCTATTTTCAATAAACTAATTAGATTTATGATGTTAGTTACTATTTGGTTCATCTATACGTATCTTCATGATAAATTAACAACCTACCCAAAACATTTACATGGGGGTTAATATTTTTAAAGAAGATTTTTTCTTGATTTGTTTTTTAACCAAAATTTGATATATGGGTTAAAACAAATTAAGTTGACCAACGAGTGATTGTTTACATACTTCATGATTAGTTTTTTAAATAAAGTTTATATTCGAATCTTAAAGATAAAATCCCAAAATGTAGATATTATCGGCCGGAACAAAATTACTTCCAGTAAAACGTAAATGTGATTAAACTAAAAAAACAAGTCACGCCGAATTTTCTTAACATCTTATTGGTACTTAATTAAGGGTATATTGTCATCAAGTTTTGGTGGATTTGTTAAAAGGTAGGTTCAAGTTAATTTCCTCAGCTTGTTAACTTTTGAAAGCGTTTGCTTTGAACAGTCCTTCTATATCACATGTTCTTGTCACCATCCAGCTTGATATTTTCAAATAATCAGCTGTCATGTATAGTAACAAGTTGAGTTTATACTACATATTAACAAATTATTTTGATGATTTCTTATGGAATAAACAAACAAATATAGTCGATTAGCAATACGTACATTATAAATATGCACTTAATAATAGGATTCTACTTGTCTTTTTTTTTAAGATTAGGACTTCCCTTATGGATCATAATAACAAATTAATTTCCAGCTACTTTCAAAGTACGGAAGCATTGTGAAGGATCTATCCCTGTCTTTGATGTTTGACACAATAGAAGTTATTTGCTAAACATAGACATGCATTACGTTATGTTTTTATCCCCGAAAAAATTTCCTACTTTGTAACTGGTTCCTGGAAAATATTATCAAGCCCCTAAAAAGTTTCGGGTACGTGGAATTATTACAGTACCAAATATGAACACTCAATGTCCTTTGTTTTCAAACACTTGATTGCAGTAGTATATGAGCATGATACCACTAGATGATTTTAGACCACAAAAGTGTCTTTTACGTAAAACAGTTGCTGCCTTCCCATATAGATGGTCTGTTTTGTAACTCATCATTGTTGTCTGGGATAGTCATATTTGATTTGTCTTGTAGTGTATCAATTTATTCAGTGACATAAATGCATTACATAAGATGAGCAAAATGTAATATTCTTCCATTGAAATGCTTTAGAAAAAATAAATTTCAACTGATTGATTTATACAATTGCTTTTCAATTTGATGTTGATTTTTAAGGCTGTTGAAGTGACCAATGAAGTTAATTCATGGGCTGAAAAAGAGACAAATAGCCTTATTAAAAAGCTTCTTCCCGCTGGATCAGTGGATAGTTCAACCAGACTTATCTTTATCAATGCATTGTATTTAAAAGGAGCATAGAATGAGAAGTTTGATGCTTCAACTACGAAAGTGTTAATATGTATTTATTTCATTAATAAGCATTACTAGTTTAGTTATCTCATTAATAAGTGGTTACTTAGAATTAGTTAGAGTTAGTTTCAGTTTTGGCAACTTGTATATATAACTCTTTTCCTTTCCTTATTAGTTGATGAATGAATCACGTTTTCTACATCTCTTTCTTTTCTCTCGGCCTACTCCCCTCTTCTCTTCTCTTTGCTGCTTGGTTCATGTTGATAGCAGATGCAGATTTTGGTTATGGAGATTGAGAGGCCACCAATGTGTGGTTCATTCACAAGCTTGGCGAGTTATAACATAGTATTAGAGCCATTTTCCTAGGGGCTCTGTCGCGCATGTGGACTCGAAGATGTTTTTTGAGATCGAGGCCTTCGATTCTCAGTTTTTGAGGATTGATTCTTTGCCTTGATTCAGTGATTTTGTGTTCTTTGATTGGTACCGATTTTCTATTCTTTTTGTCGATCCATTCTTCTTCATCATTCTTTGGAAAGTTTCTTTTTCGATTTGTTCGATCCTAGATCTGGTAATCGCTTGTCGATGTAGCTGTGTGTTGTTCTTCTTCATCGAGTTTTCTTCTAGCCATTTGTTCTTTTGATTGATGGGGAATTCAACAATAGATGTCTCAAGTCCATATTACTTGCATGCGAATGAGAATCCAGGTGTGTCTATAGCTTATTTGGCTTTGAATGGAGCGAACTATCATAGTTGGTCCAGATCTGTAATTATGGGATTAAGATCCAAGAACAAGATGAAATTTATTGACAGTACTTTATCGAAACCTAAGGAGGGAGATATGATGTTTGATGTGTGGGAAAGGTGCAACATTATGGTTCTCTCCTGGTTATTGCATTCTCTGGAACCTTTGATAGCACAAAGTATGCTATGGATGGACACTACTGCAGAGGTGTGGAAAGACTTGAAAGATAGAAATTATCAAGGTGATATGTTTAGGATTTCTGAATTACAAGAGGAGATTTATGGATTGAAACAAGGATACTTGTCCATTACTAAGTATTACACACAATTGAAAGGTCTTTGGCAAGAGTTCGAAAACTTTAGGCTAATTCCTACTTGTACCTGCCAAGTTGCTTGTCTCACACACAGTTTAAAGCACAAAACCCTAGGAAGTCCTCCTAGGAATTAAGTTTATTAATCTCTATAATGTGTCACTTAGCCTTTCACGTGTGTATCAAAGGTATATTTATACTTAGGTCAAAACATAGAGGGCCCAAGCCCATTAGGCTAACAATAAATAAGATCCCCACTTTGGCTAGAATAAAGGGGATCAGGAGCACCCTAGCCATGAGCCTCAAGCCTAAAGCTGGGCAAAATGGCTGAGTGTAATCATGTGGCGCTTCTTCGTTTTAGCATAGATTGAGGGGGGTTGGGCTCCGGGTGACGTAGATAAGTCGAGAGGAGTTGGTCTCCGAGTGACGTGGATGAGTCGAGAGGAGTTGGTCTCCGAGTGGCGTGGATGGGCTGAGAGGAGCTGGTCTCTGAGTGGCATGGATAGGCCAAGAGGAGCTGGTCTTTGAGTGGCGTGGATGGGCCGAGAGGAATTAGTCTTCGAGTGGCGTGGATGAGCCGAGAGGAATTGGTCTCCAAGTGGCGTGGATGGGCCGAAAGGAGTTGGTCTCTGAGTGGAGTGGATGAGCAGAGAGGAGGACTTATGCTTTTTTTCCATGTGGCGGAGAGTCAATAGCCGCCATTTTCCATGTTGGAGGGTGCACATGCCTGTTAAGATTGCGTCATTTTTGCATCCTTATGCCATTAATACGCCCTTTAAAGCGTGTCTATCGCGACATAGACAACTGGAAACGATTCCAACAAATTAATTTTTAAAAATAAATTATAAAAAGTGTGAAGTTGCCACCAAGATTTTATTTTATTTTAAAAGGGTAAAATATTGGAGAATACCCTTTAGAGCTTTAGGTTTGATGGTTGGTTACGAATAAGGAAGGTATTAGCACCTATATTCGCCTATTCCAAAGAAACAGTACCTTAATTAAATTGCATAATTATTTTAATAATTTTAAAGTGACCCAATGATAAAGAAATAGAAAAAAATATTTACAAAAAAATTAATTTTTATAAATGGTCCCAACAAGAATTAATCTTGCTCCTACGTATTCCCAGGTGCAATGGGAAATCAGGGTTACATAATTCTTGTTAGAAAGTACTCTTGATTTTTTTGTTAATCGGTGTCATGTATCCCACAACATCGATATTATTGATGTAATGTATCCCATTACACCAATGAAATTGTTCATGTAATTTTTACAGCAATTTTATTGATTCAATGTATCCCACGAAATCAATAAAATTGTTTATATAATTTTTAAAGCAACTTTATTGATGTAATGTATCCCACTACACCAATAAAATTGTTCATGTAATTTTTAGAGCAATTTTATTGATTCAATGTATCCCACGAAATCAATAAAATTGTTTATATAATTTTTAGAGCAACTTTATTGATGTAATATATCCCACTACACCAATAAAATTGTTTATACCATATATGCTAAGAGAACAAATTTACAAATTATATATAGATTATTTAAATCAATTCAAATAAATAAATAAATAAATATTAAATACACATAAAATGAATGACAAAAAAAACTAACCAATTAAAGCATAAAATGCAAACAATAAAAAGATAACTATATACAACATAAATAATAGAATAGATTTAAAAAAAAGAAAATGTACCTTCTTTTCCGAACCAAAGAAAAATTTTAAAGCTAGCCTCCGGACTAGATTTTCTAAACTGAGACTTCCGTGGAAACACTAAATCTTTTCTAATGTGGAAGATTAGTCAAAGCTGCAACCACAAAGTATATGTGTTACCAGGAAGTATGTATAACTTTTTATGTGTCTTTTAAAGTGTTACAAGGTGTTCCTTATATAGTAACTTGACAAGCCAACTCTCATAAGAGTTTCCAATGTGGGACTAAATAACACACAAATTTTAGAATTTAGCAACTTCTAATCTTAGAGTTTTCAATGTGGTACTAAATCTAGTCTATTTTTTATTTGTGTTTTCTTTTTCTTTTTCCTTTCTTTATTCTTCTTTATTTTTTTATTTTTCTATTATTTATTATTCTCCTTAAACAAGACTCATTTTTAAGAGCCCTTTAGAGAAAAGATTTAAAATTTGTTACCCTTTTTATTTTTATTTTTGAAATGACAACCTGGACAAAATTGGGTAGCAATAGCGTCGTTTCATCATAGGTTGTCTTAAGGCATCATGTCCGTCGATCAAAAAAACTCTCGCTCCCTCACCGTTGGATTTGGATCCACTTCATTTTACTTGAATAACTTCCCAAAATGTCACACCCTTTTGTTTTCAAGTGTCGTCGTTCCACTTTAAATGGTTTTCCTAAAACATCACACCTTTGATTTTCAAACCCCTTCGTATTCCAACTGTTGGATCCGGTATGGCGAAACGACATCTCCCTTACCTATAAATTGGTTTAGCTTTTCCATTTCATGCTCTTTAGGTTTCCACTCTACCGTATCTTGTACTTTTCTTCACTTCCAGCAGAGCTTTGGTTTACTGGGCTTCATTTCTCCAACTTCCATGTTCCTCTTCTCTTCTTAGCATTACTTGCCTTTTACCCTTCAGGTTAGTATCTTTCCCCTTCCAATTGTTTTTGTCTTGAGAGTGGTGATGGCATCCACTGTAGTGAGTTCCTATGAGTGGGTGGAGGATGAGGTGCTGGTCATTTCCTCTTCTCTTCAAAGTGAGGAGTCTGTAGCCTAACTGTGGGGGAGGGGAGGCGTTTAATCATTCTACTCTTACCCGTAATATAGAGTACGTTTGTTGTTCTACCTCTGATAGGGTTTGCCATGAGCGTGCTGACCCGAGTGAGTTGAATTTTACCTTTGTATATGAGACATTCTTTTTTAGGCTGCATCTGTCTTTTTCTTTTTTTGACTTCAAGGTTAGGGTATTAAGCGCCTTAAGCATCGCCCCTATGCAATTGCATCCGAACGGACGGGCATTCGTGAAGGTATTCGAGGTGTTGTGTGAGCACTTTGGCTGTGTCCCCTTTGTCCCTTGTTCTTTTATTTTTTCAATTCCAAGATTCCTAAAGCTGGGGTGTCCATAGGCTGGGTTTCTCTAAACGGTGTCACCCACCGCAACTTAATCTAGGCTTTCGACCAATCCTATAAGAATTTCAAAATAGGCTTTTTCAAAATCCGAGTAGTGTTGGACCCTCCTGGGGAGGACTTTTTGCATTACCCCGACACTCGGCATCAATTTCCCCTCTACTGGACTCGTAATCCTATCCAGTTTTGGGTGTCTTGGGATGACCTGTCCCTATCCGAGAGGGCAGATGCTAAGTTTCTCATTGAGGACTTGAAGACGTATTTTAGCTCTCAGGCTCTGATAGCCTTATCCTCATATCTGAGCGCCCTTTATGTCTAGATCGGTGAGTGTGATTTGAATTATACTACTAGTTTTTTGCTAATTGCTTCTATTTGTGTAGTTGACATGACCCCCCATAACATTTCCATCAAAGATTTGAAGAAACGTTACTCGGACAATAATCCCAGGATTGTCAGGAAAAAAACTGGCGGGAAGAAAGGATCAAGGGTGAGCTCCGCGATCCCTGTAGGTAATTCTCGGTGGCCGATGAGTGTGGTTGTAACACCCTTGGTTAGATAAGACAAACCCTTCTGTAGGATCATCCTATTTAACTAAGAGTGTTAACAGTTTTTAGAAAAAGTGAAATATTTTTTTTAAATAAAATAATGGCAGATCAGTGGAAGCAAATAGTAGATAAATCACATAGTCATTCACAAACTGTAAGTAATTGTACTCTTAACAGAATGGGGCATGCAGGCACCCTTAAATATTAATACAGTCATCCATAAATATTTAACTACATATATTCTATTTTTAATGAGCATTCTCAATTGGTTCAGCGTATTGCTGTTCTTCGTATTTTGGTTCTTGATTCCTTAATTCCTCTGAAAATATCAACAGTAAGGGTGAGTATAACCCAAGACCCTGGAAGTTATCCGGTGCGGACATATCCAGTCAACAGATAATATCACATAAATCATACAATTAACATAATTACAAATATAACAATCAAGGATGTTATCATGGAATGCATGAGTTTGGTTTATTATGATTTATCTTTGGTTAAGTCTCATGATGCATGTGGGCCAATAAATCAATCCACCATCACCATTTTCTCATTCTTTTGCAGTCATTCTGCTCAATTTGCCTCTTGGGCACATCATTTTCCATTCTAGAGCGATCGGAGTCCACCAAGCTCCCATTCATTATTTCATCATAAGGTACGAATGAACTCATTGGTTCTCATCATTTATATATATATTCTTGGGACTTGGTTCTCCACGATCAGAGATACATTCCGTCGTTTAGTCAAAGTACACTAAAATTGCATCGTCTCACCCGGCTTCAGGCGCGACTTTGATGCCATTGGGTTTCCGTTCTGGTCGTACTCTCAAGATTCTCCTCGGAGATCGAACGTGAATGTCCTCCAGCGTACCAGGTGTATGCTCTAGTTTTACTCCCTCAAAAATATTTTCATGATGCGAAATGCATTATTTTTATCATTTGATCCTTGGGTATCTTATGTGTTTCCAGTCTCATAATATTTATTCTCAAGTCCTTGGGTCCCATCAATTTTTATTATTATTCTAGAAAATATATCGGTTATATCTTGGCTAAAATAATGCTTCGTTTTAAGAGTAAGTAATATGTTCCTTATTCCATTACTCATAATTAAAACAATAATAATATCAATAACAACAATAATAGTTATTAATAATAATAATAAGAATATCACTAATAATGGTAATAATAATAGAAATAAGAATAGTAATGATAATTGTAACATCCCAATTTTTATGATTTTTATAAAAATAATTTATAAAGGACTAAAGAAGAATTTCTGAATGAAAATCCGAGTGAAAAATGTCAAAATCAGATTTTCCGAGTAAAATAAGTTGATTGCGAGTGAAAATGAGTTTTCCGAGTGAAATAACCATGATTCCGAGTGGAATCAAACTGAGAAGAGTTTTCTGAGTGAAATAACTGTGATTCTGAGTGAAATCAGACTGAAAAGAGTTTTCTGAGTGAAATAACTATATTTCCGAGTGAAATATGATTGAGGAAGAGTTTCCGAGTGAGAAAGTATTCTGTCTGAATGAGACACGTTCGAGTAAGTAAAATCCGAGTGAAATGGAAATATCTCCGACTGAAATGCTTCCGAATGAGTTATTTCCGAGAGAAGTGGAAGTATCTCTCGGACCAATTTTCTGATTAAGTAAATTTCCGAGTGAAATATATCTGGGTGGATGGTTTACCGAGTGAAATCATGTATTTTGTTTAAAATGATTCGGTTGGTTTACGTAAAACAGATATTTAATTCAAAATCTGTTTGAAATTTAAATAATTTATTTGTATTTTTAGGTAACCGGTCGGATTGTTAAAAACCGAGCTTGTTATCATTGATTCCGACTTCTATTTATAATTCTTCACTGGAATTCACATAGACACCCATGATTCTTAATATTTTTACAATCCAATACCGATCATATCCATTTAATCATCAAGATTAATAATAATCAATTCAGTCAATCGAACATATTCACTGAATCATCATGTTTAATAATAAGCAACACAACCAATTGAACATATTCATAGCAATAAAGATATATAAAAACAAACATATAAAATTAAAGCATATTAATCAGCAATTCCTGAACCTGTCCTGGAAAGGTGAGGACCAAAGGTACCTTAACCCTTTCCTAACACACGGTTTTCCCCCAGAATACCCGAGAATATACCCCCTAACCTTAATGGAAGATCTCGTTATTTCCTTGCTGCAGAGGAGAAAGGAAAATGAGAGAGAAGGAGGCTTGCACGAAGAGAAAGTAATAAAAGGGTGTGTCTGTTGCTAAGTTCCGTGTGTGTGTGTTCTGAGAGTCTAAGAGTTAATGAGTGGTATTGGGTTAATAATGAGAAAGGCAAGTGGGAGACAGCTTTCCGTTGATTGAAGGATTAGGTGAGAATAATGGAGACTTTTGGACAAAAGGTGAGCTGTTTTTGACCATTTCTGCCACTTACGTACAAGAGTTAGTGAGATTTGAAGAGAATATATATATAAAATATGTAAAAGGTGCCCTGATTGGAGTGAAAAGCGTTTCACGTGAGTGGAGAAAAGGGAATCCGGACCCTGCACGCTTGAGCGTAATACGTTTGCTTGAGCGTGAGTTCCTGTTAGCAAGGAAAGCTCTATCTCGCTCAAGCGAAATCCGACTCGCTTGAGCGAGTCATCCAATCCTCGCTTAGAATTCCTCCAAAACCGACTTAAGTACTCCTGTTCTCACTCGGTAGAATCTGCCCAGACCGAGTTCCCTCTCACTCAGACTTTCACTCGGTAATTTATTCTGAATCTGAGCCTTCACTCACTCGGGTTTCACTCGGTAAAACCTTCCAGAAACCGACTCCCACCTAATTGGACATTCACTCGGAACTGTGTCTTCTTGAAACACTCGGCCAGATCTTCCTTCCCTTGAAGTGACTCAATCGGAGTTGCCCCACTCGGATTCACTCAGAAAGCACCTCACTCGGATATATATCTGTCTGAAAACGTTTTCAGTCGGCAACTTCTCCTTTCCGAATGGATCCACTCAGAATTTCTTCCACTCGGTTATATTACAATTGAGAGGTCATTTAGAGTTAACCTTTCTCTGTTCCAGAGTCACTCACCTGAAGTGACTCACTCGGTATATACTTCAGTCGGCGTCAGGGAAGTTCAACTCGGAGATAGACCACTCGGATATTTATTACTCAGAAATGAGTTTTTCCTTCAATTGGACGTACTTCACTCGGAATACTGCAATCGGAGAAGTTTTATTCGGAAAAGGAAGCACTTGACAAGGTTTGACTCGGAAACGAGTCACTTGGAGGCGTTTGACTCGAAATTGAGTCATTCAAGGGTGTTTGTCTCAGAATTTTCACCCAGAAGTGGTTCTCTCGAACACACTTCACTCCGAGGCCATGACTCCACTCAGTAGTGGCCCTCTCGGTCATGTTTTACTCGGAAAACATAACCTTCACTCGGAATTTCAATCTTCAGTCGGAATCTTTAACTTTCACTCGGAATTTCATCATTCACTCAGAATAGATCCCTTTCTTCACTCGGATAGTCTCATCTAAGATATATTTCGCTCAGAAAATGGACAATATCACTAATGGTCCATATAAAATCAATGATTATACACAAAAATGGAATTTTTGGGATATTACAGACCATCCACAGGGTATTTATTCACTTATTAACACTTTACAGACCTTCCATACTTCAAAATTACAAGATTTAAACTGTTACAGGGATGTTAAAGTGGTGACCATCGCCATACCCATTAACATAGTACCTTTGTCTTCACAGATAGAAAGGGAAGCAGGTCAGACTTTGAAGAGGCACCGCCAAGACAACTCAACTGAAGAAGGTGTCGCTTCAGGGTCGGCAAGGCTGGAAACTCTGTGAGAAGGTTGTCCTGAGTCCCCACGCCATACTGAGGAGCAGGTAAGAGGTGGTCCCCACACCATTGTGGTATTTGATAGCCTCGAGAAGGAAACAAGGTCTTTGAATCCCCGGGACTGAATGAAGCAGAGTTCCTGGGGTTTGCTTATACTGAAGGCTTGTCGGTCGAAATGATTGTTGGTACCCTGCTTAGCGAGGCAGAGCTGGAGGATTGGTGTTGGGAGAGCTTCATCAATGGGTCTTTATGTGGCACCAATAATCCTGCACACTCACTGTGGGACATTCGTTTCCCGGTTCCAGGTTTTGTGGACTAGTGGTGTTTAAGGAGGATGAGAAGAAGTTTGAGGGGTCAAATGCGACAACTATATGACGGGCTATAGAAATGTTTAACCTCCAGACTTTAATGGCCCAGTTCCCATAGAAACGTTTCACCGAGCAGGAAAAGAAGTTGATGGCACTGAGGAAAGAAAAAGATTCCCTACAATATGAGAAGAAATCGCTACGGAGCCGACATAAGTTTACCTCATTGCAACTCACAAATGCGTTGAAGGCAGTCGGGGGTCTGGCAGATGACTTGAAGCATGCTGAGGTCGAGTTGGTGGAGGCCCAATCAGGGAGGAAGCTGGCAGAGTCAAGGCTGGCTGTCGCTGAAAGTAGTGTGCCAATCTGGGTAGGCGCCTGAGGGCCGCCGAGGAATCATATGCCTTGGTGTGCACAGCTTGGAAGGAGGTTGAGGAGAAGCTGAGGGGTGTCGAGAGCGACCTCAAGAAGTGTAAGGTGGAGGAGGCGGCTTACACCTGTTTCATGGAGGAGGAGCTGTCAGAGAAGTACGTGGCGGCCTTTGACCTTTGCCAGCAGCAGATTCAAGTGTTGAACCCTTCGGTGGATCTCAACCTGGAGAGAATCGGATCCTTCTGAGTCGTGGTAAACAATGAGATTGTCAATCTTTCCAACTCGAAGATTAAAGATGAGGCGACCATCGAGGATACTTTAGAGGCCGAGCCAGGAGTAGAGTCGACCGCAGCCCTCGAGTCAGGGTCGAACAACATAGAGGATGGAGCACAGCCAGATGGGACTGAGAATGATAAACTCCAAAGCGGGATCAAGGGTGATGTTCCCCAGGGTGAGGGTGATGTTCCCCAGGATAAGACTCCAGATACCAGTGCCGGCCCCTGAATAGCCAATAATTTTGTCTTCCTGTCTTTCTGATGATTATAATGTTTTACTTGTTATGAATGAAATGGATTGCACCTTTATCTTGATGTCTTTGTTTGTTTTAGTTCGCGTATGCTTTACTTTCTAGGTGTTATGTGCACAGGTACGTAAATGTTGCCAAGAGGATGAATTCCTTGCTCAAACAGCTCGGACTTTGAGTACTTAAATGAATTTTAAGTGTTACAACGTATTTGCCAAGGGAATTGATTCTGCGCTTAGACTTTGAGTACTTAAACGAATTTTAAGTTTCATAACATATTTGCAGAGGGAATCGATTCCGTGCTCGGACTTTGAGTACTTAAATGCATTTTAAGTTTTATAACGTATTTGCCGAGGGAATCGATTCTGCGCTTGGACTTTGAGTACTTAAACAAATTTTAAGTGTTACAACGTATTTGTCGAGGGAATTGATTCCGCGCTCAGACTTTGAGTACTTAGACGCATTTTAAGTTTCATAACATATTTGCAGAGGGAATCGATTCTGTGCTCGAACTTTGAGTACTTAAACGCATTTTAAGTTTCACAATGTATTTACCGAGGGAATCAATTCCGTGCTCGGTCTTTGAATGTGCTATTCTTTTTGACTGAATAAGATTTTATTGAAGAAATGGGGGCCTCATTAAAACCTGCCAAGAGAAAAACCCTGTGGGAAAAACCTTTCGGGTAGGAAAAAAAGTGCCTTAGAGTATAATGGTTAACTGTAGTAAATTTCAAGTGAATGGCGTTCCATGTTCTTGGTATCTCTTTTCCAGATAATTCTTCTAAACGGTAGGCACCCTTCCCCATAACTTCTTTGACTCGGTAAGGACCTTCCCAGGTAGCAGCAAATTTGCCTTCCTGCCATGGCTTTCGATTATTGTCTACAGTATGCAACACAAGATCTTCCTTATGAAAAGGTTAGGGTTAGAGAAGAGAGTTCCAACGCTGAGCGGACCTCTATTTGGCCGTCTGTATCTTTATATATGTGACATGACGTTCTTCTAAACTGAGATATAGGTTTTCTCATCTTCTATTGCTATTCAGGTCTTCATCATAGGTGAGACGTCAGAGAATGGGCTCCCCTAACTCTACAGGTATCATGGCATCGGCCCCATAGTGAGTCGGACCGAGGTCTCATGGGTCGATGAGTGGAAGGGTTGTGTGATATGCCCATAAAGCCCCAGGTAATTCTACCTCCCATCTTCCCTTGGCTTCTTCAAGTCAATTTTTGAGTTCCCAAAGGATTACCTTGTTCACCGCTTCAACCTAGCCGTTGGTTTGTGGGTGTTCTACAGAAGAGAATTTCCGTTTGATACCCAGGTTTTCACAGAATTCAACAAAACCTTTATCCGTGAACTGATGACCATTATCCGAGATGATTGTGTGGGGTAATCCGTGCCTATAGATGATATGTTTCCAAGTGAAAGTCTGAACTTTGGCTGCAATGATAGTTTTGAGGGGTTCCGCTTTGATCCATTTGGTGAAGAAATCAACTGCCACCAGAAGGAATTTAACATGGCCTTTTCTGGGTGGAAATGGGCTCAGGATGTCCATCCCCAGGTGTTGAAGGGCCAGGGGGCTAAGATTCCATGCAAAGCCTCAGGGTGACTATGGATCCAGTTGGCGTTGCACTAACACAGGTCACATTTCTTGACAAATTCGGAGCAATCGACTCATAAGGTTGGCCAAAAATATCCCACTCGAAGGACTCGAGCAGCGAAAGGGTAGACTCCCCCTTGAAGGCCATAAATCCCTGAGTAGATCTCTCGTGTTACATAGTCAGCCTGCTCTTTATTCAGGCATTTCAGGAGTGGCATGGTGAAGCCTCTTTTGTGAAGTTGTCCGTCTAGCAGGGTGTAGTTGGCTGCTTGTACCTGTAACTTTTTAGCCTGCTAATGAGCTTCATGAAGGGTTCCCTGCCTGAGAAAATTAACAATCGGGGTCATCCAAGTATTTGTAACCGATATTTCACATACCTGGTTTGTCTGCTGAGTCTCTTGAATGATGGGTTCCTCCAAGATGATTTGGATGATTGTCTTGAGGTTCCCTACTTTGACTGTGCTGGAAGCTGATGCTAAAATCCCGAGCCATTAACTTGGTGGTGAAAATCTTAGTAAAAACAGAATATGACTCTCGGATTTATACTTTGACAAGCGCACCAGTCGTTAAAATTGTAGAATATTTGATCGTCCCACAGGGATTGTGGTAAGTACCTCAATCTTGGACGAGTACAAGCTGAACCAACAAAAGACACAGGAATTTCATTCAGTTTTTGGTTATTTTAGTGTTTTATAGTTGTTTTTGTATTTCCAGAAACATAGTTAAAATGAAATGTGAAAGGTGATTAATAGAAAATAGATCAGGATTGCTTCGGTTCACAAATTCATCAAGAAACATGCAATTAAAGTATAATCAAACTCCATAATCCAGAGGACAATCCGCTTGTGGTTATTCCCTAATTCCTTAGGTGAAAAACACTAATCCTTAAGCATCGAACCTTAATTCCTTAAGTGCTTAATTAACCTAAGAATCTAATGCGAAATTGGAGGTTGAACTCTAACTATTCACCTAAATTGATTAGGCCTGAACTAGTTAGAAAGCTGGAAGTTACCTAAGCTTCAACCATGATTCCTTACTGGCGAAGTTCTTCATCAGTTCTGGATTTGTCAATCCAGCAATTCTGCTCCACTCCTCAGCTTGTTTGCCTCAGGATCTAGAAGTCGATTCCCTTTCTCACAGCTTCAAGACTCCATTGCTAACCTTCGCAATCCCAACCTTTGGGAATTAGAACTCCATTGACTTCGATTCCATCGAAGGATTGTGGAACGTCATGGAGGAGAGGATTTAGAGAGAGAAAATGCGTAGTGAGATGTACGAAGTTGTGAATGAATTGTATTCTATGTATCTGTCTTTGTTCTTTCGCTCTCATTACAGAATATGTACAACCTATATATAACCTTCTACCTAACTAACTAACTTAACTGATAACTTAGGAAACTTAAGTTAACGACTAAAACTAACTAATTACATGGTTTACAGAATAATTAACTAACTACAACTCAGCTCTTAACAGGATCCAGCTCATCCTTAGCTAATTTACAGCACAACACCAGCTAATTAACAGCTTACTACTTAAGTTACTCAGGGTGCAGCAGTAGAAGAGAAGGCAGCAAGAAACAACATTGGTGTCGAGTGCCTTCTGGAGGGAACAATCACTGTTTTAAATAACAACCTTTTCACTTGAGCGAACTTGGTTCTCGCTCGGACTCTTCTTTTTCTAGCCTCGCTCGGTTTTATGTTTTATTTTGGAGTCGGTATCTTTGAAGTATTTCAAGTCGGCTTTTGTTAATTCTTTTCGGTCAACCTTTTAGGAAGTCTTTTCAGTCAGCCTCTTTGAAGTCTCGCTCAGTCGGTCTTTTGGACTCCTTTCAGTCGGATTTACGAAGACTCACTCAGATTTGTAAATTCTCGCTCGGCTTTATGATTTCTCACTCGGCTTTTTGTACTTTTTCACTCGGATTTGTCTTCTTCTCTCGAATACGCCCTGTTCCTGCACCAATAAACAACTAATTGCCTAGCATTTGTATGCTGGCTGCTTAGTAAATTTATAAATAATAATAAACTCTTAATTTATTAATGTTTTTAATCGTTTTCTTACAAAAATAAGGCACTTTTGAAATAAATAACTAAAACACGAATTATTAACAAATTATTAAATAATATAGTCAAAACTAAATGATAATTAATAAATTATGTTAAATAACTGGTGAAATAATTAAGTCTTTTCAAGACTTATCACATCCCCAAACTTAAATCTTGCTTGTCCTCAAGCAAATATTCAGACTTATTAACTAACAGCATTTGATCAACACAATCAGCCTTCCCTTAACTTAATTCATATTATAATTATTGAATATCGATCATGTTTTCTTCTCGCAATTTCTAAAAGTATAATAACTTACAGCTCCTTTGGGAAACAAGCTGCTGATGTTTTCCTCACTGGTTGGTGTTTAACTCTTCTCTCGGTGTATAGGGTGAATAAAATGCACTCATCACCTGCATATTTGTTAGATAAACATAGGCTTGCAACAGTTCTTACACGTCATGCCATATGCCAACACAATCAGATCAGTAAGGGCTTTTTAAGCTTATAATGGGGCTGGGCTACAGGCTCAATTATTGTTTTCTGAGTGAATGTCGGGTTACAAGATGTATCCATTGATGCCTTGACTCAATTCTAACTTAATTGCCTCTACTAACAACTCTATTATTTTTCCGACTGAATGCAAACTTAATAACTTGTGGTGCTTTGCACCTTTTTCTTTCAGTCCTTCGGACTTTTCCTTTTCTTTCTTTCTTTCCATCTTTTTCCGATCACATTTTTTCTTGTGGTGCTTTGCACCCTTTTTTTTTTCTTTTTTCTTCTCAGCTTTTCTATTTTTCCTTTCATTTGCCTCTATTTATTCATCTATAACCAAGGTCGGAGTGTGTCCTTAATTGATGCTAGACACACTCTTCATCCCCAAACTTAGAACTTGCTAGTCCCTAGCAATAAGTAAGACTGAGCAACTCATCAACAGAACATCCAGGGGTAAATCAGTCGATTTTTTCGAGATAAAAAGGCTTGTAATGTTAGGTGAATAAACAGAATAACAGGGTCTCAGGCTCAAACATAATTTTTGGATCAAAAGATAATTAAGTATATTAGGAAGGCTACTTTTTGGCCCTCGCTGAATTAACAAAGAAGGCCTTCATCATTTCCGATTGGCTGGCATACAATCAATTAGCAAGTACTGAAGCAAATTCTGTCTCACTAACTAACATGCAAGTTCACTCGGAAAAGGATAAAACAGGCTCAAAAGCTACGAATATAACAGTTAATCAGCCAGTCATGTCCCCAGACTTAATGTAAGATCATACATTCAGATTGCTAACTAGCATGCCGAGTAAACAATTAATTAATGATGAAAAAGTTATGGGCAGAGATCATGAGTTATATAAAGCCGATCAATTAATTTATCTGACTACAGCTTAAGAATTAGCAATCTTTAAATTATTAAGGTGGATTTGAATTTAAACAATAAGCATATTTTAGCAATTTATAAGTCAGAAGATCACTTTAAGGAGTGAGTCGGAAAAATACTTCCCTTTTTACCTGAGTGGCTGTGGATGGAAAACACGTGGTCGGATTTGGAAGCATGAGTTTACCGATATAATCGAAAAATAGAATAAAACAAGTAATTTTAACAAAGAAAGAAAATTTCATTACAACTAAAATAAAAGCGAATGCATTGTTCAGGAAACAGTTAGAATAATGTTAAGTAAATTACATAAAAACATCATAATAACACGTAGCAACACTCAAGCATCCTGATCTTCATTCTCTTTGTCCTGCTTTGAAGGTGGTGAGAGGTCAGCTGCTTGGGATACGTCCTGTGAGGGAATAGCGAATCCAATGGAGGCTAACCACGCATCTCTGTCAGGTGGGGCTCCCATTTCTGCTGTGTGTTCTATCCTCAATTTCGTGGCAATCTTTCTGAGCATGAGATCGTGGTTCAAGACCCGATCATAAATTCCAAGTTGCATCTTCTTCATGACCTGTAATTCCTGCAACACCACAGAAATATCAGAAGAAGACGAACCGGCTCCTGCAGATTGCCTGGGACGTTCGGGTTCTCTGGTTTTAAACTTTATAGCATAGTCTTCAGCAGCCTTAACACTTTCAACTTCTGGCAATTCATTTCTCTCAACTACAGGTGATGCATTCCTTTCAGCTTGACTCTGACTGGGTGCATGTTCAGAAGAATCAGATATATTTATGGTTGCCACTTCCTTTTCGTTATCTATTTGCTTTCTTCTCACACTTCCTTCTGCAAAATTTGGTCTAGATTTTTGTAGGAGTCTCTGTGATCTTCTTTTCATGGTTAATGTTAAAAGAATGCTGATAAACAACCTAGATGAAAAATAAGAACAGAAATCCAAAAGAAACACAGTAAACCAAAAATGTGAGGTGCATGGCTATGAATAGTGGAAGAATATTAACAAAGAAGCAAGAAGATACTACGCATGTTCTTAGAAGTGAACGAAATAAGTGAAATAAGTGGAAAGATAGTACCTTTCTTAGAAATCAGAAAGTGCCTTTTCATCTTCAACCCAAGTTCAGCGTAGGTACTTAGGGTTTGGAAGCTGAAAGGTTTTTATACTGTTGAAGTTACTATCCAAGAAACGCGTAAGTATGTTCCAGCTTTATTTATTACTTTATTAATATTATTATAAATATATATACATATGATTATATTATTATTTTTTAGATATTCTTACTCGGCTCACCTACTGAATAGGTGGAAGATCGAGTGAGAGCGGGAAGAGATGAGTGACAGTGATGAAGAAGACGAGTGAATGAACAAACGATGGAAACGAACGAGCGAATGAAAGCAATAAGTAATATGAAAGAGTGAGTGGAAGAACAAATGGAAGAACGACACGTGAATGAATACAGGATCCCGAGTGAATGAAAACTGAATGGAAATGATCCTGAGTGAGTGAAGAACGAATGGGTACAAGAACGAGTGAAAGTATGGATGAATGAAGTAGAGTGCAGGAAAGACGAGTGAACAACTGCATTAGGATGTGAGTGGACAGAAAAACGGGTGGGAGAAATAACAAAGAAAATAAGTCCGAGTGAAAGAAAGAATATGGAGAGATATAAGACGATTGGAAGAGTGTATAGAAGAATGAGTGGAAGAATGAATGAGTGGGAGATTGACAGAGTGAATAAAGGACGAGTGAATTAAAGTGAACGAATGAATGAAAACCGAGTGATCGAATGGGAGACGGCGAATAGAAGACTGCAGAAGAGGAGACCAAGTGAAAGAGTGAAAATAAAATGACCGAGTGAAAATGGAGATAAATACCGAGTGATGGAGAAGATACTGAGTGGTAAAGGTCGAGTGGAAGAGTGAACAAACAAAAATTGCAAAGAAGGAGTGAGTAAGTAGAAAGACCGATGAATAAAAGACGAGCAGAAAAAAAATGAGCAACGCCGAGTGAATGAAACAACAAATGAAAGAACGAATGGATAAAAGATAGAGTGCGGTAATGAAAGACTGAAGGATAGGTGAGGAACGAAAAAAAAATGACCGAGTGGAAGAAAGACGAGTAGATTGAGGGTGGATGAAAAAGACCAGTGGATGAAAGAATGAATGGGAGAACGAATAAGAATATTCCGAGTAAAGGAGATGAGTGAAGAGTATACCGATCGGATGAAGAAGATGAGTAAATGCAAGAGCGAGTGGAAGAAACCAAGTGAATAGTAAGAAATCGAGTGAATGAAAAAACGACTGCAGAAAGAGACGTATGAAAGAGATTCCAAGTGGGGGAACCGAGAAAAGACCGAGAGGTTTATGAGAAAACCACGAAAGAATTTAGGTGGAATAATCAACGAGTAAATGAATACCGAGTGGATTATACCGGGTATAAATGAAAAACGAATGAACAAACCACGAGTGTATACCAGAACAAACAACAAGTTGTCAGAAAATGGAAAAACGAGTGAAAGAACACGAAAGCATGACTAACTGACCAGACGAACAAACATGAATGAAAGACGGAAGAATAAGGAGATAACCTGAGTGGATAAACGGACAACTACAGTGGAAACTGAGTGGATGAAAGTACTGAGTGGATGAAAAAGAAAAACGAAAGACAAAGCATTCATGAAATAATGAGTGAAAAAGATCGGGTGAATAAGATCGGATGAGTAAGTGATAAGTGACGAATGGAAAAATGAAAGAGTGACCAAGTGACTGGAGAACGAGTGGAAGAAATCGGGCGAGGGAGTGAAAGAACGAATGAATACAAGGCTGAATGAGAAAACCGAGTGGCTGAATGAGAAAACGAAAGACTGAGTGAATACAAGGCTGATAAGAAAATATACTAAGTGAATAAGAGACTAATGGATACAAAACTGACTGTGATGAGTGAGGAATCTGAGTGATAAAAGGCTGAGTGAAATGAATCATCCTTCATCATCTGACCCGCTTATTACATCAATTGATTAGAATTCATTTATTAAAGTCTCCCTTTTTATTCAAGAATGACGAGTGAAGTTCAGTCGGAAAAAAGGGTTAAGAATGAGTAACAATTATCCGAGTGTACTATTCTCGCTCAAGCTTAGTAAACCTTCGCTTAAGCGCGAAGCAAGCAACAGCAGCTTCTTGCCTAAGCTACTAGTGTTTCGCCTGAGCGAACATGGAAGAAACAAGCTCGGACTCCCTTCTTCAACTTCACAAATTTTATTCAAACTTTATTCACTAAATTTTTAGTTTTTCTTTTCATTAAAAACACTCAGAACGTAGGGCTGCCTCCCTAGAGCGCTTCTTTAAGGTCACTAGCTTGACCTTATTTCATCTAAGAGGATGCCTGCAGTAACATGGAGGTTTTCTGCCTATCAAACTCTCCTCCAAAGTAGAGTTTGAGTCGCTGGCCATTTACCTTAAAAATCCGATCAGTGGTCGGGTCTTTCAGCTCAACTGCACCATGAGGAAAAACCTCATTTACAGTAAAAGGTCCCGACCACTTCGATCTAAGTTTTCCAGGGAAGAGTCTCAGTCGGGAATTGAATAACAAAACCTGATCACCCTTTTGAAACTCCTTCTTATTGATCCACTTATCGTGCCATCTTTTTGTTTTCTCCTTATAAATGGAGGCACTTTAATAAGCGGTGAGTCGGAACTCCTCTAGTTCATGGAGTTTCAAAACTTTTTCCTCCTGGGATTGGTCACAGTCCATGTTTAATAACTTTGTGGCTCACCACGCCTTGTGTTCCAACTCCACAGGGAGATGGCAAGCCTTACCGTAAACTAATTGATACGGGGACATGCCAATCGGAGTTTTGAAGGCTGTTCTGTAGGCCCACAATGCATCATCTAATTTTACCAACTAATCTTTTCTAGATTTCCCGACCACTTTCTCTAAGATTCTCTTTATTTCTCTATTTGACAGCTCGACTTGTCCACAAGTTTGTGGATAGTAAGGAGTGGATATCTTATGTAAAACCTCATAGTGATTCAGGGTTTTTTCCATTATTTTATTACAAAAATGTGAACCCCCATCACTAATAAGTACTCTCGGAACTCCAAACCTAGAGAAAATATTCTTCTTAATGAACCTAAGCACCACATGTGCATCATTGGTTCTGGTCGGGATTGCCTCCACCCATTTGGAGACATAGTCTACAGCAACAAGTATATATTCGTTGGAGAACGACTTTGGAAATGGTCCCATAAAGTCGATACCCCAGACGTCAAATAAGTCCACAATTAGAATGTTTGTCAAAGGCATGCCAGCCTTAGCAGAGAGACCTCCGCTCCTTTGACATTTATCGCACCTTTTGACGTACTCTTTAGCATCTTGAAAGATAGTTGGCCAATAAAAGCCACTCTGTAAAACTTTTGTTGCTGTACGGGAGGCACCATGATGACCTCCATAATAGGAGTCGTGGCAATGCCATAAGAGCCTTTCTTGCTTGGATTCAGGCACACATCGCCTGATTACTCCGTCGACTCCTATTTTATACAAAAATGGATCATCCCAAAGGAAGTTTTTGCTATCATGAAATTTTTTTTTCCTCATTTGGGATGTCCAGCCATCAGGTACCACCGAGGCACTTTTAAAGTTAGCCATATCAGCATACCATGGCCCGGTGATAATTGCCATCAACTTCTCGTCTGGAAATTCTTCTTTTATTAAAACAGAATCTGATTCACGTTCCAGACAAGACAGTTGGTCAGCTACTGAGTTCTCTACTCCCTTTTTGTCTCGTATTTCTAAGTTAAACTCCTGGAGTAACAGAACCCACCTGATCAGTCTCGGCTTAGATTCTTTCTTAGCTAGTAAGTACTTGATTGCCGAGTGATCTGTGTATACAATGACCTTAGCCCCAATCAAGTACGCTCGAAATTTATCAAATGCATACACCACAGCAAGCATTTCTTTTTCAGTAGTGGTGTAATGTATTTGATTTTCATTCAACACTTTACTAGCATAATAAATTACATGAGTTAATTTTCCTACTTTCTGACCTAGCACAGCTCCGACTGCAAAGTCACTTGCATCACACATTAATTCAAACGGTAAAGACCAATCAGGTGCTGTAAGGATCGGAGCTGAAATCAGACCTTGTTTCAATTTTTCAAAAGCCTTGACACAGTTTTCATTAAACACAAACACATGATCTTTTATAAGAAAATCGGTCAAAGGCTTAGCTATTTTTGAAAAATCTTTTATGAACCTTCTGTAAAAGCCAGCACATCCTAGAAAACTCCTCACTCCTTTCACGTTGACCGGAGGGGGTAGTTTTTCAATGATTTCTATCTTGGCTCGGTCCACTTGAATGCCCTCAGCAGAGATTTTGTGGCCAAGGACTATCCCTTCCTTAACCATAAAATGACATTTTTCCCAGTTAAGAACGAGGTTAGTCTCTTGGCATCTCACTAGCACCTTAGATAGGTTGCTGAGGCATGTATCAAAATTACTACCAAAGACAGAGAAATCGTCCATGAATACTTCAATGAATTTATCCACCATGTCCCCAAAGATTGCCAGCATACACCTTTGAAAGGTTGCTGGAGCGTTGCACAAACCGAATGGCATGCGCCTATAAGCAAAAATTCCGTATGGACAGGTGAAAGCTATCTTCTCTTGATCTTTTGGGTCAACCACAATTTGGTTATAACCTGAGTAACCATCAAGGAAGCAGTAGTATTCATGACCCGATAGTCTCTTAAGCATCTGGTCAAAAAACGGCAAGGGAAACTGGTCTTTCCGAGTGAAGTCATTCAGCCTTCTATAGTCTATACACATTCTCCATCCTGTGGTCGGTCTAGTAGCTATGACTTCACCTTTTTCATTTTTAACAGTTGTCATTCCTACTTTCTTAGGCACCACTTGGACTGGACTGATCCAAGCGCTGTCCGAGATCGGATAAATGATTCCTGCATCAAGAAGCTTGACCACCTCTTTCCTGACTGCCTCTTTCATTATGGGGTTCAATCTGCGTTGTGGCTGTACTACAGGGGAATAATCATCCTCCATCAGAATTTTATGCATACAAAATGATGGACTGATTCCCTTCAAGTCAGAAATATTCCAGCCAATCGTAAATTCATGTGCCTTTAAAACCCCGATTAATTTGTCTACATCCTCTTCTTTTAAGTCGGCATTAATAATAACAGGATGTGTGTCGTCCTCTCTCAGGAAAACATATTTCAGATGAGAAGGTAAAGGTTTTAAATCACATTTTTCTTCAGAAACTTCCTTTCCTTTCTCAGCTTCAGTAATTTTCAAATCATTTTTCTTTTCTTTTTCAAAATCACCTACTTCTAATACTTCCAGTAGGTCCAGTATTTCCGAGTGAGAGTCATTTAACTCCTCAGTCTCGGAGTCAAAGTCATCCTCTAAAAAAGTTTGTAAGGCCTCTTCCTCAGTTTTTAAAAGCATTGGAGTCTGGTAACTTTTAATCTCTTCAATCATTAAGCAATCCATCCTTTCAGTCGGATGTTTCATGGAATTGAAGACATTAAAGGTTACCTGCTCCTCCTGAACTCTCAGCATGAGTTCACCCTTTTCTACATCAATCAATGCTCTGCCTCTAGCTAGGAAGGGTCTACCTAAGATTAAAGGAATCTCTCGGTCAGCCTCCATATCCAACACTATGAAATCTATTGGGAAGATAAATTTGTCTACTTTAACTAACAAGTCTTCCAGCATCCCTTGGGGATATTTAATGGACCTGTCAGCCAACTGCAAAGACATGCGAGTCGGTTGAAGGTCATTAATTCCCAGTTTTTTCATCAAAAATAGAGGCATCAAATTTATGCTGGCTCCTAGGTCACAAAGAGCACTTCCTACATGAATATCCCTAATTGCACACGGTATTGTAAAAGATCCAGGATCCTCTAGCTTTTGGGGAAGTTTCTTTTGAATGATTGCACTGCACTCTTGAGTAAGAGCAATCATTTCATCCCCCTTAAGCTTTCTTTTCTTAGACAACAGCTCCTTTAAAAATTTTGCATAGGAAGGCATCTCCTGCAATGCCTCGGCAAAAGGGATATTTATGTGAAGTTTCTTGAATACATCTAAGAACCTAGCAAACTTCTGCTCTTCTATTTGCTTTTTAAACCTGTGTGGAAATGGAGCATTTCTCAGTTTTTCAGGAGTCAGCTTAGAAGCTTCCTCCAAAATCAGATCGACCTTTTTCTTTTTCTTTTGGTGGACTTTATTTTCTTTTTCTTTTTCTGTTTCATTTTCATTTTCAGCTTCATTGTTAACCTGCTCAGTTTCCTGCACTATTTTGTTTTCTTTATCTTTTTCTGAGCTTATTTCCTGACTCGGAGATGGAGAAATAATTTTTCCACTCCTAGTGATTATAGCCTTGCAATGTTCCCTTGGATTTACCTCGATATCTCCAGGGAAATTGCCTGCCTGCCTCTCAACTAATTGTTTAGAAAGCTGTCTGACTTGATTTTCTAAATTTCTTATGGACGCTTCCTGATTTTTGAAACTAGCCTGAGTGGCCTAGATGAATTGAGAAAGTACATTCTCAAGTTCTGACTTCTCTTTAACAGGAGGGTGAGAGGGTTGTTGTGGTCTATTTGTGGGTTGATTTGGTGGAATGTTCTGATTCAAATGTGGACCTTTCTGCCAGGAAAAATTGGGGTGATTCCTGTAATTAGGATTAAAGGAATTATAAGGATAATTCCTTTGATATTGTTGCTGCCCCATATAATTCACTTGCTCGGAAGGCACATTTGGATCACACATTCCATTCTCATGGTCTCCACCACAAAAGTCATAATTTATCATAGAAACTTGACTCGGCTTTTGGAGTTCTGAAATCTGTATACTTAGTTTCTCTAAAGCCTGCATCATCAGTTTACTCTGAGCCAGATAAGCATCTTGTGCTTCTAGTTCTAATATCCCTCTCCTAGGGACTTGGCTCCTTTCACTAATCAGACATTCATTAGAAGCCATAATGTCAATCAGCTCTATGGCTTCTTCTACAGTTTTAGTTGTTAATGAACCTCCAGCTGAGGCATCAATCAGGACCCTGGTAGCTGGCCTGACACCATTATAAAAAATAGTCACCTGTTGCACATCAGAAATCTGATGATGAGGACATCTCCTCAAACTCTCTTTATACCGATCCCATGCTTCCATCAAAGACTCACCTTCTCTTTGTTGGAAACACGTGATTTCATTGCGCAACTTTGCATATTTAGAGGGAGGAAAGTATTTAATCAAAAATTTTCTTTGCAAGTTCTCCCAAGTGGAAATACTGCCTCTCAGTTGACTCTGCAACCAGGCTTTTGCTCGGTCCCTTAGAGAGAATGGAAACAACCTCAGTCGGATTGCCTCGTCAGGGACTCCGTTCATTTTTACTGTGTCACAAATTTGGAGGAAGGTTGCTAGATGCAAATTTGGATCCTCAACCTCACTTCCTCTGAACTGTTCGTTTCTTACTAACTGCAGTAAAGCTGGTTTAAGTTCAAAGTTATTTGCTGAAATTGGTGGCCTAAGGATGCTAGATTGTGATCCTTCTTCAGTCGGCCTGGAGTAGTCACCTAATGTAACTCTTCTCTGTTCCATTTCTTTTTGTTCTTTTTGCTTTTTCTCTTTTCTCAGTTTACGTTCTAACAAGTCGATGTCAGGATCAAAGAAGAAAGGCTCTCCTCTGCTCCTTGACTGCATACAACAAATATCAAACAAAAGGACGATTCACAGCTACGACTGCAACTACACGAAAATATCAACTACTACAAACAAAATTGAAACTACGTAATAAATACAAACAAATTAAATGGTTCAGTCTAGTACCGGTCCAAGGATTGTTGATATTACTCAACAATCCCCGGAAACAGCGCCATTAACTTGATGCTAAAATCCTGAGCCATTAACTTGGTGCTGAAAATCTTAGTAAAAACAGAATATGACTCTCGGATTTATACTTTGGCAAGCGCACCAGTCGTTAAAATTGTAGAATATTTGATCGTCCCACAGGGATTGTGGTAAGTACCTCAATCTTGGACGAGTACAAGCTGAACCAACAAAAGACACAGGAATTTCATTCGGTTTTTGGTTGTTTTAGTGTTTTATAGTTGTTTTTGTATTTCCAGAAATAGAGTTAAAATGAAATGTGAAAGGTGATTAATAGAAAACAGATCAGGATTGCTTCGGTTCACAAATTCATCAAGAAACATGCAATTAAAGTATAATCAAACTCCATAATCTAGAGGACAATCCACTTGTGGTTATTCCCTAATTCCTTAGGTGAAAAACACTAATCCTTAAGCATCGAACCTTAATTCCTTAAGTGCTCAATTAACCTAAGAATCTAATGCGAAATTGGAGGTTGAACTCTAACTATTCACCTAAATTGATTAGGCCTGAACTAGTTAGAAAGCTGGAAGTTACCTAAGCTTCAACCATGATTCCTCACTGGCGAAGTTCTTCATCAGTTCTGGATTTGTCAATCCAGCAATTCTGCTCCACTCCTCAGCTTGTTCGCCTCAGGATCTAGAAGTCGATTCCCTTGCTCACAGCTTCAAGACTTCATTGCTAACCTTCGCAATCCCAACCTTAGGGAATTAGAACTCCATTGACTTCGGTTCCATCGAAGGATTATGGAACGTCATGGAGGAGAGGATTTAGAGAGAGAAAATGCATAGTGAGATGTACGAAGTTGTGAATGAATTGTATTCTATGTATCTGTCTCTGTTCTTTCGCTCTCATTACAGAATATGTACAACCTATATATAAGCTTCTACCTAACTAACTAACTTAACTGATAACTTAGGAAACTTAAGTTAACGACTAAAACTAACTAATTACATGGTTTATAGAATAATTAACTAACTACAACTCAGCTCTTAACAGGATCCAACTCATCCTTAGCTAATTTACAGCACAGCACTAGCTAATTAACAGCTTACTACTTAAGTTACTCAGGGTGCAGCAGTAGGAGAGAAGGCAGCAAGAAACAACATTGGTGTCGAGTGCCTTCTGGAGGGAACAATCGCTGTTTTAAATAACAACCTTTTCGCTTGAGCGAACTTGGTTCTCGCTTGGGCGACTTAAGATATGTACTGAGTATTGCCTTCTCGCTTGAGTGTTATGGATAAGCTTGGGCGGATTCATTCGCTTGAACGAATGTTTGACCCTCGCTTGAGCGAATTGACTTTTCAATCAGCACTCTGAAGTTAACGCTCAGACTCTTCTTTTTCTAGCCTCGCTCGGTTTTATGTTTTATTTTGGAGTCGGTATCTTTGAAGTATTTCAAGTCGGCTTTTGTTAATTCTTTTCGGTCAACCTTTTAGGAAGTCTTTTCAGTCAGCCTCTTTGAAGTCTCGCTCAGTCGGTCTTTTGGACTCCTTTCAGTCGGATTTACGAAGACTCACTCGGATTTGTAAATTCTCGCTCGGCTTTATGATTTCTCACTCGGCTTTTTGTACTTTTTCACTCGGATTTGTCTTCTTCTCTTGAATACGCCCTGTTCCTGCACCAATAAACAACTAATTGCCTAGCATTTGTATGCTGGCTGCTTAGTAAATTTATAAATAATAATAATAAACTCTTAATTTATTAATGTTTTTAATCGTTTTCTTACAAAAATAAGGCACTTTTGAAATAAATAACTAAAACACGAATTATTAACAAATTATTAAATAATATAGTCAAAACTAAATGATAATTAATAAATTATGTTAAATAACAGGTGAAATAATTAAGTCTTTTCAAGACTTATCAGAAGCTTAGAGAGTAGGTCGGCTCGTTCATTCATTGCCCGGGGAACATGAACTACGCGGAAATGTTTAAGGTCCCATGTCAATTCATTCACTCGAGCCAAGTAATTTATTAGAATCAAATCTTCTTTGGCTTGGTATAACCCTTCCACTTGTCGGGCTACTAATTAGGAGTCGGTCTTTGCTTGAACGCACTGAGCCCCTAAGTCTATAGCGGTTCGTAATCCAGCAATAAGAGCCTCATACTCCGCCTTGTTATTGCTAGCTTTGAACTGGAACCTAAGTGACTCCTCAACCGCCAATCTGGCTGGGGATTCTAGTATGACACCTGCTCTGCCACCCTTCGTGTTGAAGGATCCATCTATGGAAAGGGTCCATAGTCCATGTGTGGCCTCATAATCGTCCTTATCCTCCCTCAGTTCTACCAAGAAATCCGCCAGTACTTGGGCGTTGATAGGACCTTTGGGTTCATACCGAATGCCATATTCTGACAATTCAACGGCTCAAGTGACCATTTGACGTACAAGTTTTAGTTTTTAAAGTATCTTTTCGAGCAGTTGGTCGGTCCTCACTACCACTTGGTGGCTGTGAAAGTAAGGTCAGAGTCGGTGCGCTGCTACAACAAGGCTGTATGTGAATTTTTCAACTCTTTGATATCGCACTTAAGCCCCCTGTAACGTCTTGCTGGTGAAATAGACTGGCCTCTAAACTGGGCCATCCTCCTGGACCAAAACTGAGCTTATTGTCTTGGCACCGGCAAAAAGATAGAGGGCCTGTTCTGACCTCGCATATGGTCGCGTTAGAAATTTATGGGGATGCAAGGTAGACCTTTAGGTCTTGAAATGTCTTCTCACATTCTGATGTCCACTCAAACGAATCTGTCTTCTTTAACACTTTGTAAAACAACATGGACTTTTTAGCAAACTTTGAAAGGAAACGGGAGAGGGCCACGATCCGACCAATGAGGCGCTGGACCTCTTTGATATTCTGGGGGCTTCTCATTTCCAGCATGGCTCGACATTGGTCCAGGTTAGCCTGAATGCCTCGGTAGGTAAGCATGTATCCCAAAAACGCTCCTTCTTGAACCTTAAAAGAGCACTTCTCAGGATTCAGCCGCATATTGTGCTTGCACAACTTAGAGAATGTCTCTTCCAAGTCCTGTATGTGGGAATCTGCCTGTTTGGTTTTGACCACCATGTCATCTATGTAGACCTCCATATTTCTCCTAATTTGTCTAGCGAAGATTTTGTCCACCAGCCTTTGATAAGTAGCCCCTGCATTCTCTAGGCCAAAGGGCATCACCCGGTAACTGTAATTCGTTCCACCTGTAATGAACATCATCTTTTCCTCGTCTTTGGGGTCCATTCAAATTTGGTTATACCCTGAGTATCCATCCATGAAGCTTAAAATGATGTAGCCTAAAGTTCCATCCACCAGATGATCAATACTAGGTAAAGGATAGGGATCTTTGGGACATACCTTATTCAGATCGGTGAAGTCGACACACGTTCGCCACTTGTCATTTGATTTCTTTACCATGAATACGTTAGATAACTGGGTCGGATATTTGACCTCTCAGATGAAATTGGCGGATACCAGCTTGTCTGTCTCTTCCTTGACTACATTCCTCCGATCGAGGCCCATTTTCCAAGGCTTATGGGGTATGGGCTTGGCATCCGGCTCAATGTTGAATGAATGACAAATTATGCTGGGATCGATGCCTGACATATCAGCGGGGCTCCAGGCAAATAGGTCTGCATTTATACTTAGGTCAAAACAGAGAGGACCCAGGCCCATTAAACTAACAATAGATAGGATCCCCACTTTGGCTAGAATAAAGGGGATCGGGAGGACTCCTGGGACCCTTCTGTCCTCTAGGGGAACATTTGTGCTTGTCAACTTGTGCCAACTATTAAGAAGTATAGAGACAATGACTATGTGATCCATTTCTTGAAAGGATTAAATGATCAGTTTGTTGTTGTTAGGTCTCAAATTATGCTACTTGATCCGTTACCAGAAATTGGTAAAGTGTTTTCACTCATTGTACAACAAGAGAGACAGTTGGTTGTCAATGTTTTTAAGCCTCAGGTCCTTAATACTATAGCTCATGGAGAGAATAGTTCTCAAACCTCACTTGTCTTGATGACTTTTGGTGGTGGACTGGGTCAAGGAAGTTTCAGAAGAGGCTTGAGGTGAATTTGGAAATTCTGGTGGGCATAGACCTTCACATAAAGGCCATAATTCAAAGTTGTACTCCTATTGTGGGAGATCGGGTCATGCAATGACAATTATTATAGGAAACATGGATTTCCACTTCATTATTTCAAGCAGAATTAGAATATTAATCATTGCATCTATGATACTTTTGCATTTTTTATTAATTGAAATGTATTTATGATTAATTATTTTTAGTTATTTTTTATCTTCTTTTATTATTGTTTATGGTGAAGGTTATCCAACCTATTTGATTCACAAGTTTAATATGTGATGTGAATTGGAGTCCTTTATAGGCTTTTAAATTAATAGGTTTATGGTGTTAAGATATTTTCATGTAAAACAAAAATTTAAAGTGGAAAATAGAGATGGAGTAAAAGAGAAAGTGTAAACGATGAACGTATTAAAACAAAGCGAGATGAAAATTATTATAGCAACATAACCAGAAAAACAACATCGATCACACCCAAGATAGTCTGAATTTCAATTAAACAGAGATCAAGTGTGATGAAATGAGATAACGGTTGATGCAATGGATACAATAAGAAAATACATATAAAAAATATAGCAAAACTACAGGAACAAAGGTCCAAAACAAAACCAAGATCCAATAAAGAAAAGATGTGGGAATTTAAAGTTGGGAGACGAACTGATGCTCATAGATCCTTTTGATTTACTAGTAGTCATGATGGTTGACGTGTTAGACGTTTCTCTTTGGATACTCCCCCTGTCTTTGAGTTTAATTTCCTTCCTTTGCCTTTCCAAAAAATACCAACTTGAAAGAAGTTATCACTACATGGGAAGTTACTCATGTTTTCATCTCATGCAATGCCAAGTGCCTCAAGGCTGACCAACCTTCAATAACTGCCCAAATAATATAAACAAGCATGTGCTCAACCTTTAACTCTTTATAGTGACTAATTTGGGCGTAACTTGAAAGGTTGTCTACTTGAAGCCTACCAACTTAGTGACATGTCTATGTGAGTTCTTTGTCTTTCTCTTATTTTTCAACGAAGGCTTTTGAATTAGTAATGAAGCCCTTTAATATTAATTTTTTAAGGGTTGTCAATTCAATTTAATCGATCAATCTCCTCACCAAAAAATTGATACAAAATTTAAAGTTGAGAGATGAACTAATGCTCATACATCCTTTTGATTTACTAGTAGTCATGATGGTTGACGTGTTAGACGTTTCGCTTTGGATACTCCCGCTCTTTTTGAGTTTAATTTTCCTTCCTATGCCTTTCCAAAAACTGCCAACTTGAAAGAAGTTATCACTACATGGGAAGTTACTCATGTTTTCATATCATGCAATGCCAAGTGCCTCAAGGCTGACCAACCTTCAATAACTGCCCAAATAATATAAACAAGCATGTGCTTAGGCTTTAACTCCTTATAGTGACTAATTTGGGTGTAACTTGAAAGGTTGTCTACTTGAAGCCTACCAACTTAGTGACATGTCTATGTGAGTTCTTTGTCTTTCTCTTATTTTTCAACGAAAGGCTTTTAAATTAGTAATGAAGCCTTTTAATATTAATTTTTTTAAGGGTTGTCAATTTAATTTAATCGATCAATCTCCTCATCAAACAATTGATACAAAATTTAAAGTTGGGAGATGAACTGATGCTCATAGATCCTTTTGATTTACTAGTAGTCATGATGGTTGACGTGTTAGACGTTTCGCTTTGGATACTCCCCCTCTTTTGAGTTTAATTTTCCTTCCTATGCCTTTCCAAAAACTGCCAACTTGAAAGAAGTTATCACTACATGGGAAGTTACTCATGTTTTCATATCATGCAATGCCAAGTGCCTCAAGGTTGACCAACCTTCAATAACTGCCCAAATAATATAAACAAGCATGTGCTCAGCCTTTAACTCCTTATAGTGACTAATTTGGGCGTAACTTGAAAGGTTGTCTACTTGAAGCGTACCAACTTAGTGACATGTCTATGTGAGTTCTTTGTCTTTCTCTTTTTTTTCAATAAAGGCTTTTTAATTAGTAATAAAGCCCTTTAATATTAATTTTTTTTAAGGGTTGTCAACTTAATTTAATTGATCAATCCCCTCATCAAATAGTTGATACAAAATTTAAAGTTGGGAGACGAACTGATGCTCATAGATCTTTTGATTTACTAGTAGTCATGATGGTTGACGTGTTAGACATTTCGCTTTGGATACTCCCCCTCTCTTTGAGTTTAATTTTCCTTCCTATGCCTTTCCAAAAACTACCAACTTGAAAGAAGTTATCACTACATGGGAAGTTACTCATGTTTTCATATCATGCAATGCCAAGTGCCTCAAGGTTGACCAACCTTCAATAACTGCCCAAATAATATAAACAAGCATGTGCTCAGCCTTTAACTCCTTATAGTGACTAATTTGGGCGTAACTTGAAAGGTTGTCTACTTGAAGCGTACCAACTTAGTGACATGTCTATGTGAGTTCTTTGTCTTTCTCTTTTTTTTCAATAAAGGCTTTTTAATTAGTAATAAAGCCCTTTAATATTAATTTTTTTTAAGGGTTGTCAACTTAATTTAATTGATCAATCCCCTCATCAAATAGTTGATACAAAATTTAAAGTTGGGAGACGAACTGATGCTCATAGATCTTTTGATTTACTAGTAGTCATGATGGTTGACGTGTTAGACATTTCGCTTTGGATACTCCCCCTCTCTTTGAGTTTAATTTTCCTTCCTATGCCTTTCCAAAAACTACCAACTTGAAAGAAGTTATCACTACATGGGAAGTTACTCATGTTTTCATATCATGCAATGCCAAGTGCCTCAAGGCTGACCAACCTTCAATGACTGCCCAAATAATATAAACAAGCATGTGCTCAGCCTTTAACTCTTTATAGTGACTAATTTGGGCGTAACTTGAAAGGTTGTCTACTTGAAGCCTACCAACTTAGTGACATGTCTACGTGAGTTCTTTGTCTTTCTCTTACTTTTCAACGAAATATTAATTTTTTTAAGGGTTGTCAATTCAATTTAATCGATCAATCTCCTCACCAAACAATTGATACAAAATTTAAAGTTGAGAGATGAACTGATGCTCATACATCCTTTTGATTTACTAGTAGTCATGATGGTTGACGTGTTAGACGTTTCGCTTTGGATACTCCCGCTCTTTTTGAGTTTCATTTTCCTTCCTATGCCTTTCCAAAAACTGCCAACTTGAAAGAAGTTATCACTACATGGGAAGTTACTCATGTTTTCATATCATGCAATGCCAAGTGCCTCAAGGCTGACCAACCTTCAATAACTACCCAAATAATATAAACAAGCATGTGCTTAGGCTTTAACTCCTTATAGTGACTAATTTGGGTGTAGCTTGAAAGGTTGTCTACTTGAAGCGTACCAACTTAGTGACATGTCTATGTGAGTTCTTTGTCTTTCTCTTATTTTTCAATGAAGGCTTTTTAATTAGTAATGAAGCCTTTTAGTATTAATTTTTTTAAGGGTTGTCAATTTAATTTAATCGATCAATCTCCTTATCAAACAATTGATACAAAATTTAAAGTTGGGAGACGAACTGATGCTCATAGATCCTTTTGATTTACTAGTAGTCATGATGGTTGACGTGTTAGACGTTTCGCTTTGGATACTCCCCCTCTTTTGAGTTTAATTTTCCTTCCTATGCCTTTCCAAAAACTTCCAACTTGAAAGAAGTTATCACTACATGGGAAGTTACTCATGTTTTCATATCATACAATGCCAAGTGCCTCAAGGCTGACCAACCTTCAATAACTGCCCAAATAATATAAACAAGCATGTGCTTAGCCTTTAACTCCTTATAGTGACTAATTTGTGTGTAATTTGAAAGGTTGTCTACTTGAAGCCTACCAGCTTAGTGACATGTCTATGTGAGTTCTTTGTCTTTCTCTTATTTTTCAACGAAGGCTTTTTAATTAGTAATGAAGACCTTTAATATTAATTTTTTTTAATGGTTGTCAATTTAATTTAATCGATCAATCTCCTCATCAAACAATTGATACAAAATTGCATCTCAATGAGTCTTTTTTTATTATTAAAATTCAAGAGCGCTCATGTAAGTCTCTACTTTATTTAAAGACTTAATTTTCTTATCCCTAACCATTATATTTTCAATATTATATATTTTTCTCATTCAACCTGTATAATTACTCATGAAATTTTTATTTTTAATATATTTAACATGTGAATAAAAAGTTATATTATGGTGTATATATATTTCATTATCATTATTTATTAAAAATTAATTTTTTTAAATTTTTTTAATACAACAAAATAAATTATAAACTATGTATACACATAAAATGTGAATCAAACTAGTGAAATTAAGAGAATAGTAATTGGGACGAAAGAAACATGATTTAAATAAGTTTGGACTATTTTACGCGGTTGGAAGGTTTAGAATACAAGTTATGTGAAGAAGAAATAACTGTAGATGTTCTATCCTCTGAATTACGAGGTTTTTTAGATATTTTAAAATGGATTTAATTTATTTTCCAGGCTGAAAATTTATATTTAACTTATTCACGTAACATTAAATTTTTGTTTTAACTTTCAAAAATTCTGATTTGATAAAACAGTTATTAGTGAAGTGAATGTCTTGTGTCTTCCCTTCCAATCTTGTATGTACAAATTAACAGTGGGGAGTGGAATTTAGAGGTTGTTTGGAAAGTTGAGTTAACAGAGTTGAAAAAAGTAAGGTTTTATAAACGGAGTTGAGAAAACTAAAGTTATGTTTGGTTCATAGTTTTGGAAGAGTCAGTTAGAAATGAGTGATTATGTTTGGTTTGTAAAAAGTTTAATGGAATTGGGTTGAGAAAATGATAATTTGTGATAAAATTACCAAAAAGGTATTAGTTTAAATATATGTAATTTGTGTGTATATTTGTTTATATTAATTTTATATGTATAAATTAAAAGTGATCTAGGGTGCTAACCAGACTTCGTAACTCACGGATGGGGTCCTATTGTATGATGCCATGTCATCAAAATTAGTAGAAGAACCTGGTTAAATTGTCACAACCAAAGTCTAAAACTAGTATGACTACGGATCTATAGTCAAGACACCGGTTGTACCCTGACAGTCAGATAATGAGTCAGAATCGGTATGGGCAATATGTCTCCACAAACATTGTTACTACAGTAAGTTAGGAGAAGGGTCAAATCACTTCTCTTACTTAGATATTGCCTATAAATACATCTTATTTATTATTGTAAAGGTATCTGAACTAATCTAAGAGAGACCTCCATAATACCTTTATTTCCTGTAATACCCGTACTGACTTAAGCATAGAAGAATCTTTTGCAGGTACACCTCTGGTGTGTTCCCTTGACTGCGGTATGGCTTGAACACCCAATTCATCCTATACTTGAAAAACTTAGGATTCCCATGGAGCCTAGGTATAAAATACCGTACTCTACTGAGACAGTGTAAACTGAGAGTAAGTGAGGTGACTCCAGGCACGATCAAGACGGTCAACTCTTGACCCCGATTTTAGGACAGAACATTTATAACACCCCTAATTTCATTATTTCTTATTTAAAATAAAATTTCAAAGGAATTTGATTATAGTTCTTTAAAACCTTTTGATTGTTATACAATTTATAATTTTTTAGAATTTTTATATTTTTTTCATTTTTTTTAGAATGACAAAAATACCCTTAACCTTTTATCTAATAACCAAAATGCCACTGCCAACATCATCGCTTACTTATTGCTTACATCATCAGTTGGTAAATACTTACATCATGAATAGTCACTGATGGGTAAATACTTACATCATGACTAGTGACCGGTTGGTAAATACTTATATCATGAATAGTAAAATAAATAATTAAGTAATCTTAAATAGTAAAATTCTCTTCCTATAAATAGATGGCCCATTTATAATATTTCCACACCAAAAATTATAGAGAGAATCTAGAGAGATAGTGTGTAAGAAATTAGTGGGAGTAAATTCTTTTGGTAAAAAGAGGTTCCGTCGGAGGTGTAAGGTAATAACATCTTTCTTCTATATTCTTTTTATAATTATTTAGATTATTCTTTTTAGCACTCTTAAACTATTAATATGCTAATACTATTATGAATTACTTACTATAGTAAAAATAAATTACCACTATGCGTTATTTATACTATTTACTGTTACTATTTACTATTTACTATTACTATTTACAATTTACCATTTACTGTTATTATTCAAAATTTATCATTTACCATTATTATTCAAATTTTATTAGTTACTATTACTATTTAAAATTTATTATTTACTATTACTATTTAAAATTTACTATTTACTGTCACTATTCAAAATTTACTATTTACTGTTACTATTCAAAATTTACTATTTACTGTTATTGTTCACCATTTACCATTTACCACTACTATTCAAAATTTACTATTTATGATTTACTATTTACTATTACTATTAAAAATTACTATTTACCATTACTATTGATGATTTACTATTTACCGTTACTATTTACTATTACTATGCATAGTTACTATTTATCATTCTGATATCAATCTTAATTTTTATCTTATGCTTATACTGAAATAAATTAGTATTAATATTTTGTTAGAACTTGGAGGCGCAGAGCGAATTCACTTTTGGTAGCAAATCAAGGTAACGGGGGTGAGATAAGGATATAATATGAAAATACATAAGAATATTGGGAGGAGTCCCCTACTCCTTTTAAAGATAACAATATTATTATTTTAAAACAATAATTTTTAACTTAAAATTTATAATAATTGTTATTAATAAATTAAATATCTTGTGTAACTTAATCTGAAATATTTATTCAAGAACTTGAACTATTATGACCTATGCGGATTGGACTGAACCTATGCAAGGACTTGGACTATTATGACCTATATGGACTGAACTAGACCTATGCAAGGACTGGAATATCTTGGACTTACATAGACCTGTACGAGGAATTGACTATAGGACTTAAAATAAACTTTATTAATTTAAATAACCATTGAATTTTGAATTATGATATTTATAACTGATGTTTAATTATTTGATTTTGATTATGATTGCTAATATTTATTTGTGATTGATGATGTTTGATTGTGATTGATAATAATTGATTATGATTGATGATATTGTAATGTGGAGTTTGAGCATATAGCAAGCATGACGGAAAGCTAAAATTCAGTAAGAATTTACTTATCTCTTACTTCCTTATTTACTTATTCATCTTTATTCAAATTACTTTTAAGAAATTTCTTAGTTTTCAATGAAACTACATAAGTTCTTAGAAATCTCATTTTATCTTTTAATATATATATATATATATATATGTATATATTTACTAAAATTAAGATTTCTTGTTAGTGAAAGAAAAATAAAGAGAAATTATTTTACAAAAATAAATTTTTACTAATATTTTACTTTAAACTCTTAATATATATATATATGTATTGTTTTCAAATTGTATAAAAATATTATACAAAATTTTCAAGTACTAAGGTTTTAAAGATTGATAATTCCGAATTCGAGTTTTTATTAATTGATTTTGTTACCTATAAACTTTCTAAAGAAGGTTGTGAAATATATTTAAGGCTTTGAAACTCAAATTATAAGGAGATTTGATTTGTGATTTGAAAAGGAACTGTACTAAAATTCTATATGCACTACTAAAAAAACACCTGTTAGCGACGGAAGGAATTGGTCGCTAATCCATGCCAAAACCGTCGCTAAAACCATTAGCGACGGCATCTCAGACGGGACAGAGGACGTCGCTAAAACCCTCGTCGAAAACACATCAGCGACCACATACATGCCGTCGCTACCATATTGACGGCGTAAGGCCGTCGCTAAAATCGTCTCTGCCCCAATAACTCCAGCCGTCGCTAAGTGTTGCCCTACAGCGACCTCAAAACCCCGTCGCTACAAGCAGCCACCAGCGACCACCATAAGCCGTCGCTATGGGTACTCATGTAGCGACCACCTAGGTCCGTCGCTGTTTTTAACAATACAGCGACCACGATATTCCGTCGCTGTTTCTGACAATACAGCGACCACTTGGGTCCGTCGCTATTTTTAACAATACAGCGACCACGGTATTCCGTCGCTGTTTCTTACAATACAGCGACCACTGTATTCCGTCGCTGTTGTAAACAATACAGCGACCAATATATTCCATCGCTGTTTCTTACAATACAGCGACCACTCTAATCCGTCGTTGTTTTTAACAATACAGCGACCATATTTTTCCGTCGCTAATGGGAAACTTTTTTTTAAAAAAATTGATTTTAATATTTATATAGGTTTTGTTAAATATTTTGTATTTTGTATTGGCTGATAAAATTTTATAATTAAATTTAAATAATTATTTTAAAATATTAAATTATTATTAAAAACAAAATAATAAATTAAATTAATTTATCAAATAGGTTGAATTATTAATGATAGGTACAATAAGGCTTTTTGATTTGAATGTAATTACCAATAAATATTGACATAATAAATAAAGAATGACAAAATAAATACTGAATGAAATATAACATAACTAAAAATCAAATATACAATGTGTATAAATAATAAAAAATACAATCATGGTGGTGGGGGATCCTGGGGTGGTGGTGGGGGCGCCTGGGAAGTGGGGGGAGGTAGCCTCGCCATTAACTGCATCAGTAGCTCCTGCTGCTGAGCAAGTTGCCGACGAGTCTCCGCGTGCTGCTCCTCGGCCCGTTGTCGGTCCGCCTCGGCTTTCTGTCGGTCCGCCGCGGCCCGCTCCAACAACAACTGCCTCTGACGTCGCTCCTCCTGTAGCTCATCGTTCAGGTTTTGAATTACCTGAACGACCTCAGTCGGAAGACCAGAGGAAGACGAAGAGGAAGGGGTCTTCCCCTTTTTCGCCAGCTGCGTGCCGACGCCACCCAATCCAAATACCCTCCCTTTCTTGTTCACACCGCCAACAGCCTCCATATAGATGGCGTTGTCGTCAGAACAAGACAGGGTGGGAGGAATCTCCCCTTCAGGAGTGGAAGCCACCAGGTCCGCCTCCTTCTCGGCCCTCCTGGCCTGATACGCCTCCTGTAAATTCAAAAACAATGATAGGATTAGTAAGCTGATTTGTAAATTATAAGCATGTGTCAGTTAAAAGTAAATACCGCTAGATCCGTAGTCTTCTGGTTTACCCATGCACCGGCTTTGTTCTTCTTGGTCATTTGCATGACCTCAAACAAAGAAGGCTCCCGGTGCTCCCTCTACTCCTGTGGTGGACAAAAAACATTGAGATTATTATTTGTACACATGTAAGACGAATCATAATAGAAATGTTTAACATAAATATACTTACAAATCTTTTCTTGTGCTCGAGGGTTGAAATGCTACCCCCAGTGTAAACCGAGGCTGCAGCATCGGCGGCTCTGTTGGCCCTGTTCCGAGCACTCGCCTGCTGGAACGGGACTTCGCCCCACTTCTGGACCATCCCGTCCCAATGGTCCTCTGGGATCCAACGAGGGCGCTCACCCTTGTCCCTCACCTTCCAAAGGGTACTCTTGATGATTTTGGAGGTCTTTGTGGCAAAGACCTTCCTAATGTCATCAATCATACCCTCCGCCCACTGGTAATCACGCTGTAAAATGAAATGAGAAATCAAAATTAATAACAGGTTTATTTTACAAATCAAGTCACAACAAATGAGCTAGGAACTTACCGAGAAGGTGTCAAACCACCTGTCTTGCACAACCTTCCCAGCATCTGTCCAAGATATATATGGACCATCCCACTGGGCCTTCAAAACCTTAGTAATCGCTTTGGTAGTGCGACTACTATCAACAAAGCTGTAATGACAACAATTATGTTAGGAGTAAAACAACACACAATCTAGGGAGACCCCCAAAATTTCGGCAGAGTCTCCCCTGTAAATGTAACATTTCCAAGTTTAAATAGTTACCCTGTTACAAACAGAAGAGTGCCCAGTACAATTCAATATATAAAAGTACTAATTAAAGTAACATCCAATAAACCAACAAGTCTTTCCACTAAAGTTTAATATAAAGTATCATACAAATAACATAAAAGTATTTGAGGTTTAGTCACTTACTCGTCTCCGGCCGGCACGGGTACCAACATGGGCAGAGGGGATGCCGGAGGTGGGGTCGCCTGATGGCCATGGTCCTCTAAGCCACCAGCTCCAGGACTCTGCTCTGGGGTGGTCAGTCGGGGTGATGGGGTGGTCTGCAGTGGTGGTGGTGGTGGTGGAGTGGTCTGCTCTGGTGGTGGTGGTGGTGGTGATGGAGTGCTCTGTTGTAGTGGTGATGGAGTAGTCTGCTGTCCTGGGGTGGGAGTCCCCTGCCGGGATGTCGGGGTCCTGGACCCACCACCCCTACTGAAGGGCAGTCGACGTCCCGTCATCTGTGGATAAAATCATGAAAAGAAAGGTTAGTCTCAGGATATATATAAACCTATGTAACATTTTGTTTAACGACTACATACTCTGTGTCTGTTTCAGTTTCAAATTCCCCCTCAGTTTCAGTGTCACTGTAGTTATCTGTTTGAACAAGTTCATCAGTATCCAAATCAGCCCTAGACCGTTTTGATCGAGAGACAAGGTCTTTGGCAATGTGTTCACCCCCCGTAGTGGCGAGTGTCTCATCCATTATAACTGGATCAATGTTGAACAACAAATCGGCATCGTTGAGCTCGTGTGGTGCAAGCTGATAAGCGTCATCGACCTCCTCTGAGACATTGTCAGTGATCTGACTTCGGGCCTTGGCCTTGATTACTGCATACCAGTCCCGATGTCCTCCCGGGAAGTCGGTGTAATAAACCTGCTCAGCTTGTTGGGCAAAAATGAATGGATCAAACCCTTTATATCTACCATTCTTCTTGACCTCAACTAAGCCGTAGTTGTTGTCAACCTTTGTTCCAACACCGATTGTGTTGTCGAACCAATCACATTTGAATAGAACAATATCTCTTCTCAGTCGTCCAGAGAATGAAACTTCAACAATCTCCGTCAGCACTCCATAAAAGTCTTCTTCCAACTGACCGGCGGTGCCTTTAACACAAACCCTGTAGTTATGGGTGCACATCCCTTCACTCCATTGAAGAATATTAAACTTGTAGCCATTTACGTAGTAAATAGGCCATTTTTTAACAGTTTTCACCGGCCCCCAAGAAAGGGCTTGGAGTAAAGAATCTTCAATATGGTTGTTTGGGTCTTGTATCTATGTACAACATAAGAAGTAGGTCATCGTTAGATAACAGGAGTTAGAAGCAAATAGGCTTAAAAACACTTGGTATACGGGTCTTACATGTTACGCGAACCAACCAACGAACTTGGATGACACCTCACTATGAATTTGGTCATCAGTTAAATCATTTTGCGCAAGTTTTAGCATATCTGTGTATAAGCTATTGAAAGGAAACAAATAAGTTTAATATAAAAGCTACGTTAAGAATGTATAATATAAGTTCTATGACTTACTCAATAAAGGGTTCCACTTCTGGGCAATTTAGAAGAATGTACAAGTGAGCCGCCTTTCGATCTTTCTCATCAATGTAACATTTTGTGAGCCTGCCCCCCGGGTGACCAGGATAGTTGAAAATCGATGTTTGTTCATCAAACCCTGTGCGGCTGGCTACCCCAAGATTGCGGGGAATTCTACTCATTCTAGTTTCTATCTCCGTCGGAAAATAGAAAGAAGCAAAGGTTGTCATTTCTTCGACTAAGTATGCCTCACAAATTGATGCTTCAACGCAGGCTTTGTTCGACACTTTATCTTTTAAAGAGCGTAAGAATCTTCAACATCATTAACAAGATAGTGTTAAGTTAGAAAATACTATTATAAGAAGTGTTTGCAAGGAAATTAAAGAGTTCACCAAGCATTCACCTTTCGAATGGATACATCCAACGATACTGCACTGGGCCACCAACCAATGCCTCGTACGCTAGATGGATAGGCAAATGCTCCATTGAGTCAAAAAAACTTGGTGGGAAAATCTGCTCCAACTTACAAATCAATACCGGGATAGTTTCTTCCATCTTCACAAGTTTCTCCACAGTCAATGAAGTAGCCGTCAACTCCTTAAAGAAGTGACTCAACTCCACCAACGGTTTCCAAATAAGCTTCGGTAAGGCATGAAACGTGTACGGGAGTAGTTGTTGCATAAACACATGGCAATCATGACTTTTCATGCCAAACACCCTGCCCTCCTTCACGTCGACACATCTACTCAAGTTAAAAGCGAATCCGTCAGGCAGGGTCAATCCATTCATCCAAATACACACAGCAATCTGTTGTGGTCTAGTTAAAGCATATTTTGCATGGGGTTTAAACATTCTTCCACGTCCCGCATCCCTCAACTCCAACTCCTTCCTGGAACACCAAATCGGAAGGTCTAGATGACTCTTCTCGTTGTCCTTTGTTCTCCCTTTGATGTCCATAACAGTGTCAAAAATATTCATGAAAACGTTACATTCAGTGTGCATGACATCAATGTTGTGTCTTAACAACAAGTCTTTCCAATATGGCAAATCCCACAACACACTCTGCTTCACCCAGTGGTGTTCCTTACCGTAACCTGCAAACTCCTTAACACTCTTGTCCCAGATGTAAGGATACTCTTCGACCCTCTGCCAAACCCGTGCACCAGATAACCTACGGGGTGGAGGTTCATTAACAACCTTGTTCTTCTTAAAAACGGTTTTGTTCCTCCTAAACGGGTGATCCAACGGTAGAAACTTTCTATGACAGTCAAAGAAACTTGTCTTGCCACTAACAGGGAGTGATTCCCCCCCGGTATGTTCCATGCATACAGGGCAAGCAAGCTTTCCAGACATGGACCATCCAGAAAGCATACCATAGGCCGGGAAGTCGTTAATAGTCCACATCAAAACAACACGCATCATAAAGTTGTTCTTCAAAGACGCATCGTATGTCATTACCCCGACATCCCATAACTGTGATAACTCTTCAACCAACGGTTGCAAAAACACGTCTATGTTCGCCTTTGGATTTTTGGGTCCTGGAACCAGTATAGATAGAAACATGACCTCCCTCTTCATACACATATCAGGAGGCAGATTGTATGGGGTCAGGATGACTGGCCAACAAGAGTAAGCTCTTCCGTATTGACCGAACGGGTTAAACCCATCAGTACATAAGCCAAGTCTCACATTGCGCGGCTCGCCTGAAAAGTCCGGATATAGCTCATCCAAACACTTCCATGCTTTCCCATCGGAAGGATGGCAAAGAAACCCCTCTTGCGTTCGGTTCAGAGCATGCCAACGCATGTGTTTTGCCGTGTACAATGAGGCATATAGGCGTTGAAGACGCGGTGTTATAGGGAAGTACCACATTTTCTTCCTGGTCGTCCGGGTTACCTTCCCTCTCCTTTTAACGGTCTTGTAGCGTTCCTTATTACAATGCAGACATTTTGTGACACTCTTGTCTGTAAACTCATTTCTGAATAGCATACATCCACCTACACAACACTCTATCTTCACGCAACCCAACCCCAAGTTTGCGACTTGTTTCTTAGCACCGTACAGGTTTGCTGGCATTCTATGATTACTAGGCATGGTGGAACCCATCAGATTGACCATCCTATTAAAACAACCTCCTGAAAGATTATAATCTGCCTTTAGGCTTAAAGCAGCTAGGGAGGCGGATAACTCAGTGTGACTATTGCACCCGTCCCACAATGGAGTCTGAGCCGCCGCTAACAAATCATAAAATCTCTTCACCTCTGGATTAGGATCCTCCTCTACACTGTCAGAGTCTCTATGACCTGCTTGGTCATTATGTTCCAGCATACGCCCGGTGGAAGGCCTAACATGATCCATCACCATTTGTTCTATGTTATTGTACGTATCCCTGTTTCCTCCAACCTCGTAGTAAGACTGTTGCACGGTTACGTCTGATGGTCTACGCGGTAACTGTTTACCATGGTTGTACCAGCAGTGGTATGTTTCCATGAACCCTTTCTCAGTTAGGTGGCACATGACATCATCCGCGTATTCAAAACTCATGCATTTGCACCTTGAGCACGGACAACGAATCTTCTGAGTTGCTTCAAATCCAGGCGTGTTTGCCGTAGCGAACGAAATGAACTCCAATAGCCCCATCATAAACTCCTCAGTCACTCGCCGATTGCTATCTAGTCGGTTGTACATCCATCGCCGATTTGCCGGTACCTCCATTTACAATATCTAACAAGCACGATTTCTGTTACTTTAAATTATTGTAATTTTATTTGACTATCGGTTGTGAATCACTCTCTATCTCTTTGATGTTGCAAATTGGTAGGGCCCTATCCCATTCGGGATGAATATGCAACCATCCGTAACCCATCCCATAATTGTATGTGGTCTATCTTGAGTTGAATGAATGTTCATTTGAAATTTCGGCAGCATTTCGCATTGGTCCCCGAGTACACAGAGATACGTGTGGTATGAAACACCATACGCAGACATACACCCTGGGGACAATACGAAACACCATAACCGAAATTTCACATGAACATTCATTCAACTTCTCAAGATAGACCACATACAACATTGATGGGTTACGCCCTACAGGTTACTTATTCATACCAAACTGTCCAACCAGGACAATTCAAGATCCAACATAACACGGTACATCAACCAGTTGTTTTGAAACTTGAACGGGAATCTAATGGGTACACACACGACTAAACCCTACATTATTAAAGTTGAGTTTCATTTTTTAAGTTCCCTAAGAAAGGGAGTCAGCCGAAATTTTGGCAGAGTCTCCCCTGTAAACTAGATATTTCCCAAATTTACAAACGGCCTGTTACATAGAGAAAACTTCCCAGTATAGAATCATAAACATATCATACGCATTGTATATGATATTCAGAGTTATGAACACCAAATCATGTTATCAATATATAAAATCAATGCCTAATGAGCTATGCTCTCCACTAACAAACAACATTACACATGCATCGTAAATCATGTTATCAGCACACAAAACCAATGCCTAATGAGCTCTGCTCTCCACTAACAAACAACATTACACATGCATAAAAAATCATGTTATCAGCACACAAAACCAATTCCTAATGAGCTCTGCTCTCCACTAACAAACAATAATTGACATGCATACACTTCAAAACATACAACACACATAGCCAGAAAGTTAGTGTTAGGGGATTACCGTCGAAAGAGAGATAGCGGTGGAGATGAAGCTGATGAGAGCCGAACACAGACCACGCGTAAAGTGTGTTGGTCTGCATGACAAAGTTGATTGTTAACAGTGTTAATCAAAGTTACCAACATTTAAATTTTCATTATTTGGTTTCCACCATTCAAAACTGAGAGAAGTTCATATTTTTCTATACCTCAATTATAATTCCATAAAATTGGATACAACTAATAATCATTTTCTAGTAGAAAGTTCTTCATAACATTTTAATATGCATGTTGAGTGACAAATATTTATGGTAACAACATATTCATGATCAAGGTAGTTAAAATCGGGATTTCATGTGAAATCGTAAAGGGGTGGAAAAATCGTAAATCGTCAAATCGTAAATCGAATCGTATGATTTTACTTACTAAGGAGAAAACATAATTCAAGTCATAAATCTAAGGAGAAAACATCATAAACTACCCTAAAAATCCATAACTAGCAACAATCTGTAGCATCTCTATTCTGACTTCAGCAGGAACAGCTTTGCAAGGCTGAACATTTTGCCTTGTTTGACCCAAATGATGCTTCAGTCTATAAACACCCCCTGTAATTATTTTTTCACAGAGTTTGCATTGCATTTTTGTGCTTCCTTCAACTGGTACTGCATACTTCCAAGCAACATCACCCTTAGCACCACGAGAGTTGGCACACAGGGGGTGGACATTTCCAGAGCCAGCAGCACCACCAGCAGAAGTGCCTCCTTCCCCTCCTGTTGATGCTGTTCCTGAGTTGCCTCCTGCGGTAGCCATTGCTGCGAAGAAGACAGAGAATCACGAAGAAGAGAACCCAAACAGAGCAGAGAGTGATGCGAACAAAGTAGAAAAAGAAGCAAGCAGAGCAGAGAGAGAAGCGAACACATCAGACAGCGACGCAAAGAAGAAGGAACAGGAGACCAAACGCGAAGAAGAAACAAAGAAGAAGAAGCAGAGGTTCAAGTCGCGTTGCGTTGGAAGCAGAGTGACAAAAGAGAAGTCGTGTGCAACTGAGAAAGAAGGAAGATTTTACCCAATACAATCTGGTCTTTTTCTAGGTCACCCAATTAAAATGGGTTTTTAATGGTTTTTACCCGATCCCACAAAATCGTAAAATCTGGGGATTTTACCGAATTTGGGATCTTATTCCCGATTTTACTTCGATTTTGCCCATTCACGATTTTCCATGGGATCTTGATCGGAATCCTTGTCCAAAATCGCAAATTCGTAGGATTTTGGGATTCCACTCCCGATTTTGACTACCATGTTCGTGATGACAACTGCTCTTTTTCTTGGTAACGACATGCCTATTAATGATGAAAATATTTATGGAAGTGATTGGCCCATACACAATCAAAGTGTTACTTCTCTCATGTTAAATTTAAACCTACCAACTAACTTGATTGAGAGTGGCTGCTAACAGGGTGCTATGCTCTTGATAGGATTCATAGTGATGAATCTACTTTAATTTATTATACAATTAAAAAACTTTCAATTTGATACTTGATATAATGATAGTTTACTTAAATAGATATTTTTCCTATTTAATATCCGGTGTAATCTTTAAAAAATAATTTTACTTTCTCTCTTGGTATAATTATGGTTAACATTTTTATACGGGAAAAATTGTTTAAAAAACATTGTATTCAAAACGCCTAACATTGTATATAAATTATCTTGTTCAACCTCTTGGCATCAAAAAGGGACAGCAAAAGGAAACTTCAACAAGAGAATCAGATAAATACCCATGTTGAAACAATTAATGTGAATGTCATTTTTGTCTTAAGAAATCTGATTTCATGCCTTTGTTTTTACCATTTGCCTTATTTCTATCTCTCGTTGACTTGATATCAAGAGCTTAATTGATCTTGAGGGATTTGTGACTGAGTGAAATCCTATTTGAAAAAAATCCATCCAAACCAGAAAAGTACCGATAAGTTATGGTGTATGGACAAATATTTAAGTAACATAATAAGTACTTTTTATACCACTCAAAATTTCAGATTTTGAATCTCTTAAAACTACAACTTATAACACCGCTACATTCTAAACCTTTAACACCTTTTCCATTGAACTTTTAACATCACCATGATTTCATTTTACACACAGCAATCTCTTAACTAAAATTTTTAAAACTAGATCAAGTAACATAATAAGTACTTTGCCTTTTTTACAATTTAGTTTCATCATAATTAATATCAATTAATTTGCTTAGCATTTATAGAGGCCTTATATCATTTTTCAACAGTTCAAGAACACACTACAATGCCTTCATGGCCCTAGGAAAATCCAAACAATAATTATTATCCTACTAAAATCATTTCTTAAACTTAGAAAATTGTTTTAAAATTTTAGGAAAACAATATGCAACCTTAGACCAAAAGATGGTGAAAGAGCAAAAACTTAGCAAACAATTTATAACTTACGGGTATACCTCACAACATCATTTCATCAACATTCAAAAATCCTTTTTATAATCTTAAAACTTTACCTAAAACATGGTTTTCCAGCAATTAAAAAAATTCAAAACTGCCCTAAACTAAGGAAACATCATCACCATGATTATCTATCATCACGCATCATGCATCAAATATTCATCATTAATTGATAAAATCAAACTTACAAATTGAAGCTTTCTAAGCAATCAACCATACACACTTTAAATTTAAAGGAAGCCTTACTGTCCAGCATTAGTAATTATGTTAATATCATTCAAAAGTGTATTGCATATGATGACTAAGAACAAAAGATGACAAAGTATCCACTCTATACCTCACAGTCAAGAGAAGGCAATGGCTCCAAACTCTTTGCCTCTTTGATGCCCTCTGTCCAGCGTGTAATAGAGAGGAACAGTGGTGCCAATTCGAGGTTTAAATTAAAAAAAAATGAAGTGATAAAGAGGAAGGTTGGTACTGGGTAAGGAATCAAGAGCTACCAAGTGAATTTCTTAAAATTTTGCAATTGAAATTATAGAGGAAGGAGAGTACAGTGTTGAAGTTACAATTTAGAGTGAAGAGAAAAATAATGTTGTATGCTGATTGTCAGCCAACGAAAATGAAATAAGAAAATTGTGGAATAAGCATTGTTATAATTATAATATAGTTCGAACTTTCGCATTTTCTCTTTACTGTTTCTTTCGAAATTTCCCTTTTCTACTGCTACATTCTCTCAGTCACAGCTTCCGAATTGGAGACCTTATATGGCAGGTTCCAAGTTCCGCTTCTGTTGCGCCACGTGGAGCCAAATCTTACGGGCTCCAAACAAAGGCCCATGACTCGGGGTTTCTATGGCCCAAAACAGCAAGCCCATTTGATGAACAATGATAGGTATCAATTTGATGAACAAAAACAAATAGGTATTTGTTTGTCCAAAAAAAAAGAAATAGGTTTTTGACAAATTGTGAAAATGTTATCTATTTTTATTTTTAATTACAGAACTTTCATCATATTTTCTTTGTCAGAAATTTGTACTTTCCTCCTCTACCACCAAAACTTAATGCATTTGGACATCATTTGAGAAGTTGACTCCTAAATTTTGTAAAGAAACTTTTCTTCCTGGTCATGATTTTAACTTTATATATAATGTTATGACACAGGTTCAAAATAGGCTTGAACAAAATAAATGTCATAAGGATTTTACTTATTATTGTCACGTTCTTCAACTACAACAACAACAAAAAAAACTCAAACAATCTTATAGGCAAGTTTAAATATAGACTACAACTACAACTTTATCTATGCATCTCGCACACTTGCTATGCTGAATCCATGTCCTATTCAACTGTGCAATGTTATTTTCATTCCTCCCATCTTGATTCAAATTTTTAACATGTCTAAATGACATCTAATATTTACATCAAACCAATTAATGAAAATTAAAAAAGAATAATATGAATACATAATTCTAATTTAAATAAGAATACGGTTTACACCTGAACTGAATCCATCATTTTAATAAGCATCTTGTAAATATAAAATTGGAATTAAATGTTGAAGTTAAGATGAAAAAAATCAGTGAAGAATCATAAACTTTTCAAACAGGGCATATAACACAATGCACACAGTTTTTACACACTATCACACAGCCCAACACATTTATCAATATAACACATCTAGGCAAGTTCAAATATAGACTACTTGAAAAAACTGTAATGGAAAGTTCTTAATTCAACTAAAGCTGTCCTAGTAAGCACACAAATAAGTAATACACATAAAACCAAATTATATCATCTATAAAGATATGAAAAAATTGTAACTACAAATCTATGATAGCAAGGGTTCATGCAACTACAAGTATCCATGGCAATATTAACATACACCAAGGGAAAAACGTAGAGAACTAACCTGACCACGAAGGGATGCGTGTAGCCACCGGTGAGGGAATGGGTGCCGATGAAGACGCACGGAGAAGGAGATAGAGGGAGGAACCGACGGGCACAGAGGAGAGATAGAGACGGAGGGTGACGGAGGAGCTAAGGGAAACAGAGGAGGGAGGGAGGGAGGGTTTGGGGAAGGAACGGAGGGGGGACACCGGTCGAGAAAGTCGGAGATAGGGAGGCACTTGGAGGAGCTCAGGGAAACAGAGGAGGGAGGGAGGGAGAGTTAGGGCAAATGATTTGGGGAGAGGTGCTGGTCGAGTATTACTGACACTTAGCGACGGCAAAATTCTCGTCGCTACATACGTCACTACAACTAAAACCATTAGCGACGGCACACAAACACCGTTACTCCGCTCCTGAATATTAGCCACGGTAAAACAACTCCGTCACTAATCTCCTAAATCTTAGCGACGGGGACACACAACCGTCGCTACATTACCTTCTTGAAAGTAGAAATGTGGAGGGAAGACGAAAATAGTAGCGATGGTACATTACTTCCGTCACTAATCTCCTAAATATTAGCGACGGGTCAACACCACCGTCGCTAAGTTCCCTCCTTGAAAGTGGAAATATAGAGGGAAGATGAAAACATTAGCGACGGTACATAATTCCGTCACTACGCTCCTGAATATTAGCAACAGAAGGAAAAATCCGTCACTAATATCCTTTGTTAATAATAGCGACGACGGAGGCCTCCGTCACTAGCACAAAACTTAGCGACGCAGTTGACCGTCGCGGATGTTAGCGACCGTGCTAGCGACGGTGTCTATATTTCGTAGCGACCGATTCCCCTTTTGGTCGCTAAATGCGTCGCTAACATTTTTTTGGTCCCTTTTTACTTAAAATGGTCGCTAACTCGTTCGCTGATTAGCGACGGGAGTTGGTGGTCGCTAAATTGTGGTCGCTGTTTAAGGTTTTTTCAGTAGTGATGTGTGATAGAACTTATTTGAGAATTTGAAACAATACAGTTTTCTGGGGTGGCTATGTCGCGATTCGTAGGCCTCGATAATATAATTGAGTTTCTAAAAGCCTTAACCAACTAAATACGCGAGTAGTTCATGCATCATGAATCATCAAAGAGAAACAAAATGATATTGTCTGGGGACGGATTATAGAAACCGAGGATACATTAGAGGAGGCTTAATTGTGAGCCTTGGGATAAGAGGGTGTGAAAGGGTACTTCAGGGGACCTGGGGTAGCTCCCTAGTGTCGAGTACTTTCACAATAAAAACCTTCTTAATCTGACTAGTCTCTAAGTGTTTCTATGCCAGTTGAGCTGTTCATGTTATTACTATCCGGAATTATGGAACAGTGTAAACTTCTGGTTGGTCCAGTGCAAATTAAAATTTAAGGGCCCGCATATATAGGTAAGTTATGATGAATATATTGCATAACATTCATACATTTATAATTAATTGTGTATATGATTGCGATTGATATTATTATACTAGTTTATGAATACCCTTTATTGCTTATGTCCCATTTGGGAATATTATATTCTGTTTCTCACTCCTTTCTCTGTGTTTTTGTTTCATATATTTTAAATTGATAGTTCATACAGAGGGAAGGATCGAAGAATCTCGACAGTATATATAGCACGTTCTAGAAAGGGAGCTCGGTATGAATACCATGGTCCAATGAGTAAATAATGTCATTAGGCCACTGCTCTTGGGCCATGGAGTTTCCTCTCTTTCTAATAATGTTTAATATCTATTTTATTTGGATGAATGTAAAACTACTTTATAAATTTTAATGATATTCATGAGGTATTTCAAAAATATTGTATGTATTTATTCTGGTAGTTTCTTTTTAACGATCATATTTTGTAAAAAAAATTATGAATTTTTTTAGAAATTATTGAGATGTAATAGAGGGTGTTACAACATTGGCACGCCCGGTGGGACCATGTAAATGATGAGTCCCATATCGCAATGAAGAAGCAAGTTATGGATTGCTAGAGAGGAAGCGAAACCCCAGAAGGGCACGTTCAGAACATAGTAAGGACGTTGGACTATAACAAGGGAATAGTAGAGACACCGGGAATCGAATTAAGGACCTAGGCAGTGGTATGCCTAGATCCTAGAGACGAGATTATAAGGCAATTATGCCAAGAGATTCAGGAGCTTTGAAGGTGGAAACCGGAGGCAGCAAGAAGTTCACCATCAGCAGGAGCGATCTCAAACTTATGCCTACGATGAGCAAGAGTCCACGTACCGGACTGAAGATATGAATAGTTAAAGAAGGGCCATGCAACATAGCAGGGGAGTTGAATATCGATTCAAAATACCATTCACCAGGAGATTGATGAATGTCCCAATCCTAAGGCATCTTCAGACCCCGCAGCTGCTGTACGTTGGAAAGTACATAGGGGAATCTGACCCCAGTAGTCATTTGGTTGCCTACGTGAATGAATCTTTATTCTTAGGAGCTGAGGAAGATGTCATGTGCAAGATATTCCCAAGGACGTTGTCATCTGAGGCCTTGGGATGGTTCAAGAGTCTGCCAACTGGATCAATTGACTCATAGGATGATATGGCCCATGCATTCTTGTAACATTTTGTAGTGTCCAGAGACGTTCCCAAAACATCCCATACGTTGGCCCAAATTAGACAAAGGTCTGAGGAAAGTTTGGGAGATTTCCTAAAGAGGTTCTACAACAAGGTTGCATTAGTACCAGAGTTGACAAAAGAGATTTAGATGCACATTACGGTGGAATCTTTGCAACCGCAATCGCCTTTTACCTTGTCTTTGGTGAAAGAACCACCCCGTACATCAGAAGAGTTCAAGAGCAAAGCGGCTAGCTAGCCAAAGAAACACTACATCAGAGGGGGTGCAAATGTCGGACAGAAGAACATTGAAGTTAGAGTGTAAAGGCCCGGTTAGAGATACGTTCCGAAGACCAAGAGAGAGGAAGAATGTGAATTTCGTGTAGTACACCCCACTGGCCGTATGGCCCAGCCAGATTTTAAGGGAGGTAGGTCTGAGAGGAATGATAGTGTATGGAGTGAGAAAGCCTTTACCTATAAAGAGAGCTGGGAATCCCAACAAATACTGTGAGTTTCATAAACAGGTTGGACATAGCATAGATGAATATCGATAGTTGAAGGAAGCCATTGAGATATTGATAAAAGAAGGAAAATTAAAGCATTACCTGTTTAGACAGAGGGCGAATCCAGAGTCAGAAAGAGTTACACCAAGGAGGAAAGAGGTCGGTCCGGTTGAGGAAGAGGAGGCACGGAGTTCAAAAAAGCCAATGTTGGACAAAGGGAAGGTCGTGGTAGATAACATTGACAAGGATGACGAATCATGGATGAAACCCCCACCTAGTTCAGCAAAAGAGATGTTATTGACATGATTGCTGGAGCTTTTATTGAGGGATGAGTGTCAAATTTGGCACGTAAGAATCATTTAAGAATGGTTATGTCGGTTCAGGCCAAGACAAACAACAAACCATTCTGGGATGGTATTCAAACACCTGTCATCACTTTTACTAATGATGACTATGGCCCGACAGTGCCCGGTGGAGATGGCACAGTAGTAATCAAAGCCGTGGTGGCAAATAAAATGATCAGAAGGATACTGGTGGACCAAGGAAGTTCATGTGATGTCATCCTTTATGAACGCTTTAAGAATATGGGACTCTTAAACTCCAACTTGTAACCCTATACACAGGAGCTGACAACATTTAATGGGGCTAAGAAGCCTACTAAGGGTTACTTAGACACCAGGCTAACATTTGAAGAAGAGTCAGGGTCAAAGACGGTGCACACAAGGGTATTGTTAATAGATGATCCCCATTTAATGGGATTATTGGGCATTCCTCTCTGAATGCCTTGGAAGCTGTGGTCTCAACCCTTTATCTGCTAATAAAGTTTATTGACAAAGACAACCAGGTGTCTTCCATCCGGGGTGACCAACAAATGGTGAGTTACTGCTATAACCTCAGTGTACAGATGACAAAAATGGAAGAATCTAATAAGAGGAAAAGATTGAATGACAGCGGGTCGGTACCAGAATCCATAAACTTGATAGATTTGGACCCCATAGAAGAATTAGCACTGAACCCTGAGAACCCTTATAGGCCTACGTCGGAGGGCGGAGTGAAGAAGATTATGCTAGAGGAAGACCCCGCCAGGGGCACGGAGATCAATGACTCCCTGGACATCGGAATGGAGGAATGGTTGGTTAAGTTGTTAAAGGAGTTTAAACATTTGTTTGCTTGGACAACGGTTGATATGCTCAAAATAGATCCAAACTTCTGTTGTCATAGACTTGCAGTTTATCCAGAGTCAAGGGTAGTAGCAGAGAAGAAAAGTAGGTTGGGGCCAGAGAAGTAGAAAGCGGCTTACGAACAAACAGAAAAATTGCTGAAGGCTGACTTTATAAGGGAGGTGCAATATTCTTCCTGGGTCTCAAATATGGTGTTAGTGAAGAAGACGAATGAAGAATGGTGGATGTACACAGATTTTATAAATCTGAACAAGTGTTGTCCCAAAGACCCATATCTTCTTCCTAGTATTGATCAGATGGTAGATGATTCTTTGGGGTATCAATTCTTGTCCTTTATGGATGCGTACTCTGGGTGCAATCAAATCCCGATGTGGAAGAAAGATAAGGATAAGATGGCATTCATTAATGATAAAGGAGTCTTTTGCTATACGGTCATGTCGTTCGGATTGAAAAACGCTAGAGCCACTTACCAGAGCCACTTACCAGAGAATGATGAACAAGGTGTTTGAAGGAATGAGATCGAGGACGGTGGAGGTGTAAGTTGACGATATCATAACCAAGACCTCGGCAGGAGGAGATCATGTTGAAGATTTGAGGAAAGTGTTTCAAAGACTCCGGCTATACAACATGAGGTTGAATCCGTTAAAATATATGTTTATAGTGCCCGTAGGGCGGTTCCTGGGGTTCATGCTCACCCAGAGGGGAATAGAGGCTAACCCTGACAAATGCAAAGTGGTGAGAGAGCTTTGTAGTCCAACCAATGTGAGGAAGGTACAATCACTAAATGGAAAGGTGGCAACACTATCCCAATTCATGCCAAAAATGGCACACCGGTCATTACCCCTCTACAAGGCATTGAAGAAGAGCAAGGAGTTTTAGTGGGGAGAAGAACAAGAGAGAGCATTTTAAGAGTTGAAGTAGGTTTTAGCCAATCCATCGGTGCTAACAAAACCAGACCCCAGAGAGAAGCTGTTTGTTTACCTCTCTATATTAGATGAAGCTATTAGGGTTGCACTAGTAAAGGAGACAATTAAGGGCCAGAGACTGGTGTACTTTGTTAGAAAAGTGCTACAAGGATCAAAGAGCCAATATCAAAAGTTAGAGAAGGTAGCTTTGGCATTAGTCTGGATGCCCCAACATTTAAGACAATACTTTTATGCACATCCTATCACAGTCCAGACTGATCTCCCTTTGAGAACAGTTTTTCATAAACCAGACTTAGTAGGAAGAATGACAAAGTGGGCTATAGAATTGCCAGAGTTTGATATTTCTTATGAGCCTAGGGTGACTATGAAGGCTCAAATACTGGTTATTTTGTGACGGGGCTAACTTGAGAGGCCATAATACCATTACGGAACCACTAGATGATTTACGTTGATGGATCATCAAATGGAAAAGGGTGTGGGGATGGAGTGGTTATTGAAAGCGAATACAGGGTGAATGTAAAGATCTCCCTCAGGTTTGATTTCAAAACGTCAAATAATCAGGTAGAGTACGAGGCATGTCTAGCAGGACTCAAGGCAGCTCTAGATGTAGGAGCATGAACGATAATACTGTACAACGATTCACAACTTATGATTTCATAGATCAATAGAAGCTATCAAGAAAAGAGCCATTGTTACAACAATATCTGGCCAAGGTTAGGGAGTTAGGGGAAAAGTTTGTAAGTGTGGAGTTTAAGCATGTCCCCCAGGGAAGATAATGTCAGAGTAAATGTCTTGTCCTAACTAGCAAGCACCAAAAAGGTAGGATCCATAACTACGGTCATACAGAGCACTTTAGTTACTCTAAGTATTTCAAACTCGCTTAAAGTATGCACCATCCAATTCAGAGCTCATCCAGAGGACTCTTGGGTCATTCTAATTATCCGGTATATGGTGAGCAGATAACTCCCGAAGTACCCGCTAAAGAAATAGAAGTTGAAAAAGGAGTTACTAAACTTTATGTTGGTATATGGAAACTTGTTCAGGAGAGGGATATCTGTTCAGTACTTAAAATGTTTGAATAAAGCCGAGGTTGAGGATGTTCTACCTGAAGTGCATGAGGGCATGTGTGGCCACCACTGCGGAGGAAGGAGCCTAGCTAGAAAGATTCTACGGGCAGGCTACTGGTGGTCCTCTTTAGCTAAGGACGTAGTCAAATATATCAAGAGGTGCGATGCTTGACAAAAGAACAACAACGAACACCATGTCCCGATAGAAGAATTATTCACATCGGCTATCCCATGGCCCTTTCATCAGTGGGGTATGGATATCTTAGGACCCTTTCCAAAAGTGCCCAGCGGAGTAAAGTATTTGATAGTTGCAGTAGACTACTTCACCAAGTGGATAGAGGCGGAGGCAGTTGTTCACATCACTGCGGCATATACCGGAAGATTTTTATTTGAAAATGTGATCACAAGGATCGGGATACCAAGAAGTATCATCACAGATAATGGATTGCAATTCACAAACTCCAAGTTTAAAATCCTCCTTGAAGGACTTCAGATCAAGTAATTATTTTCCTTAGTAGAACATCCTTAGACCAATGGGCAAGCCAAAGTGGCGAACAGAGAAATTCTTAAGGGTTTAAAGAAATAGCTCGGCAAGGCAAAAAGAGAAGGGACCAATAAGTTATGTCATGTTTTATGGGAATACTGGACCACACTGTACTCATCTATAGAAGAAACACCATTTCGGTTGGTATATGGTGTGGATACGTTCATACCAGTTGAGATTGACCAAATTTTGCCAAGGGTACAAGAGTTTGATAATGAGGATAATGACTTGAGGTTAAGAAATGAGTTAGACCTGCTTCCAATAGTTAGAGAAGTAGCATTTGTGCGAGATCAAGTAGTCAAAGCTAGGGCCACGGTCTATTACAATGTCAAGGTTCAGACAAGAAGATTTATTATAGACGTCTCATCCTGAGGAAGGCATCGGTTGGAAACCGACTGGCACATCAAGGAAAGCTAGCACCGACATGGGAAGGACCATACTGGGTGAGGAAGTAACTCTAGGAGGAGCCTGTCTACCGGAAACCTTATAAGGTGAAGTTTTCAAGAATAAATGGAATGTAAAGAACCTGCGTGTATATTACCGCTAACCGGCACCATGAGTCGTGCACTCTTTTTTCCTACCTAAGGGTTTTCCCATAGGGTTTACTTAGGAGGTTTTTAATTAGGCATGCAACCGGGGTGCTATTTAGAAATAAAATATAAGTTTGAAGTATTTGTTACTTACTATTTGGTTTTAACAAAGTGGTTCATTTCTATTAAACCCCGAAGCGGTTGAAAAGCCCCAGAGAGGTTCATTTCTATTAAACCCCGAAGCGGTTGAAAAACCTCAGAGTGGTTCATTTCTATTAAACCCCAGAGCGGTTAAAAATCCCAGAGTGGTTAAGTTATAATTAAACCCCGAAGTGCTTCAAAAACTCTAGAGCGGTTTATTTCTATTAAATCCTGGAGCGGTTGAAAAACCCCAGAGTGGTTAAGTTACAATTTGAACTGGTCTAGTCCGGGACCAAGGATCCGGACTGGGAACCAGCCACAAAAGTTGGTGATTTGAATGTTTATACACTGGTACAGTGGGTATCCGGTATTATAATCTGACCTCTCAGTAGGAGAGACCGGTCTTGTTGTCCTGGAGATCCTTCTCACCAGACTTTCACGTTGGTGGGGGCGAAAAGTGGTGTCACCTATGAAGATTCTCCGTCGCTCAAGTTAGTGAAGATACTAAGAACACAAAGGACTTGAACGATGCAATAGTAAGTTATGAGTGAGAACAACATAACCTTGCATGTGTATGAGAATATGCTTTTATAGTTGAATGTGGAAAATGAATTATTGGGTGTAAGTGGGCCAAGAGGCTCTGATGCCGTGTGTAATGTATCAATCAGAGTAGTTCAATACTCAGTGTACAATCAAGAGTAGTTCAATAATTAGTGTACAATTCTGACACAGGAATGGGGAAGATCCACCTTTTCTGTATATCGCTCCTGTAGCTGTACTTTACATCTTTCAATGGGTGACATAGACATCTTCCGTTGTGCAGGGTATCAATTGTGATAAGTAGTATAACCACTTATCCTGTTGTAGTATAAGCGAATAGTTATATGTAACGAAAAAATGAGAACGGATCAGGTATCCGGTGTCTTAGGTGTTATCTTGGATAACCGGTGAAGGGAGAGCTCCTAGCACGGTATTTTTACAGTTCGGATGTTGCCCTATGATACCGGTTGACCTTCTAGAATAGTCAAGATGACGTCTTAGTCTGGAGGCCAGTATCCAGACCGGATTATCTATCCCCTAGCTTGTGTGAGGGACTTTTAAGTTGATCATATAAGCTATGCTGTCTACATGAGGTTTGGATGCCGGTGTTGCATGCAAAAGCTCTTGTCAAGATGCGTATAAGTCCCGTGTCGATATACTGCATGTTGGGCCGTTCTGCAAAATAAGGAACCACTCTCATAATGTTCCTACAACGGATTTAGACAAATATTTGTAGGGAGGGGAATCCCAAGAGTTTTTGGAACTCGTAACTCTTGGTATTCGAGTGACTGCTGGAGTGTATTAACGCTTTAAATGATTGGGCAATAAATGCTTTTTAACACATGAGTCATTATTGCTCCAAATGTATAACTGTCGCTGGGCTATCATGGGCTTAAAATTTGAATATTTGGCCCATTTCAAAAGGTACTTTTTCATGAATCGTCACCGTTTTCGCGTGCTTGGGCTTGAAACGACTGCGTCAGTTGACTTGGTAATGTTGCGTTTTGCTTCAAACGACACACCCTCTGACTGACGATTGAACACCCTCATTACCTATAAAAGGGGGACTTGGCAAATTTCAGAAATACATCTTCCTTCAAGCTTTAGCAAAACTCTGCAGAAATTTCTGAAGAAACTATTGCTGTCATTCTTTCGAAGCTTTCCTCCTTTTCCAACCTTAACTTTTCTTTAAGTAACCTCACTTCTCCTTCCTTTTGACTTTTTATCTTCTATTTCCTCTGCATTTTAACCATGCGCCCTAGGCAAAGCCGCGCTGGTCCTTCGAATAGGAGGGGGAGTATCCCTTACAGGCCCTCCGATTATCGTGGAGGAAGGATTTCTGTGAGTCCTTCTAGAGTGGGGCTCCGTGGTTCAGGGAGAGGTGAAGCCTCCTTCCCGAGGCGGCCAGTGGTTAGGCTTGACCCTGAACCCTCCTCTCGTTCTGAGGCCATCGGTTCACAAGGGAGTTCATTCAGTTCGGACTGGTTTCTTACTAATGACGTAGCGTTCTACCACTGGACAGATGTTTTTATTCATGCTACAGATGAAATGGAGATCGAGGGGTGTGGTAAAGTCCCAGTTTTACACACTCAGGAGGGGTGTATAAACGTCGTGGCACACCGGCTAGATTGGGAAGCCTTAAATGGGACCCACCCCTATTACTGGGTAGAAGAAGAGTTCAAGGAGATTGCCTCCCAACATGCTCGTGAAGATGGTGGGCTGGTGTCCCCACGCTTCAGAGTCTTTGCTGAAGCAGAACAGCGTGAGAGGTTTTTAGTCTTGGCACCCTGGCCAATAGAATAGATCTGCCATAGAGTGCCAGACAAGTGCTCTGTATACATGTATGACTACGTCTTCCAGTACCTCGGAGTGCGCTTCCCGCTGAACGATTTTTAAATGGGAGTCTTGAGGTTCCTGGAGTGTGCCCCCTCCCAAGTGCATCCTAACGAATGGAGCCTCATCCGTTCTCTCGAAGTCCTGGGGGCACATTTTAATTTTAAACCCACCGTGGCCATGTTATTCTACTACTGCCAGGTGGTCCGCCGTGCTAACAGGAAGGGCGGTTTAGGATTCATAACTCTCCGCTGTGACACGAAGGTCATTAACTTTAAGTCCTTCACGGAATCAGCGAAGATCGACGGGCGATCCTTCAAACAATCTTATGCAAGGATTCGTGTAAAGCCCAACGAGCTGGTGTTCTGGCTCAGTGAGGAGGGCATCCCTAAGTTCCCTTTAAACTGGACTTATGAGCACTTCTTGCTCGCCAGCGGGGCTTACTTCACGGATGAGAGTGAACTCTCTTCTCATTCCATTGAAGTTTTGAGTGCTTTGCAGGCATTTACCGCCGCTCATAAGGAATTCTCATGCAAGGGACTTCTGGAGTCTGCATCCAGCAGAAACATATATCTAAGTAAATAACTTGGCTTTAAATCTGCATATGTTAATCCGATGTCTTCTTGTAACTTATGTTTTTCTCTTTACTTTTGCAGATTTGATAGAAAGGAACAGCTCAGAGATGCTTTCCTTGAAGTCTCTGTTGGTTGATGATGGCTCCTTCTCTGAAGGTGAGGAGAATAATGTTCAGCCTAAGAGAAATACCGTCAAGGCGAAAGCTGATTTTATTCCTCTGACTTCCAAGGTGGGTGACGTTGTCCCTTTCTTGGACTCTCAGGCCAACGAGGAGGAGGCCTCTCAAGAGGAGCCACAGGAGGGGAAGAAGAAGAGAGGTAGGCTCGTTAAGGCTACCGATAAGAAGACCTCTACTGCTGTGCCAAAAAAAGGTAAAAAATTGTTCATGATGCCGGTATGGAGAAAGGAATAATGTCTTCTGGGGTGACCCCACAGCCTTCTGACCGTCTTAATCCTCCAACGTTCTCGTAGGTGAGGATGGATCCACCCACCTATTCTTTCCTCTCTCCTTTTCTAGTCTATAAGGGGCCCTCGCCTGCTACTCTTCCTCCTCTGCTCTACAAACTTTGTCCTACTTTGGAGGTGGATAAGATGAAAGAAGCCATTGCAGTTGGCAAGTGGCAACTGGCTGAGTTGACCGGCCTCTTGAATTCCCTCAGGCGCACCGTCGACGGCGTGAAGGAGGCAGATGAACTAGCCTCTAAGCTTGAGCATCTGAACATCTCTGCTACAAAGAACAGGGCTCACCTGAAGACGGTAGAGGAGAAGTTGAAAAAGGTTTAGGAGCCGGAGCTAGAGCGATCGGTAGAAGTAGCCTCCCTGAGAAATTCAATCAAATCTCTTGAAGGGAGGGTTTCTGAACTTCAAGAGGATCTCAGGATGGAGAAGCAAAAAAGCTCCCATCTTTCTAATGACCTGAAGGCATCAGAGGCCGGCAAACTCAAAAACCAGGAGGAATTTGTTGCCAAGGAGAGGGAATTGCTCAAGCAAATAGAAAAGTTAAAGGTGAGGAGTGTCCCAGCTGGGTCATTGGAGAAGGAAAATGCCAAGCTGAGGAAAGACTTGGCTAAACCTAAAGCCAGGGCAACCAAAGCTATAGAGGCCTGCACTGTTGTGGCCCATGAATCATTTGGCCTGGCTGTCCGTCAATTTTTCTACCGTAACCCTAGAGTAAAATTCAATCTGTACGGTATGATTCCTTTTTATGAATTTCACGATGGGAAACTAGTTGCAGTAGTGGATGGTCGACACGAGGATCCCTCTTCTTCTCTATTCGAAATGCCCCATTTCCCAGAAGGTCAGAGCTTGGGTCCCTTTTTCCCCACTCCGGTCCTAGTGGATCCTCAAGAAAAAGATTAAGCCCAGGAAAAGGAGCCCGGAGATGAGGAGACCTAGGGTGATAAAAAGGGAGAGCAACCCACCAAAGAGGATGGTGGAGAAGACGACGGAGGTCAAAAGGCACAAACAACTGAAGATCCTAAGCCTTCCTCTTAGTCTTGTACTTTTCTGCACCTACTGCTGTGTACTGGGATCAGCTCCAGTTTTATTTTAACTTGCATAAAATTTTATCATGAATGAATAGAATTTTCTTCAATCTTCTGTCTTTAATACTTGTAAGAGAAGAACTGCTATGATATAGCTTCAGACGTTGTCAATGCACTCATTTGTCATATTTTTTTCCTTCGCAGTACTCATTACACTGTTCCGTAAAAATAACTTAATATCGGATAGCCGTAGGTACCCCAAAAAAAATTAGTTCAGATTTAAAATGAACAGATTATATAACGAAGAATTATATGTACGAATATTGTCCCCAAGTATGAGTGTGTTGGGAGATGGGTATCCGTTGTAGGATGCTGCCCTTAATTCTTTAGGGATGAGGGATTTAGTCTGCTTTGATAGTAGATGAAGCTATTGAATCACTCGTAGAGTTATATCATTTGAGATAGAAATATGTAACTACAAAAAGCTGCCTCAATCATAAGGATGATGATTGGGCCCTCAATCACAAGAGTGGTGATTGGAATTGTCCGCGCCAGGAGTTACATCGTCAATTCACAGAATAAATGATTGAGATCATCTGTCCTGGGGAAAGTACCTCAATCATAAGGATGATGATTGAGTCTTCACTGACGTTCGGCCAAACCTACTAGTCGTACTCGGAGTTTGGTTTAATCCTACAATCCGAGCCTTCGAGTGGGGTTCGGTACAACCTTGAAAAAGGTTTGATCCTACAACCCATTTCTTAAGGTTTGGTTTAATCCTACAACTCAAGTCTTTAACGGTGTTCAACCAAACCTACTGATCATACTCGGAGTTTGGTTTAATCCTACAATCCGAGCCTTCAAGAGGGGTTCAGTACAGCCTTAAAGAAGGTCTGATCCTACAACCCATTATTCCACTTGAGGAGTTACATCGCCAATCACAGAATAGGTGATTGGGATCATCCGTCCTAAGGGTCTTCATATACACCAGTGTAAAGCTATAAATCATGACATAGAAAGAGAGTGAAGATATCATGTTCATGAATTGCATTCTCATTTAAATTGAATAAGGATTACAAAGAGAGCGTAGCTGGGGTCATGCCTCATTAAAACCTTCTTGAGAAAAACCCATTGTGAAAAAGCTCAAGTAAGGAAAAAGAGTACATGCCATCTTACCAACTAGCTATAATAAATACGTAAATTTTGAGTGTTCCACTTGTTGTAGATCGGTGTGCCATCGAGTTCTTCTAAACAGTATGATCCTTTGCCAGTCACCTCGGACACTCTGTAAGGGCCTTCCCACGTTCGTGCTAACTTTCCTTGGTGAGCGAACTTATTTCCCACACTTTCCTTCCTTAAAACAAGCTCTCCTGTGTTGAATGCTCTGTGTTGAACGCGCTTGTTGTATCGGAGGGCAGCCTTTGCTTTAATCGCCTAATCCCTAACAAAAGCTTCTTCCCAAAGTTCCTGAAGAACATCCAACTCCGATGCTAAATTGGCACTATTGTTTTCCTCAGAAAAGTATTCCATCCTTGTCGATTTGGTCTGGAGCTCTATTGGAATCATCGCCTCGACTCCGTAAGTAAGACGATATGGAGACTTATTAGTAGAAGAATGGGGTGTAGTACGGTATGCCCACAAAATGTGACATAGCTGATCAGTCCATCCGCCCTTTGCTTCACCAAGACGCTTCTTAAGTCCCTTCAGCACTTCTCTATTGGCTACCTCCGCTTAGCCATTCGTCTGAGGGTGTTCAACAGATGAGAAGATTTGGACTATCCTCAGTCCTTCAAGCAACTCTGTGAACTTCTTATCAGTAAACTGAGTGCCGTTATCTATGACAATCTGTCCTGGCACTCTGAATCATGCTATAATGTTCTCATATACAAAGCGCCATGTCTGAGCTGAAGTGATGTGCACTATAGGCTCTGGTTCGATCCACTTGGTAAAGTAATCCACCCTAACTATCAGATACTTGATTCCACCAGGAGCTGTTGGGAATTGACCAAAGATGTCGAGGCCCTATTGATGAAAAGGCCATGGCATGGCTGATGAAGAAAGTTCTTGGGCCGGTGTGTGATGAAGATTGACAAATCTCTGACACGGATCACACTTCTTTACAAACTCGATGAAGTCTTTCTTCATTGTGGGCCACTAGAAGCCCGCCTAGAGAACCTTCCTCATCAAACTTCTTCCTCCGGCGTGGTGTCCACATTGTCCCTTATGCACTTCTTCCAACACACCTTGTACTTCGTTCTCATTCAAGCACCTGAGGTATGGCACAGAGAGTCCCCTCCGTATGAGCATGCCATCCACCATCATAAAATAAGGCAGCTATCTTTTCAGCTTCTTTCTTTCCAGGTCATCAGTGGGCAACTGTTCCTCCATGAAGTATCGAATATAGGGAGCCACCCATGAGTTCTCATCAAAGGCTTGATACGATATTGCATTCAATGACGGTGCAAAGGTATACTAGGCGATGATAAAGTGCTCTGCACCACTGTAGTTGTACTACCAGGCTGCTTCGTGCTCACGAGCCTCAAGAGAATATCTGCCCTAGTATTTTCTTCTCTCGGCACATGCTTAAACTCCAGCATAGAGAATCTTCCTTTCAACTCATTCACACAATTCAAGTATAGCTGAAGCTGGGGCTCACATACTTGGTATTCACCTTGAATCTGCGATATCACCAGCTGTGAATCGCTGCATAAGGTTACTTCTGTTGCTCCGATATCGATCGCTGCTCGGAGCCTGGTAAGACATGCTTTGTATTCGGCCTGGTTGTTGGAGGTTTTAAAATTGAATCGAAGAGAGATCTCCAAATGCACACCATCATCATTCTCCACAACGACGCCAGCTCCACATCCTTTACTATTCGATGACCCATCTACATAAATGGTCTAGTAAGCACGAGGTGTGGCTGGATCTGTCCCCGTCATCTCTATGACAAAATCAGCTAGGACTTGAGCTTTGGTAGCTCCTCATGGTTCATAGGAAACTTCGAATTCAAAAAGTTTGATAGACCACTTAATCATCCTCCCCGTGAGGTCCGGCTTGCTTAGTATGGAACGGAGTGGCAAATCCGTTCTCACCAATATTGGGTACGTATGGAAGTACGACCTCAATCTCGTGAAGCTTAAACAACTGCGAGAGCGGCCTTCTCAATCTTCTGGTATCGGCCCTCTACTCTTTACAGCGTCTTGCTGGTGAAATATACTAGTCTCTGCCCCTCTGGGGTTTCCTTGACCAATGCTACTCCCAAAGCTTCATCCGAAATAGCCAAATACAAAATGAGGGTCTCACCAGGGTCTGGCTTTACTAAGATCAGGGGACTCGACAACACCTTCTTGAGCTCCTGGAATGCCTGCTCTTGTTCCTGTCCCCACTCAAACTTCTTGGACTTCTTTAACACCTTGTATAAGGGAAGGGATCTATGCGCCATTTTGGGCATGAACCGAGACAATGCTGCCACCTTTCCATTCAGAGATTGCACCTCCCTCAAGTTCTTTAGACTCTACATGCCCAGTATTGCTTGGCACTTCCCTGGGTTAGCCTCAATACCACACTGAGTTAACATGAAACCCAGAAACTTCCCAGCTGGGACAGCAAAAGTACACTTTAATGGGTTTAGCCTCATGTTATATTGCCTTAAGCGTGTGAATACCTTATGCAAGTCTTCAATATAATCACCCCAAGTTGGGGTCTTGGCAATGATGTCGTCAATGTACACCTCCACCAGCTTGGTGTGCATGCCTTCAAACACTTTGTTAATCATACGCTGGTAAGTGGCCCCAACGTTCTTCAGACCGAAGAACATAATAGTGTAGCAAAAGACACCGGGTCATTGACAAAAGCCGTCTTCTCTTGATCCTCCTCTCACATCAGAATCTGGTTGTACCCCGAATATGCATCCATAAAACTTAAGTACTAATAACCAGAGGAGTCATCCACCATGCGATCAGTATTTAGGAGAGGATATGGGTCCTTCGGGCAGCAACGGTTGAGGTCCACATAATCAGTACATATTCTCCACTTGCCATTAGCCTTCTAAACCATTACCACATTAGAAAGCCAAGAGGAATAGCGGATTTCTCTGATAAATCCGGCCTTCAGCAGCTCCTCTGTCTGCTCATAAGCTGCCTTCTGCTTCTCTGGCCCCAATTTTCTCTTCTTCTGGGCGACCGTCCTTATCTCTAGATAGACAGATAGTTTATGGAAGCAGAAATTAGAATCCATCCCAGGTATGTCTACAACAGTCCATGCAAAAAGGTCTTTGAATTCCTGGAGGAGTGCTAGCAGACGCTGCTCTATACTCAACTCTAGCTTATCATTGAAGTAAGTGACCTTTTCTGGGGAATCTCCTAAGACGATGTCCCTGGAACCTCCATCCGGCGTGGGCTTTGAGGGGTTGAGCAGATCAATCTTCAACTCTGCTCTAGGATCAAGATCAATCAAACTGACAGACCCAACCGCTGTTCCTCCATCGTTCAACTTCCTCTTCTTGTTAAATGCCTCCAGCTTCACCATGTTCAGGCTCAGGTTGTAACAATACCTGGCCATCTCCTGATCACCTCAAAGGGAAGACATACCATTTTCTTTATCAATGAACTTGATAAGGAGAAATAGAGTGGATATAATTGCTTCCATGGCATTCAATGTAGGACAGCCTATAATCCCATTGTAAGGTGACTCCACATCAATCACCAAAATCCTGGATTTCACCATTCTTGCTCCAGGCTCGCCTTCGAAAGACACAAGGGTGTCAAGGTACCCCTTGGTGGGTTGCTTTGCTCTGTTGAAGGCCGTTAGCACTTGTGTGTAAGGCTGTAAATCTGAGTCATTAAAACCCATTCTTTTAAAGCAATTATAAAAAATAACATCACAGGAACTTCCCTAGTCAACGAGGATTCTCTTTACATCTTTGTTGGCTATTACAGTGATAATAACCACTGCATCTTCACCTCTTGGGATAGTTGGGCCAAAGTCATCGTCTTTAAATGACACCACCGGTGCTGCCATGTCGTCTCTGAAAGGGCGGTTATCCCTAGGCTTCCCTTGTATAGATAGAATCATTCTATGATGATTCTTGCGAGTCGTGAGCGACGTTCCTCCCCCAGCAAACCCTCCAGGGATCATATCAATCACCTCGCGCCGGCCTTGCCTCTGCTATTAGGGCATGTCATCCTGTTGAGCGCCTTCACTGATAATAATCCCCTTCTGTTTTTCAGTGGCTAAAAACCTTCTGACCGGATTACGACCGTCGTCGCCCTCATCGTCACGATCTCTTCCTCTTTTCTTAATCCGGTCAGGCTCATCCAAGGATTTCTCCTTGAATAGGCATTGTTTTAACTTTCCCTCCCCGATGAGGGTCTCCACCATGTTCTTCAAAGCCTTGAATTCATCTGTGGTGTGGCCCACCTACTCGTGAAAACCACAATATTTCCATGGATTGCCAGGCCGTTTCATTGGAGCAGGCTTCCTTATACTATACACACTGAGTGTGGGCCATCCAACCTCCCTTAAAATCTAGGAATGTCTGGCGTTCAATGGGGCATAGTTGTTGAACAAGGCTACATGCATGTCCTGTTGTTGAGGTTGAGGGCTTCTAAAATCATCTCTTTGAACATGCCTTTCTGGTCTCACCCTCTCCTTATCTCTCCATGGCTGAGGGGGAGGCACTGGTGGTTTAAGCCTAGCTGCTGTGGCTTCCAAATGCATCTCTATGCCCATAATTTTCGAGGCCTTTCTCTGGAATTCCTCAAACATCATCAAAGGGCTCTTTATTAGAGACAGGGCAAAGGCTGATCCAGACTACAGATCCTTGACAATAATATGGAGCTGAATGGCCTCTGTAAGATTAGGCACCATAGCTACCTCCTTGTAGAACTGTGTTTGAATATGACTACAGGTTCAAGGATTTTGATAATGACAAAGGACTCTTGAAGAAATTTTTGCAAAAACAAAGACTTAGAATCAGACCCAGAAAAACTACGTAGCTAATCGATTAAGGAGTATAAGCTAATCGATTAGATAGCTTCTGTTTCACATACAATCATTTACAAGACCTCAGGCAATCGATTACAGAGCTTCTGACTTGCAACTAATCGATTACACCAACATGCTAATCGATTACCAATATCAAAAATTAAATTAAATGTATCAGGAATACATGCTAATCGATTACAGGACTTCAGCCAATCGATTACCAAGCTACTGGAATGACAATAATCGATTACATATGTGTGCTAATCGATTACCAAGATCAAGAACTGAATTAAATGCATCAGGGGTTATAGCTAATCCATTACAGGCTAAGATCTAATCGATTACAAGCATTCTGACTTGAAACTAATCGATTACACAGAAAGGGCTAATCGATTACAGCACGAACTGGACTAAAAAATTCGAAGTGTAATCGATTACAGCTCGATGAGTAATCGATTACGATAGTGGGAAAACACTTTTTAGTGGGAAACCAGCTCACATTTCCATCACTTCTCAGATGCAAACTAACTTGTAACGGCTAGGGACTTCACCAAGCTCTGAAATGGCTTTATAAATACAAGAGGAACTCAAGCACAACATAACAACAACAAGAGGCAATCAATCCTTCATTCCTTTCTTGTGCTTAATGTGTTATCACTCTTGTATATTCTGAGATTTCATTTGTATATCCTCTCTTGTTGAGAGTTAGAATTTGTGTGAGCTATCATTTGCTTATCCACTCTATTAAGAGAGTTACTTGCTTGTAAACACTACACCAAACACAAAGGTTTTCACTCTAGGTTGAGTGGTCACAAAGGTTGGGGTTCAACCTTTGGGTATTGAGAGTTTGAGAGATTGGGTGGGTTACCCTTGTGCTAGTGAAGATTGAGTTCTTGAGTGTAGGACACTAGGAAGTTGCAATTGCTCATAGCTTGTAATCTCTAAACTTCAATAGTGGAAATCCTTCAAGTGGGTTGCTTGAAGGCGAGACGTACACCGGGGTTGGTGGAACTCGTTAAATTGGTTTTCAAGCTCTTCTCCCTTACTCTTTTACATTTATATACTGCACTTAATTGATTTGGATTGATTGATTGTGATTTGGATACTTGAGTTTGCTTGATTTAGTTAACTTTGAACATTGCATACCAAGTGTTTGATAAATTGTCTCAGCTATATCTATCTCTTGTTTTGCATTGTCTTTTGCATTATACTTGACTTCACTGGCATAATTTCTACACTTGTAATAAAAGAACTAAGTTCAAAGGCATTCCAAGCAAAGTTTTAAAAACTTAATTCACCCCCCTCTTGAGTATTGAGGCCACTTGAATAACAAGTGGTATCAGAGCTTGACTCTGATAAGTGCTTTATAACACAATAAAATAGATCTAGTTTGCTTAGGATTTTAATCATTATGCACTGTATTTCCTTTATTTATTATGATTTTTGCTTTCTTTCCACTCTATTCTACTTGGGTATGTTATTTTGTAGAAATTAGGGTCAATAACAAGAGAAAAAAGACCATAAAATGATAAAAAAATCAAGAAGAACAAGCCCAAGTAGAAAGAATTCCCCTTTTTACACTGAAATCCGACTCAAAATGACCAAATCCGAGTAGGATGACTCAAAAAGGACTAAATCCGAGTGGAATGACTCAGAATGGAGCTTTGTCGAGTCGAATACTTCACTGTTGGAGCAAAATCCGAGTGGAAAGTTCCCTGTCAAAGCCATTCCGAGTGATAAATGGCTAACCCTGTTGGAGGTTCAATGTTGAAAAGGAATAAGTCTCGGTTGGAGAAGAATCCGAGTGGAAGATCCCCTACTGCAACTAATCCGAGTGAAAAACTCCTGAGTGGTCAAAACTGTTGTCCGAGTAGAAGAAGCCACTGAAAGAGCACCTGTTGAAAAAGGAGATCTCCGAGTGGTGTCATTCGGAGAAGAGGACAAGAGTCCGACCAGGAGTGAGTCTCTTCCGGGCAGATTCTCACAGTTTCACACTAAGCCCGAGTGAGATGTCTCCAAGGAAGACTACCGAGTGAGTTGGGGCACAAACCTATATTTCCAAGCAAAGCAAGGCTCGGACATGAGAAGAAATTCAATCAGCCAGATTCCAGACTCTCTCAAAGTTTCTGAGTGAAAGTGAAGGCCGTTCCGAGTGAGAAGCAAGAAGGCACTTCCGAGTGAATGTGTCCGAATGAATTTGTCCGAATGGATTCCAAAGCAAAATCCGAGCACAGTTTTCTCCGAGTGGTTCAAATTCAGAGACAGCCGAGTGAAACAGTTTGGGAACTGATTGAATAAATTCCGATCCTGAGTGAGTCTTCAATCAGTTCCGAATGAACTCCTCGATCAGTGCCGAGTGAATCATCTTTCAATCGGTTCCGAGTCACTCTTCAAGTCAATTCTGAGTGATTCACTTTGCTTGTCCAGCTCTCTTCACAGGCTCCAACACCGGATCACTCTAACACCGGATCAAATGCACACCGGATCAACTCCAACTCCTCAGCAACTCTACACCGTCCCCTCAAAAAACAACACCGACCACATGCAATTCAATACCGACTCCATCCATGCACACCGGATCAACCTTCCATCCATTCAATCCAACACCGGATCAAACCATAACACCGTCCCAAAACAACACCGTCCCCTCTCCTTTCAAAACTGATCAAACCCTCCATCAACACCGACTCCTTCCAATTCTTCACAGCCAACACCGGATCAATTGAAGACCGGCCACATGCAACAAGCGACCAACTTTTTTCACAACGTAACACCCACTCTCCTTTGAACATCGGCTCCGTCCATCAACACTCTCCTCTCCACACCGTCCAGCAACTCCACTGTCCCTCATGCCACAACACCTGCCACATACAAACCAACACCGTTCAGCAACCCCACAACGCCTAGCAACCAATACCAAACAGCAAGCTTTCACTCGGTTTTATGGAAAACAGCACCTTTTCCACTCGGAATTTCTCCACCTGCACCAATCATCACTAAATCCAAGCACCGAATTATTGGAAATATTAAAATACGCAAATTGGAAACAAGTTGGCACAGCTGGAAGTCACATGCACCGAAAGTTTTCTGCCACTTGCAAATTGCAACGCGTTTCTTAGCTGGATTCCTCCATTCCTTTGCCTATAAAAGCAACATCCCATCCATCATCGAAATCCAATCCCTTCTCATCCAGTTCTCTTCGTTCCTTTCTCTCTTTTTCTCTTTAGTTTTTTTCTTTTTTCCCTTTTTCTTTCTTTGTTCGTTTTTCTTCTCTTTCTTTTTATTTTCTTTTCTTTCTTTTATTTTGTAAGAGTGGTGAGGGCTGTAAAAGTGAGAATTCCAATTTGTAATTGGTGGAGAAATTATTGCAACAAGGAAATACAGTGGTAAAATTATTCTGAGCTTTTGGAGAAACCCGTAAGTCTTTATTTTTACCATGACTTGTATGTTTTATTTTTCCATCATTTATATGAATTTGAATTATTTCATGAGTAACTAAATTAATTATCTTGGGATGAAAGGGGTATGATAATATTTTATTGTTAATATTATTTTGACTTGGAATTAAATAAATTTCTTTTTTCCATTTAGTTTAATTATGCTCAATGCTTTTAGTGATTCCTAACAAGAACCTAAATGATAAAACTGTATACTTGCGGGTATATTAGTAAGTTTAGGTAATAAATAGAATCGAGAGATTTATTTTTACCAGAAAGCTTTGAACTAAACCTAAGATTTTTGAGATGCCTTTTGTGACCTCGGTAAAACCGTGAAAGTAATCAAAATTCTTTTGAGGAAATAAAAGGGATTTTCATAAAACGATAATGGGCCTTTCTGAGGATTAAGCAGCGCTTTCCATAGGTTAGGTACATTAATAGGATTCCGAGAAGAACATATTAATTAGCTTTTGGAAAATTCACCTTGGAAAACTTAATTCGATTCTTATTTATGAAAAGTTAAAATTCATTAACATAAAATAGAGTCTTAATCCCCCGAAATCCCAAGATACTCTCAACTCTGATTTTTTTTAAGTGTCAAGTAAATTTTGTTTCTAAATTTAGATTTTTAAATTGTGTTTTATTTTACAAAAACATTACAAATCAATTGTGTGGATAATTAAATTTTAATATGTCGGTACTTTGAACACAGTCCTTGTGGAGAACGATAATCTTTTATATTACGCGACATAACCCGTGCGCTTGCGGGCCCTGTCAAGTTTTTGGCGTCGTTGCCGGGGATTGTTGTCCCTCAAATATCGGCAATATTGAAATTCGATTAGATCATACTTGTTAATATTTTTTGTTCGTTTCTTTTATATTTTTCTTTATTTTTATTCTGTTTGTTACTTTGTATTTTGTTCTTTATTTTGTGTCTCTGTTGTTGTTTTATTTTTGTAATTGTTTATTTTATTTGTCATTTATTTTCTTTTTATACGACGAAGCCGTAGTGTCGATCTAAACTTAGGATTTGACCCTGAGATAGAACGTACCCTTAGAGCTTTAAGAAAACAACAAAAACAACAAAAAGAACAAAAAGAAAAACAAATGGCAGACCAACACAGACCCTTAAGAGATTTTGCCGCTCCAAGCACTAATGGGAGAGGATCTAGCATCCTTAGACCCATAGTGGAGGCTAACAATTTTGAATTGAAGCCTTCACTACTCTCTATGGTTCAACAAAACCAATTGGGAGGATTACCCTCTGAAAATCCAAATCTTTACCTTCAAATCTTTCTTAAATACTGTGACACCTTGAAGATGAACGGAGCCACCAATGATGTCATTCGCTTGAGACTTTTCCCTTTCTCCTTAAGAGATAAAGCAAGGGCATGGTTATACTCTCTTCCTGAAGGATCCATCACAACTTGGAAACAATTGTCCAGTGCTTTTATCAATAAATGGTACCCAAGGAACAAGACTGATGTGCTGAGAAAACAAATCATCAATTTTTCACAAAAAGATGATGAATCCTTGTATGAAGCCTGGGAAAGATATAGGGAGATACTAAGAGAATGTCCTCACCATGGGATAGAAAAGTGGTTGACAATCCATATTTTCTATAATGGACTAACTTCCACACAAAAGATCTCTTTAGATGCTACAGCTGGAGGAGCCTTCATGAGTAAAAATATTGATGAAGCTGAAAACTTGATTGAGGAAATAGCTCAAAACACTCACCAGTGGAACTCTGAGAGAGGATTATCTATTAAAACACCAGGTAAGTACTTTGTTGATGCTCTTTCACTACTTTCTGCCAAAGTTGAAGCATTAACATTAAAACTCGATAAAATAGGGACAACAGGTGCTACTAACATTGTTTGTGAAGTTTGTGGTATTTCAGGACATGGAGCTGCAAACTGCAATTTAGCAATGACCCATAATCAAGAACAAGAAATGCATCAGGTGGATGCTATTGGAAACTATGGTGGAAATTATCAAGGTAACTACAGACCTCCACAAGTTCCACCTGGCTTCCAAAATAGGCCACCTCAATTCTAAGGTAATCAAAGTAACTACAAACCTCAACAAGGAACCTATATTCCACAAAAATCAAAGCTAGAATCCTTGATGGAGACATTTGTAGCTACTCAACTTAAACAAAATGATGAATTCTCTGATGCAATAAAAAACTTGGCTTCAAAAGTGGACTCTCTTGCCACCCATAACAAAATACTGGAGAATCAAATTTCCCAACAAGCCTCCTACTCTCAAAGAGCACCAGGAACATTTCCTGGAAAACTAGAGGCTGGACCATCTAACCAAACCATGGCTGTCACTTTTAGGAGTGGTACTCAATACGATGGGCCAGTTGACAAGATTGCAAAGGAGGAAAAGAAAGTAGATGAATCTTCATCTCATCCAGTAATTGAAGAAGAGAAATCACAAGAAAAGAAGGAGGAGGTTAAGCCATATCAACCTCCCATTCCATTTCCTCAGCGCTTAGCCAAAGCAAAGTTGGACAAATAATTTGGTAAGTTCCTTGATGTTTTAAAGAAATTGTATATTAATATTCCCTTCACAAATGCTTTGCAGCAAATGCCTACATATGCGAAGTTCCTAAAAGACATTTTGTCCAACAAAAGAAGACTAGAGGAAGATGGTACAGTTGCACTTACTGAAGAGTGCAGTGCTCTAATTCAAAAGAAACTTCCACCCAAGCTCCAAGATCCAGGTAGTTTCTTTATTCCTTGCATGATTGGTGACATGAATATAGATAAAGCATTGTGTGATTTAGGAGCGAGTGTGAGTTTAATGCCATTATCTATTGCTGAAAAATTAGGATTGAGTGAGTTAAAACCTACTAGGATGTCTTTGCAATTGGCTGATAGATCTGTAAAATATCCTGTAGGAATTTTAGAGGATGTTCCTATTAAGATAGGAAAATTTTTTATACCTGCTGACTTTATTGTGCTTGAAATGGATGAAGATTCTTTGATTCCTATTATTTTAGGTAGACCATTTTTAGCAACTGCAGGTGCTGTGATCGATGTCAAGAATGGTAAGTTGTCTCTAACTGTTGGAGACCAAAAGGTTGATTTTAACTTGAAAAATGTTTTAGAAAAACCTTATAATGATGTTTGCTGTACTGTGGATTTTGTCGAACAAGTGGTAAAGGAAGCAACCCTTCCTAATGACCCACTTGAAACTGTTTTCATGATTGAGCCGACAGAAACATCTGATTGCTCTGAGGCCCCACATGATACTGAGGTTATGTGTGACAAAGTGGTAAGCCCCAATGTGGAATTAAAACCTTTACCAGCTTCATTAAGGTATGAATTTCTTGGTCCTAATTCCACATATCCTGTGATTATCAATGCTGAATTGAATCCATGTGAAACTGAAAAACTTTTGAAACAACTTAGGTTGTATAGAAAGGTAATAGGTTATACAATGGATGATATCAAAGGGATTAGCCCTTCTCTTTGTATGCACAGGATTATTGTAGAAGATGAAAGTAGGCCCACAGTAGAACCACTTAGGAGATTAAATCCTAAAATGCAAGAAGTGGTTAAAAAGGAAATTTTGAAATTGCTTGATGCTGGAGTCATATATCCTGTTGATAGTAGTAAATGGGTAAGTCCTGTCCATGTGGTGCCTAAAAAGGGGGGAATAACTGTGATTGAAAATGATAAACATAACTTGATTCCTACTAGGATTGTCTCTGGTTGGCGCATGTGCATTGACTATAGGAAGTTAAATAGCGCCACGAAAAAAGATCATTTTCCCCTCCCTTTTTATTGATCAGATGCTTGAAAGACTTGCGAAACACTCTTATTTTTGTTATTTGGATGGGTATTCAGGTTTTCATCAAATTCCCATTCATCCATCTAATCAAGAAAAGACTACCTACACTTGCCCTTATGGGACTTATGCTTACAGACGTATGCCTTTTGGTTTATGTAATGCACCTGCGACTTTTCAAAGGTGTATGCAAGCAATTTTTCTGATCTTATTGAAAATGTGATGGAAGTCTTTATGGATGATTTTTCAATGCATGGTTTGGATTTTGATAATTGTTTAACAAATTTGTGCCAAGTCTTGCAGCGTTGTGAAGAAACCAATTTGGTTCTAAATTGGGGAAAATGTCATTTTATGGTAAGAGAAGGCATAGTTCTTGGACACCTGGTGTCTGAGAGAGGTATAGAAGTTAATAAGGCTAAAGTGGAAGTGATTGAAAAATTGCCTCCACCTACAAATGTGAAAGGTGTTCGGATTTTTCTTGGACATGCAGGGTTTTACCGTAGGTTCATTAAGGATTTCTCCAAGATCACAAAACCTCTTACAACTCTTCTGGGTAAGGATGTGCCTTTCAATTTTGATTCATCTTGTATGGAAGCTTTTTGTAGGATTAAGCAAGCTCTAATCTCTGCCCCCATCGTGCAACCACCTGATTGGAAACTCCCGTTTGAGTTGATGTGCGATGCGAGTGATTACGCAGTGGGGGCTGTGTTGGGGCAAAGAAAGGATAAAAAGCTCCATGTAATTCATTATGCCAGTCGGACGCTAGATGATGCTCAGGTAAATTATGCCACAACTGAAAAAGAACTGTTAGCTATTGTCTTTGCTTTTGATAAATTTAGGTCTTACTTGGTAGGTTCACATGTTACTGTTTACACTGACCACTCTGCCATTAAGTATCTATTGAATAAAAAGGAAGCAAAGCCTAGATTAATTAGGTGGATTCTAATATTGCAAGAATTTGACTTGGAAATTAAGGACAAGAAGGGTACCGAGAACTTGGTCGCTGACCACCTATCTAGGTTGACATCTGAAAAAGAAGAAACAGATAATATTCCCATCAATGAATCTTTTCCAGATAAACAACTCTTTAATCCAACGTGTTCCTTGGTATGCTGATTTTGTAAATTTTCTTGCATGTGGTATCTTACCTCCTGATCTTAGCTTTTAGCAAAGGAAAAAGTTTTGTGCAGATGTCAAGCATTATTATTGGGATGAACCACTCCTTTTCAAGCAATGTGCAGATGGTATGATTCGGAGATATGTTTCACAAGATGATGTCCATGCTATCTTGGATCATTGCCATTCTCTTTCCTGTGGAGGACACATGAGCACCTCTAAGACAGCCGCTAAAGTATTGCAAGCTGGGTTCTATTGGCCAAATATTTTTAAGGATGTACGTAAGTATGTTCTAACTTGTGATGCTTGCCAAAGAACAAGTAACATTGGTAAGAGACAAGAAATGCCATTGAATACCATTTTAGAAGTTGAATTGTTTGATGTATGGGGTGTTGATTTTATGGGACCTTTTCCTTCCTCTTTTGGAAATCAGTTCATATTAGTGGCAGTTGACTATGTGTCAAAATGGGTGGAAGCCATTGCTTCACCCCATTCCGATGCTAAAACTGTTATTAAACTTTTCAAGAAAATAATATTTCCAAGGTTTGGGGTCCCAAAATGTGTTATAAGTGATGGAGGGTCTCATTTTATTGAGAAAACTTTTCAGACCCTTCTAAAGAAATATGGAGTTAGACATAAGGTTGTTATACCTTATCACCCACAAACTAGTGGACAAGTTGAGGTATCCAATCGGGAAATTAAAAATTTTCTTCAAAAAATGGTGAATACATCACGTAAGGATTGGTCTATTAAGTTAGATGATTCCTTATGGGCGTATCGAACCGCATATAAAACTCCCATTGGAACCACACCTTTTAAGCTAGTATATGGGAAGCCCTGCCATCTACCTGTTGAGCTAGAATCTAAATCTTATTGGGCTGTTAAAACTCTTAACTTTGATCATAAGGCTGCAAGTGAACGTAGGATGTTGGAATTAAATGAGCTTGAAGAACTCCGTCTAGATGCATACGAAAATTCCAGAATTTATAAAGAAAAAAACCAAACAATGGCACGATCGTCACATCCAACGGAGAACATTTAATCCAGGTGATATGGTTTTACTGTTTAATTCCAGACTGAAGCTTTTTCCAGGTAAACTGAGATCCCGATGGTCGGGACCATTCAAGGTGACAAAAGTCTTTCCCTTTGGAGCTGTCGAACTATGGAGCGAGAAATCTGGTACATTTAGGGTAAATAGACAGAGAGTAAAGCACTATCTGACAGGTCAACCAATATAACAAGCAAGTGACTTGGACTTGTATTTTGTTCTTTATTTTGTGTCTCTGTTGTTGTTTTATTTTTGTAATTGTTTATTTTATTTGTCATTTATTTTATTTTTATACGACGAAGCCGTAGTGTCGATCTAAACTTAGGATTTGACCCTGAGATAGAACGTACCCTTAGAGCTTTAAGAAAACAACAAAAACAACAAAAAGAACAAAAAGAAAAACAAATGGCAGACCAACACAGACCCTTAAGAGATTTTGCCGCTCCAAGCACTAATGGGAGAGGATCTAGCATCCTTAGACCCATAGTGGAGGCTAACAATTTTGAATTGAAGCCTTCACTACTCTCTATGGTTCAACAAAACCAATTGGGAGGATTACCCTCTAAAAATCCAAATCTTTACCTTCAAATCTTTCTTAAATACTGTGACACCTTGAAGATGAACGGAGCCACCAATGATGTCATTCGCTTGAGACTTTTCCCTTTCTCCTTAAGAGATAAAGCAAGGGCATGGTTATACTCTCTTCCTGAAGGATCCATCACAACTTGGGAACAATTGTCCAGTGCTTTTATCAATAAATGGTACCCAAGGAACAAGACTGATGTGCTGAGAAAACAAATCATCAATTTTTCACAAAAAGATGATGAATCCTTGTATGAAGCCTAGGAAAGATATAGGGAGATACTAAGAGAATGTCCTCACCATGGGATAGAAAAGTGGTTGACAATCCATATTTTCTATAATGGACTAACTTCCACACAAAAGATCTCTTTAGATGCTATAGCTGGAGGAGCCTTCATGAGTAAAAATATCGATGAAGCTGAAAACTTGATTGAGGAAATAGCTCAAAACACTCACCAGTGGAACTCTGAGAGAGGATTATCTGCTAAAACACCAGGTAAGTACTTTGTTGATGCTCTTTCACTACTTTCTGCCAAAGTTGAAGCATTAACATTAAAACTCGATAAAATAGGGTCAACAGGTGCTACTAACATTGTTTGTGAAGTTTGTGGTATTTCAGGACATGGAGCTACAAACTGCAATTTAGCAATGACCCATAATCAAGAACAAGAAATGCATCAGGTGGATGCTATTGGAAACTATGGTGGAAATTATCAAGGTAACTACAGACCTCCACAAGTTCCACCTGGCTTCCAAAATAGGCCACCTCAATTCCAAGGTAATCAAAGTAACTACAAACCTCAACAAGGAACCTATATTCCACAAAAATCAAAGCTAGAATCCTTGATGGAGACATTTGTAGCTACTCAACTTAAACAAAATGATGAATTCTCTGATGCAATAAAAAACTTGGCTTCAAAAGTGGACTCTCTTGCCACCCATAACAAAATACTGGAGAATCAAATTTCCCAACAAGCCTCCTACTCTCAAAGAGCACCAGGAACATTTCCTGGAAAACTAGAGGCTGGACCATCTAACTAAACCATGGCTGTCATTTTTAGGAGTGGTACTCAATACGATGGGCCAGTTGACAAGATTGCAAAGGAGGAAAAGAAAGTAGATGAATCTTCATCTCATCCAGTAATTGAAGAAGAGAAATCACAAGAAAAGAAGGAGGAGGTTAAGCCATATCAACCTCCCATTCCATTTCCTCAGCGCTTAGCCAAAGCAAAGTTGGACAAATAATTTGGTAAGTTCCTTGATGTTTTAAAGAAATTGTATATTAATATTCCCTTCACAAATGCTTTGCAGCAAATGCCTACATATGCGAAGTTCCTAAAGGACATTTTGTCCAACAAAAGAAGACTAGAGGAAGATGGTACAGTTGCACTTACTGAAGAGTGCAGTGCTCTAATTCAAAAGAAACTTCCACCCAAGCTCCAAGATCCAGGTAGTTTCTTTATTCCTTGCATGATTGGTGACATGAATATAGATAAAGCATTGTGTGATTTAGGAGCGAGTGTGAGTTTAATGCCATTATCTATTGCTGAAAAATTAGGATTGAGTGAGTTAAAACCTACTAGGATGTCTTTGCAATTGGCTGATAGATCTGTAAAATATCCTGTAGGAATTTTAGAGGATGTTCCTATTAAGATAGGAAAATTTTTTATACCTGCTGACTTTATTGTGCTTGAAATGGATGAAGATTCTTTGATTCCTATTATTTTAGGTAGACCATTTTTAGCAACTGCAGGTGCTGTGATCGATGTCAAGAATGGTAAGTTGTCTCTAACTGTTGGAGACCAAAAGGTTGATTTTAACTTGAAAAATGTTTTAGAAAAACCTTATAATGATGTTTGCTGTACTGTGGATTTTGTCGAACAAGTGGTAAAGGAAGCAACCCTTCCAAATGACCCACTTGAAACTGTTTTCATGATTGAGCCGACAGAAACATCTGATTGCTCTGAGGCCCCACATGATACTGAGGTTATGTGTGACAAAGTGGTAAGCCCCAATGTGGAATTAAAACCTTTACCAGCTTCATTAAGGTATGAATTTCTTGGTCCTAATTCCACATATCCTGTGATTATCAATGCTGAATTGAATCCATGTGAAACTGAAAAACTTTTGAAACAACTTAGGTTGTATAGAAAGGTAATAGGTTATACAATGGATGATATCAAAGGGATTAGCCCTTCTCTTTGTATGCACAGGATTATTGTAGAAGATGAAAGTAGGCCCATAGTAGAACCACTTAGGAGATTAAATCCTAAAATGCAAGAAGTGGTTAAAAAGGAAATTTTGAAATTGCTTGATGCTGGAGTCATATATCCTGTTGATAGTAGTAAATGGGTAAGTCCTGTCCATGTGGTGCCTAAAAAGGGGGGAATAACTGTGATTGAAAATGATAAACATAACTTGATTCCTACTAGGATTGTCTCTGGTTGGCGCATGTGCATTGACTATAGGAAGTTAAATAGCGCCACGAAAAAAGATCATTTTCCCCTCCCTTTTTATTGATCAGATGCTTGAAAGACTTGCGAAACACTCTTATTTTTGTTATTTGGATGGGTATTCAGGTTTTCATCAAATTCCCATTCATCCATCTAATCAAGAAAAGACTACCTTCACTTGCCCTTATGGGACTTATGCTTACAGACGTATGCCTTTTGGTTTATGTAATGCACCTGCGACTTTTCAAAGGTGTATGCAAGCAATTTTTCTGATCTTATTGAAAATGTGATGGAAGTCTTTATGGATGATTTTTCAATGCATGGTTTGGATTTTGATAATTGTTTAACAAATTTGTGCCAAGTCTTGCAGCGTTGTGAAGAAACCAATTTGGTTCTAAATTGGGGAAAATGTCATTTTATGGTAAGAGAAGGCATAGTTCTTGGACACCTGGTGTCTGAGAGAGGTATAGAAGTTGATAAGGCTAAAGTGGAAGTGATTGAAAAATTGCCTCCACCTACAAATGTGAAAGGTGTTCGGATTTTTCTTGGACATGCAGGGTTTTACCGTAGGTTCATTAAGGATTTCTCCAAGATCACAAAACCTCTTACAACTCTTCTGGGTAAGGATGTGCCTTTCAATTTTGATTCATCTTGTATGGAAGCTTTTTGTAGAATTAAGCAAGCTCTAATCTCTGCCCCCATCGTGCAACCACCTGATTGGAAACTCCCGTTTGAGTTGATGTGCGATGCGAGTGATTACGCAGTGGGGGCTGTGTTGGGGCAAAGAAAGGATAAAAAGCTCCATGTAATTCATTATGCCAGTCGGACGCTAGATGATGCTCAGGTAAATTATGCCACAACTGAAAAAGAACTGTTAGCTATTGTCTTTGCTTTTGATAAATTTAGGTCTTACTTGGTAGGTTCACATGTTACTGTTTACACTGACCACTCTGCCATTAAGTATCTATTGAATAAAAAGGAAGCAAAGCCTAGATTAATTAGGTGGATTCTAATATTGCAAGAATTTGACTTGGAAATTAAGGACAAGAAGGGTACCGAGAACTTGGTCGCTGACCACCTATCTAGGTTGACATCTGAAAAAGAAGAAACAGATAATATTCCCATCAATGAATCTTTTCCAGATGAACAACTCTTTAATCCAACGTGTTCCTTGGTATGCTGATTTTGTAAATTTTCTTGCATGTGGTATCTTACCTCCTGATCTTAGCTTTTAGCAAAGGAAAAAGTTTTGTGCAGATGTCAAGCATTATTATTGGGATGAACCACTCCTTTTCAAGCAATGTGCAGATGGTATGATTCGGAGATATGTTTCACAAGATGATGTCCATGCTATCTTGGATCATTGCCATTCTCTTTCCTGTGGAGGACACATGAGCACCTCTAAGACAGCCGCTAAAGTATTGCAAGCTGGGTTCTATTGGCCAAATATTTTTAAGGATGTACGTAAGTATGTTCTAACTTGTGATGCTTGCCAAAGAACAAGTAACATTGGTAAGAGACAAGAAATGCCATTGAATACCATTTTAGAAGTTGAATTGTTTGATGTATGGGGTGTTGATTTTATGGGACCTTTTCCTTCCTCTTTTGGAAATCAGTTCATATTAGTGGCAGTTGACTATGTGTCAAAATGGGTGGAAGCCATTGCTTCACCCCATTCCGATGCTAAAACTGTTATTAAACTTTTCAAGAAAATAATATTTCCAAGGTTTGGGGTCCCAAAATGTGTTATAAGTGATGGAGGGTCTCATTTTATTGAGAAAACTTTTCAGACCCTTCTAAAGAAATATGGAGTTAGACATAAGGTTGCTATACCTTATCACCCACAAACTAGTGGACAAGTTGAGGTATCCAATCGGGAAATTAAAAATTTTCTTCAAAAAATGGTGAATACATCACGTAAGGATTGGTCTATTAAGTTAGATGATTCCTTATGGGCGTATCGAACCGCATATAAAACTCCCATTGGAACCACACCTTTTAAGCTAGTATATGGGAAGCCCTGCCATCTACCTGTTGAGCTAGAATCTAAATCTTATTGGGCTGTTAAAACTCTTAACTTTGATCATAAGGCTGCAGGTGAACGTAGGATGTTGGAATTAAATGAGCTTGAAGAACTCCGTCTAGATGCATACGAAAATTCCAGAATTTATAAAGAAAAAAACCAAACAATGGCACGATCGTCACATCCAACGGAGAACATTTAATCCAGGTGATATGGTTTTACTGTTTAATTCCAGACTGAAGCTTTTTCCAGGTAAACTGAGATCCCAATGGTCGGGACCATTCAAGGTGACAAAAGTCTTTCCCTTTGGAGCTGTCGAACTATGGAGCGAGAAATCTGGTACATTTAGGGTAAATAGACAGAGAGTAAAGCACTATCTGACAGGTCAACCAATATAACAAGCAAGTGACTTGGACTTGTTTGATGCTCCTGATGAGTAAATCCAAACGGTGAGAAGTCTGGCTGAAGACTTAAAACTTAGCACTGATAGGGAGGTAACCCTATAAAAAGTTATTGTTTTATTTTAAGCTTTAATTCTGAAAAAAAAATAACTATGTCAGATGCTGGTTTGGGGTTACTACGGGTAAGTTTTCTTATCCTTTTATCATCCATTTTAACATTGAGGACAATGTCAAATTCTGGTTTGGGGTGGTAGGTAAGAAAACTTAACTGTTTTGTTTACGTTGTGTGATTGTTATATTTTTCATGCATGTGTGTTTTCCTTGTTTTGTTTGTAATCTTGTAATTTACCATTATTGCATGATAAATTCACTTTGAACACAAGGCTAAAGTATCTAAGGACCCCAAAATTTTGAGTAAAATTTTCAAAATTTGATTGTTTAAATGCCAAATCAATGTTTAAATGAATCTTATGTAATTAAAATTTTCTTTGAAAAGACTTTCCATGGTTAGACTTGAGCCAAAATGGGTTATTTATCAAATAAATTTTCAAAACCCATATCTTCTTGATTGAGTGAATCTCATAGTCATTAATATTCTAGAACTTGTTTTTCAACCAATTCAAAATGGTTTTTTATTATATGTCTTAGGATGATAAAGGCACAATTAGGTCTTATTCTTAAGCCTCAGAATTTTTGCACAATTTGACCCCTAGTTGCCCCTTTTGAGCTTAAAAGTGAAAATTTTTCCTTGAAAGCCTTTCATTGACTGATATTCTCTTAATGGTGAAAAAGTTGGAAATTTAGTGGAGCAAAGAAAGAAAAAAGGACTTAAGAAAAATATGGTATTGAATGCAAAGAAAAGCAAGAAAAAGAAAAAGAAAATCAAAAGGATGATATTGAATGAATTCCAAAAAGTCCATAAAAGTTCAAAAATTTGCTCTGTTAAATTTATGATGAAAATTTGAATCATTCATGACTATTAAACCCCTTTTGTATTCCATTTTTCTTGAAATTCCTACCTTGACAATACAACCCAAGGCCACGTTACAACCCTTTGAAAGTCCTTTAGACTTTGACATATTTTCTATCTAAACTGTGGAGTTTCTGGTTTATTAACAAGCTTATGGTAATGTTTTTTGACTATGATGATTTGAGAGATACACAAACCTTGAAACACTTGAGTGAAAATTATGAGAAGAGTATCTCAAGTCTTGACATTGAAAATTGATTCACATAAATTAAAATTGGCATTTGAATAAATCTTTTTCTCTGTTTTAGATTCCTTAGTTTATTAAGCTTAGTGTTTTCTGTATTTTATCTTGTGAATATGGTGATTGCCTGAGGACAAGCAATGCTTTGGTTTGGGGTATTTTGATAAGTGCTTTATAACACAATAAAATAGATCTAGTTTGCTTAGGATTTTAATCATTATACATTGTATTTCCTTTATTTATTGTGATTTTTGCTTTCTTTCCACTCTATTCTACTTGGGTATGTTATTTTGTAGAAATTAGGGTCAATAACAAGAGAAAAAAGACCATAAAATGATAAAAAAATCAAGAAGAACAAGCCCAAGTAGAAAGAATTCCCCTTTTTACACTGAAATCTGACTCAAAATGACCAAATCCGAGTAGGATGACTCAAAAAGGACCAAATCCGAGTGGAATGACTCAGAATGGAGCTTTACCGAGTCGAATACTTCACTGTTGGAGCAAAATCCGAGTGGAAAGTTCCCTGTCAAAGCCATTCCGAGTGATAAATGGCTAACCCTGTTGGAGGTTCAATGTTGAAAAGGAATAAGTCTCGGTTGGAGGAGAATCCGAGTGGAAGATCCCCTACTGCAACTAATCCGAGTGAAAAACTCCCGAGTGGTCAAAACTGTTGTCCGAGCAGAAGAAGCCACTGAAAGAGCACCTGTTGAAAAAGGAGATCTCCGAGTGGTGTCATTCGGAGAAGAGGACAAGAGTCCGACCAGGAGTGAGTCTCTTCCGGGCAGATTCTTACAGTTTCACAGTAAGCCCGAGTGAGATGTCTCCAAGGAAGACTACCGAGTGAGTTGGGGCACAAACCTATATTTCCAAGCAAAGCAAGGCTCGGACATGAGAAGAAATTCAATCAGCCAGATTCCAGACTCTCTCAAAGTTTCTGAGTGAAAGTGAAGGTCGTTCCGAGTGAGAAGCAAGAAGGCACTTCCGAGTGAATGTGTCCGAATGAATTTGTCCGAATGGATTCCAAAGCAAAATCCGAGCACAGTTTTCTCCGAGTGGTTCAAATTCAAAGACAGCCGAGTGAAACAGTTTGGGAACCGATTGAATAAATTCTGATCCTGAGTGAGTCTTCAATCAGTTCCGAATGAACTCCTCGATCAGTGCCGAGTGAATCATCTTTCAATCGGTTCCGAGTCACTCTTCAAGTCAGTTCTGAGTGATTCACTTTGCTTGTCCAGCTCTCTTCACAGGCTCCAACACCGGATCACTCTAACACCGGATCAAATGCACACCGGATCAACTCCAACTCCTCAGCAACTCTACACCGTCCCCTCAAACAACAACACCGACCACATGCAATTCAATACCGACTCCATCCATGCACACCGGATCAACCTTCTATCCATTCAATCCAACACTGGATCAAACCATAACACCGTCCCAAAACAACACCGTCCCCTCTCCTTTCAAAACCGATCAAACCCTCTATCAACACCAACTCCTTCCAATTCTTCACAGCCAACACCGGATCAATTGAAGACCGGCCACATGCAACAAGCGACCAACTTTTTTCACAACGTAACACCCACTCTCCTTTGAACATCGGCTCCGTCCATCAACACTCTCCTCTCCACACCGTCCAGCAACTCCACTGTCCCTCATGCCACAACACCTGCCACATACAAACCAACACCGTTCAGCAACCCCACAACGCCCAGCAACCAATACCAAACAGCAAGCTTTCACTCGGTTTTGTGGAAAAACAACACCTTTTCCACTCGGAATTTCTCCACCTGCACCAATCATCACTAAATCCAAGCACCGAATTATTGGATATATTAAAATACGTAAATTGGAAACAAGTTGGCACAGCTGGAAGTCACATGCACCGAAAGTTTTCTCCCATTTGCAAATTGCAACGCGTTTCTTAGCTGGATTCCTCCATTCCTTTGCTTATAAAAGCAGCATCCCATCCATCATCGAAATCCAATCCCTTCTCATACAGTTCTCTTCGTTCCTTTCTCTCTTTTTCTCTTTAGTTTTCTTCTTTTTTCCCTTTTTCTTTCTCTGTTCGTTTTTCTTCTCTTTCTTTTTATTTTCTTTTCTTTCTTTTATTTTGTAAGAGTGGTGAGGGTTGTAAAAGTGAGAATTCCAATTTGTAATTGGTGGAGAAATTATTGCAACAAGGAAATACAGTGGTAAAATTATTCTGAGCTTTTGGAGAAACCCGTAAGTCTTTATTTTTACCATGACTTGTATGTTTTATTTTTCCATCATTTATATGAATTTGAATTATTTCATGAGTAACTAAATTAATTATCTTGGGATGAAAGGGGTATGATAATATTTTATTGTTAATATTATTTTGACTTGGAATTAAATAAATTTTTGTTTTCCATTTAGTTCAATTATGCTCAATGCTTTTAGTGATTCCTAACAAGAACCTAAATGATAAAACTGTATACTTGCGGGTATATTAGTAAGTTTAGGTAATAAATAGAATCGAGAGATTTATTTTTACCGGAAAGCTTTGAACTAAACCTAAGATTTTTGAGATGCTTTTTGTGACCTCGGTAAAACCGTGAAAGTAATCAAAATTCTTTTGAGGAAATAAAAGGGATTTTCATAAAACGATAATGGGCCTTTTTGAGGATTAAGCAGCGTTTTCCATAGGTTAGGTACATTAATAGGATTCCGAGAGGAACATATTAATTAGCTTTTGGAAAATTCGCCTTGGAAAACTTAATTCGATTCTTATTTATGAAAAGTTAAAATTCATTAACATAAAATATAGTCTTAATCCCCCGAAATCCCAAGATACTCTCAACTCTGATTTTTTTTAAGTGTCAAGTAAATTTTGTTTCTAAATTTAGATTTTTAAATTGTGTTTTATTTTACAAAAACATTACAAATCAATTGTGTGGATAATTAAATTTTAATATGTCGGTACTTTGAACATAGTCCCTGTGGAGAACGATAATCTTTTATATTACGCGACATAACCCGTGCGCTTGTGGGCCCTGTCAGACTCTTGGTAGATCAAGCTTAACAGCTTCAAGAGATAAAGATGGCCTCAAGTTCTCTAAACCTTTTTCCTGAGGGTGGCGCCATAAATAGACCTCCCGCTTTCAATGGGGAAGGCTATGCTTTTTGGAAGGAAAGAATGAAAATCTTCATTCAATCTATTGATTTAAGAATTTGGAATGCAATTGAAAATGGTCCTTACATGCCAATGCATACTGTTGATAATAAAAATGTTGAAAAACCTATGGACGAATGGACTAGTGATGAGGAGAAGAAAGTGCAATACGGCTATAAAGCTAAAAATGTCATCACTATGGCATTAGGTCCCGATGAATTTTTCAGAATAATGACTTGTAATTCTGCTAAGGAAATGTGGGATACCCTTCAAGTAACTCATGAAGGAACTAGCGATGTTAAGGACTCTAAGATTAGTACTTTAACCAATCAATATGAAAGTTTTAGAATGAATTCCAATGAAACTATTTTAGAACTTCAAAAGAGATTTACTTTGATTATTAATCATCTTATTACACTTGGTAAATCTTATACTAACAAGGAACTTATCCACAACATTCTAAAAAGTCTTACTAGGGAATGGCAACCTCTTGTTACGGCCATTAAGCAATCTCCCAAAATAAATGATATGTCTCTTGCCACTTTGTTTGGTAAACTCCAAGAACAAGAACAGGAATTGAAAGACTTGAAACAAGCGGAGGAAGAAGAAAAAGTCTCTAAGAAGAAAGGCCTAGCTCTCAAGGCCACCTCCACACATGAAGAAGAATCTTGTAGTGACCTTGATGATGAGGAGGAATTTGGATTGTTTGTGAAGAGATTCGGAAAGTTCATGAAAAATAAACGATTCCAAAAGAATTTCAAACCTTAAGGTAAGAGACCTATTCCTAATGAATCATCTTCTTCACCTAATTGTTTTGAATGTGGAAAGGAATGGCACTTCAAGGCGGATTGCCCAAATCTCAAGAAGAAAGGCAAGGAGAAAAGAGGAAGAAGAAGAGCTTACATCACATGGGATGAAAATGACGTAAGTAGCTCCGATGATTCAGACAATGAAGAAGCAAATCTTTGTTTAATGGCCAATCACTCTGAAGAGGAAAATGAGGTAAGTCTCCATGACCTAGATAAAGAAGAATTGCTTGATGCCTTTAATGAATTGTATGATAAATTTACAAAAGTCTCTAATAGGCTTAAATTGTCTAGAAAAACAAGCGATACTCTAGAAATGCATTTTATGGAAGTTTGCAAAGAAAATGAATGTTTAAAAGAAGAGTTAGAAAATGTCCAAGCATGCTCTAAGAGTAAACCTTGTGAATTTGCTAAGAAATGCATCGATCTAGAAGAGAAGGTCCTAGACTTAAACAAGACCTTAGAGAGATTCACTAATGGTGGGGATAATTTAGATGCACTTCTTAGAAAATAACGTTGCATGTTTAATAAAACCGGATTAGGATATAATCAAGGATCACATGCTAGCAAGAAAGAAAAACATTACAAAAGTTTCTTTGTACCACCTAGTAAATCATCTATACCTTTCATGAAATGTAACTATTGTGGCTTCAAAGGACATAATGCATCTAATTGTAATGTTAGAAAGCTAGGACCAAAGGTTGTGAGAAAATTATGGGTTCCTAAAGGAACATTACCACAAGCTAACATTAAAGGACCCAACATACAATGGGTACCTAGTTCTAAATTAATCTTGTTTTGTAGGTATGCTTCAAGGCAAGCAACACCCATTGGTATTTGGATAGTGGGTGTTCAAAACACATGACGGGAGACAAAAGCAAGTTCATATCATTTACTCCACGAAATAAGGGATTCGTTACTTATGGAGATAACACGAAGGAAAGAATACTAGGAATCAGAAATGTCGGTAAAAACTCTTCCACTTCTATAAACGATGTATTATATGTTGAAGGACTTAAACATAACTTGCTTAGTATTAGTCAATTATGTGACAAAGGCTATAAAATTGTTTTTGAATCAAATGGTTGCATAATTGAAAATAAGCTAAACAAGGAAATAAAATTCGTTGGTCAAAGAGTTGATAATATTTATATGATTAATCTTGATTGCCTTACTTCAAATGATGTGCAATGCTTCATAACTAAAGAGGATGAATCATGGCTATGGCATAGAAGAATTGCTCACATTCATATAGACCATTTGAATAAACTCGTTTCAAAAGATTTAGTAATTGGTTTACCAAAATTGAAGTTCGAAAATAAATTCTGTGACGCATGTCAAAAGGGAAAACAAGTAAAGGTTTCTTTTCAAGCGAAAAATGTTGTTTCAACAAATAGACCTTTACAGCTTTTACATATGGATTTATTTGGACCTTCAAAAATTAAGAGTTTTGGTGGAAATTATTATGGTCTTGTGATTGTGGATGATTATTCTAGATATACATGGACTCTGTTTCTTACTCATAAACATGAAGCATATCATGCATTTAAGAAACTTGCCAAGATCATCCAAAACGAACAAAATTTGAAAATAGCATCCATTCGAACTGATTATGGGGGAGAATTTGAAAACCAATTTTTTGAAAAGTTTTGTGAAAAATTTGGCATTGATCATAATTTTTCGGCTCCAAGAACTCCACAACAAAATGGAGTAGTTGAAAGGAAAAATCGATCTTTAGTGGAGCTCGCAAGAACTATGATAAGTGAAAGTAACATTTCAAAACATTTTTGGGCCCATGCGGTAAATACTGCTTGCCATGTTATGAACCGATGTTTGATAAGGCCTATATTAAAGAAAACCCCCTATAAACTTTATAAAGGAAGAAAACCAAATATTTCTTATTTTCACATATTTGGATGCAAATGCTTTGTTTTAAACAATGGAAAGGAAAATCTTGGCAAATTTGATACAAAATCTGATGAAGCAATATTCTTAGGTTATTCATCTACTAGTAAAGCATATCGACTCTTTAACAAACGAACATGTACAATTGAAGAATCTATACATGTCAAATTTGATGAACTTAACCAAAATTCTCCGAGAAAGGAAATTGATGATATTGTAGGTACCTTCCAAGAAATGAACTTGGAAGATGAAGAAGGAAATAAAGATGAAGGAGATACAACACAAAATGAAGAACCTCAACAAAAGGAATGGATCACCTTAAAGAATCACCCCTTGGACAATATCATAGGTGAAATAACAAAAGGTGTAAGTACTCGAAACGCTATTAGAAATGCATGTAATCATTTAGCCTTTGTATCACAAATAGAACCCAAATGCATAGATGAAGCTATTATTGATGAACATTGGATGTTGGCCATGCAAGAAGAATTGAATCAATTTGAAAGAAATGAAGTTTGGGAATTAATGCCAAGACCCAATGATCACCAAATAATAGGAACAAAATGGGTGTTTAGGAATAAACTAGATGAGAATGGCATAATTACTAGGAATAAAGCTAGGCTAGTAGCTAAGGGTTATAATCAAGAAGAAGGCATTGATTATGAAGAAACATATGCACCCGTAGCTAGGTTAGAAGCCATTAGACTATTATTAGCCTTTGCATGCTGTAGGGACTTTAAATTGTACCAAATGGATGTCAAAAGTGCTTTCTTGAATGGCTATATTCAAGAGGAAGTGTATGTTGATCAACCTCCAGGTTTTGAAAACTATCAATTTCCAAATCATGTTTTCAAACTAAAGAAAGCCTTATATGGTTTAAAACAAGCTCCAAGAGCTTGGTATGAAAGATTGAGCAAATTCCTTTTAGAAAACAACTTTGAAAGAGGCAAGGTTGACACAACATTATTCATAAAGCACAAAAAGAATGACATACTATTGGTGTAAGTATATGTTGATGATATAATTTTTGGTGCTACTAATGAGTCAATGTGCAAGGAATTTGCTAAGTTAATGCAGGAAGAATTTGAGATGTCCATGATGGGGGAACTTACTTTCTTCCTTGGACTACAAATCAAGCAAAATAATGAAGGCACATTCATTAATCAATCAAAGTACTACAAGGAATTGCTTAAGAAATTCAACATGGACAAGGCAAATGACATTGCCACACCTATGGGCACTTCATGTTATTTGGACAAGGATGAGAAGGGTAAGGACGTTGAACTCACAAAATTTAGAGGTATGATTGGATCCTTACTTTACTTAACCACTAGTAGACCGGATATCATGTTTGCTGTTTGTATGTGTGCAAGATATCAAGCATGCCCAAAAGAATCACACCTAACTATAGTGAAAAGAATAATGAAATATCTTGTTGGAACTCAAAATATTGGTCTATGGTACCCTAAAGGGGTTGAATGCACTTTAGTAGGATATTCTGATTCAGATTTTGCAGGATGTAAACTTGATAGAAAAAGCACTAGTGGAACATGTCACTTGCTTGGTAGTTCTCTTGTTTCTTGGCATAGCAAGAAACAAGTAAGCATTGCACTATCCACCGCTGAGGCAGAATATGTTGCAGCTGGTAGTTGTTGTGCTCAAATCCTTTGGATGAGACAACAACTTCTAGACTTTAGAGTTATGTTAGATCATGTGCCTCTTAAATGCGATAATACTAGTGCTATCAATATTTCAAAGAATCCTGTAATGCATTCAAGAACTAAACATATTGAGATTCGGCATCATTTCATTAGGGATCATGTATTAAAGGGTGATTGTGTGCTTGAACATGTTGAAACCTCTAAGCAATTAGCAGATATATTCACCAAACCTTTGGCTAAAGACTAATTCATTCACATTAGAAGAGAGTTAGGAATTCTTGATATAACCAATTGTGTTTGAATGATGAATGATTTTGATAAATTTCTTGATTCTGATTATGTTTCATTAAGTTAGTAATATTCTAAGGAATAACTCATTAGACTTCCAGCCCTCTGAAACAAAAACTGCAAAATCTGAGCATTTTTAAGCCAACTAATCGATTACCATTTGACATATAATCGATTAGCAAGCTTCTGTTGTATGCATAATCGATTACCTCTTGGCCCATAATCGATTACAAAGCCTCTGTTTCAAGTCCAAAACGTTTCATCTTTCCACTAATCGATTAGAAGCCTCTCTTAATCGATTAGGAAGATTCTGTTTCTTCACTAATCGATTATTCAACTTCCCTAATCGATTACCCAATGTACGAAACGATTCAAATTCCCCAGAAATAGTGAGCTAATCGATTACCTATGCCTCGTAATCGATTAGCATCGGTTCTGTAACAGTCAAACACGGGTTCCCAAGGTCTGCTCGACTTCCTCCCTCATTAAGCTCACTTCACTCCTTTCTAAACCGACTTTTTTCCTATATAAACCCACCTACTCACCCTCTCATCTCACACTACCTTCTTCTCCTTCAACTCTCTCAAAAGTTCTGAAGAACTCTCTCATTCTCCTCTCATCTTCTTTGCCTCTCTTCTCTCCTTTACCATGTCTTCCTCCCGCACCGTCAAAAGATCAAGGTCCTCCATGGCCCAAGCTAACAACCCCCTAGACTTCTCTAGGTTCCTCTCTTCTCCTAGAGACCTTTAAAATTTTGTCAAAAATTTTTTTGAGAAGGCCATAATCTCTCCCCACTTCATCAATGAGGAAATCTTCAACCACCCAAGCTTCACCTTCACCCAAATCCTCCACCACTATGAGCTTTTGCCTTTTCTCACCCTCAAGGAAGAGTTGTACTATCCTGAGCTTGTTCGAGTCTTCTATTGCAACCTAAGGTTGGTTAATGGGTTTCTTGAGTCCAAGGTCAAGAATGTGACCATAAAACTCACAGATGCTCAATTGGCACATATTTCCCTTCTTCCACTAAATGATGCTGAGTTTGCTGGAGAAGAACCCGAGGATGAATTTGCATTCAATCCCATTGTCGCATGTCAATCGCTATGGAAAGCTAACCGCCCAAGGAGCAACCACAAATTGGTAGGTCACCTTACCATGAACAACCGTCTTCTTCACTTTTTCCTAGTGAAAATTTTGTTTCCTCGCGGTGGGAATTATGCGTTGGTAGAAGAGGATGATGTTCTCCTAATGTGGGCAATGCACAACCACAAGGAGATTAACTGGGTTCAAATGCTCAGGCTTCACATGCGCCAAGCCAAAAACCAACAAAAGCTCCCCTATGCCATCTTGCTTACCAAACTTTTCAAAGATGTAGGAGTTGATTTGGCTGGTGAGTTATCTGAAAAAGTGCCTCCCAAGGCCTGCATTGACACTCATCACCTCACCAAAATAGGCATCGTTTTTCTAAACAGAGCATGGTATTCAAGGATGGAAGGCTATCATGCCAATATTCCCTTTGAAGCTCCTACTGCTGATGAGCCAATCCCTCCTCCTCCTGAACCACAAGCTGCACCGGAAGCCCCCGCTGATCCATTCGCATCTCTCTACGCTCACCTTGACCGCCGCTTCGACCACATTGAGAACTCTCTTCAAGAGTTTTCAATGACTGAGCAGCAGCATTATGAGATGATGCAACAGCGCTGTGATTATCTGTCTCACCAAATTTTCAAGCTTAGATTTTTCAATCCGGATAACTAGATCCATTTTTCATGTTTTGATTAATGTGCTTTCTGCTTTTCTTTAATTCTGCATAAGTTTTAATATTTCCTTTGATGTACTTCCCTTCGTTTGAATTGAATAAAAATTTGTCTTTCATTATATGCCTTATTTACTTTATTATTTTGATGATTCCAAAGAGGGAGAAGAAATATTTGTTCATATAATTGTTCATCTGTTTTGACTGCTAAAATTAATTATGCTAAATGATTAATTATCTCTAAGCGGTTAAATTTTTTTTTGGTTAATAGATTCCTAAAGATAGGGGGAGATTTATTTGCTTAAGAGATAAAAGAGATAATGTTTAAATGCAAAATCTGATAACATTTTAGAGATAACATGCATATTCTGAAAATCTGGTTAAAAGATAAGAGATCATGCAGAATTCAAATGTTTTTACAGAGATAAAATTAGAGATAATCTTGTTGTTTAAACTAACAACCCTCAAGAGATGAACATGGTTGTCATCATCAAAAAGGGGGAGAATGTGTTTGAATATGACTACAGGTTCAAGGATTTTGATAATGACAAAGGACTCTTGAAGAAATTCTTGCAAAAACAAAGACTTAGAATCAGACCCAGAAAAACTACGTAGCTAATCGATTAGGGAGTATAAGCTAATCGATTAGATAGCTTCTGTTTCACATATAATCGATTACAAGACCTCAGGCAATCGATTACAGAGCTTCTGACTTGTAACTAATCGATTACACCAACATGCTAATCGATTACCAATATCAAAAATTGAATTAAATGTATCAGGAATACATGTTAATCGATTACAGGACTTCAGTCAATCGATTACCAAGCTACTGGAACGACAATAATCGATTACACATGTGTGCTAATCGATTACCAAGATCAAGAACTGAATTAAATGCATCAGGGGTTATAGCTAATCCATTACAGGCCAAGATCTAATCAATTACAAGCATTCTGACTTGAAACTAATCGATTACACAGAAAGGGCTAATCGATTACAAGCATTCTGACTTGAAACTAATCGATTACACCGAAAGGGCTAATCGATTACAGCACGAACTGGACTGAAAAATTCAAAGTGTAATCGATTACAGCTCGATGAGTAATCGATTACGATAGTGGGAAAACACTTTTTAGTGGGAAACCAGCTCACATCTCCATCACTTCTCAGATGCCCACTAACTTGCAATGGCTAGGGACTTCACCAAGCTCTGAAATGGCTCTATAAATGCAAGAGGAACTCAAGCACAACATAACAACAACAAGAGGCAATCAATCCTTCATTCCTTTCTTGTGCTTAGTGTGTTATCACTCTTGTATATTCTGAGATTTCATTTGTATATCCTCTCTTGTTGAGAGTTAAAATTTGTGTGAGCTATCATTTGCTTATCCACTCTATTAAGAGAGTTACTTGCTTGTAAACACTACACCAAACACAAAGGTTTTCACTCTAGGTTGAGTGGTCACAAAGGTTGGGGTTCAACCTTTGGGTATTGAGAGTTTGAGAGATTGGGTGGGTTACCCTTATGCTAGTGAGGATTGAGTTCTTGAGTGTAGGACACTAGGAAGCTGCAATTGCTCATAGCTTGTAATCTCTAAACTTCAATAGTGGAAATCCTTCAAGTGGGTTGCTTGAAGGCGAGACGTACACCGGGGTTGGTGGAACTCGTTAAATTGGTTTTCAAGCTCTTCTCCCTTACTCTTTTACATTTATATACTGCACTTAATTGATTTGGATTGATTGATTGTGATTTGGATACTTGAGTTTACTTGATTTAGTTAACTTTGAACATTGCATACCAAGTGTTTGATAAATTGTCTCAGCTATATCTATCTCTTGTTTTGCATTGTCTTTTGCATTATACTTGACTTCACTTGCATAATTTCTACACTTGTGATAAAAGAACTAAGTTCAAAGGCATTCCAAGCAAAGTTTTAAAAACTCAATTCACCCCCCTCTTGAGTATTGAGGCTACTTGAATAACAAGAACCTCTTCAGGAACTCTTTAAGAGTTTCATTCTCCCCTTGCCTGATTTGGGCCAAGGTATGAGAAGTCCTAGGGATGTCTCTTGAAATAATGAAATGACTCTCAAACACAGTTGCCATTTTCTCCTAGGAGTTTATCGAACCTGAAGGTAGACTCTTGAACCAGCTAAGAGCCTCTTCTGTCAGTGTTCGTGGGAACATCCTGCATATTATGTCTTCATCTGCTCCCAGATACATGGCTTCATACACGTAAGCATCAAGGTGCTTAGTGGGATCTATCTCTCCATTATACTTTCCAATCAAAAGTGGTTGGGTTATTTGCAAATGCTTGGGGATAGGCACACTCATGAGCCTCCTTGAGAAAGGAACGTTGAGCCTATGTGTCCCAGAAGTCATCACCGCCTGCTCCTTCCTTCTTCCACTGACTCTGTCCCCAGAGTCTTGAGTTTGCTCCCGCTCCTCGTAGATGGGGATCTTCGAATATTGGAGAGTGGTGGACTTCTCTCTCCCAGATGTGTGTTACGTCTCCTCAGCCTGAGACGTTGCTTTGTTCTCTGTTACCCTCTTCTCTCTTCTCAACTCCATCAACTCCTTCCTGAGTTGCCTTACGACTTCATCTTGAGGATCTGAAGCTGCGACAGGTATCATCCTCCTCGAGTTAGTTCCGAGAGATTCAAAAACAAGTCTCCTGTAGTATGCTGATGGGTCACATCCTCTACGTGACCATCGATGAACTCACGTCCATCTCCTTCCATGGCTAGTTACTGAACTTCTGCGAAAAGTAGGAATAACTCTATCGTGTCCCACTAGGCGTGCCAATGAACCGGTCTAGTCCGGGGTCAAGGATTCGGACTGGGAACCAGCCACAAAAGTTGGTGATTTGAATGTTTAGACACTGGTACAGTGGGTATCTGGTATTATAATCTGACCTCTCAGTGGGAGAGACTAGTCTTGTTGTCCTAGAGATCCTTCTCACCAGACTTTCGCGTTGGTGGGGGCGAAAGGTGGTGTCACCTGTAAAGATTCTCCGAAACTCAAGTTAGTGAAGATACTAAGAACATAAAGGACTTGAATGATGCAATAGTAACATAACCTTGCATGTGTATGAGAATATGCTATTTATAGTTAAATGTGGAAAATGAATCGTTGGGTGTAAGTGGGTCAGGAGGCTCTGATGTCATATGTAGCGTATTAATCAGAGTAGTTTAATACTTAGTGTACGATCAAAAGAAGTTCAATGATAGTGTACAATTCTGACACAGGAATGGGGAAGATCCACCTTTTCCATATAACGCTTCTGTAGCTATATTTTGTACCTTTCGATGGGTGACATAGACATCTTCCGCTGTGCAGGGTATCAATCGTGATAAGTAGTATAACCACTTATCGTGTCGTAGTATAAGCAAACGGTTATACGTAACGGAAAAATAAGAACGGATCAGGTATCTAGTGTCTTAGGTGCTATCTCGGATAACCGATGAAAGGAGAGCTCCTAGCATGGTATTTTTACAGTCTGAGTGTTAACCTGTGATACCAGTTGACCTTCCAGAATAATCAAGATGACGTCTTAGTCTGGAGGCCGGTATCCAGATCGGATCATAATTAAACCTCAGAGTAGTTGAAAAACCCCAGAGCGGTTCATTTATATTTAACCCTGGAGCGGTTCGAAAAACCCCAAAGTGGTTAAGTTACAATTAAACCCCAAGTGGTTGAAAAACCCAAGAACAGTTCATTTATATTTAACACCGAAGTGGTTGAAAAACCCTAGAGTGGTTAAGTTACAATTAAACCCCGAAGTGTTTGAAAAACTCTAGAGTGGTTCATTTATATTAAACCCCAGAGTGGTTGGTGTCACGGGGGTTCTGCGGTGCAGACTAGAGGTGACGATTAAAACAAAATCGGATGAAAGGAAAACAATAAAAATAAAGGAAGGATGATGACCAAACAATGATGGGGGTTTCAAAATCCTTTTGAAAAAATAGGGAGTCGCCACCAATATTTATTTTTAGGAAAAAACATTGGAAAAACCTATTTTAAAACACTGGTTATGAAATCCCATTTGGTTCAGGAGTCGGTTACGAGTAGGGAAGGTATTAGCACCCCCACAATCGCCTGTTTTAAAACAGTACCAAAATTATTCAGGTGTATTCTTATTTATGATTAATTTATTATGTCATCCCAAAAGATCAAAACTAAATTAAAGCATGAATTCTAAAAAAGGGGTCTAATAAAAATCACATGAGAATTCTAAAGTGAAACAAAAATTAAATCTATAAAATAAATAAAGTAAAATAAAAAAAGGAGAAAGGGTAAACAGATTAACAAAAACCATATAATAATTTTTGTTTGAGAGTAATAGAGTGTCTTACTCCAATTAATCCTTTTTTAAAAAAAAGAAAGGAAAACATATTTTTTATATAAAAAAATTCAATTTTTGTTTGAGATTGATAGAGTGACTTACTCCAATTAATCCTTTTTTTAAAAAAAGGAAAGGAAAACATATTTTTTATAAAAAAAAATTCAATTTTTCTTTGAGATTAATAGAGTGTCTTACTCCAATTAATCTCGTTTTTGTTTTACCTTTTAATAGAAAAAATGGACATAACTTTCAAAATTAATTACAACTAGAAACTGTTTTCATAAAATAAAGAAAAGGTAAAACAATAAAGAAATCATTTTCATTTAGACATAATTTTGAAATTGCGTAAAAACAAAAACTAAATAAAATGAAAAACATAAATAATCACATTTTGTTAAACTTAGTGCAAATCGATTCTTTCGAAAATGAACGACCGTCTCGAAAGAAAATTACACTCTGACTATACAGTAAATGAAATATTCGGAAAAAAAAAAAGAAGAAGCAGAATATAGACCACTGATTCCTTATAATTATCCTTGATAAATTAAAATCACAATTATCCTTGATAAAATTTAAATTCATACAGAATTAAAACATACACCAACGATTTAAGCGATAACTCTGAACAGTAAATAAGCAGAAACAGAAACAACGGAAATAGAAACAGAATAACGATTTAAATGTACACCCATAATATCCCACTGTAAACAAATCGTAATAACAACAAGAAACAACAGAAATTAGAGAGGATTCAACACAACAACAGTAATCTGATTTTTATTCAACACTCTGTTTTTCTGAAAATAAACACTGGTTTATTGAAAATAAAAACAACACTCTTGCCCACTGATTGGGTCACTATTTCAAGCTCTGTATCACCTCACCTTATGTTTTTACTGCACTGTTTTTCTTTGTTGTTCCTACTGTATCCTAGCTGTTGTACTTTGTTGTTGTTGTATTGTGGTTGTTGCTGTTGTTGTTGCTGCTGTTACGAATTTTACTGTAAAAATTTAGAAAATACCTTCCAAATCTCAAGAGTAATGTGATGGTCTCTTCTCTAGAAAACCCAGAGCCAACCCCCCTTCTTGTGTACAGAGGGGTATTTATAGAGCCTGTTTCATACCCCCTTGCTATATAAAATTCTCAAAGTGGAAGCTCCACTTACTACTTTTAATGGAGAATGAAGATAATGACACTAACTTAAGTGATTCTTCTAGCTGGACTTCCACCTTTGCAAGTAGGCTTGAAGTTCTAGTAAATCTGTTGCACTTCCTTTGTTTCTTGTTCTTTTCTTCTCCACCAACAGAAACCCTCTCCTTATAGCACCTTTCACGTTGGCTTTCTTGTCTCTCTTGAAGGCAATATTTTTTTGCTTTTGTTCCATATATGCTGCACCATGCTCTTTGCTTAATCTTTTCCCCACTCCAATTTTCTCTACTGCCGTTGGAATTATTCAAGACATAAAGTGGAATCCTTCATTAAAATATAACATCAAAACTTTAAATGTAAGGCCTTGTTTTCATGTGACAAACCAAGAAGTATGGGCTTGCATTTAAGAGACAAAATGGAGTGGTTTCTTGCTCATTGTTGGCTGTGGAAATCAAGTCTTGGTGGAGCATGTTCACTTGATTAAAATATAGCATTCACCTTATTATTTTAGTGACACCATGGAATGGCTTTGTGTTTGAATATGATTTCAGGATCAAGGATTTTGATAATGACAAAGGACTCTTGAAGAAAGTTTTGCAAAAACAAAGAAGACATGAAACAGTGCGAAGCTAATCGATTAGGAAGCCCAGTCTAATCGATTAGAGTGATTCTGTCTTTGGAACAACTGCAACAGGTCATAAGCTAATCGATTACAGCAAATTGAAATAATCGATTACAGAGCTACTGGAATTAAGATAATCGATTACATGAATGGCACAATCGATTAACAGAACCAAAAATGGATTTAAAAGCATCAGGTATAACAGCTAATCGATTAAGGGAATTCTGACAATCGATTAGAAGCCTACTGGAATTGATCTAATCGATTACCATGACTATATAATCGATTACGAAGCTACGAAGCCAAATTAAATGCATCAGGCATCTCTGATAATCGACTACAAGGCAAAAGGGAATCGATTATCAAGCTTCTGACTTAAAGATAATCGATTAGGCAAGTGAAGCTAATTGATTACATAGCGAACAGAGATGAAAATTTGAAGTGTAATCGATTACAGCTTAAGGGATAATCGATTACGATAGTGGGAAAACACATATTAGTGGGAAACCAGCACATTTCTCCATTACTTCTTCAGATCTCCACTATGTGCAACGGCTAGGAACAAGAAAGGCACTCCTCAAGCTCTTAAATGGCTCTATAAATTCAAGAGGAACCCAAGCACAAAAACACCAAGAAGCTACAATTCCTTTACTCACTCTTGTGCTTTGTAAGCTCTATTCTTTTATATCTTGAGATTTCATTTGTATATCCTCTCTTCTTGAGAGATTAGAAATTGTGTGAGCTATCATTTGCTTATCCACTCTATTAAGAGAGTCATTTCCTTGTAAACACTTCAACAAACACAAAAGATTTTCACTCTAGGTTGAGTGGTCACAAAGGTTGGGGTTCAACCTTTGGGTATTGAGAGTTTGAGAGATTGGGTGGGTTGCCCTTTTGCTAGTGAGGATTGAGTTCTTGAGTGTGGGACACTAGGAAGCTGCAATTGCTCATAGCTTGTATCTCTAAACTTCAATAGTGGAAATCCTCTAAGTGGGTTGCTTAGAGGCGAGACGTACACCGGTGTTGGTGGAACTCGTTATATCGGTTTGCAAGCTCCTCTTCCTTACTCTTTTACTTTCAATTGGTTAATTGGTGTGGATTGATTGTGAATTGCATACTTAAGCTTGTCAAATTTGTTATATTTCAAATACTGCCCGCCAAGTGTTTGTTAAATTGCTTCAGCAATATTTATCCTTGTGGTGCATTCCATACTATCTTTAACTTGATTTCACTTGCATATTCTTATAAACTTGGGTATAAAAATCAAGTTCAAAGGCATTCCAATCAAAAGTCTTAAAACTCAATTCACCCCCCCTCTTGAGTATTGAGGCCACTTGAACAACAAGTGGTATCAGAGCTTGACTCTTGTTAAATAAAGCTTAACAGCTTCAAGAGACTAGATGGCCTCAAGTTCTCATAACATTTTTCCCGAGGGTGGTGCTATAAATAGACCTCCCGCTTTCAATGGGGAAGGCTATGCATTTTGGAAAGAAAGAATGAAAATCTTCATTCAATCCATTGATTTGAGAATTTGGAATGCCATTGAAAATGGTCCTTATATACCAATGCATACTGTTGATAGTAAGAATATGGAAAAGCCTATAGATGAATGGACCAGTGATGAAGAAAAGAAAGTACAATATGGCTATAAGGCAAAGAATCTAATCACTATGGCATTAGGTCAAGATGAATTCTTTAGAATAATGACTTGTCAAACCGCTAAGGAAATGTGGGATACTCTACAAGTAACTCACGAAGGTACTAACGATGTGAAGGACTCCAAGATTAGTACCTTGACAAGTCAATGTGAAAGCTTTAGAATAAACTCAGGAGAAACCATTGTAGATATGCAGAAAAGATTTACTCTTATTATTAATCATCTCATTACTCTTGGCAAAGTTTACACTAACAAAGAACTTGTGCATAAAGTTTTAAAAAGTCCTAGCAGGGAATGGCAACCACTTGTCACAGCCATAAAACAATCTCCAAGCATCAATGAAATGTCTCTTGCAACACTCTTTGGAAAATTACAAGAGCAAGAGCAAGAACTAAAAGCATTGAAGCTAGCGGAGGAAGAAGAAAAATCTTCCAAAAAGAAAGGCTTAGCACTCAAAGCCACCTCTATACATGAAGAAGAATCATGCAGTGACATGGATAAAGAAGAGGAATTTGGGCTGTTTGTAAAACGATTCGGAAGATTCATGAAGAACAAAAGATTTCAAAAGAACTTCAAGCCCCAAGGTAAGAAGCCAACTTCAAATGAAATTTCTTCTTCACCTAGTTGTTTCGAATGTGGCAAGGAAGGGCACTTCAAGGCCGATTGCCCAAATCTTAAAAAGAAGGGCAAGGATAAACGAGGAAGAAGAAGAGCTTACATCGCTTGGGATGAGAACGATGTAAGTAGCTCCGACGATTCGGAAAATGAGGAAGCAAATCTTTGCTTAATGGCCAATCACCAAGAAGAAGATAATGAGGTAAACCTTCTTGACTTAGATAAGAATGAACTACTAGATGCTTTTGAGGAGTTATATGATAAATTTATAAAAGTGTCTAAAAGGCTTAAGTCATCGAGGAAAACTAGTGACACCCTTGAAATGCATCTTATGGAGGTATGTAAAGAAAATGAAAGCTTAAAAGAAGAATTAGAGAATGTTCAAGCATGTTCTAAAGATAAACCATGTGACTTTGCAAAAAGATGCGTGATGTTAGAAACAAAGGTTGTAGATCTAAATAAGACATTAGAAAAGTTCACTAATGGACGAGACAATTTGAATATCTTGCTTGGACAACAAAGATGCATGTTTAATAAAACCGGGCTAGGATATATTCAAGAAAATAGCAATCACAAAAGGGAAAAACACTATAAAAATTTCTTTGTACCACCAAGCAAATCATCTTCACCTTTTATGAAATGTCATCATTGCGGTTTTAAAGGTCATAACTCTTCGAATTGCAATGTTAGAAAATTAGGGCCAAAGGTTATGAAAAAGGTATGGGTTCCCAAAGGAACATTACCACAAGCTAACCTAAAAGGACCCAACATAAAATGGGTACCTAGTTCTCTAAACTAATCTTGTTTTGTAGGTATGCTTCAAGGCAAGCAACACCCATTGGTACTTGGATAATGGGTGTTCAAAGCATATGACGGGAGACATAAGCAAGTTTACATCATTCACTCCCAAGAGAAAAGGAAGTGTCACCTACGGAGACAACACCAAAGGAAGAATCCTAGGCATCGGAAATATTGGTAAGAATTCTTCCACATCAATAAGTGACGTGTTGTATGTTGAAGGCCTCAAACATAATCTACTTAGCATAAGTCAATTATGTGACAAAGGATATAGAGTTTTATTTGAATCCAATTATTGTATAATTGAGAATAAGCTAAACAAAGAGGTCAAATTTGTTGGAAAAAGGATTGATAACATTTACATGATTGATGTGGATAGTTTGTCTACAAATGATGAACAATGCTTCATTTCAAAAGAGGATGAAACTTGGCTATGGCATAGGAGAATAGCTCATATACATGTAGACCATTTGAACAAACTTGTTTCCAAAGAATTAGTAATTGGATTACCAAAGCTTAAATTTGAAAATAGATTTTGTGATGCATGTCAAAAGGGAAAACAAGTAAAGGCATCTTTTCAATCCAAAAATATTGTTTCCACACAAAGGCCTTTACAACTTTTGCACATGGACTTATTTGGACCATCCAAAATCAAAAGCTTTGGAGGTAATTACTATGGTCTAGTTATTGTAGATGACTATTCTAGATATACATGGACATTGTTTCTTGCTCATAAAAATGAAGCATATCAAGCATTCAAGAAACTTGCAAAGATTATCCAAAATGAGCAAAATTCTAAAATTACATCCATTAGAACGGATCATGGGGGAGAATTTGAAAATCAATATTTTGAAAAGTTTTACGAAAAACATGGTATTAATCACAAATTTTCAGCTCCTAGAACTCCACAACAAAACGGAGTAGTTGAAAGGAAAAATAGATCCTTGGTGGAGCTTGCAAGAACCATGTTAAATGAAAACCATATTGCAAAACATTTTTGGGCCGATGCGGTAAACACCGCTTGCTATGTTATGAATAGATGTTTAATAAGGCCTATTCTAAAGAAAACCCCCTATGAACTTTACAAGGGTAGAAAACCCAACATTGCACACTTTCATATTTTTGGATGTAAATGTTTTGTGCTCAATAATGGAAAGGATAATCTAGGGAAGTTTGATGCTAAAGCTGATGAGGCAATCTTCCTAGGGTACTCTCAATCTAGTAAATCTTATCGAATCTTCAACAAACAAACAAACACCATTAAAGAGTCCATTCATGTAAAGTTTGATGAAAGTAGCCATAACCCTCCGAGAAAGGAAGATGTTGATGATCTTGTAGGTACTCTTCAAGAATTGTCCTTAGATGACAAGGAAGGAGAAATCAAAGACACAAATGAAGCCAAACATGAGGAACCACAACAATGGATCACTTTGAAGAATCATCCCATGGACAACATCATAGGTGATATATTGAAAGGTGTAAGTACTCGTAATGCAATTAGAAATACATGCAATCATTTAGCCTTTGTATCACAAATAGAACCCAAATACATTAATTAAGCTATTATTGATGAACATTGGATGTTGGCCATGCAAGAAGAGCTAAATCAATTTGAAAGAAATGAAGTTTGGGAGCTTGTGCCAAGACCCAATAATCACCAAATAATAGGAACCAAATGGGTATTTAGGAATAAACTGGATGAAAATGGTATTATTACTAGGAACAAAGCTAGGCTAGTAGCTAAAGGCTATAATCAAGAAGAAGGCATTGATTATGAAGAGACGTATGCACCCGTAGCTAGATTAGAAGCAATTAGACTATTATTAGCCTTCGCATGCTGTAGGGACTTCAAATTGTACCAAATGGATGTTAAAAGTGCTTTCTTGAATGGATACATTCAAGAAGAAGTATATGTTGATCAACCTCCAGGTTTTGAAAACCATCAATTTCCAAATCATGTTTTCAAATTAAAGAAAGCTTTGTATGGTTTGAAACAAGCTCCAAGAGCTTGGTATGAAAGGTTGAGCAAATTTCTTTTGGAAAATCATTTTGAAAGAGGAAAGGTTGATACAACTTTATTCATAAAGCACAAAAAGAATAACATACTATTGGTACAAGTTTGTGTTGATGATATAATATTTGGTGCCACTAATGAATCAATGTGCAAGGAGTTTGCTAAGCTAATGCAGGAAGAATTTGAAATGTCCATGATGGGGGAACTCACTTTCTTCCTCGGACTACAAATCAAGCAAACCAATGAAGGCACATTCATAAATCAATCCAAGTACTGCAAAGAACTACTCAGAAAATTCAATATGGATAAAGCAAATGATATAGCCACACCCATGGGCACTTCATGCTATTTGGACAAGGATGAGAAAGGTAAGGATGTTGAACTCATAAAATACAGAGGTATGATAGGATCCTTACTTTACTTAACCGCTAGTAGACCGGATATCATGTTTGTTGTGTGTATGTGTGCTAGATACCAGGCTTATCCTAAGGAATCACATCTCACTGCAGTAAAAAGGATAATGAAATATTTAGTTGGGACTCAAAATGTTGGTTTATGGTACCCCAAAGGGGCTGAATGTATTTTAGTTGGTTACTCTGATTCAGACTTTGCAGGATGTAAACTTGACAGAAAAAGCACTAGCGGAACATGTCACTTGCTTGGTAGTTCTCTTGTTTCTTGGCATAGCAAGAAACAAGTAAGTGTTGCGCTATCAACAGCTGAGGCAGAATATGTTGCAGCTGGTAGTTGTTGTGCTCAAATCCTTTGGATGAGACAACAACTTCTAGACTTTGGAGTTGTATTGAACCATGTGCTTCTTAAGTGTGATAATACTAGTGCTATCAATATCTCAAAAAATCCTGTAATGCATTCTAGGACTAAACATATTGAGATTAGGCATCATTTCATTAGAGACCATGTATTAAAAGGAGACTGTGTACTTGAGCATGTTGAAACTTCTAGGCAACTAGCAGATATTTTCACCAAACCTTTAGCTAGGGAGCAATTCATCCACATTAGAAGAGAATTAGGAATTCTTGACATGACCAATTGTGTTTGAATGATGAAGTATTTTGATAAAAGCACTGTTGTATAGCATGTTTGTATGAATTTGGTATTATCTGTGGCATGATTCTTTAAGACTGCAAACTTCCTTTGAGAAAAATGCATAAAAGTGAATTTTTGACCCATATAATCGATTACTCAGCTCCTCATAATCGATTAACACGTTTCTGTTTTGTTACCCTTTGATATCTAATCGATTACAATGCTTCTGTTTTAATATAATCGATTACTTTCTAATCAATAATCGATTACACAGCCTCTATTTCAGGTATAAAATGTTTCATCTTCTCACTAATCGATTACCATACTGTTTCAATCGATTAGGACGATTCTGTTTCTTCACTAATCGATTATTCCATTTCAATAATTGATTACACACTGCTCGAAACCCTTTAAATTCCCCAAAAACAGTGAGCTAATCGATTACCCATGTCTCGTAATCGATTAGCATCGGTACTACAGAGTCAAAACGCATGTTTCCAAGGTCTGCTCGAATTCCCCACTCTCTTAACTCATCTCACTCCTTCCTAAACCTAATTTCTATCTATAAATACCCCTCTCTTCACCCTCTCAACTCACACTACCTCCTTCCTCCTTCTCATTCTCAAAAGTTCCCAAGAACTCTTCTCCTCTCCTCATTTTTCTTTACATTCCTTGTCAATGGCTTCCTCCCGCACCATCAAAAGAGCTAGGTCCTCTATGGCTCAGGCCAGCAACCCCCTTGACTTCTCAAGGTTCTTTTCTTCTCCTAGAGACCTCCAAAACTTTGTCAAAAACTTTTCTGAGAGAGAAATCATGACACCCCACTACACCATTGCTGAGACATTCGAAAACCATAGCCTCATCTTTACTCAATGCCTCCACCACTATAACCTTTTTCCCTTTTTCACCCTCAAGGAAGACGAATATTATCCTGAACTCATCAGAGTTTTCTACTGCAATCTCAGACTTATCAATGGGATGGTCGAATCAAAAGTGAAAAATGTGACCATCAAGCTCACCAACGCCCAGCTTGCTGAAATTTCTCTGCTGCCACTAAACGATGCTGAGTTTGATGGAGGAGACCCTGAGGATGAATGGGGTTTCAATGCTCTTACTGCCCGTCAATCATTATGGAAGGCTGATCGCCCCAGGAGCAACCACAAACTGGTAGGACATTTGACCATGAACAACCGCCTCCTACACTTTTTCTTAGTCAAAATGTTGGTTCCCCGTTGTGGGAACTATGCCTTGGTGGAAGAGGATGATGTCCTCTTGATGTGGGCTATGCTGAACCACAAAGAAATAAACTGGGTTCAAATGGTCAAGCTTCACATGCGCCACGCCAAGGACCAACAAAAGCTTCCATATGCCATTCTACTCACCAAAATCTTCAAACACTGCAGAGTAGATTTGGCTGGAGAATTATCAGAAAAAGTGCCTCCAAGAGCCTGCATTGGCACTCACCATTTAACCAAAATAGGTCTTGTCTTTTTGCATAGAGCTTGGTACTCAAGGATGGAAGGCTATCATGCCAACATTCCCTTTGAAGCGCCTGCTGATGAACCAGTTCCTCCTCCTCCTCAACAACAAGCTGCACCGGAAGGCCCCTCTGATCCATTCGCATCTCTCTATGCTCACCTTGACCGCCGCTTCGACCGTATTGAGAACTCCCTTCAAGAGTTTTCAATGACTGAGCAGCAGCACTTTAAGATGATGCAACAGCGCTATGAAGAACTCTCCCACCAAATCTCCGAGCTTCGATTTTTTAATCCTGATAACTAGATTTTGTGGCTGTGCTTTCTGTTTTTCTGCTTCAGTTCTTCATTTCATTAACGTTTTTATTTTCTTTATGTAATTTCCTTCCGTTATCATTGAATAAACATTTGTCTTTCCTTATATGCTATACTTGTTTTATTATTTTTGATGATTCCAAAGGGGGAGAAGAATTATTTGTTTATATCTTGTTCATTTGGAATAAGCTGCTAAAACAAAATAATTGCCAAATGATTAACAATTTGTAAAGAGGTTAATAAATTCCTTTTGATAGGGGGAGATTTGTTAATGCTAAGAGATAAGAGATAAGAGATAAGGATATCGTTAAGAGATAAAGATGCTGAACATTTGAAAAACTGGTTAAAGAAACTCTCCTATTTGAAACTGTGATTAAGAGATAATGCAGCAGATATGTTTTTGCAAGAGATAAAATTAGAGATAAGTCTTTTGGTTAAAATTAACAACCCTCAAGAGATGAACATGGTTGTCATCATCAAAAAGGGGGAGAATTTGTTTGAATATGATTTCAGGATCAAGGATTTTGATAATGACAAAGGACTCTTGAAGAAAGTTTTGCAAAAACAAAGAAGACATGAAACAGTGCGAAGCTAATCGATTAGGAAGCCCAGTCTAATCGATTAGAGTGATTCTGTCTTTGGAACAACTGCAACAGGACATAAGCTAACCGATTACAGCAAATTGAAATAATCGATTACAGAGCTACTGGAATTAAGATAATCGATTACATGAATGGCACAATCGATTAACAGAACCAAAAATGGATTTAAAAGCATCAGGTATAATAGCTAATCGATTAAGGGAATTCTGACAATCGATTAGAAGCCTACTGGAATTGATCTAATCGATTACCATGACTATATAATCGATTACGAAGCTACGAAGCCAAATTAAATGCATCAGGCATCTCTGATAATCGACTACAAGGCAAAAGGGAATCGATTATCAAGCTTCTGACTTGAAGATAATCGATTAGGCAAGTGAAGCTAATTGATTACATAGCGAACAGAGATGAAAATTTGAAGTGTAATCGATTACAGCTTAAGGGATAATCGATTACGATAGTGGGAAAACACATATTAGTGGGAAACCAGCACATTTCTCCATTACTTCTTCAGATCTCCACTATGTGCAACGGCTAGGAACAAGAAAGGCACTCCTCAAGCTCTCAAATGGCTCTATAAATTCAAGAGGAACCCAAGCACAAAAACACCAAGAAGCTACAATTCCTTTACTCATTCTTGTGCTTTGTAAGCTCTATTCTTGTATATCTTGAGATTTCATTTGTATATCCTCTCTTCTTGAGAGATTAGAAATTATGTGAGCTATCATTTACTTATCCACTCTATTAAGAGAGTCATTTCCTTGTAAACACTTCAACAAACACAAAAGATTTTCACTCTAGGTTGAGTGGTCACAAAGGTTGGGGTTCAACCTTTGGGTATTGAGAGTTTGAGAGATTGGGTGGGTTGCCCTTTTGCTAGTGAGAATTGAGTTCTTGAGTGTGGGACACTAGGAAGCTGCAATTGCTTATAGCTTGTATCTCTAAACTTCAATAGTGGAAATCCTCTAAGTGGGTTGCTTAGAGGCGAGACGTACACCGGTGTTGGTGGAACTCGTTATATCGGTTTGCAAGCTCCTCTTCCTTACTCTTTTACTTTCAATTGGTTAATTGGTGTGGATTGATTGTGAATTGCATACTTAAGCTTGTCAAATTTGTTATATTTCAAATACTGCCCGCCAAGTGTTTGTTAAATTGCTTCAGCAATATTTATCCTTGTGGTGCATTCCATACTATCTTTAACTTGATTTCACTTGCATATTCTTATAAACTTGGGTATAAAAATCAAGTTCAAAGGCATTCCAATCAAAAGTCTTAAAACTCAATTCACCCCCCCTCTTGAGTATTGAGGCCACTTGAACAACAGGCTTCTCCTTGTCTTTGGCCGTGTAAGAGAGTAAGTGGAGCATGGCTTGGCATATTAAATAATCATGAAGCTTTTACATGGTAGGGCCATGGTAGCTTTCCTTTTAACGTTAAAAGGAGAAGGAATTCTACCTTGTATATTTTCCATGTGACAAAGGTTTTAGTCTTGCATTTTAATAAAGCATGGCATGCATATACATGGCTAATCACGTGGGGACCATTGAAGACAAGGTGAAACCGTGGGAATTTGCCTAAGTCATGGTTTAATTAAGCAAATTTTTAAGGAAAGAGTCATTGTGGTAGTTGAACATGAATTTTGGACTCTTTTTTTCACTAAAAACGTCACTTTCTTAGTGGTGGGGCCATCCTCTTGAATTTATAACATTATCCATGCAAAATAAATTCCCTTATTCCAAGCTTGTTCACGTGAAAAACCAAGGGCTGAACTTGCTTCTTGATTTAATTTTGACTTGGTCAAAATTGGTAGGCTTAGGTGACAATTTTGTTACAAATTGGAAAGCCTTTGCCATGATCATGATTTTGGTGGTGGGACCTTGCACTTGTAATGTTTTTCTATTGCAAATTTCACTAAATTCACGTGAATACCAAGGAGGGGCTGCACCTTAGACTTTGCTTTTATCTTGTCACACATGAAAATATGAAGAAAATGAGATAAATCCCTTGGACCTCTATCAATTGGTCATATTGGCATAATGTATCATTGGTTTTAAAAATTTGTGACACCATTAGCCTTTCAATTAAATTAGATTTAATGCATAAGATGTTAAAATTCAAGTGCAGAATTTTATTTCACCTAAGTGCATTAAATTAAAACCAAGAAAAAGGATTTATTCAAAACACCAAAATTCATTTATTTGGGCGATTTAATTTTCAATGTCAATGCGGGACAGTACACTCTCACAATTTCACTCAAGAAAATTTTTAGATTATGTATCACTCAAATCACCATAACCAAAATATTACCGGGAGCTTGGTAATTAACCGCTAACATGATTGGTTTAATAAGAGGCATGTTACAATTAAAAGGTCTTCCGTAGGATTGGAATGAGGTCAAATTATGCACTATTTAGGGATAGGGTCTGCAGAAATGAGGGATAAAAATAGTTTAAACAGTATTGAGTAGTTTAACCACTGTCAAATTTAGAAAGTAAATAGAGCTCAATTTGTTTGAATTGATTTGTTGGGGCAGAACATTCTTTTATTTTTCATTGATTTTTGTAACAAAAGTACCCCAAACCTTTTAGTTAACTGCTCTATTTACACTTTGGAATTAAATCACTGACAGACTTTTCAAAGGGATTTTAATTTTGGACTCAATAGTGGTAACTAAAGGTGGGTTTATTGGGTGAAGTTCTAAGGTTTGAGAACGAGACCTAACTGTGTCTTCACCATCCTGTGTGAAACCATTTTGAAGCAGCTAAGAAACAAGATCCTAAATATTAATAATTATAGGGATCCACTCAATTAAGAAAAATAAGGGCTTTGACTCTATTTGATGAATTACCACTTAGGCTCAAATCTCACTGTGGGAAACCTTTTCATTAAAAATTTAAATCGCATGAGTTTTGCCTTGGCATTTGAGAAATTGAATCCTTTTGTATCTTGGTATTTTGGGCCGGACAAAAAGATGTGTTCACAGTTGGAAAACTCCAAGGCGATTCGATTATGTTAAAACTAAATGATTGAGTGTAAATTATTAAAATAATACACGCCGAAGTGATAACGCTTAAATATTATCAAAAGAATCTGTTTTAGGACCTCGGTTGGCACAAGAGTTAAAAAGTGAAGGGTGTTAAAAATAAAGACGGTATAGGCAAAAAATATTAAATTCATTACAAAATCAAAAAGTAGTTATAAAAAAGAGAAGGCACATCAGCCAAGAAATTTGAGATATCCAAAAGGAGGGGCGAAGCTCATCTCGCCTATAGAGCAAAAGGAAACTCAAGGGTTCACCGGGTCAAGATCTCCTTCCTCCCTCTCTGACCCGGCATCTTTATCTCCACCATCATTATGGTTTTTAGGAGGGGTGTCATTTTCTCCTTTTGCCAGAGGTGCAAACTTGAATGGCTCATCAGTAGGGGTGTAGGACTTTTCGCCAACTTTGGTTACCAGTTCCCCATCCCGGAATCTATTAAAGAAACCGATCCCATTCAGGTTAAATGTTGTACCCCGGTTGCGGAATACAACTTGGCCAACTATGTGGCTAAAAGAATCCATAGTGCCCTGGGCTAACATGGTCATGTTATCTTTATACTTAGTTTATTCACCTTGGGCCGTAGTGGATAGATCATTATTCTTCTGCCTTAGGTCGGCCATGAGTTTTTCCAAGTCGTCCACCTTGAAGCCGAGTCCATCATTTTTCTTCTTCAAGTCTTCTTCATCTTTTTAAAGATCTTGATTCTCTTCATTAAGGCTCTTAACCCTTTGATGAGCCTTACCACAGTCTTTGGAGAGGCGAGAATTCTTCTCCTTCAACTACTCTATCTCCCTTTTAGGCCCATCGATGGTGGCGGAGTAGATGGTGGAGAGAGTTTTGATGTTGTACCATGTGGCAGTCCAGAGGGTAAATTCAAAGTCGTTAGGATTCAGCCTCTCCTTGAGACGCCATGGGAGAGAAAAGCCAGTGTTGGGAGGAGTAATCTTGACAAGGAGTTCCTACAGAGCGTCCATGCCGGAGATAGGAACCACAATGTCCTTCTTAGTTAGCTCTTCGACACGACCCCTTTGCCTTTGTCCGACACCTTTTGGCCGGGGTCAACCTTCTACTTTTTGGAAGCACTAGCTTCTTGTCTTTTCTCCATCTTCTTGGCAGGGGCATTCTCAATAGCCACTGTTTCGCCCGGGATTTGAAGATTTGTAGCCTTCTTTAACTTTAGGGTCAGATGGTTTTCCCCGGAGACATCAGCTTAAGATCCCTCCAAATGTTTTCAGAGTGCTTCTAGAGCATCAGTACTCATGTTCCCTGAAAAGGTAAAATTATTAGCACAAACCGAAATGTAAAAAATGCTTAAGGAGAAAGAGAAGAAAGGTAAACACCTAAATGAGTGAGGTACTTATTTCGTGACTCCAAATTTCCTAGGAGAGAATGGCATTTAAGGGGAGCACCTCGAGAAAGAGTATGAAGGGTGTCCACCACGGTCCGGGAAGTCTTGGAGAGAGAGCCTTCATTGAATGAGTAGGTCATACTCTCTAGGAGGAAATGTTTGTGGGTCCATCCGGTGTGGATTAAAAACTAACCTTCTTTATCCTTCTAGAAGGGGGACACTGTCTCCTTAACATAAAGTTTGAAAAATGAATTCTTGAAAGAGGCACTGTACATCTTGCAAGAGTCGGCATAGGCCTCAAAATTTACGATGTCACTTTGACATCTCAGGTTGATAAAACCCATTCTGGAGCCGGCTCGACGTATCACCTGCGCATACCTAAAAAATAGGGCAACGGTCAGAGTGAAGCGGAGGTGCTTTCCAAGAACTTGTAGGGCCATCACCAAGGCTTAACCATTTGGGTGAAGCTGATTGGGGTGATGTCTAAAAAATGCAACACCCTATCTCGTATTGATTTAGTGGGGACCAAACACCCACTTTCAGTAAGGTGAAGTCATGGAAGAAAAGAAAGCGATCCCGCGGGATGTGGCAGATCCGGTCTGTGAAAGTAGGGCGGATGAGATGAAAGTCTTTATCATACTTCTTGGCTCACTAGAAAGATTCGGCCTCTAACTCCACGTTATCCTCAGTAGTAGCGTGGGTACTATAGGTTGCCAAGACATCTTTAGCTACCTAGAAGTGGGGGTCTACGGTTTTCCGGGCTAGCCAGTTGACCTTGTCCGTGATCATGAAGATGTCATTAGGGTCGTTCCTCAAAATGGATGAACCAGCAGCGTCCATGGTAACTATATGTTTTAAAAATGGGATAGTAGAATAGAAGTCAGTATCATCAGCGTAGTAATGCACTACGTTGGAATCTTCACCCCGATCCGGAGACAAGGGCAATAATGGAGAATTAGGTACTCAAACTTCAGAAGAAGACTCCAGCTCCAGGGGATTTTGATCACCTTGATTGATATGTCCAGGGTACGGGGTCAAAGATATTGACTTTCGTGCTGGTGTTAAACCTTTCCCTCTCTCACCTTTTACACCGTCTCAGTAGGAGCACGGTATTATAAACTTGGGTTCAGTGGGAATCCCAAGTCCATCGCGTTATGGTAATAAAAAGTTAATTCCAACCGTCGTTCTTGAAACCACACCAGAGGTGTACCTGCAAAAGAGACTCTGATGCTTAAGTCAGTACGTTTATGATGGAGAAATTTGTATTACATGGTAAGAATGAAAGGGGTAAGATTCTCTTAAGTGTGTCTTATATGTTAATAAATGAGCTCTTTATATAGCATTACCCTTAACCATAAGTGGGTGATTTGACCTGTGTCAGGGGGCAGGGTCTGTAGCTTTTACAGGTGCAAGTTGCCCACTTGCCTTTTTTGGCCGGGGTCACAATCTTATTTTTCATACTGAAGAAACTTCTTACTCCGGTAAGCCTGGGGGCTAGTCCAGCTCTGTCCTATTCCTTAATATTCATATTTATTTTATTTTATTTTGTTATACAGGGTTGCTAGTTTAGGGACCGGTATCCACACCGGATCATTTGCCCCTTAGCTTGTTGTTGTAACTTGGTTACGATAATGAGCTAAGTTCTCAACCTTACCGAGGTAATGATTTTGGCCGTTATGGGATTTTCAACTTTCTTTTGTCCTGAGTAACTTGGTTTTGCTGACATCTCCCCAACTACCCTATTTATTACATTTGTTCACTGGAAAGGTGATATGGCACACAAATTGCTGACTTGGCAATTCCTTATTGGCACGTTCCTTTGCACGCGCCTTCCTATCAGAACAGTCGTGTCGTTCAAAACTTAAATGACGCAGCCTTTTTGGGCCGTGACGCTTCACATTCCATTTCGTCCATGGGCCTGCGACATTTCAACTTTGACCTATACTATTTCACTTCCTATAAAAGCTGGTGAGTTTCAGCTACTTCACCACTTATCTGTTTCCCTGCTAAATCTTTGTTCAACCGTTGTTTGCCTTTCTTCTCCACTTCGTCCTGGCTCATACTCAAAGAACAGCCCACGTCATACCCATAGGTAGCCTCTAAAAACCCTTTTCTTTTACCATGTCTGCTTTCTCATCTAACCACAGCCAAGAGCAGGACAGTTCGTGCGAAATTATTTTGAACCCCTCCGTTTCTTGGCCATCTGGGGTCCCTTGTCAAGGACCTCAGCTCACATAAATGGACATCTGTAGGTGGATGACTCCGACTATCCAGGGTAATAATTCCTAAGAGCTGGAGTCTTCCACTTCTAGGGTTCGAGTACCACAATCCTCTTTACCTCTCGTGTCTCTGGACCGGGAATAAGATTCCAACATAGTGCATTACTATGCTAATGACACTGACTTTAACTCCACTGTCCCTTTTTTAGCACACGTCGTGACCATGGACACCGTTGGTTCATCGGTACTGAGGAACGACCCCGAACACACCTTCATGATAGCTGACAAAGTGAATTGGCTAGCACAGAAAGCTAAGGATCCGTACTTCTGGGTCTCTTAAGATGTGGTTGTTGTTTACAGTCGCCTTGCTAAGCCTACAGTGGGAGTAGAGTTTGAGATCGATTACAGAGCAGATGTACCATATCCCCAGGGACCGTTTCATTTTTTTCCATGACTAAACAATAACCAAGGTCCCTTAATAAGTTTGAAATGAGGGTGTTGTGCTTTTTGGACATCGCCCCAGTCAACTCCATCCTAATGGCTGGGCCCTGGTCCTTTCGGTGGAAGTCCTTGGCAAGCACCTCAGCTTCACTCCCACTGTCACCATTTTTTTTTGGTTTGCCCGCGTTATGCGTCGTGGTGGTACTGGGATGGACTTTGTGAACTTACGATGCCAGAGCAACATCATCAACTTTAAAGCCTTTGCAGATTCCTACAAGATTGTTGGGGGTTCTTTCAAGAACTTCTTGAAACTCTTCGATAAAGGGACGGTCCCTCCTTTCTGGAAGGATGAGGAAGGCCGGTTCAGGATTCATACCGGATGGACTTACAAGCACTTTTTACTAGAGAGCATGGCTTATGCCGTTGAGGAATCTGCTCTTTCTGAGTCCACCAAGGCGGTGGTCGATGCCCTCCATAATCTCTCCTGTGGTGCCCCTATCAAGTGCCGCTCTCTTCTTGGTACTGCAGAGACACAAAATAAGTACTTAGCTCATTTGGGTATTTACCCTTTCTTGAAATCAATTTAGTCATTTTCTATACTCCGATTTTACTAATGACTTGTCTTCTTTTCAGGGAACATGAGTGCCGATGCGTTGGAGAACCTCCATAAGCTGATGGAGGGTTTGGTGGCTGATGTTTCTGTAAAAAACAACATCACCCCAAAGTAGCGAAAGGCCTCAGGTCTCCAAACCCCGGGCGGGGTCATCACTATCGAGGACGCCCCTGATAATAAGAAGAAGGGGAAGAAGCAAATAGGTGGTACCTCAAAAAGGCTAAGGGTTGACCCTGCCTCTCAACATTTGGATAAGGGCAAAGGGGTGGCCATCAACGCACCCACTGAAGATAATGTCCCTCCTCCTCCTCCTCTGCAATCCGGTATGGATGCCTTGGAAGCGCTCCTTACCCGGACTTCTCCTCCCAACACCGGATTTGAGCTTCCATACCAACTCAAGGAGGGGCTTAAACAAGATGATGTCATATTTTCCTTGGAGACGGCGATGTGGTACCACGTCAAGACCCTTTCCATAGTCTACTCTGCCGCCACTGAGGGCCCGTAGTTGGAGATGACACATCTACAAGAGAAAAACTCTCTTCTCTCTAAAGACTGTGGGCGGGCTCACCAAAGAATTAAGTCCCTTAATAAGGCAAACCAAGCTCTCAAGCAGTCTGAGGAAGGCTTGAAGAAGGACAAGGATGGCCTCCTTGGGAAGGTAGGAAAACATGAAGGCCTTGTGACCGAACTTTAGAAGAAAAACAATGAGCTATCCATGGCGTTTAAGAATGAGCAAATGAAATATAAGGAAGACATGATGCAATTTGCTCGTGTCACATGTTAGTCCTCAAATTTACAATAAATCTTTTAATAAAAATTTTATAAAAATAATAAAAATTTGGTTAAATTGTTAGAAAATTAGGTTTTTAATTCAATAAATAGATGTTGTTGGAAATAATCTGCCCTTGATCAATTTTCTCTAGTTTTGCAGTGAAAAAGTAAAGAATTTAAGAGAAAATTAAAGAACTGGAGAAGCTGACGCGTAGCATAAACACCACGCATAGCGTGGGTACTTTTGATGCTGACGCTACTCGTCACAGCCACGCGTAGCGTCAAAGCTGCATGGACTCCACAGCCAGCTTGGCCAAGCACTCATCTAGTGACCCATTATTGGCCACTCCACTATGCACATGTGTCCAAATCGAAAGGGGGAATAGGTCCATATGGCTGAGCAAGATTGATTAAAATAATTCCTAAGTGGCCATTTCTAGCTGCGTTTAATGGAGGCTGAGTCAGGGGACTGACGCGTAGCGTCACACTGACGTATAGCGTCAGCACCCTTCCCCAGCTCTATAAATAGGGCCATCTAACACCATCCCATATCATCCCATTCTCATTCTTTTCTCTATTTGTACTCGACTTTGAGTACTTCTTTTGTGAGTTTGTAGTTCTAGAATAGTTTTCTAGATACTTGAGAGTGTTTTGTTGTATTGTGATCGTTCTATCGTGAAGTTCTCCATCACCTTCGTAATGTTAACCTCTGTAAGTGTTGTCTTTACTTTTACCATGTGTAGCTAATCTGTTTATGTTAGAATTGGTGAACTAATCTATTGAGTATAATGTTGTGAATTTGACCTCTGCATGTTTATGATTCAAGTCCATGTTAGTATTTCAATCTTTTATTAATATGAACATCAAACGGGAGAATGATTTTCATGTGTATTGAAACTTGTTTTATTAGTGTGAATGTCAAACGGGAGAATGATTATTCATGCCGTATTGAAACTTGTTTTGACGAAAGTAAAAGTTGGAATACCCTTGGTATCTCAATTCTATAGGGGTTGTTAACCATTGTTGCTCTAAGGCCCGGACATAATGCAAGTTTTTACTGAGAAAGCTCATGAGGGATCGGACTTTACGGTGAATTCTTAGAATTTATATCACGAGGGATTAGTTATAATGATTTTAAGCTGCAATGATATGAAACTTGATGATTAAATATGCATGTCTTGAGTCCTCATTGTTATTCTAGATTAGGGATCCAATTTCCAACATAATTTGTGTATCTGTGTTTAATTCTCAAGTATCACACCTATTCTAGATTTAAACTCAACTTTTTAGATAGATTTTTATTTTCTTTTTATCTCATAAACAATTCAACCATGCTATCCTGTGAATATTGTATATAAATCATTCTTTTGTCTATAAGTTTATTTACATTTACCATAGTGACTAGGAAATTACTGTTGTTATTGGACTTTCAATCCTAGTGGAACAATATCTAAATTTTGAAAACTACAAACGATTGGTGCGCTTGCCAATTAATGACCCGGTAGTAAACACAAACAGTTAAAACATTATTACCGGGCAAACAAGTTTTCGGGCGTCGTCACCGGGGATTGAATAGATTCAGTAAAATAGTAAATTTTTAATTACCGTGGTAAATATTTTTTTACTTTAGTTAAATTTTGTTATTTGTTTATTTACTTTTTCTTATCATTGTTACACTAACTTTCTTTTTCTAGTTTGTGTATGCAAACTCAATCTACTGCAGGAAAAATTTATTTTGATCCTAAGATAGAAAAGTTTGTAAAGAAAATCAAGTCTTTGAAATCTAAAGCACAAACTAATTCTTCTTCTATTTCTAAAAATTTTGAAAATTCAAATATGGCTGTTGAAAGGAGAACATTGAGACAGTTTGCTGCTATTAATGGTCCACCCCGAGTTTCGGGAATGTTTTAAGGACCTGTTGTGCCAGTGGAAATTAAACCTGCTACTTTAAATATTATTCAAAATAATCAATTTGCTGGTTTAAATCATGAAGAACCGTATAAACATTTAACTATTTTTTATGAGTTATGCAGCACAATTGGTTTTGAACCCAATCAAGAAGAATCTGTTTATATGAGATTGTTTCCTTTTTCATTGATTGGTAAAGCTAAAGAATGGTTTAAATCTTATCCACCGGGTAGTTTTGCAAACTGATCCGATGTTGAAAAAAAAATTTTGGAAAGATTTTACTCTCCTTCAAAATATTTTGAAGCCATGACAGCCATACACTCTTTTTCTCAAAACAATGATGAATCATTAGGAGAAACATGGGAATGATTCAAGGCACTCTTGAGAAAGTGTCCAAACCACAACCTGGATGATGCCGAAAAGGTAAAAATTGTTTATCATGGTTTATTACCTCAGTTCAAGATGATGTTAGATGCTTGTGCAGGTGGTTCTTTAATGAACAAGACTGTGGAAGAAGCTATTGAGATATTGGAATCAATGTCTATTAGTGACCGCCAAGCAAAACATGAAAGAGGTAATGCACTAAGGAAGCCAGGTATGCTTGAATATGGAGTGAATGATGCAGTATTGGCTCAGCAAAAATTACTGACCCAACAAATTGAAGCCATGAGCAAACAACTAGAGAAACTTCAAATTGCTCAAGTGACATCACCACCCCCCGCTCAATTGAAATAATGTATGCATTGCATGGGTGAACAACCATGTGGTTACTGTGCCCCTGACAGAAATGAGTAAGAGCAAGTCAATTTTCTGAACCATCAAAGAATACCATTGGGTAACTTCCCTTTCAATTATGGTAATTCTTTTCCTGACAATTTTCAACAGGGATGGCAGAATCATAATTTTGGCTGGAGACAAGATGCTGGACCTTCCAATAGACCTCCTAACAATCAATTTAAGCAACAACAATCACAAATTGACAATGCAAGACTGACAAGGATTGAGAAATCTATCCAATAATTATTACAATTTATGGAGACAAATGAAGCTGCCCGAAAAGCATCAGACTTATAAATGGGTTAGCTTGCAAAAGAAATAGCTGAATTGAAAAATTCTGGGTTTACTACAAACACTCAAAACCCAAGGGAATAATGTAATGCTGTTTCTTCTGAAAATTGTAAAGTTGTGAAAATTAATTATAAAGAAAAGAATGAGAAAAAGAAAGAAGAAGAAGAAAAAGAAAGTGAAAAAATAGAAAAAAATGAAAAAGAAAAAAATATACAAGAGCCTGTGAATGAAGAGCGAGAAACAAACTGTACTGCCACCATAACCCCGAAAAAAAATGTAAAGATCTGAGGAGTTTCACCATTCCTGTAACTATTGGAAATATCAACATCAGGAATGCTTTGTTAGATTTAGGGGCTAACATCAATCTGATGCCCCTAGATTTAATAAAACGCATTGGTGAATTTGAGCTCAAGGAAGCCAAGATAAACTTACAATTTGCTGACCGCTCTGTAAAAAAACCTATGGGGATTGTGGAAGATGTGTTGGTAAAAGTTGATGAGTACCACTTCAGGGTTGACTTTGTGGTACTGGATATGAAGGAGGATACTGAAATCCCACTGATCCTTGGAAGACCTTTCATGAAGACTATAAAAATAATGGTGGATGTTGATCAAAGTTTGGTTGCAGTCAGAATTCATGGAAAAGAGATAAACTTCGATGCTCATGAACATCTGAGGACAAGTAATGAAGAAAAAGTTTACCCTTCAACCAAACCAGGTATACCTCTTCCCAATCAATTAAATTGTTTTAAATTAACCAATGGCTTGAATAATGAAAGACAGGTAATCAAGCTTCGGAGAAGAAGAAAAAGAAAGAAAAAGACACGTGATTCCTCAACGAATATTGGGAAACCACCTGATTAATCAGAGGTAATGTCTGGCTGAAGACATTAAACCTAGCGCTCAATGAGAGGCAACCCATTATTTTTGTTTTATTTTTAAGTTATTTTTAATATAAAAAAACAACAAAAATATTTTTAGAATTGTGTTTTTAATAATAAAAAGGGGTTTTAAACTTAAAAGATGCTTTTGGAAATTAAAATTTTGAAAAATGAAAAACAGAAGCACACGCGTAGCGCCACATGGACGCGTAGCGTGGACTCTAAATTTTGGACCTGACGTGTAGCGTCCATACTACGCGTAGCGTCAGAGCCCACGTTCAGTTTTTAAAATTGAAATAGAGGGAGGCCCAAGTCCATCACTTTTAAAACTGCCTCCCCCTCTCTCAGAAAACCTAATTTTCATAAACCTCTTTTTCTCTCAAACCTCCAAATCCTCTTCATTCCTATTCTGTATTCATCAAATCCAAGTAAGTTATCTCTCTTTTTCTCTTTTTTGGTTCGGTTTTGTTTTTCAATTTTTAGAATTGCATCTGGTTAGGATTAGGATTAGAAGACCATTGGGTTTGATTGCTGTTAGATTTAGGAATTGATTGGAATTGAATGAGTGTATTTTTTATTGAAAAGGGTTGCTGCTGTGCAACCCCTATTTTTGTTCAAAACTGCGCAGCCCACGCGTAGCGTCTCACTGATGCGTAGCGTCAGGATGAACTGCAAGCCTACGCGTAGCATCCCATTGACGCGTAGCGTGGGCAGAACAAGGCTGACGCGTAGTGTCCCACCCACGTGTAGCGTCAGCCTCTGTTTTGATTTTTATTAATTCTTCTTTGTTATCTTATTTTAGTTATTTTTTATTTTCTGTTTTTCATCTGTTTAACATGTTGTATGTTTGTTTGTTGTTTTCTTTTAAAATTAAATAATTTTCTTAGTTTGTATGTTTGTTATACCTTCTTGCATTAAATTTAAAAATTCATAAAAAAAAAATTTTTGAAAATTTATGTTATATGATGTATGTCGTATTTTGTGAAAATTTTGTTTTAAAAATATGCTTGTTGTGTGTGAAATTTTTGTGTTAATAAGAATATGCATGTTTTGTGTGAATTTCTTCATGTTAAAAAATAAAAATAAAAATATATGTTTGATTTGTGAACTTTTCCAAAAAGTTTTTGATGTTTGATTGATTTTAAAATAAAATGTGTTTAATTTTTAAATTTTAAATTTTCTTTTTTCGCAGATGGCACCGAAGAAATCTATCCCTACTACTGGTCCTTCTAAAAGACAGAGAAGGGCCACTGACACCGACACTACCTCTGAAGACCCTGATCTTCAGGGAGAGGAGGTCCTGGGACCGAGGGATCCCACTAGATTTTGCACTAACGTGAAATGGGCCCGCTTCCATCAGATAAAGGGGCAAAGGCTTATCTGGGAGAAGGTATTGGATCTTAGTGTTGGAGACTATCTTGAGCTGCAGGATGGAGTTCATAGGAGGAGATGGGGACCCTTGTTTTCTCTATCGACTGAAGGGGATCCCATCTTGGTGATGGAATTCTACGCAAACGCTTATAGGACTCGCCAAGACTCACCTAACATAGGACAGCAGAGGACTAGTTGGGTTAGGGGCCGGTATATTACATATGACCGGGACACCATCAGTACCCTGTTGGGTAATCCTTGGGAGCCTACTCCCGAGGATGATACTTGTTTCTGGAAGGAAAACAGAAACAAGGTCACTACTGAGGGAGAGTTAGGATACTCCCTCGAGGAGGTTACTCATTTCTTGAGCAAGGATAGAATCTTTTTCAACCTGAGTAAGGTTGGAAGGAGTCCATCTAACCTCCTAAAGACCTAGCTGACCCCTCTAGCCCGGGCGTGGTCCCACCTTATGCTGCATAACATCACCCCTGTCACCCACCTCTCATTTATTCCAGTCGACCGATGTTGCCTTCTATTTTCTATCCTCCAGGGCCATACTATTGACATTGCCGAGCTTATTTCTGAGCAGATTCACTTTTATGCCCTTGGGTATAAAGTGAACCGCCCTATTCCATTCCCTCTCATCATATCTGCCTTACTGAGGAGGCAGGGAGTTGCTGTGCCATCACTAGAGTTCACGAGTTCTTTGGGGAGAGTCCCCAAGGTCTCGGTGAACAGGGACTACTTTGTTCAGCAGTGCGAGCTTCCACCTCAGGAGAAGGAGGCTTAGCCCAGACCCAGGAGGAGGAAACCACCAGTGCAGCCACCATCTGTTGATGCTGTCACAGATGGATTTGCCAGGATGACATTAAAGCATCAGCATATGATGCGGATGATGGCTGCTACACACAGAGCATATGTTCATCTTCATGATGAATTTTATTAGTACAGATTGCAGGGTGAGGGAGCACCATATGTCACACCGGCTGATTTTGCAGCTCATGTAGCTTGGCCTGGTGATTTACCTACCTACCCTAAGACTGGTGGACCGTCTGGAGCACAGGCTGATTCTGATGGTGATGCTGATAAGGAGGGGGAGGACGATGATCAGATGGAGGACTGATGATGCCATTTCTGCACTTTTTTTCATTTACTTTGAGTACATTTTATTTTTAGTTTACATTCACATTTACATTTATATTTATATTTTGGATTATATTATGATATTTCTTTATGTGTGGTTTGTTTAATTTTGCGTAATTATAGCATAATTATATGTTTTTGCGTGTTTCAAAAATAAGTTTTATCAAATAACTCAAATTTTTGAAAGAAAGAAAATTTATACACTCAAAGTTTTCACCCAATAAAACCGATTCTGTAAAATCAATTATTGTTTCTTTTATAACTTAGGAATTTTAATAAATTTTAATTACAATAAGTTTATTAACTATCAAGCAAATTTCAATAACCTCGTGAGTTAAGAGATCTTTTTAAACACTTGAGGGTTTAATCGACATAACTTCATTCAAATTGATTTTGCTTTAATCTTTGATTTATGTTGTTGTACAAAGAATTCAGGAAAAAGATAAGGCACATTTATTGGTGAAAAGAAACCTTGGGCCAAACAGCTTACCTTGGTAAAAATTATTTTATCCTTTGCAAGCCCATATTGAGCCTAAGAATAAATTCTTTGGCACCCTTAAACCTAAAATAGTTTTAACCATTCCTTATACTTGATTGATTAAAAGAGCAGTTGAAATAAATGAAAAATATTTTGAGAGTTCTTACAAAAATAGGGAGTGAAAAAGATAAGCAACTTGATTCTTTTCAAAATAAAGAAAAATAAAATATGAAAAAGAAAAATCAAAAATAGTGAAAAGAATCAAGTTGGGGGTATTTATTTTTCATCAATAAAAGAAAATGAGAGTTTGGGACAAAAGAAAGCCTAAAAATTATAAAAAGCTCTTTTATGATTTTAGGATTTTGAATTCCAAGAAAAACCATTGATTCTTGTAAGCCAAGCCTCATTACAACCCATGAAAAGACCATGTGATTTTTGAATTAACTCTGTATGACTAACCATTGATTAGATGACAATCAAAGTTAAATTCGTTTGATTTTATGATTGATTGAGTAAAACAGGTTACCCTTTACATAGAGATAAACACATGTGAGGTAAGCCTCAAATTTTGCTTGGTTTGTTAATAAAATATTATAATTAATTTTATCATTAAACCTTTGTTATATTAGATATCAATTTTTGATTATTACAAATTAGTTAGATTGTGAAATTACTTTTTGTGGTAAATTCTCGGACTAACTCAAAAATTTGATTTCAAACTTTTATTTTTTATTTTTCTTTCTTGCTCGAGGATGAGCAGTGTCTCAAGTTGGGGGTATTTGTTAGTCCTCAAATTTACAATAAATCTTTTAATAAAAATTTCATAAAAATAATAAAAAATTGGTTAAATTGTTAGAAAATTAGGTTTTTAATTCAATAAATAGATGTTGTTGGAAATAATCTTCCCTTGATCAATTTTCTCTAGTTTTGCAGTGAAAAAGTAAAGAATTTAAGAGAAAATTGAAGAACTAGAGAAGCTGACGCGTAGCGTGGGTACTTTTGATGCTGACGCTACGCGTCACAGCCAAGCATAGCGTCAGAGCTACATGGACTCCACAGCCAGCTTGGCCAAGCACTCAGCTAGTGACCCATTATTGGCCACTCCACTATGCACATGTATCCAAATCGAAAGGGGGAATAGGTCCATATGGCTGAGCATGATTGATTAAAATAATTCCTAAGTGGCCATTTCCAGCTGCGTTTAATGGAGGCTGAGTCAGGGGACTGACGCGTAGCGTCAGTACCCTTCCTCAGCCCTATAAATAGGGCCATCCAACACCATTCCATATCATCCCATTCTCATTCTTTTCTCACTTTGTACTCGACTTTGAGTACTTCTTTTGTGAGTTTGTAGTTCTAGAATAGTTTTCTAGATACTTGAGAGTGTTTTGTTGTATTGTGATCGTTGTATCCTGAAGTTCTTCATCACCTTCGTAATGTTAACCTCTGTAAGTGTTGTCTTCACTTTTACCATGTGTATATGTTGGAATTGGTGAACTAATCTATTGAGTATAATGTTGTGAATTTGACCTCTGCATGTTTATGATTCAAGTCCATGTTAGTATTTCAATCTTTTATTAATATGAATGTCAAACGGGAGAATGATTTTCATGTGTATTGAAACTTGTTTTATTAGTGTGAATGTCAAACGGGAGAATGATTATTCATGCCGTATTGAAACTTGTTTTGATGAAAGTAAAAGTTGGAATACCCTTGGTATCTCAATTCTATAGGGGTTGTTAACCATTGTTGCTATGTGGCCCGGACATAATGTAAGTTTTTACTAAGAAAGCTCACGAGGGATCGGACTTTACGGTGAATTCTTAGAATTTATATCATGAGAGATCGGTTATAATGATTTTAAGCTGCAATGATATGAAACTTGATGATTAAATATGCATGTCTTGAGTCCTCATTGTTATTCTAGATTAGGGATCCAATTTCCAACATAATTTGTGTATCTGTGTTTAATTCTCAAGTATCTTACCTATTCTAGATTTAAACTCAACCTTTTAGATATATTTTTATTTTCTTTTTATCTCATGAACAATTCAACCATGTTATCCTGTGAATATTGTATATAAATCATTCTTTTATCTATAAGTTTATTTACATTTACCATAGTGACTAGGAAATTACTGTTGTTATTGGACTTTCAATCCCAGTGGAACGATATCTAAATTTTGAAAACTACAAATGATTGGTGCACTTTCCAATTAATGACCCGGTAGTAAACACAAACAGTTAAAACATTATTACCAGGCAAACATCACCATGGACTCCTTTAGTCACACGGTCCGTCAGGTCGTCTACCAGAATGGGGATACCCCTCTCCATCTGAACGGAATTGGTTTTTTCAACCGATTCCAGAATGGCGAGTTGGTGACCGAAATGAGAGGTCAAACTTATGTTCCTTTCGATGAGCCCTTCAAGTTTGCACCTCTGGCGGAGGGGGAAGATGACGGCCTTTCAGATGGGGATCCAAACAGCGAGGAAGCTGACACCGGTTTAGAGAGGGGGGAGGAAGAAGGTGGCCTCTTAAACCCTTAGATTTATTTCTTTTTCTTTCGCTCTGTAGGCGGGATGAGCTCCGCCCCTTTTTGATAAGCTGTTATTTCTTCTTTGGCCGATGTTCCCTCTTTTTTGTAATCATTGATATATTTGAATGAACACATCCATTGATCATACTTTCATATCGTTTGATGTTACAATATAGACTTTATCGTGTATTATTTTCAAATTTTTTTCATATAATTGAACCATTTTAATCACTCTGGGGTTTGAATGTAACTTAACCACTCCGGTACTTTTAATATAATTTAGCCATTCCGGAGTCTTTGATATAATTTAACCACTCTGGGGTCTTTTTGACCACTCCAGGGTTTAATAGAAACTTAAACACTCTGGGGTCTTTGGACCGTTCTTGGGTTTGAATAGAAACTTAACCACCCTGGGGTCCTTGGACCACTCCGAGGTTGAATAGAAACTTAACCACTCTGGTGTCCTTAGACCACTCCAGGGTTTTAATGTAAATGATTCATCATCCATGTCAAACAGTAAGTACTTGAATACTTCGAGAATATTTCATTAATGAGCAAGCACCCTGGCTACACACCTCATAAAAACCTCCTAAGTAAACCCTGTGGGAAAAACTTTAGGTAGGGAAAAAGAGTGCATGACTTGTGGTGCCTATTAGCTAAAATACATACGAAGATTTTTTTACATTTCACTTATTTTTGAAAACCTCGCCCTCTAGAGTTTCTCATAGATAAGCTCCTCCTGTAGTAACATCATTCACCCGGTATAGGCCTTCGTACATTAGTGTGAGTTTTCCCTGATGTATAAATCTATTTCCAACTGAGGCCCTTCTTAACACCAGATCTCCGGTGTTGAATCTCCTTTTTTATACCTTTTTATTATACCGAAGTGCTACCTTAGCTTTGATAGCTTGATCCCAAACAAAAGCAGCTTCTCTTACTTCATACAGGGATTCGACTTCATCTTTCAACCGTCATTCATTTTCTTCCTCATCGAACTGTTGGACCCTTGGGGAGATATAATTGATCTCTATCGGTATCACTGTGTCAACTCCATAAACCAACCGAAATGGGGACTCTCCTGTTGAGGAATGGGGTGTAGTCCGATATGCCCAAAGGACATGACACAGTTTATTCACTCACTCTTCTTTCACATCACCCAGTCGCTTCTTCAATCCTTTAAGTATCTCCTTGTTTGCGACTTTGGCTTTCCCGTTTGTTTGTGGATACTCCACTGACGAGAAAATTTGTTAGATTTACTTCTAATAAGCTCATGAACTTTGAGTCCATGAATTGTGTTCTGTTTTCTGTGATCACTCTTCCAGGGACGTTGAATCTAGTAATTATGTTTTCATACATGAATCTCTGAGTCTGGGTTACTGTGATGTGCACCATGGCTTCAGTCTCTATAGGTATTTGACCCCGCCTGGCGCCTTTGGGAATGGTCCCAAAATATCAATCCCTCACTGATGAAATGGCCAGGGACTGTCGAAGTAAATAGTTCCTCTGCTGGGATGTGGTGCTCATTGTTGTTCTTCTGGCAGGCATCACACTTCTGGACGTACCCCACTGCATCTTTCATCATTATGGGCCACCAATATCCAGCCCTGGCTATTTTTTTAGCTAAATTTTTGCCACCGCAGTGATGACCACATGTTCCCTCACGCACCTTGGCCATTACTTCTCCTATCTCTGCCTCGTTCAAACATTTTAAGTATAGGGTCGATATCCCTCTTCAAAACAAATTTCCATCTACTAGAACATAGTTCGGTAATTCTTTATTGAGCCTCTTTTTCTCCAAGGGATCTGTTGGGAGTTGTCCATTCACTAGGTACCTGATGATAGGGATGACCCATGAGTTATCTGGGAATGCCTTCGACGGGATGGCGTAAACTTTTACGGGTGTCGTTATGCTAGGCTCTCCCAAGGTGCTTTGGATGACCGTAGTCATTGATCTTGCCTTCTTCGTGCTAGCTAGTTGAGACAGAATGTCGGCTCTAATGTTATCCTCCCTTGGTACATGCTTGTACTCAATCTGAGTAAACCTTTCTTCCAACTCTTTAACTTTCGCCAAATATTGCTGCAAGAGCGGCTTTTTCACCTGATAACTCCCATTAATTTGTGAAATTACTATAAAGTATGAAAATTTTGGCTCCGACGTCCAACGCAGCTCGCAGTCCGGCTAGACAAGCTTCATATTCCGCCTGATTGTTCAACGTCTTGAAATCAAATCTGAGGGAAATTTCTATGTTGACCCCGTCTTCACTCTCTGTCACTACGCCTACTCCACATCCTTTTAAGTTTGAAGACCCATCAACGAAGATGGTCCAATGTTCCCGTACTTATGAAGGGGGTTCCATTGTTAATTCAGTTATAAAATCAGTCAGGACTTGAGCCTTTATGGCCGTTCTTGGTTCGAAGGAAATGTCGAACTCTGAGAGTTCTAAGGCCCGCTTTGTCATTCTTCCTGCTAAGTCTGGTTTATGCAGTACAACTAGGGGTGGCAATGCGGGCCAACAGGCCGGGCTGGGCCAAAAAAGGAAAGCAGACCAAAAACATTGGCCTGACCTGTTTTTTATGTGGCCCACGGACTAAACGGGCTGGCCTATTTTTTTCAAATTATTTATGCTTTTTTTATATTTTAAATTTGTATTATTTTTAAGATTTTTTAAGAAAAAAATTTAGATATAAAAACTAGATTTTATCTTTTTTAAAACTAGTTTGTTTATAATTAATCTAATTTATTTCATTAAAAGTTCAAATAAATTATATTTACATTAAATGGAAACAAAACTTTATTATTTATATTTTATAATATTATACTATCAAAATTATAATAACATATATAAATTAGAAAAATAGAAAAACATAACCTCTTTAACATATATAATTTATATAGTAATATAAAAATATGTTTTTAGTACCGACCCGTCTATTTTCAGCGGGCCAAACGGGCCAGCCTGTGAGCCAAGCCCAAATTGCCACCCCTAAGTACAGCTCGTAGTGGTAAATCAATCCGTACCACAATAGGATGGGCATGGAAGTACTGCCTCAACCTCCTGGATGTCCATACCAATGCCAAGGCAGCCTTTTCAAGCTTCTGATACTGTCCCTCTAATCCTTGTAACACTTTTCCTACAAAGTAGACCGCCCTTTGTCCTTCCACAGTGTCTTTTACTAGGACGGTTCCCAATGCTTCATCAGACACTGTCAGATATACAAACAGTTGCTCACCTGGGTGTGGCTTTGTTAACACCGGAGGATTTACCAACATTTCCTTAAGACTTCGAAAAGCCTCCTCTTGCTTCGTTCCCCACTCAAACTTCTTATTCTTTTTCAGGATTTTATACAGTCGCAATGCCCGATGTGCCATCTTGGGCATGAATCGAGATAGAGCGGCCATATTTCTGTTTAGCGCCTGTACTTCCCTTACATTTGTTGGACTCCAGAGTTCCTTTATAACTTTGCACTTATCCGGATTGGCTTCTATTCCTCTTTGAGTCAACATAAATCCTAGAAACCGCCCTGCTTGAACTGTAAAGGTGCATTTTAGAGGATTTAAACACATGTTATACATCTGCATTCTTTGAAATATCATCTTTAAATCATCCATATGGTCACCTCCCGCCGGTGTCTTAGCTATGATATCGTCCGCATATACTTCGACCATTTTGGACCTCATTCTGTCAAAGACTTTATTCATCATCCTTTGATACGTTGATTTGGCATTCTTGAGTCCAAATGACATTACGGTGTAACAGAAGACTCATTTGCCATTCACAAAAGTAGTCTTTTCTTCATCATTCTTCCATATCGGAATTTGGTTGTAACCAGAATATGCATCCATGAACGATAAGAACTTGTATCCTGAAGAGTCATCTACCATTTGGTCTATACTTGGGAGTAGGTATGGATATTTTGGACAACATTTGTTCAAGTATGTGAAATCAGTACACATTCGTCATTTCCCATTGGCTTTTTTAACCATCACTACATTGGAACCCAGGTCGATAATAGACCTCTCTGATGAAACCTGCCTTCAATAACTCCTCTGTTTGTTCACAAGCAGCTTGCTATTTTTTAGGTCCGAGCCTCCTTTTCTTCTGTGCTACTGCCCTCGACTCTGGATATACTGCTAATTTGTGGCAGCACATGTTTGGATCTATCTCAGGCATGTCAGTCGTTGTCCATGCGAAGAGATGCTTGAACTTTCTCAAAAGTTTCACCAACCGTTCTTCCATGTCCTTTTCCAAACAGACATTCACTCCAGTTGTCCTGCTAGGGTCATCATCTAACATTATTTTCTTGACTTCTCCTTCCGGGGTCGGCCTCTGGGGGTTTACTGGGTCCGCTACCATTTCCTCTCTTGGGTCTAGGTCTATTAAATTTACGGACTCAGGCACTGATCCATCATTATTCAGTCATTTCCTTTTAATTGTCTCTTCTGTTTTAGTCATCAACACACTCAAGTTGTAACAATATTTTGCTATTTTTTGATCCCCCTTACTGACGACACCTGATTATCCTCATCTATAAACTTGATCAACAAGGGTGGTGTTAAAACCATGGCTTCTAGAGCATTCAGGGATGGTCTGCCTAGGATTCCATTGAAAGGTGACTTCACATCTATTACCAACACCCGAGTTTAGATAGTTTTTACCCCAGCTTTTCTTCGAATGTCAACCTCGTGTCCAAGTAACCTTTGGTGGGTTGCTTTACTCCATTGAAAGTCGTTGAATCCTGGGTGTAAGGCTGCAAGTTATTGTCCATTAATCCTATCTTCTTGATGCAATCATAAAAAATTACAACACAAGAACTTCCTTGATCTACCAAGGTTCTCCTAATTGTCTTATTGGCTATTACTGCCTCAATAACCACTGCGTCATCTCCACCAGACACTATTGGCCCATAATCCTCATCTGAGAAAGTGATCGTCGGGATCTGCACTCCACCCTGGTATGGTTTGTTATCTACCTTGGTTAGCACTGACATGATCATCCTTAAGTGATTTTTTCGGGCCAAACTGGATACTCCCCTCCTGCAAATCCTCCTGCAATCATATCGATCACGTCTTTTCTTCCTGAACTTGGGGGTTTCATCCAAGACTCATCATCCTCTTCTATGTTATCTATGATAGCCTTGCCCTTATCCAAGGCTTACTTCTTTGAATTCCTATTTTTATCTTCTTCAACCGGACTAGCATCCCTTCTCTTGGGGGGCTCATTGGCTTGCTCTCTATACACCCCTTGCCAGAATAGGTATTGCTTTAGCTTCCTTTCTTGAATTAGAATTTTAATGGCCTCCTTCAACTGCCTGCACTTATCAGTGTTATGGCCGGTCTGCTCATGAAATTCCCAATACTTGCTCGTATTTCCTAGTCTCTTCATAGGCATGGGTTTTTTTGATCCCATTCACTGTAAAACTTTTCATCCCTACTTCCCTTAGAATTTGGCTGGACCACACTGCTAAGGGTGTGAACTGGGTCAAATTGTCACTCTGGCGATCTTTCAGCCTTGGTAGGGCCTCTCGCTCCTTATTTCCTCCAAACTTTGACCCTCTTCGCTTATGGGCTTGGGTCCGATCTTCTATAGCCGGGGTCTTTCCTTTTACTGTAGGTAAATGCATCTCCCTTCCTATATACTTGGCTGCTTTTCTTCTAAACTCTTTAAACGTCTAGGGTGCCCCTTTCACCAGAGACAAGGTAAAGGGTGATTGCGGCTGTAAAGCCTCCACCACTATGTGTACCTGAATTTGCTCAGTCAACCCTGGTACTAGCACAGCTTCTTTCAAGAAATCCCTAAGATTTTCATCTGACCCCTGCTTGACTTTGGCCAGTGTGTGGGACATCCTAGGAACATCCTTTGACACAACAAAATGCTGCAGGAAAGCATAGGCTAGATCATCCCAATAATCTAGAGACCCAGGTGGTAAGCGTTTGAACCATCCTAAAGCTTCAGCAGATAGAGTCCTGGGAAATATCCTACACATTACGTCTTCTTCCGCCCCCAAGAATAATGACTCATTCTCATAAGCATCCAAGTGTCGTCCTGGATCGAACTCTCCGTTGTACTTTCCTATTGACAACGGTTGTGGGGTTTGTAGGTGCCTTGGAATAGGTATGCACATCAATCTTCTAGTAAATGGCACACTGAAGCGGTATTCTCCAGTTCGTCCTTGCAGTGTTCATCTCCGTGGTCTGGTACGTCGATTCTTGTTCGTCTAAAGTTTGGGCTTATGAATACTCGTGGGTATGAGAAGGCTCATGTTGCCTCTGCTCTCCTGCTACATCATTCCTCAACCCCCTATTCTGCTTCAACTCTTGTATCTTCATCCAGAGTTGTCTAATAAGCTCATCCCGAGGATCCGGTTGTTGTACTGCCTGCATCCTTCCTTGAGTTGATCTGTCCTGAGAGTTTCCATGAATCCACCTTAAAATTCGGGGTTTAACCCTTTGGGCAACATTCTCGACGTGTCCCTCAAGGGCTCCATTTGCCTGGTTGCTTCCATAACTTTGATAATGTGGGACTTAGTTTACATGTCCCACTGGCCGTGCCAATGATATGTTCAAGGTACAGGGTCAAAGATATTGACTTCCGTACCGATGTCAAATCTTTCCCTCTCTCACCTTTTACACCGTCTTAGTGGGAGTACGGTATTATAAACTTGGGTTCAGTGGGAATCCCAAGTCCTTCGTGTTATGGTAATAAAAAGTCAATTCCAATTGTCGTTCTTGAAACCACACCGGAGGTGTACCTATAAAAGGGACTCCGATGCTTAAGTCAGTATGGTTATAACGGTGAAATTCGTATTACAGGGTAAGAATAGAAGGGGTAAGATTCTCTTAAGTGTGTCTTATGTGTTAATTAATGAGCTCTTTGTATAGCATTACCCTTAACCACAAGTGGGTGATTTGACCTGCGTCAAGGGAGCAGGGTCTGCAGCTTTTGTAGGTGCAAGTTGCCCGCTTGCCTCTTTTGGTCGGGGTCACAGTCTTATTTTCTGTATTGAAGAAACTTCTTACTCCGTAAGCCTGGGGGCTAGTCTGGCTTTGTCCTGTTCCTTAATATTCATATTTATTTTATTTTTTTCGCTATACGGGGTTGCTAGTTTAGAGACCAGTATCCATACCAAACTTCAGAAGAAGAAGACTCCAGCTCCAGGGGATTTTGATCACCCTAGTTATCTGAAGTCATCCATCTACGGATGTTCATTTGAATGAACCGAGGTCCATGACGAGGAACCCCGGGTGGCCAAGAAACAGAAAGGTTTGAAATTATTTCGTAAGAACTGTCTTGGCCTTGGTCATTGTTAGTAGAATAAGCAGACATCGTAAATAAAAGAGTGAGGTCAAGGGGCTACCTGTGTTTATGGTGTGGATAATTCTTCTAGTATGGGCCAGGACGATGTGAAGAAAAAGAAAAAGACAACGGACAGACAAAGTGTCTGGACGAAAATGAAAATTGGGGAACCAAGGAGGAGACCCTTCTTGTTATAAACGTCAAAGAGTCGTGGGCCAAAGTTCAACAGTCGCGGCCCATGGACAGAGTGGAAGTCGAAGTGACATAACCCAAAAGCAAGCGTCGCTTCACATCAAAGTAACGTTATCCGACGACGCGTGAAGTAAGACAACCTTTCATAACTTGCCATGTCAGCAATCCGCATGAAATGACAGCTTTTTCAAGCAGCACGCATTAAATGCTTCACCTAACCAACCATACATGGCATATCGGATGCATCTGCACAACGATCACAAAGCCACAATGACCAGAAGTCAAATCTAAGATTACAAGACCTTCCGCTGAGTCACGAGATAGCTTATTATTGTGACAACGCCATAAAAACAAACTAGGGGAAAATGATCTGGGGTGCTAACCGGAATCCGTAACTCACAGATGGGGTCCTATTGTACGATGCCATATCATCAAAATTAGCAGAAGAACCTGGTTAAACTGTCACAACCGGAGTCTAAAACTAGTATGACTATGGATCTATAGTTAAGACACCGATTGCACCCTGACAGTCAGACAATGAGTCAGAATCGGTATGGGCAACATGTCCCTACAAACACTGTTACTATAGTAAGTTAGGAGAAGGGTCAAATCACTTCTCTTACTCAGGTATTGCCTATAAATACATCTCATTTATTACTGTGAAAGTATCTGAACTAATCTAAGAGAGACCTTCGTAATACCCTTATTTCCTGTAATACCCGTACTGACTTAAGCATCAAAGAATCTTTTGTAGGTACACCTTCGGTGTGTTCCCTTGATTGCAGTACGGGTTGAACACCAAATTCATCCTATACTTGAAGAACTTAGGATTCCCACTGAGCCTAGGTATAAAATACTGTACTCCACTAAGACGGTGTAAAACTGAGAGTAAGTGAGGTGACTCTAGACACCGGTTAAGACGGTCAACTCTTGACCCTGATTCTAGGACAGAACAAAAAGTTATATAAATTAATTTTAACTATACATATTTTAATAAATGAATTAATATATTAAAACTAATAAATTTATTTCTTTTTTGCATATTAAAACTAATAAATTTATTTTATTTTTATATATATTAAAACTAATAAATTTATTTTATTTTTTTTATATAATAAAAATGCATTCATATATTAAAACTAATAAATTCACAATACAACGATAAACATGACTAATTAGTGAAATGTGCATGAACAATTTGATCCCTAATTGAGTCATGAATCGCATTCATGGCCGGTGATGAAATGATGTCAACTTCATCATTCGGTATAAAGTGAGAATGATTTTGATGACTCATATAACCATCTTTATTTTTTTTTATGTTGTCAAAATCAATATCCGGTAGACTGCATCTTCGAATGAAGTTATGCATCATCACTATGGCACATACCAATTGAACTTGAGTCTCGTACTTAAAGTTTGACATAAAATGATGAATTGCAAACTTACTTTTCCATACACCGAAACTTCTCTCAATCGTGCACCTTAAGCTGGAGTGGAAATAATTGAAAACCTCATTGTGATTTCGAAAATCACGTGCACGTCTAAAATCTAGAAGATGATATCTTTCATTTTTGTATAGACCCAAGTATCCCACTGGCATTCGAAAATCATGTGCACATCTAAAAGGAATGCTACCATACACCCAACAACAAGTCCTCACCCATGCATCACACCCATCACCAACCGCCATCGCCACCTGCCACTACCACCATCCACGACCAACAACCCCAAACCACTAGCCACCACACCACCCTGCCCTCAACCCCACACCACCACCATCCATCATTCTAAACCCATACCCACGACCACCACAACACCCAATAAACCCCATAAACCCTCACCATCGTCAACCCAAGCCCAACCTTAAATAGCACCCCACGTCTTCGAAAACCCACAGCCACCACACCACCCTGCCCTCAACCCCACACCACCATCATCCATCATCCTAAACCCCATACCCACGACCACCACACCACCTAACAGACCCTACAAACCCCTACCACCGTTAACCCAAAACCACCCATTTTAACCCAAATCACATTCCTAACCCTAAACAGCCCCCTCTTATGGCAACAAACCCAACCCAACAAGACCACCCTCAACCTCAAAACGCCACCCTCATCCCAACACAGCCCCTCCTACGGCTACCCCTATTAACCCTAATCCCCCGATTTAAGACCCCAACTACCACAAATATAAAATAAAACACCAAAAAATGAAAGAGAAAACAAAAAATGATCACAGGGCCATATCTTAGATCAGACGTCAAAGCTTCTCTCTTCTTCAAATCGAGGCCAAGGTGATGGATTTTGTCGTGGTTGACGTGTTTAAGGTTGTTGCGAGGGGTATGGTCAACTTTTCCACCAACAGTGTTCAAGGGAGACACCACCTAACAGCTTCCACGTAACGAAGCTTTGTGGCCAATGAAACTCAGGTCGCACGATGGAACGAAGATTCACCAGGGATCCAAACACATTACCATTAGTACATACGGAGAAATTGCTGTTAAACAGAGCTGAGCTGAGCTTGCAATGAAGAACCGAACAGCCTCTTAAAATCATAATTGAGCCAACTAATTAGAAATAATTTATTATAATAATTATGTTAAGTAGAATTAAATGGACACATTGTTAAGGTTGTTGGCCTCAAGCAAGGAACTCAAAATTGGGCCATCTTTCGATACTTGGGTTTCCTTTTAGACTAACACGTGGCATGAAAGCCCAAAAGCATTTTGACTAGACAAAAATAGGACTGGGCAGCTTCCTATAAACCAGCCCGACCCGATGTTTCGCTGCTATCCACCAAGGTCCAGGTCGGGCATGTGTGGGTCTCGGTTTAAAAACAGGGAAAAGACGGTTTTATTTGGATAAAAATGGTTGAACATGGGTCTTTGTTTTTTGGCCCATCGATGTCCGAATCTAACCGTAAAATGAGAAACTGCAGTACATATGTGGTGAAAGAAGAAGGCCCATTAATGGATTTTTTGGCCCATTTACGGTATAGAGGGAAAAGGGAAAAGTAAAGGTCATTTGCATTCTAGAAGCAACCAAATGAAACCCTAGTTCCCTAGTTTCTCTTTTCTCTTCTCTTCTGCCTCTCTCCATGACTGCTGCGCCGCACAAACCAAAAACCACAGCCATAACAAATCCACGACTTGCCTTCTTTCTTTCGTTCTTCCCTTAAGATTCCGCTTGCTCTTGATCTCTTCAGTTTGTCTTCTTTATTCTCTTCTTTATCACCGCTCTTCTTCCCCTTTATTCTCTTCTTTCTTTATCTAATGTCTTATATTTCCTTTTGAGGTGCAGTGTGTGAAGCGTTTACATGCAGAGGTGTTGAGGTAAGCAGTTTTTTTATTTTAATTTTATATCTAAGTAAGCAGTTTTCTTTTTAGATTATATGCTCTTAGTAATATATATATGCATAAAAGTAAACAAAAGGACATAAACAAGGTGTTGAGGTAGTCACTTATCATGGTCAGCATGATTAATTAATTAATGTGTATTTTGTATGAGCATTCTTTTATTATAGCGATTGTGTGGGGGAAAAGGTAACTATATTATTGGATTTTGAAGTAGTTTGTGGCTTGTTGCAGGTACTAGGTAGTGTTCACCTCTGCGCTAGGAGAGTATCATTTCTCAGTATCTAAAAAATGGAGATTTGTTTATGATATATATAATGTAAGATTATGATATCAACACTTAGGTTTTGTTGGTGTTCTTTTATGACAAATGCATTGAACCATGTGATTCTGTAATTTGTGCTATCTCTTAATTTACTTCTGTTGCCTTTGATCTATTTAACGTGAGGAATTGTTGTGGTTGAGGTTTATATTTCACCACATATGCTTAAAAATATTCATTGCAGTCAATATCTCACAATGTTTAAGGAGCATACACATGTCTCTATCAAAATCCAAGACAAAACACTTGTTCTGTTTCCAATTTTCAGTATATATATAAAATAGCTACAATGATACACTTGTACTATTTTTAGAACTGCATAAAGAAAATAATGTAGGATGGAGATAAAGACAATTTTGTCTTCTATTAGTGTGCATTTTCTAATTTAACCTTCTATTTAGCAATCATGCAGAAAAAACATTGCTTGTGATTGTGAAGTTTTTATGTATATAATTAAAATTGAAACATTTTTGTTTTTACCAGAATTTTGATATTTGTTTTCTTAGACACGATATTATACATGGTAAAATATTCACATGCATTATAGAATAAAAACGAAATTTTGTTTATGATATATATATATATATGTAATTTGAACCATGTTAGCATTTGATAAGTATATTTGTAAATGTTTATAGTGATGTAAGACATCATGTTACTAATAGGTATATTTGTAAGTATTTTAGAGTTATATATATATATATATATATATATATATATATATATATTAGAAACACACTATCTATTTTTATTTATTAGCTGATTAAGATTAATAGGTTATGCATATTAAAAAAATCATTGATGTTTTACTTTTTATAAATATTTATTGTTTGATTTTTAAATATATTATTATCTAAATTCTTTCTCTTCAATTAATTTGGTAAATCATGGTTAAGAATTACGCATATTGATAAATGTGGTCTTTATCATATAATTTTCCCAAATAACTAAGAAAAAATAGTGAAATATACGTGGATTTGCTAACAAAATAGAACCTGTATGATGATATTATTGATAACCTTAAACTATTCAATGACAGGGATGGTATGTATCTTAGATTCCATTCTACTTTCCATTACATTTGTTTTTAATTCCCTCATATTTCTATTTTCTTCTAAGAACCATTACAGTCATCAAAATCTAGTCAACTGAGGACTTAACTTTAAAACTTATCTCATTGCGATTAAAATTCTGGAACAAGTTGTGTATCTTGTCACCAACGACAATCTTGATATAGGTTGTGCAGTCATTAAGAAGGTTATTACTGCTAAGGTTAGCCCTGTCAAATGTGTGATTATAGTTATTTGTGGCTGTGTTGACAGTGAGAAAAATTCTATGTTGTGTTTTTGTTACTTCTTTATATAAATTTCTGAATTAATTTTAAGTGTATTTGCATTTGACACCTTAATTTAGATGATGTTTCTGTTGTTTTAAATGCATTGCATATAGTAATCTTTCTTTCCTTTCATTCTCTTCTGTCTTGTATCTGATGTCTTTCTTTTCTGCCCCCTTGAATGGTCATGCATTATGATTAGCTATTGTAGAACTTATTATACCATTATGATTACTTGTTTAGAGTTAACAATTGATAAATGTTTGTAGGCTAAACAGTCCAAAAGGCTTAATTTGATAGTTGGATATAATCTCAATGTATCCTAAACTATCAGAACTTATATTGCTTTTATTGTATTGGTTGCTTGTTAATGAAAGTTTCATTTTTCATTTTGGTGTATAATATTTTAGGAGGCACATGACATCGCAGATCCGATAGGAAAGATTTGGTAATTGGTGAGGATGCAACGCAGCAGAGAGGTACATCTGAACCATTTTTTTGTAAATATGTTGTGTCAATTGTGTGTTTGTTGAAAATAATTTTTTGAATAATTTGTAATATTCTTTCATAGTTTTACTCTTGATTATCATTGATATGTCATATATGTTTTCTGAATTTTCTATTTGACATACTTATTGTTTATTTTCTCTAAACTATCATAGTGTTCCGTGAGTCCATTGTGTTATTCTTATTCTTCTTTCTTTTATAAACCATTGCTGTTTTTGATTTTTGTTTTTAATCTATTAGTATTTATTCTTATTCTTCTTCCTTTTATAAACCATTGCTGTTATTGATTTTTGTTTCTGTCATAGTATTTTTTTCTTTTAATTTTCTATTTTATATTAAGATTGTTGAGATTTTTTCTTTTAAAATACTAACACCTGATAAGTTATAAAATATAAGAAGTTATAAGTTATAAATTCTGACATCCAAGTATACTTGTCCTCTGATTGAGTTATGTAGTTTAAAATTTAAATAATTAATAACTATTCGTAATATTCCTAATGTCCAAAACATTAAATTTACTGCAGTTTCGCTGCTAATTAGTAACAATGAAGCTACTAATCAGGGGGTTGATTTAGTCCCCATTAGCAATGTAGATACTATAGGTGCTGATGGTGATAATCATCCTAACAAAAAACCTGATGAAGTTGTTAATAAAAGAAAACGAAATCCAAATTCTAGTGGCACCAGAACTAAATCTATTGTCTGGGCTCACTTTAATAGATTACCAGTTGTGTAAGGGAAAGAACCTGAAGCAAAATGCAATTACTGCCCAAAGACGTTTTACTGTGACACCAAGAAGCATGGAACATCTAACTTGCTTGCCCATGTGAAATCATGCTTAAAAAACCCTTTGAACTCGTCTAAAGATCCAACTCAATCTGTTCTAACCTTTAGAATAGATAACAATCAACTAGGGTCTACATTATGTAGGTTTGATAAAGAAGCTTGTAGGAAAGCTGTAACGATGTTTGTTATGTTAGACGAGCTTCCATTCAGTGTTGTTGAGGGTGCAGGGTTTAGAAATTTATGCAAGGTGTTATGTCCCTAATTTAAGGTCCTGTCTAGATATACAATTGCTAGAGATTGTTACCAACTGTATGTTAATATGAAAGCAGAGTTGAAGTTGTTTTTCAAGACTAACACTAGTAGAGTTGTATTGACCACGGACTGTTGGACATCAGACCAAAATCTCAATTACATGAGCCTAACGGCTCATTTCGTTGATAATGATTGGGCATATCAGAAAAGAGTCATTAGTTTTCCTGTTATTGAGAATCACAAAGGTGATACAATTGGAAAAAAAAGTGGAAGAGTGCTTGAGAGAGTGGGGTTTAAGTAATGTTTCCACAATCACACTTGACAATGCATCAGCCAATGATGTGGCTGTTGCATACCTAAAAAATAGGTTGAAGAGTATTTCTAGTTTGGTCTTAGACGGTGAGTTTGTTCATATGAGATGTTGTGCTCACATCCTGAACCTTATTGTCTAGGATGGACTGAAAGAGCTTAATAAGAGCATTTCAACAATTAGACATGTTGTTAAGTATGTTAGGTCATCCTCATATAGATTGAGGAAATTTAAAGAGTGTGTCCAGGAAGTTAGAATTGACAGTTGTAAACTAGTTTGTCTAGATGTCTCTACAAGGTGGAATTCGACTTATCTCATGTTGGATTCTGCTAAAAAATTTGAATATGCTTTTGAGAGACTAAAGTTTCATGACCCTGGTTATTTAGAGAGTCTTGGATCTGAAGGCGTACCTACCTGTATTGATTGGGCAGATGCTCAGGTGTTTGTAAAATTCCTGAAAATATTTTATGATGTAACAAAGATATTCTCAGCTTCTAACACGGTCAGCATCAACAATGCCTTCCATCAACTAGTACTTATTCACTGTGAAATCAGCGAAGCGGTACATAATCTTGATTGCTCATTAAGTAGAATGGGTGCTGACATGAAAAGAAAATATGATAAATATTGGGGCAATCTACACCAGATTAATCAGCTTTTGTATTTTGGTGTCATTTTGGACCCAAGATACAAGGTGCAATTTATTTCATGGGCATTCAGAAAAATGCACCAAAGTGGTGTCTTGTCTCCATCTGAACTTACAAACATTATGAAAGATAACTTGATTAGGATGTTCAAATGGTATTCTGATCAAAATCAACCTGCATCCTAAAATGGTACTGATTCTCAAGGGTCTGGTTTAGTTCGTAACAGTAATAATCAGTCAGAATTTGAAGCCCGTGGTAGAGATAAGTTAGATATCTCATTTCAGGATTTTTTAAATTCTCAAAGTTTGATTGACCAGAAAACTGAACTAGAAACATTTCTTGATAAACCATGTGTAAAAGGGGATAACAGCTTTGACCTTTTAATTTGGTGGAAAAACAATGCATCAAGGTTTCCAATTCTGTCCCATATGGTTAGAGATGTGTTATCTACACCAGTCTCAACTGTAGCTTCTGAGTCTGTGTTTAGCACTGGAGGTAGAGTGCTAGACATATACAGGAGCTCATTGAGCCCTAAAATGGCTGGAGCCCTCATATGTGGTCAGAATTGGTTACGGCCTAGTCTGAACCCATTTTTGGAGCTGAATGTAAGTGAAGAACTCCAAGCTACTGGTGATATAGTTCAAGATCAACAAAACACCCCCTATTACTATCTTAATGATTTAAAACTCCTATAATTATTATTATGTTGTGTATAATTTTATTTTATTTCTAGATATTGAGGAAGGCAACAACAGAACAAGTATGAACATGAGACAATCATCTGTTGCTGGATTAACATCTACAACCAGTGTTACAAGTGGTCAGTCTTAAAACAGGTATTAACCTATTTCATTACACTTAAAACTGGTGATATAGCTACTGACTTTAATGTTTTTTCTTTGCATGTGATTAGCTTCTGAGTATTTAACAAGTAATATTTATGTGTTTAGCTGCTTATTTATATATATTTTTTTCTTGTAGTGTAGCATTGTCGGGTGTTATTTTGTGTCTCAATGATTTCAACACAAGCTTCTAGATGTTGATCATTTTGGTATAATAATGCAATTTAACATTTATATTCTATTATTTAATTTTGAATGAAATGTATTAATTTTAATATATTTTTTAGCATGAGTTTCTGCAGCTTATTATTGTAGCTATTGACTTACATTTGATTTTGCTTGTAGTATTATTTAATGATAGGAAGGTGCTTTTTGAATGGATGATATTGTGCCTAGTTACACTTGAAACAGGTACTGATTTTAATTTTTTGTTGTTTGCATCTCATTAGCTTCTGAGTACGTAACAGATATTATTTACATGCTTAGCTTCTGATTTATATTTTCTTGTATTGTAGCACTGTCAGGTGTTATTTTGTCTCAATGATTTCAACACAAGCTTCTAGATGTTGATCATTTTGGTATAAATGTAGTTTAACCTTATATTCTATTATTTAAATTTGATTGTAATATATTTTTTAGCATGAGTTTCTGCTGCTTATTATTATAGCTATTAACTTATATTTGTTTTTCCTTGTAGTATTATTTACATGATAGAAAAGTGCTTTTTGAATGGATAATATAGTGTCTAGTTACACTTGAAATAGGTATTCATTTTAATTTTTTGTTTGTTTGCATGTGATTAGTTTCTGAGCACTTAACAGGTATTATTTACATGTGCTTAGCTTCTAATTTATATTTTTTTTTTGTAATATCAATTGTCAGGTGTTATTTTTTGTCTCAGTGATTTCAACACAAGCTTCTACATGTTGATCATTTTGGTATAAATGCAATTTAACCTTTATATTCTGTTATTTAATTTTGATTGAAATGTAAAAAAAGTAAACACTAATTATGATTTTCTATGCCTCCAGGTCTATTTTATGTGTTGAAGCAAAAGGGATTAGGAATTTAGGATTCCTTAAATGGTGTAATACTATTAATATTGACTTGATACATATTGTTCTAGTTCTTTATGCATATTATTCTACTTCTGGACTTTTATATTAACATGCACAGTTACCTTTTAGATATAGGTGTAACTTGTAAGGAGTTAATGTTGCTTGAGTATTTTACAATGACTACTATATATTTTTCTTTTTGTCTGGTTTTTTTTTTTGTTTTTTAGATGAGTATGTTTTTTATAATTGACAAATAGAAATAAAAATTTAAAGTTATATTCACCAAAATAAAAGTAGTCAAACAAAAAAGAAAAAAAAGGTTTCAGTATTGCAAAAGCCCAAATTGTTGGGTTGTGTGTTTATGTTTTTTTTTCCTCCATTAACGTTGTGGCCTGAATTATGTACCCTTCCCATGAAACCTGTTGATAACAAAATAATTGTTGGGTTAAAAATTTGAATTTTTTTTTAATCAAAAAATTTGTGGCTTAAAAAAAGCCCAAATTTGAAATCCGCCCACCAAAATCCGAGGCCAGACAATCTGTCACCCGCAATATCCAAAAACGTACATGGACGAAACTGGGCCATAATTTATTAGTCTCGAATTTTATTGGGTTTTTATTTTTTGGGCCCGAACCCGACTAGCCCGACAGATGCCCGGCCCTAGACAAAAACATGTGAAATGTCAAAGTAGCAGCATGACACGGTTTTTCACGGAATAAATTCAGTTTCAGTGTTTTCTACTTTTCCCCTTCGTGGAGTCTCAGTTACCAACGGAAAATCGAAACAACAATGGACCTGCGTGAATCCATCAGCAACCAAACGGACGTTGCCCTGACCATCGCAAAGCACTTGTTCACGAAAGAAGCTTCGGGCAATAACCTCGTATTTTCGCCCCTGTCGGTGCACGTTGTACTCAGCATCATCGCTGCGGCCTCCAAGGGTCCCACACGGGATCAGCTTCTGTCCTTCCTCCGATCCAAATCCACCGATCATCTGAACTCCTTCGCCTCCCAGCTCGTCGCCGTTGTCCTCTCCGACGGCGCTCCCGCCGGCGGGCCTCGTCTCTCTTTCGCTGATGGTGTGTGGGTCGAACAATCCCTTTCTCTTCAATCTTCCTTCAAACAGCTTGTGGAAACTAATTATAAGGCCACCTTGGCTTCAGTTGATTTCCAGACTAAGGTAATTTTCTTTCTAAAGCATCAAATCCGTGGTAGAAATAAAATGATTGATGACTTGAATTAGAATCTCTGTTATGAAATGATTTGGAGTTTGATCTTTGTTACCTTCTAATAAAATAAAAGTTAAATTTCAAGACTAAGGTACCGGGCAACAACATTGTGTGTATCCTTTTGAAAGGGAGTAAACCCTTAGTATACATGTCTAATAATGTACTGCATTAGATTTTAATTAATCTTCGTCATTCCTAACTTTGAGTCTTGGGATTATGAGTCATTAATTTTTATTTTTTTCTGTGAATGAAAGGGGCATTAGCCCAAAAAACAACCAAATTAAGTATCATCCTGAACGAAACCACAGCGGTCAAAAAACATGACGAGACATGCATAACTGTCTCATCATGCTGCAAACATAGAGGGCATTGACCATGAGGGGCCATACCTCTCTTGTGCCTCATCACATTCGTTACCAATCCATTACTAACAAGCTTCCACATAAGTTGAACAAAGAGCGCTCCGACTCCGAGTCGGCATAGTCCGCGTCTTCTGCTTCCATGTCCACCTCCCCTCTCTTGAGACGAAACCCTAGCAGAGCACATAATTTATAAAATTGATGTTAAAAGTATAGTCCTTTTTAGTTTAGTCATTAATTTTAATTCCTGAAATTTTGAAACTCTTAATCTAGTCCTTTTCTTAAAAGTATAAGATGATAGCAAAAAATAATGTGCAAAATCTCAAGCAATACTACCTATAAAATCTTGAACATTAACTTGAAGGTTTACTCCTTTATAAAGTATACCACATTCATTTTAGTCATTTTTAGTATAAAGTGTTCCGTAAACTAAAGCCCAATAAAGAATTTTTAAAATCTCATGCACTAGATCACTGGATACATATAATCTCAGGATTGAGGGTTTACTCTTCATATTGAAAACATCCATAGGCCCGACACCGAACCAAGCTTCATCTTTTTAGTCATTACCAAGTTAAAATTGATCCAAGCATCTTGATGCATGTAACATACCTAATGCGCAAGACAGGACCTGTTTTTAGTCTTATTTTCATGTGTGATCAAGCCAAAAAAGAGTTTAAACAAGATGCCAAACAAGTGCTGCAATATCTTGCCACGGCAAACCACTGAGTTCTGGCTCTTGAAATAGAGAGCCAGCTTCAAATTTTCTAGTACTAGAAGAAAAAAAAAATACCAGATCCTTCAGCATACCACTAAAATGATTTTAGAGCAGCGAAAGTGTAGATGGTCTGTTTTGCAACTCTCAACATTGTTATCTGGAATAGTCATATTTGATTTGTATTGTACTGTATCAACTTATTCAGTACATGTAAATAGCATAAGCAAAACGTTCTATTCTTACATTGAAATGCTTTTAAAAAAAATCAACTGATCAATTTGTGCAATTGTTTTTCAATTTGATGATGATTTTTAAGGCTGTTGAAGTGACCAATGAAGTTAATTCATGGGCTGAAAAAGAGACAAGTGGCCTTATTAAAGAGCTTCTTCCTGCTGGATCATTGGACAGTTCAACCAGGCTCATCTTTGCAAATGCATTGTATTTCAAAGGAGAATGGAATGAGAAGTTTGATGCTTCAACCACGAAAGACTACGATTTTTACCTTCTTAATGGCAGCCCAGTTAAGGTTCCCTTCATGACAAGCAAAAAGAAGCAGTTCATCAAGGTTTTCGATGGTTTCAAAGTCCTTGGCCTTCCTTACAAGCAAGGCGAGGATAAGCGTCAGTTTACTATGTACTTTTTCCTTCCAGGGGCAAAAGATGGGCTGTCAGCTTTGGCTGAGAAGGTGGCATCTGAATCTGGGTTCTTGGAACACAATCTTCCTGGCCAAAAGGTGGAAGTAGGTGACTTCAGGATCCCAAGATTCAAAATTTCTTTTGGGTTTGAAGCATCCAATGCATTGAAGGAGCTGGGAGTGGTTTTACCTTTTGAAGGAGGAGATTTGACAGAAATGGTAGACTCTCCTGTGAGTCAAAACCTCTTTGTTTCCGATATATTTCACAAGTCTTTCATTGAAGTGAATGAAGAAGGCACAGAAGCTGCAGCAGCCAGTGCTGCCATAATACGACTGAGGTGTGCATCAATGCCAATAGACTTCGTAGCTGACCACCCTTTCTTGTTCTTGATCAGAGAAGATCGTACTGGAACAGTACTCTTTATAGGGCAGGTGCTCAATCCACTTGTTGAATGAAATTATGCAATACACTGGCAACATAGGTAGCATAACTTACACCTTCATTCTGCTGTCTTGATTTACTCACGGTCTGAATTTGTGATGGTTTGACGTGGGACTTGAAAAAAGTAAAGAGCACGTATGAATCAGAGTTTTATGTTGTTTTTTTAATGCTAATAGCTATTAGTTATTACTTACTAGTTTGAGGATCTAGTGTAATTACGTCTGTATAATGTATGATTTGAGATCAGGAAAATATCTACAATTTCTTGATGTATTTTATGGCTTTTCTTCTTGTTAAAATACTTATATTGACTAAGAATATAAACAATATACCTTATAACATTAGTTCTAACTTTCCTTCTTCCTTCCATGTTCATTCTTAAAAAATGTAAAATAAAATTCAGTTCTCTTACTCTAAATCTTAACCAACTTTTAAATATTTTGGCTATTTATCTTATTTTTTAGTTTTATTCTTTTTTTTTATCTTTTAAATATCTTGTTTTGATCATATATCTTTTTTATTATAATAAATTTCTTTTGTTCAACAAGTTCTAAGTTCAAATGTCTTATTTGCGAAACATTTATGAACAAATTTCTTTGTTCATAATTATGAATTCAGCAATTTCTTTTGATCATATATCTTATTTGCGAAACATTTAAAAGATATAAAACGTAAAAAATAAGAATCATAATTATTTTCGTTCAACAATTTCTTTGCTAACATGCAACATTGTATTAATAAATTTGTCTAGAGCTTAGGTCATAACCGAAAATTTCTTTGATTGAAGGCAGGTTTTTTTTAAGGGTTGTGTATTAAAGTAAAATTATTTTATTGAAATTTATGTAAAAATTGTTTAGAAATTTGTGTGAATGAGTATTAATGATGATTTTAAATAAAAAGTTTTCATTTCTTGATCTTTTAAATTGTAGAAAGTTACACAAGTTAGACAAACTTTTCTTAAAAAAGGAGAAGAAAAATATCATTACCAAACTTTCTAATCCGTTGGACTAATCTTGAATGTGTATAATTAATATTAGTTGTGGGATGACTTTGTTTTTTACAATTGATTATCAAATGAACATTATATAACAAGCTTTACAAAAGCCATTAGATTTTTTTTGGAGTGTGAGAAAAATAAGATAACATAAAGTGTGACTCACAATTCTTCATGTTTATTTCTTTTGTCATCATTTAAATAGAAAATTATGATAAAATTATTTATTCACACACAGTATGGAAAGCATGAAACCATAGAGAATTTTCTTAGGAATTAGGTCTATCATTTCTCAATAGTGTGTCACTTAGCTTACAACGTTCGTCTAAAAGATACATTTATACCTAAGTCAGAAAAAGGGGGCCCAGGCCCATTAGGTTATAACTAACATGAATCCACTCCTTGCCAGGATAGGGGGTACTCGTGGGCCCCTCTCTCCCCCCTGATCCTGGGGGGAATAGAAGCCCCCCAGCCACGAGCCTTAGGCCCAAGGCTGGGTGAAGTGGCTGAGTGTAAATGCTCTCCGGACATTGGATGGGTTGTCTGCAATTATACGTCTTATCCCAGTCATGAGGAAGCTGAGAAGGGTTGATCTCCGAGAGGCGTAGACGAGCCAAGAGGAGTTGATCTCTGAAAGGCGTAGATGAACTGAAAGAAGTTGATCCCTGAGAAGCGTAGACGATCCGAGAGGAAATGATCTCCGAGAAGCGTAGACAAGTTGAGAGGAGTTGATCTCCGAGAGGCGTAGACGAGCCAAGAAGAGTTGATCTCCAAGAGGCGTAGACGATCCGAGAAGAATTGATCTCCGAGAGGCATAGACGAACCGTTGGGAGTTGATCTCCGAGAGGTGTAGATGAGCCGAGAGAAGTTGATTCCCGAGAGGCATAGATAAGCCGAGAGGAGTTGATCTCTGAGAGGCGTAGACGAGTCGAGAAGAGTTGATCCCCGAGAGGCGTAGACAATCTGAGAGGAATTGATCTCCAAGAGGCGTAGACGAGCCGAGAGGAGTTGATTCCCAAAAGGGGTTGATTTCCAAAAGGCAGAGGAGTTTCAGAAGAGAACTTGTACACTTTTTTGCCTCGTGGTGGAGAGTTGATAACAACCATTTTTAACCTCGAGGGGATGAGCGCACACGCCTGTCATGATTACATTGTTTCTTCACCCTCGTGCCATTAATGCATCATTTAAAGCACGCTGTTTAACCCAAGGTTGTTCTAAGGCATCGTGTCCGTTGATCAGAGGACCTCTTACTCCCCATTCGTTGGATTCAGATCCATGTCGTTTCACTTGAAATGGTTTCCCAAAACATCACGCCCCTTTGTTTTTGATCCCCCTCGCATTCTAACCGTTGGATCTGGGATGGCGAAAGGTTAGCTTCTTCGCCTATAAATTGGCTTGGCCCTTTCATTTCACATTCTTTAGGCTTCCATTCTAATGTGTTTGTACTCTTCTTTATTTTCTTAAAGCTTTGCCCTGTTGGATTTCGTTGCTTTCAAGTTCCATCCTCCTCTCTTTTTCCTAGCACTCCCTGCCTTACCCGTCAGGTTAGTGTCTTTTCCCTCCTAACTTCTTTTGCCCTGAGAGTTGTAATGGTGTTAATTGTGGGGAACTCTTACGATTGGGTGAAGGATGAGGTGTTGGTCATCTCTTCCTCCCTCTAGAGTGAGGAGTCTGTGGCCTAACTATAGGAGGGGGCAACGTTCAACCATTCTACCCTCACTAGTAATGTGAAGGGTGTCTGTTGCTCTGCTTCCGACAAGGTTTGCCACGAGCGTGTGGACCCGAGTGAGTTAGATTTCACCTTCGTCTATGATACCTTCTTTTCTAGGCTACACTTGTCTTTTCCCTTTTCTGACTTTGAAGTTGGAGTGTTAAGTGCTTTAAACATTGCCCCGACCAATTACACCCAAATGGTTGGGCGTTCGTGAAGGTGTTTGAAATGTTGTGCGAGCATTTTAGTCGTCTTCCCTCCGTTCTTTGTTCTTTTACTTTTTCAGTGCAAAAATTCTGAAAATGGGGGTGCCCATGGATTGGGTCTCCCTGAACGGTGTTGCCCGCTGAAACTTGATCAGGGCCTTCGACCAATCCTATAAGAATTTCAAAATAGGCTTTTTTAAAATCCGGGTCAGGATGAATCCTCCTAGGGAGGTCTTTTTACACTACCCTGACACCTGGCCTTGATTTCCCCTCTACTGGACTCGTACCCTTGTCCAATTCTGCGTGCCCTGGGATGATATGTCCTTGTCCGAGAAGGCGGATGTCAAATTTCTCCTTGAGGACTTGAGGACATACTTTAGCTCTCAGCTCTGATAGCCTTATCTCCTCATCTAAGCGCCCTTGACGCCTGGATCAGTGAGTGTAATTTTAATTGTACTGTGTTTTGTGCTTGTTGTCTGACTCTGGGTTTTCCACTGATTGCTTCTATTTGTACATCTGACATGGCCCTACACAACCTATCCATCAAAGACCTAAAGAAACACTACCTGGGCAATGATCCCAGGATTGTTGGGAAGAAAGGTGGCGGGAAAAAAGGGACGAGGGCAAGCTTGGTGATTCCCGCGGGTGATTCTCGAGGGTGTGCAGGAGCTGTGATTGTCGCCACGCCTATCAGCGTAGTGCCCCCCGACTTCGCAGATAGAGAGGGAGGTGGGCCGAACGTCAAAGAGGCACCGTCAAGACAACTCTGCCTAGGAGGGCGCGGCCTCTGGGCCGACGGGGTTGGACACTCAGGGAGAGGGCCATTCTGAGTCTCCACATCATGTTGAGGAGCAGGTGGGAGGTGGCCCCAACACAATTGTGGTGTCTGACAGCCCCGAGCGAGAGACGGCCCCGGGACCGAGTGAATCAGGGGTCTTTGGGGGTTGCTTCTGTGGAGGGGGTGTCAGCCGAGAGGATTGCTGGCGGTATACCCAACGAGTGGGAGAGCTTTACCAACAGATCTCTGTGCGACACCAACAACCCCACACACTCTCTATGGGATATTCGCTTCCCGGTTTCAGGCTTTGTGGATCGAATGGTGGTTTTCAAGGAGGACGAGAAGAAGTTTAAAGGGTCGAGCGCAACAGCTATGTGCTGGGCCGTGGAGATGTTCAACCTTTGAGTGACTTCAATGACTCGGTTCTTAGAGAAGCGCTTCGCCGAGCAGGAAAAAGAACTAGCGGCACTAAGAAAGAATAAGGCGGCTCGTATGAAAGGGATTCGCTACAATATGCTAATAAGTTTGCCTCCCTTCAACTCATAAATTCCTTAAAAGCTGTTAGGGGATTGGCGGACGAGTTGAAGCTTATCGAGATCAAGTTGGCGGAGGCTCAGTCAGGGCGGAAGCTCGCGGAGTCAAAGTTGGCCACTGCTGAAGATAAATGCGCCAATCTTAGGAGGCAGCTGGGCTCGATGGAAGAAGCGTATGGCTTGGTGTGTACGGCCAAGAGGGAAGGTAAGGAGAAGCTAAAGAAGGCTAAAGATGAGCTGAGGAAGTAGAAAGAGGAGGAGGCGGCTCACATACTTTCTCTGGAGGAGTAGCTGTCCGAGAAGTACGTGGCTGCTTTCGACCTGTGCCAACAGCAGATTTAGGTGCTAAACCCCTTTGGTGGACCTCAATTTGGAGGGCATCAGGCCGTTATGAGTTGTGATGAACGGTGAGATCGTTGATCTTTCTGACTCTGAGGACGAGGAGGAGGTAGCCGCTGAGGATGCTCCAGGGGTTGAGGCTGGTATGGAATCTGTGGTGATGGATGAGTCAATCCCTGCTGCTGCTCCTCAATAACCGGTGTTGGACGTTAAGGGTGAAACACTCCCAGGTGGAGCCGAGGGAGAGACACTCCTAAGTGGAGCCGAGGGTGAGAGGACGCCTCAGGGTGTAGTACCGGGTGCTGCTGTCGACCCTTAATGTATTAAATTTCTTTACCTTTCTGAGAACTATTATAGTGAACTTTCTTTTATGATCAATTCTGCTTTCTTCTATAACTGCTTCCTGATGTATTACATTGTGTGCTTGTGAACGCGTTATGTTAATTGCCTTACGGGTTTCAAAGCGTATTTCCGAGAGGATCGATTCCTTGCTCAGACTTTTGCATTTATGGTTTTATAATCGTATTGCCGAGAGGATCAATTCCTCGCTCGGACCTTCGTACTTAAACTCACTTTAAGTTTTATAACCATACTACCAAGATGATCGATTCCCCTCTCAAACCTTCGTACTTAAACGCACTTTAAGTTTTATAATTGTATTGTCGAGAGGATCGATTCCTCGCTTGGATCTTCGTACTTAAATGCACTTTAAGTTTTATCATCGTATTGCCGAGAGGATCGATTCCTCGCTCGAATCTTCGTACTTAAACGCACTTTAAGTTTTATTATCATATTACCGAGAGGATCGATTCCTCGCTCAGACCTTCGTACTTAAACGCACTTTAAGTTTTATAATCTTATTGCTGAGAAGATTGATTCCTTGCTCGGACCTTCGTACTTAAACGCACTTTAAGTTTTATAATCGTATTTCTGAGAGGATTGATTCCTCGCTCAGACTTTCTATACAGAATTTATTGACTGGATTTCGTATTGGGAAAATGGGGGCCTCATTAAAACTTCCCGAGAGGAAAACCCTATGGGAAAAAACCTTTCGGGTAGGAAAAAAAGTGCCCTGGTGTACAATGATCAATTGTAGAAAAATTTCAAGTGGGTGACATTCCATGTCCTTGGTATTTCCTTTCCTGACAGTTCTTCTAAGCGGTAAGCGCCCTTTCCAATGGCTTCTCTGACTCGATATAGGTAGTCCCAGGTGGCGGCGAACTTGCCTTCTTCTCGCAGTCTTTGATTGTTATCTGCGATACGCAAGACAAGGCCTCCTTTATGAAAGGGTCGAGGTCGGAGAAGGGAGTTCCAACGCTGGGCAGATTTCTGCTTAGCCGCTTGTATCTTTACATACGCCACATCACGCTCTTCTCAACTGAGATCCAGATCTTCTCGCCTTCCTTCATTATTCGAGTCTTCTTCGTAGGTAAGGTGTCGGAGATATGGTTCCCCTAGCTCGACTGGTATCATGGCATCAACCCCATATGTGAGTCGAAATGGGGTCTTATGGGTCACCGAGTGTGGGGTTGTGTGATATGCCTATAAAGCCCCGGGCAACTCCTCTTCCCACCTTCCTTTGGCTTGTCTAAGTCGTCTTTTAGCTCTTGGAGAATTACCTTGTTGGTTGCCTCGACTTGACCATTGGTTTACGGGTGCTCCACAGAAGAGAATTTCCGTTTAATGCCCAAGTTCACGCAAAAATCCATGAAACCCTTGTCTGTGAATTGTCGGCCATTGTTCGAGATAATTGTGTGGGGAGTCCGTGCCTGTAAATTATGTGCTTCCATGTGAAAGTCTGGACCTTGGCTGTTGTGATAGTTGAGAGGGGTTCGACCTTAATCCATTTGGTGAAGAAGTCGATTGCTATGAGAAGGAACTTGACTTATCCTTTTCCGAGGGAATGGGCCTAGGATATCCATTCCCCAAGTGTTGAAGGGCCAAGGGGTCGGGATTTCGTGCAAAGGCTAAGGATGGCTATGGATTCAATTTGCAATCCGCTGACACGGGTCGCACTTCTTAACAAATTCTACATAATCGACCCGTTGGGTTGGCTAGAAGTAACCCACTCGGAGGACCCGGGCTGCCAACGGGCGGACTCCCCTATGGAGGCCACAGATTCCCGAGTGTAGCTCTCGCATTACATAGTCCACTTGTTCTTCATGAAGACATTTTGAAAGCGGCACGGTGAAACCCTTTTATAAAGCTGTTCATTTAGTAAGGTATAATTGGCTGCTCACACCTGGAGTTTTTTGGCTTGCTGATGGTTCTCCAGAAGAATTCCTTGGCGGAGGAAATCAATGATCAGAGTCATCCACGTGCCTCCGAACGGTACCTCATTTACCAGGAAAACTTATTGAGCCTCCTGTATTGTAGGCTCTTCTAGAGTTGGACAATCCCTCTGAGGTTTCCCGCTTTGACCATACTGGCCAATTTGGAGAGTAGGTCAGCCCGCTCATTCGTCGCTCACCGAACATGGACTATTCGAAAGTGCTTCAGGTCTCTTGCCAGCTCATTTACTTGTGTCAAGTACTTCATCAGAGTCGGGTCTTTGGCCTGGTATGATCCTTCCACCTGCCAGGCCACCAACTGAGAGTCAGTTTTTGCCTAAACGCACCGGGCCCCCAGGTCTAGGGTTGTGCACAGTCCAGCAATGTGAGCCTCGTACTCTGCCTGGTTGTTATTGGCCTTGAGCAGGAATCTAAGTGACTCTTCGACCACCAAACCTGTTGGGGATTCCAGTATAACTCCTGCTCCACTGCCCTTCGTATTGGAGGACCCATCCACGAAGAGAGTCCATAAACCGTGCACGGTATTGTAGCTGTTTTTGTCATCCCCAAGCTCTACCAAGAAGTCTGCCAGTACCTGGGCCTCGATAGGTCCTCTGGCTTCATACTGAATGCTGTACTTAGATAATTCTACCGCCTAAACAACCATACTTCCTGCTAGCTTGGGCTTTTGAAGTACCTTGCCAAGCAGCTGGTCAGTTCTCACCACAACTTAGTGATTGTGAAAATAAGGTCGAAGTCAGTGCGCAGCCACAATAAAGTTATACACAAACTTTTCGACCCTTTGATATCGCGCCTCAATACCCTGCAATGTCTTGCTGGTAAAGTACACTGGTCTCTGAACCGAGCCATCTTCCTAGACTAAGACTGAGCTGAATGCGTCAGTGCTGACAGAGAGGTAAAGGGCTAACTCAGACCCCATGTCTGGTCACGTCAAGATTAGGGGGGGACGCGAGGTAGGCTTTCAAGTCCTGGAATGCCTTTTCACACTTTGTAGTCCATTCGGATGAGTCTGTTTTTCAATAACTTATAGAACTGCATGGATTTTTCTATGAACTTTGAGAGAAAATGAGAGAGACCGGTGAGGCGTTGGACCTCTTTAACATTTTGAGGGCTTCGCATCTACAATATGGCCCGACACTGATCTGGATTAGCCTTGATGCCTTAGTAGGTAAGCATATACCCCAAAAACTTCTCGCCTTGGACCCCAAAGGAGCATTTTTCAGGGTTTAGCTACATATTATGCTTGCGCAGCTCAATAAATGTCTCTTCTAGATCCTAGACATGCAATTCTGCCTGTTTGGTTTCGACAACCATGTCATCCACATATACCTCCATGTTTCTTCCAATTTGCTTGGTTAAAATCTTATCAACTAGCCTCTGATAGGTGGCTCCCGCATTCTTTGGGCCGAAGGGCATTACTCGATAACTAAAATTGGCTCCACCTGTAATGAAAGTTGTCTTTTCCTCATCCTTCAGGTCCAATCGGATCTGATTGTACCCCGAGTATCCATCCATGAAGTTGAGAATCCTGTAACTTAAGGTACCATCCACCAAATGATTAATACTAGGTAAAGGATAGGGATTCTTAGGGCATACCTTGTTCAGGTTGGTGAAGTCGACACACATCTGCCACTTACCACTTGACTTTTTCACCATGACCATGTTGGACAGCCAGGTCAGATACTTGACTTCTCTGATGAAGTTGACAGACACAAGCTTGTCTATTTCTTCCTTGAATGCATTCTTCCGGTCGGGACCCATCTTTTGGGGTTTCTGTGACACAGGTTTAGCGTCTGACTCAATGTTGAGTGAGTGGCAGATTATAGAAGGATCGATACCAAGCATGTCAGCAGGGTTCCAGCAAAATAGATCTGCATTTGCTTTTAACAGTTTGACTAGAGTCTCCTCAAGGTCTAGATCAAGTATTACACTGATCCGTGTAAATTGGCTCGGGAGCAAACCGACTTGTACAAGCTTGAGGGACTCCACTGGCTAGGGTCTTTTATATTGTCTGTCATCACAAGGATCAAACCCTGTCTCTATGTCTTCATCAATTATAAATGTCTCCTTGGGATAGAGGCTCTTATAGTAACACTCTTGAGATACCTCTGGGTTTGCTCTAACGACTCTGATTCTCCCGTCACTGAGTGGGAACTTCATGGTCAGGTGTATAGTGAAGACTACAACGTCCAGGGCATTGAGGGATGGTCGCCCCAGTAAGGCATTGTAGGAACTGGGAAAATCAACGACCAAGAACTTAACCATGATAGCTCGGCTGTCCCTCCCGATTTTGAAAGTGGTCCTCAAGCCGATGAAACCTAAAACCTGCATAGAATCACCAGAAAAATTGAGCAAAATCCCATCATACCTTTTCAACCAGCGGGGGGAAGGCCCATTTTCTGATACGTTTTCTAGTGGAGAATGTCTGTTGAGCTTCCCTGGTCCACGAGCACTTGTTCGACAATGAAGTCTTTAACTCTCATGGTGACCACCATCGGTTCATCTCTATTGGGACTGCTTTCAGGGAGGTTCGACCTGTCAAAAGTAATGATTGTCGAGTCCTAGTCTTCCTACAATAGGTTTACCTGGCCCGATTGGTGTGACTGACGTATTTGAGCGCCTAGAAATCCCCCTGAAATTATGTGTATGACCCTCTTTCTATCTTTTCTACAACCCTCAGGCTTCGGGGATTGAGAATGGGGGGCTCGCGAGCGATCTTGAGTTTGAAGCTCGACCTGGTCAAGGCGCTCCTTTTCTCTCTTCTGGTTTCCTTCCTTTGGTCTGTCATCCCGCCAAGCGACGAACCTGGCCAGGTGTCCTTAGCGAATTAAGTGCTCTATCTGGTTTCGAGGGGAATGACACTTTTCAGTTTCGTGCCCATGCGCCCGATGGAACTCACAAAACTTGGACTTATCCGCCTTTTCGGCCCCTCTCCCGGGGGGGAGGGAAGCGCGATGAGGCCGGTGTTATAAACTTCATGCATAATCCGATCGCGGCGGTCATTTAGTGGTGTAAAATTAGTGTAACTGGGAGCATTATAAGCATCAGCACGCTTGTCTCAATCCTATTTTGGACTCTTTTTTTGCTGATCGGGTCGACGAATGGCTCGAACCAGGAGGTTCACCCGTTCTACCCGATCTGCCTTTCGCTCTTCCATGGCGATGTATTAGGAGGCCCTTGTATGGAAGTCATCCATGTCCAGGGGCAATTTTTTTGGCCAAGAGTTGGAAAACTTACTCGGACGGGGGCCAATTTGTACGGCGTGCAACGGTACCTCGGAGCTAAGGTCTCAGATCTGAATGGCCTGCTCAAAATATCAAGCCATGTATTGCTTCAGCATCTCATTCAAGAGTTGGTATAGGTGCACCAAGCTATGCGAGGTTTGTTGTACTGCCCGAGTGGCAACAAACTGGCTAAGAAATTTTTTGGTGAGACCTGCAAAACAGGTAATGCTTCTCTGAGGAAGGTGGGAGAACCAGCGGAGTGCGGATTTAGTTAGTGTGGTGGGGAAAGTCCTGCAAAAAAGGGAATCCGATGCTCCGGTGATCAGCATGGTATTTTATTTTTGAATCTGGGGTATTTTTTTAAAAATTCCATGTCTGGGGCACTAATTATGTGTCGTATGTGACACAAACGACTCCTGTGTCGCTTCTATAGGGGACGACACATTACCCAGCTGACACGTGTGCATGTCGCCTTCACAACCTATGACTCACCTATGGTGTATTCAGCAGGGATGACACACCCTTTTGTGGTGTACCCAGCAGAGACGACACCTTCAGCTATAGTGCACTTTCTACGACTCCAGTTCTGTGGTGCACCTCCTCCATGCACCACAACACCTATATAAACCTACGACCCAAATGCATTCTCCACTCAAATCTCACAACATCCTCTCATATTTCTTCTAATTCATTGAATCCTCTTGCAAATTTTTATTCGCAATTAATTGTTTATTTTTTCGTATATTATCCTTCTCAAATTTCTAGCAATTATTTTTGTAATTTTTTTCTTCCCACTTCTTTAAATACTTTCTTATTATTTGTTCCGTATACTCAATATGAATATTGTTAGATGAGGATTTGGATTATAATTTACCATCTGAGGTTGATAGTAGTGACTCATGCGAGGATGAGGAATTATTAATGGCAGATTCAGACACTGAGGATGATGCAGGTTCAAGAGTTGTAATAGGTGTTGGTGGATCGTCTAATCCAATCGCTTGTCAACCCTCTAGTAAAGTATTCTTAAAGTTGATATATTTATTTTGAAATTAATTTTTGTGTAAGAGGATTTATTTTATTTAACTAGGGTACTGTTGAGACGCCGTTTTGGAACGCGACACCACATTATCAAGCTCTAAATTTGGATCATCAAGGTGAAGAAATGGATTTTGATGATTGTAGTACTTGGAATGTTGGGGATGAGTTGTCGATGGGATTAGAATTTGAAACCAAAAGTGAAGTGCAAAATGCATTAAAACAATATACAATGAAAATGCTTCAATCGTATATAGATGTGGAGTCAAAGGCGAATAAATTCATTGTGAAGTGTCCCAATCAAATTACTGGTTGTGGTTGGCGAATGCGTTCAGTTCTTTCAAAGAAGTCACAGAAATGGGTTATTAGTTAATATAGTGGCCCATATACCTGCATTAACGTAACCCTCTCATAAAACCATGAAAAACTAGATGCTGATCTGATCTGCTCTGTCATAATAGGTAATGTGATTAATTTTTTTATATTATTCTATATTATGTTTATTTTTCTAATTTAATAATTTATATATATATAGGGATGGTGAAGAAGGAACCATTGGTGTCAATTGCTTTAATTCAAGAAAGAGTTAAAGCGGAATTTGGGTTTGTTGTTTCCTACCAAAAGGCATGGAGAGCAAAACAAAAAGTTCTTGTTAAAGTATTTAACGATTGGGAGGAGTCATATGTTTTACTACCCTGTTGGCTAAGCGGTATGACCCAGGTTGTTGAAGGATCGACATACGTTTTGTAAACCCATCCATTTGTTGTAGAGGGTGAGGTTAACCAAAGCTTTCGAAAATTTTGGTGTGTTTTTTGGACGTACGAGGCTTGTATTGATGGTTTTAACTTTTGCAAGTCTGTGATCCAAGTAAATGGCACCCACTTTTATGGGAAATAAAAGGGTACTCTTTTGATTATCATAGCCCAAGATGGCAATAGTTCTATTCTCCCCTTGGCGTTTGTAATTTTTGAGGGAGAAATGTTGGATGATTGGAGTTGGTTTTTAAAGTTGCTGAGGAGGTATGTTACCCAGAAGACTAGAATATGTATAATTTCTGATTATCATAGACGCATTTTGGGTGCAATGCGTGACCCAGATTGTGGATGGACACCACCTATGGGTTATCATAGGTACTGCTTCCAACATGTTACCAACAACTTTAACTTAAAATTCAAGAACCAAGAGCACAAGAAAAGTCTGCTGAAGTTAGGTATGACAATATACATTTAAAGGTATTTATGCACTTTAGTTGATACCGCATCATATGGTGTTTGCTAACATGTTTGTTGCTATATGTGTAGGTTACAATCCAAGTAAATATTCCTTTGATCGGAATTTGGAAAAATTTTGTTCACTGAGTCTAGAAATTGTAACCTAGATTGGCAATATCCCAAAATCCAAATGGTCATTGGTGTACAATGAGGATGGTCATAGGTTTGGACACATGACAATCAACCTATCAGAAGCTGTCAACAAGGTCTTGAAGGGGGCAAGGAATCTACCATAACAGCATTGGTTAAGTGCACCTACGCTCATTTAGTCCAATACTTTATTGTTAGTCTTAGATATGTGATGGCTGAAATGGCAACGGGTCAACTATACTCAAGTAAAGTGCTTGAAAAACTCACATTGTATCAAGCACAAGCATCTTCCATTGATGTGCATAGGTATGATGCGGAGTCCACCAGGTTCGAGGTTGAGGATAGGATGTATCCAATCACTGAAAGAGGTGGTTTTGTATGGATTCTTAATCTAAAGGAACGATGGTGTGAGTGTGGCCGGTTCCAAGCATACAAGTACCCATGTATGCACGTCATTGTTGCCTGTAACGCTGTTAATTTGAATTACTTTCAATTCATAGACAATGTGTTTATATGTTGTTATAGGTTTTGATAATGACAAACAAGCAAAGCAAACGCTCAAGACTCAAAATTCAATCATGAAAATATCAAGGCATTTACTTCAGTGGTTAAATCAAGTGACAAATAGTCTTGTTAAATGCCAAAGGAACAAAGGTTGAAAATCTTGATGATACTGGCACGCTTGAGCGAAGGACCAAGCGTGAATCATGAGAATCAGGTGCCTGGCACGCCCAAGCGTGAAGGAAGCACGCTTGAGCGTAAGGAGCGCTCGCTTAAGCGCGAGCAAAGACACGCTTGAGCGTGGTCAAGAAACTTGGCGCTTAAGCGCTGGATAAGTCACGCTTGAGCGTGAAGCAATGGAACTTAAGCGCGAGTATGAGCGTGATGCATCAGGAGTCTAAAAACTAAATTACGCTTGAGCGTGAGTTAGGCTCGCTTGAGCGTGGAACAGAGGATGACAACACGCTTGAGCGTGATAACATGGTTGAGCGTGGATTCAAGCGTGAGCATCAGGAGCCCGAAATACACATGGCTTGCTTAAGCGTCAACAACGCTCGCTTGAGCGTGAAACAAAGCGTGACAGTACGCTTAAGCGTGGATTTGAGCGTGAGCAAGCGTGAAGGAAAAATCAAAGGAAATATGCCTGGTCGCTTAAGCGTAATTACATTCGCCTGAGCGAGGTTGCTACAGAATTAATTAAAAGCATATGTTTATGATGCAATTAGTTCCAAAGAAGCAAATTCAAACATCATGCTGATCAAGCTATGTCACCATGAGTCAGATAAGTTTATTTAATTCAAATGAATTATATGAATTTGTATTTTGAATCTCTGTTGAATAAATGACAGCTCTGCATCGCACTTGGACAAACTGAAACACTAAATGAATTGATTCATTTAGTTCAAATGGTTCTGGAACGTTCACTTAAATGAATTACAACCTGGAATAGCAAAACAGAGTCTCAGATCGCACTTCATAAGTAATGCTCCATTAAGCAGACAAAGGCAAGCTCCATTACGTGTTTTATGGATCGAAGGGAATTCTTTAATCATAAAGAAGCTATGCCTTGACACTATAAATAAGAGAAGAGCTGAAGGCATCAGATGTCCCAAGCATTGAAGCAGTTCCTTTGCTTTCTTCTTCTCTCTCGCTGCATTACTCTCTTTTACTCTCTTAATTGCTCTCTGTTTCTAATTCTTGGCTTATTAATTTGAGAGTAAATATTTGTGAGCAAAGTTATTTTCTAGACTTGCTAATTAATTATTTTCAAGAGAGAAAATATTTTCTTGAAGTGCTAATATTTGCATATCCTCTCTTTGAGAGTTATTATCTTGTGTAAACTTTAAATTGTATATCCACTCTAGTGAGAGAGTTTCCTTGTACTCTTAAATACCAAACTTCATAGAAATTTTGGGTTGGGTTTCAACCTTGTAATTGTGAGATTGAGAGATTGGGTGGGGTGCCCTTGTACTTGTGAGGATTGGATTCTTGAGTGTGGGACACTAGGAAGTTGTAATTGCTCAAAGTGTATCTCTAATCTACAATAGTGGAAATCCTCTAAGTGGGTTGCTTAGAGGCGAGACGTACACCGGCGTGGTGGAACTCGTATACATCGGTTTGCAAATATCTCTTCCCTAAACTCATTTAATTTATGCACTTAACTTGTTTGCTTAATTCATTTCTTCATTAATTGGACTAAGTGCATGATACATTAAGTTGCAAACTATTTTTGAATAACATTGTTGTACTTGGACTTAAGCAACACTCTTGAATCATTCTTTCTAAAGTCCCATAAATTGTTTTGTAACTTAATTGATTCACTATCTAAACTCTTTAAGTAGTTGTTAGTTTGTCTTGTGTATTATTTGTTGTTACTTGCAATCTAGTTTATTATCTTAAATAAACATAGTAACAAAAGAATCAATTTCAAGAGCATTCCAAAGAAAATTTTTAATACTCAATTCACCCCCCCCCCCTCTTGAGTAATTGAGGCCACTTGGTTAACAAGTGGTATCAGAGCTTGACTCTTGGTAAATCAAGCTTAACGGCTTCAAGAGAACAAATGGCCTCAACTTCATATAACATGTTTCCTGAGGGTGGTGCTACAAATCGACCTCCCGCTTTTAATGGTGAGGGTTATGCTTTTTGGAAAGAAAGAATGAAAATTTTTGTGCAATCAATGGATTTAAGAGTGTGGAATGCTATTGAAAATGGTCCCTTTATACCTATGCATATTGTGGATGATAAACAAGTTGAAAAGCCTATGGACAATTGGTCTAGTGAAGAAGAAAAGAAAGTGCAATATAATTATAAGGCAAAAAATCTTATTACTTTAGCTTTAGGTCCCGATGAGTTCTTTAGAGTAATAACATGTAAAACGGCTAAAGAAATGTGGGATACCCTTCAAATAACTCATGAAGGAACTAGTGATGTTAAGGATTCAAAAATTAGCACTTTAACTAGCCAATATGAAAGTTTTAGGATGAATCCTAATGAAGCTATTTTAGATCTTCAAAAAAGGTTTACTTTGATCATTAATCATCTCATTACTCTTGGCAAATCTTATTCTAACAAAGAGCTCATTCACAAAGTGTTAAAAAGTCTTACTAGGGAGTGGCAACCTCTTGTTACGGCCATCAAGCAATCTCCCACTATAAATGAGATGTCTCTTGCAACCTTGTTTGGTAAATTACAAGAACAAGAACAAGAGTTGAAAGATTTAAGACAAGCGGAGGAAGAAGAAAAGACATCAAAGAAGAAAGGATTAGCTCTCAAAGCTACTTCAATGGTTGAAGATGAAACCGAGAGTGAAATTGATGAGGATGAAGAACTAAGCCTATTTGTGAAACGGTTTGGAAAGCTAATGAAGAGCAAGCGCTTCCAAAGGAACTTCAAACCACAAGGTAAGAAATCTAAACTTAAAGAAAATTCTACTTCACCTACTTGTTTTGAGTGTGGTAAGGAAGGACACTTCAAAATGGATTGTCCAAATCTAAAGAAGAAAAACAAAGAAAGAAAAGAAAGAAGAAGAGCATATGTTGCATGGGATGAAAACGAGATAACTAGCTCGGATGAATCGGATAATGAAGAAGCAAACCTTTGTCTCATGGCCAATCACCAAGATGAAGAAAATGAGGTAAACTTTCATGACTTAGATAAGGATGAATTACTTGATGCTCTTGAAGATTTGTATGATAAATTCACAAAAGTCTCTAATAAGCTTAAATTATCTAGAAAAACTAGTAATACTCTAGAAATGCATCTCATGGAAGTTTGTAAAGAAAATGAATCTTTAAAAGAAGAGTTAGTAAATGTTCAAACATGCTCTAGGACCAAACCTTGTGAGTTTGAAAAGAAATGTGATATGCTAGAAACTAAGGTTTTGGACTTGAATAAAACCCTAGAAAAGTTTACAAGTGGTAGAGATAACTTACATGCACTTCTTGGAAAACAACGTTGTATGTTTAACAAAACGGGACTAGGATATAATCAAGGATCACATGCTCACAAGAAGGAAAAACATTACAAAAATTTCTTTGTGCCTCCTTGTAAATCATCTACACCTTTTGTGAAATGCAATCATTGTGGTCTTAAAGGTCATAACTCTTATAATTGCAATGTTAGAAGATTAGGACCAAAAGTAGTGAGAAAAGTATGGGTTCCTAAGGGAACATTTTCACAAACTAACCTACAAGGACCCAACATAAAATGGGTACCAAGCTCTCTAACTTGAATTGTTTTGTAGGTATGTTTTAAGGCAAGTAACACCCATTGGTACTTGGATAGTGGGTGTTCTAAACATATGACGGGAGATAAAAGTAAGTTTATATCACTTACTTCACGAAGCAAAGGATTTGTTACTTATGGAGATAACACAAAGGGAAGAATACTTGGAATCGGAAATGTTGGTAAAAATTCTTCCACCTCCATAAATGATGTGTTATATGTTGAAGGACTAAAACACAACTTGCTTAGTATTAGTCAATTATGTGACAAGGGCTACAAAATTGTTTTTGAATCAAATGGTTGCATAATTGAAAATAAACTAAACAAGGAGATAAAGTTTGTTGGTCAAAGAGTAGATAACATTTACATGATTAATCTAGATTGTCTTGCTTCAAATGATGTACAATGCTTTATAACCAAAGAGGATGAATCATGGCTTTGGCATAGAAGAATCGCTCACATTCATGTAGACCATTTAAATAAACTTGTTTCAAAAGATTTAGTTATTGGTTTACCAAAATTGAAATTTGAAAATAAATTTTGTGACGCTTGTCAAAAAGGAAAACAAGTAAAGGTTTCTTTTCAAGCAAAAAATATTGTTTCAACAACAAGACCTTTACAACTTTTACATATGGATTTATTTGGGCCTTCAAAAATCAAAAGTTTTGGTGGAAACTATTATGGTCTTGTGATTGTGGATGATTACTCTAGATATACATGGACATTGTTTCTTACTCATAAACATGAAGCATATCAAGCATTTAAGAAACTTGCCAAGGTCATCCAAAATGAACAAAATTTAAAAATAGCATCCATTCGAACGGACCATGGGGGAGAATTTAAAAACCAATCTTTTGAGAAATTTTGTGAAAAGTTTGGCATTGAACATAATTTTTCGGCTCCAAGAACTCCACAACAAAATGGAGTAGTTGAAAGGAAAAATCGATCTTTAGCGGAGCTTGCAAGAACTATGTTGAATGAAGCTAATATTTCAAAACATTTTTGGGCCGATGCGGTGAACACCGCTTGTCATGTTATGAATCGTTGTTTGATAAGGCCTATATTAAAGAAAACCCCCTATGAACTTTATAAAGGACGAAAACCAAATATTTCTTACTTTCACATTTTTGGATGCAAATGCTTTGTCTTAAACAATGGAAAAGAAAATCTTGGCAAATTTGATGCAAAATCTGATGAAGCAATTTTTCTAGGTTATTCATCTACTAGTAAAGCATATAGACTCTTTAACAAACGAACCTATACAATTGAAGAGTCCATACATGTTAAATTTGATGAACTTAACCAAAATCCTCCGAGAAAGGAAGTTGATGATCTTGTAGGTACCTTCCAAGAAATGAACTTGGAAGACAAAGAAGAAGCCAACAATGAAGGAAGTACAACTCAACTTGATAAACAACAAAATTGGGTAACCTTAAAGGATCATCCCTTGGACAAAATCATTGGAGAAATAACCAAAGGGGTAAGTACTCGAAATGCCATTAGAAATGCATGCAATCATTTAGCTTTTGTATCTCAAATTGAACCCAAAAACATTGATGAAGCCATTATTGATGAACATTGGATGTTGGCCATGCAAGAAGAGTTAAACCAATTTGAAAGAAATGAAGTTTGGGAGCTTGTGCCAAGACCCAATGACCATCTAATAATAGGCACCAAATGGGTTTTTAGAAACAAACTAGATGAAAATGGAATAATAACTAGAAACAAAGCTAGGCTAGTTGCTAAGGGGTATAATCAAGAAGAAGGAATAGACTATGAAGAAACGTATGCTCCCGTAGCTAGGTTAGAAGCCATTAGATTATTATTAGCTTTTGCTTGTTGTATGGATTTTAAACTTTATCAAATGGATGTCAAAAGCGCTTTTTTAAATGGCTATATTCAAGAAGAAGTTTATGTAGATCAACCTCCCGGTTTTGAAAATCATAAATTTCCAAATCATGTTTTTAAATTGAGAAAAGCCTTATACGGTTTGAAACAAGCTCCAAGAGCTTGGTATGAAAGACTTAGCAAATTTCTTTTAGAAAATAATTTCGAAAGAGGAAAGGTTGATACTACACTATTTATAAAGCGTAAAAACCATGACATTCTTTTGGTACAAGTTTATGTTGATGACATAATATTTGGTGCTACAAATGAAAATCTTTGTCAAGAGTTTGCTAAGATTATGCAAGATGAGTTTGAAATGTCCATGATGGGAGAACTCACCTTCTTCCTTGGATTACAAATAACACAAACAAGTGAAGGAACGTTCATTAGTCAAACAAAGTATTGTAAAGAACTACTCAAAAGGTTTGAAATGGACAAGGCAAACGAAATAGCAACACCCATGAGTACATCTTGCTATTTAGACAAAGATGAAAAGGGTAAGAACGTTGAAATAACTAAATACCGAGGTATGATTGGTTCCTTACTTTATTTAACTGCTAGTAGACCCGATATTATGTTTGCGGTATGCATGTGTGCTAGATATCAAGCATGTCCTAAAGAATCACACTTAACTGCCGTAAAAAGAGTTTTGAAATATCTTGTGGGTACTCAAAATGTTGGTTTGTGGTATCCCAAAGGCGTTGAATGTAATCTTTTAGGATATTCTGATTCTGACTTTGCGGGTTGTAAGCTTGATAGAAAAAGTACTAGTGGCACATGTCATTTACTTGGTAGTTCCCTTGTTTCTTGGCATAGCAAGAAGCAAACAAGTGTTGCATTATCGACAGCTGAGGCAGAATATGTAGCAGCCGGTAGTTGTTGTGCTCAAATTCTTTGGATGAGACAACAACTTCTTGATTTTGGTATTACCTTGGACAAAGTCCCTATTAAATGTGATAACACTAGTGCAATAAATATTTCTAAGAATCCGGTCATGCATTCTAGGACCAAACACATTGAAATAAGACATCACTTCATTAGAGACCATGTTTTGAAAGGAGATTGTGTACTTGAATATGTTGAAACTTCAAAACAATTGGCGGACATTTTTACAAAACCCCTTCTAAAAGAACAATTTATAAATATTAGAAGGGAGTTAGGAATTTTGGAAATTTCCTAATTGATTTATTTTATCACACTTTCTTATTCTTTGAACAAAATTTTGCAAATCTTTAAAGATTTCAAACTAATCTTTTCCATAAAATTTTCATTTCCTTGGACATAATACCTTACTTTGTGATACAATTTTTGAAGAAAATTTATACTCACACTTCCAATAATCAACTCACAAATCACTTGTCTTATTTAAGATCCTATGAAAGTCCCCATTTATTTAAACATTTTTTTTGACACAAAGATAATCTCCTATATACATCATGGATCTCAAAAATAAATGGCAAATGACCTTTGATTTTCTTGACTCTCTTGTGCAACAAAATCATTGGCAACTTGCAAAATCTAAATCCTTGTATAAATCCCTTAGTAACATGATTCTTTAAACTTGCGTAAAAAGACCTAGATGAATCAACTCCCATGAGACATTATGTGCTAATATGCTTTCATGATGTATGTTGCATTGTCATCTTATTTCAAAATGTATGCATCTACCTTTAAGTCTTTTTGATGATGCCAAAGGGGGAGAGATATATATAAGAAAGGGGGAGTATGTAAATCATTGTATGTATCCATTGCATAAGAAAGGGGGAGATGATTAAGAGGGAAAGAATATATTAAGGGGGAGAGACCTTACTAAGAGGGAGAGACCTTTTATCCTCTCTTGATAACTTATGCCTATAATGTCATAAATATATGGTATCAAACTGCATGTCAAAGGAGGAGTCTTTCTTGAAATATATTTGAACTATTGTGATACTAACACCCCAAGAGACAAGCATTTGTTGTCATCATCAAAAAGGGGGAGAATGTGTTTATATGTTGTTATAGGTTTTGATAATGACAAACAAGCAAAGCAAACGCTCAAGACTCAAAATTCAATCATGAAAATATCAAGGCATTTACTTCAGTGGTTAAATCAAGTGACAAATAGTCTTGTTAAATGCCAAAGGAACAAAGGTTGAAAATCTTGATGATACTGGCACGCTTGAGCGAAGGACCAAGCGTGAATCATGAGAATCAGGTGCCTGGCACGCCCAAGCGTGAAGGAAGCACGCTTGAGCGTAAGGAGCGCTCGCTTAAGCGCGAGCAAAGACACGCTTGAGCGTGGTCAAGAAACTTGGCGCTTAAGCGCTGGATAAGTCACGCTTGAGCGTGAAGCAATGGAACTTAAGCGCGAGTATGAGCGTGATGCATCAGGAGTCTAAAAACTAAATTACGCTTGAGCGTGAGTTAGGCTCGCTTGAGCGTGGAACAGAGGATGACAACACGCTTGAGCGTGATAACATGGTTGAGCGTGGATTCAAGCGTGAGCATCAGGAGCCCGAAATACACATGGCTTGCTTAAGCGTCAACAACGCTCGCTTGAGCGTGAAACAAAGCGTGACAGTACGCTTAAGCGTGGATTTGAGCGTGAGCAAGCGTGAAGGAAAAATCAAAGGAAATATGCCTGGTCGCTTAAGCGTAATTACATTCGCCTGAGCGAGGTTGCTACAGAATTAATTAAAAGCATATGTTTATGATGCAATTAGTTCCAAAGAAGCAAATTCAAACATCATGCTGATCAAGCTATGTCACCATGAGTCAGATAAGTTTATTTAATTCAAATGAATTATATGAATTTGTATTTTGAATCTCTGTTGAATAAATGACAGCTCTGCATCGCACTTAGACAAACTGAAACACTAAATGAATTGATTCATTTAGTTCAAATGGTTCTGGAACGTTCACTTAAATGAATTACAACCTGGAATAGCAAAACAGAGTCTCAGATCGCACTTCATAAGTAATGCTCCATTAAGCAGACAAAGGCAAGCTCCATTACGTGTTTTATGGATCGAAGGGAATTCTTTAATCATAAAGAAGCTATGCCTTGACACTATAAATAAGAGAAGAGCTGAAGGCATCAGATGTCCCAAGCATTGAAGCAGTTCCTTTGCTTTCTTCTTCTCTCTCGCTGCATTACTCTCTTTTACTCTCTTAATTGCTCTCTATTTCTAATTCTTGGCTTATTAATTTGAGAGTAAATATTTGTGAGCAAAGTTATTTTCTAGACTTGCTAATTAATTATTTTCAAGAGAGAAAATATTTTCTTGAAGTGCTAATATTTGCATATCCTCTCTTTGAGAGTTATTATCTTGTGTAAACTTTAAATTGTATATCCACTCTAGTGAGAGAGTTTCCTTGTACTCTTAAATACCAAACTTCATAGAAATTTTGGGTTGGGTTTCAACCTTGTAATTGTGAGATTGAGAGATTGGGTGGGGTGCCCTTGTACTTGTGAGGATTGGATTCTTGAGTGTGGGACACTAGGAAGTTGTAATTGCTCAAAGTGTATCTCTAATCTACAATAGTGGAAATCCTCTAAGTGGGTTGCTTAGAGGCGAGACGTACACCGGCGTGGTGGAACTCGTATACATCGGTTTGCAAATCTCTCTTCCCTAAACTCATTTAATTTATGCACTTAACTTGTTTGCTTAATTCATTGCTTCATTAATTGGACTAAGTGCATGATACATTAAGTTGCAAACTATTTTTGAATAACATTGTTGTACTTGGACTTAAGCAACACTCTTGAATCATTCTTTCTAAAGTCCCATAAATTGTTTTGTAACTTAATTGATTCACTATCTAAACTCTTTAAGTAGTTGTTAGTTTGTCTTGTGTATTATTTGTTGTTACTTGCAATCTAGTTTATTATCTTAAATAAACATAGTAACAAAAGAATCAATTTCAAGAGCATTCCAAAGAAAATTTTTAATACTCAATTCACCCCCCCCCCTCTTGAGTAATTGAGGCCACTTGGTTAACAAGTGGTATCAGAGCTTGACTCTTGGTAAATCAAGCTTAACGGCTTCAAGAGAACAAATGGCCTCAACTTCATATAACATGTTTCCTGAGGGTGGTGCTACAAATCGACCTCCCGCTTTTAATGGTGAGGGTTATGCTTTTTGGAAAGAAAGAATGAAAATTTTTGTGCAATCAATGGATTTAAGAGTGTGGAATGCTATTGAAAATGGTCCCTTTATACCTATGCATATTGTGGATGATAAACAAGTTGAAAAGCCTATGGACAATTGGTCTAGTGAAGAAGAAAAGAAAGTGCAATATAATTATAAGGCAAAAAATCTTATTACTTTAGCTTTAGGTCCCGATGAGTTCTTTAGAGTAATAACATGTAAAACGGCTAAAGAAATGTGGGATACCCTTCAAATAACTCATGAAGGAACTAGTGATGTTAAGGATTCAAAAATTAGCACTTTAACTAGCCAATATGAAAGTTTTAGGATGAATCCTAATGAAGCTATTTTAGATCTTCAAAAAAGGTTTACTTTGATCATTAATCATCTCATTACTCTTGGCAAATCTTATTCTAACAAAGAGCTCATTCACAAAGTGTTAAAAAGTCTTACTAGGGAGTGGCAACCTCTTGTTACGGCCATCAAGCAATCTCCCACTATAAATGAGATGTCTCTTGCAACCTTGTTTGGTAAATTACAAGAACAAGAACAAGAGTTGAAAGATTTAAGACAAGCGGAGGAAGAAGAAAAGACATCAAAGAAGAAAGGATTAGCTCTCAAAGCTACTTCAATGGTTGAAGATGAAACCGAGAGTGAAATTGATGAGGATGAAGAACTAAGCCTATTTGTGAAACGGTTTGGAAAGCTAATGAAGAGCAAGCGCTTCCAAAGGAACTTCAAACCACAAGGTAAGAAATCTAAACTTAAAGAAAATTCTACTTCACCTACTTGTTTTGAGTGTGGTAAGGAAGGACACTTCAAAATGGATTGTCCAAATCTAAAGAAGAAAAACAAAGAAAGAAAAGAAAGAAGAAGAGCATATGTTGCATGGGATGAAAACGAGATAACTAGCTCGGATGAATCGGATAATGAAGAAGCAAACCTTTGTCTCATGGCCAATCACCAAGATGAAGAAAATGAGGTAAACTTTCATGACTTAGATAAGGATGAATTACTTGATGCTCTTGAAGATTTGTATGATAAATTCACAAAAGTCTCTAATAAGCTTAAATTATCTAGAAAAACTAGTAATACTCTAGAAATGCATCTCATGGAAGTTTGTAAAGAAAATGAATCTTTAAAAGAAGAGTTAGTAAATGTTCAAACATGCTCTAGGACCAAACCTTGTGAGTTTGAAAAGAAATGTGATATGCTAGAAACTAAGGTTTTGGACTTGAATAAAACCCTAGAAAAGTTTACAAGTGGTAGAGATAACTTAAATGCACTTCTTGGAAAACAACGTTGTATGTTTAACAAAACGGGACTAGGATATAATCAAGGATCACATGCTCACAAGAAGGAAAAACATTACAAAAATTTCTTTGTGCCTCCTTGTAAATCATCTACACCTTTTGTGAAATGCAATCATTGTGGTCTTAAAGGTCATAACTCTTATAATTGCAATGTTAGAAGATTAGGACCAAAAGTAGTGAGAAAAGTATGGGTTCCTAAGGGAACATTTTCACAAACTAACCTACAAGGACCCAACATAAAATGGGTACCAAGCTCTCTAACTTGAATTGTTTTGTAGGTATGTTTTAAGGCAAGTAACACCCATTGGTACTTGGATAGTGGGTGTTCTAAACATATGACGGGAGATAAAAGTAAGTTTATATCACTTACTTCACGAAGCAAAGGATTTGTCACTTATGGAGATAACACAAAGGGAAGAATACTTGGAATCGGAAATGTTGGTAAAAATTCTTCCACCTCCATAAATGATGTGTTATATGTTGAAGGACTAAAACACAACTTGCTTAGTATTAGTCAATTATGTGACAAGGGCTACAAAATTGTTTTTGAATCAAATGGTTGCATAATTGAAAATAAACTAAACAAGGAGATAAAGTTTGTTGGTCAAAGAGTAGATAACATTTACATGATTAATCTAGATTGTCTTGCTTCAAATGATGTACAATGCTTTATAACCAAAGAGGATGAATCATGGCTTTGGCATAGAAGAATCGCTCACATTCATGTAGACCATTTAAATAAACTTGTTTCAAAAGATTTAGTTATTGGTTTACCAAAATTGAAATTTGAAAATAAATTTTGTGACGCTTGTCAAAAAGGAAAACAAGTAAAGGTTTCTTTTCAAGCAAAAAATATTGTTTCAACAACAAGACCTTTACAACTTTTACATATGGATTTATTTGGGCCTTCAAAAATCAAAAGTTTTGGTGGAAACTATTATGGTCTTGTGATTGTGGATGATTACTCTAGATATACATGGACATTGTTTCTTACTCATAAACATGAAGCATATCAAGCATTTAAGAAACTTGCCAAGGTCATCCAAAATGAACAAAATTTAAAAATAGCATCCATTCGAACGGACCATGGGGGAGAATTTAAAAACCAATCTTTTGAGAAATTTTGTGAAAAGTTTGGCATTGAACATAATTTTTCGGCTCCAAGAACTCCACAACAAAATGGAGTAGTTGAAAGGAAAAATCGATCTTTAGCGGAGCTTGCAAGAACTATGTTGAATGAAGCTAATATTTCAAAACATTTTTGGGCCGATGCGGTGAACACCGCTTGTCATGTTATGAATCGTTGTTTGATAAGGCCTATATTAAAGAAAACCCCCTATGAACTTTATAAAGGACGAAAACCAAATATTTCTTACTTTCACATTTTTGGATGCAAATGCTTTGTCTTAAACAATGGAAAAGAAAATCTTGGCAAATTTGATGCAAAATCTGATGAAGCAATTTTTCTAGGTTATTCATCTACTAGTAAAGCATATAGACTCTTTAACAAACGAACCTATACAATTGAAGAGTCCATACATGTTAAATTTGATGAACTTAACCAAAATCCTCCGAGAAAGGAAGTTGATGATCTTGTAGGTACCTTCCAAGAAATGAACTTGGAAGACAAAGAAGAAGCCAACAATGAAGGAAGTACAACTCAACTTGATAAACAACAAAATTGGGTAACCTTAAAGGATCATCCCTTGGACAAAATCATTGGAGAAATAACCAAAGGGGTAAGTACTCGAAATGCCATTAGAAATGCATGCAATCACTTAGCTTTTGTATCTCAAATTGAACCCAAAAACATTGATGAAGCCATTATTGATGAACATTGGATGTTGGCCATGCAAGAAGAGTTAAACCAATTTGAAAGAAATGAAGTTTGGGAGCTTGTGCCAAGACCCAATGACCATCTAATAATAGGCACCAAATGGGTTTTTAGAAACAAACTAGATGAAAATGGAATAATAACTAGAAACAAAGCTAGGCTAGTTGCTAAGGGGTATAATCAAGAAGAAGGAATAGACTATGAAGAAACGTATGCTCCCGTAGCTAGGTTAGAAGCCATTAGATTATTATTAGCTTTTGCTTGTTGTATGGATTTTAAACTTTATCAAATGGATGTCAAAAGCGCTTTTTTAAATGGCTATATTCAAGAAGAAGTTTATGTAGATCAACCTCCCGGTTTTGAAAATCATAAATTTCCAAATCATGTTTTTAAATTGAGAAAAGCCTTATACGGTTTGAAACAAGCTCCAAGAGCTTGGTATGAAAGACTTAGCAAATTTCTTTTAGAAAATAATTTCGAAAGAGGAAAGGTTGATACTACACTATTTATAAAGCGTAAAAACCATGACATTCTTTTGGTACAAGTTTATGTTGATGACATAATATTTGGTGCTACAAATGAAAATCTTTGTCAAGAGTTTGCTAAGATTATGCAAGATGAGTTTGAAATGTCCATGATGGGAGAACTCACCTTCTTCCTTGGATTACAAATAACACAAACAAGTGAAGGAACGTTCATTAGTCAAACAAAGTATTGTAAAGAACTACTCAAAAGGTTTGAAATGGACAAGGCAAACGAAATAGCAACACCCATGAGTACATCTTGCTATTTAGACAAAGATGAAAAGGGTAAGAACGTTGAAATAACTAAATACCGAGGTATGATTGGTTCCTTACTTTATTTAACTGCTAGTAGACCCGATATTATGTTTGCGGTATGCATGTGTGCTAGATATCAAGCATGTCCTAAAGAATCACACTTAACTGCCGTAAAAAGAGTTTTGAAATATCTTGTGGGTACTCAAAATGTTGGTTTGTGGTATCCCAAAGGCGTTGAATGTAATCTTTTAGGATATTCTGATTCTGACTTTGCGGGTTGTAAGCTTGATAGAAAAAGTACTAGTGGCACATGTCATTTACTTGGTAGTTCCCTTGTTTCTTGGCATAGCAAGAAGCAAACAAGTGTTGCATTATCGACAGCTGAGGCAGAATATGTAGCAGCCGGTAGTTGTTGTGCTCAAATTCTTTGGATGAGACAACAACTTCTTGATTTTGGTATTACCTTGGACAAAGTCCCTATTAAATGTGATAACACTAGTGCAATAAATATTTCTAAGAATCCGGTCATGCATTCTAGGACCAAACACATTGAAATAAGACATCACTTCATTAGAGACCATGTTTTGAAAGGAGATTGTGTACTTGAATATGTTGAAACTTCAAAACAATTGGCGGACATTTTTACAAAACCCCTTCTAAAAGAACAATTTATAAATATTAGAAGGGAGTTAGGAATTTTGGAAATTTCCTAATTGATTTATTTTATCACACTTTCTTATTCTTTGAACAAAATTTTGCAAATCTTTAAAGATTTCAAACTAATCTTTTCCATAAAATTTTCATTTCCTTGGACATAATACCTTACTTTGTGATACAATTTTTGAAGAAAATTTATACTCACACTTCCAATAATCAACTCACAAATCACTTGTCTTATTTAAGATCCTATGAAAGTCCCCATTTATTTAAACATTTTTTTTGACACAAAGATAATCTCCTATATACATCATGGATCTCAAAAATAAATGGCAAATGACCTTTGATTTTCTTGACTCTCTTGTGCAACAAAATCATTGGCAACTTGCAAAATCTAAATCCTTGTATAAATCCCTTAGTAACATGATTCTTTAAACTTGCGTAAAAAGACCTAGATGAATCAACTCCCATGAGACATTATGTGCTAATATGCTTTCATGATGTATGTTGCATTGTCATCTTATTTCAAAATGTATGCATCTACCTTTAAGTCTTTTTGATGATGCCAAAGGGGGAGAGATATATATAAGAAAGGGGGAGTATGTAAATCATTGTATGTATCCATTGCATAAGAAAGGGGGAGATGATTAAGAGGGAAAGAATATATTAAGGGGGAGAGACCTTACTAAGAGGGAGAGACCTTTTATCCTCTCTTGATAACTTATGCCTATAATGTCATAAATATATGGTATCAAACTGCATGTCAAAGGAGGAGTCTTTCTTGAAATATATTTGAACTATTGTGATACTAACACCCCAAGAGACAAGCATTTGTTGTCATCATCAAAAAGGGGGAGAATGTGTTTATATGTTGTTATAGGTTTTGATAATGACAAACAAGCAAAGCAAACGCTCAAGACTCAAAATTCAATCATGAAAATATCAAGGCATTTACTTCAGTGGTTAAATCAAGTGACAAATAGTCTTGTTAAATGCCAAAGGAACAAAGGTTGAAAATCTTGATGATACTGGCACGCTTGAGCGAAGGACCAAGCGTGAATCATGAGAATCAGGTGCCTGGCACGCCCAAGCGTGAAGGAAGCACGCTTGAGCGTAAGGAGCGCTCGCTTAAGCGCGAGCAAAGACACGCTTGAGCGTGGTCAAGAAACTTGGCGCTTAAGCGCTGGATAAGTCACGCTTGAGCGTGAAGCAATGGAACTTAAGCGCGAGTATGAGCGTGATGCATCAGGAGTCTAAAAACTAAATTACGCTTGAGCGTGAGTTAGGCTCGCTTGAGCGTGGAACAGAGGATGACAACACGCTTGAGCGTGATAACATGGTTGAGCGTGGATTCAAGCGTGAGCATCAGGAGCCCGAAATACACATGGCTTGCTTAAGCGTCAACAACGCTCGCTTGAGCGTGAAACAAAGCGTGACAGTACGCTTAAGCGTGGATTTGAGCGTGAGCAAGCGTGAAGGAAAAATCAAAGGAAATATGCCTGGTCGCTTAAGCGTAATTACATTCGCCTGAGCGAGGTTGCTACAGAATTAATTAAAAGCATATGTTTATGATGCAATTAGTTCCAAAGAAGCAAATTCAAACATCATGCTGATCAAGCTATGTCACCATGAGTCAGATAAGTTTATTTAATTCAAATGAATTATATGAATTTGTATTTTGAATCTCTGTTGAATAAATGACAGCTCTGCATCGCACTTGGACAAACTGAAACACTAAATGAATTGATTCATTTAGTTCAAATGGTTCTGGAACGTTCACTTAAATGAATTACAACCTGGAATAGCAAAACAGAGTCTCAGATCGCACTTCATAAGTAATGCTCCATTAAGCAGACAAAGGCAAGCTCCATTACGTGTTTTATGGATCGAAGGGAATTCTTTAATCATAAAGAAGCTATGCCTTGACACTATAAATAAGAGAAGAGCTGAAGGCATCAGATGTCCCAAGCATTGAAGCAGTTCCTTTGCTTTCTTCTTCTCTCTCGCTGCATTACTCTCTTTTACTCTCTTAATTGCTCTCTGTTTCTAATTCTTGGCTTATTAATTTGAGAGTAAATATTTGTGAGCAAAGTTATTTTCTAGACTTGCTAATTAATTATTTTCAAGAGAGAAAATATTTTCTTGAAGTGCTAATATTTGCATATCCTCTCTTTGAGAGTTATTATCTTGTGTAAACTTTAAATTGTATATCCACTCTAGTGAAAGAGTTTCCTTGTACTCTTAAATACCAAACTTCATAGAAATTTTGGGTTGGGTTTCAACCTTGTAATTGTGAGATTGAGAGATTGGGTGGGGTGCCCTTGTACTTGTGAGGATTGGATTCTTGAGTGTGGGACACTAGGAAGTTGCAATTGCTCAAAGTGTATCTCTAATCTACAATAGTGGAAATCCTCTAAGTGAGTTGCTTAGAGGCGAGACGTACACCGACGTGGTGGAACTCGTATACATCGGTTTGCAAATCTCTCTTCCCTAAACTCATTTAATTTATGCACTTAACTTGTTTGCTTAATTCATTGCTTCATTAATTGGACTAAGTGCATGATACATTAAGTTGCAAACTATTTTTGAATAACATTGTTGTACTTGGACTTAAGCAACACTCTTGAATCATTCTTTCTAAAGTCCCATAAATTGTTTTGTAACTTAATTGATTCACTATCTAAACTCTTTAAGTAGTTGTTAGTTTGTCTTGTGTATTATTTGTTGTTACTTGCAATCTAGTTTATTATCTTAAATAAACATAGTAACAAAAGAATCAATTTCAAGAGCATTCCAAAGAAAATTTTTAATACTCAATTCACCCCCCCTCTTGAGTAATTGAAGCCACTTGGTTAACAGACAATACATACTCATTTCATAACATTGCGAAGGTGTATTTAGGCCAGTGGTATCCAATTGGAGATGATTGGTTGCTCCCTGAGACTAATGACACCCATATCATTCTTGCAGATGAAGACATGTTACTTGGCAAAGGGCAACCCAAGTCAACGAGAATTAGGAATGAGATGGATTGGGTTGGTTCTCAAAGCCGCCCGAAATGTGGACTATGTAGACAACCAGGCCACAATAGGTTTAACTGTCCAACAATAATTCAAGTTGCATCCAATAACTGTAACCCGTGACCATTATTATATTATTTCAGTTTATTATCCATGTGGTTTGTGTATGACTTTTTAAGTTTATTTATACCGTTAATTAGTGTCTTATTTACATGCAATATATGAATAATGATAGTAAGCATAATCATAAACATGTCATATAAAAACAAAGTCCATTAAAACAAATCATACATAACATTAAATATAAAACACTAATGTCGGCGGGGGAGCATCGGGGGACAGAAAACAAGGCCTGGGTACTCCTCGGTTGAACCTAGGAGATAAATGGCAAACATTTTCAATCTCATCTTTAATTTGAGATTTCATCTATCGAGTCTTCAACTTGTTGATGAAGTTTCCTAGTTTCAGACGCGGTTATGTTTAGGTCTAACATCTGAGGTACATAGCCGGATGAACTGCCTATTTCAAGCCCTTAGTTGTCATGTTGAGGTGCTACTGGAGTCGTCAAATTTTGAACATAGGGGGGTGGTGTCGGTTCCGGTGATTCTAGTATGTAATGTGACGATGATGGCTGACCGGATTGGAATCCTCCCCTAAAATTCGTGAAGAATTGTGGCACCTCAAAGAGTGGCTTCATGTATTCATTTGTGTTCATGGACTGCTACGTCGACTGTGAGGGATAATAGTACGTTGACCATGGTGAAGGTGGAGGCTACTGTGAAGGACGAAAGTATTGTCCCAGCTGTCGAGGAGGTAAGGAAGGTATAACATATTGTTCATCAGGCTCTCGTAATCTCCGACGAAGTATTCCTCCACGTTCCACTCGATACCCAGACATATCCACGTTTACCTCCACGAATGGTCCCTCCTCCGTAGGCATAGGTGCATGGACTCTAGCCTCCATAATTCTGTCCTCTTCATTCATTGACATGAGTATGTTTTCTGTTTCCCTCCGAACAGAATCGAATCTGAAAGCAGGAGGCTCTGATGGGTTGTGACCCTCTAGGGACGAAAGGTACTGTATAACCTCCAGACTGTCATACTGAAATAAAAAACACATACATTATTTACAGAATAATGTATTTATTAGTAATTGAACAAAAAAATGTATTTGTTAAAATCCTTACAAAAGCTCCCCTTGTAGCCCCTTGTCTAGTGACCCATCTTCGAGTGCGAGTCTTGTACCATCTAAAATACTGATGGTTTGCTGACATCTCGCCAAACAAGGGTTGAACAGACCATACATGTGTCTCTCTATTATTCCACAATATCACTAAAGCCTCCAAGACGTTTGGCCAATTTTCTTCAACCTTACCCTTTAGAGTAATTGCATGCAAGTCTTCATGCTGAGATGGTTCTCGAGGAATATATTGCTCCATTCCAAATTTCCTGAGAACCCTATTGGGTTGATGCCACTCAGGAATTTGGAAGCAAAGCAAAGGCACGGCCGATCTCCATGCATCTTGCTTACGCTTGCATATGTCAGGAAAAGCATTAAACTCCAGCACAGCATAAGGGAGCCAAATAAACTACAAAAAATCACACGTTAACATTATACATAAATTGAACCCAACAATTGCTAAAATATGGAGAATTACATACCTTATTCTTCTTTAGACCGTCAAAGGTTGCTCTATAGTAGTCTAGCTGATAGGAATTGTGTTTGTTACCATCCGACTTTATCCATCTATTAGCATAAGGAAAACCTGCTTCCTTTACATCTGGGCAGGGTGGAGCAACTTGTGGGATTCGCTCCCAAGCCCACAACTGCACCAACAGAGTCAAGTCACACATATCCTTCTACGCATAGTCAATAGTGGTGCACAGCTGCCTATACATATAACCCAACACCGTTGCACCCTACGCATATTGACTACATTTATCCAGATCCTCAAGCAAATATAAGTATCTTAGTGGCACTCTACTCGAAGATTGATCAACAAATATACAACCACCAATCAATCTCAAAATGTAAGCTCGGGGGAATCTTTCTATTGCCTCTTCACTACCTAGATGTTCATCTATGTTTCCAAAATTGTCTTGAATCCAAGACAACCTCAAACATTGTCTGTGTAACATGCTGCAAGGTAGTCGTCTACCGAGCTGTTGTTCGACATATCTCTGCCAATCATTGCAACCCGTTGGGGCTACAACAGCAAGTCCATCGATATTTAGACCAACCAATACAACAATATCCCGGAAAGTAATGGTGCACTCCCCAACTGGTAGATGAAAAGTATGTGTCTCCGACCTCCATCTCTCAACCAATGCAGATATCAACTCTGAAGACACTGGAAAATGCGCAACTTTTGCAAACTCATAGAAACCTGCCCGTCGTAAGTGAGGAATAATTGCTTCCGGTATTTCATTTCTAATCTGAAGTGCTTTCCTGATCTTTAGTACATTATCAGGTTGTCCATTCCATACATATGTTGATACGTGTTTGTCTTGAAATTTTAACAGGGACGGGTCTAATGGTCCGGGATTTATAGACCTCTCCTCGGCCATTCTACAAGAAATAATAACAATTAAAAATTATAAATAATAAATTAAAAATTATGTAAAATAAAATTTGATATTAACACTATTTTATATAATAACATTATATTGAATTACAACTTAATAAAAATTATAATACATAATAACAAGTTAATATCACTAACTTATCTACTAACATTATTATCAAATACAACTAAATAATATTCTACACAAAATAATAATCACTATTCTTTATTATAAGATTGTATTCCCTAATAACTTAATAAAAATAAACCCTATATAATAACAACTTAATATCACCATTTTATCCAATAACATTATTTGAATAATAACTTAATAGAAAATTATAATAAATAATTACTACTTAATAAAAAATTATAATAAAAAATTACAACTTAAAAAATTATAATAAATAATAAAAAGTTAATATCACTAACTTATCTACTAACATTATTTTCAAATACAACTAAATAATATTCTACACAAAATAATAATCACTATTTTTTCTTATAAGATTATATTCCCTAATAACTTAATAAAAATAATCCCTATATAATAACAACTTAATATCACCATTTTATCTAACAACATTATTTGAATAATAACTTAATAAAAATGATAATAAATAATTACAATTTAATAAAAAATTATAATAAAAAATTACAAGTTAAAAAAATTATAAAAAAATAAAACTTAATATCACTGACTTATCTACTAACATTATTTTCCATAATACCTTAACAAAATTCTACATTAAATAATAATCACTATTTTATCTTATAAGATTTTCTACACTAATAACATAATAAAAAACCCTAAATAATAACAACTTATTCTTAATATTTTATTTAATATTATTTTCAACAATAAGCTAATAAATTTTTTTATTAAATAATAACAACTAAATATAACTATTTTATCTACTAAAAATATTTTTGATAATAACTTAATGAAAATTTATATCACATAATCACAAATTAATATCATTATTTTATCTACTAACATTACTTTGAATAATAAGTTAATAAAATTTATATTAAATAATAAAAACTTAAAACTATTATTTAATCTAACAACATTATTTTGAATAACAACTTAATAATAATAAACCCTATATACTAATAGCTTTATATAATTTCATCTAACTACAAAAAATTTAACATACCAACAACTTAATGCCTAAACTAAAGTAAACTAAACTAAACTATTAAAATTAAACTGAAATTAAAACTAACTAACCTTCAGTAGTACTTTAACAAAAAAATATTCAAAGTACTTACTTTTCAAATAAAATAAGCACTTGGGGTACAATGCAAAACACCTGGGACCACTACTGTTTCAAGGACCACACTTTTTGCAAAAGAAAATGTCAAACGAAGAGGACCCTTACTGTTGCTGAATAATGACACTGCTTCAAAACTTAAAAAATGGTGGATGAAAGCTATGGGGTAAAGATGACCAGGCCACGGTCAAATAAATAAAGAAACTCTGCATGTGACCCAGTGTCGTCCCTCTGCCATGCACCATAAGGTAACCTTTCCATGTGGCGCTACCCTAGGGAGTCGGCTCTGCATTATATGACATGCATGTCGTCCTTGCTCCCTGCAACATGAGTATGTGTCAGCTCCCTGCTCTGTCGTAGCCCCTGCATGCAACATGCAAATCGTCTGTTCAAGGTATGGCACACAAAAAGGACCCTTGATTCAAAATTTTGGGAAAAAGAGCCCTACTTTTGTAATAAACTTTCTCAGTAGCCCCATATATATAAAAAAGCCGCATGGTGGTAGTGAACATGGTGAGGTGTTCCTCCGGATCTCCCCTGCCATCATATTTGTCCATGGAGGGAGGTTTGTAATTCAGTGGGGTTGGCGATCCATGATTTGCTCAATGAACGGGTGTGCAGCAAAAGGAATCTCAGGTTCATATCTCGTCGTTTCCTGTGTCTGCTGGGAGACGTGGCCATTAGTCTTGCGTTGGACCGAACAGGTGTCGTTGTGACTAGAGTGTAACATCCCAATTTTTATGATTTTTAGAAAAATAATTTAAAAAGGATTAAAGAAGAATTTCTGAATGAAATTCCAAGTAAAAAATATCAGAGACAAGATTTTCCGAGTGAGAATTATTTGATTCCGAGTGAAATGGATGTGATTCCGAGTGAAACATGACTCAGGAGATCATTTCCAAGTGAAATTAAGATGTTTCCGAGTGAAACATCATTAAGAGAATTATTTCTGAACGAAGTAACGCTGTGTCCGATTGAGACACGTTCGAGTGAAGTAAATCCGAGTGACACGGAACATCTCCGAGTGAAATGATTCCGAATGGGTTGTTTCCGAGAGAAGTGGAAGTACTTCTCGGACCAATAATTCTGAATGATGAACTCCCGAGTGGAGTATATCTGGGTGAATAGTTTGCCGAGTGAAGTGTCTCTGTGACACTTTCGAGTGATACATTCCGAGTGAGTCTTTCCAGAAAGAGTGCTTCTGGACAAAGACTTCAACTCCGATTATGCTCTCTAAGTGAATAATTCCGAGGAGGATAAATATCCGAGTAATCCTTTCAAGTGGAGTGATTTCCGAGAAAGGAATTGGACTTCGAACTCCGAGTGATCTTTTAATTAAGAAGACTTCCGAGTGACGAAGGAGTAAGACTCTGACCCGGGAAGATGTATATCCGAGTGAGATATGTCTGATTAAGGTATTTCCGAATAAGACAATTGTGAAAGGGTCATTTCCGAGGAAGGGAAGCCGAGTGTTTCATAAGAAGGAACCTTTCCAAGTGAAGTTCCTCCGAATGAAGGAATTCTGAGTGGAAAAAGGCTCTGATGAGTCCTCTCGGAAAGAGATGCCCAGATGCTGAAACTGAGTCGGGATATGCTGAGACCGAGTCGGAATACACAGAAACCGATTCGGAATTAATAAATATTTTACTGTAGATGCTTTCCACGTAAATTTGTTCTTCTACCTTCTAGCAGTTTCACTTTTGAGATATTTTCTAAGAATGGGACCCTTTATGATGAGTTGTCCCCTTTTCATTAAATATCTTAATTCTTTATTATCTAAGATACGTATGTCAGAGAACTTCAAGTCATTCACGTCTCTTTTACGTGAAGGACACATATAAATACTTCCATTGTTGGATTAATGGAAGAACTCTTGAAAGGTGGAATCATTAGCCTTACTTTCCAATTCTCTGGAAACTGTTAAACAACGAAGATAATTAAATCTTCATCCCTTCTCTTTACAAAGAAAAGTTTGGGAGTGGAACAACACTGCAATTCTAGTCGGAATTCTGGAGCAGTGACTTGGTTATAGCTTTTAAAGCTACTGGAACACCTTATTTCCAGGTAGGGGGAGCGTACATCTCAAATATATGGTTTATGAATGGATCTGGGGTGTTGTTGTTGTTATAATATACGTGATACATGTGTAAAATGTTATTGAGACCCTAGTTAAATAACATATTTTATGTTTTACATCTTCCATTCATATTAATGATGTTTATGTGCTGATTATATATATGTATATGATGACGATGAGAATGGTTTCCATGAACTTTTCATGAGAGACTTATATGATGAATATGTATGTGATTTGATCGGTTGATAGCATGAGATAATGTTGATATGTGATTGATGATTGATATTATTTGATATATCAATTGTGTTGAGACGTACACAGGACTGCAGGGGGCCTGTGTTGCCAGTCCCGTTGTGGACGACCTGATAAAGGCATAGACCTTGTGGTGGTTCCTTTTATACCACAGACGCCTTTGAGTGTGACTCAAGGCCGGGCCGTAGCACTGAGTAGAGGACCGCTATCACTCTGGGAGTGGTACTCGGTGTTACATTATGGGCGCAGAGCGGTTTGGTACCTGTAAAACGGCCGGATCAGCGAGGAGCTGAGTTATGGCTCGGGGAGCCAGTGTTGCAACACAAACAGTATAATGATCCCATTTTGGTTGGTCATGTATACTGATGTTGATACATATTAATGGATCCATTTGATTGAGCATGTGCATACACTGATTTATGTGTTATTGAGAGTAACATGTTGTTTTATGCTGAGTATATGACTCGGTTTTGTGGTGTTGATATTGTGAGCAACATGAGTATATTATTATGTGATAATATTTGTGATCGGTTTTGTTTTATAGTTATGAATTGGAATTTTAATCCAATTCAATAACTGTTATTTGATATGTTATGCTCACCCTCTACAATTATTTTTCAGTGAATGAAGGGCCCAACCATGACATGTGAAGCCACTCATGCTGCTCGGATTGTATTGTAGTGAAAGCCTTGGCCGGCTCCTGAGAATACCAAGTGAAATTATGTATTTGTATATTTTAAATGAGCCGGTCGGCTTATGTAAAACAGATATTGAAATTATTTAATTCAAAATCTGTTTGAAATTTAAATAAATTATTGTATTTTAAATAACCGGTCGGATTGATGTAAAACCGAGCTTGTTATTTATTGAATCCGACTTCTGTTTTTGGAAATTTTATTTGATTTATTAAAATTTATTTTAAAAAATAAGGATGTTATATAGAGACCTCCCGCTCCACACCCCGTCGCCCTCGGAGCTCTGCATTCTCTTATTGCATATTTGCCACTGTGTGCTACAAGGCTTCCACCATGCTCTTAAGTTGCTGAATCTGATCGTCGTTACTGGGTTCCTGCCGTCGTCCGACATCTTCTTCCCTGCGAGTGTTGCACGTGTTCACCATTGCTGCTGTGTTTTCTAGGATTAGGGTTTGAAAATGAGGTATAGGATCCGTTTTACCGGGCCTTACGGTGGGCTTCAAAATGTTCACACAAAAAGTATAGAAAGCACGAAACCCTAGAGAATTCCCTAGAGATTAGGTCTATTATTTCTCAATAGTATGTCACTTAGTTTACAACGTTCATCTAAAATATACATTTATACTTAGGTCAGAAAAAAGGAGCATAGGCCCATTAGGTTATAACTAACACGAATCCACTTCTTGCCAGGATAGAGAGGTACTCATGCCCCCTATCCTGGGGAACATTATTAGTTTTAGAAAAAATTTCACACCGAATAGGTGGAGAAACAAATGTAATCTTAAATGGAAATTGTATTAACCTTTTGCTTTCATGTATGTAGATCATTATTTATATATATATATATATATATATATATATATATATATAAAATTATAATTAACGATTAATAAATATTATCATATTTATTTAATTTTAAAAAAATATAAGTATTATCTTTTGAGTTAACTATTTAGGAATTTTTCATATATATATATAAAACTTTATTTTCTTTTTCCTTTCTAATTTTTAATTTTTTTAGTAGTATTATTTTTTAACCTTTGTATTTTCTGTTATATTTCTTCTCAACCTTTGTCCGTATACCAAACGTAGTGACATGCGGATTATAGTTTTGTCAACCCGGGTTGTCTGACTATTTCTCCGTCGGTAAATTTATGCATTCATTTATTTCTTTCCTTTTTTTAAAATGTATTCATTTATTTCTTACTTTATCCTCGTTGTCTTATTTCGTTTCGGTTTTATTTTACTTCTTTCTCCGCGGGCCACGTCACGCATTTTTTAATCTCAAATTGTTTTAAATAAATAGTACCATTTAATTTTCATAACACTTCAATCTTGATAAGATCTTTTAGAAAAATCAATTTCAAATCCCTGTAGTTTGAAAAATTACGATTTTAGTATCCATATTAGTAACTCGTCCATACAATTTCACTGCAGGAAGTCAGTAACCAACAAAAACACAGTTACTCTGTAAGATTTCTTTTAAGGTTTTTTCCCATAAATATCTTTTGGGCAGACTAATCTCTAATCTCAACCATCATAATATTAAACGACAGAGAAATGATTAATTAATTTACTCAATTAAGGTTAATTCTGTGAAGTTGGAGTTAGGTTAGAGTTTAGACCTGGAAGCCCAAGTCAAGAGGCAAGACTAACTCAATTCCCTTTTAATAAGCATAAATTTAATCCAAAGTCAGAAGTGTTGACCATGAAAACGAAAATATTCAGCTATTCAAATTGGAAAACGGAAAAACAGAGGAAGCAGAGAAACCACGCAGGTGTTTCCTTCCCCCGGGGTTCTCTCTGGCCATATCAATTAGCCAAATAAGAAAAAAAAGAAGACGAGATCAGCACTACTCTCACATGACGACTCCAAGAATAATCAGCAATGAGCAACACAAACACTGTTTCAAATTCTTCTAACAACCCTTCACCGACGCTTCAGCAACGCAGGCTCACCAGACAGAGGAGGCTCCGTTATCTAACCGATCATGACGCTGGCCTTCATTCAACCTCTTCTCTCCCTTCCTCTCCTCTTCCCTCTTACTTCACTTCCGATCACTGGTCTTCCTCCGCCGTTCCTCAACCTCTTCCTCTTCCCGAATCACCGTTGACCCGTCGCAACGACCTTCACCATCTCGGATCTCCCCCGTTCGAACACCCCGCCTTTGCTTTCCGCAGGTAAAACAAACACACACACACACACTCTCTGTCTAATCTAATCTAGTCATCGCCTTCTGTTTTGTGTATACTTAATTTTGTATATTTCAGAAAATCGGTGGATCACGATGCCGTCAGGAGTTTAAGGTCTGCAAGCAATTTGAGTAGACCGTCTTTTGATCCAGTGGTTGCGAATTCGAAATATGATTTGAGAGTGAATATTCCTCCGGAGAGAGTCTTGGCTGGTGATTTTATTTATTTATTTATTTAGCTATTTGGTGAATTGAATGTTAAGTATAGGAGATTCTGATTTCTGAGATACGAGATGTTTTAATCGTATGTTTCTTGTTGTGTTTTTGTTGTTAATAGGGAATACTAGTTCATGTAAAGATCAAATTCATAGAGAGCTTTCTCATGATAATGATTCTGAAAATGCTTCCAACTCGAGATTGCTATTTCCGGCCAAGAGTGCTCCAACCAGTATTTTCTCCAGTCCTGTTACTAGTCCACGTAGATTGAGCAATGTAGATTTACATGATCCCTCCATTAATTTTCCTCAAGATTTTCATGACGTGTTGAGAGTGTTGCCGGCTAAAACTGTTCAGAGTTCGGAGCCCGACCGGTCCCCACTGCGCAGTCCTGGAAGCCATAGCCCTTACCTGAATCCTAATGTTCAGGAGGGATCTCAGCTGCATAAATTTTCCTCCAGAGTGTGGCCTGAAGGTAATCATTGTGATGCACATCCGTTGCCTCTTCCTCCTAAAGCTTCACCACCACCAGCACAGTCACCTTCACATAATCAATTAAGTGTTGTCCATCACACCGCCGAAAGTTCGCCTTCGATGAAAGGTCAATGGCAGAAGGGGAAACTTATTGGACGTGGATCGTATGGATGTGTTTATCATGCTACCAACCTGTATGCAGTTCATTTTTTTTTTCATTGCCTATTAATTATTTGCTCTGTAGTTTACCTTTTATGTGGTTACTCATGTGTTTCTGTTTATGTGACAGAGAGACGGGAGCCTCATGTGCAATGAAAGAGGTGGAGCTGTTGACTGATGATGCTAAATCTGCTGACTGCATAAAGCAACTAGAGCAGGTTCTTACCCTAGTTGTTTTATTTTATTTTATCATGTTCAAAAACAAGAACACCTATACTGGAGAAAATAATATAAAGCTGATGGTAAAAATGTGTATAACATGGTCAACTCCATAGGACAACGTGATTATCTGTGAACATTATCATACAACCGGATGTAGCCATGTTATTACTGCTAATATGAATGGAACTTGTGAACTAACATCATAGTTGTTCAGAATAGTTTGAAAATTTTCTTGGAACACGAAAGAATATTAATTTTATCTTGATATTTATATTATTGTCATAAGCTTTAACTTGTCTCCATTAGCCATCCTCTGCCGTTGTCTAGATTCATCTTGGTCAGTATATTGTGTTTACCAATTTATTGTTTTGATAACTAGAACAAATAATCCAAGACTGGTTTAATAGAGTAAAGCAAAGTTAGATTAAGTAGAAAAAACACTAAACAGTCGTTCTATGATATGACTCTTTTTCCAGGATTATTTTTTTCTAATGCAGAAGCTAAAAGTTTCAAACAATTGCAATTGCAATTTCACAAATCACACACAAACAAGGAGAGGTTTTCAAGACGAGCTTTAGTTTTAAGATTTGTTTTCTAACTAATGTAGTCATGTAGATGCCAGATTGTTACTGTCGATATAGTTTATGAAGAGTTTTGACTCTTGAATTACATTTCATATTTCTCATTCATGATTGTATTGTTTTTTCCCATTGCAATGATGCCTTTTGTTACGTGCTCTATAATTGTGAGTACACATTTGCCAATTGGATTGTATTTAGCCTGTTATTCTAAATAGTTCCTTGTTTCAGGAAATCATAATTCTCCGACAATTACACCACCCCAACATTGTGCAGTATTATGGCAGTGAAATAGTGAGTTAATTGTTGTTTCTTGTTCCTAGTATACTATGCAGTCTATGGAAAAGTTTATATAGATCTTTATTGTAGCAATAAGAATGAATTTGTGAAATCTGTTTTTAGATTGAGGATCGGTTGTGCATATATATGGAGTATGTTCATCCGGGATCCCTTCATAAGTTTATGCATGATCATTGTGGAGCTATGACAGAATCTGTAGTTCGCAATTTTACACGGCATATTCTATCTGGATTGGCATATTTACATAGTACCAAGACTATCCACAGGTAACATTTGATGAAAAGAACTAAAATACTTCATTTATTTTTCTAAATGATGGCTTGTTATATCTCATGTAAACTATATATTGATGTCAGAGGAACAAGCTGATTCTTGCTAAAATCATAACTTTTGTTATTTGATCTTGTAGAAGAAATTTTTTTTGGTATGATTTTTTGCGATTAAAATCTGATTATAGTTAATGTATATGGTTCCTTAGGGATATCAAAGGTGCAAACTTGCTGGTTGATGGATCAGGTATAGTTAAGCTTGCGGATTTCGGGGTGTCCAAAATTGTGAGTTTTGAAATTCTGTTATTGTATTTACCATTTAATTATGTGTAGCCAGTGGGTGTACTTGTAGATAGATAGATTGACTGCTAATCTTCTAATTTACGAGTGTTAACTTGTCTCTGTAGCTGTCATAATTAGATCATCAATTGTCATTGATGCCAGCATCATTTGCGTTGTTTTCTGTTTCATTTTTTCTTTCTTTTTTTCCTGGTGGTCTTGTAACTTTGACCAATCTGTTCCTATCAGCTGTCAGAGAAATCATATGATCTTTCATTGAAGGGCAGTCCCTATTGGATGGCTCCAGAGGTAACTCAAAATCTTACTTGCATTATCTAATGCCTTATGGAGTTTTGGATGGGTAATGAGAAGTGACATGCCCCTTTTTACTGTAATTTGTTTGCAGCTCATGAAGGCTGCCATAAAGAGAGAATCCAACCCTGACATTGCCATGGCCATTGATATATGGAGCTTAGGGTGCACTATCATTGAAATGCTGACAGGAAAGCCTCCTTGGAGCGAATTTGAAGGGGTGAGCACCTTGCTATGCATGTTAAGCTGTTATAGTTAAGTAATGCACATTCAATTTGTTGGTTTAAATGTTTAATATAAGAAGATCAATAATCCCCCCACCTTGGCGTGGCTTTTTGTAATAATTCTCATTGGAAAAAAATCATCGCATTCTGCATGGATTTATTTCCTCTCTTTGGTAGGGGATTCCCATGTTCAGTATGGATTTTGTAAAAAACATTCCTAAAAACTACATTCCGGTTTCTTAACCTAACTTCCCAATAAAACATTCTCATGCGAGGAGGTGAGAATCCAAGATTCTCATGAAGGTGCAAAAGAATATTTTGGAGTACCAAATACATTTATAACATTCCTAGAAATGTTTAATGGTTCCCTTGCTTTTTATATCAATACATGTTGATTTGATTGTGCGTTCACATATGTCAAATCATTTGAATATCCTTGCAATTGCATCCCTTGATATTCCTATTGATGGCATTGGTATGCTTGTATTTGGTTTACTTGGTGAATTTAATGGCCTGGTTATATTCTACCTACCAGCCTCAAGCCATGTTCAAAGTACTACACAAATCCCCAGATATACCAGAGACTTTGTCTCCAGAGGGACAGGATTTCCTTCAGCAGTGTTTCAGAAGGAACCCTGCAGATCGACCATCGGCAGCAATGCTTCTTAAACATGCCTTTGTACAAAGTTTGCACGATCAAGATGTTCCCGTTCATTCACAGTGCCATCCCAGAGTAGACCCTGGACCGGGAGTAAGTGCTAATATTATATTTGAACTCCTTGGCGATGGACCATTGGCATGATCCAAGGAGATCAATCATTATGAATTATAAACCAATACTAGCTTGGGTTATGGGCGTTGGGCTACCATGTCTAACTTGTCAATTGTTTGTGCTTTGTAGGATGTTTCACGTAGACATAGTCCCAGTCACAGTTCCAAAAATAGCCGTGGTTTACTACCAGCTTCCATTCAACGGATTTTTAACAAACTTCATAATTTAATAGGGTACGTTTTTCGGCATTATTATTTGCTTTTGGAATTTCTCATTATGAGTGTCAAATTTGGTAATATGCTTCTGGCTACCTGATTGGCTTCAATCTCCTTCTTGTTGTATCTTTGACAGTGACACTTCCAAAAAATATGATACTGAGGAATCTAGTCATATTACATCTTCTCGTGGTTCTCCTTGCTCCATGACGGAAGTTAACAGTCCTCAATCTCCCTTGAAATCTAATGCCCTCAATTACATGGCTGTCGCCAATTCCAGCAACATACCCTTCACCGTTATGAGAACATCAGGTTCATTTGAAGCTTGTCACAGCTGAGATTTCGCGTGAAAGTTAGAAGGATCGTGCTAGGGACTGGGGCACGAATTTCTTCGGGAATTCAGCACTCTCACTGGATAACGAACAATTATCATTCATGATGTTAAAAATATATCAATCCGAAGTGGTAAAAGAAACGACAAATTGAGTTCACATTCATTGGCTGTTGTACTATTATATGTACATAATAACAAAGCTAGGTTAGTTGAACCTATTACCACGCGAGGAATTCATATGTAAAAGTAATTGGTTGTATAATCTTTAGGAATAATTACTTTTCTTTTTTTAAAATTTAAGGGTAAAATGCAATTTCTTTTCTCCCTCGGCTTCTAATGCTTCTTTTTTTTTAAGTTCAAGTGTCACCTGTTAAGCAAAAACAAAATCAACATTAGAATGAAAAAAGTATAAATACAAAATAAAATATCTTACTAATGAATTATTCTCAATCATTTTGTATAAAAAAGTAGTAGTATTTAAATAACCTTTTAGTTATTCCAAGTGTTGATTTAAAATTTTTTTCAAGATATCAAATACTATATTTTTAAATAATTATAAACGTAGGAGACAAAAAAAAAACTCAACATATTTTTTTTTTACATTTGAACATACATTTTCTCTTACATCTTAACATATACATAGAGCTCTAATGTTGATATGTATGAATACAACAAGTTTCAATATATTTCACAGACAAGCTTTTAAAATTTTCAACATGATGAAACCATCCATAACCGTGTCAAACAAATTGAATTATAGGACAACTACCTATTAAAACTTGTTGATAGTAAATATAAGGTTAAAGTAGTGTCATATGTGTGTCATAATTTCAATTTGATTTTTTAGGTTTTTTTTTAATATCTTTTAGTCTTGATACATGTAAAGGTTTTTAAACTAATTTCTCCCTAATAATAATTTATAAAAGAAAAAATAGCTATAAAAGAGTAAGTGAATATTATGAGTGTGAAAATTTGCTTCAAAGAAGAGAAAAGTGGTGATTTAGTTTGAGAAATGTATAAACTCACCTTAATGCTGAGTTAGCCTCCTCCTTCTCCTTTATATTCTATTTCTAGGGTTTAGAGTATTGATGTTCTGAAATGATGATTTAGAATTCAATCCAAGAATGAATTTTATACTTTGACACTAAATAAATAATAAATTATTGTTCAGCGTTGTTCTATTGACGTATGGCTTGGGGTGATGTATCAAAAAAATAGTAATATTATTATGTGTCAGGTAGACTCCCTGGTCATGTTGTTTTGAAGAAATTGATGGAAAAAGCTTTTTTGTTATGAAATAAAAAGTTATGGAACTACACACAGAAAAAAAAGAGACCAGGATTTAACCCAAAATCTAGGAAACTTTCATGGCCACTTTTAATATCTATTTTCACGTCCCGTGTTTTTTTTTATTGAAAAATTAAAAAATGCTCTTCTATTAGACAATTCTTGTTTCCCTATTTTCACTTTCTCAACCTTAGTTTCTCTTGTTTCATGTTCTTGGTCACATTCCTACTTTCATTTCATAGTTTTTCATTCCCACGCATGCGGTTGAAAGTGATGATAAATTATTTTTAAAATTAACGGATGAACAAATTCAAAACTTATCAAATCAACAAGTAAAATATATATCGAATAAATAAATGCGGAGTTAATCTAAAATTTAATGAATGAGCAAGTTTAATGTTTTACAGTTAAACAAATCCATAAATTTTCATACAAATCATCTATGAAAGCACAAGAATAAATCCCTAAGAAGGAGAATTAAATGAACAAAATATATTGATAATGTGTAAATTATTCACAAGCATAAGATAATGGAAAAATAGTAGGAATTTATGGATTTTAGATTATTAGGTTAGAAATGTTTTTTTATGTATTTTGAAGACCAAATATTTGTGACTGATTCAAACTTGATAAAAGGGGTATAACGAGAGGTGAAAATTTTCAGAGTGATGGGAATAAAAATTTCTCCAAAAAAGTTTGAAGTTTCTACCCTCGGCCCACGAGTGTGATTACCGACTCCGCCATTAACATTTCAAAGCTTCAAGCGGATGAGATAAAAAAAAAAAAAAAAAAACTTGGAACAAAGAAAAAAAATTCAGAACCAAGTAAAGTTCCATTTCCGATCTCCACAGTTCCTCAATTTTCTTTCTTTCTGCGCAGAAGATGGGGGCGGAGGCTAAAATTCCCCGAAGCTTAATCCACAGAATCTACGCTCCTTTGGCTAATGAATTCCATTTCGCAACTCCCGTCTCCTCCTTGCGAACAAATGAACTCGAACTCGTACGCTTCTCTCTCTCTTTAATTCATTCTTGATTCGCATTTTCCTTCAACGAATGCGCCAATTCACTGACACCCACTTGTGTAAAGGTGCGAGGTGTTCTACGAATGCTGCAAGGGTTTTCCGGTTCCCTGTTCTCTTGGGATAAAATCGGAACCACTTTTCATGCCAAGAACGGAGTTTACGTTTCTCATCTCTCCCAGAAAAGTCTCCACTCCCTTCTCAATCAATTTATCCACGCTGCAACGTGTCTCCAATTGGTAGATATCACGCTCAATGGAGTTGAAACTGCTTCGCCAAAATCTCCTCCCACTTTGAAGGCATTCGCGTCCTCTGCTTCATCGTGGCTTAAGGTTTCTTTACGCTGCTCATTGGATATTAGCATCTATCTAACTTCATGCGTGCTATTCTCTGTCGAATTTTCTCTGTTTTATTAATTAAATCATGTTTGATCATTGTCACGCAGCGATTACGGAATATTGCGTTGAAGGAGGAAATGTCTGCGAGCAATGCAGATGGCATAACCACTCCAACTTTGTTAGGATTGGCTAATTCTTTATCGAGGTTTCTTCGTTCTTTCAATTTTACACTCTAGCCAAGTTTATGATTTTTTTTTTTTAGGCTAAATGGTTTCCGTGTACTACTGTAGACTATAGCAAAAGACGACTGTTAGTTGTTAGTACTTAGTTCTTTCATTTTTGTTAGTAGTGGGACCCATGACCTCGCCCTCTTTCCCTTCTCCCCTTCACCATTATAGCACAAAGTGAGTTTATGTTTGGGTTTTCCCTAAATTGTTCTTTTGAATCATTTGTCTTCAAATTTTGTTTGGGTTGGGGGATTGTGAGTGTGATAGTGTCTGATGGTTGTTTTTTGAATTCAGTCTTTGCTCAGGGGCTGAGTTCCTATTGCAAATAGTCCACGAGGCCATTCCTGCAGTTTACTTTGAGTTTGGTGCATCTGTACCAGCAGCAGAACTAGCTGGTCACATACTTGACTATCTTCACGAGAAGCTTGACAAAATATGTCTTGTACAAGGTGGTGAGGTCGTGACTTAGTTTTCCCGCTGCACATTATGTAATTTTGTTATACATTTCTCATTTTCATGCTGTTAAACTTTAAAAGCTGTCTTGACTGCAGGAGGAAGCTTATCAGATGGTGCTTCATATGTATGTTGGAAGCTTATTGCCGTATATTGAGGGTCTTGATTCCTGGCTTTTTGAAGGAACTCTTGATGATCCTTCTGATGAGGTAATGTTTGTTGAATAACTCAATTCCTGGAGGAGGAAGTTCTTTCTCTATGTTGTGCTAAAGAGTGCTGTAGAAACAACTCATGTTATGTTGTCCAACTTAGAAATTCAAGTTTTCAATTGGTGTAAGGATTACTAAAGAATGTCCTTTCCCCCTTTCTGCCGCACATTCTTCAAGTGGTTATAATGGATTTCTTTTGCATCATACTCTCTTAAGAGAATCATTTTGTATTCTTAATTTTCAATAAATGTGGCCCAAAATAACTGAGTTTTAAGTAGGTTATATCGATGCTATAATTTCTATCACTTGTGTTTGACCCATGCCAGTTAAAAAACTTTAAAATATATTTTGTTTTACTTAGTCTTTACACACACATGCAGCAAGCACAATTTTTCAGCCAAAAGCTCTCTATAGCACTTTGATTATAAGCTTTTATGAACGTAAAATAAGCTAATATGAACATGTATTAAAATGTTATATTGATTCTTTCATCTCTCTCTTCAGATGTTCTTTTTCTCTAATAAGGAAGTCTCAGTTGATGAGGCTGAGTTCTGGGAGAAGAGTTATCTATTAAGAGTGCTACAACATGGTAAGTTAGATTTGGAGTTCTCTTCCATGAATTGTGTCAGTAATTCAATGCCAGCATCAAATGACGGGAAAGAAATGGACAGGAGGGATTCCATCTCTTTGTCTAGTACAGTTAAAGGAAAAGAGCACAGCGTTAGAGGCCGTCCAGCTTGTCCTTTTTTTATTAAGGATTTAGCTAAATCAATTGTTTCAGCTGGAAAATCTTTGCAACTGATGCGTCATATCTCTAGTTCCTTAGGAGGAGTATGTAGCAAAGGAAGTAATTGTGAGATTGGAAGTACCAAGATTATGAATTCTGCTTTGTATTCTTCTCATAGAATGGCTGGGCTAACATTGTCAGAAGTTTTTTCTGTATCACTAGCTGGACTTATTGGCCATGGTGACCATGTTTGTAAGTACTTTTGGCAAGAGGACTGGTTTGAATCTGTATCCATTGAGTCTATTGTAAATGAAGAAAGAACAGCAAATAGCAATAATGAAAAATTAACCGCTTCACCTTACTCGGAGAAGATTTGGTATAAGTTTTTGAATGATACATTATTTCAGAAAAGATCAGCTGATTTGAAGCTAAAATGTGAAGACATAAATAACAACACAGGAGACCTTAGAGGGGCTAGAGTCGTTGAGGATGAAGTGCTTCTCTTGAGATCATACATTGAAAATCCGGTTATTACTGTATGTCAAACAGACCTTGGAAAGCATCGGGATTCCCTGAAAACATTGAATGTATCTAAAAAGTTCGCCTTGCCTTCATTGAATGATGAGGGTTTAAGAAAGGCTGTATTTGGTGGAGAAAGTACTGCATATTCTGATAGTGAAGGAACGAACTTTACTTTTGGATTTCAGTTTGGTGAATCTCAATACCTTCGTTCACAGGATGAGAGAAAGCTGTTAGAAATATTGTTCCCTTTTCCCACTATTTTGCCTTCATTTCAGGTATTTCTATTTGGTAGCTTGAGCAGTTTTAGATGTAGGGTGAAGTACCTTGGTGTACTGAACAAACTTTTTTTTGCAACAGGATGATCTTCCTGTGTCAACACTCTTGCCTTTTCAGAGAAACAGCAGTCTTCCTTCAAGAGTTCTTCGTTGGATGCAAAATGTTGACCTAAGAACCACTCCACTTCCTCTGGTTATTATGCAGTACTGTCTAACAGTCTACATTGAGAAACAGGTGAATTAAATTAACCTATCTGTCATATTCAGGATCTAAGAGTAAAACAATGTGGTAATTGCTCTATTTTGAATATAACAGGTGGATTATATTGGAGTGAATATGTTGTCGAAGTTGATGAACGAATGGCGATTGATGGATGAGCTTGCAGTGTTGCGTGCTATATACTTGCTAGGTTCAGGTATTTGCTTATTATTTAAATTGTTTTATACTCTTTTTATATTTATATTTTGTGTTTTATGCTGGATAGGAGTGTATACATCTTGGTTTATCTGTCTTCTGTATATTTTTTCTTTTGCAGGTGATTTGCTGCAACACTTTTTGACTGTAATTTTCAATAAGTTGGATAAGGGTGAAACATGGGATGATGACTTTGAATTAAACACGATATTACAGGTAGATTTCCTTGATTTTCAACAGATTTCCTTGATTTTCTTGAACTGTCGTCGTATGTTATATGATAAAAAAGGGTCATATTACAAGTAAATTTCCTTGATTTTAAAGTAGTATAAAAAGTCAAATTACATGTCTTATATGATGAAAAAAATTCATAATAAATAAAAATCATAAGAATTGTATGTGAAAATTATATAGAAGCCTTTTATCATTTAAAAATATTTTAGAATAAACATTTTTTTAAAAAATAACTTGTTTAAAAAGCTAGTTGAATCCCAGTTCTGGTATTGATTTTCAACCGGGTTTTTTTACTGGTTCTGAATCCATCCAGTTTTTAACATGTAATATATGACCCTTTTATAATATAAGACATGTACTATACAATATATATTTTCATATATTTTTTTATTAATTAATATATCATGAAATATACTATATTATATTAAAAATATATATTCTTTTATCAGTGGTTTGACCAACCTCAGTTGCACCAATGAATCATGAATTGATTGGTGCCTTCACTAGTTCAAATCACCAGCTTGATTTTTAAAACATTGGTTGTTATTATATAATGTTCTTCTGGTTTTAATCTTTCTTTGTAGCTCTGCAATTTCCATGTGTTATTTACTTGTTTGGAATTTACTGCAGTGGAGTCCCATCATTTCTAGATTCCAATTCTACCTTGCATGCATTAATTGGATCGAAACAATCCATTTCCATCTGTAATGAACTAATGATTTGTTGTGAAGTTTATTATAAAGTTCATTTTGTTATTGGTACCGAGACATTGAAATCAATGGAAAAATGATGAGACTTGAAATTGCGTCTCATAAATCACCAAGTTAAATGAGGATGATGCAGATACAAAATGTAAATAGTGGATTCAATCTTTTATACTGGTTTGGCAAATAGATAGTGGGTAAATGACTGTGATCATGTAATATGGCTAGTACTGTATATACCGAAAGTGAGCTTAGTTATATTGTCATAGTATAATGATTCTATTTGTGCTTTGGTATATTTGATAAATTATGAATCTTTATATGCCTTTGTTTTTCTATACTATTTTTTGCTCATAATCTACCTATGCATATCAATTACAGGAATCAATCAGAAATTCTGCTGATAGTATGCTGTTAAGTGCTCCAGATTCATTGGCAGTGTCGATAGCCAAAAATCTTGTTGACAGTGATGAGGAAGCTGGGGTTATTTTGGGTACTTCTCATAAAAGTCAGGCCAATAGCTTTGGAATTAATGGCCTTGATATGCTCAAATTCACCTATAAGGCATTATTTAGTCAACTTATTCTGCTTTTTTAAGTGAGTTCTTATTTAAGAATATGAGCTTCTATGGACAGAATTGTAAATTAGGGTATATCGGAAATTTGGAATTGGCAGGTTCCTTGGCCTCTTGAACTTATTGCAAATACTGAGGCAATTAAGAAGTACAACCAGGTATCTGGCTTGTTTTCAGGGTCTTTTCTCTTTTTGACCTAGCCGTTTAATTCTTTTCATCATTCAGATTATGGTTATTTGTTCTTGCTACCAGGTTGGTCTTTTTGCTTACTTTATTCTTCTCCTTTCAAAAAATATATATTTTAGGTGATGCGGTTCTTGTTGAAGGTCAAGCGTGCAAAATTTGTACTGGATAAAGTGCGGAGATGGATGTGGAAGGTGCTTCCATAGATTACTTCCCATTTGTCTTTGGTGGAGCATGTGCTCCCACAGCTAATTCTTTCCTGGAAAAAACTTATCAATCTAGTTTTGTATTTTACTAAATTCTGGACATTTACTGTAAGGTTTGAAACTGAAATCATCCTTTGCAGGGTAGGGGATCTACTACAAATAACAGAAAGCATCATTGGTTAGTGGAGCAGAAACTCCTTCATTTTGTGGACGCTTTTCACCAATATGTGATGGATCGGGTATGCACATTGCATTAAGATGATTACAAACTAATTGCTCCAGGAGAATATTTACCTGCAAAGCACACAATATATGTAATTATTACATCCAACCTACCAATAGAATGGCTAGTTGTAAATTGTAAACGCTTTTAATTCCTTTTACTGTAATCACAAATCACACAATCAAATCTTCACACTAGTATATACTTATGCTTGTATGGTTCTGCATTGAGGGAACCTGAGCTTTTTCTCACCACAAATTCTGTGCAGGTGTATCACAGTGCATGGCTTGAACTATGTGAAGGTATGACTGCAGCTAAATCTCTGGATGAAGTCATTGATGCCCATGAGGCTTACATGTTATCAATTCAGCGGCAGTGCTTTGTGGTTCCTGATAAGCTGGTGATTTATCATATCTTCTAATTTGGGCTTTTATGTTCTTCTCTTATTGTGTTTTGGGTGGTGTCTCTAAAACTGAAGTGGAGCAAAGCTTCATTAGTTATTCTTTATTGCATTCAGGGGGCTCTGATTGCCAGCCGCATTAACAGCATCCTTGGCATGGCTTTAGACTTTTATACCATACAACAGACATTAAGTAGCGGTGGAGCTGTTTCTGCAATCAAAGCAAGGTGTGAGATGGAAGTGGATCGGATAGAGAAACAGTTTGACGATTGCATCGCTTTCTTACTTAGGGTATTCTTCTACAAAATTTATTTTAACTATGCTGCTACTGTTGACAATGATAGTTAAAACCCCAAATTAAATCCTAAAAATCCTGATTTAACGATTTTTGAAAGGCTCTACGATTTAAGTCTGTCAAAAAATCTTAATCTTACTAAAATCTACCTGAATCCTGATTCAAATCTTAAAATCCCAAAAATCTTATGATTTTTGGATTCCAAGATCTAATCCATCCCCCCCCCCCCCCAACCCATGCCTAAGATGCTTAAAATTTTTGAAACCAATGTCACGTAGGCCCTAGAACCATCTTATGCGACATTGGTCTGCTTGTCTATGATTTTTGTCGCTGTCAACCAAGTTCTAGCCATTTAAAGTCATCGTCTAGGTTGTGTTTTGGAGTTATTTTTGAACTTGGAAACTTGGAGTTGTTAGATGAAGAATTATGAGTTTATATACAATTATAGGAACTTACATGCATATGACCATGTGTATATGAAATTTGTAAGATCTTACAATACGATTTTCAATTTTATGATTTTCAGTTTTTGGAACCCCTCTTCAATTCAACTTAATATCCTGATTTTTTAACTACCCTGTCAACTGTTGACACTGAGTGCCTTCAATTCAACTTCCAGTGCTACTTGATGCCATCATATTCCGTTTTGCTGTGTTGATTTAAACTGCTCTTATTGACAGTACAATCCATGTCTTTATGAAATGTAGCTGTCAAGAAAATACTTGTGGGAAAAAATATTAGGGTTTATCTAACCTATGCAAGATTGCACACGATAAGAAGTCATATAAAGAAAGTTTTCATTCAAAAACATCATTAATGTCTATTCACTCTGATTTTTAAGCAATTCTTTCATAATTTACAGCAAGAAAACTTTTATTTTTGATCTCTTATGTTGTGTAAGGTTGCAGGGGTTAGATAAACCCAAAGTATTATTGGGGAATCATAGTTGACTTTGCAATCAGATACGGTTTCTAATTGGTGCTTGTTTTGACATGCAACTATTTCTTTTCTAAATTTTTTCTTTAAACTAATCTCTGCTTACACCATAACCACAATAAAATGTGGTGAGGAATGATTAGTCATTATGCTATTTCGATATTTTTAATAAAATAACCATATTTTATTGCAAAGTAGCGACATTCAATAGAATTTTTTTATATATAAGAAAAAGATGCACATCAAAACAGAATATGATGGCATCAAATAGTACTGAAGAATATTTCTCGTCCTATTATTGTGATAGCATGACTCGTTTGCATAATGCATACTCAAAGAAAAGTTGTTTGCATTTAAGATTGTGTGCTCTTAGGATGTGAAATTTAATACTGAGATTTGAACACTACCAGATGGTGGGTCGTATCCTCCACCACCTTCCATAAAAGGAATAGGTTAATGGTGTCTGTGTGAGTACTTAATAATGTAACTTGGCTTTTCAGGTCTTATCTTTCAAACTAAATGTAGGGCACTTCCCTCATTTGGCTGACTTGGTGACCAGAATTAACTACAACTATTTCTACATGTCTGCTAATGGAAATTTGATGACTGCCTCCAGTTCTGGAAGTGTTCCTTCAAGGTTGGGGAAGGCCCCTGGGTAGAATTGTGTGATCTTACGTTGATTGTGATAACTTAAATCTGAATGAGAACAGTTCTGCGCCTGTTGTACAGTATTTTGAGAGCATCCTCCATTTGCTTGGTATTTGAACTCAGTGAAGGGGGGAAATTGTTGGCTGTTGTTACCGCCTGTAATGGCAGGGTCGCTGTGTTGCAGGTTGCCTGCAAGATGTGTTGTATTGGCCTTTTTTTTTGGTTTATGTATTGGCTATTGTTTATTATTATATATGTCAGCTACATAGGAACAGCTCATTTTTTTTTGTCTGATTGAGTAAGCCCGAGCTAGGTTTTTTTTTCTCTCTTTGTCCTACACTGTATTAGCTGCACGTAGTTGGGCTTCATGAATTAATTTAAAAATGTAAATATGCTGGTGTCCGAGAGCCTTGTTCTTGGAAATATAATGACTAGATTTACTCTAGTTAAGGATGTGTAGGTTTATAGTTTCTAGTTCCTTGTATCAGCCAATCAACTACGGGTGTTAAGGTAATTTATGATGAACAAAACGTTCTTGCATAGTTATGTTTGGTTGGTGTAACATTTTAGGCGAAAAGAACTGCTTACTTTTTTTTAATGCCTTGAGTGTTTTTGAAAAATAAATAATTATTTTCTCAAAAATAATATCAACCATAGATGTGCTAGAAGATGGAACACAAAGGTACAAGGATGACAACTGTGAATGTTCTTGACTGGATGGACATCCTGGTTAGCTTAATCTGAAACAGTGGTCCTGGGTTATTTGCATTTAAAAGAGCATCCCCCAGAATGAGCATTTCTGCTGTGAAACCGAAACAACTCTGGCACTGAATGAGCGACAGCAATTCAGTATTAGAAATGTGATCATGACTGATCACAAGAAATCAAAGACAGCAATGTCATGAAATTCCCAAGGAGTGGTGGAAATGTTCTTGTCCATGATGATATCCAAAGCACACATGATGATAAATCTCTGAATTCCTTACTAATGATTGTTGCACATACTTAGATACTTGAAATACTTTTAAAAAGTCTAATGTTATTATTCAAATAATTTAAAACTGTTTTTCTTGCTATTTTTAAATATGGTATATAAAGAAAAACATCAAAAGTATACTCTCTGTCTTAATCAAATTAAAAGCAAGCAAGCAAGGATATTTCAGACAGAAAATTCTAGTTAAACAGAAAAAATAGACAAGGGAGAGTCCCTTGAATTGCATGTGGACCATCTTTATTGATTACCCTACCTGAGAAGGGTGTGGAGCCTAAAGTATTCTGGACTTTAAAAAAGAGTTGCTACCCGTATTGTTAAGGTTGTTCACTCATGGCTCCAAACAGTACCCAGACTCCTGATAAAGCTCTTAGATGTTGTTTTGAAAATGGCTTCTCGAGAAAAGGGTAAGCACTTTTCTCTCCAAAGATTCCACTTTTCTGATTTCTTTCGCCTTTCCTTTCGTCCTTTTACTGTCCCTCGGGGTTCCTCAACTCACCTCAGCAAATAATAATTTATTTTAACAAACCCTTCCATTTCAACTCCCTCCTTCCATCTCCCCTCTCATCAAACAAAACCAGGGGATCCGAAACAAAAAAATTATAAACAAAAACGCAAAAATTCCTCACTCTCTTTTCTCTTTCTAAACAAAACAGAGAAGCTTTTATTATTTACCAGCAATATATAACTCCCGTGTGGTCATCCTTTGCAAAAAGAATTTAAGAACGAGAATGTGTCACCACATCTCAAGCATCCAACTATGACATTCTTTTACGCTCTCTACAAACAACCACATGTCCCTTTCTAATTATCTCCATCTTGCTTGCTCCTTAGAAGCTTTCACTGAGTAAGCTCCACCACAAGTAATCTTCTTTCTCATTGTTTCTGCATTACATTTATTTTCACTTTCCTTTTCCATCACATTCCAGCTACCCATTATCAACCAATCAAAAAGGTCGTTTCTTGAAGTAAAAAATCAGGTGGTGAAAATGTCAACAATGCCAACGTATCAACAACAAGAACAACCTCCACCAGTCATTGTGTCACAGGAGTCATCACAACATGGGTCGGTTGGTCCCGTGGTTGGGGTTATGGTTGTTATAATTGTGTTGGGCGTTATTGCGGTTATGATTGGAAGGCTTTGCTCGGGAAGAAGAATAATGGGGCATGGCCAATACGATGTTGAAAGCTGGGCAGAGAGAAAATGTTCAACTTGCATTGATGGCAGAATCAACCTCCCAATACCAAGACCCAGTAGTGAGCCCAACAACACCTCACTTCCTGCAACGCCTATTCACAGTCAAGAAACCAAGAGAACAGAGCAATCTTCTCAGAGCTCACCACCCAATTAACAACCATTGGTCTCTCTTCACAAAATCATAGCTTATTTCAGTATTGTGTTGCCCTGCTATAGTTTCAATTTTCGTCATTTATGTTTCTTTTTTTCTATTGAATCGTCCTCGTTGATTAGTTATCTCTATTGCCTTCAGATGTAATTTCTATATGCAATATTTATGGCTGCAGCTGCATTATTTCTTCATGCAGTATCCCACTGTCCCTGAATGCATTTTCACTTTTGCAGAGGTTATTTAAGTAATGTGCTTATGATATGGTATTGCTCGCACTCTCACAGGCCACAGCCTCAAAAGTATTTAAAATAATATATATTTTTATTTTTAATATTTATAATTGTTAACTTAAGATACCAAGTGACGTTATTAGTAGAATTCAGATTAGTGGCATGTAAGAACAAATTTTTATTATGTCAAGAGTTTTGGTTAATAAAGTGGGATAAGGACACAGTAATCAATCAATATAATAGATAAGCACTGGTAAGATTCAGAAATGTGTTGCACAAACTGGTCTCATCTGCAATCACCAATGGTATAGTAATGGTAAGTAATTTAGTGAATCTCACATTGCCTATTTTGGAGAACATTACATTAGAATTTACATAGCCGTGATCAAAGAGACATGTAGGTCATTGTCACAATGGAAATGAAAAAGTAGGACCACTGCACTCCTCAGTTAAGGAGTCAGGACACAACACGCTCACTCACGATCAGATTTATATTCGATTCCACACTGTCCCTGACATTACCCCCCACCCTACTCCTTCCATGCACAAACAATTTGTTTGACTGAAAAGTATCTGCAATATAAGAGTTAAGACAATTGAGTCTTTTTATAATCTACAAGACTTAACCATTAAACATTACTTCAGAAAAAAGATACTTTATCTCGGGTAGGAAATTGTCTCCTATATGGATCACTAAAGTATAAAATTAGCATTTAAGAATGTTATGTGAATTTATTTATTTTTTTAATTTTGACAATTCAAATAAATGACTTTTTTTAATATGTATAATAATATTACATGTGATAATAAATAAAATAAATAAAACGATTTTATTAAAAAAATTGTGTTAAATTTGCCTTAAAAATCACGGGAAAGCATATTAATATTAATTTTTGTTGTATTTATTGGCATTTGATATTTCAAATGATTTTATATCCAATAAGTTTGTGAATTATTGTAAGTAACCCTTCAAAAAAAAAAGTTTGTGAATTAGTGTATGGTATATATTTGATGGTGCGACTTAGGTTTGTAAACACACTAGAAGAGCAATAGATTCATGCCCAAACAAGCTTGGGACAGAAATATTAAATACTTATCTGAAAATGGCTTATTTAGTGCCTAATCTCTTATTTAACATGTCAAAATCTATCTCACTAGAACATTTTTAGACATTAATAACCGTTGCTATTATTATATTATTTTTGGTTAACATTAACCTTTTTCACAGATATTTTAAACGGTATCATTGTTTAATTAATATTTATAAATGGTGTTATTATTATATTAACTTATTTCGCTTAGGGTTATATAAATTAATCATTCGGAAACTCTAATCTTTCTTCTTTTGCCGTTCTCTTTTCTCTCTTATGAGACTGGTTTGCTTGATAATACTTCTTGTTAGTTTTTTGTTATTGGTTTTATACAAAAAGAAACTATTGTATAAGTTACATCTTAAATAAGAGCAACACTCACATGACTTAGCCTATTCATGAATCTTTTTCAACCATTTTTAAATGAAATCTTTTTTGTTTTTTATGTTTATATTGAGCAAAGTTACACAAATTTAAAAAAAAAAATCAATCAATATATACAGGTTCAATAGGACCATGTGTGAGTGTGACCCTATCTATTCCACTGCTAAATTCTTACATCACAGGCATGTGAATATGTGATGGGCCTCTGCAACTGTCCGATTAGAATTATTTAACTATAAAGTCGCCGATTGGGTCCAGAGTTGACGTGGTTAGGCCCATTTTTGAACGGCTAAAATTATTAACAAAAACGTAATGTTTTCTGATTTTCTGTTGAATTTGGTGATGAGAAAGCTTGGGGCGTGTATGTTGTCAACGACACCAACCCATATTACTAGTCTTAATCTCAGACATAAACAATAATTAAAAAACCGTAGTTGCCATCTAATGACCTTAATTTCCAATTTGTGCATTTTTGCCAAACTGCTCACAAAGACACGTTCTTCTAGATATTATAGACCAAAGTAAATAAATCATCTAAGCCACTAAAATCCGTTTGTATACAGCTATATACTGGTTTGTTCTTGCCACTGGACCTCTTTTATGTGAAATTTTTCACTTAACCAAGAGTGATATATAAAAACAAATACCCAAAAAAAAGTGATATAAAACAATTGTAATACTTTTTGAGATGATAATGGATTAAACATTTTTGTCTCCAAAATTTTAGAAATCTTTGCTAAATGCTAATTCTTACATTCGTAAAATAACATTTATTTTAGTATTTTATTAATACTATAAAGAACATTAAAAACTAAAATAAGAAAAGGTGAAGAGGGTCAAGTAGAGCATGTGGAATTCAAAATATGAAAATGTCCGAGATTCTGGTCTTTTTTTCTGTTCCGTGTAACTACCACTGCCCCCTCAGTGTGCGAAAATAACAGAATTGAATTGAAATTGAAGCCAATATATTGGTTGATTAAGAATTGAATGGAGTTATATAAACCCCTGCAACCAGAACCTGTAGCTAGCACCGAAATCAGATCAAAACCACAAATCAAAGAAATATGCAGAAGAAGCACATGAACACCACTTGCAGTGTTGTCTTGCTTGTGATAATTTCGTGTCTAACTAAGGGGAACCAAGCCAGAAACATTTTTGTTGGAGACTCTGAAGGATGGCGTGCCGGCACTAACTACACTCAATGGGCCATCCAAAATAGCCCTTTCCACATAAACGACACACTAGGTAATTGATCCACAGTGGATATCTTAGTTTCCATCTACATCTAGAAAAAAGATAGATGGTAGCATTTTTTATTTTCTAATTAATGCTACATGAATTGAATTTGTTTGTTTTGGATTTCTTGAGCAAACTATATATAAAAAAAAATGAATTTGCAGTGTTCAAGTACCCCTCACCAGGGAATTCAACGGTTGCACAGAGTGTATACTTACTACCAAACATGTGGAGCTACATAACGTGTGAATTCAGAGGGGCAAGGCTGTTGGGGAGTGCAAGTGAAGGGGCTGGAGAGGGCTTTAAGGTTGAACTCAATCAGTCGAAGCCTTATTACTTTGCCTCTGCTGAAGGCAATGCTTATGACTGCATTGCTGGTCTCACAAAGTTTATAGCTGTCCCATCTATACGTCCCGGTCTTTTTAAACCAAATCAAAAGTAAGCTCCATCTAACAGTATTGAATTTGAAAAAATAAATGGATCCTCTTCTTTTAGGTGATAATTAATTGTATGGGTGTTAATGCATCCTTGGTGTCAGTATGTTTTTCTTTCTTTCGTGTATCTCCGAAAAACAAACCACGGTTTGGTTTGTGTGGTTCTCTGCTTTTTAATAAAGAGTTACAATCTCATTATACTTGAGTTTTTTCAACTTATATTATTATTAACTAGTTCATCTCACGCTTGCTTTTACCTCGTCTTTTCTCTTTAATCTCTCTTTACTTAACAAAAATTGTACTATAAAATAATAAAATACCTTACTTTGAATATATTTAATAAAAAATAAAAATAGATACTTATCTCGTACCCCATTTGTTTAAAAAATTTATAGACATTTATTACATAGATATTGGTAGATAGAAATGTTTTTATCATCGTGATACGGATTCTCCATAACAACTAATGCTATCTCACTATTTTCACACATCCATCCGTTTCCAGGGAAATAAGTTGGGGTAAGAAAGCATATGAAAATCCAGGAACCCACTTGCCTTGCCTTTGGGAAACGATAAAAATGCTGATCGCTCCTGTATATTTTGTTTTGCCCTTTTACTATTTTTTTTGGCATAGAAATTTGAATTATAAGCTTATATGTATATTGGCCTTTAGTATATTTAAAGCCTCATTGTTTGTTATTGTTTGTTTTTTTGTCTATTAAAATAAAAACATACGATCTCTAAATAAATACAAATAAATATATATATATATATATATATATAGCTTAATTATAATTTTGATTGTCAAATTTTAATTGAGTGAATTTTCTATTTATTGAATTTAATAACTTATCTGAAATTGATATCGGTATGAGTTTTAGAGACGGTATACTAATATTAAGATAAGCTCTCAGAATCCATACGATAACTCATCACCATTGTTGTCATACAAAGAACCAACACCAAATAATGGTTGAGAGATTCAAAAAGGGTATAGGTACGTACTTACATACCTATCAAGAATGTTTATGCATGTGTCAACTTTCCTTGTACTTTACAGAAAAGGCACTAACACAAACCACATAAGACATGATCACTTCACTCTATAAATATCATTCATTTGCTATAGTTTTTAGGTATGTTCACCAACCCTAACACTTGAGCCCTGATATAGGATGTCGTATTAATTTAAGCATCAAAATGTCTTTATAATTAACAATTTTATTTCTCCCCACTACGCGAAATACTAATGATTAGATAAAATCATATAAATAACTTAAGGTCTCCACTAAATTTAGGGATACAATATCGAATCTTCACTAACTTGGTACAAGATATAAGAACATAAACATTATGTATCGATTCCGGAATCTGCCATATTGGACATATTAGTAACATTTATTTAACTTAGGATTTTATTGAGTAACTTTTTCTTTTTGGTTCCTACTATGAATTTAGATTCGTTAAATGTTGATATGACTAATTAAATCATGTATAAGCTTGTTTAAGTGATTATGACACGTCCAATTACAATTGTCAAAATGGATTAAACCTGAACTTGAAAAAAGAGGCCCAAATAAGAATCGAGCTAATTTAACTCAACTTGAATCAAGCCTTTTTTTGCCTTGCTGGCCCAAGCCCTGAACAAGTACTTGTTATGTATGTATATTATTTTTAGTTGCCTAATAGGATATGTAACCCTAAAAAATATTCTTTCCCCCTTAATTAAAAAGGAACATGTGCCTACTTCTTTGTCAATTCACTTTTTCTCTCAGTTTCACACAAACAAACACTCATATTTACAGATAACAGGTACTCGCGGGTTAAGTAATGAATATCCATAAATATTTATCAATATTTATTTTTTAAAAATAATAACAAGGAATAAAGTATGGTATAATGTATTAAGTATAATATTATTTTAATATAATATAATATAATATAAATTAGTATTATATTATACATTACAACTTCATAAATTAAAAATATTATTATTAAAAAGATGTTAAAATTTGTATACCTCATTATAAAATAATTTTAAAAGCCTAGATATTTGAGTATATTTAATAAAAACTAAATATTAATATTCACCTATTTAGTGAATATACGAGTACTCATTGCAGATAACCCATGGATGTAGATTTTTTACCCTCCATACTCACGCTTACCCTAGCCTCTATCCGTAATCCTTACACACGCTCATCTCGCTGCTTCCCTAACCCAATCCCCTTACTCTTTTGTTTCTCATCGCCCTTTTCTGGTCTCATTTTCTAATTTTGTCATAGTAATGAGACAAGCACCCACATGGGCCACGTACATGCTCCATCTCTCCCACCGTTGCACACCCTCCCCTTCTCAGGTCTCGACCATATCCATGCCTTTTCGATGCCAGTGTCTAGTTTGTAGCAACTCTATGTGGTGCTTGTGGCGTGCCCTTTATCTCATGGTTTTGTGCTCTATACACTCTCGTATCCCACTGTCGTTGTGCCACACATTCCCCATTGTCTTATGCATTGTAATTTATTTTTAAAAGGCCTTTTTTTCAAAACTAGGTAGCCCGTTTTGACAACTCTATATTCAACTAACTATTAACATATGACTCTAAAAGTTAAAATATAATTTCTTAACATTAAAAATTTCAATAAAGGTGGGTTCAAAAGAGCTTATGAACACTTTACAAGAAAAAAAAACCATATTTTATAAAGACTACAAATCTATTTAAGTCTTATTATTTTAGTTTTTATTTAAGGGTGAGTTTGGAAGGACTTATGAACTATTTATAAAAACTATTTATGATTCTCATGAGTTATTTTTTATTTATTTTAATAAGTTACTTAACGTAACTTATCAAAATAATTATTAATAAATTTTTTGATTTATATAAGATAAGATTTAGATAGAAAGGTAGTAGTACCTCCTGTATACAAGTGAAAATAACAAATTTGATATATATTAAAAATAATAATTGAAAGTAATTATTTGTATTAATATTATTAAATATTTGGTGTGATTTTTCAAAATATTTTTAATAATATTTATTATATATTAATAATTAAATATTTAATTATATTAGGATAACATAATTTTATTTATATAATAAACTAATTTTTTTAAAAAAGGTTTACTTTTATTTAAAACTAAAGATAATAATTATTTAATCATTATGTGGAGAAAGGAGAGTTACTAAAAACGATTTAAATAGAAAGCGTGTTTCGAAAACATCATATACAGATTCTGCGCCCTTTTTCCTTTAACATGAATGCATTTAACATTTCTCTAGCCTAGCTAACCCCTTCTAGGTCAGGTCTCGTAAAGAAAAAACTTATCCCTTGTCTAAGATTGTACACTTTAAAGAATGTAAAATAAATAATTTATATCAATATTAATATTAATGCAGTTTCTTGTTTCCAATATAAATCTGAAAAATTTTTAACGTATTAAGAAGTACGCCCAAGAAAATAAATGCAACTAATTTAAAAGACATAAAAGAAAAAGAAAGAAAGAAGTTTAAAATAGATGAATAATATATCATTGCTGTAACAAAGACTGATAGAAAAAAAATGTACATTACTATCATGGTATAAATATAAATTTTAGTGTATTTGTCAAATAAAATTAGGTGAGTGAAATGGTATACCAGATTAAAATTGATCATGGAATAACATATCCTTCGTCTTCGTTTTCATTTTTATAAATGAGTAATCAAAGGGACATTTAAACAATTTTAGAGTGTTGTAGTTGTCTATCAGTTTGCGTGTTTTGTAGTTTAGTTCACAAGTTGGTAAGCAAATTGACAAACAGTTGGGGTAATTAAATTTAGCCCCTGCCATAATCAACAAAGGAAAGGAGAAGTCTCCGTGTTCCTAAACATAGAAAATTATATGCATTGTTAACACAGCAAAATGATTAATTTGTTTAACCCCGTGATGATCCGATTCAAAACCCAGAATCAAAATGCAGGATAATAAACTTTTTTAGAAAATAAAGATTGATTTAATGAAAACCCGAGTTGTTGTCAGAAAAATTAGAAGACACATATTCCCTCACTTCCCTCGCAATTACATCCCTCATCATATCCCAGAACCCCGACGGAACACTCTCCGGCGAGGGTCGCAGATCAGCCACGGCCTCCTCCACCACGGAACCGTTAACGGCAATACCCGGTGGAGCAAGGGTCAACGCGGTCAACGGGTCATCCTCGAAGGTTCTAGAAGGAGCAGAAGAAGAAGCACCCCCATCGTTGAGAATAAGAGCGGCGGAAGCGGAGGCGGAGGCAGAGGCACCCTTTGATCTTCGCTTGAGCGTGGAGTTCCAGTGGTTCTTTACGGCATTATCGGTTCGGCCCGGAAGTAATCGGGCAATGGTGGCCCACCTGTTACCGTATTGGGCATGGGCGGCAATGATGGTGTCGTCTTCTTGGGCGGAGAAAGGACGGTGCTCGACGGTCGGGCTCAGCTGGTTACACCACCGAAGCCTGCATGATTTTCCGGACCTTCCTTTAATGTAGCGGCTAATCAAGGACCAGTTTCTGGGCCCATATCGGTCGACGAGCCGGGTGAGAATCCGATCCTCTTCGGCGCTCCATGGGCCTTTGATCCGGTCGGGCTTGTTGGGGTTCCTCTGGTTGGACTCGGAAGAGCAAGAGTCGGAGGAAGATGTGGTGGAGGAGGAGCTTCTGTTCATTGCATCCATTTTGAGATTTGGAGTGAGTGTGTAGGTGAACCAAATAAACGCGGTATTGGAGAGTTAATGTTTGGGTAAATTTATATATGGACTATTGAGAGAGTGATGAATTAAAGGTGCATGCAGTTTAGCATGATAAATTAATGAGACAAGGGTGTGGGCTTGAGGCTTAGGGTACTTCCAGGAAAGTGGCCTCTTGCTGCTCTAACTGCAGATGCGATTGTGTTGTGGGAAGGAGGTTTCTGGCTGGCACATCTTTCTTTCTTTTACCATTTTGTCCTTTTTGAAGTTTCCTAAACACCTTCCACTTTGCGAAACATTTAAAATTTGGACCGGTCATTGAACCAAGAACTTATTTTAACTAATTTTTGACTGATTTTAAGATGTTTAATATTTTTTTATCCAAACTAATGTTCTGATTAGTTTTCGGTTCAATTAGTGAAACCAACTAGTTTAATTTTTAAAAATATACAGTTTATAATAAATGAAAGTTTAGGGGGCTCGGGCTGAGGCTCAGGTAGGTTAGAAAAAAGAAGAGATTAATGGAGTTCACAGCTGTAGTCTGTATAGGTATGAATTATAATAAATCATTCTCGTACAAAACAGAAGCGGTTAATTGACAAGGAAAACACACACAAGAAACGTTTTAAGAATTGAATAATATGCAAGTGGGCTCCCAAAATCCTTTTTGACTACTTTCGTAATGCAAATGTGAGAAGAGAACAGTTAATAATAAAATTGAATTAATAGTAATAAGGCATATGTTGAAGGGACAAGGGGGATGGTGAGGGATGACTTCGACGTCGGAAGGGCCCCGTACCAGGCTGTAAGAATCTCACGTGATTGAATCCGTTTGACTTTTATGCCTCTAAATCTACCATTAGTCTGGGCCCCACCTTTCTCCACCTTTGGCTAAGGAACAAACAACCACTCTCTTCTATTTCTTTTTTTCCATTCAAATCAACCTATATTATCACTTCACTTTCTTACTTATCGTCAATTCCATTTTTTTTAGATTAATTTTCTTTAACAAAATATTTTTTTTACTTGGAATTACTAAACTGTCATAATAATTTTAATTATAATATTATTTTTGATTTTCAAAAGTTTGCACATAAAAAAACATAAATCATGAAAAATAACGTTTTTTATTTTCATTGTTTCTCATATAAGTTATTAAAACTAGAAAATAATGTGATAAATTTATAATCTTGTATTTACAAATAAAAACAAAAAATATTTATCTGAAAACAAACAAAGGCTTAGCCTGTAACGCTGAGCCAAATAATTTTTAAAATTTAAATGTGTGGAACTGAAGGTTGAAAATTTAGTTGATAATAAATAGAGTAGTGAGTTAGAAAAATGGAATGTATTTATACATGAGAAAAATAAAGAAAAGAAGAATTGTGAGTAAAATGTGAGAACAGAACAGTAGCCGCCCACGTGGCATAAATAAATGGTTTTTGGAGGGTATGATCTAAACAAGGGAAGCAGTTGAACCGTTGATGCCAACACACAGCTGGCACCGACTTCTTTTGTTTAGGTTAATTTTTGAGTGATTATAATTTATTTGAAGCGATGCAAGATATTAATTCCAGTAGTATAATATAAAAAAGTGTATGCATGGAGTTAAGTGGGGCCGTGAATGTTTGATGCAGAATTTAATTTGAATTCGTGGGATGAATGGGTGTCGTGTCCCCTTCCAACCCATTTGCCGGTAGAATTTGGGCCCACCCCCATTCCGCGTGTGCTAACTGCTCAACCGCTCTTCTCCTTTCTTCTTCTCTTCACCCTCTCATTACATTTTTTTTATTATTTTCACATATTCATACTGCAAACTCTTAACCACTTTAAAATGTATTTTCAATAAAATAAAAGTTTTTGTTATAATATACTACTCTGATAAATTAATTAACCTACACCGAAACTCAATAACCGAATGAATTGAGTTTTGAAATATTTTTGTATTTTCAATTTAAGATATCATCACAAAAATAAATCAACTAAATTAACAATAGTCATATGTCTTCTAAACGGAGTCAGATGTTCAGGGTGGATCTCATTGTATAATCTTTAGGTGTATTATTGGCTATATAAGCTTAGATCAAAGTACCTACAAGAATGTAAAATATAATGAGTCCTTTCAAGTGCACTTTACACTCAAGCACACTATTATATTTTAGAAATATCAACATCTCACAATAGATAATATCAAGTGTTATGTTCATCTAGGTCACAATAAATATTATATTCCTAAATCTACAACATAGTGTAAAACAAAAACAAAATAAACAACACTGGAGGCCTATCAACTGATTTTGTGCAGGAAAAGGATCATTCTTCTATCAATTATAGTGTACATCTACATTATGTACGGTCCTCAGACTACTCATTTGTCTGCAGGTGAAAAGTTGTGCTAAGATATAGACAAGTTCCCAAGGTATTATGAAAAGATCTCTAAAAATTCACACAGTAAATTGAGCTCCCCCGTCAGAAATGATAAACAATGTATGCCATGCAGGGATACTACTTCATCCAAGTATAACTTGGCATATTGACTCGTAGAATATGTAGTTTTCATCTAAATAAATGTGGAATGTTAGTTAATTGATCTATGATTATCTAAATAAAATTATAACCCTTTGGAGTTTGTGACAACCCTATCACGAAATCCTTAGTAATACCTTCCTACTTTTATTAAGGTGTCTCAATAGACTAGAGCAATCCCAATGGCCTTTGGTGTTTCGTCTTTACTTACCGACACATTAAGCATTTAGACACAAACTCCGCTACGTCCCTAATCATCCCCACCCCCACCAATACAATTCTCTCAAGTCTTGGTACATTATTAGGTATACATAACCCATATCAAAACCCTTATAAAAAATATCCTGTAATTTTTCTTTAAGCTCAACAGGCGTCATACAGTAAGGAAGTATAGATATTGATCGTATGAAATAAGGTATAGATATTGCTTGTATGTGAGAAAGTAAATTTATCCAAACATTTCACTAAATTAGATTTGTGTTATCATCAAGATTTGCGTGTGTTTTGTCCATTTTTTTTTAATTTTTTGATCTAAGAATTCATTAACCCGGGCCTAAAAGGCCCAAGTAAATGGAACAATCAAAAGCAATAGCGCAGGGCAGTTCATGATATACATTTAATCAGGCCCGCTTGCCTGCTTTGTGTCTTTAATGGGTCATATGGCTATCAAGAATTGTGTATAGCTAAAGATTTATTGCTGTCGAATGGCCCAAATTGGAAACATATACGTATGTTTCAGTGGCAACTGTGGCATTCATCTTAACCCAAACTCATAGTCCGTATTCAATCATGTTCCACTCAAGACCCAAAAAACTCTAATTCCAGCTTCTTCTTCTTCTTCTTTTTTGAGATTTCCAATTCCAGCAATTTGTTAACACAGGTTTAGTGCTTGTTTGGAATGACTGAATAATCACAAAATTAAAATATGGTAAGTTTTGGCTAGGAAAAGAAGGTTGTTATATAAAGATGATACTTTTATCACAAATTAGAAGTAAACAATTATCATAATTTTCTACTTAAAATTGAACTTTCTGATATAATTGATTGTTAAATCCACGTTTTACTTTTCAATTAATCAGAACATGTAAACTCTCCTAAAAATAAAAGACAATGTTAATGAACTTTCTAATAACACTTATATCATACTCAACAAAAGCTAAACTAATAGATCTAATGTATGATTTATGCCCTAGGGAATATCCTTCTCATGCTAAAATGATTGCATTTTAAAAGTATTTTTGATACATGTATAATTTTACATCGATATTGTACTCTTTAAACAACGCAAATGCTTAATTGCTTATAACGAAATAGGCAACGGTTAGAACTTTAGAAAAGAAGACAATTATTAAAACAATGTTATAGCGCATTTTATCATCCATTGCCGAACTTGTTGGTAAGTTAAATCCCAGTTGTGTTGCTTGTGAAAGCAAACGTGACAGCAATGGGGTAATGGGGGTCCAGTGGTAGGCGTTAGAATTTTCACTAGCTAGACTTAAATATTACTGATACATGCACACGATCCAATTAAAATTTTAAAATGAGATTGCATTTTATTGCCCCCAATTAAGGTGCAATGATCAATGTTTTTAAAATTTAACATGTGGTTCAACTGGTGAACTAGCTGTAACAAACCTATATATAGTAAAGTTCTTGTTGATAGAGACTATGTGACTTGTTGGTTTAGAGCATTTACTTCCCAACCACATGAAACTTAGTTTGACACTTGCATGCATAAGAGATAACATGTGTACAATTAAAATGTCACTGCTAGAATATACAAAAAAATTATTTCCTTATTTTGTTCTAACATTGCAAAGTATAATAAATTTCAAAAATTGTTTTTACTATTATATATTGAAGTGGTGATGTTCATATTAATTTTGCGGTGATGAACGTCGGGGGGAAAAAGACAGGCCGCTGCTACCAAATATCTCAGTTGTGATGACTGATGGCCTACAAATCTCATCAAATCTATATTAAATAAAACAACTCTTTTTATTTCCAGTATTTTCTTTTGTCGTTATCAATTATGTATTATTATATTTATTTAATAACAGTTGTTTCAGATATCAAAACTTTACATCGAGAAGAAAGTTTAGCAAAATTAAAGAAAAAGAAATTTTACCAACTATATACAAATAAAATACAAATAGATAATAAAATTAGTAAAAAAATTGTAAAATTAATGATTTAATAATATTTTAAATAGAACTATTAATTATTTATAAAAATGTATGTCAAATAAATTGCTTTTTAATATATATACACTTAGATAAACGAATATTTAATAAAATAACTGGCGCAAATCATATTTTAGTTTGAAAAAATATTTTTACTTTTAATTAAAAAGTATCACATTTTTATTATTTTAAAGAATTTCTATAACAAATATTAAGAATTATTCAATCAAAAGTTTTGAACATAGAGACCACCTCGAAATGAATTTTACATTTCGAAAAGCTTCTTTTTTCTTTCATATTCATAACAGAATATTAAAATCCCCTAACAACATTTTTAAATGGCCAACTAAGGGACACATGCATGTGATGAAATACAATATATATATATATATATATATATATATATATATATATATATATATAATTATTTAGAATAATGAAAAGGTTAGATTCTTTGAGTACAAATAAATTATGGCAAGTTTTTGTTTTTAACTGAGGTAATTGTAGTAAAAAAATTGTTGCATAAGCATGGAGTAAAAAAACGACAAATTTGATTATAGAAAAAGCATTTAAAAATAACTGCACGTGAACATTATTTAATGTTCTTGTTTTTCTTTTGAAGGTAAATCTTGTTGCTTAATATATGTGAATGTTATGAGAATGTTAGGTGCAAATTGATTTTTCCTTCTCAACCGATTTACGTTAGCATCCCATCGCAAATCTTGTCAAGCTTGACAAAGCTACCAATTAACAACGGTGAGAATAGTAGAAAGACGAGAAATAAATAATATAAAATAAAAAAGCTACTGCAAAGTAGTGATTAATTAAATAGTAATATACCGTTTAGAGTTTTATCCTATGGCTTAAGGTGGATCATTCCTTTTTGAAAGAATTGACTTGAGAAACAAATAAAAAGGCTTCTATGATTTCAAGGTTATCCAATACTATAGGCAGCTTCAGGATTAATTGGCAATCATAGTACTCTAAAGTTTCTGGATTTATAATAAACTTTTCCAACACATCAAACATAATAGGTTGACAAAGTATACTCAGCAGTTGAAAATTGCAGACAAAGGCATTGATTCATGGACCTGTGTTGTTGTGAAAGCAAGATATTAATCAGACATGGTAAAGAAGAGTTGATCTCCCTAATAGCAACCAACATGAGCAGTTGATTGATTTCATTTGATGATGGCCATTTTCAAAAAGCTTTGAGCTTACATTCTAACAATTAATAATAATGATACAATGTAAGCTAAGGTAGTACTAGTAGTTGGTACATATACATATATTATTTTCATATATATATTTATAATTAATGATTAATTTGATTGTTCTAATGAGCTCTAACAAAGAAGATACTCAACTCTGGTCCTTGAGCACCATCTGGATTTATCATGTACAAGGCTTCTGAATCCTTAGAACCAACCACCCTTTCAAACCTTGCTCTCATATACGTCATTTCTCCATCAGAATCTTTATCAGATGCGCCAGGGAGCATCCCTGCTCCCATGGACACCCCTCTCAAATGCTGCATAACATGCAACTCATCATCACTCATCTGTTTCCTCCTTATGGAGTGCCCAACTTTTCTCCCATTGCAATACACTGCCCACACAAACTCTTCCAGCAACTTCTTCTTGTTGGTCTTTGTTTCACTCTCTAGAGCGATTCTCACTATATCAGAGGCCATTTCTTTGTTCAGAGCGCTTGTGAGCATTGGTAGCTCTATGAGAAATATTGGCATTTGGCGCGTGTCCTCTTGTATGGCCAAGCTCACTCTCCCTTTGCGGAAGCCGAAGATTGTTCCCGTGGTGGCACTGTCCTTGAGCATAGGCTTATTGCGTGGCCTCCCCAAAAGTGCCACCATTTTGCAGCCAGAGGTTAACATGGGGAAAAGTTTGAACATTTTCAATAGGCCTCCGGTGGAGAATTTGTTACGTTTTTCCCCTGACGTGTGGCGTAGTAGTGATGCCAGCGCCGGGTTTTCCATCGGGTAACAGGGGCTAGAATGCACAGAAGGCATTATGGCATGTTACTGTGATATAAAATAATGTGTTTGATTAAGGTAAGGTAAGGCAAGGTACAGGGAAATATATTTGCAGAGAATTAGAACAGAAGGGTATGTTGCATTTTGTTGGAGTTTACAGCTCAGAGGATGGAGCATAGATATAGGGAAAGGAAGGTCTGTGACTAACTATTGGGTCTACCATTAAGCTAATAAGAGGGTTAGGAAGTTAGTTGGTCACTAAATTGGCTTGTCTCGGAATCTTTATGGTAGCAAGTGAGGGAAATCCTTTCAATGTCAATTTGCTTGAGGGAAGGAAAAACCGAGATTAAAGTTTGATGTGACAAAGTTTGTGAAATAGATAGAGTCTTCAATTAATGTGATAAGATAAGGGCATGGTGGACCACGGGGTGTGGGGTAACTAAGGAAGGAAATAAAACTAAGCAAAGGTAAAAATCAAGGAATGAAATGTAGCCGAAGGTTATTTTGTTCATTAATCATATATGTAATGGTTTGATCTGATGAAAATCAAGTGATATGTTACGATCATCTGATAATTATATTTTACATGTGTTTTGATGTAAAAGAAAAATTAATAAATAAAGAAAAAGATGAAGAGGGGAAGGGTGGGGAAAGCAAAGAGTTGTGGGTGGTAATGTTGGGAGTGGCATGTGCCTCTCTGATCATTACATGAGAGTATCAACATCAATTGCTTTATGCTTTATATAAAAACCCATTTCACTAATAATTATTGAGATGAATCGCATCCTTCCCCCTAACATGAAATTTTGTTTTTGCTTTTGCTTGTTGGTGACTCTCTCTTTATTTAATTGCTCCCTTTTTTAAATGTGTCAGACCATAGGTCATATTCAGCAAAGGTGTCTTAGGCAGTAGAAATTATCAATCAAGAGGCCCGGTTGTACGAAGCCGACTCTTTCTTTCCTTCCCTTTGATACCTTTTTTTCCCATTATTTCCATTCCAAGAACCTCATTATTAATTCCAGCAAACACAGCTTACATTTATTATCATTGCAAATTCATATACTAACTCCAAAATTATCTACCTATTTAAAAAAATAGAGAAAGATAAAAACATGATTGGTAATGAAACACAAGGAACAGATCAAGAATAAAACATTAATGTCCAAAAATTAACAAATTGGGGTTAATGGTGGAAAGTGGGGGACCTTTCACGCGACTAATGAAAAAAAGAAGAAGCAACGTCTGCATCAGCCTGGTACCATGAGAGGTTGACAAGTATGCATTGGAATAAAGTTCCTTTAACGTATGGCACTCGGCATTCCTAATTTTCCTGCCTCTCATGTGCTTCTTTTTTATTGCATCATTCATTATATCGCTATACATTCCATTCCGATATAATTAAATTAATTCACTTGCATATCATAATCAGGATTAATTAAGGAGGTTACTCTACAAATTCTGGCTTATGTTTTTGGTGCGTTTGAGTGGATATGGATTACAAGAATTGTTTGGTTTAATGCACCCTGAAACACTAGAAACTCGCTGTGGAAGAGCAGTGACTATGTTTCTAAGAATGTCATTAGTTGGAGCAAACAATGCAATGTTAATTTATTCTCTGCCTTACACTAATGTTCTTTTTTGGTTTTGATTTTCTTTCTATGAAGTTAGGCTCAATTTTGACATTATTATTATTATTATCAGTTTGGAATCAATGAATTAGCCTAAAATAAATTATCCTCAAATCAGAGCCTCATTGTCATTGCCTTCGAATTATTGGGGGGTAGTGATGGGATTGATGATTGTACATTACTTTTTTTAGTTTGTATTATGTGACAGATTGCATTGAATTGCTTGTTGTTCATTTGGGAAGATAAACATAACAGTAACATTTTACTAGAAAAAACACTTTCTGGAGATAGCGAGAAGCTTTAGTGGAAAATGCTGGATGTCAGATTTGACTAATACAGCTTGCCAAAAACACCAATCACAATCACAATCACATTTTGGAACCAATTTGCTCTAAACCCAATTAAAGCTTTCCAGGGGGGCAAAAGTACTGCACTTCCCACTCCTATCTCAAAAATATAAGTTGGAAGAAAGACAAAGATTATAGTGTTTATAGAAAAATATATGTATATTTAAACGATATAACTTTAATTACTGTTTAAAAATGATATACTGGATCCATATTTAATTTTACCCTGGATACTAAGAAGTATTTTCTATTACTGAACGCATAAATCATCTAAAGAGACTTCTAACTCAATATCTAATATCGATTATTCTAGTATTACTAAATCCTCTTATGTTCTTCTGTACAACTCGAACATGAATATATAAATCCCATTGAAGTTTTAAAGATGAGAAGTATCCATATTTTTCATTGGGAATTCATTCTTACACGGCATTTTAGTATATTTTCATAAAAACGTGAGGAACAAGCCCGTTTGGATTGTCACTTTAGTTGGTCAAACCTCGGTTTGACCAACCCCAAAAATAAATCCTACGGTCAAACGGAGTTTTGACTATCTCGAACGGCGTGAAGGATCAATATCAACCCTTAAATTTTTCCATTTCCCCAACTCCGTTTCCCCAACTGGAAACCAAACGGACACTCAATCTATGGTTCTTACACTCTTTTTTACCCTTAATTGTGAATGAGACAGCTTTTTATTTGTAGTAGTCATGTGGTTCTCAAATAATCTGATTCATAATTACTTACTGCTGCCATGAGATTACGCGTACTATATTTTTATTTCTTGGGAAAGTTTTGTGTACTTTTGAAGATATAGCAATGATTAATTTTATTAAATATAAATGAAGTAGGCTTTTAAGGCTTTACATCCTCCCCCTGGCCCCTTTCCTTTGTTAAATGGATAATCTCTGCAAACACAATCGTTTTGATTTTATTTTATTCGGTAAAAACACAATTGTTTATCATTTTCCAACGTTGTATTGATTTGGGCTTTCTCCAAACCGAATGGGAATTTAAATAATGGCCCGTGTCACAATACTACCACGGGCTATGGAAATTAAAAATTCCATTTTCCGAGTCCATCGTGAACAAAAGGCCTGAAGATGAACAAAACCAAAAAAGGGAAAGGACCCAAAGCAAAATCCATTTATGGGGATCGGTGATCACACATTCAAAAAATTAATTCATGATGTGCGTACTTAAAACTCTATTACACAATGATTCAGGCACGAAATTAAGTATAACATTGAAGTTTCAAATTGAAATGAAGCCTTAAAATTTTAATTATGATGTTTAGATTTTTTTTTTTAAATTGAAATAACAATTATAAAATTCAATTCTATAAAATTAAAATATAATTAAAATTAACTATTTTTAATTTAAAGTTCATATCTTCTAAATTACCAATTCTTAACATCATGCTACAATATCATCACTACCATTGTCGTCATCACCACCCACTCCTCCTTGCCATCACCATTATGGCCAAGATTATCACTTTCGCCACTACCACCACCATCTGTTCTTTGTCGTCATTATTACTATCCCTTCCAACACCACCATCTTCACCACCCCCACCCCCACGGTCATTCATGCTACTACCACTATCTCTGTCCTCACACCACACTAACATTGCTACCATTTCCATTGTCGCCACCAACACCATCAACACCACCTCCATAATCACCATCACCACCACCATTACCACTTTCATCATCGCTTTTGCCTCTATCATTGTTTTCGTCACCATCCCCACCACCATCGTCACCATCATCATCCCCACCACCACTCATTCCCTATCACCATTGTTGACGTCATCAACACCACCACGATTAACATCGCTACCGCTACCACCAATATCCCCCTCAACATTGTCGTCACTAGCACCATCGCCATTATCGTCCCTGTTGTTGCCACCATCTGTATCCCAATCATTGTCGCTGCCACCTTCGTCATTGTTGCCGACACCATTACTATTGTCACCATCGAACCCTTAAGTTTTACTCATGTGTATAAAAGAATTTTAACTATTTTATTTTTGAAAAAAAATAAAGAGTATATATTATACCAAAAAAATACCAGTTGTACTCCAAAGCTTTTTCAGGAACTACTACATCATGTTACAACCACTTATTCATGAGTCAAGAATCAAATTCCTCTATTAGTAAATAACCTAACAAAAATATTATGTTGAAACACAATTATTCTATCCCTGGGCAATCAGACCTAAATCTATTGGGTACTCGTAAAAATTACGTATGATTAGGAGGATATTTATTTGCTCAACGAGGATAAGGATGTGAATGAGGAATCACTAGGTTTTCCATTCTATAATCAACACAACTAATAGTTAATACTTGATTACTATTATCGTATATCTTAAGAAAAAGTCTGGTCAAAAATATAAGTTTCAAGTCCTGTTGGACTAGACCCCAGACTTTATAATCCCTGAATTTGTTTATACCACTCATCAAGTATTTTCACTAAAAGAATAAAGTCTGAACTGCTCATAATGTTTTCTTTTAAGTGTAAAAGTATTTTCAAGATATGAAGATTGAGTTATAAAAACAAAGGGGGGCGTATGCTCTAAAAGTATGATAGAACAACAAAAGTCTGATAGAAACATCTTGAATAAAGAACTCTTCGTCAACGTTTGAAAAATTTGTTTTGGTGATGCTTCGGGAAAAATGATCATACCATATTTGCGTGCTTATCATCAAAGAACAAAAAGAACAAGATCAATTTGAGCAGCAGCTGTCAGCGTACCTACCTCTACGAACTCTAATCACAAGTTAGAAAACTCATCAGGACATATCTGAAAGCTACTTCTTGCTTAATCAAGGATAAGTTCACGAAAGGTTTTATTCATGGAAATGTATGAGAAACTATTCTTATGAAAATACTGAAATATGACTCGGACCTCTCTGAAGCCAGAAATCAACTCAAGGTCTGATCTCAAGAAGCCTTTGGCAAAACACCTTCAAAAGATTTCCAACGTCTATATCTTCATTCAAGAAGTAATAACGGTTATATCTTTCAAGTCACTATAAATACTAAGAAAGATTGAACATTTGAGACACAGAGAAATATGAGAGAAGAAAGCTCATCAAGTCATCATTCAATCTTAGTTCAATTTCTTGTAAAAAGACAAAGACCCTCACTACTCTTTGTAACATCCTCGATGTTTTAATATTAGAAAATAAATAAAAATATTGTTTGGGTTGAAATTATAATAATATATGAGAAATTAAGTGGAAATGGAATTTTAAGGAAAATGGCATCAGGACCCTGACGCGTAGCGTCAGGTAAGAATTAAAGAGCTGACGCGTAGCGTCAGTGGGACGCGTAGCGTCAGTGTCGTGATCAGCTTAAAACAGAGGCATGCAAAACAGTTCGGGCAGAACTCTTTCTCCTCCATTTTCTTCTCCTCTAAGGCGTTTCTACTAGGGCTTGTGAATTCTTGAGGTTTTGGGCAATTGAAACCAAGGTAAGGCATGTGAGTCTTCAATTGCTAGTTTCTCCTTCTCTTTCTCTTCCTTTCCTTCAAAACCGAATTTGCATGTGATGGGTAGGCTGTGATTCTGAGTTTTAGTGACTTGAAAGTCTTGGATGACGAATTTGGAAGTGTAAGGGAGGTAATGTACTAATTGGTTTGGTGTTTCGGTAACCGTAAGTGCCAGAACGAGCGTTGGTCAAGGATCGACGAAGTGGGCATCAGAATCGGAAGTGGAAGAGTGAATCAAGTGACCAGGGGACGTAACCGACACCTCGAGCAAATTGTGGAAGCTTGGAATCGAGGTAAGGGGGGTGTTCGGGTCGTAATTAATTAGGATTCGAATGTATGATAACTTCGGGATGCTTAGAAATATTTAGAAAAATATTGTAGATTATGTAGAGTAGTTAAAAAATGATTAATATAATTTTTACAAGCATGTGGATTATGATTTGGTTGTTGTGTGATAAGAAAGTAACTAATTTAAATAAGTACGAGTGAAAAAGTAAGGAAATGAATATGTAAAATTTTATGAATAAGTACCATCTGATATATTGTGAAGTTTAATGATATTAGCGATGTGTGGCATGATAATTAGTGATGTTGTTGCATATGATTTGATAAAAATATTGTGAATAAATGAGATGATAAGTATATAATTGTATAACATGGCTTATGATGATGATGGGCTTGACAAGTAGGTTGCCTAAGAGATGATATATGTCAGCTTCTGACATTGTTATATATGTTGTATATTAATGATATGCCATGATGATATGATGTACTATGTGATTATATGGTGTGGGACGGCCGACGGTATGTGTAGCCCCTCGTTTCTGGCTCCCGTGGGTCTTTGTGCCCACTTGAGCTACCTAGTGGTCAAGTAAGACCTAGTGGTTGAGGTGGAGAGTCAAGCAGGACTCGGTGAACCAAGTAGGGTTCACGGGGTATCAAGTAGGAACCTCAGCTGAAGGCCGATCCTTAGGTATCCGGATACTAGAGAGTCTAATACACGTGAGTCAGTTGTGAACTATGTGGAGTAATGGTTCATGTATGATGATGAAATGTGACTTGATGATGTATGTTGATGTTTATATAAATTGGATGACTTATGATAAACCATTTGTGTGATGGATTTAAGTGTAATTGTATATGACTTGAAGTTATGTAGAAAAGATGAAAGGTTGAGATAGATGATATGTATATGCATTCATAAATGTGTAAAAGTGCAGGAAGGTGGAAGTTAATTAGCAATACGAATTGTAGGTATCGTTAGATTCATTATTCTGTCCTAGATTAATTATGATATGTGAAACACTCACCCTTGCTGTTGCTTCATTTTAGTGACCAATGACAGGGATGATGCTAATGTCGCGGAGGTGCGCCAAGTGGAAGATTGATGCCAAGGATGAATGGATGAATGTAATATACAAAATGTGAAATTATACGTGTAATAGATAACCAATTATGTGTGATGAACTCGTTATGATTATGCGTGATATGATGTGATAAATTGTTGATGATGATGATGAATTATGGCATAGAGCCAATGATGTGTGAATGTTGAATACTGAACTGGTCTGGACCGAGGTCTAGGATCCGATGTGGGACCAGCCACAAAAGTATGTATATTTTAGCGTTTATACACCGGTATAGTGGGTATCCGGTATTGTAATCCGACCTCTCAGTGAGAGAAACCGGCCTCGTTGTCCTAGAGATCCTTCACACCAGAGTTTCACGTTGGAGTGGGCGAAAGGTGGTGTCACCTGTAAAGATTCTCCGACGCTCAAGTTAGAAGAGTGTATATGAACTCTGTGAATACTTAAGCAATGCAATAGCAAGATGAGAGTTAGAACAACGTAACCTTGCATGTGTATTGGAATGTGCTATTTATAGTCAGACGTGGAAAATGAATCATTGCATACAGGTGGGCCCATAGGTTCTGATACCGTGTATAGAGTGTCAATCACAGTGGCTCAGTATTCAGAGAGTGACAGTGGGTAGGTCAATTATCAGCATACGATTTTGACACAGGGATGGAGGATAATCACCTTTTCCGTACGTCACGCCTGCGATCGTACCTACTCCTTTCTGCAAGTGATATTAACACATTCCGTTGTACAGGGTATCCACACTTGATAAGTTATAACCCCCCTTATCTCATTGTAACACTGAGGCAAACGGTTACATGTGATGGGGGAGTGAGGACGGATGAAGTATCCAGATAAGTGAGAGCGGAAAAGTATAAGAACGGATAACCGGTGTGAAAATACTGCCCTGATACCGGTTGTCCTTCTGAACAGTCATGCTGATGTCACAACTTATGGGGCCGGTATCCAGACCGGATCATTTGTCCCCTAACTTGTATGAGGGACTGTTAAGTTGCTCATATGAGCTACACTATCTTTAAAAAGTCTGGATGCCGGTAAAGTACCCTGAGAATGCTTACTCAGAACTCTTGTCAACTGTGAACTGGTGTTCTGCCAGCGTATCCGCTCTCTTGATGCCCTTACAACGGATTCGGACAAAGATTTGCAGCGAGGGTAATCCCATGAGTTTTTTGGAAGTCGTGACTCTTGGTATTCGAATAGTTGTTGGGGGCATTTAATGCGTCTGAAATGATTGGACAATTAATCCCTTTTTAAAATACGAGCCATCATTTCCTTAACAATACCCGTCGGTTGGGCTTATTGGGCCTGGACTTTGGCTTCCGTGGGCCTGTTTCTGTTGAAACTTTTCATGAAGCGTCACCATTTCGCGCCTTGGACCATGAAATGACGGAGTCGTTCAAATCCAAAAAGTTATGTTTTTGGGCACACGACATGACTCTTGGTTGATCACTGTGCCCCTTCGTTACCTATAAAAGGAGAACTTAGCAAGTTTCGGAACTTACTTCCGCCTTCAAGCTTAGTGAACCTCTGCTGAAATTTTGAAGATTCTGTTGTTGTTCTTTCCTTTCAAGAAGTTCTTCCTTCCATTATCCCTTCTTTAGGTAACCTCCTTATCTCTTACCTTCATATTATTTTTGGTTGCCTCAACTCCAACCATGCGCCCTAGGCCAAGCAGCGCTGGTACCTCGAACAGGGGGAATTTGAGTTCAAGTGCCCCCTCTAGCCACCATGGTGGGAGGATTTTAGTGAATCTTCCTGTGGTTGGGCCTCGTCGCTCGGAGAGGGTTGAAACTTCTTCCTCGTGAGCGCCAGTGGTTAGGCGCCGCACTGAGGGTTCCTTTGACTCGAGGGCTACCAGCCGCTCTGACAGCGGGTCAAATGCTGAAGGTTACCTCTCTGACGACGTTGCCTTTTATCACAGTACAGAGGCGTTTCAACATGCATCAAGCGTGATGGAGATTCCTGGGTCTGGCAAGACGTTAATCCTGAGGACTGCAGAAAGGTGTGTCAACGTTGTGTCACACCGGCTGAACTAGGAAAGGTTGAATAAGGAGAAACCGTATTGCTGGGTCGAAGAGGAATTCTTGGACATTCCTTCGCATCACGCAAGAGAGGATGGAAATCCTATTAAGCTTCGATGCAGAGTCTACTCCCAAGAGAAGTACAAGGGCCATTTCCTCATCCTTGCACCCCGGCCTATGGAGCGAGTCTGCCACCGAGTCCCAGATGAGAGGTCGGTTTACATGTACGACTTCGTCTTCCAAAACTTGGGGGTCCGTTTTCCTATGACGGAATTTCAAATGGTCGTTCTCCGCTTCCTCGACTGTGCCCCTACGCAACTACACCCCAATGGTTGGGGCCTGGTGCGTGCTCTCGAAATCCTTGGGGAGCATTTTAACTTCACAGCCATTATGGTGAAACTTTTCTACTACTGCCAAGTGGTCCACCGTGCCAACAAGAAGGGCGGCCTGGGGTTCATAACGCTCCATTGTGACTCAAGGATAGTAAACTTCAAATCCTACACCGAATCCGCGAAGATCGATGGGCGCTCTTTCAAGCATTACTATACGCGGATTCGAGTGCAAGCGAACAAGCCGATCTTCTGGCTAAACAAAAAAGGAATTAACAAAATTCCCCACCAGCTAGACGCACGAGCATTTCCTGTTACTGAGCCGTGCTTACTATACTGAAGAGGGCAAACTTTCCCCTCACTCTGTGGAGGTGTTGAGTGCCATGCAGTCGGCCTCAAAGGCCCTCAAGGGGTTCTCTTACAGGCTTCTCCTGGGGAGTACCGAAGTCCGAGATACCTACCTCCGTAAGAACCATTCTTTAACTATGTTGTGTTGCGCATTCATTCTATATTTACTGCTTTTCCTTCAGTATTTTAACTCAATTTTCTTTGTCTTGCAGAGCAAATCGAAAAGGTTTCCCCCGAAATGCTGTCTTTAAAATCCATGCTGGCAGATGGCGATTCCTCTTCTGAGGAAAATGAGATCTAGGCCAAGAGGAACTCCTTCAAGGGTGCAGCTCCCATTATCCCCCTTACATCCGCTGTGAGGGACGACGTCCCTCTCCTTGAAGAGAAGGAGCATGAGGAGCAACCTCAGGCTGAATGGGAAGATCAAGAGGAGCCTGTGCTTGAGAAGAAGAAGAAAAAGAGAATCTTCTGCAGACAAGGAGAAATCTTCTGCCAGTGACTCTCCAAGGAAACGCCAGAAAACTCTAGAAGAGTCTGGCATGAAGAAAGACAAAGGAAAGAAACCCGTTCTCTCTTCCTCTGCCCCTCCCTTACACACTGGCTCAGAGATGGGGTCGGAGAGTTTACCTTCCCCTGCTAGCTCTCCTCCGAAGGAATCTTTCCTCTCTCCCTACCTTTGGTTCCAGGGGTCCATGCCTCCTACACTTCCTAAGGCAAGGTACTGCCTCCGCCCTTCTCTCGAGGCTGCAGAAGTTCGAGGCGCATGCAAGGCCGGCCGTTGGCAACTAGACAAACTTTCCAGTTTGCTAGACTCCCTCAGCGACAAGGCAGATTATATGGAGCAAGTTGAAAAACTTGAGGCCGATATCACCGTGAAGGAGGCCTGGGCAGCTAAGCAAGCTGAAACTGCTAGGGGGGTTGAATCGGAGCTGAAAAATGCTAAGGAGCTGCTGGAGAAGAAGACCGAAGAAGTAAGCCAACTCCACTTAACCAACAAATCATTGGAGCGGCAGGTGTCTGAACTTCAGCAACAAAACAAGTACATTCCCTTCTTGGAGGAAGAACTCCAACTCGAGAAGAATAAGACCGCTAAACTGAGTGAAGATCTCTTAACAATGGAGGTAGGTCACAACAAAAGCTTGGGAAAGTGGGAGAAATATAACATCCCGATTTTTAAGATTTTTAGAAAAATAATTTAAAAAGGATTAAAGAAGAAATTCTGAATGAATTTCCGAGTGAAAAATGTCAAAGATAAGATTTTCCGAGTGAGAATTATTCGATTCTGAGTGAAATAAGATAGAAAAGAATAATTCTAAGTGAATTTAAGATGTTTCCGAGCGAAACATCATAAGAGAATCATTTGAGAGTCAAGTAACGCTATGTCCGATTGAAACACGATTAAGTAGAGTAAATCCGAGTGAAACGGAAACATCTCCGAGTGAAATGTTTCTGAATGGGTTGTTTCCGAAAGAAGTGGAAGTACTTCTTGAACCGATATTCTGATTAGTAAACTCCCAAGTGGAGTATATCTGGGTGGAAGGTTTGCCGAGTGAAGTGTCTCTGTGACACTTCCGAGTAATACATTCCGAGTGAGTCCATCCAGAAAGAGTGCTTCTGGACAAAGAGACTTCAACTCCGAATTATGTGTTTCTGAGTGAATAATTCCGAGTGGTTTGTTCTCGAGAAGTGGACCTTTCATTTAATTTGTGTTCGGGTCGATATTTAATGATTACCGAGAGCTTGTGCTCGGTTTTGTCTTCGGGATTGACCCCGAGTGATCCTTTCGAGTGGAGAGACTTCCGAGAAAGGATTAAACTCTGAGTTCCGAGTGATCTTTTGGAATGGAAGACTTCCGAATGACACAAGAGTAAGACTCTGACTCGGACAGAGGTATAACCGAGTGAGATGTCTGATTGGTATTTCCGAATGACGTTTCTGTATAGGTTATTTCCGAGGAAAGGAAGCTGTGTTTCATGGGATGAACTCCAAATGAAGGAATTCCAAGCGGAAAGAAGCTCTGATGAGTCCTCTCGGAAAGAGATGCCCAGAATGAGGAAACTGAGTCGGGATATGCTGAGACCGAGTCGGAATACACAGAAACCGATTCGAAATTAATAAATATTTTACTGTGGATGCTTTCCACATAAATTTGTTCTTCTACCTTCTAGCAGTTTCACTTTTGAGATATTTTCTAAGAATGGGACCCTTTTTGATATGTTGTCCCTTTTTCATTAAATATCTTAATTCTTTATTATCTAAGATACGTATGTCAGAGTACTTCAAGTCATTCACGTCTTTTCTACGTGAAGGACACATATAAATACTTCCATTGTTGGATTAATGGAAGAACTTTGAAAAGGTGGAATCATTATTCCAATTCTCTGGAAATTGTTAAACAACGAAGATAATTAAATCTTCATCCCTTCCCTTTACGAAGAAAGGCTTGGGAGTGGAACAACACTGCAATTCCAGTCGGAATTCTGGAGCAGTGACTTGGTTATAGCTTTTAAAGCTGCTGAAACACCTTATTTCCAGGTAGGGGGAGCGTACATCTCAAATAGATAGTTTATGAATGGATATGGGGTAATATTATTATGTTGTATATATGTTACGAGTATAATTATTATTGAGACCCCATTTATATGATGCTTTATGTTCTCATATATATTCCATTCATATTGTTGATGTTGTTATGATAATGATATGAGAATTGACGATGACGATATGGTTGACGATTCATGAATTTTTCATGATATTTATGTATATGCATGAGATGCATGTGTGATGATTGAATATGAAATATGATGTGGTTTCCACAAAAGACCTTGGGTGGGACTCAAGGCAACCTCTTGAGCGGGGCTCGGGGTTTTGGCCCGTAGCACTGAGTAGAGTTACCGCTATCACTCTGGGAGTGGTACTCGGTGTTACAGTATGGGCGTAGAGCAGTTTGGTACCAGTAAAATGGCCGAATCAGCGAGGAGCTGAATTATGTCTCGGGGAGCCAGTGTTGCAACACAAAATTTGAAAGACTTAATAATGATCCCATTTTGGTTGGTCATTGATTAAGTATGTGTAAAAGACTTAATGGATCCATTCGGTTGAGCATGTGCATACACTGATTTATGTGTTATTGAGAATACATACTGTTATGATGAGTATATATTTATATGTATCGATTTGGTTTAAGAAATGATTTGTGATGAGATTGTGTGACCGATTTTGTTTTATAGTTATTAATTGGATTTTTATTCCAATTCAATAACTGTTATTTGATATGTTTATGCTCACCCCCTACAGTTGCTATTTTTACAGTGAATGAAGGGCCCAACCATGATATGTGAAGACACTCATGCAGCTCAGAGTTTATTTTAGTGGAAGCCTTGGCCGGATCCTGAATACTGAGTGCTTTTATTTATTTATTGTAAACTTAAAAAGTCGGTCGGCTTTTGTAAAACTGATATTGTATTTATTTAATTCAAATTATGTTTTGAAAATTTGAATTATTTACGAAATTTTAATTGATTTATTGGAAATTATTTTAAAAATTAAGGATGTTATACATGTGGTCAATAGTAATGGCCAATAATAATCAGAATAAGCGGTTGCCCTATAATCGAAATCCTCATTCGGGTAGGAATTTTTCTGAGTGCAACTTTTCCGAGTGGAATGTCTCTGAGTGCGATACTTTCCGAGTGGGATGACACTGAGTGAGACATTTCTGATCCCCGCGTGGTATGGCACTGAGTGAAACATTTCCGACCCCGCGTGGTATGGCACCGAGTGAAGCATTTTCGATCCCCGCATAGTATGGCACCGAGCGAAGCGTTTCCGATTGGGTCATTTCCAAGGGAAGTACTTCTGATAGAGAAAAGCTTTGACCTCGAATGACTACGTTTCGGGTAGAGATATTCCCGAGTGAATAATTCCTGAAAGTGACTTCGAAGTGAGATATTTTCGAGTGAAGAATTCTCAGGGAAAGTACTTCTGAGTGAATTCAATAATGAGGATGATGATTGATTCTTCCACAACGTTCGGCCAAACCTACTAACCGTACTCGATGTTTGATTTAATCCTACAATCCGGGCCTTCGAATGGGGTTCGGTTTGATCCTACAACCCATGTTTTCAATGGCGTTCGTTTTAATCCTACTAACCACACTTGGGGTTCGGTTTAATCCTACAATCCAAGCCTTCAAACGGTGTTCAGCCAAACTTACTAACCGTACCCAGAGTTCAGTTTAATCCTACAATCTGGGCCTTCAAATAGGGTTCAGTTTGATCCTACAACCCATTTCACCCCTCAAGGAGTCACATTGTCAATTCACAGAATATGTGATTGAGATCATCCGTCTTGGGGGTCCTTATGCGCAATGGCCTATGGCTACGAATCACAACATAGAAAGGAAAAGGTGAGAGTGATAGGAACTGTATTCTTATTAAATTGAATGTATATTACAAAGGGAGCGTAGTTGAGGTCATGCCTCATTAAAACCTTCTCGAGAAAACCCAATGGGAAAAAACTCAAGTGAGGAAAAAGAGTACATGCCGTCTTACCAACTAGCTGTAATAAATACGTAAATTCTGGGTGTTCCACTTATTGCGGATTGGTGTTCCATCAAGCTCCTCAAGCCGGTATGACCCCTTTCCAGTTACCTCAGAGACTCTGTAAGGGCCTTCCCACGTTGGCGCCAATTTCCCTTGATGAGCGAACTTATTTCCCACACTCGCCTTGCGTAAAACAAGATCTCTCGTATTAAAAGCTCTGTATTGCACACGCTTATTGTACCAGAGGGCTGCCTTCACCTTTATCGCCTGGTCTTTAACAAAAGCTTCTTCCCTCAACTCGTGGAGGACGTCTAGCTCTGATGCCAAATTGGCGTTATTGTCCCTAGCTGAAAAGTATTCCACTCGAGATGATCTGGACTGAAGCTCCACCGGAGTCATCGCTTCAACCCCGCAAGTCAACCGATATGGGGATTCATTAGTGGAAGAGTGTGGCGTAGTCCGGTACACCCACAGGACATGGCATAACTGATCAGTCCATCCTCCCTTGGCTTCACCAAGGCGCTTCTTCAACCCCTTTAGCACCTCTCTATTAGCTACTTCCGCTTGGCCGTTTGTCTGGGGATGCTCAACAGATAAAAAGATTTGGATTATCCCCAGTCTTTCAAGTAAATCTGTGAACTTCCTATCTGTGAACTGGGTGCCGTTGTCAGTTACAATCTGCCCTGGAACGCCAAATCGAGCTATGATATTTTCATATACAAAACGTCGCGTCCGCGCTGACGTGATATGCACTACCGGTTCCGCCTCAATCCACTTGGTGAAGTAATCAACTCCCACGATCAGATATTTAATGCCTCCTGGAGCAATGGGGAATGGACCCAAAATATCGAGGCCCCATTGATAGAAAGGCCACAGCACAGCGGATGAAGAGAGTTCTTGGGCTGGTGTGTGATGAAGATTAGAAAACCTCTGGCAGGCATCATATTTCCTCACAAAGTCAATTGAGTCCTACTTCATTGTGGGCCACCAATATCCAGCCCTTAGGATTTTTCTCATCAAGCTTCTTCCTCTGGCATGGTGCCCGTATTGCCCCTCGTGTACCTCCTCCATTACATCTTGTATCTCGTTTTCTTTTAAACAGAAGAGATAAGGCACTGAGAATTCTCTTCTGTACAAGACACCATCAATCATAGTGAAATATGGCAATTCCCTTTTCACTCTTCTTCTCTCTTTCTCATCGATAAGGAGTTGTCCGTCAGCCAGATACCGGATATAAGGGATAACCCAGGAATTCTCGTAAGGGTAATTAACCATTATAGCGTTAAGAGAAGGGAACAAAGGAATACTAGGTGATGTCAGCGTGCTCTGAACCATCGTCGTTGTGCTACCGAGCAGTTTTGTGCTTGCAAGTCTCGATAAGATGTCCGCTCTAGTATTCTCTTCACTTGGCACATGCTTAAACTCCAGCACGTTGAATCTCCCCTTCAACTCGTTCACACAATTCAAATACAATTGAAGTTGGGGCTCGTGGACCTGATATTCTCCTTGAATTTGTGAAATCACCAGCTGTGAGTCACTACACAAAGTCACTTCTGTTGCACCGATATCTATTGCCGCACGGAGGCCGGCCAAGCATGCCTTATATTCAGCCTGATTGTTGGAAGTTTTAAAATTGAATCAGAGGGAAATCTCCAAATGCACACCGTCGTCGCTCTCCACAACAACACCAGCTCCATAACCTTTATTATTCGATGACCCATTAACATAAACGGTCCAATGTGCACGAGGTGTAGCTGGATCCGACCTTGTCATTTCTACAATGAAATCCGCCAAGACTTGGGCTTTAATGGCTCCTCGTAGTTCATAAGAAATTTCAAACTCAGAAAGTTCAATAGACCACTTGATCATCCATCCAGCGAGGTCCGGTTTACTAAGCATGGAACGGAGTGGCAGATCCGTTCTTACCAAAACTGGATGTGCATGGAAATACGGTCTCAACCATCGTGAAGCCCATATAACCGCAAGAACGGCCTTTTCTATCTTCTGGTATCTGCCCTCTGCTCCCTAGAGTGTCTTGCTAGTGAAGTAGACTGGCCTCTGTCCTTCTGGAGTCTCCTTGACCAAAGCTACGCCCAAGGCTTCATTAGAAATTGCCAAGTACAAGATGAGAGTTTCACCAGGGTCTGGCTTTACCAATATTGGTGGACTTGAGAGCACGACCTTGAGCTGCTGGAAAGCCTGCTCTTGCTCCTCTCCCCACTCAAACTTCTTGTGCTTCTTCAACGCCTTGTACAGGGGGAGGGACCTATGTGCCATTTTGGGCATGAATCGAGCCAGAGCGGCCACCTTCCCATTCAACGACTGTACCTCCCTCAAACTCTTGGGGCTTTGCATATCCAATATCGCCTGACATTTACCAGGATTGGCCTCGATGCCGCGCTGGGTTAACATGAAACCCAAAAACTTCCCAGCTGGGACTGCAAAGGTGCACTTTAATGGGTTCAACCTCATGTTGTATTGTCGCAATCGAGTGAACACTTAGCGTAAATCTTCAATGTGGTCACCTCCAGCGGGAGTCTTAGCTATAATATCATCAATATATACTTCCACCAACTTGGTGTGCATGCCTTCGAATACTTTATTGATCATGCGCTGGTAAGTAGCGCCAGCATTCTTCAGTCCAAACGGCATGACGGTATAGCAAAAGACACCACGGTCATTGACAAAAGCTGTCTTTTCTTGATCTTTCTCCCACATCGGAATTTGATTATACCCTGAATAAGCATCCATAAAACTAAGGTATTGATAACTAGACGAATCATCAACCATCCGATCAATATTTGGGAGTGGATAAGGGTCCTTCGGGAAACATCGATTGAGATCCACGTAATCTGTACATATCCTCCACTTGCCGTTGGCCTTCTGCACCATTACTACATTGGAGAGCCAAGACGAATAACGGATCTCTCTAATAAAACCAGCCTTCAACAATTCTTCTGTTTGCTCACACGCTGCTTTCTGTTTCTCCGGCCCCAATCTCCTCTTCTTCTGGGCAACCGGTCTTGTCTCTGGATAGACAGCCAACTTATGGCAGCAGAAATCAGGGTCCATCCCAAGCATGTCCGCAGCGGTCCATGCGAAAAGGTCTTTAAACTCCTGAAGGAGTGCCACCAAGCGTTGCTCCATGACCAATTCCAGCTTGTCATTAATGTGTGTGACCTTATCTAGGGAATCCCCTAAGACGATGTCCCTGGAACCACCATCCGGTGTGGGCTTTGAGGGGTTGAGAGGGTCAATCTTCAATTTCACTCTAGGGTCCAGATCAATCAAACTGACAGACCTAGCCGCTGTTCCTCCATCATTCAGCTTCCTCTTCTTGTTGAATGCTTTCAACTTAACGATATTGAGGCTCAGGTTGTAACAATACATGACTATCTCTTGATCACCGCGGAGGGAAGATACACAGTTGTCCTTGTCAATGAACTTGATAAGGAGGTGTGGAGTAGACACGATTGCTTCCATCGCGTTCAGGGTAGGGCGGCCTATGATCCCGTTGTAGGGGGACTCCACATCAATCACCAGGATTCTAGACTTCAGCGTTCTCGCTCCAGGCTCGCCTTCAAAAGAAATGAGGGTATCAAGATACCCTTTGGTGGGTTGCTTCGCTCCATTGAACGTTGTGAGCTCTTACGTATATGGTTGCAAATCTGCATCATTAAAACCTATTCTTTTGAAACAATTATAAAAAATTACATCGCAAATTACCTTTGTTTTAGATTTTGAGTTCCTTTGAAATTAATTGGGTTTTAAAGTTTTGTGATGTTATATAATTATTATTTTAAACCTGATTAGTGAAATAAATACTATTTTGAATTAAGGTATAATTGAATTAATTAATCGAGAAAAATTTATTATGAAATTAATTAAACGGGTAGAAATAAATATAAATTGACATATGATGTCATACTCTTTAGCTCTACTTCCAGCAGACTCAGGTCTTGTGTCAAAGATACTTAGTATTTGATCTCAAAATTTGTCTATCATTTTTATACATTAAGTTCCTAAAACTTTTTCGTTCTTACTATTTGTATAAGTCTGGTAAGTTACTAGGACTAGTTTGTATGTTGGGAAACACTTTGGCCTGAAGAGGCTTTCGAAAGAATACTTGGGTTAAGCCAGGAGTAGCTTGTTGAAAGAATACTTGGGTTGAACCAGAAGTGGCTTATTGAAAAAAAAATACTTGGAGCACGAGTCTGGTGCTGATATTGTAAAGGAGATTTTACAATAGTGGAAATCCTTCAAGTTGGAAGGGACTCGACGTAGCTTCTATGTTGGAAGTGAACTAGTATAAACTGTGTGTATTTATTCTCTCATTCTCTTTATCATTTGATTACTTATATTTGTTTTTGGTTTGAAATTTACTGAAAAATAGTCTTAGACTTATTCAACCCCCTTCTAAGTCTAACTTTGAACCATCAATTATTTCATTTAGTATAAGTGTTGTTTGACATTCCATGAATATTATCTATGTTGATACCAATAAAATATAACATAGTTGGTAGATAGTTGGATCCTTTAAGATGTTATGATTAAAGGTCCACAGGTGCACACTAGAAGGAGGGGTTAAATAATGTAACTTAAAAAACTTTCTTTTAACACAATTTTAATGAAAAGCTTTAAGAAAGAGTTTCAGAATCCTTGGTATAAAAGGTTATCTGAAGACAGTTCAAACGATGTTGTGTTTGAGTTATCAAAAAATAATTTTTCACAAGAGCAAACAAACAAAAAAAGGTTCATAAAAAGATTTAAGGAAAGGAGATTAACACTCAAAATATTACACTAGTTCACACCAAAAACAAAAGGACTATGTCCAATCTCTGTTCATCATAACAGAAGTTTTTATATAGCAGATCTACGTAGTTGTGTCCACATCATAATGAGACAAGTATTCTTTCTTCACTTTTCTTTTTTAGGGTAGTTTACAACCTTAAGTCTTTTTTTCTTAGACTCAACCTTTCAAGGCTAACAAAAACATGCATTATTTCATAACTTAGCCTCCTCAGGCTAATTTACAATAGCAAGCATTCTTTCAATAAGTCTCTTCAGACTCTACAAGTAGTATGAAAAAGCAGTTTTGGTCCTAAGTCCTACAAACAATACTCTAAGAGAATTTGAGCTTTTAACAACTGAACATATGTTTAGGATACGAAATAAGAAATTTGTATGGAAACTGTTTACAGGAATATTAAAGTATGAAAAGCTACAACCTAGTAATTGCTTTGAAACTAAATAAGAATGCCACAGGAAGACATTGATTTCTCTTTATAAAAGCTCAGTTTCAACTAGTGTCATCAGATGGGCAACTCCTTTTTTAGGTAGGCCTTTGACAAAAAGTTATTGGGATAAAGAGAGAAAGGAATTGATATGCTTGAGAAGCACACAGGGGCACTTAAGACAACTTGAACCAATAGTGCCAGGTGCACTAGGAGATTGTCTAATCATTTGAAGTTTAATGCTTCTACATATTTCAATGTTTGTGAAAGTAGTTTACAGAAGGTTTTTTTTTACTTAGGCTAGGTTTTCTTAAATTTTTCAAGAAGATGTTATTTTTAAAGATACATTATACAATGACTAGAAGCTCCATTTAATACATTAAAAACTTGAAATTTTTTACATAGGATGCTTCTTCATCCTTCTGACTTTGTGTCTGAGATGAAATATTCTTTGTGACAAGCATCAAACAGGAAGCTTCATTAGTAGAGCTAACAAAATAGGCTGACTCACATGGGCCGGCTTGAGCTCGCTGTTAAAAGCATAATATGCAGACCTTAAAAATAAATTCAAAGTTAATAATTGAAAAAAAAACTGATAGCTAAAAAGCCCCAAAAATGGGTTGAGTGCGGGGCGACCCGAGGCCTTTGTTAAAAAAAATTGTTGTGGACTTGGGACAGATCTCAATTTTTTTTAGGGTTTAATCCTGTGCTACTAGCTAATGCTCCATTCATTTCAATTTTCAATTGTAGTACAAAAATAAACATATTTTTACAAGAAAAGTTATTGATTTTATAATATTATTTGTGTAGCAACAGTTACTTAATTTCAATAGCACAATTTTTTTTTACAAATATAGTTTTAGAAAAATTCTATTAGGTTGGTTTTGTAATTCAATTTTTTATAAATATTTTTTTAACAATTTTTTTAAATGGGTCACTCGATCAAGCCCGTAACCTTAGAGGGTCAGACTAGGGCCTTTAATTTTAAGGCCCTAATTAATACGGGCCTTTTTGGCCCGACACTGAATAGCCCGTAACCCGATAAAACCTGACCCGTTTAGGGTGCCCGCCCGAATTACCAACTCTATTCATTGGCTTCATACGTGGTTTCTCTCAAGCAAAACTTATATAACCATGAAACTTCAAAATTTCAATTAGTTTAGTGTTTGCATCATTAATCATAATAATTTAGGGAGTCTATAGAACCTCATATGTTATTTCATAAACTCAACAATGATGTTTGAATCATATCGTATACATGGAAAAAAATGGTTGGGATATGGAAGACCCACCTTATTGATCACTAATCACCACACATGGAAAATATTAACCATAAGTTATTGGTTGATGACATTGTTGGATTCACCTAAAAAATATCAATGTTAGACAAAAAAAATAAGACAAGTTGTGTCAGCTAGTTTTATATTTAAAATGTAAATAAGAATAAAAGGAATGGTAATAATTTTGAAAAGATGGCTATTTCTTTTGCCAACTTAAAACAATCTTAATTTGGTTTTTATTTTTCATATTCTTTTAAATCTTTAAAAAAAAATATGAAGTCACAGTTCTATAATAATTTTAAAGTTTTTCCTATCATCAAACACATTGTAAATCATAATTTTTTTTAGAATGCTACAAATTTCCTATCCAAAATATCCAACCACACACATTATGGAGGATTATTAGCAAATTGAATTTGGTAGAATGTAATGTCATCAGGCGCTGTATGCATACCGATTTGTCTTCACCACTAGAAGCACATGTTTTTCCTCCCTAACGAAGCAGCACATGTTTTTGTCTGCGAAAGTGTCGGTATACAATATCCACAAAACATGAATAAATAATCGTCAGAGAATAGTAACATATTATTATACCAAACAAAACACATGACCTTAAATTGTGAAAATGGTGCGCAAATGATTGATTAATCCATGATTTCTGAGCACATACACGAATTCATTTAATAATTCACAATTTTGAGGGAAAGAACGTACTGAATTAGATAACTAAGAAATGGAAAATAAATTTAACAAAAAAAAAATGGTTTTAACAAAATAATACAATTGAAAAGAAAGAAAGGAAAAATAGGGTGATCGTTTGCAATGTTAGGATCATCTTGTGCCGAGGCCAGCAAGCCTACCCAAAATCCCCTGTTTGTAAGGCAAAAAGGTTCTCTTCTTCAGATCCTCAGATTCCACTTTCTTCCTCGCGTAATGCAATTCATGCGCTGAAACGGGTTCCTTCCTTCTAGTCCTTGGCCAATCAGAGCCTCTATTTTTGGGTTCAGCTTTTTTGTAAAAAGCAGGGAACTTTCTCAATGGGTCCTTGCTTGAACCTCTTCCTTCGGAAGCACTACGGAACAACAAAAAATCCCTCAGTCTCCATTTCCTCGAACTCTTCAAGGCCGTTGTGACAGCAACCGAATCCTCTTTGTTAACGTTCCGCGGTTGCTGTTCCTCGTCCCACGTGTAGTGAGATACCCTATAAGGAGAGAGTGAACGCGCGCTTCTTCTACTATAACTCGAGGAATCTAGAATAATCCTATCTCTTCCTCTTCTCTCTTCGCCTAATGGTAATGTCTCGTTATTGGGTTCTATTTTTCTTGAGAGAGCATCACGAATAACCTTTTTCCCTTGGGCCAGTGGGGATTTTTTGGGCTGGGCCCGAGACAGAAGCGGGCTTTTAGCAGAATCCAGGGATGCGGCATCTTCATTCAAAGGTTTGATTTTGCCGTCGTCGAAAAGCTCTTCCGCGGAACGAGAGGAGTGGTGAGGTTCGTCGGTAACGAAAAACGCGAAGCCATCATCGATGTTTTGTGTGGGTTGGGAATGGAAGTAATCGAAATGGTTGAAGAACCTTGATGGGGTTGTTGGGGCGCTAGAGTAATAGTATTCGCCGAAACTCTTAGGCGAAGAAGGAGCGCTGAGATACGGCGAGATCCCTGCACGGTTGAAATCGAAAGGATCCATCGTTGGACTTCCGTTGGGAGGAAGCACCATCTCTGTGTTGTGTTGTGTTGTGTTAGGAGCAAAGAGGTATGTGTGGTAGTTGTGATATATATATATATATATATATATATATGCAGAGAGAGAGAAAGTTGCAGGGAAGGTGGGTGGAAAAGGGATGAGATTGTTTTGTTGACCTTTCACACTCCTACTATGCCGCCTTTTCATACCATTCCCTTAAACTATTCACTCTCTTCTCTTGTTTATTTATGCTAAATTCAATCTCCTTTTTACTCGTAAAGCCCTAAAGGGAACCCACGTGTGGATATATATAAAATGAACCATTTATCTTTTTTAAAATAGTCTTTTCCATATAAGATAAAATTCAAACCAATTAAAGAATTTAATTATTTATAAAAATCATATATATATATATATATATATATATATATAATATGTAGATAACTAATTATGGGAATTTTTTTATTGCGTAACCGTGTAATATTAAATAAGGTATATTTTATTGTTTGCATGTGGACATACCTTAGAGTTTTTTTTTTAATTTCTCCAGTTAAAAAAGAAAAAAAAACAAAAATTTATAAATATAATTAATATTTTTGTTTTTATAATTAATTCTTTACTTTTTTAATTTTATCCTTTATTTCATTTATTTACTTTTCTTTAATTTTTAAATGTGTTTTTGTTGAAAAGAACTTACCTAAAAGGTTAGCTTATTTTGGATCATAAAACATGAATTCCTTTTCGATGCTTTTATAAAATTAAACTCGTGTCATTGTACATCGAAAATGATTCCCATTAATTAATAATGAATGTGTTGCATTGCTATCCCCGTCAATGTGGATGATTTTCAATGTTGTTTGGTAAGCAAGGATGTAATAATATAGTGGTTTAAACTTAAAACTTGTTAGCTAAGTTCACCCACCAAACACCAACGTTAATTTGGCTGCTTCTAGATTACCTTGATGTGGATGCATGGTACTGAATAGATGTCTGTGTTCTCATTTACTTACCGATGAAGTTGGATTCTAGAAGAGAATGACTCTTTCTTTCAATACTCATACGTAAATATAGAATTGAAAAACACTTGACATTTGTTTTAAGGATACCTGGATTTACACGATGCAACACGATCTTTCTGTCACTGTCAACATTTATATTTAATAATAGTATTTGTTAAATTAAAGCAATTTATACTAATTAATTCAGTGCTAGATAGAGTTAATCTTGTAAATTTGTTCGTTAGTTAGGTCCTGATTAAACCAACCTGATGCCGGGCACCCTGCGGCAATCAAAGTCGTAACCAGGACTTTATTTGGGGTTCTTTACATCATAACACAATAAAGTTGTGAAATATTTTTTAAATTATCTTATTTCTTGTATGGAAAGTCAACAAAAGAATAAGGTGTCCCTGGTATTTGTACAAAATATTTCATATATTATTTTAAAAAATAAGTTAAAAGCTTGAGGTTAAACTTAAAATATGCACGATGTCTTGTTTTAGTTATGTAACTTTTTTTGGGGGTAAAAGTATTATGTAACAATGAATTGATGACAAAATAACGTAAGAAATGCATATAAAATAACATTTTCTTTTTCATTTAGAAAACACCATAATTCACCATCAACTGACTCGCATAAACTATTTTAATTTATAACATGTGATTTTCGAGTTTAAACCTGTTGGGCTTCAGAAACAACAAAACAGGCCCAAAAGGATCAAAAATCCTCCAACATGGCTAAAAGATTTTATAAATTAGTTTTTTTTTATTTTCTCTTGTTGAGTGCCAAGTGTATGGTCCTTATTTCATCTTAAATTCAGACTTATGTATTTACGTTGAGTTCACCTATGGAAATGATATGGTGGTTTTTGCATTTTTAATTCTTCCTTAGTTTAGTAGTAGGATCCCTAACCCTAGTAGCCTATCAATTTGGTGCTTTCATTGACCTTCTCTATGCCTCCCAAACCTACCACATCCAAGGATGTGGAAGACGCTCTCCAGATTTTGACAGAAAGAATGGGCACCCTCCATACCCAGTTGGACTCTCAGCTTCAGGAACGTTTGGGGCCTCTTCAAACACAACTGGAGAATCAACAGCAGCTCAATAACTCACGTCACCACAATCTGGAGCATAAACTTGATGTTCGTTTGGAATCTCTGGCTGCCTTGATGGGCCAACTAGCTGGTAACATCTCCTTCCAACCAGAACATTCCATACCCTCTTCATCAGGTACCCCTCAATCTGGCCCTAATGGTTCACCTATTATTACTCAACTACCAGGAACCCCTATACCCCCTCTTACAACCCAGCCTCATATACCAAACTCTTCATCTTCTGCCCTATATTTTGGCCATATACCCCCTGCATCATCATTACCCCACACCTACACTTCCACCCAACCCTTCATACCCTCATTTCCTTTTCCCGGATCCTCATACCCTCCAGTTTTTCCTCGCACGCCTGTTCCCCCACTGGATGCTAGACCCCCAAAAGTGACCCTAAATCCTTTTTCTGGTCCTGAACCCCTTGATTGGCTCTTTCAAGCCGAGCACTTCTTTTTAGTCTACCAGATTCCCACTGAGCAACGCCTATCTTGGGCTGCCTTTTATATGCAGGGAGAAGCCCTCAGTTGGTATAAATGGATGTACCAAAATAATCAATTGACTGATTGGTATTCTTTCACTAGGGCACTCACACTCCGTTTTGGGCCTTCTACATATGTTAACCATTAGGCAGAGCTATTTAAGCTTCGTCAATATGGTTCTGTTACTGAGTATCAAGCTAAATTTGAGAAACTCTCTAATATGGTAGTGGGTCTTAGCCAGGAGGCATTGCTTAATTGTTTTATTTCAGGATTAACTCCTGATATTAGACGAGAACTGGCTATCCTTCACCCCATCTCGGTGCCACAGGCCATTCATCTTGCTAAATTAGTAGAGGACAAACTCAAGGATTCAAGGCCTAAACCACTGCCTTTTACCCCTCACTCTACCCTGATAGCTGCTATCAATCATTCACATGTCCCACCCCCTATTCCCACAAAACCTCCTTCCTCTACCCTCCCCCTTAAAAGATTAACCCAGGCCCAAATGCAAGAAAGAAGAGCTCAAGGATTATGTTATAATTATGATGATAAGTTCGTTCCTAGTCATCGTTGCTCCTCTAACCGTTTTCTTCTACTCTTGACCGAGGATGATCCTGATATGCCATTAAAACCTTCACTTGACTCTTCCATTATTCCTACAGGTTCCAATTGCCTAGACTCACCCAAGTCACCCGACCCTCACCAGGCCATCCATTTTCACCTTTCTCCTCAAGCATTAAATGGCCAACCATCTTATCGTTCCCTAAAATTTCAAGGGTTATTGGCAGGGTTACCAGTCCTCATTCTAGTTGATACAGGGAGTTCTCATAATATCATCCAATCTAGAGTGGTTACCCATCTCAAACTTCCTAGTCAACCTGCCCCTAAATTTCCAGTCCTTGTGGGAAATGGGGAACATATTTACTGCACAGGATATTGCCTCTCAATTCCCCTCACTATTCAGAATCATGTTTTCCACATTCCTTTTTACCTCATTCCCATTGAAGAAGCTGATATTGTTTTGGGCATGGAATGGCTTTCTACCCTTGGTACAATCAACTCAGACTTTGCAATTCCCTCTATGACCTTTATCCATGACCAGAAACTTATTACCCTCATCGGGGATTCGCCCAATTCCCCTTCTCCTGCTTCCTTTCATCAGATCTGACACATCACCCATAACCAATCAATTGCATCGTTCCATTTCTTATCCTTTCACCCTACACACCAACCCTCAGTCAAAGTCCTACCCACTCCTGAAATTCCCCCTGCCATTACAAACCTTCTTGACACCTACAAACATATTTTTTCCGAACCCCAAGGCCTTCCTCCCACCCGCCCACATGTTCATAAGATTAACCTTATTCCTAATGCCCCACCTATCAAAGTGAAACCTTACCGTTATCCCCACTCCCAAAAAGAAGCTATGGCCACCCTTATATCTGATATGCTAGCCAAAGGCCTAATTACACCCAGTAACAGCCCCTTTTCCTCTCCAATATTACTTGTCCGAAAGAAAGACGGATCTTGGAGGTTCTGTGTTGATTACCGAGCTCTTAACGCCATCACAATTCTTGATCGCTTCCCAATACCCACTATTGATGAGCTTCTAGACGAATTGGGGAACGCTACTATCTTTACTAAGGTTGATTTAAAATCAGGTTACCACCAAATTCGTGTTTCACCAAATGAAACATACAAAACTGCTTTTAAAACTTTTGATGGCCACTATGAGTTTTTAGTTATGCCATTCGGTTTAACTAACGCTCCTGCAACATTTCAATCAACCATGAATGATCTTTTACGACCTTATCTAAGGTGTTTTGTGCTAGTTTTCTTTGATGATATCCTCATTTTTAGTCCTACCATGAATGATCACATTTGTCATTTGCAATTGATTTTTGACTTACTATCTACTCATCAATTCTTTGCTAATTTTTCCAAGTGTGTGTTTGCTGTTACTTCTATTAGCTACCTGGGTCACATTATTTCAGATAGAGGTGTTGCTCCTGATCCAGACAAAGTCCAAGCCATTTTAGATTGGCAAGAACCTCGTTCACTCACGGCACTCCGAAGTTTCTTGGGACTCACCGGATTTTATAGAAAATTCATTCAAAATTACGCCTCACTCGCCGCTCCCCTCACCGATTTACTTAGCTCTACTACTTTTGTTTGGAGTACACCTGCCTCAACGGCTTTTACACAGTTAAAGCAGAAAATGGTTGAATTACCAATCCTCACTATCCCTAACTTTGACAAAACCTTTGTGCTTGAAACAGATGCTTCTTCTGTAGCTATTGGTGCTGTTCTATCTCAGGAACGTCGGCCAATCGCCTTTTTCAGCAAACGCTTGGGTCCCAGGTTGCAATCTTCTTCCACTTGTGTCTGAGAAATATATGTCGTCACTAAAGCAGTTAAAAAATGGCGTCAGTACTTAATTGGAAGGGAATTTCACATTTTTACTGATCATCAGAGTCTCCAACATCTAGCCTCACAGTCTTTTCACACATCAAAATAGCTGAAGTGGGTAACAAAACTACAAGGATACAGTTTTAAAATCTTTTACCGTTCGGGTTCCAACAACAAGGTGGCCGATGCCTTATCCCGGGTTCAGCCCGATTGTAACATCCCTGATGTTTTAATGAGAATTATAAGAAATGGGAAATGATTAGTAAATGTTTTAGAAGTTTTATTTAATATTTGTTCTGTCTTAGCCAGAGATAAGAAAGCCGGTGTCGAGATCGGTCTCAGAAGCGCGAGCAGGCGGAGTTAAAGATCGGGAGTGTAGGAGAAGAGCGGACAGAGTTAGGTGGTCTGGTCCAACCGTTGTGAGGAGAGCGCCTCACACGGGGTCATAGCCCGGATTAACCTCATAATGACTGAAACAACGGGTGTAGGTAACCAAGAGGTGAGCACGGATGAGATATCCGACCTCTCAGGTTGTAGCTCGGATTTCCGAGGTATGAACACTAAGTTAGGACACCGGGGGCCGATATTTATATTGGGCCTATACTCTTGCGAAGTATTAGAGAATTGTGAATAATTAAACGTTGAGGGAATAAATACGTGTAATTGATTTGATAACTATGCAATAGTTTAATATAGTGAAATTGATTAAATTTAGTAAGAATACAAATAAAATAAAGGAAAAGACGATCTTGCCCATGAGCTATATATATATAAGGAAATTCTCTTCCTTCCCTCTTCATTATTTACAAGCTACCTTTGCTGTTGGTCTGTTCCTTCACTTTCGTTTTTCTCCTCTCTTAACGCTGAGTTGCATGCGCTGGAGAGGGACTCCATTTGTGTCCAAACTTTAATTTATTCCCATTCCTGTGATCGAGGATTCAAGGTGAGTCTACTGATCTGTTCCAATTGTGATTCCCTTATTCCTTTTATTCTTTAGCGGTTTAAAGCCATGCATGGCTATATTCGTGGCTGTTCTCCACTCCTCCGGTGAGTGTGAGCCCAAATGCAGTCCATGAACTAAGGGCGTTGAAGTGACGAGCTGTACTTTATGATCCGTAGGTAGTAGGCTAAGCAATGGAAGACTGAGTGACGGGGTTGAGACTGCGAAACCAGTGCTCAGAGGAAGGAATTGACACAGAGAACAGATCATCGAAGCGTGGAACCAATGTAAGGGGGGTGTTCGGGTTATAATTAATTAGAATAGGACTCGCTTCTTATTCAGGTCATTGAGGTAATGTAAACAGGTTAAGGAAAATGTTGCTAAACGTAGTTGTGTGTTTATGCTTGTGCATGTGTGACTGGTTCATTAATTAGTGGAAGATCGGGTGTGGTTGAGTTTATCATGTTATGATCTTGTGATATCTAATGTTGAAGTGATCAGCGTTATGTGACGTCGGGTTAGCAAGCAGGCTACCCGAGTGATGAGGAATTGATATTATTATGTGAAAGGTAAACTGTTGAATGATTATGTGGTATGGGATGACCGACGGTATATGATAGCCCCTCATTTCCGGCTCCCGTGGTTTTCGTGCCCAGTTGAGCTACCCAGTGGTCAAGTAGGACCCAGTGGTCGAGGTGGAGAGTCAAGCAGGACTCGGTGAACCAAGCAGGGTTCACGGGGTGTCAAGTAGGACCCCCAGCTGAAGGCCAATCCTTTAGTATCCGGATACTAGGAGTCAGATTGTATGAGAGTCAGTTGTGATCGTGATGAATGTGATGGAATTGTGTAGTTGGTTTAATATAGTTACTGTATGTAATACACTATGTTTCGGTATGCTTACTTACAAGTGATGCTTGATGTGTATGTATAAATATGCATGTATATTGTTAAGTTCCATTCTATATTAATTACAATGCCAAACACTCACCCTTGCCCTTTTTTTTTTAGTAACCAGTGACAGGGAGGGGGAAGGAGCCATGGAGTCGCGCCAAGGGGGAGAATGGTGCCAGGGTCTGAGTGACTTTGAGTGACTCTCTATAGGGTTATATATGTGTATGAGAACTTCCAAGTATTACTAATTAGTTGTGTTTAATCAAGAACGGATGAATGCAAATCTACATTTTAAAATACATTACTGTCATTTACTTATGTTGTTGTGATAGCTATGACAAACCTTTGATTAACAGAATCATTTTTAGGGTGAGACTTGTGGGAGTCCGTCTGCATGTCTTGTCTAATCTGGTGTGTGAAAGGTATTCGCTCAAGCGAATAGAAACCTCGTTTAAGTGAGAGTCCGGAATCTCGCTTAGACGAGTAGGGGCCTCGCTCAAGCGAGAAGCCCTGATTCCCTTTCTCCCATCCGTTGTGCTTAAATTAACTTGTTTTTCTTTTCTAGACCTCATTTAATTAATCTAACTGTGACTGCTGTCACTTGAATAAGTCAGTAAAAGTAAATGCTTTTTCACTAAATATCGATTAATTTTCAAGAAAAGGAAAAATTTATCGTGAGAAGTAATCGTTTGAATAAAAATAAATGCAAAAATAACCTAGGATGTTACACTTGGTATCAGAGCGGTTCTTTCTAGAGTCGGTGTATGGGCCGATCTAGTGATTGTGATAGTCTTATGAAGGTTGATTGTATTTCGTTATATTGAGATTGTGTGTGGTCTGGCATCGTTCCCTTGGCACTCCACTGGCGTAGTATTCTATGAATATAAGGTAAGTTTACGATCCCCTGACTGATCTTGGTTATTAATGGTGATGTGTTTGCTCATTGTAGAATTACTAAATGGCCGGAGAGACTAGTTCTGGGGGAAGAGATGATTTCTTCTCTAGATTTACTCAGCTGATGAGTAGGACCGAGTCCGGTCCCACTCTGGATAAATTCCTAAAAAGGAATCCTCCGACTTACAAAGGGGGACATGACCATGACGGGGCATACATCTGGATCAGGGATGTCGAGCAGGTTTTTGAATATTTTGAGTGCTCTGAAGAGCAAAAGGTTTTATTTGCTACTTACCAACTAAAAGAAGAGGCTAGAGTATGGTGGTCCCGAGTGAAGGTGCAGATGAACGCAGCCAATGAGCCGTTGGTATGGGCGAATTTCTGAAGGAGGTTCCTTGTTAAATACTTCCCAGACAACTACAAAATCCGGAAAGAAATGGAATTCCTGAAGTTGGAGCAAGACCGGATGTCTGTAGCTGAGTACACCAGCAAGTTTGATGAGCTGTGTGATTTTTACCACCCTTTCTCGTTAGAAGGAACTGAAGGTAGCAAATGCGCCAAATACGAAGCTGGACTACGGATTGAGCTCCGTAGTGTAATCATACCAATGGAGATTAGGGACTACCCAACTCTGGTGAACAAAGCAAGACTGACTGAAGAGGTGCAGTTACAAAGGACGTCCCAGCCGAGAGATAAAAAGCCACTGAAGGCAAAAGGATTCAACTTCAAGAGGATGAGTCAATTCTTCCGGGGTGGCAAGTCTTCTGCTACCTCCTCATCCTCTTCCGGTCGGGGTTCCACTGGTCGATCGGGTAATCCTTCTGGTAATCGTACCTGCTACAATTATGGTCTGGAAGGTCACATTGCTAAACATTGCCAAGCCAATCAGATTGTGTGCTTCCAGTGCGGACAACCAGGGCACCTCAGGCCCGATTACCCTCAAAGGCAACAGCAGGGCAGGACAGATAACCGAACTAACTCTTCTGGGACCCGGGGTTCCAACTTTTCGAGGAGAGGCCGGAATGGAGCTGGTAGAGGGAACCAATAATCGGGAAGATATGATGCCCAATCTAGCGATGCCCGGAACGCCATGACCGGGCGTGTATTTGCGTTTGATGCTTCAGAAGCTACGAGGAATGACAATTTGGTACAGGGTAAGTGCCTCATCTGTGGTTATCTGGTTGATGTAATTTATGATTCAGGTGCCACCCATTCCTTTATTTCGGAAAGTTGTGTGCGACGGCTTGGTCTGCTAATCAGTTTAATGGAGAACGCTCTTATTGTTTCCACTCCAACTGGTTCCACTTTCCGTGTAACTACAGTGTGTAGAGAACTGTCGATGCAAATCGAAGCCCGTACTTTTCGAGTAAATTTTATCTGTATGCCATTGAAGGACTTAGATGTTATTCTGGGTCTCGATTGGCTTGCTGCTAATCATGTGTTGGTCGACTGTTATCGGAAGAATATTGTTTTCTCTCAGGAACTTGATATGAAGAACGGGGTGAGCGATGTCCTAACCACGTATGTTGTTTTATTCGCTTCGGAGGGTCGGCATAACCTCCTGCTAAGTGATATTCCGATTGTTTGTGAATTTCCTGACGTTTTTCCGGAAGAAATTCCGGAGCTACCTCCCAGTCGGGAGATTGATTTCTCTATTGACTTGATTCCCGGGGCAGAACCTGTGTCCCGAGCGCCATATAGAATGTCTTCGGTGGAATTAACCGAAGTGAAGAAACAAGTAAACGAATTACTAGAAAAGGGCTTTATCCGACCCAGTGCCTCACCCTGGGGCGCTCCGGTGTTATTGGTAAAGAAGAAGGACGGTAGTATGCGAATGTGCATTGATTACCGACAGCTGAACAAACTGACAATCAAAAATAAATATCCACTACCTCGGATTGACGATTTACTGGACCAGTTGCGAGGCGCTGTTGTGTTCTCTAAGATCGACTTGAGGTCGGGATACCACCAGATCCGAGTGAGGTCGGAGGATATCCCAAAGACAGCATTTCGAACTCGATATGGGCACTTCGAGTACGTAGTAATGCCCTTTGGAGTAACGAACGCTCCTGCCATTTTTATAGACTATATGAATCGGACTTTTCAACCGTACTTGGACCAGTTTGTGGTAGTATTCATTGATGATATTTTGGTATATTCGAGGTCGGACGAGGAGCATGCTCAACATCTTCGACTTGTTTTACAAGTACTTCGGGAGAAGAAGTTGTACGCTAAACTATCTAAGTATGATTTCTGGGGGAGTAGTGTACAATTCTTGGGGCATATAATTTCCCAAGAGGGAATCTCAGTTGATCCGACAAAAATTGAGGCGGTTATGGCTTGGGAGAGGCCGAAGTCAATAACTGAAATCAGGAGTTTCCTCGGATTAGCTGGATACTATCGACGCTTCATTGAGGGGTTCTCTCGGATAGCACTTCCTCTGACTCGGTTAACAAGGAAAGGAAACCCCTTCGTGTGGTCGGAAAAGTGTGAATTAAGCTTCTAAACTCTTAAGCGATGTTTAACGACTGCCCCTGTGCTTGTACTGCCCGATGTAACACAGGAATGTGAAGTATATTGTGATGCATCCAAATTTGGATTGGGGTGTGTGTTGATGCAAGCTAATCGGGCAATTGCTTATGCTTCGAGGCAATTGAGGCCACATGAGGAGAATTACCCGACTCATGATCTGGAACTTGCAGCAGTGGTGTACGCACTGAAGATTTGGCGTCATTATCTGTATGGGGCTCGCTTTGTAGTATTCAGTGATCACAAGAGCCTAAAGTACTTGTTTGATCAAAAGGAGCTAAATATGAGACAGAGGCGATGGGTGGAGTATTTAAAGGATTACGACTTTGATTTAAAGTATCACTCGGGCAAAGCGAATGTTGTGGCAGATGCACTAAGCAGGAAGGTATTACACGTGGCTTACCTGATGGGTAGAGAACAGGAATTGCTGGAAAGCTTTAGAGATATGAATGTTGGAATTGTTATGGACGCACCAAATCGAATGACAATCGGAATGTTAAAAATCTCCAACGAATTTCTGGAGTCGATGGTAGCTGCACAGAAAGACGATAAAGAGTTACTGAGGCTGATTGATACTCAGACCCAAGGAAAAAATGTGGAGATAACTAGGGGTGACGATGGTATATGGAGATTCAGGAACCGAGTGGTGGTGCCTGCACATGGAGGCTTCAGGCAGGCAGTGCTATCAGAAGCACACAAGAGCTCTCTGAGTATACATCCGGGAGTGACAAAAATGTATCATAACTTAAAAAAGGAATTCTGGTGGCCAAGTATGAAGAAGGCAATAATCGAGTATGTGAAATCCTGTGTGATATGTCAGAAGTGCAAGGTTGAGCACCAACGACCTCCAGGTTTGCTTCGACCTCCAGAAATTCCGATCTGGAAGTGGGAAGGAATCACCATGGACTTCGTGTCCGGACTACCCCGCACTCAAACCAGATACAACGCGATTTGGGTGATTGTTGATCGACTAACCAAAAGTGCGCATTTCCTGGCAATAAATATAAAGTGGTCGCTAGATCGATTAGCTAAGTTATACATTGCTGAGGTCGTACGGCTGCATGGTGTGCCCTCAAGCATTATCTCCGATCGGGATCCCCGATTCACTTCAAGGTTTTGGGGGAGTTTGCAACAACAACTGGGTACTGAGCTCAAATTGAGCTCAGCCTACCATCCCCAGACCGATGGCCAATCAGAACGGACTATACAGACTCTTGAAGATATGTTAAGGGCATGTGTACTGGAACAGGGCGGATCATGGGATAAATACTTGCCCTTGGTAGAGTTTGCATATAATAATAGTTACCATAGCAGCATTGGGATGGCTCCATACGAAGCTCTTTATGGTCGGAAATGTCGTACTCCATTATGTTGGAATGAGAACGGCGATGCTCTTCATCTGGGGCCTGAGATGATTCAAGAGATGAATCAGCAAATCGCTTTAATCCGAGAAAAGATAAAAATTGCTCAAGACCGGCAAAAGAGCTATTATGACAATCGGCATAGACCCCTTGAATTCCAAGTGGGTGATTGGGTGTTCCTAAGGATTTCACCGACTAAGGGTGTAGGTCGAATTTTGAAGAGCCAAAAGCTTAATCCGAAGTATATTGGACCATACCAAATACTAGAACGGATTGGTGAAGTCGCTTATCGACTGGATCTTCCCCAATCGTTGACTAACATTCACAACGTGTTCCACGTATCGCAACTTCGAGCTTACATTCCGTGTGATACCATGATTGTACCGAGTGACTCCATTGAAGTGAAGGAGAACTTGACGGTGGAGGCAGTACCGATCGACATTGAAGAGCATCAAACCAAACGGTTAAGGAACAAGGAGGTACCGCTGGTGAAGGTGAAGTGGCAGAATTTACATTGGATAAACTACACTTGGGAGTTAGAATCCGATATGAGACGAATGTACCCTCATCTTTTTCAACCGGAACACTGATTTCGGGGACGAAATCTCCTTTTAGGGGGGGTGGATGTAACATCCCTGATGTTTTAATGAGAATTTTAAGAAATGGGAAATGATTAGTAAATGTTTTAGAAGTTTTATTTAATATTTGTTCTGTCTTAGCCAGAGATAAGAAAGCCGGTGTCGAGATCGGTCTCAGAAGCGCGAGCAGGCGGAGTTAAAGATCGGGAGTGTAGGAGAAGAGCGGACAGAGTTAGGTGGTCTGGTCCAACCGTTGTGAGGAGAGCGACTCACACGGGGTCATAGCCCGGATTAACCTCATAATGACTGAAACAACGGGTGTAGGTAACCAAGAGGTGAGCACGGATGAGATATCCGACCTCTCAGGTTGTAGCTTGGATTTCCGAGGTATGAACACTAAGTTAGGACACCGGGGGCCGATATTTATATTGGGCCTATACTCTTGCGAAGTATTAGAGAATTGTGAATAATTAAACGTTGAGGGAATAAATACGTGTAATTGATTTGATAACTATGCAATAGTTTAATATAGTGAAATTGATTAAATTTAGTAAGAATACAAATAAAATAAAGGAAAAGATGATCTTGCCCATGAGCTATATATATATAAGGAAATTCTCTTCCTTCCCTCTTCATTATTTACAAGCTACCTTTGTTGTTGGTCTGTTCCTTCACTTTCGTTTTTCTCCTCTCTTAACGCTGAGTTGCATACGCTGGAGAGGGACTCCATTTGTGTCCAAACTTCAATTTATTCCCATTCCTGTGATCGAGGCTTCAAGGTGAGTCTACTGATCCGTTCCAATTGTGATTCCCTTATTCCTTTTATTCTTTAGCGGTTTAAAGCCATGCATGGCTATATTCGTGGCTGTTCTCCACTCCTCCGGTGAGTGTGAGCCCAAATGCAGTCCATGAACTAAGGGCGTTGAAGTGACGAGCTGTACTTTATGATCCGTAGGTAGTAGGCTAAGCAACGGAAGACTGAGTGACGGGGTTGAGACTGCGAAACCAGTGCTCAGAGGAAGGAATCGACACAGAGAACAGATCATCGAAGCGTGGAACCAATGTAAGGGGGGTGTTCGGGTTATAATTAATTAGAATAGGACTCACTTCTTATTCAGGTCATTGAGGTAATGTAAACAGGTTAAGGAAAATATTGTTAAACGTAGTTGTGTATTTCTGCTTGTGCATGTGTGACTGGTTCATTAATTAGTGGAAGATCGGGTGTGGTTGAGTTTATCATGTTATGATCTTGTGATATCTAATGTTGAAGTGATCAGCGTTATGTGACGTCGGGTTAGCAAGCAGGCTACCCGAGTGATAAGGAATTGATATTATTATGTAAAAGGTAAACTGTTGAATGATTATGTGGTATGGGATGACCGACGGTATATGATAGCCCCTCATTTCCGGCTCCCGTGGTTTTCGTGCCCAGTTGAGCTACCCAGTGGTCAAGTAGGACCCAGTGGTCGAGGTGGAGAGTCAAGCAGGACTCGGTGAACCAAGCAGGGTTCACGGGGTGTCAAGTAGGACCCCCAGCTGAAGGCCAATCCTTTAGTATCCGGATACTAGGAGTCAGATTGTATGAGAGTCAGTTGTGATCGTGATGAATGTGATGGAATTGTGTAGTTGGTTTAATATAGTTACTGTATGTAATACACTATGTTTCGGTATGCTTACTTACAAGTGATGCTTGATGTGTATGTATAAATATGCATGTATATTGTTAAGTTCCATTCTATATTAATTACAATGCCAAACACTCACCCTTGCCCTTTTTTTTTAGTAACCAGTGACAGGGAGGGGGAAGGAGCCATGGAGTCGCGCCAAGGGGGAGAATGGTGCCAGGGTCCGAGTGACTTTGAGTGACTCTCTATAGGGTTATATATGTGTATGAGAACTTCCAAGTATTACTAATTAGTTGTGTTTAATCAAGAACGGATGAATGCAAATCTACATTTTAAAATACATTACTATCATTTACTTATGTTGTTGTGGTAGCTATGACAAACCTTTGATTAACAGAATCATTTTTAGGGTGAGACTTGCGGGAGTCCGTCTGCATGTCTTGTCTAATCCGGTGTGTGAAAGGTATTCGCTCAAGCGAATAGAAACCTCGTTTAAGTGAGAGTCCGGAATCTCGCTTAGACGAGTAGGGGCCTCGCTCAAGCGAGAAGCCCTGATTCCCTTTCTCCCATCCGTTGTGCTTAAATTAACTTGCTTTTCTTTTCTAGACCTCATTTAATTAATCTAACTGTGACTGCTGTCACTTGAATAAGTCAGTAAAAGTAAATGCTTTTTCACTAAATATCGATTAATTTTCAAGAAAAGGAAAAATTTATCGTGAGAAGTAATCGTTTGAATAAAAATAAATGCAAAAATAACCTAGGATGTTACACCGATGATGTTGCACTCCTCTTGGCCATCTCCTCTCCGATTCCTGCCTTGCTGGATGAGCCCCGCCACTACTTCCAATCTAATCCAGAGGGGAAGCGCCTCTTTGACAAATTACAGTCTCACCCTAACCCACAGGGCAATTTCCATCAATCTCAAGGTTTGTTGTATTTCAAAGAAAGATTATTCATACCTAACATACCTCATATACGCCAACAGATCCTTCAGGAATTTCACTCTAGTCCTGCTACTGGTCACTCTGGTTTGAAACCAACCTTGGCACACATTGCTGCTTCTTTTTATTGGCCAGGTTTCTACAAAGATGTGAAAACCTTCATTACTAATTGTGTAACCTGTCAGATGTGTAAGTATCTGCCCCAAAAGAAAGCTGGGTTATTACAACCTTTACCAATTCCAAATCAAGTCTGGGAAGATATTACTATGGATTTCATTACGTACCTGCCAAACTCATTTGGTCATACTGTGATTTGGGTGATGTGCGACTGACTCACCAAGTATGTGCACTTTCTAGCCTTACCTTCCAAGTTTACTGCTCCTGATCTGGCTGCCCGATTCTCTTTAGAGATCTGCAAACTCCATGGCATTCCTAAATCTATCACATCAGATCGAGATCCTGTGTTCCTCAGTAAGTTCTGGAAAGAACTCTTCCGGCTACAAGGGACCCTCTTGAAGTTTAGCTCTTCCTACCACCCTGAAACAGATGGCCAATCAGAAGTAACAAACAGATGTTTAGAGGCTTATCTTCGTTGTTTTACGAGTAAGAATCCCAAATAGTGGTTTAAATACCTTTCCTTGGCTGAATACTGGTTTAACACCACCGTCCACTCTGCCATCGGCATGTCTCCGTTTCAGGCCTTGTATGGTCGTTCCCCACCATCCCCTCTCTCGTGTCAACCTGGCACCACCTCCCAATCCGAAGTAGTTTCGTCCCTGCAACAGAGGCAACAACTGTTACAAATATTAAAACAAAACTTACAACGCACCAGGCAACGTATGTTGACACAAGCGAACAAAAGTCGAAGGGATCTTACATTCAATGATGGAGACCTTGTTCTCCTTCATTTACAGCAATATCAACAGCAGAGTGTCCAACGCCGACCCTTCCAGAAGCTATCCAAGAGGTATTTCGAACCTTTCAGAATTCTCCGGCGAGTTGGAGCAGTCGCCTATGAGTTGGAGTTACCACCATCTTCTCGCATTCACCCAGTATTCCACGTCTCACTTCTTCGTCGTTACCATGGCCATGATATTGCCACTCACTACCGGGCTCTTCCAGTGAATAATGAAGAAGTGGAAGAAAGAGTTACGAGAAATGAACCCCAACTCTATCCAGATGAAACTACCCTGGATCCCCCTGTGTTTCCAAAACATCCCACTTCAAACTCCCAACATCAAAAAGGCACTTTTGATTGCAGTACACAAAAGAGTTCTGATATCCTCTAAAATCCTCTTTCTCTCTCTCCACGACTACCTAGACAATCTGCACCGTCCATCTCGCACTCTCATTCCCAGGCGTCATTATTGCCTGAAGACATGGGGCCCGCACCTATCATGTCATCAGTCAAGCTCCCCATCAATTCACACGGGATGCTCTCTCCTCCGTCAGATGAGGCTCCAAATTTTGAAGAGCAATCTCCTTCGTTCCCTGTCCTCCACACGGATCCAGTCCCCAATAATCCTAATCCATCCACACCGTCCATCTCTCACTCGGCTTTTGAGGCAACTTTATCTCCTTTTTGCATGGGACCCGCGCTTGTTCCCTTGCCCACTGCCACTTCACGCATGAAGCTCTCCCTGCCGTGTGATCAGCATGTGCAACACAACACTCAATCTGGGCCATTAATTCAAAATGGCAAGTGGGTGACAGCTAATCCCCACTCCCTTCACATGGAAACCGGGACAACATCCCTACAGCAAGATGAACCATCCCCTTCATCCATGATCCGTGTTTCACATGATGGCCCAATAGATGAAAGCCACGTCACCACCGGACCCCCTTCTAACCTTGAGGATAAGGTTTCTTTTGACCCAGGGAGTAATGTTGGGCTTTAGAAACAACAAAATAGGCCCAAAAGGATCAAAAATCCTCCAACATGGATAAAAGATTTTATAAATTAGTTTCTTTTATTTTCTCTTGTTGAGTGCCAAGTGTATGGTCCTTATTTCATCTTAAATTCAGACTTATGTATTTATGTTGAGTTCACCTATGGAAATGATATGGTGGTATTTGCATTTTTAATTCTTCCTTAGTTTAGTAGTAGGATCCCTAACCCTAGTAGCCTATCAAAACCTCTTAAAGTTAGGTTAAATTTTGATAGACTAGAAAGAATTTATAATAGTTCTCCTTAACACAAATTGAAATACAGTAAATGTTTAAAAGAAATAATTCTTTTAAAGTGTAAAAAGAAACAATTATTAATAAAGGTTGTTAAATATATGAATTAATTTATAGACTTGTCTTAAAATAATTGAAATTATACATGTCAAGAAAAGAAAAAGGTCATAAAACTCTTAAAAACAAAAAAAATACTCAAACAAAATAATAAAATTTCATTGTATTTAATGCACATTAAAATACTAAAATATGGTGGCCTGGAATTCCCAATGAGAGAAAAAGCTACTAAGGTCTCGACAAAGAGGTAAGCATATAATATTGACAACAAGAGTAAAGAATGTCGTCAAAGGTGCGACAAAACAAAAGGAAGAACAACAAAACAAACAAGAAATAGCGCAAGGACCAAAATAGAAGCTACCACGTAATTGTTGTAAAGGAAAAGATACAAAAATTATGGTTTGTAAATAAAAACATAATCATTTGTAGAAGATTTAAAAAGAATTCAGTTGCAGCCCATGTGTAACATCCCTGGTAATTTAATATTAGGAAAGATAAATTAAATATTCATTTAAGTTAGAATTAAGGGAAATAGGATTTTTAAGTGAATGTATGATTTAAAATGATATCCAAAAAGGGTAAGGTAAATTAAAATGAATTAATGAGTTGACGCGTAGTGTGGCTATAACGCGTAGTGTGGCTATGACGCGTAGCGTCAGGTGCGAATTAATGAGTTGATGCGTAGCGTCAGCGTCACGATCGAGGGTATGCAAAACAGAATCTGAAGCACCATTTTTCTTCTCCTTTCTCCTCCCTTGCGAATTTTGCCCTGGACAAGGTGGAAGCTCCCATTTCTTGTGATTTTGGACCAGTGGAAGCTAAGGTAAGCCATGGGAACCTTCAATTGCATGTTTTTCTTCATCCTCTCTTTTTCCTCTCTTGAAACCGAATCTTGCATGTTGGTGGGGACCTTGATTCTGTGATTTGGAGTCATGGAGAATTTGGGTATAGTCCCTAGGATGATAAGTGTAAAAGAAAAAATAAGGGGATTTCATGTTTTGGCAATTATAGATTTTGAAGTAAAGATCGAAAGTTCGTTCGACATTATGGAGCTTGGAAATGAGAGTCGGAAATCAAAATGAGTTTTGATGGATTTCCAAGGACCCGATAATTAACTGGAAGATTTGGAAAGCTCAGAATCGAGGTAAGGAGGTGTGCTGGGTTAAGGTTAATATAGAAACGTATGACGCTAATGGCGTATAGGAAAAGGGTATGTTATAGCTGCTCTTAATCACTTTAAATTAATTAAGATAATTTATGATGAATTTTCTAGTATGTGAAATAGAAGTAAATGGAATCAATAAAGTAAACAAGGCAGGATAACTGGTAAATTATTAAATGGTTAAGTGGTATATTAGTATTATGCCAATGAGAGACTTGAAAACGAGGAGGTAGGGGTAAATTATAAGCCTTGAAATGATAAATAAGAAATAAATAAAAAAGATGAGCAAGTAAGCAAAAATGTGGATATGCGGCGATCATAAAAGTATAGGATAGCTTACGTGAACTAAGTAACATTTGTGAAATATCGAGATATAGGGTGAAATGTGGATATGGTGGGCTATGAAATAGAAGGCGAGTTAGGTGGCCTAGGTGCATCTATGAACACATGTATATATAATGTGAGAGAAGTGGAACCGGTAGTGGAAAATAGGATAATTGGTAATTGACAATATGTGCAAGAATGATAATAGTATAATAACAAGACTAGGTAAGGAGATTTGAGGTTATAAATTATAATGGACGGCTTTATAAGCAATTAGTAGGGATAAAACTATAATAAATTAATGATGGTAAAACATGAATAAAAGGATACGGGGTTGAAAGGTAGTTTTATGATACTAATTGTTTTTGGAATTTAGTAATTGAGATGTAATGATATGTATATATATATGTGTGTGTGTGTGTGTGTGTGTGTGTGTGAAAAGTTTATAAGCATAATTGTCGCGACCGGGTCCAACGCACAACGCGGACTGGTTAAAGACAAATAAAAAAAATTGAAACTGCATTGAAATGAGGCCCTTGGGGCCTCTAAGGAAAATGAAGGGTTCAAGGAGTCACCACTAATATTTATTAAGGAAAATATTAGGAAAACCTTTAAACAACACTGGTTTTTTTTTTAAAAAAATAAAATTCTGTTTAGTCCGAGAGTCGAATTACAGGAGGGGAGGTATTAGCAGCCCACACTGTCTATAAAAAACGGTTACCCAAATTGATCACGCATAATTTAAAAAAAAAATATGATTATTAAATATTTCATCCTTCATAAAAAAGAAAACAACAATGATAAATGATATACATAATAATAAAAATATATATAAATAAGGATAAAACAAAATTAATAATAAAATATATCTCCTAAATTTTCATTGTTTTTTAGTTCTAAGAAAATAAACAAATAAATGATTAAAAGACCATAAAAATAAAAAAAAACAATAAGACGTCTTGTCTTAATTATTTTCTAGTAAAAAAAAAGTCCATTGATTTTATTGAGAAATATATGGTTCATAAAAAAACAAATAAATAAATAAATGAAAAAGTAAAAAAACGTAAACATAAGAAAGGAAAAAAATAGAATTAAACACACCAACATGAAAATAAAGAAATATATGTACACTTAATTAATTAAAATTGACAAATAAACCTCATTTAATTATTTTTTTAAAAAATAAGATTAATAAGATGTCTCATCTAAATTAACCTCATTTTAAATTTAAGAGAAAGATAGATGAATAAATAACACGCTATTTATTAGTCTTTTTTTTGTTCTTTTTTATTATAATGATTTTTCTTAATTATCAAAAGGTTACTAAGAGAAAATAATAGGAAATCATGACAATAAAAATGGATAATTATGTATATATATATAACCCATTTGAAAATGGTCAAACATAAATAAATAAATAGAAAGTGTAAAAAAATAAATAAATAAAAATAAAAGTGTAGAAAGATAAATAACTAAAAATAAAAATGCAAGAAAAATAGATAATTAAAAATAAAGGTACAGAAAAATAAATAACTAAAAATAAATGTGCAAGGAAAAACAAAATAAATAAATAAATGGGCAGAAAATTGAATACATTAAAATAAAGGGGTAGAAAAATAAATACATAAAAATAAAGGGGCAGAAAAGTAAATACATAAAAATAAATGGGTAGAAAAATAAATACATAAAAATAAAAGGGCAGGAAGGTAAATATATAAAAATAAAGGGGAAGAAAAGTAAATACATAAAAATAAAGGGACAGAAAAATAAATACATAAAAATAAAAGGGTAGGAAAGTAAATACATAAAAATAAAGGGGTAGAAAAGTAAATAAATAGAAATAAAAGGGTAGAAAAATAAATAAATAAAAATAAAAATGTAATAAATAAATAAATAAACTAATAATTGCAGAAATACAAAGTGTGGATAAATAAAGTGCGGAAAAATAAATTAACGATAATAAAAGTATAGAAAAGTAAATAAAGAAAAATAAAACTGCAGAAAAGTAGATAAAAAAAAATAAAGGTACAAATAAATAAATAAAGATGAAAATGCAGAAAAATAAATAAACAGATAAATAACTACAGAAAAATAAAGTGCAAGAAAATAAAGTGCTCGAATATAAATAAAGAAAAATAAAAGCACAGAAAAGTAAATAAATAAGAATAAAATATAGAATAATAAATAAATAAAATAAAAGTGTAGAAAAATAAAAGAACGAATGAATAAATACAGGAATGTAAAGTGTAGAAAAATAAAGTACAGAAAAGAAAATAAAAGTGTAGAAAAATAAATAAATAAAAATAAAAGTGTATAAAAATAAATAAATAAAAATAAAAATACAGAAGAATAAATAAAAATAAAAGTACATAAAAATAAACAGACAAATAAATAACTACAAGGATATAAAGTGCGGAAAAATAAAGTACAGAAAGATAAATAAAGAAAATAAAAGTGCGGAAAAAATATATAAAAATAAATAAAGACAAATAAATAAAGATAAATAAATTCTTGTATTTATTGAAAAATACCTTAGTACAATAACAATTAATGAAGAACAAGAACAAACTTTGGGAAGTTGATCTTTGTAGATTCCTCTTGCTTTTGGCTTCTTTTGAACTTGATTCGAAGATGTTTGGACACCGGTTATAACACTTGAACGGTATTTTGGGCTCACAAAGCTCACACACTAAGAAAAACTAGAATGAAACACTCCTTTTACTAACAATAACCTCATAACATAATTTTAGAAAACAGGAACTTCTAAAAAATCTCACAAAATTTTAACACTCTTTCACCTATTTTTCCTTCTCCTCCACTAAATACCTCAACATCACTTTCTATTTATAGAAGGAAATTGGCGTGGGATTCCCTATAAAATGATATCACTTTCTTACTTTTCCAATTTGTCCAAATTTGATGTCAATTTCCCCAATTTTCTCCAATTATCCAACCAAACTGAGTCCCACCTCAAAAGCCACCGAAACCTTCTTTCTTTTTCCTTTTTTTTAAATTTAATTCTGATTTTCATGTTTTTTTGCCCATTTTGTTTTTTGACCCATTTTTTTGACCTTTTTTTTTACTTTTTTTTGCCCATTTTTGTTTTTTTTCAAATCTAATTTTTTTGGGCCCTTTAAAAACATTTTGAATTTTTTTCTATATTTTTTTTGAATTTTTTCAGATTCTTTTTTTTCTTTTTTCTTTTTTTTGGCCAATTTTTTCATTTTTTTAGATTTTTTGGCCCTTTTATTATTATTATTTTAAAAAAATAATTTTTTTAAAATATATATATTTTAATATATATTTTTTCGGACAAAAATAGGTGTTCACAGCTGCCCCTCTTTACTTCTTTTCATGAAAGAATATGAGATCTATTCATATTATTGATGTGAAAAGAAAGTAAAGACGTGAACACCACTAAGAATTTAAGGAATATTTGACAACTTTTAACAAGAAGTAAACAACCAAATGATGTTGTTCTAATATTTACTCTTGAAAATGAACAGTCTAAGGAGAAGCATCTAAGGCTTGGCAGGAAAATAAACGTCATGGGGAGTTGCTCCCAACTTTTCGACTAGACGACATAACCTAGGAATTGGTACATGAAGCTTTGACAGAAAGTAAATGATATATGGGGTTTCCTTGACATTTTGAGCAGCCTAATAATGAGCATCTGAGGCATTAACATAAAATAGATGACCAGGGGATGCCCTTGACAGATTTTGATTGAAGTAGCCTAGGGAAGGATACCTGGGGCTTTGGCATGAAATAAATGACTGGGGGGATGCCCCTGACTGATTTTGATTGAAATAGCATAGGGAATGATATCTGAGGCTTTGACATGAAATAAGTGACTGGGGATACCCTGACTGATTTTGATTGAAATAGCCTAGGGAAGGATACCTGAGGCTTTGACATGAAATAAATGACTGGGGGATGCCCCTGACTGATTTTGGTTGAAATAGCCTAGGGAAGGATACCTGAGGCTTTAACATGGAATAGATGAATGAGGGGATGCCCCTGACTGATTTTGATTGAAATAGCCTAGGGAATGATATCTGAGGCTTTAACATGAAATAAATGACTAGGGGGATGCCCCTAACATGGTTTGAGTAGCCTAGGAATGGATACCTGAGGCTTGGACATGAAGTAAGACGTAAGGGATATATCGCTGCCACTGTGACTTACCGTGGAGGATAAAATTTTTGACATTTGCAAGAGGAAATTAAATAATATGAAACATGAGATTTATGCTCAAGAAGAATGTGTTTGAGGTCGGGAATTTTGAAGGACTAAGATTTAAAAGAAACTAACTTTTTGGTCATATGACTTCATTGAAGGTTCCGAGTGAATATAAGGATTCCCTTTTTATATCTTAGTAAATCACCTTTCCTAGGGTTAGGTGATGGACTGAAACTGTTGATCTTGACTTTTCATGGGGAACATTTGTCCTTGTTGTAACCTCAATCCTGTATAGAAGAAATAGTCAAGTGGAAAACCAAAGATTAATGATCTCGTATCCCTCGGTGACATCTGCGATTTCCATAGGAATCCATATGACTCATGGCAAAACGAAATATCTTCAACTAGCAACCATTGTATACTTAAGGAGTATCAAATTTCCCAAGATCAAAGTCACTTTGATCCATTTATTATTATTTTATTTATTTTGTTTGAAAATATTTCCCATCAATTAAATGATCTAGTAAAATGCTCATAAAGGAAAAAATATTACGAGATTATGACAAAAACAATTGTTAACATAAAATGTTATTTGGTGGAATTCTATACACATTTTTACAAGTTTCACATCATGACTCAAATTTACAAAGGACATCAGTATCTGCTTTGACATGTGTATTGCTCCTGAAATTTGGATTCCCTTTATCAGGTATAATACTTCTTAACAACAACTGAATTCACTAGGAAAGTTAAGTCATCACCATCCATATTGGTCAAAATCAGAGCTCCTCCTGAGAAGGCCTTCTTGACTATGAATGGTCCCTCGTAGTTGGGCCTCCATTTTCCCCGATTGTCAGCCTGATTTGGTAAAATCTTCTTCAAGACTAGTTCTCCTTCTTGAAACTAACGAGGGCGTACTTTCTTCTCAAATGCTTTCTTTATACGTCTCTGGTATAATTGCCCGTGACAAAGAGCACTTAACCTTTTTCCTTCTATCAAGTTTAACTGGTCATACCGGGATTGTACCCACTCGGCTTCCTTCAACTTGGCATCCATGATTACTTTCAAGGATGGGATTTCCACTTCGATTGGTAGTACCGCCTCCATCCCATACACCAAAGAAAATGGTGTTGCCCCTGTCGAAGTTTGAACAGAAGTGCGGTATCCATGTAAAGCAAAAGGAAGTAATTCACTTCAGTCCTTGTAGGTTTCAACCATCTTCTGAATGATCTTCTTTATATTCTTGTTCGTAGCTTCAACTGCTCCATTCATCTTTGGCCTGTATTGAGATGAATTAAGGTGCTTGATTTTGAAATCTTCACAGAGCTCCTTCATCATTTTATTGTTTAAATTTGTACCATTATCAGTTATGATTTGACTTGGCAAACCATATCTACATATCAATTCTTTCTTGACAAACTTGACTACCACATTTTTGGTTACATTGGCATAATAAGTTGCTTTCACCCACTTTATGAAGTAGTCAATGGCGACCAAAATAAACTGATGCCCATTTGATGTTTTTGGTTCAATAGGACCAATAACATCGATGCCCCACATTGCAAATGGCCAGGGGGCTGCTAGGACATTGAGGGATGATGGGGGTGCATGGATATTATCTGTATATATTTGACATTTATGGGATTTTCTGACATAGTTGGAACAGTCTGTTTCCATAGTCATCCAGTAATATCCAGCCCTTAGTATTTTCCTTGCCATTGAGTGCCCGTTTGCATAAGTTCCAAAAGATCCTTCATGAACACTCCTTATAATTTTATTAGCTTCTGTGGCATCAACATATCTGAGGAGGAATGAATCATGATTTCTTTTATACAGTACATCCTCATTCAGAAAGAACCCCATAGCCAAACGTCTTAGAGTTCTCTTGTCATTTTCAGAAGCATTTAAAGGATACTCTTGATTTTGAATGTATCTCTTGATATCATAAAACCAAGGCTTTCTATCCGGTTCATCTTCAACCACATGACAATAAGCAGGCCTGGAACGTCTTTCTACCTCAATAAGGGGCATATCACATTCTCTACTCACATTGAACATGGAAGCCAACGTGGCCAAAGCATCAGCCAACTGGTTATCATCCCGAGGAATATGATGGAAAGAGACTTCATCAAACCCTTTGATTAGTTCCATGATGTGAGCTTGATAAGGAACCAATTTACTATCCCTAGTATCCCATTCTTCTTTCAACTAGTGAATCACTAAAGCAGAATCTCCATACACTTGTAGAGATTTTACCCTTGCCTCAAGTGCTGCTTGAATTCCTAAAACAAAAGCTTCATATTTTACAATATTGTTGGTGCAATCAAAGCAGAGTCTAGCAGTGAATGAGAAAAATTTATCATCTGGTGAGATTAGAATGGCTCCAATCCCATGTCTCAGTGCATTCGACGCCCCGTCAAATATAGAGATCCAGGTTTCCTTTGAAAATTTTTTCTCTTCTGATAACATCATGATGTCCTCATCAAGGAATTCAAATGACATAGGTTGATAATCATTCAAGGGATGGTGTTCCAAGTGATAAGCTAAAGCGCTCCCTCTTACAGCCTTCTGGGTGACATGAATGATATCATACTCAGTCAAAAGAACCTGCCAACGAGCTATTCTTCCTGTCAGAGCCGGTTTTTCAAAGATGTACTTAATTGGGTCTACCTTACATATCAACCAAGTAGTATAAGATAACATGTATTGCCTTAGGCGACGAGCAGCCCATGCTAATGCACAACAAGTACGTTCGACAGTGGAATATCGTGCTTCACACTCAGTGAACTTTTTGCTCAAATAGTAAATAGCATGCTCTTTTCTCCCAGACTCATCATGTTGCCCCAGTACAGAACTCATAGATTCATCTATCACTGTCAAATACAATAGGAGTGGCCTTCCTAGTGTTGGAGGAACCAAGATCGGCGGGGATTGCAAGTATTGCTTTATTTTGTCAAAGGCCTCCTGGCAGTCATCATTCCATTGTGATGGTTGATTTTTACAAAGCAACTTAAAGATTGGATTACATATAGTTGTTAGTTGAGAAATGAAACGAGCTATGTAATTCAACCTTCCAAGGAATCCTCGTACTTCTTTTTCAGTGCTAGGAGCAGGCATTTCCATGATTGCCTTTACTTTATCAGGGTCTACTTCAATCCCTCTTTCATTGACTATAAACCCGAGTAACTTTCCAAATTTAGCACCAAAAGTGCATTTGGCCGGATTCAATCTGAGTTTAAACTTTCTAAGACATTCAAAAAGCTTTCTCAAGTCATTGATGTGGCCTTCCACTGTTTTAGATTTAGCAATTATGTCATCCACATAAACCTCTATCTCTTTATGCATCATATCATGAAACAAGGTTACCATAGCTCTTTGATATATTGCCCCAACATTCTTCAGACCAAAGGATATTATTTTATAGCAAAAGGTTCCCCATAAAGTGATAAATGTTGTTTTCTCCATGTCCTCGGGTGCCATCTTAATCTGATTATATCCAGAAAATCCCTCCATGAATAAGAAGATGGAGTGTTGAGTTGTGTTGTCAACCAAAATGTCAATATATGGTAGTGGGAAATCATCTTTCGGGCTAGCCCTATTCAGATCTCGATAGTCTACACACATTCGTACTTTCCCATCTTTCTTTGGAACAGGGACAATGTTAGCTATCCATTGAGGATATTTTGCAACAGCTAGGAAACCTGCATTAAACTATTTTGTGACTTCTTCTTTGATTTTTAAAAGCATCTCAGGTTTCATCCTTCTCAGCTTCTGTTTTACAGGAGGGCATTCTGGTTTTAATGGTAACTTATGCTCAACAATACTAGCATCCAATCCAGGCATGTCTTGGTATGACTAGGCAAACATATCATTAATCTCAATTAATATCTCTATCAGAATATTCCTTTACTCGATGCTTAGAGAAGTACCGATCTTGAGTTCTCTTTTATTTTCTTCATTCCCCAAATTTATGACTTCAACAATTTCTAGATAGTGAGAAATTTCTTTATCTTCCTGATCTAGCAATCTTAATAATTCAGGTGATGGTTCATTATCTTCCTCATCCTCTCCATTTGAAATTTCAAAATCATGATGTGAAAATGTAATTTTTTCATTTGTTGGGGGGTTAGTTTCAGATCTGTAATTTATTTAATGTAAAAGGGAATAAGAAAATGGTTATTAGGTTATTTGCAAGAAAATAGACAAGAATCCTTAGTGTGTATTTACTTGGATCATTATAATTGATAAAGAAACTTTTTATTGAAAAGAAATGCCATAAGGCTTCGAACAAAGTTAAAGGATCAAAGATCACAGAGTAATAAATTACATGTAACTGATCTCGGGAAACTCAATGGCCTCCTAATTACACAGAATGGTGTCTGACGAATAAGGGTAAACATGACTTTCTTTTCCAGGAAAATCATTGCTGACTACTGCAACTTGATTAGAAGATGTCAAGCCCGCGCTTTTGAAACTCTTGTAGAGGTCATAAATGGGGGATTCTACAGTTCGGGGTTCTCGATTTTCCAAATGAGCCATCCGTTTTTCCTTCTTTTCTTCAGCAACCTTCCTTTTCTCTGTTGGAGATGGGTAATATCCTAACCCAAATCCATCCTTGTTTTCTTTAAGGTACAAAGGCTCTATTCTTCCATCTAAATTCTTTCTAAGTCCCTTTCCTGGCTCATACCCGGCTTTCATCATCATTTTAGCCATCATTAAGGATGCCTTAGGTAATTGAGCTACTGTCATCTTCTCACCTACATAGGTGGTATGGGCAATTTCTAAAGATTGGAAAGAGGTTTCCAAACTTTCTTCTGCAGCCTCCATATAGGGAATGGACATGGGCTTACTGATTAGGAAATCCTCTTCACCAGAGACTATAACCAACTTAGTATTCGTAATGAATTTCAGCTTTTGGTGAAGAGTAGATGGAACAACCCTAGCAGTGTGGATCCAAGGTCTACCCAATAGACCGCTATACACAGGAATGATGTCCATTACTTGAAATAAGACATTAAACGTGCATGGTCCAACCTGAATAGGAATCTCGATGTCGCCTATGACCTCCCTTCTTGTACCATCAAAAGCCCTTACTACCATGGTACTAGGTTTTATATGTGTTCCGTCAAAAGAAAGCTGTGTAAGAGTTGACTTGGGCATTATGTTTAGGGAAGAGCCATTATCAATGACCACTTTTGCCAAGATGTAATCTCGGCATTTAACAGAGATGTGCAGAGCTTTGTTGTGACCTCTTCCCTCAGGGGGTATTTCTTTATCTGTGAAAGTTAAATAATCATTAGCTGCAATGTGATTGACTATTCCCCCAAATTTCTCGGGCGAAATATCTTGAGTCATATAAGCCTTGCTTAAGACTTTCATTAACATTTCATGATGTGGCTCTGAATCAAGCAACAGGGACAGAAGAGATATCTTAGCAGTAGTACGATTTAGTTGGTCAACTATCTGGTAGTTGCTTTGCTTGATGAACTTTAAAAATTCATAAGCTTCTTCATCTGTTACCTCTTGGGAAGGGTCTTATTCTTTTTTCTTCCCTAGGTTGTTCCTCCCTGTTGTTAATTCTGGTTCTTTCCTTAATTCTTCTGGAGAAAAAATATGACCGCTCCTAGTTATTCCGCTTACCCCAGAAATATTTGTAACCGAAGAAGATGGGTCATTAGTCGGGGGATGAGTGATCACCTTCGCATTGTACTACCATGGTACCGCGTGAGTATCTTTGAAAGTGAAAAGAGCGGGTACCTGAACTGTCACTGACTGGTGATTTACGATTGGTTCGGTCAGAGGTTTCTTGGTGTAATAGACAATCAAAGGAATGGGGGTGACTGGGCTTACTGAACCTGTATCATGTTGTCCATGGATCATGTTGACATCATCACAAGGGTAACGATAAACTTATACCAGATGTGTGTCAAGTAATTTTTGAAGCACTTCAATAAACTTTTCATCAATAGGTATCTGATTATGAATGTCCTCATTAGAACTCAGAGTTTCTGATATTAATCCTTTCCTTAAAAGTTCTTTATAGATCCTTGGGAGAGGAGTTTTGATATCTGAAACATTCCTAACACGATCACTCCCCAAATCATGTGTTATTGCATTTACCCCAGCATTTCCATGATTAGGCAAAGGGTTGCTAGTCATATTTGGGGAGCCTTCTTCAAAATCCAACCACTTGGTATTTATCAAATCACGAACCTTAAACTTTAAGGCCATGCAATTTTCTATAGAATGCCCTGATGCCCCAGCATGATAATCACATTTCACATTGGGATCATACCCCTTAGGATATGGTGGCTCTACGGGTTTTAGGGGACATCGTACAACAAGAAAACTTTTGAGAAGTTGAGGCAAAAGTTTAGTATAAGTCATGAGAATTGGATCAAATTGGACAGAAGGACGATCATTATTTGGCTCTTTTGGTGAAGGACTTGGTTGGGATTTTACGTCCATTGTTGGGGAGGGGGTAGTGGTGTATTCCTAAAATTATGGACAGGTGGGGGTCTGTATGATTGAGGATGGGGAAATGGATTTCTAGAAGCAGCAGCTATATAAGGGTATGGTCCACATGGTGGATAATAAGGCTGGAAAGGGTAAGGGGAAGGATGGAACATTTTTTGATTATGTTGACCTTGATTTCCCATTACAGTATTTGCTTCTTCACCCTTTCTTCTTCCTGCCCCTGTCATAGGTCTTCCTATTTACGATGAACTTTGGATAACTTTTCCTGTCCTCAAACCGCTTTCAATTCTTTCTCCTATTACCACCATATCAGAAAAGCTTGATGATACACTCCCAAGCATCCTTTCATAGAAAGGTGCCTGAAGAGTGTTAATGAACATTACCACTATCTCTTTCTCTATCAGGGGTGGTTCAACTTGTGCAACCATTTCCCTCCATCGTTGAGCATATTCTTTAAAGGACTCAGTATTCCTTTTGGTCATGTTCTAAAGTTACAGCCGATCCGGTACCATGTCCATGTTGTATTTGTACTGCTTTAGGAAGGCATCGGCTAGATCCTTCCAACAACGAATACGAGTTCGTTCAATATGAGTGTACCAACTCAAAGCTTCCCCAGCAAGACTATCTTGAAGGAAATGGATTAGCAACTTTTCATCATAAGCATATGCAGCCATCTTTCGGCAGTACATGGTTAAGTGGTTACGAGGATAAATAGTTCCTTTGTATTTATCAAATTCTGGCAGTTTGAATTTAGAAGGAATTACCACATCTGGGACTAGGCATAATTCAAAAATATTTGTTATGCCTAAACCACTTCCTCCCTCTACTGCACGTAACCTCTCTTCTAATATTTCCATTTGCGCTTTTGATAAAGGCACTGCTGGCTGATCAGGATTTGGTGGAAGGACATGAGCTTTGTGTGACAAGTTTTGTGAAACACCTGCCTATGGTGTTGGGCGACCATAAGGGAAATAGTATGGGGTTGTTTGTGGTTTGGTTGTGTGGCATCACTTGGAATCTGATGGTTTTATGGTAGAATTGTATTAGGTGGGGTGACATTGGGTGGAGCTTAAGTGTTTTGGGGAACAACTGTTGATTGGGTGAAATTTAGAGGGTTAAATATCGGGGGATTGGGAATTTGTTGAGCAGCAGAAGGATTTTCTTGATTAGGATTAGGATGCATGGTGTAATATCCTTGAGGTAGGCCATATGGAGGCCAGGAATATGCTTGCTGAACATTCCCGTCTTGGGAAACAAAAGGTGGCAATGGCATACCATAAGGTTAGTGTGAGATGAATGGAGTTTCAGTGACTGGAGCAGGATCACTTGGGAGTATAGTCAAAGGTATTGGGCTTCCTTCTTGAGCTTGAGCTTGAGGAGCAGATGTTTGATCCCCGTTTCTTACAGAGGACCCCCCTTCTGTACCTCTTTTTTCAAGGAGCTTAAGTATTTCCGCCATCTGTTCCTTGATCTGGCCAAGTTCATTCCTCATCTCTTCAACTGAGCTTTCCTGCTCTGCCATGAGTCTTGCTTTTTGATAAGGATGCTTTGAGCCCTTTCTCCCTGTGATATGAGTAAGTACAAAGAAACCCCCCTTAGTACACAAACAAATAATGTCAAGAGACGTAAAGTAAATACGTGATAAATTTTAAACATCGGTAAGTAAAGATAAACCTTTCTTTTAGAATGTCTTTTTCTAAAGTACTAAGTTAGAAAAAAAAATGGAAATTCAACATGAGATTTATTCATTGATCAACAGGTTTTGATACATTATTTGTTACAACAAATCAAAATCAATTCTCTCTTGCTCTGGCAATCGAGACCTTTACTTCATCCAATCGCCCCTTGCAGTATTGGATGAATGTTGTAATTTCTTCTGGTGTAGAGAGTGAATTCATCATTGCTTCGGCCTTCTTCAGCAAGTGTGGAATATCTCTAAGTGTTCTATTAGAAAGACCAGCTAAGTTAGAAAATGGTTTCTCCAAGAATAGACGAGACTTTCCAACTCAACCCTCTCTAGGGTCATTAAACGTATAATCTCTTCATATCTATCTTTATCTTCTATGACTTGTCATTTTCCCTCATTTATCTCACACTCGCAAGCACTGACGACGTCTCTGACTTGTCGTTCCAGTTCATCAATTCGTGCTTGCATAAGGTTCTTTTGAACTTGAGCTTCTACTTTTGTCTTGGCTAAGATTTCTCGTAACCGCCCTTTGTCAGCCAATATGTCATCCTTTTATTTCTCTTTGGTTTTTAATTGGTTGTTCGCCGTTTGGAGGCATTGATCCAATTGCATCATATGTTCTCTTTCAATTCGCTGCTTCTTACTGACATCTTCAAAGGCAGTTTCTAATTCACACCTTTTTCTCTTAAGGGAATCAGTATCTTGTTGAATTTTGATTAAATCATCCTCTAAAGCTTGGTTTTTCTTCGTCATTTCAGCTAGCTTACTTTTCAGGTTTTCAATCTCTTTGCTTTCATCGGGAACTGGATTTTTCACATGAACACCGTGATCTTTGAAGGGTAATTTGACAATGGCTACCCTATTTGAAATCCACCAGTGGTAACTTTCTTTTGCAACATAACTTCGGACACCTAATTTTTTTTCCTTTCCTATGGACCTTGCCCCAAGCATCAATGACGGTTTGAATAACAGGAGCATTATTTTCCTCAATATAATAATGAAGAAAAGGTGTTACTGTTTCTTCTTTTGGAGGCTGTATCATAGGATAAGCAAGTTGTCTTTTCGCAATGCCAGGATTGTAATTGATGCATCCTTGAATTCCCATGAGAGGCACATTGGGAAATTTCCCACAGCAGTAAATAATGGAATCCACGTTCATCCACTGAGGGTATCACTGAATCATGCTAGTAGATAATCCTACCAGATGTCCTGCCCACTCCCTATTAGTCTTCTTGGTTAACCTAAGGAGCTTCAAATCAGAGATAGTACATTCAACCTTGCCAACTTGATTGAAGACATGAGAAGTAAGCCATAGATACAAGGCAGGTAGACAACAGACGATCTTTTTTCCATTCCGGTTGTGACAGGAATCCATTGTACAATAGATATTAGCCAAGAAAGCAGTCATGGAACTTTCACCTGTAAGCTTTCTAGCTAGGAAAACATCAATTGCCTTGAAATCAATATAGTTATCAAGGCTTGGGAAAAGGATCACACCATAGATGGCCAATGTCAAAATGTCAATAAACACATCCTATTCTCCTTTCCCTGCCTGACTGAGGAGTTGCTGCTCAACGAAGCTTAGTGCGAATCCTGAAATCTGGTTCCTGTTTAATTGAGCCTTTTTAAGCATTTCAGGATCCATCTTGAAAATACGAGCTACACTAAAGATTGAAGCATGATGTTCGGTTCGATGATAAGGTTTCAGATCTTCTAATGGCAAGCCAAATATCTGTTCAAACTTCTCCAAAGTAGGAGCTAACTGGAAGTCTTTGAATGTAAAACAGCAGAGAGGAGGATCATAAAACTGAGCTAGAGCAGTAAGGGCCCCTTCTTACACTTCGACCTCTAAGAATTTTAGGATCTTTCCATACTTTCTTGTAAAGGTCATTTTCTGAGTAATATCTATCCTTTTGCTTAAGGATAACAGATTGCTAGTATTTGATTTGATGACTTTGAGGTGTAACAAATTTTTCAAACTAGTTGCATTCACTTCCTGATCACTTGATCTCATGTTAAATTCTATTTTTTTGTGATACTTACCAATGTTTAAATTTCACCTTTAACAAAAGAAATAAATGAATCAGATTAACAAAGAAAACAGTTTGATAAATATCCTCACATAAGAGTGTGATAATATTTATCATGACTTAAGTATAGAAAATATACATTTTTGATGATTTTTTTAAAAAAGGAAAACTTTATGCGAATGAATAGAAGATAAAAGGAATGTTTGCCCAATTGTGTCTTAAACAAGGTACCCACCTAATTAGCTCTAAGGCTCTTTAATCGTGTTTCCTCAAAAGATGATTGTTCTAATTGGTTCTAAGAAGGTCACCAAAGCTCTGATCTTTAGCTATGAGTCTTATGCAAAAAGTAGGGAATCCTACTTAGTGCGGACATCATAACTAAGATAACACCCCGGCTGAGATTTTCACGCGAATCATGGCAGGACGTATCGTCCTAAATGATACCGCTAATAATCTCTCCTAGCCTATGTCTTTTGCAGGGCCCGGGAACAGGGTCCCTTCTAATAATGTGTGCATTATGGTGAATGTGAAGTGTGTGGGGCATTCATACCTGAGTTTTTACCCATTCTTCACAATGAACAAACATAAGGCAAAATAAATATCACATGTCTTCTACCCTATGGTTCTAAATTAAAGCAATAAAGAAGTAAAAAACAATATAAAATCTAAAATAAATAGAAGATTAGATGAGCAACGAGAATAACATAATAAATAAATATAAAGGATGAAATAATTATCAATCAATAAAATACACAAGATCAATTTAACGGGCTTGACTCTCAAAACTTCCCTAGTGGAGTCGCCATCTGTCGCGACCGGGGTCCCGGCGCACGACACGGACTGGTTAAAGACAAATAAAAGAAAATTGAAACTGCATTGAAATGAGGCCATTGGGAGGCCTAAGGAAAATAAAGGGTTCAAGGAGTCGCCACTAATATTTATTAAGGAAAATATTAGGAAAACCTTTAAACAACACTGGTTTTTTTTTAAAAAATGAAATTCTGTTTAGTCCGATAGTCGAATTACAGGAGGGGAAGGTATTAGCACCCCACACTGTCCGTAAAAAAACGGTTACCTAAATTGATCATGTATAATTTTTTTAAAAAAAATATGATTATTAAATATTTCATCCTTCATAAAAAAGAAAACAACAATGATAAATAATATATATAATAATAAAAATATATATATAAGAATAAAACAAAATTAATAATAAAACATATCTCCTAAATTTTCATTGTTTTTTAGTTTTAAGAAAATAAACAAACAAATGATTAAAAGACCATAAAAATAAAAAAACAATAAGACGTCTTGTCTTAATTATTTTCTAGTAAAAAAAGGTCCATTGATTTTATAGAGAAATATATGGTTCATAAATAAATAAATAAATAAATGAAAAAGTAAAAAAACATAAACATATGAAAGGAAAAAAAGAATTAAACACACCAACATGAAAATAAAGAAATATATGTACCCTTAATTAATTAAAATTGACAAATGAGCCTCATTTAATTATTTTTAAAAAAAATAAAAAAATAAGATTAATAAGATGTCTCATCTAAATTAACCTCATTTTAAATTTAAGAGAAAGATAGATGAATAAATAACACGTTATTTATTAGTCTTTTTTTGTTATTTTTTATGATAATAATTTTTCTGAATTATCAAAAGGTTACTAAGAGAAAATAATAGGAAATCATGACAATAAAAATGGATAATTATGTATATATATATATATAAACCATTTGAAAATGGTCAAACGTAAATAAATAAATAGAAAGTGTAGAAAAATAAATAAATAAAACTAAAAGTGTAGAAAGATAAATAACTAAAAATAAAAGTGCAAGAAAAATAGATAATTAAAAATAAAGGTATAAAAAAATAAATAACTAAAAATAAAAGTGCAAGGAAATAAATAAATAAATAAATAAATGGGCAGGAAAATAAATACATAAAAATAAAGGGGTAGAAAAATAAATACATAAAAATAAACAAGCAGAAAAGTGAATACATATAAATAAAAGGATAGAAAAGTAAATACATAAAAATAAAGGGGCAGGAAAGTAAATCCATAAAACTAAAGGGGCAGAAAAATTAATACATAAAAATAAAGGGGTGGGAAAGTAAATACATAAAAATAAAGGGGTAGAAAAGTAAATACATAAAAATAAAAGGGCAGAAAAATAAATACTTAAAAATAAAGGAGCAGAAAAATAAATACATAAAAATAAAGGGGTAAAAAAATAAATACATAAAAATAAAGGGATAGGAAAGTAAATACATAAAAATAAAGGGGCAGGAAAGTAAATACATAAAAATAAAGGGGTAGAAAAGTAAATAGATAGAAATAAAAGGGCAGAAAAATAAATAAATAAAAATAAAAATGGAGAAATTAAATAAATAAACTAATAATTGCAAAAATATAAAGTGCGGAAAAATAAATTAACGATAATAAAAGTGTAGAAAAGTAAATAAAGAAAAATAAAAATGCTGAAAAGTAGATAAAGAAAAATAAAGGTATAAATAAATAAATAAATATGAAAATATAGAAAAATAAATAAACAGATAAATAACTGCAGAAAAATAAAGTGCAGGAAAATAAAGTGCTCGAATATAAATAAAGAAAAATGAAAGCACGGAAAAGTAAATAAATAAGAATAAAATACAGAATAATAAATAAATAAAATAAAAATGCAGAAAAATAAAAGAGCGAATTAATAAATACAGGAATGTAAAGTGTAGAAAAATAAAGTACAGAAAAGAAAATAAAAGTACAGAAAAATAAATAAATAAAAATAAAAGTGCTTAAAAATAAATAAATAAAAATAAAAATACAGAAGAATAAATAAAAATAAAAGTACAAAAAAATAAACAGACAAATAAATAACTACAGGGATATAAAGTGCGGAAAAATAAAGTGGAAAAAGATAAATAAAGAAAATAAAAGTGCGGAAAAAATAAATAAAAATAAATAATGACAAATAAATAAAGATAAATAAATTCTTGTATTTATTGAAAAAATACCTTAGTACAACAACAATTAATGAAGAACAAGAACAAACTTTAGGAGGTTGATCTTTGTAGATTCCTCTTGCTTTTGGCTTCGTTTGAACTCGATTCGAAGATGTTTGGACACCGGTTATAACACAATATTTTGGGCTCACAAAGCTCACACACTAAGAGAAACTAGAATGAAACACTCCTTTTACTAACAATAACCTCATAACATAATTTTAGAAAACAAGAACTTCTAAAAAATCTCACAAAATTTTAACACTCTTTCACTTATTTTTCCTTCTCCTCCCATAAATACCTCAACATCATCTTCTATTTATAGAAGGAAATTGGCCTTGGATTCCCTATAAAATGACATCACTTTCTTACTTTTCTAATTTGTTCAAATTTGATGTCAATTTTCCTAATTTTCTCCAATTATCCAACCAAACTGGGTCCCACCTCAAAACCACCGAAACCTTCTTTCTTTTTCCTTTTTTTTAAATTTAATTTTCATTTTCATTTTTTTGGGCCCATTTTGTTTTTTGGCCCATTTTTTGTTTTTTTGACCTTTTTTTATTTGTTGGCTCATTTTCATTTTTTTTTTCAAATCTGATTTTTTTTGGGCCCGTTAAAAAAAATTTGATTTTTTTTGAGTTTTTTTTATTTTTTTTGAGTTTTTTTTTAGATTCTTTTTTTTTCTTCTTCTTTTTTTTGGCTAATTTTTTCATTTTTTTTCAGACCCCTATTTCAGTTTTCATGTTTCTTTTCAACTTAAATGATTTTGGGATTCTTAAATTGATTATATATTTTATATTTGAGACATTTTGATGAAAATGGATATATTCTAATTACGAGTTAAATTAATCATTTAATTTGTGAAAAATTTATTATGAAAATTAATAAAACAGGTAGAAAATAATGTAAAATGACAAGGGACGTCACACCATGCATGGGTCCATGGACTCGACATAGACTCATGAGCTCACATAAGTCTAGTCGAGTCTACATGAGTTTTAACAGGCACTAATACATCAGAGTTAACTAGTTCTCCTGGGTAGACTCAAACTCGTGTGAGTTTACAAGATGACTTGTGAGTTTGACAACATTACAATTAGTCACGATTCTCATTTATAACTAATTTCACTAATTGAAAATTATTTGCCCTTGAAAAGGGGATTAAAATCATCTTTCCCTAAACGTGTATCGTTTTCTTTCACACTATTGAAAATATGTCACATCAATCAATTAATCATATTAAATTTTTATCATATTAACCCACTAGTTCAAATTTTAACCAAATGTGTTTTTTATTTACCGCTTGTTTCAAAAATTAGTGTAAAAAATATTTGAACATTGGTTATTGAAACAATCAATGTACAAAATATAAATAAATATATATTTCATACCGATTGTTTTAATAACCGATATAAAAAGTTTTTTCACACCAGTTATAGAAATACACAATATAAAAAATTAATATTTTATACCAATTATTTAATAACCAATGTAAAGAATAATTTTTATACATGTTATTGAAACAACCGTTACATATATAAAAGAAAATCGGCCCCTAAAATTTAGGAGTTAAAATGCATGATTAATGGGATGAAAATGTAACATAGTTAATTTATTAATTAATGCGACTGGAAATGAAACATGCCTGGGAGGTAAGTGGTTTCCATTCTTGAGAAATATACCATACATTGTCATTAGTCCCGAAAGGAATCTCAAAGGCCAATTTAAAGAGGATTTGGAAAAGAAATAGAGGGAAACTAAATAAAAATAAAATAGTGAATGAAAACATTTGATTTTCATGAATTGGCAATGAAGGCAAGATTACATATTTATAGATGATATAAGGTGTGGACAAGTTATAAGACTGATGACAACAAACCTTAGCTTATGTAACTAACCTAACTAACTTCCTCCATATGTAACTTAGCAAAGCTAAAAAAGGTAAATGACTCCAATACTCCACCATAAGTTGAATGGTGAAAAATACTCATCATTCCAATTTAGATAACATGACGTGAAAGGATCCTGTATTGAAAGGCTTAGTCAAAATGACAACTAGTTAAATGGCTGAGCGAATGAGGAGAAGCTTGAACCACCCACTAGCAAATTTCTCCATCAAAATGTGGCTCTAAATGTTTAGTCTTATCGTGGAAAATCAGATTGGTTACCAAGTGCCTAACACTTTATTTATAATAGAACAAGGCTATATGCTTAACAGGTTTGATATCCAAATCATGAAGGACATGAGATAGACAGAATAACTTAGAAGCGACATCTCTTAGGGGACTATGCTCGGTTGTAGGGGAAGACTTAGAAATAATGGATTGTTTCTTAGATTCCCAACAAGTAAATTAGGGATTGAAAAAAGCATGAAACAATAATAAAAAATAGATCTATGAGTGTTTGGACTGTTAAAATGGGCCACCCGACCCAACCAATAAAGGGTTTGATTTTTTTTCTAGGTTATGCTAAAAAGGACTGCTTTGAATCCAAGCTTCAATTTGAGGGTCCGTACCCGATATGCTTACGAACTTTTGGAAAACCTATATATATTTTTTTAAACTTTTTTGGGTAAAAAATTACAAAAAATACAGCCATTAAAAATATACCAAAAATTTTTACATGCTCTAAATGAACTACAAAATCTAATTCAAGTAAATAAAATGTAGAAAGTAGATTTTTATGTTAGTAAAATAAATGGACCATACTCGTTTTGTCAACTCTAGTTTGGACACTTAGCCAAATCTGAATAAGTGAAACCAAACAACTACAATGATGAATCCTAAGAATAGAACAAACCTAAACCTGGTGCATTTTTTTAGATACCTGATCATTCTAGTGGTAGCTTTGTAATAAGCCTGAGATGGAGCAAACATATGCTGGCTAAGTTGTTGGGTGGCATACATGATGCCATGTTTGGTATTGGTAAGATAAATAAATTTCCTAACCAATATTCCATATGCTAGAGGGTTATGATAAGGATCATCATGAGTAGGTATTATAGTAGTATAGTATTCCACAAGAACTTTAACAACCTCACATCCTAGCAAGCCAGCTTCTTTTATTAATTCCAAACAATACTTTCTCTAGCTGAGAATGATACCATGAGAAAAATGTGCAATTTCAAGACCATGAAAGTACTTTAGGAAGCACAAGCCCTTAATTCTAAAAGCTGAATAAAGATTGTGTTTAAGGTTGTCAAACTCTATCAACTCATTCCTAACTAGTATCACATCCTCATCATAGATGAGAAAAACAATAAAAAAGTTATCATTCTTCTTGATAAATAAGGAATGATCTATTTTGATTTGTTGAAACCATGCTAAATTAGGAAATTAGGAAGTCTACTATGCGATGACCTATTTTCTTATTTAAGCTTATATATAGACTCAAGGAGATGACAAACTTGATTTTACTTAGAAAATGACATGTCATCAAGAAGATTCGATATAGGCCGCATACCGGCCTAGAAAGCGTGATATAGGAACGGTGATCGTGAGCACAAGGCCGTTCCACGTGAAACCCGTCCTGATATCGGCCAAACCTAATAGAACCTTGCTCTCATGACTGGAGTCCCTATAGATCGGTGACGAGCCTAGCTGATCTGATGGGGGCATATCGATAACTAACCTATAGAGGATGTCAAGAACACCCATGGAGATGTCAGTTTTCCCCGTAACTTACGGATTTGTTTTGACATAATGTCACGTAGGACTCAATTACCACTTAATTTTATAAATGCTTTTCATTTATGACCTACCAAGGTACATCTCTGTCTAACTTATGTTTGAACTTTGATATTAAATATCCAGACTGACTTGAGCATCAAAGTGTCTTTACAGGTGATACCATCTTTCACCCATCAACGCAATAAGACTGATGTGATAACCGGAGATCGGACTCCTAGACTTTTGACCTCCCACTGCATAGGAGGTATAATACTCAAACTTCATTGGACCGATATAATATATAAAAGGGAATAGACATCGATATTAGCAATAGTTATGTTATCCCCATGCCGGATAGTTCAAGATCTATATAGATAGTCTCCTTCAAATTAACATGCAAGAATGTATTATCTACATCGAGTCGATAGACATACCAATTATAAATGGATGCTAAACAAGCAAAAGTCTTATGAATGTAATCTTAGTGACAGTTGAAAAAATTTCTAGGTAATCATGTCCTTTAACCTATGTAAATCCCTTGGCAACCAATGTGGCTAGAGTATAATACTATCATCGGTTTTTCTTTTTATTTTCCAAACCCATTTGCTACTTATGGAAGTAACTCCCGCTGGATAATCAACTAACTTCCATGTCTGGTTTCTTTGCAAAGCATCAATCTCTCTTACCCATAGTTTCTTGACACCGTAGAGACATAAATAGTACAAAAGTGGAATTATTGGGTTAGAGAAAAAAGTTGTTTCATTTAAGAAAAAAAACGGATAATATATACCGATGAGATCCATTTAAGATTCACCAAGAGTAAAAAAAATAGGTGATTAGGTTAGAGATGAGTTGGTACTTAATAGATTAACATTTTTCTACATTTCCGTCCAATCAAAACGTAATAGTATTGAAGCTATCATTTCTTATAAATATTTCTTCTGGGTCCAATTAATTATATGGAGTCCTTCGGCTACAAATTAATTATATGGAGTCCCCCATAATAAGTAATTTCACACATTGTTTGCAGTGAGCAAAAAGAATATGATCTTTTAAAATCAAAAGTGAAAGTAACAATTGAAATAATTAGCATTTTCGAACATTTGACTGGCTATTTTTATACCTAAAAAACGAGATTAGCTATTAAGTTACAATAGTTATCTATTTTTCTTACGGGAATGAATAAGAAAAAGTGAGATTAACTATTAAGTTAGAGGCAATAGTTATTTATTTTTCTTAAAGTAATGAACATTACAAGCAAAAGTCACCAGCAATCACAGTCGAACTGTACAGTAACAAATTACTATTTGATGAAACGGATCCGGATCCCCTCTAACGCATTCTCCCTTTATTCCTTTTCCTTATATTTTTTATAGTAAATATAAAGATAACTGAGGTAAAAAATATCATTATTTAAACTGATTATAAAAATAATCAGTGTAAAAAATATTAATTTTTAAAATAACTGATGTAAAAAATGATATTTTTTATACTGATTATAAATATATCAGGTGTAAAAAATATGATGAAAAGTGAGGTGTAGAGGATGCACTTCCGTCGGAAACAAATGAACAGGGTAAAAATTGAAATCCACATGGCATGTGATCCTCCCCTAATCAACACGATTCACAACTTTAAATAAAGATGGTAGACATATCCAACATTAAAATCAAAATATCTTAAAAATAATCAATATCGATTGTGTTATAATACTAAACAGAGAAGGACTTGTGGAATTGTTCAAGTCAAAGTCATCTGTACGAGTGGATTTATTTATATATTCTGTAATTTATTCCTTCAAACGCCAGCGAATGATGCTTATATGTAGAACTCAAAATCTGCATTTGACTTCAAAATTGATCATGACTGATCTATTGGATTTCCATCAAGAATTCCATCCTAACCAGAATATGACCCGAAAACTTGTTTAAGGTTTGAGACAATTATTATTATTTTAGCTAAATCATTATTTTAGTCCTTAATCTTTTCATTAAATATCAAGTTAAACTTGTAATCTTTTTTAGTCGGTTAAGTTTTCTATTTTAAAAATGTTTCAGTTAGGTTATTTTATTTATTTTTTACTAACTCTATTAACGAAAATTTGACATGTCATTAACCAAACTGATGTGATCATTTTGAATCAGATGTTGTTGACGCAATTACTTCATGTGTCGAATGTTGTTGACATGATAATTTCGCATGTCAAATATTCATCGACAACTCTATGTATCATTTACTCTTTTAAATTTATTGAAAAGATAAAAGATTAGAATATCAATTTAATATATTTTTTAATTTTTTTATAATGTGTGTTTAGGTTTACATAAAGTGCGCATGAGCTGCTTTATATTGCTAATTTACTAGCATTGTGGAATCAAGTTAGTAAGTGAGTGTGACCGCCTCTTATTTATTTTTTTCATCAACCGCCTCAGAGTTTTTATTGAAGGAACTAATGACAAAAAAGGAACACGGGCTGCTAAGCCCAGCCCGTTGATTATAAAGAATGATGGCCTAAGGATATAATTTTTGATAAACATAAAATAGATATTATTTAATATGAGGCTACACTGCACTTTTGTTTTTTTCTACCACACATTATCCATATTCAACTTCTTTTCATTTTTCTCCTTATAGTATTCCTGCTCTCATGGAGTTCTTATCTCCCCTTTGTTGCTCATATAGGTATGCACAATATCTCTGTTTTTTGTTTTTTTTTATTAAAAACCCCTAAAACTAGTCTATAGCAAAAAGATTTATAGACTTTATAGCTTTGAAACATTCAAAATGAATAATGGTGCAAAAAATCACACTATAAATAATAAAAAAATAAACATAAAGAAGCAAACTTGAGTTACTTATTTGACTAAATTTAAAATATTTGGAGAGGCCTATATTGTAATTTTCGAAAATGATCATATTATAATTTTTAAAATGATCAAATTACAAATTTTGAAGAAATTCAGATTATAATTTTCAGAAAAGTTTGGATTATAATTTGTAATTGGATATTTTTTTTTCTGTATTATGTGTTTGTTATTTTTAATTGAGGATGTAATTATGTTTTAAAAAAAATAGAAAGAAGATAATACAGGGAAAACAAAACTAATGCGTGAAGAAAAATTTCTTAATTTTTATTCCGCCCAAAAGATTCTTAAAGATATCGCACGAGACACAGTAAGAATGAAACATTTGTGTTCATTGACGTACTAACAGCACAAGTATTAATTAATACTACACAACAAATATTAATTGACTTTCATTACTTCCTTTTTGCCTCCTAAAGGTAGTTAGAGACTATTTACTGTATATAAGAAACAATCACAACATTTGCTTTTCAGTCAATTGAAAACTACTCAAAGGTAAAAAAGAACATATACATTCTTTGTATGTGTGATCTAGAATTGTTTACAAATTGTATCCCCAACACCAGTGAACCATATACAGAAACCAGAAGTAAAAACTATGTGCACAACAAATATCTAAAATTGAACTCATAAGGCATAATCTGTACAAACTGTGAGAGGGGCTCGGTTTTTCTTTCCTCAAGTAACCTGATGGCTTCTTTCCCTGCCTCACTTGGTAATTGGAGGCATATCCAATCCAGCAATGACTCCAAGTCTTTGGCAAAGTCTAGTAAATACCAATCCAACAACTTTGGGATAATGAACTTTGATGCTGAAATTCCAACTGCAGCCTGTAAGTATTCTCTTTTGGCAATTTCAAGTTCATTCTCAACCTGGGGTGCTGTGTACACTCTAACCTGCAATTGGAAATGTTTTCATGAATAAGTTAAGTAGACAATGCAAATCATGAATTTATGATACTTAATGCGTGGAATAAAAAACAGATGTTTGCAATCAAGTGAATCAATGTCAGAAAGCGATTTGTAATATATACCATGGAGGTGCCTTAAATATAAGAGACAAAAAAAATTCAATGAAAACTATGTATCAACTTACAGCAGGAGAGGACCAAGTACCACAAGAGAGAGCAAATGTCACTAGGGGTTCTGACAATTCCAGGCCATAAGTTTCATGATTTTTCACCCCCTTTGATAATGTCTGTTTAGAATTTTGCTGTTAGAATCTTAGTTGTATTATATATATTCCCACCAACAGAAAAGCTAGATTTGGGATGTACAGAACTTACAAATTTCCAGTGATAAGGAAGTCTTAAAATGCAATGTTCTATGGTTGTTGCACTCAGCAAGTGTCCACCAACATTTATTGTTGCCTGAGTAACAAGAAAATCACATACACTATTGAGTATATCTATGCTACTATTATACTCAACTTAAAGAGCAAACAAAGTGCGTTGCTATCCTAACCAGAAGAAACAAAGCTTTCTAATTCTAGTAGACATACCTTCTGCATCAGTGCAACAACCATTTCAGGACTCTGCGGTATGCCATTTTCTATGAATGCCTGAAGCAAAGCAGAACCTTAAACAAGCCAATTCTGACATTAAAGAGAAAAAATAACAGAAAGCAGTGGAAGAAAAGGAAACTTCTAGAGTAAATATTCCTAAATGTTATTCTTTTATTCGATAAATATACCAGCTGTTGTTCACTTATTCTAAAAGACATAATTGACTTACATTCATCATACACGAGTTATAGATGTTGATCCAGAATGCAAGCTTCTGTTGGTGGTTGAGGTTCTCAACTTTGACACCGGCTAGTTTTTTCAGAAGAAGTCTACAACATTCAGAAAATTAGAATATTGTTACACATAGATGATAAAACTGATGCCAATGGAAAAGAAAAATAATAATATTCTAGTTTGAATAGAATATAACATACTTCAACCGATGCAGTAAAATCAAGGACTTTGCAGTTCGCTTTGGATCAAATGATTTAGCTTCAATTGTGTGAAACTGCTTGTACGGACCAATTTCCCTCCTTCCAAATTCCAAACAGATACCATAAGGATCACAAAACTCTGTTCCTCCAATACAACTTTTATACTTTGGAGTCCATAAGGGTGGTATGTCACCTGCAGAATCTTCATTCTTTGCTGTACTCATTCTCAAGAGAATGCTTGATAAACACTTCAGGATATTTTCAGAGATTATATTTGGGCTTTCACCATTAGGTGTTGCTTTGTGTAGGCTACGGTTTCTTACTTCTGCAATCGGCTGGTTATTCACCTTTGGTTCTTGCTGTAAAGTTAAAAAGCTCACATTCATCGACTTGAAAAAAATTTATTATTATTTTCTATTAATCCTTCCACACAACTGAAAAATCTAAGTTTTTAACACATGACACACACCTGCTTCTTAGGGGGATTGTGACGTTTCTGCAGTGATTTACTGTCAAGAGGAAGTTTCTTAATTGGAGTTTTTGTAGCTTGGCTTTTACATGTGGATTGCTTGCTGCTCTTGGAAGAATTAGTACATGATTGATTTTCTTTTCCATGTCTATCCTCTGCCAAGACAAACATGCTATCATTCTTGACACAGGATAAACTTTTATTAAATGCATGCTCAATTCTGAAACAACTTCACCTCAATTGGTGCCACATATGGCCAGTAACATACCTGGAAGTGTTGTAGGCCTAGTTTCAGGTGTTGCAGCATTATCCTTTGTCTGGGAAAGGGACTTCAAATTACCATGTTTGGGGCTACCATATGGGCTTGCATTGTTCACACCAGCTGAATGCTCAAGTTTCTTCCTAGAGGATGACATGTAGACAGCTTCCTGGTACAAGTCTTGCCTGAAATGCACAACCTGCTCTTCAAGCCTAACAATTTCTTCTTCCAGTACTGCCACCTCAGCCAAAAGTCCTAGTGTCTGGAATTTTCAAGATAAAGTCAAATTTGTGTAACATGATACCATCCTCTTTAAAACCCTTCAAAATTTTATTCAAATGAGTTCATTTTCCCTTCTAAGCACTTTCCAACTGAGATTACTTGCATGTTTAGTAACTCGGTTACAAAAACGGAGTTTGACAAAAGACATCATTAAACAGTCAGTGTAGATCATACATGCCATTTGAGATATTAAGTTTGACCAATAGATCAATTTTTTTTTAATCAACCTTAGATGTTTAAGCCCCACTAGGAATCAAACAGTTACTATAATTTATAAGCGATTTCTTTCCATAGAGCAGTAATAATCAATAAAAGGACTAAAAATTGAAAAGGCATAGAAAGATTACTAACATAGGGAGGGAGATATGGAGGAAGACGAGGCAAAGCTCCCAAAGGCCTATTGAAAGCTCTTTCCAATGCCCTGTGGATATTCTCCTCACGCCTAAGCTTCTTCTTTAACCTATCAACCTGAAAGTTGGAAACTTCATCTCAGTTGCAAATCAGAATCAAGAAAAACATGAAACCAGATAAGAAATTGAAGAACAAATCCATTCTATTACATCTTGTTGCAAAGCCAATTTTCTGTCCTTGTTGGATGCTTTTCCACCTTTAACTGCATTCTTTGTTCCCTCTCGCAAACTTCCCCTCATCTCTGCCTTTTCGTTCAAGGATAAACAAGGGTAATTAGAATCAACCTATGCAACTAATATCACAGTTTTGAAGTGCTTCTATCTCTGATTCCAGATTCAAAATTGAAATAGAAAACAAGTTTGAAAACTTGAGATTTATAGAACCCAAGTCAAGCATGAAAAGAGAGGGTATCTTTTCTTTTCCTCAATTAATTCATTCCCTTTTTATGGAATGGTATTTGTTAATTAATTAAAGAAGAAGGCTACTTTTGAGAATTTATGGGATCATTGATCATTTAAACTGAAGCCAAGGTTTGAGATAAGAACTGTTAGGCTATCATAATCATAATGATTTAATAACAATAATGATAATAATAACAATAATCTTGAAATTGTTCTACTGTACCAACCGTTTTTTAAAAATACATTCGACATAATTGTATACCGGGTTACTGAGTAATGAGACTTTATAGCAAATTTAATTACTTTTTCATGTGCCATTGGAGATTTCCTATGCTGCAGCCTTGTCCTGACGCTGGTGTTCATCTTTGCCACTTGTTATAAATCTTTAACTGCATGCATCAACTTCTGGGAAACTCAATTGTTAATTGTTGTAATGAACAGCATCAACTTGCAAGAAAACAAATTCTGTGAAACCGTTCTAGAAATCCTTAAAGAAAATCAATGGTGTGGTGTAGAGAAGAAGAAGAAGACAGTGAGAGTGTGGGTTAGTCCAATTCCACCACTATGCTTTAACCACTTCAGATCATGAAAAGAGTATTTAAACAACAGTTCAGCTAACAAAAGTGCATGTTCAAAAATAAAATATTTTAAGAAATAAACTTTAGTTTTTGAAGCATTTTATCTTTAATGTTTTTGGAATAATTATAAGATTTTGCTTATAAGGGGAGAGAGATGAAGTTTTTTTTACCATTAAATAAATGTCTTGTGAATCTTGTTACTTAATGTGAATCCATGTTTCTTTTATGTTGGGCAAAAATTTAATAAATATATTTTCTCTTACCCTGATTTTACCTGAGTCATGAAAATGTAAAGATTGGTTCTCCCACAGATAAATCTTCACTTTAATTTTTTTAAAACGGCAGCTTCACTTTAAACTAACCACAAAAGAATCTTCACTTTCTTATTTGAAAAGAGTCGAATTCTTTTTTCAAATTCAAATTTTATTTAAAGAGAATCAAATGCACCATTTTTTTTTTGAGCAAAAAATCAAATGCACCATTTGAAGTTTTGAACTAACTACGAATCAGTTTATTTTCCTGTTTTTTAGTAAAAAAAATACATTTTTAAAATTATATGTTTAATTGAAATTTAAGAATGAGATAGAGCAAAATGTGTAATGAGGTTAGTAAGAAGAAATTTCTAATTTGCTAATTAAATGGAGTTTAAAGATTCTCGATCGATTATTAATAATTAGATATCTCATTTAGTTAAACTCAGTTTAGATAACTATATACCAAACAAACATTTAATTAAAGAGACCAATTTATCCTAATGATAAATATAAAATTAAAAGGTGTCGCGGGGGAAAAAGAAGGGATGAGAGGCTGGTTGAGGAGCTAATAGCTATGTTAATGTCATAATTAATCAACGTGTGCTTTCCATTTGAGTTGTTAATAAATTTTACTTTAACCTCCACGGAACGCTCCTACCCCCTTTTCTTATTTTTTTTATTCTCCTCCTATTATTTTTTTTTTCGCTTTCACCGATCTAAAAATTTTTTTTACAATAAAATAGAGTTTTATCTGTTTCAAACAATATAAAAGATTAATATTAATCTTTAATTTTTTTTATTTTCATAAGTTTATTTCTATAACTATATACCAAATATTAGTTTTACTTAAATTTAATTTAAATTTGATTAAGTACGGGTTTTATCAGGCAAAAGCTGCACATTCACATGCTATGCCAACTAAAACCATTTTATTTTCACCTTTTACGGATAAATTAATGAATTCAACGTTATTCTATTTTTTTAATTTTATTAGTATATATAAATTATGAGGCAGGTGAGACATCATAAATCTGCTACCTCCTCTTTCTCTCACCCCCTTTTAATTAGAAATTAATTTTAATATATAATCAATTTAATATTTTTTACATTAGTATCTAATCATGAATTACCATGTAAATAATTAACCTTGTTTTTTTCATAATTGTTACTTTGAGTTTCATAAAAAATAATTTTAATTGGTTGTTAGTATAAATATATAATAATTAAACTCTAAAAATTTTTGAACCCGCGTGATTTGCAACGCTGCTTCGTTTTTGTGATTTTGTTTTATATATCTTACTAAATTTAAATCCAATAAGATTATATGACAAAATACTAACTTTGATATGGCTAGTTAAACTAGAATTAGCATAAAATGTCGTTTTTGCAATATATATTCCATATATCAGTTAAACAAAAAAAAAAAAGGAATGTTAAATCAAATAATGAATGAAGGAAAGGTCCGTAATGGACTCTAACGATAATCACTCTATTGTCGTCAGTACATAACAGGTCCCTCTCAAGCACTTAATTAACTTGTGTTTAAAACAATAACCCTAATTAATGTCTCCATCAAAAAACTACGTGACGGTGACTCCAAATCACAAGCTGATGTTAGACGTATCTTTCTTTTTAATCAGATTATTTACTTACTAATTGTAATTTAGTTATAATCTTCGCAGAAGCAGCATGTCATTTCTCTTTTGATTAATGTTGGCTTTTCAGATGTCTTACAACTTTCCAACATATTAAACCCGATAAGTAAGCAAACTTTATTTCCCATAAAACACTATCCAACCATTCATGTCTTAAAATTATTATTGTTTTAATTTTTTTTCTTAAATTATTATTATTTAAAAAATCTATTTATATTTTTTAAATTATATTCTCCTTTATGATTAATATATTATTCTTATCACTTTTTATTTAACTTAAAAATTTTAGATATTATTTATTATTAATAAAATTAAATGAAGTTATTTTAGTCCGTATGAACTCAAATAGTTATATATTTAATAAATTCTTAATCGTATAAAAAATGAGTAAAAAATATTAAAACTATAATAGTTTTAAAATGGAAGGTGTATATTACTGATTGGTTATTAGATATATTTTATTGTTTAATAAGTTATTAGATGCACTACTAACTGTCAGCTCAATTATGTCAAATGAATAAACTTTTTTCGATAATACATTCAATTGATATGAATCCGAACAATTTAGTTTCATTTTTATAGTTTAATTGTTTTTTAAAAAATCCAATCTAATATAGTTTTATTATATATATATATATATTGATTTCATTTTAATAATTAAAATAACAGTAATTAAGCATATGGATCTTTCTTACTTGAAGATTTTTATAATTTTTTTGATTTTTTTTATTTTGTTGAAGTTTCCTTTTTCACGTAGAGAACAATAATGTTTTTCATATTTAGCCTCTATGAATCCTGACTATTTCCCTAAAGAATTTTGCTGGCTCTTGCTATAGGTATTAATTAGTTTCTTAATGAAATTCATTTTTACATAAAAAGAGGAAGAGAAAAATAAAAGAATGGACGATTTCTACTTCCAACCATTTTAAATGTAAATTCATTAATTAAGAATTAATCGTCTATACAAGCTTCCCCAGCTATGATTGTCTCAAAGTTATTTGAATCAAAATTTAATGAAATTGTATTATTTAAGACTCTATCTCAATATCACAAATTAAACTATAATACGCACCCCACATAATTGAATGATTAAATTTGTTAAAGAATTTAATCGAAATATACATATATAATATATCACTGATGGTCATGCAAGTCAAAATTGATGATGTTAGAAACAACTAGTTAAAATGTCATACTTAATGTAATTTTTAAGTGAATAATAATGTAAAATTTATATATATTTTTTGATCAGAAAAAACAAAAAAAAATAAATTAAAAATAGGTATAAGAGGTGACCTTGATCCGTGTACACAATAATGTGATAAGCAGAATTTAGGCTATTTATACCATTCAACAAAAATTCTAAATAAAAAATAGTTCACACACTCCTTAATAAAGAATGAAATAAACAAAATTTATTAGGCAGAGTAAGTAAATAATTAAGTGTCCAGACAAAAATAATCTAATTCCTTTAAAAATATAAGCTTTTTATGTTGGGTGAGTTTAAAAGACTTTATAAAAACGCATGAAAATAAATCAAAGAATCTAGTAATGTATGATCTTACTGAAATCATTTCGCTTTCCAAGTTAGAACCTTTGTTACTGTTCCATTTGTCCTTTTTGTATCATTTCTAAATGTGCTACATAATATACTCAGTATTGCATCCTTTCACTAATTTCAATGTCAAGTATACATTATCCTTTTAAGTTGTATGCATTTTTGTTTAATTATATGCATTTGATAATCTCATTAGAGATTTAATGACTCGTTAATCCTATATTTAATAAAGATCGAATATAAGACTAACATACATTGTCGTTTGAGTTATAAATGATTGATTTAAACATCGTTGTCCAACTTGTAAAAATACTCAATATAATCAAATTAAAATGTGTGGAACCAAAGATATGATGAGTTTATAAGAAAAAGTGATGTAACAATAGTATAACAGTAGAACAGTAAAGTAAAATGTGTGAAGTGTAGAAAAAAGAAAAGGTATTGAACCGTTTGGATACACATAGTAATCATGTACTATTATTGTTGCTTTGAGCTCACGCGACATATTGTCTACTGCTACTACGTAACTAATAATGATACCACAAACTCATCCACAACACAAAACACGTTTGCTATACCATGTTATCTTTGTTGTGTAGTACATGGAAAATATATTTTTCTAGTAAAATAAAACATTCACAAAGCTCTATCTTTCAACTGGTTAAGTGCTCTGCCCCCTTCAACTTGAGTCACTTAGGCCAATATGTCATTCCATCAAGTTTAATGTGTAAATAATTGTTGTTGTATCCATTGGTTTTGGTTAAGGTTATCGGTCATATAATCATTTGAGTGGTATGGACATGTAAGGGTGTCTTTATTGTATGAACATTGAAGTAACTAGCGTCCGTTTCATTTCTTATTTTATTTTATTTGATATATTGTCTACAATAAAACTGTAATTTTTAAAACTCCAACCTATGATTGATTACAGACTACACTAAAACAATCTCTATATCTATCAGTTAATCTGGTTTTTTTATGCCCTCAGCAAATTGAAGGCTTTAATGTCCCTAACCACACGTCAAATAAATTTATATCACATATGTTAACTACTAGCTACGTGTCAACTAAATTTATGTTACGTGTATATCAATTTTTTTTAAGTCATCATTTTTGTTTGGATTCCAAGATAGCATCTAAAGCATTCGATTTGAGCAACTGGAATAGATGAATATGATCGCACTTAACAACCGGTTACTCATAAATAAGGCTTGATCCCACTATGGGAGATGAAAGAGGAGCTTTACTACGAAGCTACTTAACACATTTGTAATACAACTCTATATTGCTGTATTATATGTGTAAATGTATATCCTTTGATAAAATGTATTTGTAAAATAAATATTTCCTTCTTTTTTAGTTCATTAATTTTTATTTTTATACTACATGAAAAAAGACAAAAAAATTTATTTTGTAGATAGAATTTTATTAACAAATATATATTTTATAAATATAATATAACTATATACACTTGCGTCATATTTTCTAAATGTGTTAAGTAAGTTAATGGTGAAACTCTTCTTTAACTCTCATGTGTTGTGGTTAAAATGTTTTAATACGTTGACTATTACGAGCAGCCATTGGAACCCTCAATTTGTTTGGATGAAGAGATGAAATGGGAAGAAATTTTTAAAAAAAAAGAAATATTTTTTTGTTTCGATAAAAATAAATTAATTATATAAAAATTAAATTTATATTTAAAATTTGAATCTCATCATAATAAATTTTAATGCATAAAAATTATTTTTAATTTTTAAAATTTTAAATAATTTTATTAAATTATTAAATTTATTAAACAACAATTTTAACATATTTTTATTTTAAAAATAACTTAATTTTCATTAAATCCTACTGATATTTATTTATTCATTTTTCCTTCCATACAATTTTCCCTCCTTACCTCCAAACTTGATGGTGGAAAGTATTGGGTTTTTTACGGTAATAGGGTAGAAAAAAAAATATTTTTTAGAATGGGGTGGTCTGCACACCTGTCAATATATAATTGTTAATAAAAATTGCATCTAACAAGACTCAAACTTGTAACCCATTAGTCACCACAAACCATAGCAACCACTAGGACACTTGTTTGTTTAGTTTAACTGAGGAAACTTATTATATATCAATCCTTCTATTTTGTTGCAAGTATGTTATATATAAAAAATTATATAGATTTTTGATAATTAAAAATATTATTCATATTATACCTTTTTAATTATATTAATAATATATTTAATTATATTAAAAATAATGATAATATTTTTATTTAATATTAAATATTTCATAAAAATTATCATTGTTAATCTTTAATATAATATAATTAAGTAAATTATTAATAATATAAATCAAATTATTAATGTAAATATTTAATATATTTAATTAAAGGTCGACATTATTACTATATTTAATAAATTTTCAATTTTTTATTAATATGAGATTTATTAAAATTTAAATATATTTACTAATTAATAATTTTTATTAAAATATATTTATAAATATATAATACAATACATATGATAAAAATATATTTAAATTCATTATCATTATTATATGTAAAAAGGTATAATATGAATTATATTTTTAATTATCAAAAATCTATATAATTTTTTATATATAACATACTTGCAACAAAATAGAAGGATTGATATATAATAAGTTTCCTTAGTTAAACTAAATAAACAAGTGTCTCAGCGGTTGCTATGGTTTGTGGTGACTAACAGGTTATAGGTTCGAGCCGGTGTGCAGCTTATTTCGCAGGTCCAAGATGCGAAATGGGCCTGCGCTATGTCAGGCCGTGTCAGTTATTTCGCAGGCCCAAGGTGCGTAATGGTGGTCACTTGTCACCCAAAATGCGAAATGTAAAAATGATGTGACAGAATTTACCCCACACAAACAAATATTTTTTAGACCACCCCATTTTAAAATTTTTTTTTTCTTCCCTATTACCGTCAAAAACCCGGAAAGTATCAGCATAACCAGAATCAGTACAGGATCAATGTCCTTGTGTTATTGAACAAATAATACATATTCATACCCACTAACGTCACGGCTTTCTTTTCATCTTTTCCAGAGCCTCAGAGTCAGAGACAACATTAACTGACAATTGTCTAATTGTGTTAGCTTGGTTCACAGTGCATAAACAAATAACAGTTCTGATATTTAATCACCCCATAATTCATACAGTATTCAATGAAGAAATTCCAAATCTGAAATTTTGAAAGAAATTCACCAAATGAAAGTTTTATATTGCCTAAAAGGGTTTCCTAGTAGTAGTACTTGTTGGCCAGGGATTCCAAATTGTTGTTGGTGGTGGGGATCGGTGAATGTGTTGATTATTGTAGTGAGGTACTAATAGTACTCCACAGTAAACAAATCTCTCTCACACACTCGCATGTATTTATAGTAAAAGACGTGCAAATGGTTTGTGATCCACAAATAAAGTGAATCATTATTTTACTTTTCACGTTTAAAGCTTTTCAGTGTGGGAAACTTTGTTTGATGATGAAGTAGAGTTGGATTGTCGTGCATCCAAATGCGTTGTCCCGATCACTCTTATCCACGGTTGTCATGTCACCTTCTCTATGCCTTTCTATTATTATTACAACACTCTTTAAGTTGTCATGTTTGTTTAGCTTAATACCACATGCACCTATCCATTGAACCCATCATCTTTACTTTGATCAGATACATATATAATGTATTTCATGTTGATGGGTCTCATACCACCTTAAATAATATGAACACCAAAGTGGTTCCTGTGATATATAGATGCCTCCCATAATCATCCTATGATACTAGTCAAATCTAATATAATCTTTTTGATTAGAGTCCTTTAAGGATTAGAGTTAGAGAGAGTCTCATAGATCTGTTGGGATACACCAGCAACCATAACTTATAGAGAGTGTTAGGAACATTACTGTGGTTGACACATGCCATTGAGAATGTCCTCACCACCCAAATCTATAAATACTACTCATTTACTTAATAAGGTACATTCACAAACCCTCGTTTGAGCTCCAATCTTACTTGATCCGATCACTAATTTGAGCATCAGAGTATCATTGTAAGTAACATTGTCTTTCACCTTTCAACATGATAGATCATATGTTAGTTAGACAAACTGACTATAAGACTCTCTATTTCCCCTGACCTAAGAAATATAATTTCAAATTCCCACTAAACTATGAGAAAGATTAATCCCAATATTGATATTATTACTCAATCCTCGTACCACCAAATTATATAATCAAGAGATTTCTTATTTGTACAATATTTTCTCATTACATTGAATAACTTTTTGTAAGAAATATTTGTACCAATACAATTTATCGATAGGTAAAAGACCAAAGGGTGTAGAGGGGTCCGGGGGGTCGTACCAGTTGAATATGCATGTCAATTGCCATGGGTTTCTGGAGTCTTACTTTAGATTTTTCTGCCAGGCTGAGAAGGGAAAAAGAATACTGGACACTTGCTGCAACCACTGAAAAAAGGTGAAAAGCAGCTATTTAGTAGAAGCCACATCTTTTTCTATTCTAACTTTTGCTTTGTGGCTGCAATAAGCTTTGTCTTGTCCCTCGCCAAAATAAATCAAATAAGAAATCTCTATCATATATTGGAGTAACATTTTTTTGGTGATTAAAGCAAGTAAACAGCATACTAACAAGCAAGATGAATATAATTTTGTTGTAATGGATAGTGAAACAAATTAGTAAACATTAAACTAGCATCTACCCTAGTAAAGCACAAGACATGACATTGTGTCAATGTAGTTGAATGGAGGTCAATGATGAAGCTAAAGTAAAAGAAAAAGACAGTTTACCTTGCTTGCTCTTGGTACAGAAGCAAAAGAAATGTAAGATAGGGACCGAGAAAAAGTAGAACCCAAAAAGTGGACCTTCATTCTGAGTTTTTGATAAAAGAAACAACTCAACAAACCCATAACCCGGATGTTGCATCCACCATATATAGATCAATAGTTATGGTGTTGAATAAGGAGTAATAGTCCAAGAATGGTTGAGAAAAACACTGTTAATGAGACAAGGACACAGATTAAACGGGAACCCATTGATAGCTACCAATGCTCATTACTTGTCAGCATGCATGTATAGAATACCTTTACCTTCAATTTTGCCGGCTCTCATTTTGGTAAAGGACAAAATAAAACTTAAAACAAAACTTTGACATATAACAAAATGAAGTTACCACCTCACACCATTGTCATAATAAAATACCCCTCCCAACTCGTGTATGTACATGGAAAGTGTAATTTTGAAGAAACCTACCAGTTTAACTCTTTTTTTCAACTCGGTAACCAAGTTGATGACATTTCGTTGACGCATTTTTAAGTATGAAAAGTATACATTTACTCTATAATTTTTTTTTCAGGTATGTTGCCAATTATTTTTGTTTTCCCAACCATGACGCGTGGCCTACATAAATTTGAAATCTAAATAAATACACTTGCAACCAAGAAAAGTATTGGAGGCCTGCAGAATAGAAAATCTACTCTATGGTGGATAAGGAAACTTGAATGTTGAAGCTAGGAAATCCATTTTGGAGCCATCAAACCGAAACTCGAATGAATTTGATCTGATGAGACCCTCGTGCGATTTCCGAATAGACATAGGGAAAATCATTTTTGACTTTTCAGATTTTAATCAGTAAAGCCTGTGTGGAAGATTGTGCAGGCATCACGTGTGTCTTGAACATTTCTGCAGTATTCATAATCGATTTTTCTGGCAGTGATAATTTGTCGCTACCAAATAAAGCACATTACAAAAACGTATAACTACAATCTAGGGATCTCCCGGATAAAGCCGCTTTGGATCCAACCTTTGCAAACATACAATAAAAACATTATTAATTGCACTTATAATTCCTCTATCATACAACCTTATAAAATTTTAATCCTCGAACATTTTTTATTCCAATCAAATTTCTCGATTTCTCTAAGAAAACTTATGTCCATATCTGTCCTTATATAATCCACTTTTTTTATACAAATAATGGGCGTGACGTATGATTTGTAAATATAACAACACATTAACGAGTTTATCATTCGGAGAAAACAATGGCGCACCAGATTAGAATGAATTAAGATACACTTTTTTTATGAAAAATAAATTTAATTAAAACCCATTCAGTGTAAAATATTTTGCACAGTCATCATTAATTACATATTACCTATAAATAAATTTTGTTGACTTTTTGTGTTTAGTAATAATTACTTCAAAAAATCATGGAATAATTTCTAATTCATTAACAGTATACGTATAACAACTGAACTCCTTACCCAAAAATACTAAACTAACAATTATACTGTAAGATGATACAATATGCAGGGTTTTTTTTTAAAAAAATGTAGTTTTTAAATGTTGGGGAGAGAAAATTATTTACGCGAGTTGCCTACACAGGAGTCAAATCTAAAACTCATTAAACACAACTTAGCGTGACAACCACGGGAACAAATGTTCTTTGTTGTCAAATAAGAAATGTTATTAGATATACCTCTTTTTATTTCTTTACTAGTTTTTAATACATTCAATAAAAAAACTTATATAGATTTTAAAATATTTTAATATATTAAATATTTTAAGATATAAATTATATATTTTAATATATTAACGTTTAAATGTATTAAATTTATATATTAAATGTATTTTATATATTAATATATATTAAATGTTTTAATACATTTAAATTTATGTATTTTAATTTATGTATTAAAATTTAAAATATTTAATATATTATATATTTTAAAATATATTTACTTATTAAATATTTAATATATTAAATATTTATATATCTTTAAAATATTTAAAATAAGTATTTAATAAATAAATATATTTTAAAAAGTAAATTATTTTAAAAAAACCCATAATAAAGAGTTTAATTCATAAGTATGTACTTTATCCATTTCTTTTTTATTCTTATTTTAGGATGTTAACTTTGTTAAATATAATCCAAAATAAAATTAAATATTTTTTAAATTATATCTTTATCTTTTATTTAAATTAAGTAAAGGAATAGAAAAAGATATATCTAATAGCATTCCTTATTTAACAACAAAGAATCACTTGTTCCAGTGATTTTCACTAAGTTGTGTTAATGGGTTCTAGGTTTAACTCCTAGTGCAAGCAATTTGGTGTGAATAATTTTCTCCCCCAACATTTCGTATGATGAGTGTGTAAAATCTACCATGTATCAGTCATTCATCATTTCGCATGGTGACTATGCAAAATTATAGTTAATTAATTGTTTTCTACCTGACAAACAATTATTTTTTTAGCTACCCCATTTCCCAAATATTTTTTAAAAAGTATATTATTCTAAAATAAAACCCCAATATGCAATGACTCTTACTTTTACAATTCGTTTTCATATGATCAAATCATTACTCTCATTTTGTGCTCCTGATTGATATTCGCTTCAAAATTAATATATAACTTATTACTTATAACTTTTCTAGTAGCTAATAATTTTTAGGTAGTTTATTAAAAATTAATCGGCAAAATAAACTTAAATTATATTTACTAATTAACAAAAAAAACTTATAAATTTAAAAAAATCAAAAGCTATCCCAAATAATTTTTTAAAAACCATACAATCCACATATTTAATGTTTATCAAACAGTTCTAATAACTTTAGAACTTTTGAAAAATTATAAGTTCTTCAAAAAACTATAAGTTGCTTTGTCAAATATATAATGTGTCGTGCCAATTAAATCAAAGACTTGCAAAGAAACTTAATTTCTTCAATTAAAAAAAAATGGAACTTGAATGGAAAAAATGATATTACTAAAGAACCAAAATCACACACCATCCCAGAATGGAGGGATAAAAAAAGTGATCAGCCACCTTAAAAATTGTTCCCAGATAATCAGCTTTCTTAAACGGTTTAACTCGTATTTGGATTAAGGGATACCGTATCAGTTCTCTGGTTAACTTTCCATGACCCTTAACATCCATCAAACATGAAAATCTTAATTTGTTTTAAATAATCTTAGTTTCAAGGAGATCCACAATGTTTTGGGACAAATTGAGTGCACAATTCGGAGGTGAAAAACTAATAAGAATAAATCAGCATTGCAGTACCATATTTACATGATGGCAATTATTTACCACTATCTCATGACAGCCTCAGCATTCCCAAAAATACTACCGACAGATATCCATCCATGATGCCAAATCATTATACTAACCTTGCTGCATGAGAAACAGCTGAAAACATTTCCAGGTTGCTATGAAAGGCAGAAGAGTGAGAAGACTACCTCAATAATTCCTCATATGATCCTAATGCTTCAAGAATGCTTTCTACCCAGCTGTCATAAGGAGTAAGGTTGTCAGACATGGATGTTATTAACTGGATTTCAAAGCATTCTAAATGACTAGTACACTAAATTAGTCCATGAAACTAAACAATTAGGACTAAATGGTAATTTCAAATATTAAAATGTTTTTGTAATTTTAGAGACTAACTTGACATATACTTAAATTTCATGACTAATTTAGTGTATTATTCCAATTTAAATTCCAGACCAACTTAGCTAGCATCCCATATAGACAAGGAAGTGACAGAGGAAATGTTATCAAAGCGAACTTACGAAAATTTATTTACCATAAAAGGAAAATAAAAATAATCATATTTTCATGCAGGATCAAAAGTTTTACAATGAAGGGCGATTTTTTGTCAGTTACAATATTTTGTCAGTGCTTCAGTAATTCCCTCAAAAAAATTTCCCAAGCATTCTATATTGATTCTCTGAAATTCAACTTCAACAACTTAATAGCATATGACTTGGAATGAACATCAAGAACCGGGCAAAAAGAGACAAAGAAAGCTATTATTTCTTTGGATACGAATAGAAAAATTACTTTTAAAAGGGAAAAATTGTAAAAATTGTTTCTAGGATTGATATAACCAACATTAGCCTTTTGGATAAGGGTGGGAGACTGAGAGGTCATTAAACTTAATAAAGCTTGCAAACAGACCCTTCTGCCCATCAACAAAACAGAACTCACTCATCATGTAACAACTGGCATGTTTTCATTAACATGCATAACAGTCAGAAAAAAAATCATTTTCTCTTCTTAATTTAATTCTATCATAAAAAATAAAAAGATACAAGCACAGAAAATTATATTAAAGAATACGTTGACACTTGACAAATCAAAGACTATCATGTGTACTTAATAATAAGCATGTGTGACCTGATAATAGTATCCATGTAGCTAATGGACTGAAAGATTCATTGCAGATTTTTGAAGTCTGAGGATCTCTTGTAGGTTGTGATGATTCAAAGTTTAAAGTAACTTCAAAATGGCAAAAAGTTAATTACGTGTTTTCTTTTCTATTTTCGAATGAATGACAAGAATGAATTTAGAATAAAGATAGATATGAAAACTAGGGTTGTATTCTTAAGTGGTCTATGCTAGCTATATATTCCTGACATAGAAGAGCTTGTTAAACCATCATGCAAAATTATTGTACGAGGAAAACCTTCTTCTGTGGGACCAGACAGTGAACTCTCGTTACCATATATAACAGGTACTGAATACTTGAAGAGAAATATCACAAGAAAAATCCCAAAAAAGTATTTATAGACCCTGGATTAGTACCCTTCAAGGCCTGGTTGTGTTGGGTAGTACACATTTGTGAAGCCTAAACTTCTTGCCATTGCAGCAGTTGTCTCACCAATGCAGGCAACCGAATGGCTCCACTCAGAATCTGAAAGAAGATTCTTCCAGGCACTGTTGTAGCAGATTACAAGAACTAGGTAAATTGTCTCAAATACAAAATATTCACAGCTTCCTAAGAAAATGTCCTGACTATTTCTACAGCATAAATAAGAAGATAAAGCAAGTTTTTCACCATTCATATACAATACCAATAGTCATTATTAGGATGTTAGATTAACAAAGGGGTAAAAACCAACAGCATCCCAGTTAATCAATATGAAATGAAATAGAATAGATTTTGGATGCATCTAGAAAGTTTAACACAACTCCCGCTTCAAAGAGATGATATGATGAATTTGAATATAATTAACTCTGTAGATTTGAAACAAACAGGAAATTATTTAAAAATTAGAAGGGGGTAAAAAAGAAGCATAAAGAAACTCACCGAATTGCAGATGGTGAAGCTACAGTAACAACAGGAGCAGCAAGAGCTTGCTTTAGAACCATAGGGTCAACATTTTGAACTGGCACCTGACAAATAGTTTAGAATTAGGAGCAGCAGTGAACCTCCCAACATGGGACAAAGCCCATGGCCAACCCTCATTTAAACCCCAGATGAACCCACTATTATTAGAGCCCTGATAAGTGGGCTTCTTTTAACCCCAAACAAGATATTTAAATATTTTTATGGGTTAGGCAGGGCTATCCATATGTCAGCCCACAAATGTAATTTCTAATTTAACTTAATTTTCATTTAAGCAACATAAGAGGAATCCTAGTTAACTCATTTTACTCTCCTTTCCCACTCTTCCTCAGCAACCAAACTCATGAAAACGCTTAGTTTCTAAGCTCTGATGCAGGGTTCCATTCATTTTCCATTTTGTAGTTTCACACAAGGTTTTTTGGTGTTTCTGATTCTAAGGAAACCCTTTCTAGGGAAACTTTTGATCATATTGACATGGTACCTCATATCCTCATAAGGTGATTGATCCCTTTGTTCTATTTTTGGTAGTTTGACTGAAGAATCACATTTCCCTTAGTATTATTGAAGTGAAATTGTTTAGTTTTTATTTTATTTTGGAATGATTTTAAGTTACTCTTATATGCTGTAATACAAGAATTGAATTATGTCTGTGATGTGTTTGGTGATAAGCCCAAGAGGACTCATTTATTTTCTAATAATTGAAGTTACTTGCAAATGAAAAGCAATACCAATTTAAAGACACGTAACAATTTCATATAGTTTGTTCAGCTTTGAATGGGAAAGCTTTGGTTTGTGTGCATTGGGGGAAGAGTGAAAATAGTTTTTTGTTGTTATGATATTCAAATGTAAGTTTTCTAGGTTAGATGCTGAATGAAAGAGTGGGTTAGGATGTCTAAGAGTATAAGAGTTTCCCTTCACACTCTGCAAGGAAAGAGTTCTATGTTCATGTTAATGGGTACATGGCTATCTTTGCATTAATTTTATAGCTTTATAACTTGGATATTTAAAGGGAAAAAATGAGGGAGGCAATAAAAGGAAAAAAAATATAACTACTTGGTAGGATTGTAAAAAGAGTTATGATTACAAGGCCTAATATGAAATAAATATAGTTGCAGGCTTGCAGCTCCTTACTGCATCTAACATTTCAAGTTCAGCATGCCAAGATTTCTGCTTTGCATCCATCTTTTTCATAAACATTTAGAAATTTAAGAGCTCATCAGAAATGAAAACAACTGGTAGCGTACCAATGCCCCATATTCTGAGGTTGTAAACTTCCACATAAAAAAATAAAGAAAGAAAGAAAGAAACACAAGGAAAATATTATAAGAAAATGACTCAATTCCATACTTTTGTAACCAGAGATAATGTGGCATACGCAAAAACTATGTTCTAGCAAGAGAATCATTTTCCAGGAGTCCATGAAATAGATTATACTCTGAAAATTATTACCCAACTAATCAAATGAAACACCAACAGAATACGCAGTGCTCGTAAGGAAGAAGGATAGATAAAACTCTTTACCGTTGTATACGTATTCATCCTAGTAACCTCAAATCCACGATTTGAAAGCCCTTCCTCTAGTAATATAAATATCACAAAATTAATTAGCATACCATTACCTTTACATTTAATAACTCAAATATTAAACCTTAAAATAGCGATTATACTTTTCTATCAAAGGCAAAGCAACAAGGTATCCCATACCAATCTCATTGCTAGCTTTTGCAGAAGCAGGATAGAGAACAGTGCATTTACTTCCCACCTTAGGAAGCTCAGTAGCCAAAACCTTTCCTGTTGCTGAAAATTATCAATCCATACCAAGTTTCATTTTCAGAAGTTGAAGTTACAGTTCAGCAAAAGCAAATATTCAATCTAAATACTGTCATACATCCACCGATGAAATATTAAACATCTTTAGACTTAGTTTATTTTCTCCAAAATAACAAGCATGCAGTTACATCATGGATGCACAGAAGTAAAGAATGATTGAAGTCATGTTCTCCCCCTATCTAGATGCATGTCATGAAACTATTACTGTCATTAGCATTTTTTCCTTGAATAGAAACATTTTGTAAGATTCAGGATATTGCTTATATTTCTTCAGTCAATCATCCATCAAGGTAAAGAAGCAAAAGTGGGGACAGTGCGGTGCAGGAGCTATTTTAACTCAGTCTACACCTAACTACATCCATGGATACCTTTTGATGGTGCAAAGGCAATATCAAGTGTCCGTTTTGAAGATTGCAAAGCTTCCTTGAAAATGCTGGCAGTACCAGCACCAACAACACTTATTTTGACATGAGGCATCCCAGAAGCTCTATGGACAACAATGAAAACTAAGATAATCATTTGTTAGAAAATAAAATGCTCACTGTATCATGTAAAATTGCACACACACAAAAAAAATAAATTAGAGAACAGAACACAAGGGATGCTACTTTTTTATGTTATTTAGTATATCATTGCATCTGATTGGTTATGAAATGCATCAACAATATAGACCAAAACAATTAAATACTCTGAATCTTTAACAAATTTACATTTGCATCTTTGACAAATCATGCACAATTATGCAACCTGCCTTTTAACAATTTACATTGCAAATTACTATTGTCTATTTGTATAATAAAAGGTGGGTACTACAAATTATTAAAATGATATTAAAAATTTAATTAGAAACAAAATATCAAAGATATCATGTCACAGAAGAAAATAAAAGATAAAAATTTAGCAGATACATCAGACATTGAGCTAACTTCAGTAAAACCTCATCGTGCAGATAGTGGCTTGGTCACTAGTCAGCAACTAGTTACTGCATGTTTGGCTAGCAATCACAATAACCCAAAATTTATTTTAGAGGGCAAAATGATGTTCTGATAAATTTTCAAAATCATTCGAAAGTAAGATAAGGTTACTTCTGCCCAAGGTAGTTAGCATCGGGATTTTAAGTTGAAACGAAGAGGGGTTTCAAAAGTCGTAAAATTGTAAAATCATAAATTGAACGTAAGATTTTACAAATTTCATACACATGTTTATATGCATATGAATTCCTATACATGCATACAAACTCACAATTCATAATTTAAAAACACCTAAATGAACTTGCATAAAGCATAATACTCATTAAACAGTGATAAACTAGTAACTTAACAACTCCAAGTCTCCAAGTTCAAAAACGACTAGACAACACAATCAAGACAATGACTTCAAATGCCTAGAACTTGGTCAACAACGAATTCAAATGCCTGTAACTTGGTCAAAAACAAATTCAAATGCCTGTAACTTGGTCAGTAGTGACACAATTCATGGACAAAAGAAGAACATTGTCGCACAAGATGGTTCCAGGGCCTGAGGGACATTGGTTTCAAAAATTTTAAGCTTTTTAGGGATGGGTTTCAGGTAAAAAAATGGGTCAGTTATTGGAATAAAAAAATTGTAAGATTTTTGGGATTTTAAGATTTAAATTAGGATTCAAGTAGATTTTGGTTAGATTAAGATTTTTGACAGATTTAAATCATAGAGCCTTCAAAAATTGTAAAATCGGGACTTTTAGGATTTAAATCAGGATTTTAACTACCATGCTTCTGCCTAATGTTTTCCCTCCATTCAAATTAAATAATTCAAAAATAATCAACCAACAAACATTCTACTAGAGCATCTGCACAAATTCTTACCTCCATGCGTCTAGAAAGACTGAACCTGCTTCAGGAGACGTTATGACAACCCAATCAAATGTATTATCTGCATGGATCAAGGATCATGGGAAGAAATACATCAATGGAAAATGATGAGGCACTCATAAGTATGACAATATGACATGTGTTCTCAGGGTATCAGAAAAGATACCTAAGATATAACATATGCAAAATTGCAAATGATTTTAAGTTGACAAAATCGTCATAATACATAAATACCAAATGTCATGATGCTACTTAGAATCTAGATAATACATCCACATAAAGGCACCCCAACCCAGTTTCTTACAATCATACATGAAACCCCAGCCCAGCCAAGTTTAAACCCATATAACAAACAAAAAGAACAACAGCTCTACATTGGGCCAAATTCAACCCAGCCTACATAAATGCAATTTGTTCATAATAGTCGGGCCACCACCACATAAAACCATTTCAACGTTGAATAATGTGAATGTCATCTGCAACTCTAGCAGGATCGTAGACATAAGCTAGAATGATTAAATAGAACAGGAAAATATTTCATCAAGAAGTTCAGCCATACACTTCTCTTAATATATAAAGAGAAAGTCCAAGACAATATAAACATCACTATAGATGCCATCACAACCGAGAAAAATTGAATGAAGGCATAGCCGTAGGTAGGCATTTGAAGCTATTACCCTTCATTTTCAAAGAGACTAAAGGTAATGGGAAATGGCTCATCAATCACTTTTATACATATATATATATATATATATATATATATATATATATATATATATATATATAAGATCATTGATTTCGCATCAGAAATGTCACCACCACCTATGACAAGGACACAGGATAAGACAAATTATAAAAATTCAGGGACAAAGACACAGCTATGTTGCAATGAACAAAATTAAAATAGAAACACAAATCTTAAATCAAAAGGAAGAATGGTTGTTTTAAAAGTGGGCACTAATCATTTAGACAGGATAAAATACTGTTAATTATCTAATTATTGTGATATTATCATTTGAATTGATACAACAGCTACAAAAATAAAAGGAAAAATATAGTAAAATGCTAAAAATATTCAAAGTATCCGCACCCAACATGTGCACAAACATACAGGTATTATTTTGATGTGTTTATGATTCCCCCCTACTGACACTTGTAACAAAAACTAACAGTCAGCATTTTCCTATTAAAAAAAAAGATAAAAACAACAAGATTGATGATTCAAACCTTCCAAAATATTTAAATGTTCAATACATGGATTGATCATTCCTAAAACTTACCGCTTAATACAGAAGGAAGCCTGTCTAAATCAGGTCCCCGCTTGTGCTCAATGAGTGGAAGCTCCAAACAACTGATTTCATGTTTAGCCTACACTCAACATAGGAATTACAAAAATAGCTTCAGTGCATGTTTTTAGTCAAGCCTGAAGCCCACTACAAAGCATGCGCAAGCCAGCTTACAATTTGTTGTTATCATTTGAGGATTCTTTAAGTTTATTGACATGGCCTGGGCCAAAACCTAGCCGTCTAAAGAGCATGTTTGGTTCTAATTATTTTTGATGAAGAAAATGCTTCTTTTTAGTTTTCTAGTTGAGATTTTGATTATAAGTTGTTTAAAACACAACAAAATAATACAAACATACTATTGCAGGGTTCCAAACTTCCAATATAACCTCATCCTTTGTGTTAATTTCTGTAGAAGATAGAAAAATAAGGAAAACATTTACAGTTCATGTGACATTGGTTTGGATTATGCAACAATTATATCACAGCAAAATGTAGCAACTTTGACTGGACTGGTATGTAATGGAGTTAGAATAAAAGCTTATAATATGAATGAATTACTCATTCAGTTACATAATAGGGGACAAAAGTTTATTGGATGCACAAGGTAATGAAAGAATAACAATGAACATTTTAGTTTTCTTTTTAATTTAAAGACAGAATGATGCAGGCATCAAACTTACTGAAATGGTGATGGTGATATGAAAAATATGAGCATGTTGAAGCTGTTATGTGTCATCACTCATCATTCATGTAAGAAAGTTTTAGGCCACAGAAAAAAAAACGTTTATTTACTAACCTAAGCTCCTAGACCATTTAAATAGATGTATATGCTACTCCTGCACTAATTAATGGATCGGGAATTTATAGCTGATCAAAACTTCAAAGTTCGAACAGGAGAGAGTTAAGTAAATCGTCTTACATTGAAACAACCTATCGTGATCCGCACGAATGGCATAAAATTTGCTACGTAACATAAAATATATCCGACCATTGGAAACTGTGAACATAAAATTTTGGCAATGTAAATCACCGTGCACGTTTGTCTTTACAGCTAAAACTCTCCAGTTTTAAGAGAACGTGGCTTTAAGACATAATAATAAACTAATAAGAAAGCATAGAAATTCAGGAAAATAAAATAAAATAAAATAAAGCAAGAATCAATGGAAACATTGCACCTTGACATTCATTTCAACCTTTAATCAAACACCTACACGACGGAATAACAGCATTCAGTCCCTAAAAACACGTATCACGCATACTCCGAACAAGCAAAAAAAGAAAGAATAAACGAAAAAAAAAAACGGAATTGCAGGAAAAAGTAATCAAACAAAGAGAACGAGAATCAGAAAACGCGACAAGAGTAAGTAGATGAAGTTCTTAAGGCTCTTAAAATAAAGCACATTGCAATGCAGATTGAGTGAAGACGAATCGTAGCAGTGAAAGGTTTGAAGTGAGTGAATACCAGAGAGGTGATGAGCTTGGCGTTCTTGCCACGTTCTCTGGTGACGACGACTTTGTGAGAGGAAGAGGAAGTGGAAGTGGAAGAAGAAGAAGAAGATGATGACGTGGCAACGGAGTCGGTAAGGGAAGCAGAAAGGGTTGGTTGAAAGATTCGCCGGCGTAACTGAAGACAGGAAGGAGAAAGAGGGGAGACAGAAACCTGCGCCATGGTAACGTGTTGGACAGAGGAACTTGTTCTTGTTCCAGCTGTTATCACATCATTAAAGGGAATGCAACTAGGCCATTGCGCTTTCCTTTATTTTATTCCCTTATTACCCAAAAAATCTACCATGACAAAACCCTTTTTAAATTATTATTGAGATTATTTAATTTGGTTTGGATGCCACGTGGCTCGTTTTGGTTGGAAATGCTTGCGGAGAGTGATTGAATGATTGACGGTGGGGATATGGTTCCCAATCTCCTAACCTCTCCTTTGTGCCCTACCTCCCAGCAACACTACCATCTTCTTTGATTCATGTACTATTAGTAGTTTTCAAAACGAAAATAAAATAAGGTTATTTTTCATAATTATATTATGGGAGTAATCTTTGTAAATTTATTATTCAATTACTAATTCATATAAAAAAATTACTCAATTACTAATTAGTTTTTAATCTAATTTTTATTTTGATACATATTCAATTCCTATGAAAAATTATTGAACCAATTTTTATACTACACCGCACTTAAAAATAAGACTATTTTATCTAATTTACACGTATTTAAAAAGTTGGTTAATTTAGTTAAAATCATTAAATTTGTTTGAAATTTATTCTAGTTTTCCAAAATTGCTCTTGAGTGATTATTACTCATAATTCTAATTTCTCTACTTATTTTATCTCTACTTAATTTCTCTCTATTTCTCCGCAATTATCATAGGAAAATAAATAATATAATTGATATATCTCATTCATTGATATATTGATTTCAAGAAAATGTTATATATTAGTAGGGCTATGTTGGTCAAAAAATAATTAATGACATGAAGATTTGAAAGAGAATATTATATTAAAGGAATTTTTTTAAAAAATATATTATATTTAAAGACAGAAGTATAATCAAATTATTTTTAATTTTAAATAAATCTCATAATATAATACCGTTACTTTTGAAATTAAGTATGACACATAATAATAATATATTAATTCAGGATAATTATGTTTTTTAAAACATTTATAAATATTACATCCGGTTTTAAATATAAATAATATTTATGATCTGGTCTGGACCGGAGTCTAGGATCCGGTGTGGGACCAGCCACAAGAATGCAGGTGTTTTTAGGGTTTGCACACCGGAACAGTGTATATCCGATGTATTAATCCGGTCTCTCAGTGGGAGAGGTCGGTCTTGTTGTCCTGAAGATCCTTCACACCAACGTTTCGCGTTGTAGGGAGGGGGCGAAAGGTGGTGCCACCTGCGAAGATTCTCCGACGCTCAAGTTAGAAGAGTGTAAGAACTCAATGAATGCTTAAGCGAAATAACAGTAAAGAGTGTGAGATAGAACAATGATACCATGCATGTGTATTAATATGGGCTTCTTATAGTTGAACGTAAGGGAAATGAGTCGTTGGATGCAGGTGGGCCCCTTAGCTCTGATTGCGTGTATATCGTGTCAATCAAAGTGGCTCAACTTTCAGAATATGTCAGGAGGGTAGGTCAATTATCAGAGTACGATCCTCTAGGGGGAGGAGAGGATAATCACCTTTTCCGCATAATCTGCTGACACGCCCACTTACTTTCTGCAACCATTGATGTGACGTATTTTGCTACAAACAGTGTCTTCGTTGATAAGTTATCAGGGACTCTTCTTTTGCTGTGACTGAAAAGCCAACAGTTATATAAATGTCCTGTAAAAATGAACATAGAACCGTTATGGAGAAAATAAATGATACTGTCGTGGAGTGAGGACGGACGGCCAGACAACGGATATCCGGTGTGGTAACGTTGAACCAGGACACCGGTTTTCCTTATATGAGGTCAGTCTGACGTCACAAGAATGGGGGCCGGTATCTAGACCGGATCATTTGTCCCCTAGCTTGTATGAGGGACTGTTAAGTTGCTCATATGAGCTACACAACTCTTAAGAGAAGTCTGGATGTCGGTAGTACATTCTGGTGACATAGCTTGTTATAGTGACTGGCGGAGTCACTTTAATAAGCTATAACACTCAGGTTTAGCTTTTTGGACAAGTGTTTTCGTGCTTTTAAGGCGGAATAGCCTCTTAGGAATTTCCAAGGATTTGGATTCCGTAAGAAGGCGGAGTAGCCTCTTAGGAATTTCCAAGGATGCACAATTTTTCAAGTGTTAAACTTACTTGAACTCGTTGGGAGTGCTTGAGTTTGTTGCTCATGTACTCCGTAAAACATTGGTAGTTAGGCGGAGTCAAGCTTTGGATGGAGTGTTCATCCTTTTGAACTTGGACCGGAGTGTAACTCCTGATCGAATGAGAACTGTTGAATCCATGATGGCTATGGTGCAGCATATAGCTTGTGACACCTATTGTTCCTTTGAGGCGGTATGGTGCAGCATATAGCTGAGACACCAACCCTTTCCTTTGAAGGAGTTTTCTGGACCTTAGGGTCGGTATGGTGCAGCATATAGCTAAGACACCAATCCTTTCCCCCCAAGGAGTTTTTATTGACTTCGTTTGCGAAGCGTTGTTGCATGTTGGTTGATCTTTATGGAATAAAGAGTTATGCATCTGTGCTTCAATTTTGGAGCCGTTGTCTTATCTGCATGGGAACAAGTTCTGCCATGGATAATCAATTCAAAGTTAGAGTGAAGATTGAATGCTGGAAGGCATTTATTAACCCGTTCGGCATGATCAATATTGAGGTCGGATTGGGGAAGTGTATCTCAATCGTAAGAGTACGGATTGAGTCTTCAAGTGGGAGCTCTGTGGCGTCCGCTCTAATAAACGGGTGACCGCTCTTCTTGTGTTGTGTACAACGGATTTAGACAGCATAAAATGAGTAATGGAAATCCCAAGAGTCTTTGAAAATCGAGACCCTTGGTATTCGAAAAGTGGTTGGGGAGCATTAAATGCGCACAGCATGATTGGACAGTAAATGCATTTTTACGCCAGAGCCATCATTACCCAAGAGTGTAACCGTCGATTGGGCTATTGGGCCTGGATTCAAAATGAATGGGGGCCCATTTTGTCAAAATGTTTGTTGAAACGTTACTGTTTTCGCGCCCGTACGTGATGAAACGACGGAGTCGTTTCCATTTGAAAAGGTTGTGTTTTGATGCAAGCCTTGCGACCTTCGATGAAACACTGTGTTTCTTCGTTACCTATAAAAGGAACTCTTAGCAGATTTTGGAATCCATCCTTGTTCTCAAGCTTAGTGAAACTCTGCTCAAATTTCCTTGGAATTTCTCTGTCGTCTCCAACTTCTCAAAGATCCTCTTCCTTTAGGTAACCTCCCTTTCCTTCAACTCCTTGCAATTTTAGTAATTCTATTTCCATCATGCGCCCTAGAGCAGGCCACGCTGGTCATTCAAACAGGGGGAGGTTTGGCTCTCGTGCCCCCCTTAGCCACCGTGGTGGGAGGATTCCAGCGAATCCTCCTGTGGCTGGGCGCCATCGCTCAGAGAGAGCCGAAGCTTCTTCCTCACGAGCGTCTTCTTCCCCTCGTCGCTCTGAGGTTCCCCTTGGTTCGAGGGCTACCAGCCGCTCTGATGAGGGGTCAAGTGCTGAAGGTTATCTCTCTGACGATGTTGCTTTTTATCACAGCACCTACGCGTTTCACCGCACCTGCACAACCATGGATCTTCCAGGACGTGGAAAAACACCGTTTCTCCGCTCTGCTGAAGGGTGTGTCAATGTTGTGGCACATCGGCTTGACTGGGAGAAACTCAACAGGGAAAAACCTTATTGCTGGGTGGAAGAGGAATTCCTAGAGATCCCTTCACACCATGCAAGCGAGGAGGAATGCACGGTTTCTTTCCGCTGCAAGATATATTCGGATAAGAAATACAAGGCACGATACGCTGTGATGGCACCACATCCGTCTGAGAGAATATGCCACAGCGTTCCTGATATGAGGTCGGTCTACATGTATGACTTCGTCTTCCTGAAACTGGGAGTACGCTTCCCCCTGACGGAGTTCCAGATGGCCGTCCTGCGTTTCCTGGACTGTGCCCCCTCACAATTGCATCCCAATGGTTGGGGTCTTGTCCGGGCTCTGGAAGTTTTGGGGGAGCATTTTAACTTCTCCGCCACTGTGGCCAAGCTATTTTACTATTGCCAAGTGGTCCGCCGAGCTAATAAGAAGGGCGGTCTTGGGTTCATTACTCTCCGTAGTGACTCAAGGGTGGTAAATTTCAAATCTTATACGGAATCCGTAAAGGTGGATGGGCGCTCCTTCAAACACTACTATACGCGGGTCCGGATTCAACCAAATAAGCCGGTCTTCTGGCGGAATAAAGAGGGATTTACCAAGTTTCCCCTTAGCTGGACGCACGAGCATTTTCTTCTTATGAGCCGTGCTTATTATACAGATGAGAGTGAACTTTCCCCTCATTCTGTTGAGGTCTTGAGTGCCATGCAGACGACCTCAAAGACCCTCAAGGGATTTTCAAGCAGGCTCCTTTTGGCCGAGGATGACATCAAAAACGCCTACCTCCGTACTATCCGCTCTTAATCTCTTTCTGTTATATAGTTATTCTGCTCTGGTTATTTTTTCTTCTTGTTTGCTTATTCAACCTTTCTTGTTTTGCAGAACAAATTGAAAAAGCCTGCCCAGAGATGTTGTCGTTAAGGACCATGATGGCTGATGATGACTCATCTTCTGAAGAAAATGAAATCCAGGCGAAGAGGAACGCCACCAAAACTCCCCTCATTCCTCTGACTTCTGCGGTAGGAGATGAGGTTCCTCTCTTCGACGAGGAGGAAACCGAAGAAGCAGCTGAGGCCACTGGAGCGGGTGGCGAGGAGGCCGTCCCAGAGAAGAAAAGGAAGAAAAGGCATCTAGTAAAGAAGGCAGATCAAGAGAAGCCCTCCTCTGATGACCCTGAGAAGAAACGTCAGAGGAAGGCTGAAGAAGCTGAATTGAAAAAGGACAAGGGAAAGAAACCCGTTCCTGAGACTTCTGTCCCTTCATCACAGAATGCTTCAGAGCCGGACTCTGGGAATGGTCCCCCTCCAGTATTTGAGCCTCCGCGTGACTCCTTCCTCTCCCCCTATTTGTGGTTTCAGGGGTCCATGCCTCCTACTCTTCCAAAGGCACGGTATTGCCTTCGCCCCTCCCTCGACGCTGCTGGGGTCCGAGGTGCTTGCAAGGCTGGGCGTTGGCAACTTGATGAACTGTCCGGCCTGCTTGAGTCCCTGAGCGAGAAAGCTGACTATATGGATCAGGTTGAAAAACTTGAGACCGAACTCGCGGTGAAGGAGAAATGGGCGGCCAAGCAAGCTGAAGTTCACAGGGGGGTGGAATCAGAGTTGAAGAAAACTAAAGAAACACTCCAGAGGAAAACTGAAGAGGCAAGCCAAGTTCATTTTGCGAACAAGGCCCTAGAGCGGGAAGTTGCCGACCTCCAGAATAAGAACAAATCCATACCCCTCCTTGAAGAAGAATTACAACTGGAGAAGAAGAGATCGGCTAAGCTTGCTGACGATCTCAAAGTTATGGAGGACGGTCGCAACAAGGACCTTGGGGAGTGGGAGTCCATTCGGAAGGAGATGCAAGCCCAAATTGATGAACTCAAAAAGGGTGGTGCGAGTGCTGGGCCTTCAGAAGAGGATTATGCCAAGGTTCAAAGAAGACTAGCTGCTGCAAAGGCCAAGGCTGCCAAAGCCTTGGAGATATGCAAAAATGTGGCGTATGAATCTTTCGGCCTGGCCCTTCGTCAAGTATACTATCGTAACCCTAGAGTGAAATTGAATTTGTACGGATTAGATCCGTTCTTCGAGTTCCATGGGGGAAGACTTGTCGAAGTTCATAAGGACGGATCGCACCACGAACCCCATGCCTCTCTGTATGAATTGCCTCCCCTTCCAGAAGGTCAGAGTATGGAACCCACAGAGTCCACCGCTGCCTCTGGAGCTGATGCACAAGAAGGTGCTCAAACTGGAGTGGAAGACAAAACGGAGGAGGCAAGAGTGCCCACAGCAGAGGAGCAAGCGCCGGCCTCTTAATTTAATGCTTTCATTCATAGCCGTGTTCTGGGATCGGCTCCAGCTTTAAAACACTTTGTAACCTGCATACTTACTTATTCCTGAAAATAAAATTCACTATTTCTTTTCTTCACTGCTTGCGTCGAATGTGTGATTGCTGAATAACTTTGTGTTATACAAAACACTTTATTGTTTTCAATGCTTTGCGAATCCGTTCTGCGTGGTTACCTAGCTGCTTAGAGCGTACTTATCATACCGGATTAAGATAACAACTTGTAACGAATAATTGACGATTAATTGAAAGCATGCCCTGTCCCCAAGTGTAAGTACATTGGGAAGGGAAAGTTTATCTCAAGGATTAATTTTTAATTGCTTAAAAAGATAGAAATGCTTATCTGTCCTCGAAGATGTGGAGCGGGTACGTTAGCGTTCAACCGCTCCGGGGTGGATGTTCCACAACTGAGGACGGACATTGCCTTTGAATTTTAGTATAGCTTTGACAAGGGTAAGCTTTTGCGCCTTTCTCTTGAGGTTCGGTTTGGTTTTACTCCTCAAGTCTTCACACGGTGTTCGGTTCGATCCTACTAACCGTACTTGGAGTTCGGTACAATCCTACAATCCAAGCCTTCAACACGGGGTTCGGATCAGGGCTAATCCTGAACCTACTGTGCCCGTTACTCGGGGTTCAGTGCGGTTTTCAGTATGAACCGGCCTACTGCGCCCAAGCCTTCGCATGGGGTTCGGTTTGTGGCCTTGAAAAAGGACCAGCCCTATAACCCATGTAGTCTTCGAATGGGGTTCGGTTTGTGGCCTTGAAAAAAGGACCAGCCCTACAACCCATGTAGTCTTCGAATGGGGTTCGGTTTGTGGCCTTGAAAAAGGGACCAGCCCTACAACCCATGTAGTCTTCGAATGGGGTTCGGTTTGTGGCCTTGAAAAAGGGACCAGCCCTACAACCCATTCCACCCAAGGAGTTACATCGTCAAAACACACGATGTGTGATTGAGATCATCCATCCCGAGGGGTCTTCATCCGTTATCTCATCAACTACAGAATGGGTAGTTGCGTTCATCCGTCCCGAGGTGTATGTGTATTAAACTACGGCAACTAGCTGTAATAAACTCGTAAGTTCTGAGTGTTCCATTTGTTGCGGATTGGAGTTCCATCAAGTTCTTCCAACCGGTATGACCCTCTTCCAGTCACCTCAGAAATTCTATAAGGACCTTCCCACGTCGGTGCTAGCTTTCCTTGGTGGGTGAACTTATTCCCCACACTGGCCTTTCTCAGAACGAGGTCTCTGGTGTTAAAAGCTCTGTACTGGACACGTTTATTATACCGGAGTGCAGCCTTTGCTTTTATTACCTGATCTCTGACGAAAGCCTTTTCCCTTAGCTCTTGGAGGATGTCCAGTTCTGATGCTAAGTTGGCGTTGTTATCTTCAGCTGAAAAATACTCCACACGAGCCGATCTTGTTTGTAACTCCACTGGGATCATCGCCTCAACCCCGTACGTCAGCCGGTATGGGGATTCGTTAGTTGAAGAATGAGTCGTAGTGCGGTATGCCCATAAAACATGACATAGCTGGTCAGTCCATCCTCCCTTCGCTTCTCCCAGACGCTTCTTTAACCCCTTTAGCACTTCTCGGTTAGCTACCTCTGCTTGCCCATTGGTTTGGGGATATTCAACAGATGAAAATATCTGGATTATCCCCAGTTCTTCAAGTAAATCCGTGAACTTTTTGTCTGTAAACTGGGTGCCGTTGTCAGTCACAATCCGCCCTGGCACCCCGAACCGAGCTATGATATTCTCGTACATGAAACGTCTTGTACGTGCAGAAGTGATATGCACTACAGGTTCTGCCTCGATCCATTTGGTGAAATAGTCTACTCCCACGATCAAGTATTTGATACCTCCTGGCGCAGTGGGAAACGGACCCAAAATATCAAGGCCCCATTGGTAGAACGGCCAAGGCACGGCAGATGAAGATAACTCTTGGGCCGGTGTATGGTGGAGATTGGAGAATTTTTGGCAAGCGTCGCACTTCCTCACGAAATCTGCGGAATCCTGCTTCACAGTGGGCCACCAGTATCCAGCCCTGAGGACTTTTCTCATTAGGCTTCGGCCTCCAGCGTGGTGCCCACATTGCCCCTCGTGCACCTCAGTCAAGACCGCTTGAACTTTGTCTTCTCTTAAACATAAAAGATATGGGACAGAGAATCCCCTTCTGTAGAGAACACCATCGACCATAGTAAAATATGGCAGCTCCCTCTTTACTCGTCTCCTTTCCTTCTCATCAGTGGGAAGTTGACCATCAGCCAGATAACGAATATAGGGAATGACCCAAGAATCCTCATATGGATAGCTCACCATGACAACATTCAGAGAAGGATACAGAAGTATACTGGGTGATGTCAAAGTGCTTTGAACCACCGTTGTTGTGCTACCAGGCTGCTTTGTACTTGCCAATCTTGACAAGATGTCCGCTCTGGTATTTTCTTCCCTGGGCACATGCTTGAACTCTAAAACTTCAAATCTTCCCTTCAACTCATTAACACAATTCAAGTACAATTGAAGTTGTGGTTCCTTCACCTGGTACTCCCCCTGGATCTGCGAAATCACCAGCTGGGAATCACTGTAGAGTGTAACTGCTGATGCTCCGATGTCAATCGCCGCACGGAGACCGGCCAAGCATGCTTCGTATTCAGCTTGATTGTTGGAGGTCTTGAAATTGAATCGGAGGGAAATTTCTAAGTGCACACCGTCATCACTTTCTACCACCACACCTGCTCCACAACCTTTGCTGTTCGACGAGCCGTCAACGTAGATGGTCCAATGCGCTCGAGGGGTGGCCGGGTCCGCCCCAGTCATTTCTACTACAAAATCGGCCAACACTTGCGCCTTGATGGCTCCTCGAGGCTCATATGAAATTTCAAATTCAGACAGCTCGATAGACCACTTTATCATCCTTTCGGCGAGGTCTGGCTTGCTGAGCACTGAACGAAGTGGCAAATCCGTTCTCACCAATACTAGGTGCGCATGGAAATAAGGCCTCAGCCGTCGTGACGCCCACACAACTGCCAGGGCGGCTTTCTCAATCTTCTGATACCTTCCTTCCGCCCCCTGAAACATTTTACTAGTAAAGTACACTGGTCTCTGCCCTTCAGGGGTTTCTTTCACCAAGGCCACACCTAGAGCTTCATCGGATATTGCCAAGTATAAGATTAACGTTTCGCCTGGGTCAGGCTTAACCAGAATTGGTGGACTCGAGAGAACGGCCTTGAGCTGCTGGAAGGCTTGCTCTTGTTCCTCTCCCCATTCAAAACTCTTGTGTTTCTTCAACGCCTTATACAAGGGGAGGGACCTGTGCGCCATCTTAGGCATGAAACGAGCTAAAGCGGCCACTTTCCCATTCAATGATTGGACCTCCCTCAAACATTTAGGACTCTGCATGTCCAGGATTGCTTGACATTTCCCGGGGTTAGCCTCAATGCCTCGTTGGGTCAACATGAATCCCAAGAATTTTCCTGCTGGAACGGCGAAGGTGCACTTTAAAGGATTTAACCTCATGTTGTACTGCCGAAGCCTAGTGAAGACTTGGCGTAGATCTTCAATGTGGTCTCCTCCAGCGGGCGTTTTGGCTATGATATCATCAATATAAACTTCGACCAGCCTTGTATGCATCCCTTCAAAGACTTTGTTAATCATGCGCTGATAGGTAGCGCCGGCGTTCTTCAATCCAAAAGGCATGACGGTGTAGCAGAAAACACCGCGGTCATTGATAAAGGCAGTTTTCTCCTGGTCTCCCTCCCACATCGGAATCTGGTTGTACCCCGAATAGGCATCCATGAAACTGAGGTATTGGTAACCAGATGAATCATCCACCATGCGATCGATGTTGGGCAGGGGATATGGATCTTTAGGGCAGCAACGGTTAAGATCCACATAATCTGTACACATTCTCCATTTGCCGTTAGCCTTCTGCATCATGACCACATTAGAAAGCCAAGACGAATAGCGTATCTCCCTTATAAAACCTTCTTTCAATAACTCCTCTGTCTGCTCGCAGGCCACCCTCTGCTTCTCCGGTCCCAATCTCCTTTTCTTCTGGGCCACCGGTCTTGTTTCAGGATACACTGCAAGCTTGTGGCAACAGAAATCTGGATCCATCCCAGGCATGTCCGCTGCTGTCCATGCGAAAAGGTCTTGGAACTCCTGCAAAAGGGTTAATAAGCGTTGCTCCATAGCAAACTCCAGCTTATCGTTGATGTGCGTGACCTTCTCAGGGGAATCTCCCAATACGACTGTTAGGGAATCCCTAGTGTATGAGCAGTGGAAATACAAGGATTCCCATAGGATTTGCAAAGCGCCGTGTTTCAAAGCATAACACAAACACACACAAAAATTGCATTTTAGGATTACCTCTTGAAGAATATCGAAGCAATCGTAGCCTCGTCCTTTAGGAGTCCACACGAGTACTCCCACCAGAAATGCTACACCTTCCAAATGCTAGTTTGACGGCGTGTAGCTTTTGCAACTTTTGCGTATTTTTGTGTCTCTTTAGGGTAGCCGCCTATGAGCATCTTATGCTCTATTTATAGGCTTAGTTTTGACCTAATTTGCTCTCTAAAGAGTGGCCTCCTTACTCATTCTAAATGAGTTAGGCCCAATAGTCTTATTTTAGTCCAACTAAAATAAAAAGCTATTTTCTGATGGGCTTACTCTATGTGTGTGACCCTATAGGTAAAATACTCGGTTATATTAATAATAAACTATTTTATTATTAATATAAAATAAGAGCGGCATCTAGCAATGCATCATTATGTCCGAATATTATTTATTAACAACATAACCTATAAATGATAATTATTTTATATGTCTGTTCCTTTTGTCACGATATCCTAATTGGGCCCAAGGCATGGTCGTGTCATCCTTGTACGGTCCAATTTATTTTACTTGATACCGGAGTAGACTTTATCTGAATAAATATCCAATATTTATTCTTTCTAGCATGGCCATGCATTTCCTTAGTCTCACTCCATCAAGTGGCCTATAGATATCACTCCTGTCACATAGGAGAGACAAATCCCATCTACATCACTCACATCCCTCTGCATAATTTGTACATTGCCTAACCACAACCTTTATAGTCCTCTTATTACAGAAGACGTTTGATTGTATTAAAACAATAAACTCCTTATGTAGGAATCGTAGTGACTTCAGGTCAAAGGACTACATATACCATTATCACATTGAGAATCGTTTATGACATTCATGTAACGATCCATGCAACGTTCTCATGGTGGGTCTATCCAGTGCATCATTACTCTTAATGTGTACCCGTGTGAAGACTTGATATCATTTATATCCATGATCTGTGAGATCAGATCATCAGTACACTCACACACTAGTCTTAATGTATTTACGTGTCCCCACGTAAATACTTGACTAGGGACATTTTAGGAATAACTCTCATATGACCTATTACTCCAAGGATAAATAAAGGTTGTTAAACTATTTAACAAAAAATGACTTATTCAAAATGATGCAAACCTATATATAGGCTTTTAGTGCATATTTCCAACAATCTCCCACTTGCACTTAGAGCCGATAAGGTTAATGCCCAATGACGTCTACAGTGCCCTTATGCTTTTACTATGTAAGCGGTTTTACTAGTGGGTTCCCAATAATTGGTATGCATATTGCATATTTTCACATCTTCCAAAGATGGAACTATTTAAGTATATGCTTGGATTAATCCACTTCCTTATATTGTTCTATGGTTCCATTGTCATCACAGTGGAAACTCATAGGATACAAAACATTTGGAATGATTAAATGTAAATTGACTTCTTTTGTAATTTAACATAGCAAAATACTTAGATTTGTTAGTAGAACCAACGATTGTTTCTTGCTTTGAACCTTTCAAGCATACATCGTAACCATCTTGACAACACATATATTTTGATTGCAATCTTAGGTCTAAAAATTGACATCGATGTAACCTTTACAACGAGCTCATCTTCCATTTATCAAGATTAAATCCTTAGTCCTTCTCAAGTGTTTAAGGATACTCTTGACTATAGAATGAGAATATTATTAGTTCTAGAAGAAGCATGTCTTCTGCATGTAATACTAGAACTATAATTGTGTAGTTACTAACCCTTTTATAGTCACAAGATTTATCTTCGTTCTTTAATGAAGATTCTAGCTTCTAAAAGCTTGCTTCAATCCATAAATGGAACATTTGTAGTTCACATACCTTCTTAGATGTTTCAGGCATAAAAGGCCTTTAGGTTGTGTCATATACACATCCTCAAGATGATTTCCATCTTGACATCTATCTACCATATCTCATAATGGTGGTATACTGCTACAACAAGCAGGATCTAAATGGTTTTTAAGCTAATTGAATTTTGTCAATCTTGCTTTTAAAGGTACTCTTATTACCATCCATGTTTAGTTTTCCTTTTGAAAACCCACTTGCATCCTATAGGCTTTACCCTTTAGGTGTGTCAACCAAGGTTCATACCTTGTTAATATACATGGAACCCATTTCAAATCCCATGGTCTTATGCCATGTCTTAGAATCTAAACTTGCATTGGCCTCTTCATAAGAAGCTTGGTCATTTAGCAATATGCCTCCTTCCTGATTTATAAGATATCCACATTTTTCAGGTTTGGTGACATATCCTATTTGATCTTATGCAAGTCTTGTGCTACCGGAGCTAATGATGTCACAACACTTTGTGATTTCTGCTCCAAGTCCATCCTTGACTTTTAAATGCTTTGTGATACTTGAATTTCTTCAAGTTCTATCATCCTCCCACTGATTCTTTAAGGGATATACTCTTATTCAAGAATACAATATTCTAAGCAACAAGCCTTTTATTCTCAGATGGATTGTAGAATTGATAACCCTTGGCTCTCTTTGGGTATCTCACATAAGACATTTATCTAATTTGGATCCGACCTTGTCAGAGTTGGATGCTCTATAGAAGCATCATAGTTCCAAATTATTAGTAAAGACATACTAGGTTTCTTCCTAGTCCATATCATATATGGTTTCTTTAAGAAAGTCTAAGATGGAACATGGTTAAGTATGGAAATTTTTGTTAATAAAGAAACGTTAAAGGAGTTAGAGATGTTTGATAATAATCAATAATCAAACTATGTCCAACAAGGTTTGACTTTTCCCCGTATAGATGCTATTAAGGCATTCCATGAGGAATAAGTTAAGAGGTAATCTCTCACTCTATTAGATAGTTATCAAACTTGTAGCTCAAATTATTTGCTATCTTGATCTAATCAATAGCTTTAATTGTCTTGCCAATTTGGTTTTTCACTTCATTATGAATTCTTTAAACTTTTCAAAGACTTTCTAACTTATGTTACATAAATCCATACTCATTGACTTTTCAATTAGTATGTTGAAGTATTGAAAAACATATCTAGTTATTGTTCCAATAGGCCCACATACATCGTCATGTATTAGATAATAGATTACTCATCTTTTAATGAATGAGGTCTCAATTATCTCTCCAATGAATAAGATTTACATGTCTCCATTGATTCCAAAATCAAAAGAGTCCATATAACCACATTAATGGTATTTAGAAATGTGTTTCTTATCCATTTGCCTTAGGAGACAATACCATGTAAGTAAGGTTCAAAATCACTTATTTTAACCTACTTTGACAGTTGTTATAGATGAGAGTTTTGAGATTTAGGATGTGGAATCCATTACTCAATTGTGCATCAACATCCATTTAAAGAAACAAAGTTATTTTATAATAAGAAAAACATTTCTTGTCCAACAAGAAACAATATGCACAATGTCTAGTTCACTAACTAGCCCAATAGGTAAAAGATCTTATCTTTATTGTAGCAACTTTTGCTCAATTTTACATGGACTTCTCCACCCTTAACAAGTGATCTACTTCCTTGATCTTTCAAAATTTGAGATCTACTACTAGTATCTGATACTAATGTTAGTGAAGTAAAATAACTTGACTTCTATAACATGACCTGTAGTGGAAGTCTTACTTCCCTTTCTTTTGAACTCCTTCAAGTTCTTTAGATAAATTATTTCAATGCCTTATTTTGGCTAAAACTGGAAACAATTTCCTTTCTTGATCACCTTTTAGACTTCTAGATTAACTTGGCCTTAATAAAGTCTGTATACGATCATATCGTATATCTCCCATATATTCATATTGCCTTTTACAGCTCAGAGTTTATGCAGACTCCATAGGGTATTCAAGACCCAACCATAGATGACATATAAGCCAAACATCACACACTGCCGCTTCATCTTTAATGAAGATAATTCTCAAGCCTCAATACCTATCTAGGCATTTTTTTTAGATAAAGTGTCCTTCCAAAGGACAGATTGCAACAAAACAATATTTGGTATATCATGGTTATTCTAAAACAAATTACATGCAAATCTATCACTTATATTTAAAACATATTTAAATTTTGGTCATTAAATAAATATGTTGTCTCTCACTATTTTGATTCAAAATAAATACCCTCACTGAATCATAAAAAAAAAATCCCATTGGAAGATTTTTTTCTAGTGGGCCAAGATCCATATTTGGCCTAGTGTTGAGTCAGCTTTGGCTGATCGCCCAACCCTTGGTTATTTAGGTAGGAAACACATTTCCAATTGCATCTCATGCAACTCTTGGATGATTGAGTGGGTAACTCTTTACCCTTATTCATCTTATGAATTTAAGCTCAATCCTTACGCCTCTAAGTTATTTTCAATCCAATTGAAAAACTTAGTTAAGTTTAGGCCTAATAAAAACAATTTGGATATTACAATTATCTCATCGCGCCTTACTAATATAAATGATAGCACCCTGCTTTGGCAGACCCACTATTTATTGACATTAGTCTCGACGAGTGTTATTTATTAGAAGGCGTTTAAACTTAATATTAACGCTTCTAGGTTCTTCAATCTGATTAAAGTTACCTAGATAAGTCCAATAAAAATGGTTGGATAATCCAATTATCCATCATCCTTTACTAATATCAATAAACGCACCCTGCTTTGGCAGAACCTACACTTTATTGAAACTAGCATTGATGACTGTTGTTTATTAGAACGCGTTTTAGACTGTTCATACCTTTAGGCTTTTCCAATCCAATTGAAAAAAGGTTTATTTGAATAAAACTTAATAATACTTGGATAATCCAATTATCCAATCATGTCCTACTAAACATAAATAAAGGCACCCAACTATGACGTGACCTGCACTTTATTTATATCAAGTTAGACGTTATTACTTATTGGAAGGTATGATTGTCGGGCTTGAGGGATTTTAATTTTCTTATTGTTCATTACCGACTTTCATTAAACGCTTTAACGCAAAATAAAACCCCAAAAACATGCAATCAAAATTGTGAGATGGTTATGGTCTTCCTAGAAAATAAAATAAAATAAAATAAACCTAAAGGAACTATGGTATCTTGACTTCATGAAGTCCTACTTCTTGAAACCACCATCCTCCTAGAGTCACCACTCCTTTGTTCCTTTCAAGGTCATATCCATCACCACTCTAGGTTTCTTCTAGGTCTCCACCTTGTTGGCTTTTCCAAGATTACAATATAATAAAGAAAACTCGTTTTACATACGAGTGAAGGGTTGAGAGAAGAAATTTAAGAATAGAGAAAGGCACAGCACGCAGGCTGTATTTAAAATTAAATAAAAAAAATCTAAGACCATAACCATTCACCGCTGGACGTGTTAATTAATCAATTAATAGAGTAATCAATTGTATTTAAAATAAAATAAATTTTAAAACACATAATTAAACACGCGGGGTCATAAAAGGAAAACTACGCAAAGAAGTTTGGCGGCTCTGTTGACCGTTCAACAGACAGGGTCAAGGGGTGTTCCAACCCAAATATTTAGTACTGTAATCAGGTTAGTTCCCAGGAAAGAGAGGTGGGTCCGGAGTGACCGCTTAAGTACCAAGTCTTTCCTAGCCAGAACGTCCCACTGACCATTAACAGCTCAAAATATTCGGTTATGATTTCAAATAATTTGAAATCTTTAATTTTGAAACAGCCAAGATTTAACTTTTAAAACTTATCTTTTGACCCTTATAATTATCCTAAAATAGGAATAATCAAAGTTTAACTTTTAAACCTTATCTCTAGAGTTCAAGATATTTTATTTCGAATCCTATTAAATTTGATAAAGATCTTATCTTTAATTTGTAACTTTTACAAATCCTATCAAATTTATTAAGGATTAAATATTTGATTTTAAAATTATTAAATTTAATAAAGATCTTATCTTCTATTTGTAACAATTATAAATCATATTAAATTTAATAAATATGAATCAATTTGTAACTCCTACAAATCACATTAATTTTAAAAAGATCACATATGATGCAAATCCTATTAAAATCAATAAGAATAAATTATTTAAATTTGTAACTCTTACAAATCACATTAATTTTAAAAGGATCACAAACAATGCAAATCCTATTAAAATTAATAAGAATAAATTATTTAAATTTGTAACTCTTACAAACTTTAATTTTAACAAATAATTAAAAATTTGATTTGTAACTTTTACAAATCGAATTTAAAATATAATATTAAAATCAAATATTTTATTTGTAACATTTACAAATAAATAAAATACCATTACAGCTAGGTTTCAACTTTTGAATCTTAGTTTTCATTACGGCTAGGGTTTAACTCTTAAACTTTCTAAACACAATCTCACATGAACAATTCATATTAGAAAAGAGAAAGCATATAGACGTCATTGCATACAACCCTTGATTTCAATTTAATTAAATAAACATAAAACATGCCTTATAATTAGAACACATATAAAACAATCACCATTGCAACATACAACATGTTCATATAATAAAGCACATCCTAAAAACATGTTCTTAAATTAGAATGTTGAGAAAAGAAATCAATATACATAAAGCAAAAATATATTGATATTAGCTTTCAAAAGGTCCAACCTTTGCAACATATCTCATAAAAAGCAACCTTTATATAATATCTCATTAAAAATGCAACCTTTGCAACATATCTAATAAAAGATGCAACCTTTGCAAAAGGATTCAACCTTTACAATTCTTTTCATAAAAGAAATTTTAATTTCATTTTTACATGTTCTTTAAACAAATGTTTGCCCAAAACACGGTTTTGCAACCAGACTCTGATACCACTGTTAGGGAATCCCTAGTGTATGAGCAGCGGAAATACAAGGATTCCCATAGGATTTGCAAAGCGCCGTGTTTCAAAGCATAAGACAAACACACACAAAAATTGCGTTTTAGGATTACCTCTTGAAGAATATCGAAGCAATCGTAGCCTCGTCCTTTAGGAGTCCACACGAGTACTCCCACCAGAAATGCTACACCTTCCAAATGCTAGTTTGACGGCGTGTAGCTTTTGCAACTTTTGCGTATTTTTGTGTCTCTTTAGGGTAGCCGCCTATGAGCATCTTATGCTCTATTTATAGGCTTAGGTTTGACCTAATTTGCTCTCTAAAGAGTGGCCTCCTTACTCATTCTAAATGAGTTAGGCCCAATAGTCTTATTTTAGTCCAACTAAAATAAAAAGCTATTTTCTGATGGGCTTACTCTATGTGTGTGACCCTATAGGTAAAATACTCGGTTATATTAATAATAAACTATTTTATTATTAATATAAAATAAGAGCGGCATCTAGCAATGCATCATTATGTCCGAATATTATTTATTAACAACATAACCTATAAGTGATAATTATTTTATATGTCTGTTCCTTTTGTCACGATATCCTAATTGGGCCCAAGGCATGGTCGTGTCATCCTTGTACGGTCCAATTTATTTTACTTGATACCGGAGTAGACTTTATCTGAATAAATATCCAATATTTATTCTTTCTAGCATGGCCATGCATTTCCTTAGTCTCACTCCATCAAGTGGCCTATAGATATCACTCCTGTCACATAGGAGAGACAAATCCCATCTACATCACTCACATCCCTCTGCATAATTTGTACATTGCCTAACCACAACCTTTATAGTCCTCTTATTACAGAAGACGTTTGATTGTATTAAAACAATAAACTTCTTATGTAGGAATCGTAGTGACTTCAGGTCAAAGGACTACATATACCATTATCACATTGAGAATCGTTTATGACATTCATGTAACGATCCATGCAACGTTCTCATGGTGGGTCTATCCAGTGCATCATTACTCTTAATGTGTACCCGTGTGAAGACTTGATATCATTTATATCCATGATCTGTGAGATCAGATCATCAGTACACTCACACACTAGTCTTAATGTATTTACGTGTCCCCACGTAAATTCTTGACTAGGGACATTTTAGGAATAACTCTCATATGACCTATTACTCCAAGGATAAATAAAGGTTGTTAAACTATTTAACAAAAAATGACTTATTCAAAATGATGCAAACCTATATATAGGCTTTTAGTGCATATTTCCAACAACGACATCCCTGGAACCACCATCTGGTGTGGGCTTAGATGGATTGAGTGGATCAATCTTCAATTCCGCTCTGGGGTCCAGGTCAATAAGACTGACAGACCCTGCCGCTGTTCCTCCGTCGTTCAACTTCCTCTTCTTGTTGAATGCTTCCAATTTAACCATGTTGAGACTCAGATTATAACAATATCGAGCCATCTCCTGATCTCCGCGGAGAGAGGACACACCGTTGTCCTTGTCGATGAATTTGATCAAGAGGTGAGGAGTGGATACAATTGCTTCCATAGCGTTTAGTGTTGGACGGCCTATGATACCATTGTACGGGGATTCCACATCAATCACCAGAATTCTTGACTTGACCGTTCTTGCACCGGGCTCCCCTTTAAAAGAAATCAAAGTGTCGAGGTATCCCTTAGTGGGTTGCTTGGCTCCGTTAAACGCTGTGAGTTCTTGTGTGTAGGGCTGTAAATCTGCATCACTGAAACCCATTCGTTTGAAACAATTATAAAAGATAACATCACAAGAACTTCCCTGATCGACGAGGATCCTCTTGACATCCTTATTGGCTATGACGGCCACAATCACTACTGCATCATCACCTCCTGGAATTGTTGGGCCGAAATCATCATCAGTAAATGACACCGTCGGGGCTGTCATACCGTCCCTGAAAGGGCGGTTATCCCTCGGTTTACCCTGGACTGACAGAATCATCCTATGGTGATTCTTTCGTGCTGTGATTGATGTTCCTCCTCCCGCAAATCCTCCAGCTATCATCTCAATCACTTCTCGTCTGCCCTGCCTCTGCTGCTGGGGCATGTTACTTTGTTGGGCACCTTCAGCAATCACTACCCCCTTCTGCTTCTCAGCCGCAGTGAACTTTCTTGCTGGGTTGCGTGTATTATCATCTTCATCGTCAGGATCTCTATTCCTTTTCTCCATCCTGTGAGGCTCATCCATAGATTTCTCCTTAAACAAATACTGCTTCAGCTTTCCTTCCCGAATGAGAGTTTCCACCATATTCTTTAACGCCTTGCACTCATCAGTGTTGTGCCCTGTCTGCTCATGGAAAGTGCAGTATTTACGTGGGTTACCACCCCTCTTGGCTGGGGCTGGCTTCCTTATACCAAAGACGTTCAGAGTTGGCCAACCAACCTCCCTCATGATTTGTGAGTGCCTGGTGTTCAACGGGGCATAGTGGTCGAACGAAGATACACGCCTATCTCGTGGATGCTGACGAGCGTTCACAAAGTCTTCTCTAAAGGCACGCTTCTCAGGCCTCACTCTCTCCTTTTCTCTCTGTGGCTGCTGAGCGGGTGCAGAAGGCTTTACTCTTGTCGCAGTTGCCTCTAGATGCATCTCTATGCCCACATATTTGGAAGCTTTCCTTCGAAACTCCTCGAAGGTTGTAGGTGGACTCTTTGCCAAAGATAGGGCAAAGGCTGAACCAGGCTGAAGAGCTTCCACTACAATATGGAGTTGTATGGCCTCCGTGAGGTTAGGGACCAAAGCAGCCTCCTTGTAAAACCTTTTCAGGAACTCCTTAAGAGTTTCAGTTTCTCCCTGCCTTATCTGGGCCAGGGTGTGAGAGGTTCTTGGTATATCCCTAGAGATGACGAAATGGCTTTCGAATGCAGCAGCCATTTCCTCCCAAGAGTCTATAGATCCTGAGGGCAAACTTTTAAACCAGCTGAGAGCTTCCTCTGTCAACGTCCTTGAGAACATTCTGCACATGACATCTTCGTCTGCTCCCAGATACATAGCTTCATAAACATAAGCATCCAAATGCTTAGTGGGGTCGGTCTCTCCATTATACTTCCCGATCGACAAGGGCTGAGTTGTTTGCAAGTGTTTTGGGATGACAATACTCATCAGCCTTCTTGAGAAAGGGACATTGAGCTTGTATGTCCCTGAAGTTACCACCGCCTGCTCCCTTCTCCTGGTGCTGACTCTATCACCAGAGTCCTGCGTCTGCTCCCTCTCTTCATATGTGGGGATCTTCGAATACTGGAAGGTTGTAGATCTATCCCTCGCTGATGCATGGTGAGCATCCTCTGCATGAGACACTACTCTGTCCCCAGCTCCTCCTCTCTCTCGCCTCAACTCCATCAGCTCCTCCCTCAGTTGCCTGATAACCTCATCGCGAGGGTCAGGCGTCTGCACTTGCACCATCCTCCGGGTTTGAGTTGCAGGGGATTCGAAGACGAGTCTTCTCCCAGCTTGTTGATGGGTCACATCCTCCACGTGACCTTCCACGAAATCTCTCCCATCACCTTCCATTGTGACAACCTAACTTCTGCGAAAATGGGAATAACTCTATCGAGTCCCACCAGGCGTGCCAATGATCTGGTCTGGACCGGAGTCTAGGATCCGGTGTGGGACCAGCCACAAGAATGCAGGTGTTTTTAGGGTTTGCACACCGGAACAGTGTATATCCGATGTATTAATCCGGTCTCTCAGTGGGAGAGGCCGGTCTTGTTGTCCTGGAGATCCTTCACACCAACGTTTCGCGTTGTAGGGAGGGGGCGAAAGGTGGTGCCACCTGCGAAGATTCTCCGACGCTCAAGTTAGAAGAGTGTAAGAACTCAATGAATGCTTAAGCGAAATAACAGTAAAGAGTGTGAGATAGAACAATGATACCATGCATGTGTATTAATATGGGCTTCTTATAGTTGAACGTAAGGGAAATGAGTCGTTGGATGCAGGTGGGCCCCTTAGCTCTGATTGCGTGTATATCGTGTCAATCAAAGTGGCTCAACTTTCAGAATATGTCAGGAGGGTAGGTCAATTATCAGAGTACGATCCTCTAGGGGGAGGAGAGGATAATCACCTTTTCCGCATAATCTGCTGACACGCCCACTTACTTTCTGCAACCATTGATGTGACGTATTTTGCTACAAACAGTGTCTTCGTTGATAAGTTATCAGGGACTCTTCTTTTGCTGTGACTGAAAAGCCAACAGTTATATAAATGTCCTGTAAAAATGAACATAGAACTGTTATGGAGAAAATGAATGATACTGTCGTGGAGTGAGGACGGACGGCCAGACAACGGATATCCGGTGTGGTAACGTTGAACCAGGACACCGGTTTTCCTTATATGAGGTCAGTCTGACGTCACAAGAATGGGGGCCGGTATCTAGACCGGATCAATTTAGTACTATAAGTTTTTGTCTCATAATATAAGCAAAAGATTACTTTTCCAATGTCATTAAATGTTTATCTACCAAATATATTTTCCTTATATATATATATATATATATATATTCCTAAGACGACAAATATATTGTGTAACAAATGGTATTAAAAGTATTATATGATATTACATTAAATATTTGATAACATTGATGCAAATAACTACGTTTATCTTAAAAATTACTTCTCTTTACATTTAAATCGGAGGTAGTAAATCTCTCTTTATGTCTTTTGATGTCGTTCTACAAAGAAGTTTACCTCTTCACTCTTAAAATTTCATAGGGGCATTATTTTAAAATAGATCAATTCTTAAAATTATAAATGAATCTTTTTTAAAGTCTTTTCTTTCCCATTTTTATCCTTTTAATTTCACAAATCTTTTTTAGTTCCTTTTCAGATCAAATCCATTATTTATTGTAACTTGTAACACTAATTAAATAAAATACGGGGGAAATTTTTTCAAAATTATTTACATCCGTCCTAGGATGTCCCCACTCAATGGGTCCCTAATAACATATCATAAGGTTGGGAGTTCCAAAACCGCTCAAAGAGAATTTTTTAGCATGTTGGTTCACCGCGCACTGTCCAAAAAATTGAGACAAATCAGAGTTACACAACTCCAATTGAGATGAATCCAGTTTGTAAACATTCATAACTTAAATACCTACAATTGTTATGAAGAAGTCGAGGGCTAATTATGCCGCTAAGACTGCCTAATTCATATATTTATAAAATCAACCCTGTTGAAATTTTTAACCTGAACGCCTTATAGTATTTTAGGCATAAATCAGGTTACCGACCTTTGATTAACATAAATTGGGTGTCAAAACGACTGTGACAAAATCCTCTACAACTTTTGTGAAGAAAACGAAAGTTGAATTAGCTCACTTGAGTGAAAATTAGTTAGCTTAAGCGAGATTTTCGCTCAAGCTCTCGCTTGAGCAAAAGTTCGATAGTACCAAACCCTAATCAGCTTACTTAAGGGAAAATGCTCTCACTTGAGCGAAAATTAGGCAGAAACCACTCGTTTGGCACTCGTTTGAGTAAGAATGACCTTGCTTACGCGAGATTTCAATAGAATACACCCCCAAACTTATACATAGATTCACTCAAGTGAGTAAAATCTCACAGGAGCGAAAATGACAGCTCCTAACCCATAAATAAACTTCAATCTATCTATTTTACCCGTTTTAACTTTGATTGCTACGAAACTTCATGGGCACTGTGTTTTCCCCATTCTGGAGCTGTTGGCATAGTCCGTTTACTAAAATTCCAACATATGACTAAGATATGCACAAAATTATGTTTTGTCCATTTTAATACAAAAGTATGTAACTCAAGGGTCATTCTCATGAGATTTGGCCCATTCTAAATCCTACAAGTTTTAACTCATGCATATAACCTATTAGAACCATCTGGAGGTATCCAAACTGTAACGCCCCGGTCGCTTTTCAGGAATAAATGACTCGCCCCACAGACCAACATGAGACCTTTATAGTGTGTTTTGTCCTCAATCACACACTTCCCAAGAACTTCCAAGGAGGTCACCCATCCCAGAATTACTCAAAGTTAAGCGCTTAACTTTGGAGTTCTTATGTGATAGGCCACCAAAAAGGCTAATGTATTTGTTGGTATAGGTAGTACGAATTCATTAATTTAAGCTATCCTTGACTATATAGTCTCATACCTATACAGTCTTTGGATCACTCTCATTCTGGTATGTATTCAGCTCATTCATGTGTCCCTCCCACTGGAAGCCTGTCAGGAGCCGCTCCTTATCCGTGCCTATGCACCGGCGATCACTCCCCGCCCTCAACACTACCCAGGATGTCACATGCCTATAAGCTTCCGCCCGGTTCGTCCTCGAACCATTCCGTAGTAGGAGAGGTTAGGCTCTCTGTAACACCCCTATTTTTATTTTTATATTAAAATTTTGAAGGAATTAGATTGTGGTTCTTTAGAACTTTTTAATCTACGTATTATTTATGATTTTCTGAAATTTTGGAAATATTTTAATTAAATAATATATTTTAAATCATTTTAAATTCATATAAAGTGACTTAAAATTAAAAATATTTATAAGAAAGTGAAGTTAAATTATAAGAAAATTTTCTAAAATCTATTTCAAGTAGACTTATCTAAAAATGATCGGTTTGAGAAAAATCTTGATTTTTACCAATCGTAAAAAAATCAGAAACGTACTAATAAATTTTTATTAACAGAAAATTTTAGATTTTTAAAATTTAAACTTTATATTACTTATTATAAAATTAGTGAGAACTGATATAATATCACTAAATTTCAAAAAGGACTATTTTGAATATTTAAAATATACCGAGTGAAAGGTTACTATTTAGCTTAATAATTCAGCCGACATTTACTATGCAAAACACTATGCATGAACAAAAATTTCAAAGGTTGCAAAGTAACCAGGAACGAAATTTTCAAAATTACACAGTACTTTTATAATAAAATATCCAAACGCACAGTAAATTGCTTTGCTATAAATAGGGAAGCGAGGAAGGAAGTTTTTATCGGAAAATTGAAAACTTAGTAGTGTTGGAAGGATAGTATTAAGTGAAGAGAGGAAGATATTTACCAAAGGAAAGAGGTTCTGCAAAAATTCTAAGGTAATAATAAATTTCTTTTATAATCTTTTTATGATTATGAAGGTTATTTTTATATCAATTAAAAATCTATTATTATACTGAATATAATATTATTTTAAGTTACTATTCTGAATAGTAAAATACTATTTCAATAGTAAATTACTATTCAAATAGTAAATTACTATTTACTGTTACTATTTACCTTTACTATTCATGTTTTACTATTTACTGTTACTATTCACGTTTTACTATTTACTGTTACTATTCACAATTTACAATTCACTAGTCACTATTTACTATTCAAAATTTACCATTTTCATTTTAAGTAGAAATCTTAATTTTCATCTTATAACTATATTAAAGTGAACTTGGTATATTTTAGAACTCGGAGACGAGGCGCACACGAACTTTCTATAACGAATCAAGATACAAGAGGTAAGGGAGAGTGAGATAAGAATATAATATGAAAAGACATAAGAATAACGGGAGGAGTCCCCTACTCCTTTTAAATTTAATAATAATATTGTTTTAAAATATTAACTTTTTAGCTTAAAATTTATAATAAATTTTAAATTAAATATCTGATGTAACTAACTCTGACATACCTATGCGAGGACCTGGACTTTCATAACCTGTATGACCTGGACTGAACCTATGCAAGGACTTGGACTAGTTTGACCTATATGGACTGAACTATACCCATGTAAGGACTAGATTATATGGACTTACATAGACCTATGCAAGGAATGGACTATAAGGACTCAAAATCAATTTTGATAATTTAAATAACCATTAAAATTTGAATTATATTTAATTGATTTTAATTATTAGTATTTGATTATTATTGATATATTTAATTTTGATCGATATTATTTGATTGTGATTTACATTTTTTGATTGTGATTGATGATATTGTGATTGATAATATTTGATTATGATTGATGATCTTGTGATATGAAGTTGAGCATACACTAAGCATGACGAAAAGCTAAAACTCAGTAAGAATTTTCTTACCTTACTCTTTAAATTTTTATTATTTTAAATCTTTTATTTCTTCTTAGAGATTATTTTTATTAACTTTACTTTTAATATTTAGAATAAAAAAATTTAGTATTTATTTAAAAAGAAGTCATTTTATGAAAATTAATTTATAAAAAGGTTGAGATAACTAAATCTTGAATTAAAGAAAAATTTTAAAATTTTAAGTATTTTTGGTTAATGATTTCAAGATTATTCTTTTTTAATAAAATAAAATATTCAAAAGAAAATTATTTTCTTTTTCCAACTTAATAACTAAAGATATTTGGAAATAATTGAGATTTCTAAATTCGATCTTGTTAAGATTCAATTTGAGAAAGATTATGTAAAGTTTTTTATGAGAAAGTTTTGAGATATTTAAGGCTTAGAAACTCAATTTCAGTGAGATTCGAAAACTGTACCAAATTTATTTGTGGGAAAGAAATTCAGAGAATTGAGAAAATATACAGTTTATTGAAATGATGTTGTAAACCTTTAAGGTATTTAATAGTTGAGTTTCTAAAAGCCTTAACCAACTAAATACGCGAGTAGTTCATGCATCATAAATCATTAAAGTGAAAAAAATGATATTGTCTGAGGACGGATTATAGAAACCGAGGATACATTAGAGGAGGCTTAATTATGAGGTTTGAGATGAGAGGGTGTGAAGGGTGCTTCAGGGGACCTGGGATAGCTCCCTAGTGTCGGGTACTTTCACAATAAAAACTTTCTCAATCTGACTAGTCTCTAAGTGTTTCCATGTCAGTTGATAGCATGCATAGACAATTCGAAGTCAACCACGTGGAGATCACCTGGGATCATTTCAAGGATATGTTTCTGGAGAAATACTTTGCAACTGATGTTAAAGAGAAAAGACAATTCGAATTCCTGTCGCTGACCCAAGGAAATATGACCGTTGGAGAGTATGCATCTAGGTTTGAAGAGCTATCTCATTTTCATTCTCATTATAATGATGCTACTAACGAAGGTGATCGGTGTGCAAAGTTTGTAAATGGATTGCGGCCAGAAATTAAAGAAGCTATACGAATGTAGGAAATCTATGAATTTTCTCTATTGGTAAATCGTTGCAGGATCTTTGAAGAGGATCATAAAGATAGAATGACCAAAAGTCGTGAGCCCATTCATAAGGCTGGAGAAATGAGAAGTGGAGGACCTCACCATCACTAAAGAAGAGACTTCGGGAGAAATAAGCCTTACCAAGCGCCATTTTGCCGGTTTAGAGTAGCATCTATTCCTAACAGACCCCAAGCTTCAACTGGAAGCTATTACCCGACATTTGCACCAAATTTTAAATGTTTTATCTGTGGAGGACCCCATTTGAAAAGGGATTGTCCTAAAAACACTTATATTTGCTTTAAGTGTAACAAACTAGGTCATCACATCAAGGATTGCCCAAAGATGAAGAGGGAAAACCCTGAAGATGCGAGTACAAGCATAAATACTCAGGGAGGCGTACACAGTGCAGTCGAAAGACCGAAGGCAAAAGGAAAGGTTTTTGCAATTACTGGGGAATAAGCATCTCAGTCTGACTCTATGGTGGAAGGTAAATGTATCATTAATAAGATTCCTTTAACTGTTATATATGAATCAAGTGCATCACATTCCTTTATTGTCAATGACTGTGTAGAAAAACTAAAATTACCAGTGATAGAATTGCCATTTGATTTATCTGTTCATACTCTTGGGAATAATCCCATTGTCACTTCTAAAGCCTGTTGGAAATGCCCTATTGTCATAGATGGTAGGGACTTTAAGGCTAATCTCTTTTGCCTACCCCTTTCTGGCTTAGAAGTTATTATTAGACTAGATTGGTTGTCTGACAATCATGTTCTAATAGATTGTCATAATAAAACTATAATGTTTAAAGAACCAGTGAATTTGAATCCTGAGGATTCGAGATTTCTAACTGCCAACCAAGTGAGTGCCTCTTTAAAAGAAGGGGCTCAAGGATTCATGCAATTGCTTTCAATGAAAGGAGAGCAAGAATCAAAACTCAAAAATCTGCCGATTGTGTGCGAATTTCCTAACGTTTTTCCAAAAGATATCCTTGGTTTACCCCCAGAAAGAGATATGGAATTCACCATTGATCTAGTACCTGGAGTTGGACCCATTTCAATTACACCATACCGAATGGTACCTTTAGAATTAGCAAAGTTAAAGAAACAACTTGAAGAGATGATAGAGAAGCACTTTATACGACTAGTGTATCCCCCTGGGGTGCACCAATGTTATTGGTTAAGAAAAAGGATGATAGCATGAGGTTGTGTATAGATTATCGGTAACTGAACAAGGTGACGATCAAGAACAAATATCCTCTTCCAAGGATTGATGACTTGATGGATCAAATGCGTGGTGCCACGGTGTTCTCTAAAATTGATTTGAGGTCTAGATACAATCAAATAAGAGTGAAGAAAGAAGATGTGTAACGTCCTAGAGTCAACTTGCAAATCCCAAGATAATTACCGTCACCATATAAAATCTCATGGATAACTTATTTTTCACCTGGTAATTATCAAGAGATTCACAACCTGATTCCAGAGGTTACTAATACAATATCAGAGTGCACAACCTTTTCATAATTGACTTCTTATTATTATACATAACATCAGAGTTTTATACATATTATATTTTACAACAGGCACCTAGATCTTATAAAATATAAAGATGTAAAGTACCAAAACATAGCATATACATAATACAACAATAGTAGTCACGCAAGCAAGCATCATCATTAAAAGCCTTCATAATTCATCCATATTCAGCAACATCCACTTTGTCACATGTCTTCCTGGTTAACCACTAAAGGGTTGCCACAAGTAACAGAAAGAGTGAGATAAAATATCAAATAAATAGAAATCAAATTAGAACATACACAATCACAAGTAGGATGCTATGCGATGCAAACGCCAAACAAGTATTTTGTATTATACTTATGTTATTATATTCCGTTCTTTTATATGAATGAAAATGCATGATGGATCTATTCTGGTGGGAACATCTGTAGTGATTTCCAACAATAACATTTTTACGGATATCCAACCGATACCACGCCCCATAATGCAACACCACATCGGATAACAATATCATAATATCAATAACAAGTGTTGCGGGACCCCCCTTAAGAACACACTGCTTAGTCCTTAAGACGGCCGTGGTATAAAACCACCGCAGAGGTCTGTTGCTCAACAAAGCGCGTTCCCCCACTGGGAACCCCCTCAAAGAACCCCTCTGCGGATTCTTTAAACAGCCAATGCATATGATGCATGAATGCATTAAATTATCAAATTCCTTTATAATTAATTATAATAATAAAATTATTATAACAATCAATTAAGCATACTTTGTTTATAATTCAAAGAATATGGAAACACATTTTTCATATTATTTATATCATAATTCAATCATATGGAAACACATTTTCCATAATTTTTATATCATATTTCAAACATATGGAAACATATTTTCCATAACATTTAATAATTCAAAGAATATGGAAACACATTTTCCACGTTATAGTAATTGTTTAATATCATATTCCAAACCATTTGCCATTAATTTCACAATTTAATTCAAATTAAATTAAAATCTAACTATATGAGTTTCTAAACAATTAAGCAAGCAATTCTAACTTAATTTCTATGTATTTAATATCTTATCCCCTATTTCTTACCTCCGTTGAAGATCTTTAAGCTTTTCTTATGCTAAACTCCCTTGTATTTCCTCAAATCTTCAAGTTTGCATAATTTCTTCTTATGTAAAAATTAAAGAGCTTGAGTATGGCAATGAAGGTTTTGAAAACTTAAAGAGGGAGATGAAAGGTTATAGGATTAGTGAGGTTTTTGGTTTAAAGAAATTTGGAAGGTTGGAGCCTTATTTATAGGCTTCCAATGGCGGTTACTGTAGCAAATTACTGTAGCAGGTACTGTAGCAAATCACTGTAGCAGATCGAAGTGAAATGAGGCGGTGGGAAGAATGGAGAACTCTCATGAAGTTACAAGATTTTTCATGTGACGTTTTACTGTAGCATTTTACTGTAGAAGATTTTTATTTTATTTTACTATTTTATTTTATTCTACGTTCTATTTTCGTTTAATTCCGTTTTAAGTCAGACTAAAAATATCCTTGTATTAAATTTCCTATTTTCTAGGATTCATTTCTTATTTTTCTGAGAAACTTTAATTTTTTCATTGTTTAATTACCGCTTCAAATTTAATTAAAATTGGGTTGTTACACTCTTCCCCTGTTATAAAAATTTCGTCCTTGAAATTTAAACTTACCTTGTTAGAATAATTCAGGGTATTGACTCCTCATCTCATCTTCTCGTTCCCAAGTCATGCTTACTTCATCTCCTTATTGCCAAGCTACTTTCACCAATGAGATCTCCTTGCCTCTTAGTCGCTTGACGTCTCTGTCCATTATCTTCACTGCTGTTACTGGAATCGTAAGGTTTTCCTTAACTTCTATATCATCAATCTCGATCACATGGTCTGGATCAGGTACATACTTCCGTAATTGTGAGACATGAAACACATTATGAAGATTGGAAAGGTGAGGCGGCAATGCGATCTGATATGCCACTTTACCAATTCTTTTCAGGATCTCATATGGTCCTATATACCTTGGAGTAAGCTTCCTGCTTTTTAACACTCTTCCAACTCCTTTGTCGGGTGATACTTTTAAGAATACATAGTCTCCAACTTGGAATTCTAATGGCTTCCTCCTTTGATCATAATATGACTTCTGCCGATCCTGCGTAATTTTCATCCTTTCTCTAATCATCCGAATTTGCTCTGTTGTTTGCTGGACAATTTCTGGTCCAAGAGTCAGGTGCTCACCTGTCTCTAACCAACAGATTGGTGTCCTGCACTTTCTACCATACAATGCTACATATGGTGTCATCCCAATGCTTGAGTGATAACTGTTATTATATGTGAATTCGATTAGTGGAAGGTAATGTTCCCAGCTTCCACCATGTTCTAATACACATGCTCTCAGTAAATCCTCCAGACTTTGGATAGTCCTTTCTGACTGTCAATTAGTCTGTGGATGATAGGCAGAGCTTAACTTCAGTCTGGTACCAAGCTCTTTATGTAAACTTCCCCAGAATCGAGAAGTAAATCTAGGATATCTATCAGACACTATGCTTGACGGTACTCCATGTAATCTCACTATCTCCTTTATGTACTCTTGAGCCAATTTCTCAAGTGAATGCTTCATGTTGATCGGAAGAAAATGGGCTGATTTTGTTAATCTATCAACTATCACCTAGATAGCATCATTGCCTTTTTGTGTTTTAGGTAAGCCTGACACAAAGTCCATGGCAATGTTATCCCATTTCCATACTAGTATTTCTAGTGGTTGTAATCCACCAGATGGTTTTTGATGTTCTACTTTACTTTTCTGACATATTAAGCAAGATGAAACATACTCAGCTATCTTCTTTTTCATCCTCTTCCACCAGAAATCCTTTCTTAAATCTTGATACATCTTCGTAGATCCAGGATGAATACTAAGCATGCTTTTATGGGCTTCATCTAGAATCATCTTCTTTAGTTCTGCATCCTCTGGGACACATATTCTTCCTTTCATCCTCCATACTCCATTTGAACCTTCTTGTAATCCCAGATCTTTTCCATTATGTTGTGTCTCGATTATTTCTTGGAGACATACATCTAATCTTTGTTTTTCACACACCATCTCCAGAAAATCATTAGTGATTTTCAGAACTTCGACAACCATATTTACTGAAGATTTCTCCTCAACTGCTATGTTTAAGTCTCTAAATTGTTCAATCATTTCTAATTCTTTTATCATTAAAGCTGCCACATGAATAACTTTTCTACTAAGTGCGTCAGCAACCACGTTGGCTTTCCCCAGGTGGTACTTCAACTCAAAGTCATAGTCCTTGAGAAATTCCATCCATCGACGTTGTATCATATTTAATTCTTTTTGATAAAATAGGTATTTAAGACTCTTATGATCACTATAAACTTCAAACTTTGCACCGTATAAGTAGTGCCTCCAAATTTTTAAAGCAAAGACAATGGCCGCTAATTCTAAGTCATGAGTAGGGTAATTAAGTTCGTGTGGTCGTAATTGCCTTGAAGCATAAGCAATTACTTTTCTTTGTTGCATTAGGACACAACCAAGTCCCAACTTTGAAGCATCACAATAAACTTCAAAGTTTTCTTGGGGGTTTGGTAAAGCTAAAACTAGTACAGTTGTTAATCTTTTCTTTAATTCTTGGAAACTTGTTTCGTATTCAGGAGTCCAAACGAAAGGTTTATTTTTACAGGTTAATCGAGTCATTGGTAGGGCAATTTGGGAGAATCCTTCAATAAATCTTTGGTAGTAACCCGCAAGTCCTAAGAAACTCCTAATTTCTGTGACAGTCTTCGGCCTTTCCCAAGCTATTACAGCTTCAATCTTTGCAGGGTCGACTCACACTCCATTCTTAGATATCACATGGCCTAAGAATTTTACTTCATTAAGCCAAAACTCACATTTGGATAGTTTGGCATATAGTTGCTTCTCCTTTAGTATTTGTAGCACTAAGTACAAATGCTTCTCATGCTCCTCCTTGGTTTTGGAATAGATGAGAATATCATCTATAAAGACAATTACAAATTGATCACGATATGGATGGAATATCCGGTTCATGTAGTCCATGAACACGGCTGGAGCATTAGTTACACCAAAAGGCATAACTAAATATTCATAATGGCCATAGCGTATTCTAAAGGTTGTCTTTGGAATATCTTCTTTCTTTATGCGAATTTGATGGTATCCCGATTTCAGGTCTATCTTGGAGGACACAGTAGCTCCTAGTAGTTGATCAATAAGGTCATCAATCCTTGGTAACGGGTATTTATTCTTAACCGTCACTTTGTTCAGTTGGCGATAATCGACACAAAGTCTCATACTACCATCCTTCTTCTTAACTAGTAGTACAGGTGCTCCCCAAGGAGATACACTAGGTCGTATGAATTGCTTTTCTAATAACTCATCCAGTTGCTACTTTAGTTCAGTCAGTTCCATTAGAGACATTCTATAGGGTGCTCTAGCAATGGGTTCTGCTCCAGGAATTAGGTCAATAGAGAATTCTATCTCTCGTTCAGGAGGTAATCCTGGAACATCCTCAGGGAATACTTCTAAGAATTCACAGACTACTGGTATCTTACTTACATCAGGAATAACTTTCCCTTCTGTAAGTGCAAATACCATAAATAGTTGGGCTCTATTGTTCAAGGAATAAACTATAGGGTTTTGTGAGGCATCATGCTCCTGACACTCCATGTTGTCAGGTGGAAAGATCACGGTTTTATTACGGCAATCCACAAGGACATGGTTAGCAGATAACCAATCCATCCCTAAGATAATTTCCAAGTCCTTTAATGGTAAACATACTAAGTTCACGTTAAAATTTCTACCCCCTATATGTATAGAACAGCCTTCACACACGTTAGCTGTCCTAAGATGGTTACCAGTACGAGTAGAGACATGCAAATCATATTGCATAGATTTCATAGGTAAATTCAGACGCCTAACACATTCTTCAGCAATGAAAGAATGTGTCGCACCAGAATCAAATAAAACTGATAAAGTAGTATTATTAAGAATACACTCACTTTGTACTAAGTCATCTGCCTGCGATGCCTCTGATCCACTAATTGCAAATACTCTGCCAGCTGCAGGTGATTTGTTCTGATTATTCACTAGTTGTCCATTTTCTCGTCCTCGACTAGCTGTGCCTTTGACATTAAGTCCTCCGCGACCATTATGTCCATCTCGAATGTTGGCTCCTCCTCTGTTGGCTCCATTGTTGTTGTTCTCAGTTTTAACATTCACAGTGTTAGTGCCTTGGTAAAGTTTTGGGCAGTTAGGATGAATATGTCCCTTTTGGTTGCATTGGAAACAGGTAACATCTGTCTGTGTATAATCACGGGTTCTATGATTTCCTCCACACTTGTAGCAGTTCCATGTGATTGGCTGGTTCGCGCGTCCTCCAGATGATGAAGTTGATCCTCCTCGAAATTGATTCTGATTAAATGCTCCTCGCCTTTTAAAGTTCACTAGTTGAGGTCTCAATTGTTTACTGTTTTTCTCCTGCTCGATCCTAACCCGATGGTTCTCTTCAAAGATTCTGCATTTGTTGATTAAAGTGGGAAAACTCCTAATCTCCTGACGTCCTATGGCTTCTTTAATTTCTGGCCTTAAGCCATTTTCAAATTTGACGTATTTAGAAGCCTCAGTTCTTGGCTGTTGGAAAGGAGGATAGAACAATGATAATTCCTCAAATTTGGTAGTGTATTCTCCAACAGACATATTCCCTTGCTTTAATTCTAAAAATTCTAATTCCTTTTTGCTCCTGACACTAGCAGGGAAATATTTCTCGAGAAAGCTTTCTTTAAAATTCTCCCAGTTGAGTAGCTTACCAGCTTCCAGGAACCTATCACGAGCGAAGATCCACCAATTCTCTGCTTCCCCTACCATCATATAGGTAGCATATTCTACCTTCTTGGCTTCAGTGCAAGGTAAGGATCGGAAGATACATTCCATTTCTTTAATCCATAGGTAAGCCACCTCTGGATTATAGTCTCCTTTAAATTGGGTAGGTTTCCTTTTCAGGAAACGGTCAAGTCCATGGGTTCCTTCAGCTAACCTTTGTTGTTCCTGTCTTTCGATTGAATGTAGCAGCCATGGCATCATCGTTTTGACGTCTAGCTATTTCTTATCCTACAGGTACGAGTACCACTGCATTCAGTTACTGAGTATCTAATATACTCAGAGTTCTAACAATTTTTATGTTATCTAACTAGTAATTATACTAAACAGAAACATACAAAGAGCACACTAACACACAAGCACACAAATTTCAAACAAATAGCAAATCACTGTAGCAAATCACTGTAGCAGATCGAAGTGAAATGAGGCGGTGGGAAGAATGGAGAACTCTCATGAAGTTACAAGATTTTTCATGTGACGTTTTACTGTAGCATTTTACTGTAGAAGATTTTTATTTTATTTTATAATTTTATTTTATTTTACGTTCCATTTTCATTTAATTCCATTTTAAGTCAGACTAAAAATATCCTTGTATTAAATTTCCTATTTTCTAGGATTCATTTCTTATTTTTCTAAGAAACTTTAATTTTTTCACTGTTTAATTACCGCTTCAAATTTAATTAAAAATTGGGCTATTACAAGATGTACCGAAAACTGCTTTTAGAACACGCTATCGCCATTACGAATATCTAGTGATGCCTTTTGGTATAACTAATGCACCAGTCGTATTCATGGATTACATGAATAGGATTTTTCATCCATATCTAGATAAATTTGTAGTGGTGTTCATTGATGATATACTGGTGTACACTAAAAGCAGAGAAGAACATGTTGAACACTTGAAGGTTGTGTTGGAAATCCTGAAAAAGAAATAACTGTATGCAAAGTTGTCGAAGTGTGAATTCTGGTTAGAAGAAGTGAACTTTTTAGGACATGTAATTAGTCAAGGAGGAATAGCTGTAGACCCTTCCAAGGTGGAAGCAGTTTTAAAATGGGAGAGACCAACCACAATCACTGAGATTAGAAGTTTCTTGGGCTTGGCTGGATACTATAGGAGATTCATTGAAGGATTTTCAAAGTTAGGATACCCACCGACCAAACTAACATGGAAAGGACAACCTTTTGTGTGGACAACACAATACGAGAATAGTTTTCAAGAGTTGAAAGATCGACTTACTTCTGTGTTGGTGTTAGTACTCCCCCATCCACATCAAAGTTTTGAAGTTTACTGTGATGCGTCTAAGCAAGGACTAGGAAGTGTACTCATGCAAGACAAGAAGGTTATAGCCTATGTGTTACGCTAATTAAGGTAACATGAGATTAACTACCCTACCTATGACTTAGAGTTAGCCGCTGTAGTTTTTGCCTTAAAGATTTGGAGGCATTATCTATACGGTGCAACATTCGATGTGTTTAGTGATCATAAGAGTCTCAAGTATTTATTCGACCAAAAGGAGTTAAACATGAGGCAATAGAGATGGATGGAGTTCTTAAAGGACTACGATTTTGAGTTGTAATACCATCCTGGAAAAGCGAATGTAGTAGCTGATGCTTTGAGTCAAAAGTCTCTACATGTGTCCCCAATGATAATTAAAGAGCTGGAATTAATAGAGAACTTCAGATATCTTAACCTAGCAGTAAAGGTTAATGCTAACAACTACAAATTAGGAGTGTTGCAAGTGACAAGTGAATTCCTGAGGCAAGTTTTAGATGCTCAACGAGAGAATGAATTCCTGCAAGAGAAGAAAGAACTCTTGAAACAAGGAAAAGAAGTCGAGTTCAATGTGGGAAACAACCAATTGTTGAAGTATAAGGATCGAGTGTGTATCCCTGATCAAGAGGAGTTGAGGAAAGCAATTCTAGAAGAAGGCCACAAAAGTTATATGAGCATTCATCCTGGAGCTACTAAAATGTATCAAGATTTGAAGAAGTTATTTTAGTGGCCTGGAATGAAGAAAGTGGTGGCAGAGTACGTGGCTGCATGTCTAATTTTCCAGAAGGTTAAAGTGGAACATCAAAAGCCCCCTGGAATGCTACAATCAATGGAAATACCAAAATGGAAATGGGATAACATTACCATGGATTTTGTGACTTCTTTACCTAAAACTCCATTAGGACATGATTCAATATGGGTAATAGTTGATAGATTAACCAAATCTGCCCATTTTATTCCCATCAATATTCGTTACTCTATGGAGAAGCTAGCAAAATTATACATCAAGGAGATTGTGAGATTGCATGGAATTCCTTCAAGTATCATTTCTGATCGTAATTTTGGAAGAGCTTACACAAGGCTTTGGGAACAAGACTGCGTCTGAGTTTAGCATATCATCCTCAGACGGATGGACAATCAGACAGAACAATTCAATCTCTAGAGGACTTGTTACGAGCTTGTGTGTTAGAACATAAAGGAAGTTAGAATCAATTCTTACCATATGTGGAATTCACCTACAACAACAGTTTCCATGCTAGCATTGGCATGACACCTTTTGAAGTATTATATAGAAGAAAATGTAGGACTCCGCTATATTGGTTTGAGACTGGTGAAAACTTGATGCTAGGACCAGAGTTGGTACAACAAACCATGGATAAAATCAAAATGGTTCAAGAAAAGATGAAGACAACACAGAGCAGACAGAAAAGTTACTATGACAAAAGAAGGAAGCCGCTTGAATTTCAAGAAGGCGATCATGTATTCTTGAAAGTCACACCTACGACTGGGGTTGGTCGGGCAATGAAATCTCGAAAACTAACTCCTATATTTATTGGTCCATATCAAATAATTCATAAAGTTAGTCCTCTTGCCTACCAAATAGCATTACCACCTTTTCTTTCTAATATCCATAATGTTTTTCATGTGTCAAATTTACGAAAGTATATATCTGATTCTGCATACGTTATTGAACCTGATGTCATACAAGTTAAAGATAATCTTACATATGATGCACCACGTGTCAGAATAGCCGACAGAAGAATAAAAAAGTTAAGAGACAAGACAATTCCACTCGTAAAGGTCATTTGGAGTGAAACAAGAGGAGAAGATGCTACATGGGAACTAGAAACTCAGATGAAAGAGTCTCATCCCCATTTGTTTTACTGAATAATGTAAATTTTGAGGATGAAATTTTTCTAAGGGGAGTAGAGTTGTAACACCTCTATTTTTATTTTTATATTAAAATTTTGAAGGAATTAGATTGTGGTCCTTTAAAAAATTTTAATCTACGTATTATTTATGATTTTCTAGAATTTTTTGAAATTTTGGAAATATTTTAATTAAATAATATATTTTAAATCAATTTAAATTCATATAAAGTGACTTAAAATTAAAAATATTTATAAGAAAGTGAAGTTAAATTATAACAAAATTTCTTAAAATCTATTTCAAGTAGACTCATCTAAAAATGATCAGTTTGAGAAAAATCTTGATTTTTACCCATCGTAAAAAATAAAAAACGTACCAATAAATTTTTATTAACAGAAAATTTTAGATTTTTAAAATTTAAACTTTATATTACTTATTATAAAATTAGTGAGAACTGATATAATATCGCTAAATTTCAAAAAGCACTAATTTTGAATATTTAAAATATACTGAGTAAATGTTACTATTTGACTTAATAATTCAACCGACATTTACTATACAAAACACTGTGCATAAACAAAAATTTCAAAGGTTACACAGTAACCAGGAACAAAATTTTCAAAATTGCATAGTACTTTTATAATAAAATAGTTAAACGCACAGTAAATTGCTTTGCTATAAATAGGGAAGCGAGGAACGAAGTTTTTCATCGAAAAATTGAAAACTTAGTAGTGTTGGAAGGATAGTATTAAGTGAAGAGAGGAAGATATTTACCAAAGAAATCTGTAAAAATTCTAAGGTAATAAAAAATTTCTTTTATAATCTTTTTATGATTATGAAGGTTATTTTTATATCAATTAAAAATCTATTATTATACTGAATATAATATTATTTTAAGTTACTATTCTGAATAGTAAAATACTATTTCAATAGTAAATTACTATTTCAATAGTAAATTACTATTCAAATAGTAAATAACTATTTACTATTACTATTTACCTTTACTATTCACGTTTTATTATTCACTGTTACTATTCACGTTTTACTATTTACTGTTACTATTCACGATTTACAATTCACTATTCACTATTCACTATTCAAAATTTACCATTTCCGTTTTAAGTAGAAATCTTAATTTTCATCTTATAACTATATTAAAGTGAACTTGGTATATTTTAGAACTCGGATACGAGACGCGCACAGACTTTCTATAACGAACCAAGATACAATAGGTAAGGGAGAGTGAGATAAGAATATAATATGAAAAGACATAAGAATAATGAGAGGAGTCTCCTACTCCTTTTAAATTTAATAATAATAATATTATTTTAAAATATTAACTTTTTAGCTTAAAATTTATAATAAATTTTAAATTAAATATCTGATGTAACTAACTCTGACATACCTATGCAAGGACCTGGACTTTCATAACCTATACGACCTGGACTGAACCTATGCAAGGAATTGGACTAGTTTGACCTATATGGACTGAACTATACCTATGCAAGGACTGGATTATATGGACTTACATAGACCTATGCAAGGAATGGACTATAAAGACTCAAAATCAATTTTGATAATTTAAATAACCATTAAAATTCGAATTATATTTAATTGATTTTAATTATTAGTATTTGATTATTATTGATAATATTTAATTTTGATCGATATTATTTGATTGTGATTGACATTTTTTGATTGTGATTGATGATATTGTGATTGATAATATTTGATTATGATTGATGATCTTGTGATATGAAGTTGAACATATAGTAAGCATGACGAAAAGCTAAAACTCAGTAAGAATTTTCTTACCTTACTCTTTAAATTTTTATTATTTTAAATCTTTTATTTCTTCTTAGAGATTATTTTTATTAACTTTACTTTTAATATTTAGAATAAAAAATTAGTATTTATTTAAAAAGAAGTCATTTTATGAAAATTAATTTATAAAAAAGTTGAGATAGTTAAATCTTCAATTAAAGAAAATTTTAAAATTTTAAGTATTTTTGGTTAATGATTTAAAGATTATTCTCTTTTAATAAAATAAAATTTTTAAAAGAAAATTATTTTCTTTTTTCAACTTAATAACTAAAGATATTTGGAAATAATTGAGATTTCTAAATTCGATCTTGTTAAGATTCAATTTAAAAAAGATTATATAAAGTTTTATATGAGAAAGTTTTGAGATATTTAAGGCTTAGAAACTCAATTTCAGTGAGATTCGAAAACTGTACCAAATTTATTTGTGGGAAAGAAATTCAGAGAATTGAGAAAATGTACAGTTTATTGAAATGGTGTTGTAAACCTTTAAGGTATTTAATAATTGAGTTTCTAAAAGCCTTAACCAACTAAATACGTGAGTAATTCATGCATCATAAATCATTAAAGTGAAACAAAATGATATTGTCTGGGGACGGATTATAGAAACCGAGGATACATTAGAGGAGGCTTAATTACGAACCTTGAGATGAGAGGGTGTGAAGGGTGCTTAGGGGACCTGGGGTAGCTCCCTAGTGTCGAGTACTTTCACAATAAAAACTTTCTCAATCTGACTAGTCTCTAAGTGTTTCCATGTCAGTTGAGCTGTTCATATTATTATTATTATCCGGACTTATGGAAAAGTGTAAACTCCTGGTTGGCCCAGTGCAAATTAAAATTTAAGGGCCCATATATATAGGTAAGTTATGATGAGAATATTGCATAACATTCATGCATTCATAATTGATTGTATATGTGATTGTGATTGATATTGTCATATATTAGTTTGTGAAAACCCTTTATTTCTTATGCCCCATTTGGGAATATTATATTCTATTTCTCACTCCTTTCTCCGTGATCTTGTTTCATATGTTTTAAATTAATGGTTCAGAGGGAAGGATCAAAGAATCTCGACAGTAAATATAGCACGTTCTAGAAAGGGAGCTCGGTATGAATACCGTGGTCCAATGAATAAATAATGTTATTAAGTAACTGCTTCTGGGCCATGGAGTTTCCTTTCTTTCTTATAATGTTTAATATTTATTTTCTTCGGATGAATGTAAAATTACTTTATAAAGTTTTAATACTATTTATGAGGTATATTAGAAATGATGTATGTAATTTATTCCGATAGTTTCTCTTTAACAATCATATCTTTTAAAAAAAATTACGAATTTTTCTAGAATTTATTAAGGTGTAACAAAGGGTGTTACACTTTGATACCAAGCTGTAATGCTCCGACCGCTTTTTAGGAATAAACAAATCTCCCCACAAACCAACACGAGACCTTTCCAGTGTGCTTTTGTCCTCACTCACACACTTCCCAAGAACTTCCCAGGAGGTAACCCATCCGAGAATTACTCCAAGTTAAACACACTTAGCTTTGGAGTCCTTAAGTGATAGGCCACCGAAAAGGCTAATGCATTTATTGGTATAGGTAGCATGAATTCATTCCTTTAAGCTATCCTCGACTGTATAGTCCCATACCTATACAGTCTTTGGATCCCTCTCATTCTGGTATATATTCAGTTCGTTCATGTGTCCCCCCACTGAAAGCCTGCCAGGAGTCGCTCCTTGTCCGTGCCTATGCACCAGCGACACTCCCCGCCCTCAACAGTGTCTCGGATGTCACATAAACCTCACAGGACACAATATAACCTGTCCAGTTCCTAATTATGCATAAAAATCACATGAAAACTCTAATTTTCACTTATCCATCATCAAACTAGATTCCAATACCTAATATATCCCATTTGCAATACATGTGCAAGTCCTGGACATAACGTTTATGTAATGCATCAAAGGTTCTCAACCATGTCTCTTAGATATAAAACATCTCATACACAAAATAAGACCATCCATAGTCCCCACAACATAATATCGCATAATCATCATTGTCATCATATATATGAGATCTAATTACTCAAAATTCAAACTAGACTTCTAGTGAAGTTGTCAGCTACCTAAATCCACTACACAAGATATGTACATCATTAAAATAACTAAATACTAAGAGTCGGCCAAGGCTATCCTACCAAAAGTCTATACAATGCATATACATAATGCTTCATGTCAAGCTTGGTGACTCCTCACCGATCACCATCACAGTCCAAATCCACTGAAAAGATAACCAATAATAGAGAGGTGAACATACTATATATTAAATGACAGCTACTAAATTGGATTTCAACTTATCCAATTCCACACATCGCATTAATACAGTTCAACATCACTTAACATAATTCATAATCCACAATATAACCAACATATCAATCATATCTCATGAGCTATCCAAAGCTTCAAATCACTCAAACACAATATGCAAATACATATGCATGTGAATCCGACTCTAATGACAGATTACATTGCAGTGTATAAATTTTTACAACATATATCATCAATTTCGTTTTACCGGTACCGAACTGCTCACCTATATTATAACACCAATCACCCTCAGTGACAGCGGTAACCACGACTAGGTGTTACGGGCCGACCCTGAATCCAATTTAAGATGGCCATGGATCACGAAGGGAACCACCACAAGGTCTATGCCTATCTATAGGCCACCCTCCCATCTAGGTCGGCATCACAGGCCCCCTGCATTTCTGTGTGTGTCCAAACACTTGGTTACCATCACCAAGGGATTTCTATTTCAATTCACAACTCACATGGCACGCATCAAACAACAGTTTCTCAATCCAACTACATTATTTGTTAAGCTACCTCAAGCTTTAATTATCATGCCAACTTATTCATCATCATTGCAACATAATTATCAAGTAACCTTATGCTATTATTAATACCACAACAACTATGCACAGAACCACACTTATCAAAAACTCATCAAATTGCGTAATATCATAACAAAGGTTATAACACTACTAAAAAACCACTAATAGCTACTTAGATTTAGCGTCAACAGATACCGTCGCTAATTAGCGACCAAGTTAGCGACCGCCATCTAGAAAAGGGACCTCAAAAGAACATTAGTGACCACTTTAGCGACCAGCAAAACCCCGTCACTAAAAATTGCAAAAGTCTGTCACTAAATCTGTCGTAACGACTAGACCGTCGCTAGGACGGTAGCTATATTTTACTTCCCTCCTGTTTTTTCCCTCCAAGGGTTTTTGTTGGCGCGTAATCGTAGCGACCGTATAGAGCCGTCACTAACTGCTGAAACATAAGCGACCAAACGAAACCGTCATTGATTAGAGACAGAGTTAGTGACAGGTATATGAAAAGGGACTATAAAAAAGAAAATAGTAACAACCTTAGCGACCCTAGTTACATTGTCACTAGATTTAGTAAATGTTTATCACTAACACCGTCGCTATCGTTTCCCTCCCTCCATTTTTTTTGGTTTCCCTCCAAAAGTTTTTATGATTGGTCTAATAGCGACCGCGTCAAGCAGTCGCTAATTCCATAGAACGTAGCAACAGAGTTGTGCCCGTCGCCATTGTTACCTGTGAATTTTTGTGTTCCCCCTAACTGAGAATAAAAAATAGCTACGGGTAGTTCTACGGTCGCTAATACAGGTTATTTAGTGACGGTTCTTTCCGTCGTCACTAATTTAAAACTAGCGACGGGGTTTTGTGGTCACTAGTTTTGCCATGTGTCTAATTTTTTACATTTAGCCATGGGTGTAGAGACGGGTTTAGTGTCCATCGCTAAATCTCATATGTCACTAACCCTTTTCACCCTCAGAACCCTAAACCCGTCTTCCCTCTCAAGCTCTCTGAATGTCCTCTCTTCCCTCTCCTTCTTTGTCGACCACATTCTCAGTTCCCTCCCTATTCCTTCCTTCTCTCTTCATATTTCGTCTCCTCGTTCCTCCTTCCTCCCTCAGTGCCCAATACCCAACACTCCTCATTCATTATCTCTTCATATTCCCTCTCTCCGTCTCCGTCGACCACTCCCTCTCACCGGTGCCGCGGTCCGTCGTCCACCTCAGTGGCTCAGTCTCTCATCTCTCCGTCACGGCTGACGCACATCGGTCACCATTCCACGCTCTCCATCAGACGCAGTGATACAACACCACCAGTCATCACCGTCACGGCTCTGCGTTGGTCAGGTTTGAATCTATTCACCCTCTCTGTCTTATCCTTACTCCCTCATATTGGTGTATTTTGTTATGTATTTTGTTGGTTATTATTGTTTGGTTATTAACTCTGTTTGCAACTAGTTATGCAATCAGGAAAAATGTTATGTAGGACCATCAATTTGATAATGTTTCTTTATAGTCTATCATTATTTCTTGTTCTAAAAGATGAATATAACACTGTTGATACACCATTTCTAGCTGCATTGTAAACACAATAAACAAAATTACATCTCAGCACTAACTCCAGCATGTCGTTAGCCAACTTACCGAAAGATTTGTTGATTGAAGGATTTATATCTTCTTCTTTTTATGTTAACAATATGTGAATTGTTTTTTTAATTTATTTTTTTAGGTATCACCGTAAGACACTATCATTAATCTCTTATTGAAATTGAGCTAGCACAGACTGGAGACAATAAAATTCTAATATGTTTTTCTAATTAAAGACATTTTAAAAAATAAATTTAAAACTTATTTAAAAAGGTGATAAGAAGTAAATTGGAGTGATAATAAACTTATTGCTAGAGAAGCGACTAGTACTGTTTGGTGGGAAGTCAAAATAGAATGATGCATGTGTTTAGGGAGGAAGTTCTAAGCAGAATTGCTTTGGTGATACTCAAAAAGAATTGTTAAATTTTCATATAAGAAAAAGGGAGTTTTGTTTGAGAAATTAATGGATAAAAACATCACTTGTAGCCTCTTCTCCCCTCCTTCCCCTCCAAATATATTGTAGCAATTCTGATGATATGGGGAAAAAACAAAATTGGTTGGGCAAGCCAAACTTATGAGCGTTAACTTCCAAGTCACAAGATTCAGGGTCATTAACCATGTGCTTTCACTAAAAAACAACCACTGAATCACTCACATAAACCCCTGATTGCCCATTAATATGACTGATTGTTGACCTTCTATGAAATGCTTGTTATCTCATAAATTGCACTTGCTTGCTGCAACTAATTACAATATAAAAATGGCTATTTTTATAGTGCCTAATATGAAATATGAAGACTTTGTTCATTGTAACTTCATCTAGTATATCAACAGTGTTCATAATTCACAAAGTTCCTGTCTTTTATTGGCAGCTAAATTTGTAGGAATTACACATTTATTTCCATATGTTACCTATAAATGAATAGAATAAGGGATTGGTCAGTCAACTAGTATATGTAGTTATTAGGTAGGCTTTTCTGTGAGGTTGTATTTTTCTCTTTCTGGTGCATTCAAGTGTGAAATTAATTTATGTAATTCTTTGAAATTAAGTGCCTATTAAAGTAGATGAAAAGCAAAATATATGATTTGAAAGTTCAAGGATTTAATAATGTTGTAAGTGTATCAAATGCATGTGAATTTTTTGAAGAGCTTCTTGCTGTACATGATGTGTTGGATGGGATGGAGTAAAAACAAAATTGTGCCAGGGTGTTTTGTAAATTTCTCTACAGATGGTTGAGAAGGTTAAAGTTTTTGGCATAACCCTTCAGGAAATTGAAATGTATATTCTAATCTAACTTGCTTTTTATGTCAGTTTTACAATGTTTAAGAACCATTTGGACTTTCTTTCTGGGAGTCTATAAACAATATTATTTAACAAAAGCTATAAGATCATAATGCCAAAGCTAATTTTCCTAATCTATGTGGGAATTTATCATATATGTTTCTGTTCCAACTTCACCACTCTACCCAAGAGAAAAATCTGCGTTAAGTTGTCAAAGATATAATTGTATTAAATTGATTTCGACAACAAAATGATAAAGGATAGAAAGCGATGTATCAATGTGATCTTAGCAAGATAATGGTGCATCCATTTTGAGTGTTAAATGAATGGAGGGAACAAAGGCCTGTTTGTTACATGAAAGCCCACTAGACTACAACTAAATTAGACCACAAATTAAAATCCCACACCTAGACCTCAATGTTGCACCACCACATTGCCTGGTAAAATGCATAAGATTGATTCACTATGGAACTTAATAACTTGTTATTGTACTCTTGTTGTTTTTTTGTCTTTGTTTGGTTCTGAAATGTCTCTTTCCTTTGTTAGAAATCCTATACCCTAATTACCAATTCATTAACTAACTTCACATCAAAGTCCAAATAAAATTTTAATTTATTGATTACATAAAATTAGAAGATGTCTCAAATGATATATCAAATACTAAGGATTGAATATTTCTATTTGGATAACTTTATATTTGTATCAAATAGGCACTTTATCATTTTCTAGTCTTTACAATCTACTTGAATGCGTAAGAACAAGTTTTAGTTTTATTGTGATCGTCTTGAATGATGAACCGCTTACACTTAATTTTGAATACTGTTGCATTTAGTGAATTTTACTCTTTGTGCCTATTCTTTCTCAAAATTAAAATAAATGGACAATGCTTACTAAGCACAAAGTCCTTAGCATGTATGTTTCTCTTTATCAAGATATACTAAAACAACTCATGTTTGTTTCGAATTTAAAAAGAATTATCAAGTCAAGTCAAATTTCACATAAATGTTTATAATTGTGCATTCTGTAAATTAACATAAATGTTTCATTGTCAAAATTATTGAACTCTATATTGCTTGAATTGTATTGGCTTTTTCCTGTGTGTAACAGGGTTTAGTAAAATTTAGAAATGTCTAGTTTATAGGGGAGACTCTGTCGAAATTTCGGCAGGCTCCCTGTGTCATTAGATCGTGTGTGTACCCAAATGGTTCCCATTCAAGACTTAACCCAATAGGTTCCCGTCAAAGTTATTATAGCCTGAATGTTGCCATTTGATGCACCCCTGGAATTTTCTAAGACTTAAATATACCATAAGTCCTTTTATAATTTAGAGTTAGAGATACTCCTTTGAAAAATATTTGTTAGTTTTAAGCGCCATACAATTTTTCATCTATAAAATTTCATGTTATCAAGATGTCATTGTTAATTGTTGAAACACATACATTGCCCTTGAGCTTTCCCATTTCCCTATCTTATTACCCCATCCACCAACTTAGTTGTTGACACTTCATTAACCATTTCCGTTAAGGCTAGGGTTAGCGTTGTGTGCTCTTTTAGTCCTAATTTTTTTCCTTCTTCTTTACCATGTCCTCATCGATGATGTTTTTTTGTTATTTTATTAGTTTGAGGAAGAGATTGTATATGGTTCTATTTGTGTTACCGTGTTGTTATTCCTTTGTTTATGTAAATTGTATCATTTGGTTCTTTAATTTTTGTGATGAATGATTAAGGATTTGTGGGGTTGGTAGTGGAAAACGGTGGATTGATTACAAGATGGAGTAGACACAACAAAAAAGACTCATTAGTTATGTCTTTTAATGGAAATAAAAATAATTACCAAAAATGTTCAATTTTAAATGAAAATTAAGGAAGATGATAATGATTAGTTAATATTGAAAAGTTGATAGCAAAGGCTTATTTTATAGAAGAAAAATTATATAAAACTAAAAAATAGAAAATTTGGAAGGGTTTATAGTATATTTAAGCTTTAGAGAATTCCAAGTGACAATATGTGACAGTGTTGAGGTGGCAAATCACTTACAGTTAACATGGAAAACTTAAAAATAATAGGTGAAAAAAACAAATGTATTTAGTTTCAACGAATTTTAGCTCAAACTAGTTTGGTCAAAAATTTAAGCGACCTAAAATTGCTTTGCTTAGCCCCATGAGCTGAATTTTTAAGAATAACTTGATCTTCATGGTATGGGTTTATAATATGTTAATATTTTAAATTTCTAGTTAGAAAGTATGTTAATATTTTAATCCTATTGATGTGCATGTGATATAACCGTATTGGAAGGTCACCTATTCTAATATTGACCTTATCATAACGTATGCGTTGCTTTCATTTTGTATAGTTCTTCTCTGACCTTTTCTTTCATTTCTGTTGCCGCTCTCTGCGGACCCTTGACTCTTCTCTTCTTCCATGGTAAGTTTCGTTGTTTTGATCTTTTAATTGTAAATTTGTAAAAAGTAATCTATTTTAAGAAGCATGCTATTATTTTGTTTGTTTTGATGATGAAATGAGTCGTGTATTATGTATGCTGGTTGTTTTGATGATGAAGTCACTCAAATTGATTATGTTGAACTGTACTGGGAACTTTGTTGCGTGTAACAATCGATTTTCTTATCTATGTTGATTTGATGCTTCAAGTAAAGCCTTGGTCTTGACATACTCATCTTGGAGTTGAGCGAGTTTCATTTTTTTCCTCATCCATGAGTTTTTTGTGTTCCTCCAGAGTAAAGGCATTTTATGTAGACTTGTCTATTTCTGCAATTGATGTAACAAAATTGATATAGGCCGAGACAGGTTCAGAAGGAAAAATTAGTGTTGGACAAAATACCTTCTCCAGCATTTTAAAGTATAGTTAGGATATATTAGTCTTGGATTCATTAAAGGAAAAAATTATAACATGTCAGGATCAGTTGCCTTTTCAATTTTTCTTTTCAAAACAAAAAATTTATATCATGTCAACCTCTTTTTTGTTTGCCATGTAGATCTACACGTTGTGTGGTCTCTGATCGTGTCTCTTTAGCTTCATCTCTATAGTTGTGTCACTTTTCCAGGTAATCCCCTTATGCTACTTTTCTCGTGATTTGTAACCTATGATGATTATGTATGTATGTTGATTATTGTTTGTTAGTGGAGAGTAGAGCTCATTAGGCATTGCTTATGTGTGCTGATAACATGTGTTAAAAGTGTGCATGTGTATTGTTGTTTGTTAGTGGAGAACAGAGCTCATTAGGCATTGGTTTCATGTGCTGATAACATGTGTTTTATGTATGCATGTGTGATGTTGTTGTCTGTTAGTGGAGAGCCGAGCCACTAGGTTGTTGTGTTGATTGCCTTAATTTGTTTATGCAAGGTGTAGTTATATATTGAATTGTACTGGAAACTTTTGTGTGTAATAGGGCATTTTTATAATTTTGAAATGTCTAGTTTATAGGGGAGACTCAGCTGAAATTTCGGTAGGCTCCCTGGTTTAGGATACATAAAAAGTATATTAAAGTTTAACAATGTAGGGTTTAGTCGAGTCTGTACCCACTAGCTTCCCGTTCAAGATTCAAGACAACCGGCTGACATACCGTGTTGTGTTGGATCTTGAATTGTCCCGGTTGAACAGTTTGGGATGAATTTGTAACCCATAGGTCGTAACCCATCGCTGTTGTTTAGGATTTATCTTGTGTGGTTGATATCCATTTTGAATTTCAGTTACTATGTTTTGTATTGTCTTCGGGTGCATGTCTGCGTGCGGTGTTTCATACTGCACGTATCTCTGTGTACTCGGGGACCTATGAAATGCTACCGGAATTCCAAATGAACATCAACAAGTCAAGATAGACCTTAAACAACATCGACGGGCTACGGATGGTTACATCTAAATATCTTATGGGATTTGTTCTTTAAATAGCTTACGGGATTTGTTTAAATAACTTATATACAGATATGCTAAAACTTGAGCAAAATGATATAACTGATGACCAAATTCATAGTGAGGTATCATCCAAATTCATTAGTTGGTTTGCACAACATGTAAGACCCATATACCATGTGTTTTTTTAGTTGTACTTCTAACATTAGGTATCTAACGATGACCTATGTGTTATGTTGTACATAGATTCAAGACCCTAACAACCATATTGAAGATCCCTTACTTTATGCCCTTTCTTGGGGGCCAGTGAAAACTGTTAAAAAATGGCCCATTTACTACGTAAACGGCTACAAGTTTAACATTTTTCAATGGAATGAAGGGATGCGTACCCATAACTACAGGGTTTGTTAAAGGCATAGTCGGACAGTTAAAGAAAGACTTTTATGGAGTGCTGACAGAGATTGTTGAAGTTTCTTTCTCCGGACGACTAAGAAGAGATATTGTTCTATTCAAGTATGATTGGTACGATAACACAATCGGTGGAGGAACCAAAGTTGACAACAACTACGGCTTAGTTGAGGTAAAAAAAGCGGTAGATATAAAGGGTTTGATCCCTTTATTTTTACCCAACAAGCCGAGCAGGTTTATTACACGGACTTCCCGGGAGGGCATCGGGACTGGTACGCAGTAATCAAGGCCAAGGCCCGAAGTTAGATCACTGATAATGTCTCCAATGAGGTTGATGATGTTTATCAGCTTGCACCGAACGAGCTCAACGATAGTCATCTGTTGTTCAACATTGATCCAGTGATAATGGATGAGACACTCGCCACTACGGGGGGTGAACACACTGACAAAGATGTTGTCTCCCAATCGAAATGGTCTAGGGCCGATTTAGAGACTGAGGAACCTGTTGAAATAAATAGCCATAGTAACACTAAAACTGAGAGGGACTTTCAAACTGAAATAGACACAGAGTATGTAGTTATTAAACATATACACATCTTTATATTCTGAGACTAACATTTGTTTTCATGGTTTTATCCATAGATGATAAGACATCGACTACCCTTCAGGCGAAGTGGTGGCTCAAGGACCCCAACATCCCGTTTGGAGACTCCCACCCATAACAGGCCACCACCACACAGCAGACCACCACTCCTTCACCATTTGGGTGTACCATCCCACAGCAGACTACACCACATCTAGGCATCACTCCACCACCACAACAGACTACTCCTTCACCAAGAGTACCCTTTGGAAGGTGAGGGACAAGGGCGAGCGCCCTCGTTGGATCCCCGAGGACCCCTGGGACGGGATGCTTCAGAAGTGAGGGGTGTCTTGTTCCAGCAGGCGAGTGCTCGGAACAAGGCAAACAGAGCAGCTGATGCTGTAGCCTCTATCTATACTAGGGGTAGCATTTCGGTCCTTGAGCACGAAAAGAGATTCGTAAGTATACATTTTTCTACCATTTTTAATGAATGACTTAATATATTCTCTATTAATAATTTTAATTTTATTGTAAACAACAGGAGCAGAATGAGCACCGGTAGCCATCTCTGTTTGAGGTCATGCAAATGACTAAGAAAAACAAAGTCGGTGCTTGGGTTAACCAGAAATCCACGAACATGGCGGTAATTTAATTTAACTTACGCATAATTAAACCTATAAGTTATATATTACTAATTTTTATCATGTATTTCTGTTTTGCAGGAGGCTTATCTTGCCATGAGGGCTGAGAAGGAGGCAGAGTTGGTGGCCTCCACACCTGAAGGGGAGGTACCTTCTACCCTTTCTTGTTCCGACGACAACGGCATCTATATAGAGGCTGTTGGTGGCGTGAACAAGAAATGGAGGATCTTTGGATTGGTTGGCGTCGGCACGCAGTTGGCGAAAAGGGGAAGACCTTTTCCTCTTCCTCTTCCTTCTCTAGCCTTCCGACGGAAGTTGTTTAGGTCATTCAAAACCTGAACAATAAGCTACAGGAGGAGCGATGCCAGAGGCAGCTTTTGAAGGAGCAGACTGAGACGGACCGACGGTGGGCCGAGGAGGACCGACGGCGGGCCGAGGAGCAACATACCGAGACTCGTCGACAACTTGCTCAGCAACAGGAGCTACTGATGCAATTGATGCCGAGGCTACCTCCCCCCACTTCCTAGTCGCCACCACCACTACCACAGGATCCCCCACCACCATGATTACTTTTTTTATACTTTTTTATGTATAAACATTGTATATTTGATTTATACTTTATATCATATTTTGTTTTATGTCATTGTTCATTTATTATTTTATTATGTCATTCCATATTTGATATTTGTAATTTAAAATTCAATGAAAAAAGCCTTATTATGATTATTAATAATAATTAAATCCGTTCGATGATTAAATTTAAACCTTTATTGTGAATATTAATAACAATTTAATATATTCAATTAAAAATATTCAACAAAAATTAAAATAAAAAATAAAAATATTAGCAACGGAATCACTTAGTCGCTATATGCTCATAATTAGCGATGACATTGGCTGGTCGCTGTATTCTCACACTTAGCAACGACATTACGTCGTCACTGTCTCCTCACACGTAGCGACGACATTATGTCATCTGTAACATCCTATTTTCTATTAGTAGAAAATAGATATTAATATCTCTTTAATGAGAAAACACTTACTGTTAGTTAGTTGATTTTTAACTAATTAATATTTTTATAAAATTTTGGTATTTATATTTAATTATTTTTTTAAAATAATAATAAAATAAAAATATATATATATATATATATATTGAACGCAAATTTTAAAATGACTTAATTAGTATTCACTAATTAAAGAAATTATATTAAGAATTTTTAATATCTTTATTATTCACAATTTTTATTTTATGTTCTTATATTTATGTTTTTATATATATTTAAGATTTAACTCTTATTAGAATTTTAAAATAAAAATTTGAAGGAATTAGAATATGATTCTTTAGAACTTTTTGATCTATGCATTATTTATGATTTTTTGGAAATTTTTAATTTTTTTAAATATTTGAGAAAATGACCAAAATACCCTTAACCTTTTATCTAATAACCAAAATGCCACTGCCGACATCATCACTTACTTATTGCTTATATCATCGGTTGGTAAATACTTACATCATGAATAGTCACCGGTGGATAAATACTTATATCATGAATAGTGACCGATTGGTAAATACTTACATCATGAATAGTGACCGGTGGGTAAATACTTACATCATGAATAGTGACCGGTTGGTAAATACTTACATCATGAATAGTAAAATAAATAATTAAGTAATCTTAAATAGTAAAATTCTCTTCCTATAAATAGATGGCTCATTTACAACATTTCCACACCAAAATTAGAGAGAAAATCTAGAGATATAGTGCATAAGAAATTAGTGAGGAGTAAATTCTTTTGGTAAAAAGAGGTTCTGCCGGAGGTGTAAGAACTCGGAGGCACAAAGCGAATTCATTTTTGGTAGCAATTCCAAGTAAGGGGGGGTGAGATAAAAATATAATATGGAAAGACATAAGAATAATGGGAGGAGTCCCCTACTCCTTTTAAATTTAATAATATTATTATTTTAAAATAATAAATTTTAAATTAAGTATCTTGTGTAACTTACTCTGAAATACATATGCAAGGATCTGGACTTTTATAACCTATACGAACTGGACTAAACCTATGCAAGGACTTGGAGTATTATGACCTATATGGACTAAACTAAACCTATGCAAGGATTGGATTATATGGACTTGCTTAGACCTATGCGAGGAATGAACTATAAGAGCTTGGAATTAAGTTTATTAAATTAAATAACTGTTAAACTTTAAATTATAATATTTATGAATGATATTTATTTGATTTGATTATGATTGATAATATTGGTGATTGATGATATTTGACTGTGATTGATGATATTACAATATTTGATTGTGATTGATGAGTGATTGATGATCTTGTGATGTGGAGTTGGAACATATAGCAAATAGACGGGAAGCTAAAACTCAATAAGAATATACTTATTCCTTACTCTTTACAGTATTACTTTAAAAGAAATTATTTATAATAATTTCTCAATGTTTATTCAGAATTATTGTTAAGAAATTTTTCTTAATTTTTAATAAAATTATATAATTTCTATAACTTACTTTTATCTTTCAAAATAAATTATTTAATTAAATTTTAGAATACTTTTTAGTTATTAAAAAAAGAAAAAGAAATTATTTTATGAAAATAATATATTCATATATGTATATATATGAAAATATTTGATTCTCAAATGGAAATAAGATACTTCAATAATATTTCATTTTAAACTTTTGAAAATAAGAATTTTAAAAGTGTTTTATTATATATTTTTCAAGTATTATATTATAGATGGAAAAAGATCGATAATTCAAACTTATGTCTAAAGTAAATTAATTTCCTATAAATGCTCTAAAGAAGGTTTGGAATATATATTAAGACTTTGAAACTCAAATCACAATAATATTGATTTGTGAATGATAAAGAAAACTGTATTGAAATTCTTCTGCGTGTGGCATAACTTATTTAAGAGTTTGGAAATGTGTAGTTTATTGGAGTGACTATGTTGTTATTTGTAGACCCCGAAGATATAATTTATACTTGAGTTTCTAAAAGTCTTAACCAACTCAATACGCGAGTAGTTCATGCATCATGAATCATTAAAGAGGAATGAGATGTGATATTGCCTGGGGACGGATTATAGAAATCGAAGATACATTAGAGAAGGCTTAATTGAGATCTTTGGGATGAGAGAGTGTGAAAGAGTGCTTCAGGTGACTTGGGGTCGCTCCCTAGTTTCACAATAAAAACCTTCTCAATCTGACTAGTCTCTAAGTGTTCCCATGCCAGTTGAGCTGTTCATATGCCATGAAGGCATTTATGTTATTATTATCCGAAATTATGGAACAGTGTAAACTCTTGGTTGGCCTAGTGCAAATTAAAACTTTAAGGGCCCACATACATAAATTGAATGAGATAGTAGCATAAACATTACATATTCATGTGATTGTGACATTCTATGTGGGTGGTTGTTGTAACATCCTGGTTTTGATTAAGGTTAATTACATGGTTAAGGTTATTGATTGGATAATAATAATAATAATAATAATAATAATAATAATAATGCCAGGAAATGACATTGATGCCCTTGGTGGTGGAAAATGGGGTTCGGTCCCCTCTCTCACTCAATTCCCACGCTGATGGGATTGTAATTAATGATGATTGATGGCTGATGGGATTGCATTAAATGATGATGGGACTGTCGATTGAGAGGGAGAGTGCACGCTAGGCAGAGCCATGATAAGGGCCTTGGCTTCTCATTTTCCCACCCACTCTCTGCCATTTCACTTTGTTATGCTGCAAACACTCCTCCCTTCTCTCTCGAGTCCTTGCGGCTTCTTCTTCCTTGCTGGTTCTTCGTCTCCTTCATCTTCTTCTTCCACTCGCACGCTGGGTAGAGCCCGAGTGGGAAGTGGAACACGAAGTGGAACAGCGTGGTTGAGAGAGAGATTTGTGTGGTGTTGAGTGTTTTGGAGGCTGAGATCTTCCTCTGTTCTGCCTGAACATTGATGACAGTGTTACATGAAAGCATGGGGTCCTCCATTATTGGTGAGGGCTGGGCTGTTCGTGTGTGGGAACAGCCTTGGAATCCTCCACTGGACCGAGTGTGAGGACTGTGTTATGCCTTGGAGGCTTGGCATGGAGTGTTTTGGTGGTAAATCTGCTCGCGAGGAAGCAGCTGTTGGTTCTTCCAAAGCTGAGAACAGAGTGCTATTGGATGACTGAAGAACGTTCAGTCGGTGCTGGAAGCTCAAGGAGCTACTGGAATCTTCATTCCAGGTAGGGGGCTAATTTACATCTCAAATGTATGGTTTATGGACGGGTTCCGGGTGGTTTGCTTTAATATGTTGTGATATGTTTGAAATATGTTGATTGATGTGTTGTAGTACATGTAACGCCCGGATAGTTGTGATATTATGATCTGTCTAGCGGTTTGGTGGTCCCGTCCTTGAGATGTGTGTTGTTAAGCATATGATTGCTGAGTGAATGCATGGAAATATTGGCTTTGATGCGTATGCCGAGTGTATGTACTAATCCCTGTGTGTGAATGTGTGTTTAAATGCATGAGATGCTTGTTATTTAACATGCGAATGCTGAGTGCATAAGATGGGGGACTGTTGTGTTATTCCCGAGTGGATATTATATGAAAAGCATGTGATGCTTGTTGTAAATGATAATTCCGAGTGGATGGCATTGTGATTGCCGAGTGTATGAGATGTGGGTCGGTTATGTTAATTCCTGTTTAGGATGTTATATGAAAAAGCATGTGAATTGCCAAGTGCATGTGATTGCCGAGTGCATGTATTGTGTTGTTGCTATGCCGACCCCTGTTATGAATAATAATGATAAAATGCATTGGATGCATGTTATTGATATTTGAATGCCGAGTGCATTGGCGTTGGACGCCTGATGAATAAGACCGTATGCATCTGATTCGCCATTGGAAATGCTTGGAGCATATAGCGTTGGACGCTCAATACCGATTGGCAATCAGATGAATATGTGTTGAAAATATATAGAAGACCTCGGGTTGGACTCGAGGTAGTGCCGAGTGCACTAAGCGTTGGACGCTTAAAGACCTTGGGTTGGACTCAAGGCAAGCCTACCGGGTTGGAGTCGGGGCTGCCCGTAACACTTCCGTTGTCGCTTGGAGTGACTGTGTTACATGTGAGGGCAAACGGTTTGGTACCAGTAAAACGGCCGAATCAGCTTGGAGCTGAAAAAAGGCTTGGAGCCTATGTTGCAACAATAAAAATTAATAATAAATAACCGGATCCGGGTGAAATGAATGTGTGCACACTTAAAATTATCATTGAGCTCAATGTGAATTGTTTGGATATGTGGATATGAATTGATTGGGGTGAATTCGATTGGATTAATGCATGTATACTGGTATATTTGCCGAGTGCAATATGATGTTATGGTTGTGATACATGTTGTGATGAATATGAATTATATAGCCATGATTAATTGGTGTGAATTCTGACTGAGTAAATATATGTACATTGGTACTGTTGCCGAGTGCAAGGTGATGTTATGGCTGTGAATATGCGATTGTGAATGTTGTGAATTACTCAGTCTTGATTGAATTGCATGAATTGCATGAATCCCGAGTGGATGATGTTGTAGGGTTCATATTGAATGGCAGAGTGCATTATTGCTGATTGAGATATGTTATTATATGGTTGAGGATTCTAAGATTAACCTGGGTCAATAACTGTCATTTAATATGTAAAAGCTCACCCCTACTGTGGCTATATTTTTCAGTATATGCAGGTCGGACTGGGAATGATGAAATGGCATCAAGTCCGAGTGGGGAGCACTTAGATTGTTGAAGTGCATGCATAATATATATTGTGTATTTATATGTTTAAGCCTTGGCCGACTCTCTTGTAACCCGAATGGATTTAATTATACGGGTTGACTGGTGGGATTGTGAACAAGTATACATTGTATATATATATATATATATATATATATATATATATATATATATATTTTACATTGTTATAAGGTTACCCGAATTGTCCATTATGTGGTGTTGAGAGAATAATGCTAAGTTAATAAATTCCGAGTGGAATATTGATGGGAGAGCCATTGCCGAGTGAGGCTATTGATTGTGTAGCCTTTTCCGATTGATGAAAGCTTAAAATGGTTCCGAGTAAGATGTACTCGAGTAAACCTCTTCCGAGGGAGGAGTAATTGTAATCGTTTGATTGAGGTGTATTCTAGGAGTCCTCTTCCGAGTGAATGAGGCTATATATATATTCCGAGTGGCTAAGTATTGAATAAGTCGGAGTGACTTAACTTAATGAATTCCTCCGAGAGGTGAGGTTTATGGTGATCTCCGAATGGGGAAGATCAAAATATGCCGAGTGCAGAATGGATAAGAATTCCGAGTAAATTAAGGTTGAAATATACCGAGTGGTATTGGACTGGGGAAATACTCCGGGTGAGGGAAGCTTATGGATTCCGAGTGGAATAACCGAGGGAATCATTTCCCGAGTGGAGATTATGACGCTTCTGAATGAAGCATGTGTGTGGGCTTCTTGAATAAAATAAGTATTTGGTTAAGTATGAATTTGCCGTGTGAAGCATGACCCTGTGGGGTCAATTCCCGAGTGAACTTAAGCCCAATTCTGAGTGACGGAATATCCGAGTGGATGGGTTCACTTCAGCGAATGAGGATTCGCTCCAGCGAGAAAAAGGGCTCGCTCAAGCGCTGCATCTTCCACTAGTCTGTTGACCGAAGCTGAGTCTTACCCATGTGTGGCTTCTGACTCGGTCTTCCTTTTACTCTGATCGGCTTTTGCTTTCCCTTGCCTTACGTTGATTTATTTTACCCCGACTGCTTGGTGAATTTTTGAAGAAATTTCCCTGGTATCGGTTTTGGGTTTAATTAAGTCAGGTTGTCTCAGTTGTGAATGAAAATATAAGTGTTATGTATGTGGAAACCCTATATTCATAATTGATTGTGTATGAGATTATGACTGATATTATTATATTAGTTTGTGAAAACTCTTATGCTTATGTCTTATCTGTAATATATTATACTTTGTTTCTCACTCCTTCTTGTTTGAATTTTTGTGTCCAAAATATATGTTATATGATATATAGCTAGCAGTCCAAGATAGAAGGATATGTAATTACAAGAGGGTAAAGTGGTCTCATCCTCAATCAGATAGATGAAGAGATATGACAAGAGTATGATTCAAAAACTCGATGGTTCAAGGACTAGGAAATGATTGGTCACATTTGTAGTAGAGGTATAGTTTAGTTTTACTTTGTCTTATTACAATATTAAGTTAGATAATTGTAACAAGGTAAAGGTTAAACTTTGATAAACTTTCTCATTCGGATATAATATTGTAATGATCTATCACTTATGATTTCTATAAATTATTTTGTCATTATGGACAAATATTAAAAGACAATGTTTTTTTTTTACTTTCAATATTCAAAGGAAATCAGATGTATATACGTCCTTGTATACATGAGATAAAAAATGATAAATATGTATATCCTTTCTAAAAGTTTTTTTAAAAAAAGCAAGAAGAATACATATATATATCTCGTGTATATTAGGGGGTGTTAAATCATCGCTGTATTCTCACATGTAGCGACGACATTACGTCGTCACTGTCTCCTCACACGTAGCTACGACATTACATCGTCGTTGTATTCTCATACGTAGCGACGACATTACGTCATCATTGTATTCTCAAACATAGCGACGGTGTTACGTCATCGCTATCTTCTCACACGTAGCGATGAGACTACGTCGTCGTTGTATCCTCACTCTTAGCGATGGCGTGACGTCGTCGTTGTATGTTCATAGGACGGGGTACGTCACCGCGCATTAGCGACGGTGTTAGCCCATAAAAAATATTAGCGACGGGTTCTTGTTTGGTCGTTGTTGTGTCAGCGACGACTGTTATAGCGACGACACTTGTTCCGTCATACATGCCGTCGTTAAAACATGTAGCGACGGAGAAAGCATGATTTGGCGACGAGATTGTTCCGCCACTAACAGTTTTTTTTAATGGTGTAATGCCAATCAAATATTAACTACACAAATCATGTCATCATAAATATTAACAATTCCTCATAAATAAAATAATTAATCAATTTTAGCTAAACAATATACTCTTATCCGTCCATAATCTATATATTTAAAATATAAATGCTTCCCCTACCTGGAATAATAAATCCCAAAAACCCACAACGCTATCTACACGCTATCAACTTCTGTTGCTTGCCTCCGACTAAAACCCAAGCTCCGAAATATCTCTGAAACGATTCCTAATTGCCACCTAACCGTAAAAACGAAGGAATCAAGCCACAATTCATGAATTTACCAAGTTAAGGTTATGGTTTCCTGAAACTTACCAACAATGGCGGAAGCTCAAAACCCCAACACCCTCCAAGTTGCCCACAACTCCAAACAAAAACACCTTAAATTCAAGGAAATGCAAGAATTAGAGGGTGGGATCCATGAATCACCCAAAATTGAAAATGGGATTCAGCCATTACCCCACGGTTTCAAGAAATTGGAGCTTCCTCCAAGACGTCCATGGCTGCCATGAGTGAAAGGAAGGAGAATGGAGCTTGAAACCTATCTTAATTTGAGAAATTTAGAGGAAGAAGAAGGGAATGTGATGATGGTGCCGCGGAAGGAGAGGGAGAAGCCAAGCCCGTTTCTCTCTGCTGCATGCGTGAAATTAGAAATGAGAGGGAGAAAAAGAATTGCCTTTTGGCATTTGCTAGTAAGGGCAAAAGGGTACTTTGTTCCAATATAATTAATTAATAACAATAAAAATAAAATTACCCACTCTTAATTACTAACTAACATGTAATTTAATTATTACTCAAGGTTAGGATGTTACATAAGTACTTTTTTAAATATTGTTTAAAATTTATTCGAAAACAAAAAATTATTAATCATAAAAATACTAATTTATTTACTTAAATTATAATTTTTTTCGTGAAAACATAAAATTAAATAATTGTGATTAACCAAAAAAATTCCACACCATCTGTTATTTTTTTAAAATAATAAATTATTGCACCCTTGAATCGCATCTCCCTTCTAATTTTAATTAAGGAAACTCCTCATGTTCAACTTATACGCTCTATATTTCCCATTTAGAATGGTTATTTTTTCTTTAAAACTAACTTTTCAAGGATGGCTTGTGATAAAAAACCAAAGGGAGAGAGAATCAAAATGAAAGGTAATTACGTATAATGTATTTCCTGATTAAGACTGATTACAAGCATGAGTTTATATATATATATATATATATATATATATATATATTTTGTTGATGTGTATAACAAACTCTATTATGACCTAACAGAATGAAAATAGAATCAACATTCTCTAATGATCTGTAACAATCATTTACATATATTTAATACTATCTTTTACAACTTGTATTCCTTGTTTTGACTTAATTTGAGTGAGATATCGAGATATACTCAAAATACTAGGGATATACCACTAACAACCATCACCTTCAATTTAGTTTAAGTAAGCAAGTTAACACTAAAATATTACAATTGGAGTTAATTAAAATTGGTTATGTAGAAAACTGGTTTTGACTTAAAAATATATTATAATGACCATAACTTCGAATGTGTTAAATGTCTATAATATAGTATTATTTATCATTTAAAATACTAAATATGTATAGCCGCAACTTCGAACGATAATGGCCTTACCAAACCACGATATTGTTCTTTCTTTCTTTTTGGTCAGTAAAGAAATTCATTGAGCAAACAGGCCTAGGGCCCAGATTACAAAAGGCCCAAGGCCATGAACAGAAGAAGCAATTCACAAGGCAGAAAAGAAACAAACGGAGAAACAGCAAAGCCTGCTTGCTAACTTCAATAGACCCCAAGTTTAACCTCATTCACAATCCCAACTTTAGTAGGCTAAATTCATCAAATCTGAGAACAGACCCTAAGAAAGTTGCGAACAGCAGAGATAGGGAAGGGCCATTCAATAGTTGGAAGGAGACACTACTAGGCGCGGAGGAATGTTACGCTTATCTTCAACTAATCTGCTCCTCAGACTCAAGGGAGGGGATAACCACCACGAACTGCCAAGGGATTTGGTTCTTGCAAGTTGAGCAATCAAGTGAGCCACTTCGTTAGCTTCCCTACGAGCCCAAGTTATACCGCAAAAATCGAAGGACTTAGCCAGGTAAAAGATATCTTGAATGACCGAGTCAATCTCCCCAATTTTAATTTCCCCTCTGCAAGCTTGAACCAACCTCAAATTATCTGACTCCAAAATAATCTGTTTACAATCGATATTTTTTGCCAGGATAATTGCTTCCCTAAACGCCATCCCTTCAGCTAGGAGAGCATTGGGAGCCCAGAAGGACGAAGATTGGCCAAATTGGATGTCCCCATTGTGGTCACGCAACACAATTCCAGACGTGGCTCTCTCGGAAGGTCCAATCCAGGACGCGTCAATGTTGATCTTAAGTCTGCCTTGTGGGGGAGGTCTCCATATTGATTTAAAAGAATATGAAGGTACAGTAGGGCACTTGATTTGTTCATGAACATTCTCATTGTAAAATTCCTTGACATAATATTGCACTTGATGTATAGTTTGGGTTTAGGGTTTAGATATTGTTCTTTTAAGCAAAAATTATACTGTCATTAAAAAATTATTGCCATAAATTGAATAAATCGCCCTAAAAAACGTGTTTTTGTTAAGAAAATGGGTTTTTGGTCAAAAACAAATTACCCAAAAACAACCTCACGAGGCCTTTCAATTCCATATTGTAGTCTGGCTCTCACGTTACAATAAAGTGAATATGCAATTTGTTCCCGAAATTACTGAAATGCAATAAGTGAACATGAGGAAATGAACATCGCAAAACAATTTTCATACTTATGTATCAATTAAATCAAACATCATTTAACACAATTTTTTCTCTATATTTTTTATTACTTATTTTTTTTATCACAAAAAATATTCATGATTTAACTCTTCAAAATCAAAATAGAGAAGAAAAATCTTTAAGATTCATGCAATTAATCTGCAGACAAAAGTTAAACTAAGTTCCCTATATCTTTAGCATCAAATTCTCTATTGAAATGATGACACTTTTATTAAATGTTATAAAATTTCAAATAAATATCTGTATTTGTCAAATAGGAGAACTTGACAACAAAGATGGAGAACTTTATATAAGTTTTTTTCTCCCCATCCTCGTTTCCTTTCCTCTCCTCTTTAATCTTTCCTTTTTCTTACCCTAATAACTTCAGAACAAAGTCTTAATATATTAATATTCTGGTACAAGAAGAAATAAAAAGAACCAAGGACCTTAAGAGCCATGAAAGCCAAAAAACAATTGAAGTGCAAGCAAGACAGCAAACACAAGCATACTTAATTATTCCATTTAAACAAGTTTGAGTACCCATTACTTCTACGAGTCTAAACGAATCATAAATTGAATTCCTACAGGGCTACCTCAGATTACCAAAATTCAACCCACTCCACAATTAGGAGGGATTCTTCAGAATTCAACAGATCAAGCAAGTTACAGGGATAAAAGTTAATTTTGATGGTTCAAGCATGATGCTGTTGTGAGTACTATTCCTGAACTGCACTGCACTTCATCAGCTTACTTGCTGTTGGTGTCTTCCATAAATGGGGTAAGCTCCATAAGCAGCAGCATATATGCTTGGGTCATGAGGAGGTGGCAAAGCATATCCATAACCATCATAAACAGGTCCCCCATAATACCCCCCATTCCAGGGATTACCGAATTCCGTTCTAAACTGCTACCCACATATATGACCAGTTAAAAAGAATCATAAATGCATTTTAAAGTTTGCATTTTAGAAAGAAATGAAACAATGAAACACTGATATCCAAGTCCTTTTTTTTAGAATGTTCTTCTCACCCTTGTATAATAAGAGTAACCTATACATAAATTTTATTAATAGATGAACTTTTAATCGACAATAAATAAGACAAAACAAGTACTTTTGGGATAGTGATTATTAAAACAGAAAAATATTTGAAAATATTTTTATTCTATTTAAAGCATAAAAGCTATATCATTATTATATATATATATATATATATATAAGAAATATTTACCTAAAACAATAATTACAAAAATAATGAAGTCTTATATTTTAATTAATCAGTATCTAAAAATTTAACAAAATCCTAAAATTTTCACATACTTTTTTATCTTTTTCTGAAAAACCTCCCGATAATTACGTGCTACCTTCATCCTAAAATATAAACAATTTTTTTATTCAACAATATAAGTAAATTTAACGAACTTTAGTTCATTAAATCAAACATACTACTAAAATTTATGAAATTATAACCCTCCAAATTCTGTAATGAATCAATGGACAAATTGGTTAAAGGGTCATTATCAATATGATTTATGTCAAGGTGGATGGTCTAGATTGGTATCATAAAAATGGATAAACCTTCATTAGAAATATATTGCTGAATTTTAAAAAGAATAAATCACTTATCACCCTTTGGTTCGAAATCATGACAACAAGGATACAAGAAACCTTAAAAGTTTTGTCCTATGGAAACCTAAAATTATAACTAGCTAAACAGATTTCTTCTTAAATATGAGTGAATGCGCATGTGTGTGTAGATATTGCTAATACAGTTCCTATTTGTATTTATAGTGATTAAGGCAAACTATGCTTTAGTGATTTTAGCAGCTTAGAACCAAATGAAACCATTTTCTCTATATTAAAATGGTGATTGGAAAAGCTTGAACCATTAAAAAAGTAATGTTGTTTAAGCTTCTTAAGACACCCAAAAAATAAACAATGATTTTCTAAAATTTTAGATGATTCAAATTCCAATCACGCTATAAGTGCAGTATGTGGTGTAAGGTGAGTCACCTTCATTGATGCCACTCGTTCCTGTAGATTAAAAGTGATAAAATGGTATCCAGAATGTATGTCTCTGCGTGTGAAGGAGAAACAGACATTACCTGCTTATTTGCTGGATTGCGGCCCCATGAAAGACGAACCGTTTGCTTGCCTATTGTTGTCCCATTTAGCTTCTGCAACGCCTCTTCAGCATTATTTCTGAAAAAATGATGTAGTGGACACACTGAGATTAAGACAATGTCATCTATGGATATGCAAAAGATTTCAAACAGCCCGAACCTTTACCTGTTTGCAAATTGTACAAAACCACATCCTTTTCCAACAGGTATCTTAACAGAGACTATCTCACCATACTGGGAGAATGGCTGCCTAAGATCTTCAGCTGTAACACTAGGGTCAAGTCCTCCAACAAATATCTATAATGAATCATCCACATAAAAATGGTGACAAATCTATTTTTTGTTGTTGAAAAAAATTAAAAAGCTGAAAACCTTACAGTTGTGTTTGTAGAATCAGCTTCAGATTGGCTGGATGTCCCATTTGATTGACCTCCTGTACAAATAAACAGACCAAATCAATACCCAAATAGTAAAAGATATTTCAGATCTTTGCAGCAGCAAGAAGAGTTAAAAACAAATACAAAAGTCAAATTTGAGAGACATCACCCAAAACAACCTTAATTAAGGGCCAACAACTGTTATAAAGGAAAATAAATGAAGATATGGTTTCAGGGAGTTCTATTAAATAGCTATTTCCCACAAATGATCAAATAACAACATGCCACAAACCAATCGGTTTAGCTAAACAGCATATGTTCGTTTCAAGCAATATATTCATCTAAAAAGACATGACAATACTCATTTTTCAAGAAAATTGAAACAATAACTTAAACAATAAATCCATGCATGCCCTTCTCTTACTATTTGCAATAAAAAAAAAATTCAGTTGTACAGTTAATTGGACACAAAATGATGCAAAATTAATGAAATTTGTGGATAAAACATGAGCTTTAAAATGTTTCATAAATTGGATGTACAATATATTTTTTGTCTTCTTTTAAAAGATTAAATTTCAGATATCAGAAGTAAGTTATATATGCAATTTGGTATACCTTGATAGCCAGATGATTTCCTAGGAGTTGCAGCACCGATACGCATAGGCCTGCTAGAACAGTAAACACCATTCATTTCAGACATAGCCTGAGACCTCTCATTATCATCTCCAAACCTGACGAAACCATAACCCTTTGAACGGCCAGTATTGGCATCAAAAACAACTTTTGCAGCTTTAACAGAAGGGAATCTACTAGAAAATGTTTCATGCAACATGCTATCGGTAACATCTGCAGCTAAATCTCCTACAAAAATAGAAAGATCAGGAACATTATCTGATCGCTTGTCTCCTGTGCTGAATGTTGCCCAGTTCAGGCGGAAAGCTTGCTCTGTGTTTGGCATCAACATCGCAGCATAATTTTGCAAAACTTTCTCAGCTGTGCCGTGCGAATAGAATTCCACAAATCCATAACCCTCTGACAGACCAGTCTGCTTATTGCGAATAACCTTAATGGAGGAAATCTGCAGAAATGCATGACAGTAACATGCAATTGTTGATCAATAAAACACCACAAAACTCAGGAACCCTTTTTTAATCAAACTAGAATAGCATAGGAATAGCACTGAGGTGTCCTTTTTTAACTATATATACATGAAACAAACTAGCTACCCTCAACAACTATATACACATGAAACTTTCAACACTGAAGCCCAAGTCACAGCGGCAAAAAACCCCACCTTCTCTTCATTCCTAATTCCTAAACTATTCATACTTCAAATTATACAAAAGTAAAATCTTATTCCATCAAAGAATTCGGACTTGTGCACGCAGTCATTCAATCTCTTAGCCTTCCTTCCAACCATTCTAATTTAAATTGAATCAAATGGTACTACTGAAACTGAATTAGAGAAGAGCAAGTTGAATAAAGATGCAGAAAAACAATCCTGAAAAAGGATCTACCTTATTCACTTCATTCCAGTATAAAGTTAAATGATGAAGCTTATTTCTCTTACTTTTATAAGTAACCTTCTGGTTTGAACCTTATTATCTCCCCTGAACAACTTAAACTGACTATTGAGTACTGAGTAATACTGTCTCCTTTTTAAATTAACAGTCGTTCCCACATGAAAATGAATAGGTGCATTAATTATTATAAAAAATGACCATATTTGTCTAAATACTTTTATTAATGAATAATATGTGTTTTTAATTTTTTTTTTGGTTCATCGGTTATTATAACATAATAACTCTATTTGTCTGAAATGTATTAATTATTATAACAAAATAACCCCATTTGTATTATATACTCTTATTAATGAACATTATGAGTTTTAAAATTTTTGTCTTAGTCTTCTCACATAGATTATGTGAAATTCTAGTGTAAGAGAGTAATTAATGCTACTTTGATTTCCCGAAGTAATAAATATTTTGAAAAAACACAATATTCTTAAAGCAACAGTTAATTTGAAAAGAAGGAAAGGACTTATTTTCTAGCACAGAAACTTTTATCCCTATCCTTATGTAAAATATTTCAAATAACACAAAACCACGTTATTTTATTTTTTCCGTTCGCTGAACATTTTATTTTCTGAACTTCAGTTACCACAGTTAAAAAAGAAAGTATAATTTCCATAAGGAAGTAGTTAAAGTTGTCATCCTCAGTTCCCTTAATATCCATTCTTCAATCTTCAATTCCCAACTAAATATTCTTGAATTATTTTTCAAACCATTGACTATTTAATTACACTACTACCATCACACATAGAAATTAAAAAAAATAAAACCATCCCCTTCTTCTCACATTGCTGACACCCAACTTAAATAAGAAACATGCAACCTCATAGCCACATTATAAATCAAAACATGTTCATATCTCACAACAACATTGATTAGAACTGAAGCTTTCTAAATAAAACCACACACAAAGTAAAACAAGAAAGTAAAGAGATACTACTAGCTAGTATACAGTGTGTTAACGTGTTCACTGAAAACATATATATATACAGAGAGAGAGAGAGAGAGAGAGAGATAATGAAAATAGGACCTCGCCGGTGGAAGCGAAACAGCGGTGGAGATAATTTTCGTCCATCCAGTGGTGCAAATCGCCGACCCAGACGGTCTTGTTCTCGGCGCTGGATCCCTGATGATGGGCGTGAGGCACGTGCGCCAGCTGCTGCTGGTACTGGTGGTAAGCCATGTAGGGTTGAGGAGGCGGCGGCGGCGCGTAATGTTGAGGCGGCAACATGTGGTGCTGCATTACCATGGCGGCGGCCGGGTACTGCATCGGCATCCACTGCGGCGGGACGGGCAAGGGCTGCGGCGGCGTTTGGCGTTGCTGATTCTGGTCCGTCGGCTGTTGGGGATCAGAGCCGTTGGATGATTGCATCTTCCTGATTAGGACAATTAGCGTTACGCGGAGTGCCTCTCTTTCCTTAATTTAATTTTGTTTTGATTAATATCGCGGATTCGGAAACGGAAAAAATCCGAGAAAAAGTGAATAAAAGGAGAGGCAAGTTCGTGAGAGAAAGAGAGAAGAGAGTCTAAGGGATTGGAATGATTTATGATGATGATGTTGGTGAATTTGCACCGTTGGATTAAGGGATTTGATTTGATCTGAAGCGTTGGATCTGTTAATGAGGGATATGCACAACACTAGTAACCTTCGCTTCCAGGATCCGCCGCCACCTCTTGCTTTCCCTTCCCTTACTCACGCCAACTCCATTTTTATATTATCACTTCTTTTTTTAAAAAAAATTTATTCGTTCGTGTGAGTGTGTGTGCTGGCACTTTAACTGTTTAACTGTTTAACAGTTTAACCTCACATTTAATTTTTCTTTTTATTTACGGTGGTCAGTGAATAGTGAGTGAAAGATTGCCTAGGAATCAGATGATGCATCAGCTTAACCGTACTAGCAAATTCTCTCTATCATTCTGCACAATTTTGTTCCTATCATTTCTGCCAAACCAATCTTAAAACACTTCTATAAACATCATTTTTAATAAAACATTTACTTTAAATTCCTCATTATATATAAATAAAAAAAATTGAGATCAATAAAAACAGTTCATGGATCTATTTGTTTGTCGAAAAACATGAGACAAAAATACGTATAAAGTATGAGAAAATGAGAAATATATTGAATTGTTTTTCTTTATGAGTAAAGATTTTTAAAATTTTCTAAAGTTACCAATATGCCTTTCTATTGTAAATGGGGCATTTGAACCAAATCACCGTAATTTTATAATAACAGGGGTAAAACAGGGCATGTAAAAAAGTGTGTGAATTGGCCAATTTTCTCAATAAATATGGTAGGATTATTTTCACCAATTGAATCACAGTGTAAAACAATTCACCATAACAAGACAAACACAAAAGTGTAATTACATCTACTTTATTTTTTATAAGCAAAACCAAAGAAATTATATTAAAGATATTTACAAGAGTATCTTAACCTATATACATAAAAAATGTAGTTACAAGCTTAATAAGTATAGTAGGCTCTCTATACCACTCAACAAAATTTTTAAAAAATTTATTCATACGAAATATTAACCAAACTCAATACCTATATTGAATCAATTCAAACATTTTCTCAACATTCACATTCCCTTATCTGAATATGATACAATTCTGTATATCCCAGATGGTCCAAACAGTAGCAAATCACATAACAACCAACCCAAGTTGAGTCACACTAGTACAACCATAACCCATAGTGCATTCAAAATGTTCATTACCACAATGATGTAAAACCGAACAATAACCCAACCAATGAAAACATTTTTGCCATAATATATAAGAAATTTTACATGAAAAGAAAAGGTGAGAACAATTCTCCTTTGCTAATTATTCAATTTTGATGCCTTTAACTTTTAATTATACAATTTTAGTTCTTAAATCAGTTAATTTGTTGATATTCGATCTTTCAATTTTTAATTTCACACTTTAATCTCTAAACTATACGATTAGTTGATATATTTGGTCTTCTATCTATTTTTCTAATATTAAACTACAATATGTCCAAGTCTATAATAAAATATTTAAATATAATATTTAAATTAGTATTTTCTATTGTGATATAATAATTACGATTGTTTATAAAAAATAATAATATAAAAATATTATTAATTTGACAAAAAAAATAGAAAAGGAACTAATTAATGTGTCAAAGATTTAAAAATTTTAGGGATCAACACTGTAGAACTAGTTAGAGGCTAAATATCAACAACTCAAATAGTATAGAAATCAAAATCATATTATTAAAAACTAAATAATCTATTAAACTGAGAACAAAAAATATAATTAAGCCCTAATACAAAATCTCCTAATTAAACACTAGAAAACTTTCCCATACTCATTTTTTCATCTCAACAAAATTATTTCCCATAGTTTCAAACCAAACCATCCAAACAAACTAAGTGATAGTATAATTAAGTGTATTGGTTTTCTTTTTTAAAAAAAGTTGTGACACATTACAATTTTCTTTATTACGAAGTGAATTAAATATTATTGATAATTGGAAGTATATTTAAAATTATGTAAGATATATAAATTAATTAACAAAGATAAATAAGAAAAATATTTTATGGGAAATGAAAATTGAAAATTGTGTTTTTTCAAAATATATATAGCGTTAGATAGTGTGTTTAAGGCGGTATTGAAAAAACACCATATTCTTAAACTATTTCTTATTCATCTTTTAACGTAAATTAGGCAATATTCTTAAGCTTTGCCCAAGGTAATGCCTGAAAATACCATGGTTTATGCTCGTGGCCTCTACAAAAAAAAATATATATGTGTTGAAGAATTTGTCCCATTTTTTAGAGAGATTTTAAGCTATGCGTAAACGATCGTTGAAGCTAGTTTTCAAAAGGAATGGAACAAATTGGTGGATGATTGTGAACTTAAAGAGAACGGGTGGATAAAGGGTTTTTATAAAGTTAAGGATAAATGAGCAAAATGTTATGTCAAACACTATCGGCATGGGAATTACACAAGTCAGTGAAAGTTTAAATGCAAATTTGAGTTGAAACCGGACTTGGATATATATACTCGAGTTTCTAAAACATTTTATAACAGGGAGATTAATAATATGAGATATGTTAAATGTGAATTTGAGTCCAGACAACAAACAAGATTAAAGATGCAACATGTTTAAAAAACCGTTTAACAAATAAGATTTTTTTTTTAGGATTAATCAAATGTTTGATCAACTCAAACAAAGAACTAAACAATGTCTTAGCTCTTTAACTAGCACAATTTCATCTCAGAAAGTTTGAGACTCTTGACATTTTGTATTTCTAAACAAGATCTTCCAATTCTAATTTTTGTATTGATTTAAACAAGCTCAAATGTAAAAGTACAGTGTAAAATATAGTCATGGTGAAGAAAAGGTTGGGAGACAAAGGTAAAAAAACGTGAGATGCAGCTATATGCAGAGATATGACTTTACATTACATATACACATATTTAAGGATAAGAAGGTACACACAAACTAGAAATATAAACAACGTGGTTATTTATGCACCTAAATATGTACACCTTTCTCTTACGTACGCTTATCACCCCTGGAAATGAAATTTCAAAGCAACCTCTCCAAAAGTGATAAGTACATAGAAAAGGTGACATAAACAAATATGCACAAACAAATCTATGGTTTTGGAACTACGTTGGCGCCTGGGGAGGAATGACCAGCACCAGGACTGTGCCCTGGATCCGTTGGTTGGAAATCATCCACGGTCCACTTTCCAACGGCGTCGTATTGTGCATTCATGGTGGTCGCATCTGCGTACGTGGCTGTTTTTTCTGTAGCCATGTTTTGGTTTTGGTCCTTGCTTTCCGATTTCAGTGGCCTTCCCTGGGCTGAAAAGGTTACATGAAAAATAATTATGGAAAGAAGAATATAACTGACCATGAACCCAACCTTCGAATTAGCCATTAGTAATAATAGTGGGAAAATTGAGATGTGGTGCTTGCCTATATATATAGGCCCCGAGGCTTAGAACTCAAATTAATATCTTATTTTAATGACGGGGGGGGATATCAATTAATGGTGAATGTAAACTAATTCATGTGTCATGATTATGCTCCCCCAAGATTCTCCCTTGGATACACCAATCTTCTAATCTAGTGTTTGAATTTTTCCACTGCTGTCTTTTGCATGTTGCATGCAACTATTTTTCGGCGTTTTGCTTAGTGCTTGATTCTTTGTACAGTTGGGAAACATTAATTGATCATTTACCGAGAGATACGAAGCTTGATTAAGAATATTTCCTTAAAAAAATGATTCTGATATTTAATAAAAACATATATATGTTGATTTACTACGTTATTGTTAGTAGTAAGTTCCACACAAAAATTATGATATATAATCAACTTGTTAATAGTAATCGAGTTGGGCAGAAAAAGGTCTAAGATCCCATTCATTCAACCCCTGTTCACATAAGCCTTAAATTACATGCTAAGCTTTTATTACAGTAGGATCATGAGGTCGGTTTGTGTAATAACAAAACCAAACACATTATTATAAGTCTTATATGCAGGATTGGGTCAAGAAAGTTTAGGTGGGAAGGTCCGAAAACTAGACAAATTTTAATTTATATTAATTTATAAATTTTATTTATATAATATTATATAATTATAACATGATAGAGAGTACTTTATTATAAAAATGAATATTTTGTTTTATATAACTAGTACAATTGATGTTTACTATAATATATACTAGTTATTCAATTGATGATAAAAACAATCATTTACCTAAAAAAATTTAAACATATATACAGAATATTGTTTTAAGAAAAAATTAGGAGGGAGGGGTAAGGGTTACACCAACTTGCCTAAAATATATATAGAATAATTAAAATTAACAAGAATTAATTAACTTACTATTTTTAAAAATCAAGAAAGAGAAATTTTATTAAATTATAAAAACAACAAAAATAATACGTTAAAATGTAAAATTTTAAATATAGTACTAATAATATTAATTCAAACACTATATATTTTTTACATTCATAACCTCTTACATAGTCAAAATAATATGTTAAAATGGAAACATCATAATAATTTAACAAAATAAAATTAAGTGAGTAAGCGTGCTATTGAGTGCCTTAAAAATTAATTAAAAAGGTAAATGATTTGTCGGGTTAACTCGTTTTATCAAAAAAATCAATGGGTTAGTAGGGTAAGTATGACAAGTTGAATGTGGTAGCAGGCCAAGTACCTCTAACTCATCCTGTTAATTTTTTATGGGTTTACAGTTCAACTTGTTTTAACAAGTCTACTAGCAACACACTTTTTTTTAATATACTCTTCCACATTATATATATATATATATATATATATATATGATTAATTAGTTTCTAAATAAATAAAATAATGAACCTCAGTAAATTTATCCATTATTTTAAATTTTTTAAGAATTAACAATTCACGGAGAATGAAATGTGGTTAGAAAATTTGTGTTGCAAGCACATCTATCTCTATTAATTATGACAATATTCAAGTAAATAATGGGAGTGATTAATTAATCTTGTGCTCCGACTGAACATTTTTTGGATTAATGAGTATTATTTTAATTAAAAATGAGTGGTTAGTTGAATTAGTATAGTATAATATAACATCTTCGAATCGCCAATAAAATAAGTTGAAAGTTGAAAGTATGCAAGTGTAAGGCAATATGAAATAGTATAGCCACTATGCATATCCTGACTAGACGTTTCCGGTACGAAACCAGCTGACCTTTTCCAAGTGCCTGTGTGCCTGGGGGCCCGGCCTTTGCCTACTCCGCCCTAGATTCCAATCTTTCTTCAATTATCGTTTGATTAGGCGTTGAGGTGTCAAACCGAAAACATCCTAGAATGAAAACAATATCAATGATTTAAAGAATTAATATTAATTTTTAAATTTTTTATTTTTATAATTTTATTTTTTAACTGTAAACTAAACAGGTATTTAAATGCCAATAATTTTATTGTCTTTGCCATATTTATTTAAATACTTTAATCTATTAATTAAAAATTCACCATTATAAAAAAAGTTATTTAGATGATTAACTTTAGTTGATTGTATAAAGTTTAAAATTATTAAAATAGATATAAAAATTATAAAATTAAAAAAATAGAAAGGGCCAAATAAAAAATAATGAATATATAATAGAAATAAGTGTATATACTTTCATTAAAAAAAAAGAAAGGGTCAAATAAATACTTAAAAAGTAAAGCCCGAACATTATCATAAAATGGAAGTGCTTATTCATTTTTTTAAAAACTTACCTTTTCTTGGAATTTAAATAGGTAAAATTTTATCAAATCTTATAACTATAAAGAAAAATTATCAAAAAATATTTAAAAATAACTTTTGATATTTTCTGGTTTCTAAATAAAAATTAATTGAACTAATACATGATACCTTTATAAAAATTAAGGAAAATTAATAGACAAATATTATAAAATTAAAAAGATATGGCACTATTTCACAAGGAATGCTTATTTTTTAAGAATATCATGGTCACTTGTTTGTGTTTTAATCTTTCAATTATTTTATTTTGATAATTTTAAAATACCTTTTATTATAACATATTGATGATGTATTCAAACATAATCTTTTTTTTTTACGACATGTCAAATAAATTATATTTAAAAAAATCTTAATTAGTTTATATTAGTTTCATATTTTAGTGATCTATAACTTAAAGCCATACATAACTCAAATCAATCAACAATATTATTTTGAAATACACATCACTAAGCATGGTAATGAGGGCGGATTCTACTCTCCCCATTTCTGTTTCTATAAAAGTTAGAGCGGGTTTAAGATTGAGTTAAAATAAGACGGGTTTGTAATTTTAAAACTCATGTCTGCCCTATAAATGGGTTCGAGAAAATCCGTGAGAATCTTACATACTTTTTATTCTTTTATTTTGAAAACTTAAATATATACTTTTAAATAAGGTGTATATGTTTAAGAAATTTTAATTAAAATAATATATAAAATAGATATTAAAATTCCTTTATATAATAAACTTTATGGTTATATATTATTTTTAAAAAATATATAAATGTATTGTTATCATTTAACTATAATTATAAATAAAATTATTAAATTTATATATAGATACAAGTTTATGTGTGGGTGAGGGAGGGTTTAAAATGAGTTTAGGTGAGCGTAGTTGCTTCCCTACACCTGTTCTCATTCTCATAAAAATCTAGTTGGAATCGGAATAGACTTTTATTCATCCTCAATTAGAATAAGTTTTACCCATCAAACTTGAAGTGAAGATAAATTGATCTCTATAAATTTAAATATAATTATCATGATTATATGCTGTCTGTTAAATATATATTAACTTAATTGATTAAATAAATATACGCGTTGTTAGAAACCTCCTTATATATATATTTAATTCGTAGTTGGGGAAAAGAATACTTACCACACACAGCGTGTTAGGAGATCATGCATTCATGGTTGGGTATGTTAGTATTGGAAGTGATGGGTTCCATGTTGACCCAAACTACGCACTAAAACTGGAAATCGATTACTAGCAAAAGAAAGGTGAATAAGCTTTAGAACCCCACTTAGATCCCCATGTGGACCTTTTTGCTGTCCCATTTGAAAATAACTTCACAATAAGGAAAATTTTAATGAATCTCATTATTTCCAAGTCCTCAACTTGCATTAAAGTCAAATTTTGAGAGGTTATGGAAATTTTCGGTTGGCTCCTCAAGCCGGGGAACTTCGTGGGAGTATCTGGGCCCACCAAAAAGCATTAGTATTTTTCTTTGCCAAAACATAATTTTACATAATTAAATTTGGTGAGTGTGGGTTGGTTTAACATTTCTTATTTTAAGTAAATTATTGAGGGTTTCAATTTTAATTCTCGTGAATAGAAAAATATTTTGATGTTATAAATACTTATAACTTAGCAACAAAAGTGTAAAGGAAATGAAAGTAGGAAATTAAAGTTGAATTAAAAGAGAAGAATGAGTAAAGAGAGTTAGAGAGTGAATGGAAAATGGGGGTTGAAGTGTGTATTAATGAGTGGGAGGAGAGTCCTATTTATAGAGGGGACATCCAATAAAATATTCATAATACTCCCCCTTGGATGTCCATATTTTAGAATGTGCCTCATTAAAACCTTACTAGGAAAAACCCAGTGGGACAAAAACCTAGTGAAGGAAAAAGAGTACAACATTCTTTACAAAGTATATCCGTAAAAATAATTAAATTACAAATATTTAATTCTCCCCCTCATCAGAACACTTATGTAAGCGTCGAAGACCAATCTTCTGTACTAGTTGCTCGAAGACTTTGGTTGGTAATGACTTTGTAAAGATATCTGCTAGATTCTCGCATGATCGGACTTGCTGGACATTTATTTCACCATTCCTTATAAGATCATGAGTAAAGAAAATTTTTGGTGAAATATGTTTTGTCCTATCTCCTTTAATATAGCCCTCCTTTAACTGAGAAATACAAGCTACATTATCTTCACATAAAATTGTTGGTGGTAGTTTTCCAGTATGCAAGCCACAAGTTTCTTGAATATGTTGAATCATAGATCTCAACCAAACACATTCTCGACTTGCTTCATGTAATGCTAAGATTTCAGCATGATTAGATGATGTTGCTGTGATTGTTTGTTTTATGGATCTCCATGAAATTGCTGTACCACCACATGTAAACAAATAACCTGTTTGTGATCGACCATTATGAGGATCAGACAAATACCCTGCATCTGCATAACCAATTAGGTTTGCCTTAGATATATATGGAAAAAATAAACCCATGTCCATTGTACCTCTAAGGTAGCGGAATATGTGTTTAATCCCATTCCAATGCCTTTTTGTGGGTAAAGAACTATGTCTTGCTAACAAATTGACAGCAAATGATATATCAGGTCGTGTATGACTAGCAAGATACATTAGTGCACCAATTGCACTAAGATATGGTACTTCAGGACCAAGTAGTTCTTCATTTTTGTCTTGAGGTCGAAACGGATCTTTGCTCACTTCTAGTGACCTTACAACCATTGGACTGCTCAATGGGTGTGATTTGTCCATATAAAACCGCTTTAACACCTTTTCTGTATAAGTCTTTTGGTGCATCAGAATTCCTTCCTTTAAATATTCTAATTGTAATCCGAGACAAAACTTTGTTTTTCCCAAGTCTTTCATCTCGAATTCCTTTTTTAAGCAATTTACAGCCTTTGAGAGCTCTTCGGGAGTTCCGATGATGTTTAAATCATCTACATAAATAGCAATTATAACGAACTCTTTTCCGAGTCTTTTCATAAAAACACATGGACAAATTGGGTCATTTTTGTACCCTTCTTTCAACAAATATTCACTGAGACAATTGTACCACATTCGTCCAGATTGCTTTAATCCATAAAGAGATTTATTCAATTTGATTGAATAATTTTCTCGAGGATTTTATATGCTTCAGGCAAATGAAATCCTTCAGGGAGTTTCATATATATGTCATTTTCAAGTGAGCCATATAAATATGCTGCAACAACATCCATAAGGCGTAAGTCAAGCCTTTCACGGATTGCCAAACTTATCAAGTATCGAAAAGTAGTGGCATCCATCACTGGTGAATATGTTTCTTCGAAATCAATTCCAGGTCTTTGTGAGAATCCTTGTGCAACAAGTCTTGCTTTGTATCGCACAATTTCACCATTTTCATTTCTTTTTCTCGTAAAGACCCATTTGTACCCAACTGGTTTTACACCTTTGGGTGTTTGGACTACAGGCCCAAAAACTTTACGTTTTGCAAGTGAGTTTAACTCTTCTTGCATTGCATCTTTCCACTTTGGCCAATCATTTCTTTGTGCATATTCTTTAACAGATTTTGGCTCATGATTTTTGTCATCATTTATAATATCAAGAGCTACTTTGAATGCAAAAATTTCATCAACATCGACTTCAGGTCGATTCCATTGTATACCATCCATGACATAATTTATCGAGATCTCTTTGTTTGTATCAATTTCAGGTACCTTAGTTTCTTCTGGATTTGAAACTTTGATTATGTCAGGAGACTCTACTGGAGTCTTTATATCCTCGATTCGACCATCCTCTTTATTTATTTTTCTTTTCCGAGGATTTTTATCTTTAGAACCAACAGGTCTGCCACGTTTTACTTTGGCTTCAGACTCATTTGCAATTTTAGATTGTCCTTCAGGGATATCAATCTTTATTGGAGTATTAACAGCTGGTATATGTGACTTAGTCACTCTTTTTGGATTAGTAAATGCATTAGGCAATTGGTTTGCTAAATTTTGCAAACTAATTATTTTCTGAACTTCTAGTTCAGATTGCTTTGTTTGAGGATCAAGATGTGATAGAGACATCTCATTCCAGCTAATCCTTTTATCCAACTGTTTATTTTCTCCTCCTAATGGTGGGAAAATAGATTCATCAAAATGACAATCAGCAAAACGAGCTGTAAATAAATCACCTGTTAAAGGTTCAAGATATTTTATTATGGATGGACTTTCATATCCAACATATATTCCCAACCTTCTTTGAGGTCCCATCTTAGTGCGTTGCGGAGGAGAGATAGGAACATATACCGCACTTCCAAAGATTCTTAGATGAGAAATATTTGGTTCTTTACCATGAACCAATTGTAAAGGGGAATATTCATGATTACTTGTAGGCCTGATGCGAATAAGTGTTGCCGCATGCAAGATTGCATGTCCCCAAGTTGAAATTGGGAGTTTTGATTTCATTAACAATGGTCTTGCTATCAATTTCAAACGTTTAATCAATGATTCAGCAAGTCCATTTTGTGTATGAACATGTGCTACAGGATGTTCAACATCAATTCCAATGGACATACAATAATCATTAAATGATTGAGATGTAAATTCACCAGCGTTATCAAGGCGTATTTTCTTAATTGGATAATCAGGAAAATGAGCTCTTAAACGAATTAATTGAGCTAGTAATCTCGCAAACGCCTGGTTGCGAGTTGATAATAAACAAACATGTGACCATCTAGTTGATGCATCAATTAAAACCATAAAATATCTAAATGGTCCACATGAAGGGTGTATTGGTCCACAAATATCACCTTGTATACGCTCTAAAAATATAAGTGGTTCATTCCCAATTTTCATTGGTGATGGCCGAATGATTAATTTTCCTTGAGAACAAGCAGCACATGAGAAATTCTTAGTTTGCATAATTTGTCTGCTGGACAAATAATGACCATTTGAATTCTCAACTATTTTTCGCATCATAATTGATCCAGGATGGCCTAATCGTTCATGCCAGATAACAAAGTCATTCTTATTTGTAAACTTCTGGTTTGTTTCAATTGTACTAATATATGTGTAGTACAAACCGGAGGAAAAATGAAGGCAATTTTTCCAATATACATTTCTTACCAGAAATTAACTTTGTAATGTATAGATATTCATCATTTCCTTCATTTGTGGTCTCAATATGATATCCATTTCTGCGGATATCCTTAAAACTCAATAAATTTCTTTGAGACTTCTTAGAATATAATGCACTTTCAATGTGCAATTTTGTTCCTCCAGGCAACAAAATACTGGCTCTGCCGGAGCCTTCAATTATATTTATACTACCAGATATTGTATTAACATTTGCTTCTTGTTTTACTATATGGTAGAAATATTTCTCATTCTTAAGAATGGTATGAGTTGTTGCACTGTCTGCGAGACATATATCTTCACCATTCACATGAGCATTCATTCTTCATTAAATAAATAAAATAAATCATGAGTAAAATATAATTAACAATATTTAACAAAATTTTATTGATAAAGACAGAATTTACAACAAAACAAATTACATGAAACATTAAAATAATTTATTTGGGGGCACTTCCTTCTCCAACCGAGTGGTCAATTTCTTCTTCAGGAAGAGCAAGAAAATCATCAACACTAAAGTTAGAGAAATCATCATCTATACCAGTAAAATTTGTCTCTATTATTTTCCCTTTATTTTTAAGGGATTTTTGGTATAGATCTACGAGATGCTTTGGTGTGCGACAAACTCGAGACCAGTGTCCTTTGCTACCACAACGATAGTAGATGTTTTTAGTTTGTTCGCTATTTTGAGCATCTGTCCCTTTTTTCATAAGTTCTTTATTTTTCCATGTGAATGATGATCTCTTATCATTTCGACCATGACCACGGCCAAAACCATATCCACGACCAATACCATATCCCTGAGCATTACCTCGTCCACGACCGCGGCTACGGCCACGACCACGACCATGAGTATTATGATCGTGCGTTGCTACATTCACTTCTGGGAATGGAGCAGTTCCAGTTGGACGGGATTCATGATTTTGCATAAGCAATTCATTATTTTGCTCAGCCACAAGGAGACAAGTAATTAATTCAGAATATTTTGTAAAGCCCTTTTGGCGATATTGCTGCTGCAGGAGCAAATTGGATGCATGAAAAGTAGAGAATGTCTTTTCTAACATGTCACTTTCAGTGACTTGTTCTCCACATAATTTCAATCTCGAAGTAATTCTAAACATTGCAGAATTATACTCATTTACGGATTTAAAATCTTGAAATCGTAAATGCATCCATTCATAACGGGCTTTTGGAAGAATTATATCCTTTTGATGATCGTATCTTTCTTTTAGATTATTCCACAAAACAAGAGGGTCTTTAACCGTTAAATACTCATTCTTTAAGCCCTCATGGATATGGTGACGTAAAAATATCATGGCTTTAGCCTTATCTTGACTGGATGCCTGATTTCCATTTTTAATCGTGTCTCCAAGACCTTTTGCATCTAAATGGATCTCAGCATCTAATGTCCATGATAGGTAATTTTTTCCAGATATGTCAAGAGCCACGAACTCAAGGTTGGTAATATTTGACATATTTATTTCTATATAAGAAATTAAAACAATATATTAGATATTATTTCAAATAAATAAATTTATTAATTATAGATATCTAATAATGGTAACAAGTCAATAATTATTATGAATATGTTTTATTTTTATTTAATTATAAGAACAATATTTTTTTTTTAAAAATAGAGTAACTTAAATGATCCGGTAATAAAGATTTACAATTTTTATAAAAAATCATTCAGATATTAGTGGCCTAATGGTAAAGTGATAACTTATCATGTTATAAATCCTGGGTTTGAATCCTTAATAAAGTTATATTATTTATTGACTTCTTTACTTATATAAAATATATTATATTATTTTAGAAATACCAATAACAGGTACATATAAAATGTTAGTTATAAAATATCAATTAGTGCATTGTGTAAATAAAATATGAAGCTAGTACTAATTATGAAGCAACATGTTATTATGAAGCAACATGTAATTATGGCTCTAATACATAGTTTAATGATGTAGCAATAATAATCATGCACTAGCTATTTAATATTTAATAATAGAACAATAATGGAGCAAAGGATACAACATACTTTAATAAAAGCAAGGCAAATAATGGATTAGCTAGTAATGCTAGTACAATAACGTGAATGCTAGTAGTGGAGGGGGGAAAAAAATAGTAATTGTAACATCAAGAAATTAGCATATATACACACAGTAAAATAATCTTCACAAGTATAATAATCATATAATCTGTTAAAAACATTATAAAATAATTAAATGTATGATTTATATATTTATCATTATTATTATTTTAAATTATTATAGTTCTTCAGGAACTATCAATATTTTCAAGAATTCTTCAGGAATTCTTTTAAATCCCATAGGGATGTTCAAAATATAAGTTCTTCAGGAACTTATTAATATTTTATACATCCTACTGGGATGTTTGGAATATAAGTTCTTCGGGAACTTATTATAATATATATATATATGTATATATAATATAAACTGAAATGAAATTATAAAAAAAAAAATTTAAAATTCTAGTTACCTTAAATCTCAGTTGGTCAGAACCTGGTGCTGATAACGTGTTATAAATACTTATAACTTAGCAACAAAAGTGTAAAGGAAATGAAAGTAGGAAATTGAAGTTGAATTAAAAGAGAAGAATGAGTAAAGAGAGTTAGAGAGTGAATGGGAAATGGGGGTTGAAGTGTGTATTAATGAGTGGGAGGAGAGTCCTATTTATAGAGGGGACATCCAATAAAATATTCATAATATTTGATATGATATGAACCCTACCGCTGTGCACATTAATAATTAGGATAAGAGAATTAATCTTATAACAACCGGCTGTAAAATCTTAAAATACTATTATACAAAAGGTTTGTAACCCGTGATCTTTCTTTTTAAAGAAACTAGTAGCGGACCCGTGCATTTGCACGGGTAGTTTAAGGAAACATGACTTTAGAGGAGGATTTGGAAATGTAAAAAATAGTCAAAGAGATATGGAAGAAGAAAAACCGTCCCCCCATCAGACGTATTTCCGAGTGAAGGAAGGTTGTTTCCGAGTGAAATATGACAGAGGACTACTTCCGAGTGAAGGGAGTCCTGGCCTGGGACATTTCCGAGTGAAGAGTGTCTGAGAGATGCCAATTCCGAGTGATGGAATGCCCGAGTGAGTGGGCTCGCTTCAGCGAATGAGAAATTACTAACCTCGAAGTCACCGACTCGGAAATGAGCATTTTCCGAGTGGAATGTATCTGGGAGAACCTCTTCCGAGGGAAGAATACTCCCGAGTGAGAATTGACCTTGTGAATTCTGAGTCAAATCTAATCCTGAAAACCTCTACCGAGTGGATAAGTATTAAGTAAGTCCGAGTAAGACTTAAGCTTGTGAATTCTGCCGAGTGAAGAGAGTTTACTGCATTTCGAGTGGAACTTGATTAAACAGATCATTTCCGAGTGGAACATAGGTCCCGAGTGAGTGGGCTCGCTTCAGCGAATGGGAAATTACTAACCTCGAAGTCACCGATTCGGAAATGAGCATTTTCCGAGTGGAATGTATCTGGGAGAACCTCTTCTGAGGGAAGAATACTCCTGAGTGAGAATTGACCTTGTGAATTCTGAGTCAAATCTAATCCTGAAAACCTCTACCGAGTGGATAAGTATTAAGTAAGTCCGAGTAAGACTTAAGCTTGTGAATTCTGCCGAGTGAAGAGAGTTTACTGCATTCCAAGTGGAACTTGATTAAAGAGATCATTTCCGAGTGGAACATAGGTCCCGAGGAGTGGAATGTATCTGGGAGAACTTCTTCCGAGGGAAGAATACTCCCGAGTGAGAATTGACCTTGTGAATTCTGAGTCAAATCTAATCCTGAAAACCTCTACCGAGTGGATAAGTATTAAGTAAGTCCGAGTAAGACTTAAGCTTGTGAATTCTGCCGAGTGAAGAGAGTTTACTGCATTCCGAGTGGAACTTGATTAAAGAGATCATTTCCGAGTGGAACATAGGTCCCGAAGAGTGGAATGTATCTGGGAGAACTTCTTCCGAGGGAAGAATACTCCCGAGTGAGAATTGACCTTGTGAATTCTGAGTCAAATCTGATCCTGAAAACCTCTACCGAGTGGATAAGTATTAAGTAAGTCCGAGTAAGACTTAAGCTTATGAATTCTGCCGAGTGAAGAGAGTTTACTGCATTCCGAGTGGAACTTGATTAAACAGATCATTTCCGAGTGGAACATAGGTCCCGAGGAGTGGAATGTATCTGGGAGAACTTCTTCCGAGGGAAGAATACTCCCGAGTGAGAATTGACCTTGTGAATTCTGAGTCAAATCTAATCCTGAAAACCTCTACCGAGTGGATAAGTATTAAGTAAGTCCGAGTAAGACTTAAGCTTGTGAATTCTGCCGAGTGAAGAGAGTTTACTGCATTCCGAGTGGAACTTGATTAAAGAGATCATTTCCGAGTGGAACATAGGTCCCGAGTGAGTGGGCTCGCTTCAGCGAATGGGAAATTACTAACCTTGAAGTCACCGACTCGGAAATGAGCATTTTCCGAGTGGAATGTATCTGGGAGAACCTCTTCCGAGGGAAGAATACTCCCGAGTGAGAATTGACCTTGTGAATTCTGAGTTAAATCTAATCCTGAAAACCTCTACCGAGTGGATAAGTATTAAGTTAGTCCGAGTAAGACTTAAGCTTGTGAATTCTGCCGAGTGAAGAGAGTTTACTGCATTCCGAGTGGAACTTGATTAAAGAAATCATTTCCGAGTGGAACATAGGTCCCGAGGAGTGGAATGTATGTGGGAGAACTTCTTCCGAGGGAAGAATACTCCCGAGTGAGAATTGACCTTGTGAATTCTGAGTCAAATCTGATCCTGAAAACCTCTACCGAGTGAATAAGTATTAAGTAAGTCCGAGTAAGACTTATGCTTGTGAATTCTGCCGAGTGAAGAGAGTTTACTGCATTCTGAGTGGAACTTGATTAAACAGATCATTTTCGAGTGGAACATTGGTCCTGACGAGTGGAATGTATCTGGGAGAACTTCTTTCGAGGGAAAGACACTCAGAAGTGTCACAGAGACACTTCACTCCTCGTGAGCTTTCGATTGGAAGCATAAAGGAATGGAGATTTTCTCCGTTCCAAGCTCTGTTGCCCCAAAAGGAGGACCTTCTTGCTTCCTAGCCAATGGAGAAAATCTCCGTTGGCCTCCGTTGAGGTTCTGCAACAAACAGCCAAGTGGTGTATAACAACGGAGGCCCAACTCTTGTACTTTTTTAATTATTTTAATAGGTTCTGAGGTGACATGACACTGTCAGCAAAAAGAGATCACAGTAACTGAGAAGAAAAGTCTTGTACTTTGATGAATGATTATTAAAGTTGAGTAATATAAAATAATAAAATAATATAATAGACTCAAATAAAAGCAGCGCTGACACGTGGAAGAGAAGGACCTTCCTTTAATATATAGTAAATAGAAGTAAACTTCCAGGTTAGTATTTGATGTTCTATAAATATTTTAATTCCAAAAAAGTTTTACATTAGTCTTTAATATTATAAAAAAAATTATTCATGTTAATTATTCTATATATTATTTTTCACTTTTGAATAAATTAAAAGTTATTTTATAATAATATAGATGAAATTAAAATTTTAAAAATCTAAAAGACTAAAATGCATCACTCAACTAATTTTAAAGATTAACTTTAGGTTCACTTTTCACTTTATTTAATTAGGTTTTAGTTAGACACAACTCTAGATTCATGCAAATATAAAATTGTATGGGGTTGCTACCCCAAGAGCTTGTTTACTGTTTTTCATTTAGGCACCCGCTCCTCCTTTCACTATAAATATATTTGTAATATTATATTACATATAAAAAAATAAATTAATAGAAAATTATGAGACATTTTTTAAAAAAATTGTAAAATAATTATTTTAATGTTTTTTTTGAAAGTTTAATCTTTTGAAAATTTTGAGACCCTTAAATCTTATATTTATTAATTCAAGAAAACAATCAATTTTTTTTATGTTTCTAGGATAATACATATGTTTTGGCTGACGTGCGAGAGAAAAGTACTGCATGCACAATCAGTGTCCAGACCTTATAATTTTTATGATACCACGTCATTATTATAGAAGTCCAGTCTCTGAACTTCATGGAATGGATGCTTTTCAGATCCGCACCCGTGGCTTGGGCAAGTGTCAGTTGACTTTGTCGAGCTCTGAACTTCGTCCCAACGCGTTGAGAAGCGAGGGGGTGGTACCTACAAAAGCACTCCAATGCTCAAGTCAGTTCAGATTCTAACATTAAAACTATATCAGATTAATAAGATGGGTACCAGAGCTTACCACTTATGAGGGTGTTTGTTGTATTTATAGCGAATGGGCATCATGTCGTGTCTCGTTTTGTGCCAGAGCATGTCCATACATCACGTGAGGCTATTTTTGTAGATTTGTCTGGTGTTGGTTTGGTCTTGTCATCTCATGACTCCGGTCAATGAACCATTCAAGGGTTATTGACTCCGGTCATAGAAGTGATTTGCTTGGTACGAGGCCAGTGTGTGAGTTAAATCATTTGCCGCCTACGTATGGGTTTACATCAGCAACTCTGTGAGGAAATAAGAGATTAGGGATTGATATCGAGCCCGAAACAACATATTTAATTTATTTATTACTTTAAAAATGGTAGAAGGATTAGCAAAAAGATTTATAGAATAATATAATATTAAATTTTTAAAAATTTACTTAATTTGGTTTAGAAATTTGGAAAATTACAGGTATTAACTATAAGTTTCTAAAATCAATCCCACTTAGAGCCTTTCTTTTTGTCTCAATACTACTTAGAACTTAATTACATTTAAAAGTGTACAAAAAAAATTACATTTAAAAAGCGTCTCATCCTTTTCAAAGAGCAAAACATTTTTTTTATCATGAGTGCAACATTTTTTTTAAGAATGAAACAAAAAACTTGCATAGTTTTTTTTTAGGATGAAAAAAAAAACTTGCATAGTTTAACCCTGTGGTAGCCTTCTTCGAGGTTGCTTAGCAACCTCCTTCAAGCCCATTTTTTCTTATATGCCCCACGGCCCTTCAAGCCTTCCAAAGCTTAAGCCCAGTCCCCTTTTTTGGGCTTTTATAAAGAAAAATTTTCTATAGAACAAATTCTCACTGTTACTTTTAAAACCTTTGTAAATTCTCCTCCTTAGACCCCCTTAGCTCAAGTGGTTAAAAGTATTTGAGTTCCTGCCACCCTTTTCCTAAACCAAAAAAATAAATAAATTTTCCTCCTCGTAATTTTGTGTTTTAATCCCAATTCCTTGATGAAATTTCAGGGTTAGCTATTATGTGAAAAGTGTTCATTGCTTGCGGAAAGATGAAAGTTTCTTTATTATAGTTGTAGATAAGATATACATAATATTTAGTTGAATAGTGTTCTCATTTCCATATCTCTATACAATTAAAGAAAGCTTGTAATGTATGAGCGCTAAGATCAAAATCCAATGACCATATACAACAGTCTGCATGAAAATGATTTATACTAGAACTGATCATACCAAATACATGATTAAATTTCTCCTATTGTGCCTGGCTTGTCTAGAAAGCAACACTAAAATGTTTCATATATATGCAAGCTACAAAGGAGCATTCGAAATTGGTGAAATCTTTGTGACAAAATCTGCTACATTTGGTTTGTCTTTGGGGAGATATCTTTGGTATGGCGTTCCTGTCAACGCTTTCTGGACTTCATCCCAGTTTTCAATCTGCTTCCATAATGGGGCAGTATGTATTTTGACTTGACGACTCTCCAGATCTTTGCATGGCGCTTTCAGAAATTCTTGAACATCAGTCAGTTTCTACAAAATAAAATATTGAAATATGCTTAAAAAGATCATCAATTACACTCACAAACATTATGTCAACAACAGTACAGTACACCCACTTGTATTTGTTTTTTAAGAAAATATTTTAACAAAGGCACGCTTTAGGATCATAAATGCAGTGGTGGAATCACCAAATAATTTATTCCAACTCACAGTGCGGTTATTGACAAGATCCTCATAGTAGAGAACAATGTGGCGAGTGTTCTTGAAGTATGCAATGGCTTTTGCAGCTGTGTCCTCTGTTAGCTTTAGCTCTGGTATTAGTAACGTGATATTGATCCGTGGCCTATATTTAGCAAGAATCTTAGCCTGCATAAGCACAACTATATCAGTTTTTGAAATCAAGACAGATTATAAGAAGGAAGAAAGTAAGAAAGGGGTAGATAGAGACCTCCAATGCAGAGTGTACATGAGACTTGTGAGTTCCATTCAGTGGCTTAGCATCTTTGTCATAGGAGTTTGCTAGCACTGATACCATTCTACTCAGCAAATTCCTTCTGAATAGGAATATTGTCGAAATTTGTCTCCTTTCGAAGTATTCTACAATTTCCGTATGATGCTCCATCAAACCCTGCATTTGGAGAAGTAATGAGAAACTAAGAAAAAAATAAAAATGATGAAACCATGGTTGAACCGGAAATAACAACAAAATTAATCTTGATCGACCATTTAGTTGAGTCATTAACAGATTTAGTTTTAACACTAGTTGAAGTAATTTGATTTGCAATGGTGCTTACCTGATTAAGCATCCACTTGAAGCCAACGGCTGCAGTGCACTCATTTTTAGAAGCACTAGTGAACCAATCAAGATCATACACTTTATCCATTGTGTTCAAAATTGAATAAACATTAGCCCTTCTTTTTCCTACTGAAAATATTTCTCCATTAGAGCTTACATTAATATGACTATTTAAAAATGTCTCAAACCAACCGCTCCCAGATCTTTGCATTGACACGATGCAGAAGAACCGAACAGGGTTGCAAGCACATTCTTGTCTGCACATTCACCAATCATTCTATAAACATAACATTATTATAAGCGAAATCTAATTTTCTCTACATTAATATATGTTACCTGCTATAAGATTTTGGTTCTGGATAATGCAAGTAAGGTATTTCCGATTCTTCCACACCAGAAGGATGATGACATGGCTGCTTGAATACAGTTATGTCTAATGACTTGATGTTTGTGCGTACACCTTTTTGCTCTAAAGAAACTGAGCAAATGTATATTCCACAAACCACAGCGATAACTAAAACTACCAACCTCAATGTTACTGGAAATGTCTTGAAAGATTTTATGTCCAAAGAATCCTATAAAGTTAATAGATGTCATTCTCTAAGGATCAAGCAATTACTAGGAGGCAACAATTAATAACCATATCCACATGTAAAACAATTAATATAGAAAAGATATAAACGGAGCTTACTTTGGTTTCCATCTAAGATAAAATAGAAAGGTCCAAAGAAAAGAAGAGTATATTGGTTTCATTTCATACATTCTGTTTGAAGGCTTGGGAGATACATGCCGAGAGAAGGGGGTCAGAGGGTTTATTTAAGCTTGAACAGATCGTATAAGCAACTACATAACTAATTAACGTATGGGTTTTCAGGATGTTAATTATACAAAAAACACATTTTAGGTGTAGATCAAACGTTTTCCAAAGAGAAACTAACATATTTATGGGTGTGTCAACTTTTTTTAGATATCAACTTTTTTAAAAATATATTAAGATATATAAAAACATGCACAACATAAAAAATATTCATCTACTATATCTAATATACCCTATAAGTTTTAAAACTAATCAAATATCATTATCTGACGAGCAGATCTTAACTATTCTCATTGCGCGTGTCCAACATATTATCCAATGCATACGTGATACGTCAAATGCCGCTGAATTAGATTTTATGTGGTTAGGTTTAACTTATTTTTTTATATGAGAAACTTAAATTTATCTAGATATAGTTTTGATTTGATTTTTTAAAAAATCTAATTTGATTCAAAGCCTATTTAAAAATTTGTTTATAATTATATATATATATATATATATATATATACTATATTAATAAACATACTTTTATACAAGTATAAGCATATAAACACAATAGCAACATAATATACAATATCAATATATTACATGATTTTCTATATAAAAATAATTATAATCATATTATATTATATTATATACTTTATTTTAAATAAGCCAATTTATTTAGCTTTAAAACATTTTTATTGATCTGAATTTTAACTTGTTAAATTAAATAGACTTTAAAAAAAAAATTCAAGGTTCATTTTCTTAAAAACATTAATCTAACATATGTACCCGGGTTACTCACGTATTTTAATCCCTAATTATGTATGACTTATGTGTAAAATACAATAAAAAAATAAAGATATTATATGTAATCCAAACAGAGAGAAAGATATTGAACTGGTCTAATTCGGGGTCAAAGATCTGGAGTGGAGACCAGCCTCAAAAGTTAAAGATAGATGCATTTGTATACCGGTATAATGGGTATCCGATATTATAATCTGAACTCTCAATGGGTCTTGTTGTCTTGGAGATCCTACACACCAAGCTTTCGCGTTGAAGAAGGGCGAAAGGTGGTTTCACCTACGAAGACTCTCCGATGCTCAAGTTAGTAACCGGAATGAGAATTCAAGCTAAGAGAACTCGAGCAATGAAACAATGTATTCGAGAGTAAGAACAAGGTAACCTTTTATGGGTGTGGGAATCGGCTATTTATAGATGAGCATGAAGAATGAATCGTTAGGCACAGGTGGGCGAGGAGACAAATAGTACACTGCTTAGTGTACGATTCTGACATACGACGCGGGGAGGGCCGTGTTTCTTGCTTATCTTCCTTGTGGCTGTACTTTGTACTTTTTGCTGGGTGACGTGGATACTTTCCGGTGTACAAGGTAAGAACCTGAACATACCGGTATGGAGAACGCCTCATACGGATTTTCACTCCGAAGATATACCGATGAGGCTGGTAGCACAAAGAGAACGAATGTACTTACCTACCTGTCCCAGGTACCGGTGTCGAGACCGGATCAGATATATAATTATAATTTCATACTAGCTTACTACATAAAAGATTTAAATTTTTTTCATCAACTTAACTTAATTGAATTCTTTGAAAGAAGATATAAATTCGACTTTCAATATTATATATCATTATGCATGCATGCATGATAATTAGTACTTTTAACCTTTTATATATTTTAAGCAAGGGTGCTCATACAAAATATGGTGTACCAAGTCAACGTACCCCTGTCACACAATAGATGGACATAACAAGTCAAAGCACCCCCCAAACTTTTCTACGTAGACACTTGAAAAATCAGGTTGTAAACAGGTCTTCTTTGTGGTAAAAACAAAATATGTAATCCTCAAGTTAAATATGGTAACGGAAATAAATGGTGAAAGATATTCCTATTTGTTATTTTATTCAATTTATATTCCTCTTTTTGGTAAAAGATATTCCTATTTTCCATTTATATACTAATATGTTAATTTAATTCCTAAATTAATTTATCTAACAAGACCAAGTAAATATTTAATCTTTACAATTAATGAGAACTCGATTTAGTTCATAAATAACTGACCTTTAATTTTCAGTAGCTAGCTATCGGTTAGAAAATACCATTACCTTCTTTCCTAAGAAAAAGAACAAGATCTATATAGTGTTTAACTGTTTATTAAGAAAAGAACAACTCCACCCAAAGAAAAAGCCCAATGACCTTAATAAGTGACTTGAACATTGACATGGTAAACCCCAGTATATCAAGTTTGAGTATATAGATACATACATTGAAACCATCCATATATACACACAGAAACTTTTTTCTGCCAATTAAATGTTAGGAACGTTAGATTACGTGAAGAAAAGAGAAGTGGTCGTTTTTGAAGCATTCTTACGTGGAACTTACGACGTACTAGTTCAATGCAAATGTCTATGGAACTGTTTATCACATTTTGTAGTCAAACTCTAATTAAGACGATGTTGGAAGTTCTGAACCAAAGAATATTCAACGCGGGATGTTGATGTTTTAAAGGCAGTAATTGGATATGGGTACATGTTCAACACTTTTACCAAGCCATATACTGAACATTTCTCTCAGTTTGGACTATGCCCACGCAATTATGGCACCCAAAATCCCCTATAAATAGGACTTTAAGGAAAAGGAACTCCAACAACGAAATCTAATTTTGGATTCTTCTTTTCTCAAAACAATTCATATAAGCTCTCAGCTTCAGCGTTCCTTTCAGACAAACTTCAGCTTTCAAACAATATTTAGACAGTAGTATAACTTAATAATATGGAGAGAACAAAGTCATCTCTTTTACAGATTCAGGCTCCTACCTATGGAAACTTAGTCACTATTCTCAGCATCGATGGAGGTGGTATTAGGGGCATTATCCCCGCGACTATTCTTGCTTTCCTTGAAGCACAACTTCAGGTATATATATATTAAGAGTCTCATAATCTCAAATGCATACATACATATATATATATATATAATATATATATATATATATATATATATATATATATATATATATATGTTATATATTTCGCCTCTGGTTTTTATTATTAACAAGCTAGGATTTGAACATGCAGGAGTTGGACGGTGAGTCTGCAAGGCTCGCAGACTACTTCGATGTCATTGCAGGAACAAGCACTGGTGGTCTTGTGACCGCCATGTTAACTGCTCCAAATGATAAGCAGCGTCCACTTTTCGCTGCCAAAGATATCAAACCCTTCTACTTGGATCACTGCCCAAACATTTTTCCGCAATACAGGTACATACATATATATGTTATGAAATATGTTAAATTATTACTTATAAAAAACCTGCAATTAACTTTTGCACTTTTAATTAATAATAATAATAATAATAATAATAATAATAATAATAATAATAATCTAACTTAATTAATTAATTTGTACGAATTGACCACTTGCAGTGGCTTTTTGGGATCCACAAGAAAATTATTGAGATCATTGGGAGGACCAAAGTACGACGGGAAATACCTTCATGATGTGGTGAGGGAGAAGTTAGGAGAAACCCGTGTGCATGAAACGCTGACCAATATTGTTATACCCACGTTTGACATAAAGACATTGCAACCAACAATTTTCTCATCGTATCAGATCAAGAGGTCTCCATGCATGGATGCTCGACTCTCAGACATATGCATTAGCACATCTGCTGCACCTACTTATCTTCCAGCCTATCACTTCAAGAACCAAGACACAGAAGGAAACCTACAGGAATTCAACCTTATCGATGGTGGCGTTTGTGCTAATAATCCGGTAATTAATTACTACTCTCCAACTAATTAGTTTTGCAAATTTTACTTAAATTACCATCACATTTACTCTATATATATCATGCAATTTCAATTTATTTGTTGCTTTAATTCCAAAACATGTTGTGAAAATCAGCAAGTTCTTATACTGTTTGTGTGGAATTTTTTATCCAGACTTTAGTGGCAATGAATCAAGTAACGAAGCAGATCATTAATGAAAATCCTGACTTCTTTTCGATCAAGCCTATGGAATATGGTCGATACTTGATAATCTCACTGGGCACTGGGACACCCAAAAACGAACAAAAGTTCAATGCAAATATGGCAGCAAAATGGGGTCTATTGGATTGGTTAACACACAGTGGTTCTACTCCCTTGATTGATGTGTTTACCAATTCCAGTGCGGATATGGTTGATTTCCATCTTGCCACCGCTACTCAAGCACTAAATTCTGAAAACAATTACCTACGGATACAGGTAATTAAGCACATCCATTATTTATTTAGTTAATCAGTTATAATATTTGTAGTGTGAGTTAATAAAACATTTTGATTTTGGGGAATTCAATGTAGGATGATACATTGAGCGGTACGGACTCTTCTGTTGATATTGCCACCAAAGAGAATTTGGAGAAACTGTGCCAAATTGGGGATAGGTTGTTGAAGAAACCAGTGTCTAAGATCAATTTGGAGAATGGTCTCTTTGAGCCAATGGGAAATGGCGAAACCAATGAAGATGCTCTCATAAGGTAACGCTACCTGCATGCATAATGTTTATTTCCCTCCTTACCTTTTTTTTTATATTTATCATTTAGGAATTTTAAAAACACATTATTATTTTTCTATTATTCTCCTACTATTTAAATAAATAGTTATAATATAAATTAAAATAAATAAAGTAAAAGAGAAATATAATGTTAAACTAAAAACTTAAATGATCAAATCATGCATACAATGTCATCATTTAATAATTTTCTTAATTCGTATGTTTTAAAATTAATAATTAATAGATTGATTATGTCTCTCATTATATTCATATTTAGTTAGTAAATTAAAATATTGGTGTTAATCTTTGTAGGTTTGCTAAAATTCTTTCACAAGAGAGGAGACTCCGAGAATTGAAATCACCACACACAAACAAAGCCCTTATAGATCCTCCGTCATTCTTCATGAATTCTGAGTTTTCTTAATTTCCGAAGCTATCAATTCTGGAGAGTTGATTCCACCTAATGTTATTCTATAAAATTTCATTGTCAATTTCATTTATTATATATATATATATATATATATATATATATATTGTTTATATTGGATTTTATTTGTGTAAAGAAAATTAAAGGTGTACTTTTTTATTCATTATCGAGATTTAATAATAATGATATATTCCGTTGTATCCAATGAAGTTAACAAATAGCAAATCATTATCCTTTAAAGACCGAAGAAAAATTGACAGACTTTAGCCAAAACAAAGGAAAACGATAGTTCGAGCTGGGTGGATCTATTCTCAAGTATTATCTTTTATTATAATGTATTTTAGTATATGCAAATATATATTAGAAAATTAAACTAGACATTATACCTTATGTATTATGAGAGTTTAATCTCTTAAAATTTTTAAAATTTATATTTAGTCATTTGTTTAACATCCTAATTTAAAATCGTGGGTGAATTAAATTAACTAAATGTATAAAATTACAACTTTGCCCTTAATGCCAAATATTCAAAATTCAACTTTTCTCTCCGCTCACTTTTCAATCTCACGAGCTTTGCATGCAACAAAAACAAGGAGACCATTTGCCATCTCTTCTTCCTTTCGTAACTCCATTATACTAATTCCATATCTTCTTCAAAATCTTACAATTTGAAGCAAGATTCAAGCTTCTCTTCACCTCCTTCTTCAGTCATGATTCTTGGTAAGGGGCTTTGAATTCATGAATTTGAGGTAAAAACCAAACACCCATTTTCGGTTTTGAGTAATTCATGGACTCCACCTTCAATTTCTTCTGTCATCTTGAAATTAGGGGTGTTTTGGATTTGTGTACTTGTGTGGACAGCCTTGGGCATGTCGGGGCTTTGTGTTTCGCTATTATCAGTGAGTTCTAATAGTACCCATGGTTCACAGCTTTCCATTCCCAAGAGTTTGAAGCTTAATAATACTTAGTTGCATGAAATTATGTGGTTTCAGAGTGTTTTCAGTTAGTGGACAGCTTGAGTTTTAGAATCGAGTTCAAGGGTCGAATACATTATTCGATAAGTTAAAATTTACCGAACACTATATAATTCGATGATTTTAAGCCTCGAATGCCCTTTTAATGTACTGCTAAAAAACCCACTAATAGCCACTTAGAATTAGTGACTGCTAGATACCGTCGCTAATTAGCGACCAATTTAGCGACCTCCATGTGAAAAGTGAGCCAAAATCAAAATTAGTGACCACCTTAGCGACCAACAAACTTCGTCGCTAAAAATTGCAAAAGTCTGTCAGTAATTCTGTTGCTAAAACGAAACCGTCGCTATTCCGGTCGCTATCTTTCACTTCCCTCCTTTTTTGGTTTCCCTCCAAGGTTTTTTTGTTGGCGCGTAAACATAGCGATGGTTCTGTGTCGTCGCTAACTACAGAAAAATCTAGCGACGGTATGTACAACTGTCGCTATATTACATCCCGTCGCTAACGCAGTCGATACACTTAACAAAAAGGAACCACAAAAAAGAATGTAGCGACCATGCGAACTCCATCGCTAAAATATGTAAAAGTCCGTCACTACAATCGTAGCTATGTCAAGAAAATGTAGCGACGACGACTTTCCCGTTGCTACTGTTATGCTGTTAATTAAAAATAAAAAGTAGCGAAAGATGTCGGCCATCGCTAGTTGGGACACATGGAGCGACGGGTTGACTCCGTCGCTAAGTTGAATCACTTATTCGACTTTACCCTTTCCCTCCTTAAACCCTATTTCAGTTCTTTCACTCTAAAACCTCTCTCAAATCCCTAATCCCCTCCAACCCTCTTTCATTTTAGTCTTCCATTCCGACAGTCTCTCATCGGCGGTGCCGTCCTTCACTGGGGGCAGAGAAAGCTCAACTCTCATTTCCCTTTCATTGTCTCTCATCTTCACGGTGTCCCTCACTAGTGGCGGGTCAGTCCCGAGTCTCTCATTTCGTCTTCTACTCTGATGGTCTCTCACCGGTGGTCCCGTCCCTCACCACCGGCAGAGAAAGCTCAACTCTCATTTCCCTCCCACTATCTCTTATCTTCACTGTGTCGGGTCAGTCCCGAATCTCTCACTTCGTCGTCTCTCACTTCACCATCATCTCAGGTAAGTCCTTTCTCTTTACTTTAGTGGGTAATGGTTGTGTTAGAGGGAAATGGTTGAATTGGAGGATGTATAATGTATTAATTTTAGCTATTCTTCCCGACCTGAGCTTTTACAGGGGCATGTTAGAGTCTAAGCATTTAATTTGTTGTGTTATGTAGTCATATGTTTGAACCCAGAAGATACTCTAGGTTCCGGTAGGGGAATATTATATTAGAGATAGTGTTAGAAGTATTTGAGAGTGTGACTGCTATAAGTAGTTAGAGAGAAACATAATAGCCTATTAAGTTACCATTATCAGAGGAAAATAGTTTATCATCTTGTTAGAAGTAAACAAAGGACATGACATTAGAGGCAAATAGTTAAGATATTGGTTCATGCGGTAATTGTTTGATTCTCTTTTCTGTTTTTCATCCTCCAATTTGGTCCAGAAAACTGTATATATGATATGCTTATCATTTTTTATTGGGTGGTCAGGATCAGTATCAAGATCAAGAGATGACAATATAATATAAATAATAGCAATTGGTATGTCATTTCTTTTCTATGAAACATGTTGCTGTTTATTATTTGATAATGTGCACACTTGCTGATATTTTGGTTACAATATAAGTAAACTTCCAAATTCATTCTTGAGATGGTATATAAGTTGGACAAAACTTAACTATGTTTAAGTGGTTTTGGCACAATTCTTTAATGATGATTAGAGTTTCACTTGAGTAATTCAAGTTGACTATTAGTGCTGACTTTTTTATGTGGGTTAGTATGATGAATGATCTTAATATCTATTAGGAAAAGTTCATGTATATAGACTTTTTGGTAAAACAAGCTTATGATTTTCTAGGTAATTTATTGAAATACAATTGTTAAAAATAGCTTAAATTGTATTAAATGACTTAAAAGATACATAATATGGAGAGATAAAATCTAGGGTTGTTAAGCAAATCTTAAGATACCTGAAGGGCAGTATTATACATGGCTCAAACCCTTTCCCTCATTACCTCTGCCTGTAGCGGCCTCTGGTTGTAATGATAGAAGGTCTACCTCAGGCTCCAATGTTTTCTTAGGCCTAATCTTGTCTCGTGGTGGTCAATGAAGCAACAATTAGTGGCCAGATCTAGTCCAGAGGCCGAATACAGGAGTCTGGCTTTGACAACTCAGGAGATATTCTAGATCCAGTCCTTATTTTAGGAACTTTAAGTCCCAAGCTCCTCCCCTTCCATCTATTGTGACAATCAAAATATACTAACAATCAGTCATAATCTTGTACTTCATGCCAGGACTAAACACATGGAGCTTGATCTATTTTTTTGTAAGGGAGAAAGTTCTTAGTAAATCCCTTATAGTGGAACGTATTCCCTCATGCGATCAGTTGGCTGACTTGCTCACCAAGCCTTTCTAAACAGAGGTTTCATCTCCTCAAGGAGAAATCAATTATTCTTCCCGACCTGAGCTTTTACAGGGGCATGTTAGAGTCTAAGCATTTAATTTGCTATGTTATGTAGTCATATGTTTGAGCCCAAAAGATACTCTAGGTTCCAACAGGGGAATGTTATATTAGAGATAATGCTAGAAGTATTTAAGAGTGTAACTGCTATAAGTAGTTAGAGAGAAACATAATAGCCTATTAAGTTACCATTATCAGAGGCAGTGAATTAATTTGAAGCAAAATTGTATTTTCAATTAAAATGAATTACTTGCATATATCAATGGATTTTTGTTCCCATTGGTAAAGTAAGTTTACTGCGACAGTCATTTTAAAATTAGGACTTAAGAATTGAGACAACCTTCTAAGTTTAGCAATGATTTATCTAGTTTTGAGCATTGAAAGTTTATTTATCTGTTTAGAATACAACATATGTATCAATACTATTGTAAATTAAAGCAATCTAATTTTCTTCTTACTTCATTCTAATAAATGGGATTATAGTTTACCTATACGATTAAAGTTAGTAACTAGTTGAGCACATCGGCTTCTACGAGCAGTACTAGGTTGCTGCATTACTGGTTTTGATTATTATGTATAATAACGGAAATTAAAGAGAATATTTTTTAGAAGAATTTGGAGCTTTTTACTAATTGTACAGGAGGTATAAATATATCTTATTGAAAGAAACTGGTTAAGAAGTTAACATTCTTATCATAACTTACATCGATTAAGAATATGACATGTAATATAATTGAAAAATGTAAACTAAGTTAATGTAGTACCGTTATCTTAAACTACAAGGCAGGATATAGTTTAAGAGTTTTACATTTTAGAGCTTTCACTTTCACAAATCATAATGCAGACAACGTTGATAGAACTTTGTAATACTAACTAAGATTCATGATAGTCGCAAGTGATGAATGGATGCTGTAGATAACAAGGCATAATCACTACAATATTTTTGAAGGGAAACCTAAGTTCCAAACTCAAATGTATGTGATCATAATTGAATATTATATAAGCTAGGTGAGTAGAGAAAAAATATGCAAAATACCAATAAAAATTCTGATGCAGAAGGCTTTAAATTTGGTTCCCTCCCAACACATATTGATGGGAAGTGATTAAAACTCATTATCTAAAACAAATATAGTCAGAATTGTATCACAGACCTTTTCTAAAACAAATATAGTAAAAAACAAATAAGCACTAAAAATAAGAGAATTGGTTATATGTAGGTACTTGTGTACAATGATTGATTCCTTTGACTTTTCTAATTTGTGTTAGGGTTTTTAAATTTTTTTAAGTTAAAAAACATTTACCAAAAATAATAATCAAAAGAGTTTTTTATTTTTAAGTTTTAAAAATAGATTTATCAAAAAAAATATTTCATCTTGTTTTTTAAGAAGATCTTTTAAAATTGTATCTTAAAACTATTTTTAAAAACTAAAACACAAAACTAAATCTTACGTACCTTAATCTTTGACATCTGTAATTTGCCTATTGTTTGGGATGATTTCTTTAGTTAATAGAAATTTCAAAATCAAGTTTCTCACACCCCCTATTTACACTGTTCTTTATTATAAATAGTTTCTGGTAGTCTTTCATGTACCAGCTCATGAACAAACTGGAGATATAATTGCCAAACCTTTGTCTAAGTAAAGGTTCACTGAGCTAAGAGCCAAAATCAGAAGTGCTTTCTCCTCCCTAAATTTGTGGGGGGAATGATAGTGTAAGAGTCATTACCTGCTGTACACATGTGTAACTCTAACAATCATGATTAGTTAGGTTGTTTGATCTACTAGGAAGCAGTTAGTTACATTTGCTAATCGTATTTGTTGCACAGGAAGCATCAACTTATCTCAATTTGTTCATAAAACAAAATCTAATGATATTTTAGCATAACTCCTGTCAAAAGATCCATACCATGGGATTTCTTATTATATTTCTCCTCAGTAGGTGCCATACCAAATCTACTTAGAATACAATCATTACAAAGAGACCTACCATAACTCTTTTAATAGCTTGTTAGATCTGCCAGGAAGCAGTTACTTAGAATATAACTCTACTCAGAATGAACCTAACACAACAGCCTCCCTAAAATCACATCATTGTAAAAGCCTATCCTAACACATATGAGGAATATGACTGGAAGATGCTTCAGCCCTATTTAATCTAACCTTGACTAAACTAGGATTGAATGCAAAGTCACTCTCATATTCCATACAATTGTCTACCATTTCCCTCGAAATTTACTTCAAGTGTACCCCTCTTGAACTTGTTCGATGTGTTACTCCTTTAAAGGAAGTTGCTAAGCCAAAATCCTCAGCAGGAGCATCATTATTCCAGTAGCTTCCAACACTGCCTATTATAGGCATCTCATCATCCATGCCCCTACATGGTGATTTTCTCGGAGAAGAAGAAGCTGAAAACTGTTTGAGCTCTTCAACTATTAATGCACCTAAAATTTGGCTATCTTCATGGCTTATCATAGAATTTGAGTGTTGTGAGCTACTTCTATCCATGGTACTCGAATACAAAGCCAAAGAGTTAGCCTTGTTCTTGATAGGTGTAGTTTTTGATAAGCCAACCAATTTGAAAGACTAGCATCAACTGTGATTTCCTTGTTCAACTTCTTTGATGGTTCTTCCCCACCAAACCCAGTTTGAGACTCTTGATTCAATATGAAATTCTCCTTCTGAGACACCAATGGTGGTGTTTTTTTAGTCTTCATTGCTTTTTATTGAGTGGAGTTTTCCACCGGGTTGAGCACAGGATGAGTATACACACTCCTAGATATCATAGCAATGTCTAAGATAAAGTATTAACAAGGCATGGTGTTCAACAGCAATGAGAGCCATGCCATACCATACCTTACATATATTATAGCTCCCTGTTAGTTCATTTAAACAGCTCAACCATAGCCGCTAGAGTTAAATACAACAAAAGAATTTTTAAATCCCATTTATCGAGGCTGAATTTGAAATTCTTCAAAAACCATAACTTCTTTTAAAAAAATGCTTTATCCCAACACCACCTCAACACCTATAAACATGCTTTCATTCAATGACAAAAGTAACAAAACATCATGCATTCATTTAAACACATTTTTTTTAATATTGGGATGAGGTTGACTGGATGGCTCGCAAGGCCGAAGATCCTTATTTCTAGGTTGCCAAGGACATTATCGCTACTATTAGCCGACATGCAAATGCCAATGAAAATGTGGAGCTTGAGGCTAGTTTTTTCTAGTGTTCAAGAAAATATGAAGATTCCTACGCCCTATATGCTTCGTTGTTTGCAGATCAAGTTTGCCACATCCCCGCGAAAGATTTTTCTTTTTCCATGAATTTACACTTACTAAGGTGGAAATCCGGTTCCCATTCACAAAGTTTGAGATGAGGGTGCTGAAGTGTTTGGACATTACCCTCAGTCAACTGTACCCCAATGGTTGGGTATTAATTCTTTCCTTAGAAGTTCTTGCCAAGCACCTGGGCTTCACTCCTATCGTCGCCCTCTTTTTTCAGTATGCTCGGGTAATATGTCATGGTAGAACTGGTATGGGCTTCATTAACCTACGATGTCATGGTGACATCGTTAACTTTGAAGCTTTTGTAGTGTTTGCCAAAACTGCGGGAGCTTCCTTCAAAAATTCATTCTTTAAAGTCTTTGCCAAAGGGACCGAACCCCCCTTCTAGAAGGATGAGGAAGGCCCGGTCTTTGGTCCATACTAGATGGATTCATCAATATTTCCTCCTCGAGAGCTTAGTATACGCTGTCGGAGATCGCCAGCTCACTGAGGGTTCTAGGGCCGTTGTAGACACCATCTCTCGAGGTGCTCCTTTGAAATGTCAGTCCTTGCTTGGCACCACGTAGACGAGGAATGAATACACTTACCCTTTCTTTTTCCTTTAATCTTGATTCATGTTACATCGGTTCTAACCCTCTTTAACTTTGTATTTTTTAGGAAACAAGAGTGGGGACTGTAACGCCCCGACCGCTTTTCAAGAATGAACGACTCTCCCCACAGACCAACACGAGACCTTTCCAATGTGCTTTTGTCCTCACTCACATTTCCTGAGAACTTCCCAGGAGGTCACCCATCCCAGAATTACTCCAAGTTAAGCACGCTTAACTTTGGAGTTCTTAAGTGATAGGCCACCGAAAAGGCTAATGCATTTGTTGGTATAGGTAGTATGAATTCATTTCTTTAAGCTATCCTCGACTGTATAGTCCCATACATATACAGTCTTTGGATCCCTCTCATTCTGGTATGTATTCGGTTCGTTCATGTGTCCCTCCCACTGGAAGCCTGCCAGGAGCCGCTCCTTGTCCGCGCCCATGCACTGGCGATCACTCCCCGCCCTCAACAGCGCTGGGATGTCACATGCCCACCAGTTTCCGCCTGCTTCGTCCCCGAACCATACCGTACTAGGAGAGGCCATGCTCTGATACCACTGTAACACCCTGACCGCTTTTCAGGAATGAACGACTCTCCCCACAGACCAACACGAGACCTTTCCAATGTGCTTTTGTCCTCACTCACACATTTCCTGAGAACTTCCCAGGAGGTCACCCATCCCAGAATTACTCCAAGTTAAGCACGCTTAACTTTGGAGTTCTTAAGTGATAGGCCACCGAAAAGGCTAATGCATTTATTGGTATAGGTAGTACGAATTCATTCCTTTAAGCTATCCTCGACTGTATAGTCCCATACATATACAGTCTTTGGATCCCTCTTATTCTGGTATGTATTCGGTTCGTTCATGTGTCCCTCCCACTGGAAGCCTGCCAGGAGCCGCTCCTTGTCCGCGCCCATGCACCGGCGATCACTCCCCGCCCTCAACAGCGCTGGGATGTCACAGGGACACCTTGGAGGTACTTCGCCAACTCCTGGCTGGTATGAACGCTGATGTTGCCGAATAAGAACAGGGTCACCCCTAACTCAAAAAGGCTACATCCCTCTAAATTCCTAGGGCTAACATGCCGATTAGAGCCGGGGTCAAGAAGATAGGCAAGAAGAAGAACCTCGAAGGCCACATGAAGAAACAAAAAGTCACCAGGGTTGATGAGTAGGGGGACTCTGGTAAAGGAAAGGCTGTCATTGTTACGGACGAACAGGTGAAGGAGACTACCTACCATGATATTGGTCCAGATGTCTTAACGAAATGGTGGAGAGAGTTACTTCTCCCACCTCCGAATTTACCATTCCATATTGGCTCAAGGAGGGGTTGAACTTTAATGACATTTGTTTTGCCCTTGACACGGCGATGTGGGGTCAGCTGAAAACTCTCTCCGTCATGCATTCCGTCGCCACTAAAGGACCACTGAGGGAAATAGAGCAGTTGAAAAAGAAGAATGCTCGCCTGTTGGATGACCAAGGTCAGGTTCACCAAAGGCTAAAAAACCTAAATGAAAGTAACCAGGCTCTTCAAAAATTAAAGGATGACCTAAAGAAGGAGAATAATAAGTTTCGCCAGGAGGTGGACGTGCTAAAGGACCAGGTAGCTAGACTCTAGAAGAACAATGAGGGTCTCTCCACTGTGGTCAAGGAAGAACAAGTAAAGTATCGCCAAGATATAGAGCTTTTTGCCACCGCCGCTATGGACATTTTCAGCCCGCGGTCCAGCAAGTCGTCTTCCATAACTGAGGTGTCAATCTTAACTTGAATGAAATTAGGTTTTCCAACAAATTCCATAGTGAAGAGCTGGTCACCGAGGCCAATGGTGAGTTTTTACATTCCCTCTGATGAGCCCTTCAAATTTGCTCCTTTGGCTGCGGGCGAAGATGACCCTTCCCCGAATTTATTGCAACAAATACATAATAAAGATTAAGAAGATGACCCTTGATGCTTCTGTTTATTAGCTTTGTAGATGGGAAGAACTCCGTCTATTTTGATGACTTTGTGAACTGGTCTGAACCGGGTTCAAGGATCCAGTATGTGACCAACCATAAATGTTCTTTATTTTGAATGATTTGTACATCGGTACAGTAGGTATCCGGTATTGTATCCTTTATCTCAATGGGAAATAAAGGTCTTGGTGTTCTGAAGATCCTTCACACCAAGCTTTCACGTTGACAAGAGGCGAAATGTGGTGTCACCTACGAAGATTCTTTGGGGATCAAGTCAGTAACCAGAAAAGGAATTCATGGTTTCTGAAGCGTAAGTTTGAGAATGATTCTAACGTACTAGAGTTATGAACATGTTGGTATTTATACATGCATGCAAAGAATGAAGAGTCTTTTAGGTCAGGGGACTAATCATACCCTGTGTCTGACGATTCTGACATGCAACGCGGGCGCCTCCGTGTCTCCTGTGAACGTTCCCCTGTACTTGTACCTTGTACTATTTATCGGGTGACATGGATGCTTTCTGGTGTGCTAAGTGCTGAGTTACACTTTCGGTATAGATATAAATATGATACGGGCTTAGAGTCTAGAGGTTTACCTGCGACACCGATAAACGAGTGAGATTGACTGAAATTACCTTCTTGCCCATGCGCCGGTATCGAGATAAGATCATTTGCCCCCTAGCTTGTTTAAGGGACTGAATAAGTTCCTTATATAAGCTATTCTGCCTTGTCGAGGTCGTTTTTACAGATGTGGATACCGGCTCTGATGACTTTCCTCCGAGGTCCCCTTTTATGGGTATGGATGTCGCTTCAGACAACGTTCTGCTTTTGCGTGTGAAACTTAAGAGTTTTTAAATTTCGTAATTCCTCGCATTTAAGAGTTTTTAAACCTTAAGACGCCATTAATGATGAGTAGTTATTGCTAGAAATATATGAGCACTAATGATTGTGTATGTGATAATTCCCAAACATCATGGGTAGTGGGTATTGAGCCTAAAATTCAAATGTTACGGCCCATTCGATTTCAACTTTATGCAAAATGGCACTATTTTCGCATGCTCTAGATTGAAATGACACCTTCGTTGGCCCTCAAAATGATGTGTTTCCTGACAAACAACATGTCCTCTGACCGGTGGTTACCATGCCCCCTCCATGACTATAAAAAGGGGGACTTAGGCATTTTCCAAAAACCACTTTGCTTCTAACCTAAGAAAAACTCTGCTTAAATTTTTCCTTTAAAGAGTGAAGAGATCACTGCTTCAGTGTTCTTTGTGAAGTTCTCCACTATTCTTTACTTTCCAAAATTTTCTTAGGTAACCATCATTTTCCATTCTTTGGTTCATTTCCTCTGCTATAGAATTATCACCATGCGTTCTAGGCAAGGTCGCGTTGGTCCCGTGAATAGAGGGGGAAGAATCCTTGCCAGGCCCTCCCGTTATCGAGGAGGAAGGATCCTCATGAATCCTCCCACGGCTGGGCCTCTCTGTTCAGAAAGGGACAAAGCATCTCATTCAAGGCGGCGGGTAGTAATGCCCTTATTTGACTCATCTTCTAGTTCAAGGGCTAGCTGTTCTTCTAGGAGCGAGGTGAGTACTAATTGTTACCTCTCAGATGATGTAGCTTTTTTGAGCAACATAGGCCATAAGCAGAATGACCGCCGAAGGCACTTCTGAAAATACCACCGCCCTCAGGACCATCGAGGGGTGTGTTAACGTGGTGGCACACTGGCTGGATTGGGTGAAGGTCAACAAAAAATACCCTTACTGTTGGGTAGAAGACGAGATTCATGGAATGACATCCCGACATGCTAGGGAAGACGGGGGGAGGTTATCTCTAAGGTTCTTAGTTTACGCTGAGGAGAGGCTCAAAGAGCGATTCATGGTACTTGTACCTCGGTCAACTGACAAAATTAGCCACCGCATACTGGACGAACGGTCTGTGTATATGTATGATTTTATGCTTCTTCAACTTGGGATCTGTTTCCCCCTCACAAAGTTCAAAATTGGGGTACTAAGATTTTTGGACTGCGCTCCCTCTCAAGTGCACCCTAATGGATGAGGCTTGATCCGCGCCCTGGAGGTGCTGGATGAGCACTTTAACTTCAAACCCACTGTGGCAATGCTTTTTTACTATTCCCAAGTAGTACGCCAGTCGAACAAGAAGGGCGGCATGAGCTTCGTGATTCTCCACTGTGATGCAAAGGTTGTCAACTTGGAAGCCTTCATAGAATTTACCAAGGTGGATGGAAGGTCATTTAAACATTACTATACCAGGATCTGGATTCAACCGAATAGACCGGTCCTCTATAGGAATAAAGAAGGTCTCCTCAAATTCCCATTCGAATGGACCCATGAACATTTCCTGCTCACCCCCTAAGCCTACTTCACTGAGGAGAATGAGTTGTCCCCTCACTTTGTGGAAGTCTTGAGTGCCTTGCAAACATACTCTTCAGTATGCGAAAAATTTTCCTGCAAGTATCTACTGGGGTCCCCCTTCATTCGAAATGTATATTTAAGTAAATTTCCTGCTATTATCTTTTACCATTTGAATACCGGTAATACGGTGTGCTTAAAACTAACATATTTTCATTTACTTATGTAGAATAAATAGAAGAGATATGCCCTGCCATAGACAAGCTGAAGGGTTTTTTGGCGGATGAGGACTCGTCCTATAAAGAGGACAACATTCAACTAAAAAGTAACACCGTCAAAGCATGCGTCGAAACCCTGACCCTGATGTCCGTTATGATGGGTGAAGTACCATTGCTAGAGAACACTGAATAGGCAAGCACCATGCATCCTGAAAAGGAGAAGGAGAAAAATAAAAGAAAAATCCCAAAGGGTACCAGAGCGGAGAAGTCGTCCTTCCCCAAGCCGTTCAAAAAATAAAAGACCCTGGAGGAGACCGGTATGGCTAGCACTCAAAAAGAGAAGAAGGTTTCCTCTACTCCAAAGACCACTCCTGGTTCCGAGGCTGAGACCAGGCCAAGCCCAGCTGTCGGTGGCTCCCAACAGGTGGTGTCTAGCTCTCCTCCTCATAACTCTTTCCTCACCCCATTTCTGAAATACAAGGGTTCTATGCCTCCAACACTCCCCAAGCCAACATACAACCTGAGGCCCAAGCTGGAAGTTTTTAAAATCAAGAAGGCTTGTGAAGCCAGCCAATGGCAACTTGTTGAATTATCCAGCCTTATTAATTCTTTGAGCAGGGCGGCCGACAGCATCAGAGAGGTGGACAGACTTCATGATAAGGTCTAGGCACTGAATATTTAAGGTGTGAGGGACAAATACAATCTTCAAATAATGGAAGAGTGCCTAAAAGAAAAGAAGGAACAGGCCATTCAACAAGAGTTTGAGATTGGCTCGCTAAAGGCCATTGTGAAGGATCTGGAGGGGAAGATTGCCGAGCTGAAATAAGAAAACAAAGAAGTCCCCCAGCTGAAAGAAGAGCTTTAAATGGAAAAAGAAAAAATTAACTAAATTGACTGAGGACCTACAAGCTTCTTAGGCCGAGCGCTCGAAGCAGGTTGAAGAATGGGTTGCGAGAGAGAAAGAGTTGCTTCAGCAAATTGAAGAACTTAAGCAGGGGAGTACCGATACTGGGTCGCTTGAGGAAGAAAACACCAAGCTGAGAAAGAGCCTTGCTGAAGCAAAAGCTAAAACTAAGCAAGCCCTGAAGATCTGTATCGACGTGGTATATGATTCCTTCGACGGGGCCATCCATCAAATATTTTACTGCAATTGCGATGTGAAGCTTGACCTTTATGGGCTGTATCCTTTTTATGAGTTTCACAAAGGTAAGTTGGTCACAGTAAAAGATGGTCGGCATGAGGAACCTGACAATTCTTTGTATGAGCGGCCACCTCTCCCCAAAAGACAGAGTATAGAACCTCATCCGGGCTCTCTTGGACCTGACAATGAAGAGAAAAATAAAGAGATGGAAAATAGTGATGGCATAGAATGAGCCAAGCCTGCAGAGGACATGGACGACACATATAAAGACTTTCTATTAAGAGCATCCGCAACCATATTAGCTTTTCCAGGATGATACTTCAACTCAAAATCATAGTCCTTCAAGAACTCCATCCATCTCCTTTGGCGCATGTTCAACTCCTTTTGATCAAAGAGGTATTTCAAGCTTTTGTGATCACTAAAGACCACAAATCTTGAACCATAGAGATAATGACGCCAAATCTTCAAGGCAAACACAACCACTGCCAACTCTAAGTCATGAATGGGGTAATTAACTTCATGTGGTCTGAACTGGCTTTAAGCATAGGTGATCACACGCTCCTTCTGCATCAAAAGACATCCACGACCATGCTTGGAAGCGTCACAATACACCATAAAGTCTTCCTACAAATCATGCAACGCTAGTATAGGTGTAGTAGTGAGTCTCATCTTCAACTCTTTAAAACTCTTCTCATACTCAACATTCTACACAAACAACTGGTTCTTTCTAGTCAACTTCATCAAAGGCCTAGCAAGACATGAGAATCCTTTAATGAACCTCTGATAGTATCTGGCAAGTCCAAGGAAGATTTGAATTTTAGTAACAGTGGTAGGCCTAGACCATGCCATAACTGCCTCGACCTTAGAGGGATTAATCGAAACTCCTTCTGCAGATATCACATGCCTAAGACATTAGACACTCTCCAGCCAAAATTTACATTTATAGAGTTTAGCATAAAACTATTTCTCCCTAAGTATACCCAACACCAATCTCAAATGTTCTTCATGTTCTTCGTGGCTCTTGGAATACACCAAGATATCATCAATGAACACTACCAAAAACTGATCAAGGTAATCATGGAAGATACGGTTCATGTAGTCCATGAACATAGCTAGAGCATTGGTCACTCCAAACAGCATCACAATTAGTGACCATACCGCGTCCTGAAAGCGGTTTTTGGGATGTCTTCAGCCTTCACCTTGATTTGGTGGTAACCGAAACGCAAATTAATCTTGGAGAACACCATAGCACCCCTCAACTGATCCAACAAGTCATCTATGCATGGTAGAAGGTACTTGTTCTTGATCGTCATCTTATTCAATTGGCGGTAATCAATACACAATCGCATCGTTGCATCCTTCTTCTTCACTAGCAATACAGGGACTCCCCAAGGGGAAACACTAGGTTGGATGAACTCCCTCTCAAGTAACTCTTGCACTTGCTTTTTTAATTTAGTTAACTCCATAGGAGACATCCTATAAGGAGCCATAGAAGCTGGTTCTGCACCCAGAACGAGATCAATAACAAACTCAACCTCACGCGGAGGTGGCAAATCGGGAACCTCATTGAGAAAGACATCAAGAAACTCAGATACCACCAAAATGCTCAAGAGGTCAGAATGATTAGTTCCATCAGTAAGAGATAACAACATACAAAGTTGGGATATACCTTGCATATCAAATTTGCTAACGCTTGGAGAAGGAAAGATGACGGTTCTTGTTGATAATCAACCATAAATTAGTTGGCGAAAAGCTAATCCATATCGAGGATGATCTCTAAGTCCCTCATAGGTAAACAAACAAGGGAGACAATGAATATTTTCCCCTTAAGTAACATCTCGACGTTGTCACAACTTGTAACCGATCTAAGACAAGCACCGATCGGAGTAGTGACTATAAGGGCATTTTTCATTATATTTACTGGCAATCTCAACTGCCGAACACACTTCTCAGATACAAAAGAGTGGGTAGCACCCGAATCATAAATGATATGCACTACAGTACCAAGTATCTCACACTTACTTTCAATATAGTTACCAGTTTGTGCAGCTTCCTCTACGGTCACAACAAAGATCCTTCCCAGAGTCTAGGTGGTGTTTCCTCCAGTGCCACCATCATATCTCCCACTGGTGTGGCCTCCATGACCACCAGTCTCTAGCATAGTGAGCTCCTCCACATTTAGTGCATCATGGCCCATGAGCATCTACATTGCCCTGGCCACGGGTGTCACCAAAACTACTGCCCCTACTCCGAGCAACAGAAGAAACACCTCTCTAAAACTGTCCTCTCCTGAAAGTACCCCGCCTCTTGAAGCTGGATGACTGACCCTTCAGACTAGAGTCAAATCTAGATGTGTGTGATGAGGCATGCTCCTCATAAATACGACACTTGTTCACAAGCACCGTGAAGCTTCTGATCTCCTAGTGGCAAATGGCCCTCTGGATGTCAGAATGTAGGCCATTCTCAAACTTTACACACTTAGAAGCTTCAATCCCTTCTTGTTGGTATAGAGGGTAGAACTCACACAATTCCTCAAACTTGGAAGCATACTCTTCCACAGACAGGTTATCTTACTTGAGCTCCATAAACTCAAGCTTCTTTTTGCTTTTATAGCTCTCAGGCACATACTTTCTCATAAACTCAAACTTGAAATTCTCCCAAATCAAGGGAGTAGCAGTAGCTAGCATTCAATTCTTGGTGAGCCTCCACCAAGTTTTAGCCTCATCTCTCAACATGAACATAGCATACTCCACTTTCTAGAGCTCAGAACACTCGAAGCTATCAAAGATCCACTCCACATCAAGGACCCAAAAGTAGGCTTGTTCAGGTCTAAACCCGCCATGGAACTTTGAAGTCTCCCTCTTCAGAAATTTGTCAAGGCCAGAAGTACCTTGTGCTACCGGAGGGGCTTGCCTATCATTGCCCTGCCTCTCACACCCTACATTTCTAGGATGTCAGAAAAGTGGTTCAAGGCACGAGCAATGGAATCATCCTGATCAAGGAGACAACGAGCCATCTCAAACTCTCAAAATCTATATTCACAACATCAAGACCAACTAACATCAGTGAGTCAGTCACATACTATAGTAATTTATCTCATAATTAAGCCTCAATTCCTTACTATGCAACTCATCAAAAGCAATATGGTAATATCAATTCAAGGCATGCTTTCATATCACAATATCATGCACATATGCATACACATAATAATTCATCACTGAGAGGGGTTGGTATGAAGAAAGCTTGGCTGGACCTGTCAAAATCAATCATCAATCACCATTAACACATCGCAAGTGCAATTATATTGACAATCATCCAAATAAAGCATGTTATGCTCTGATACCACCCAATGTGGCACCCTAAATCCGCTATCCGATATTATAGTTGTCTATTTCTAATGAATAAAAAGTAGGGGAAATTTTTCACGTTTGTTTTTTGTCGCTTAATTAAGGCACACAACAACTTAAAACTTATGATAACTACCCTAGATCTAGTTGGAAACCAACCCATATGTGAAGATATGAGAAGCTGAAAATTAAGCAAGTACCGAACTAACTTCAACAATGTATATGTAAGATTGTCATGCACCAATTCCTTTAATTCTCATATTGGTCATTAATCCTTCAAATTCAAGGTACCTACCCATAGTCCTATACACTTAAATCTAATAATAATCCATAATCATGAACATCCATATCAAAGCTTTTCCAAGAACCTAATTAGGTGACAATACCATCCATCCATACTAATAAATCATCAATCTTTGCTTCTTATCAACTAGGCCTCTTAATGTACCCATAACTAGGAGGTATACATCATATTATCTCATCCTACATACCTTGCACCAATTGATGATAAAAAGTCAGCATTTATATAACATAAGCAAGGCTTTATAAATCCACTCCATAACTACTTCTATGCAACATACACAATTTTGTGACATAATATCAACTTTCATGCATAATTCCTCATTCATAAAGATTCATGATCATCAACCTCTAATATACCAACAAGTTCATAGCTCAATTTTTAAATCCAAATGTACCAACAATTAATCTAACAAACTCATTCGGAATTCTAAAAACTTAGGCATATACATTAATAATCAAGCTATACAAAATAATACCTATACACATCAAATTCTATAGAGAATTTAAATCAACATGTTCGAAAAGAATGCCGGCCAAGGCAACAAGACACCTTCTTCACACCGAGCCGCCACCCCAAAAAGTGTACCTCTCCACCATCTCAACCTACATCACAAAGCTAAAATGGACAATATAGAGAGTGAGTATATTTTCTCAATGATGAACAATTATAATGATAAGTCATGCATAATGAAGCAATTATCCATATTTTTCTTCTATATATCTAATCTCAATGGTACAGCATAGATACCGTAATTTGACAATCGATACATACAACATACACCATAAATGCCAACTCATGCCAAAAGCCTTAAGTATCATTCTCATTTCACCAACAATGGTCATCACTACACTTCCACATTAGCCAACAACACCAATAACATTACTCAATTCAAGATACTCATAAGACATAATTATTATGGGTACTCAAGTTCAAATGTCATGTATTTACAAATAATGCATATGCTATCCAACAACTAATGCATATGCAATGAGCCCAACTTGTATAATTTTCCTTTTCTCTTCATGTGCATATTTCACCCATGTGACTTATAACCACACATAGTCGTTTAATATATAAAACCAACGTAAGGATTCTTTCTCAAGATCAACACAAGATCAATAATACATGTCACATTACGACCACACATAGTCATTTATAAAATCAAACAACGCAAGGTTGTTATTTTCAAGATCAACGCAAAATCATTGTTTATCACACATAAGATATGTTATGCATGTCATGAAATGTAAAAATGCACATAATGGCCTCAATTTCCCACATAATCCACTTCATTATCATGCATAAGCCAAAAAGACTCATCAAGGTATATCACCATCATAAACATCAATTTACCACCAATGTCATTCATGAGTCCTACTTTACATATTCATCACACATAGCCATAATAGAAGCAACCAATACCAATATGCAAATATACATCACACATACATTCGCTATCAATATCAAGGCCATGTATTTAGAAAATAAACTCCTCTCCTACCTCAAGAAAAGTACTCCGACGGGTTGAAGGAGTTGGATGGTCCCTCTTTGCAAGAATGGCCAAAGCCTACATTAAATAAGTGTAGAAACTCATCAACATCTTACTAATCTTTGTGTGATGTTCACAACTCCATATTTTATATACATACTTCATACTAACCCATGAAAGTTTCATTCTTGAGACTTTTAGGAGTATTATGAATTCTTCCAATATTTTTTTCAATACTTGTAAATTCTAAAACCTTGTCTACAAATTGTCAATTTTCAAGAATCACTCATGAGGTCTTACAAGACTCCTAATAAACTTCTCCCCTTACTATAATTATTTACATTACTTTTCCTTTTGTAGACAACAAGTTTCTCTCTACTAATAATTCAATTAACTTGTTATTCACCCATTAATACATAACCCATTTGGTAGTGATGTTTAGTTGTTAGGTCAAATCATGATAATTCTTTAGAAACACATGTTACTTACCAAGTTTTCCATCACATAGCAATTTTAGTCAATCTTGTCCTTTATCCTCCTAAGACAACTAGTTTGTCACTAATGGTCTTCAAATATTCAAGTGTCTTATTACAAGTCTTTGGTATCACCTATTATTCATAATGATTCTTCTATTATTACCAATCACAACACTCCCTAAACATGGTTATTTCTAATTCTACATCATTACTTAAGTCCTCTAGCCCACTTTCATGACAAAGTCACCTATCACTAATAATAATCTTCTTTAAGTTTATCTTATGGTCTTTCATGTCTAATATGATCTAACAATATTTTCTAAACCAATAATCTTCCTTTCAATTCCAATAGTCCATATCCATTACCTTACCCACTTTTACATTACATACTTTTTCTTTTTAGCCTTTCTTACCTAAAAACCACTTGATCCAGTCTCGATACCGGTATCCGTTCTACAAGATATATTTCAATGTCTTTATCAGTTATCCAACGTGTTACCGGTGTCATTGGTATACATCCGGACTCTAAATCCGTATCAGGCGTTCTCCCTATACCGGTTGTCCAGGATAACTCCATGCACATCGGATAACACGTATATCACCATACAGAAGACAAAAGGCATCGCTACAGGGACAAGGATAAAGATTCTATTTTCCACACTACGAGCCATAATCTGCTCCTGGAAATAATCAACTTGTTCCCTAAGACTAGTCCTACTATCTCTACGCTCAATATAAAATAGCCACTTGACTCAATCATACTGGCAAGTGTACATTAAATAATAATTTATTTAATAATAGATGTTAGTGGTTCCTACTAGCAAGTCCTCGTAAATCGAGCTAATCAGGTATAAGAACTCTCTTTATTTATGGAGAGGGGGACTACTTCTTCTAGACTACTTACAATTACTATCTGAAATACATTCCTCACTTGGAATACAATTACTGACTTGAGCGTCGGAGAATCTTTGCAGGTGGCACCACCTTTCGCCCACATCAACGTGTGAGGACGGTGTGAAGGACCTCCAGGATGCCAAGACCGCTCTCTTGATATAGAGACATTGGATATATAGACCGGATACTCACATAACCGGTCTTTAGAGACGTAATCTTCTTACTATTTGTGACTGGTCCGACACCGGATCTCTTGACCCCGGTTCAGGACAGATCATTGGCACGCCCAGTGGGACTCGCTAAAGTTATTCCCACCTCTCGTTTCTAGAGTCTTGTCTTGCATCATGGAAGGAAATGGGAAAAACCTACCAGATGGGCACGTAGAAGATGTTACGGCCCAAGAACAACCAGTGAACAGACGCTTGGCTTTCGAGTCGCCTGTCGGGAGTTCAAGGAGAATGGTGTAAGTATCTGCACCCGATCCAAGAGATAAAATGATACGAAAACTGATGGAGGAACTAGTGGAGTTGAAACATGAAAGAAAGAGCATGGAAGAGAAAGCAACATCCCAAACTGATGGCACGCACCATACAGCTGAGGGAAGAAAGTCTGCTAGTATCCAGTATTTGCAGATCCCCACTTATGAGAATGAGCAAACACATGACTCTGGTGAGAAGGCTAGTCGCAGAAGGCACGACCCAGTGGTAATCCATGGGACTTACAGACTCAACGTTCCTTTCTCTCTGAGGCTGATGAGTGTAACCATCCCAAAGCATCTACAGAATACCCAACCACTTTCCATTGGAAAGTATGGTAGGGAAACGGATCCCACTAAACACATGGATGCATATGTGTATGAAACCATGTATTTGGGAGCAGATGAGGATGTCATGTGCAAAATGTTCCCTCGCACCCTTGTCGATGATGCGCTCGTTTGGTTTAAAGGGTTACCATCAGGATTCATCGACTCATGGGAAGAAATGGCAACAATATTTATGGATCATTTTGTTATTTCTAAGGACGTCCCTAAGACATCTCATACCCTAGCCCAGATTAAGCAAGGGGAAGATGAATCTCTCAAAGATTTCTTGAAGAGATTTTATAAAGAAGCAGCTACCATTCCAAACTTAGCAGAGTTGCTACAGCTGCATATTGTGATAGAAGCCTTACTACCAAAGTCTACCTTCGCCCTGTTATTGGTGAAGAGTTCTCCTGCGAGTTTTGAGGAGTTCAGAAAGAAAGCATCCAAGTACGTAGGCATTGAGATGCACTTGGAAGCAATTGCTGCGAAGGGAAAATCCTCAATGCCACAACAACAGCCATGGAGAGATAAGGATAGGCCAAGGTCAGAACTCATGGAGAGACCATTCCATGGCAACGTCTTTAATGGTCCCGCACCTCGACGTCGAGAAAAATAGGTAAATGCGTTCAGCCATTATGCTCCATTAAATATCCGACGTTCACAGATTCTAAGGGAGGTCGGATGGCCAACGCTTAAGGTATACGGGGTCAGAAAGCCACCCCAGGTCTGTAGACACGGAGACCCTCAGAAATACTGCGAATTCCATGAGTAAAAGGGTCACTCAACAGATGAATGCCAAGCCTTGAAAAACACTGTTGAGACTCTGATCCGAGAGGGCAAGCTCAAGCAGTACCTGTTCAAAGAAAAATCATTTGATGATCCAGATCAGACACAGAAGCGGGAAAGAGAACGTGAAGACAGTGACGATGATGGTCCCACGCTGGCCAGAAGATTTACCACCGCTGAAAAGCAAAAAGGAATTATGATTGGCGAACCCACGCAGCAAAATGTCATGCCCCAGCAGCAACGTGAGGGTTGTCGAGAGGTCATTGATATGATAGCCGGTGGTTTTACTGAAGGAGGAGCTTCTATCACTGCCAGGAAGAATCATCATCGCATGGTCCTTTCATTACAAGGTAGACCTAGAGACAACCGTCTTTTCAGAGACGGGGTTGCTGCTCTGATAATCTCTTTCTCTGATGATGACTTCAGTCCAATTATCCCTGGAGGAGATGATGCAGTGGTAATTATGGCAGTTATTGCCAACAAAGATATGAAAAGGATACTTGTTGATCAGGGAAGCTCTTGTGATATTATCTTCTATAGCTGATTTAAACGTATGGGCTTTAATGATTCTGACCTGTAACCTTACACGCAGGATTTGATAGCTTTCAATGGAGCTAAGCAGCCAACCAAGGGGTACTTAGATACCCTGATATCTTTTGAAGGGGAGCCAGGGGTTAGAACAGTGAAGTCCAGGATTTTGGTGATTAATGTGGAGTCACCTTACAACAGAATCATAGGACGCCCCATATTAAACGCGATGGAGGCCATCGTCTCAACTCCTTATTTGCTCATTAAATTCATTGACAAAGATAATAATGTGTCTTCTATCAGAGGGGACCAAGAGATGGCAAGGTATTGTTACAACCTAAGCCTTAATATGGTGAAGCTCCAAACCTTCAACAAGAAAAGAAAGTTAAACGATAGAGGATCAGCGGCGGGGTCTGTGAGTCTCGTTGACTTGGACCCTAGGGCGAAGTTAAATATTGATCCGTCCAACCCATTAAAGCCCACGCCGGATGGAAGTTCTAGGGACATCGTATTGGGAGATTCTCCAAAAAAGGTCACCCATATTAATGACAAGCTAGAAACAGAAATGGAGCAGCGAATGTTGATGCTTTTGCAGGAGTTTAAAGACCTTTTTGCATGGACTGTAGCAGATATGCCTGGTATGGATCCGGACTTCTGTTGTCACAAGCTAGCTGTTTATCTGGAGACGAGGCCGGTTGCCCAGAAAAAACGAAGACTGGGCCCAGAAAAATAGAATGCTGCTTGTGAGCAAACAGAAGAATTACTGAAGGCCAGATTTATTAAAGAGGTCCGCTACTCCTCGTGGCTTTCCAAGGTCGTCATGGTTCAGAAATCCAATGGAAAATGGAGAATGTGCACTGACTACGTGGATCTCAACCGTTGTTGTCCCAAAGACCTGTATCCTATCCCTAATATAGATCGGATGGTGGATGATTCATCTGGCTACCAGTATTTGAGCTTCATGGATGCGTACTCAGGGTATAACTAGATTCCGATGTGGGAGGAGGATCAGGAGAAAATAGCTTTCATCAATGATCGAGGTGTCTTTTGATACACCGTTATGCCCTTCAGCCTGAAGAATGCTGGGGCCACTTACCAGCGTATGATCAACAAAGTGTTCAAAGGCTTACACACCCAGATAGTTGAGGTGTACATTGATGACATTATTGTCAAGACCTCTGTAGGAGGTGACCACATAAAGGACCAGCGCCAAGTGTTTTTACGTCTGAGGCACTACAACATGAGGTTAAACCCTTTAAAATGCACTTTTGCAGTCCCAGCTGGGAAATTCTTGGGTTTCATGTTGACACAGCGCGGAATTAAGGCTAATCCAGGAAAGTGCCAAGCCATCCTTAACATGTAGAGTCCAAAAAATATGAGGGAAGTGCAGTCCCTAGATGGCAAAGTAGCAGCCTTGACACGATTCATGCCCAAGATGGCCCACAGATCACTTCCTCTATATAGGATCTTAAAGAAAAATAAGAAGTTTGAGTGGGGACAGGAGCAGGAACAAGCTTTTCAGGAGCTTAAGGAAGTGCTGTCGAAACCTCCCATATTGGTCAAGCCTGACCCCGGAGAAACACTTATCATGTACTTATCTGTTTCTGATGAAGCGTTAGGGGTCACTCTGGTGAAGGAAACCCCGGATGGTCAAAGGCCGATATATTTCACAAGTAAATCGTTGCAAGGTACTGAGAATAGGTACCAGAAGATTGAAAAGGCCGCTCTTACCATCATTTTCGCTTCGCGACGCTTGCGTCCGTATTTTCATGCCCATCCTATTCTTGTAAGAACGGATTTACCACTCCGATCTGTGTTGAGCAATCCAGACCTCGCTGGTAGAATGATCAAATGGTCTATTGAACTCTCAGAGTTTGATATATCTTATGAACCTCGAGGTGCTATCAAGGCTCAGGTCCTGGCTGATTTCATCATGGAAATGACAGGGATGGATCCAGCTACACCTTGTGTTCATTAGACCATCCATATGGATGGTTCATCAAATTAAAGGGGCTCCGAAGCAGGTGTAGTCCTTGAAAGCGATGACGGTGTGCTCCTGGAAATCTCCCTTCGTTTTAATTTCAAAACTTCAAACAACCAAGCAGAATACGAAGCTTGTTTAGCTGGGCTTCAAGCTGCGATTGACATCGGAGCATCTGAAGCAACACTATGCAGTGATTCACAACTCGTGATTTCACAAATCTTAGGAGATTATCAAGCTTGTGAGCCTCAACTCCAGTTATACTTAAACTGTGTTAAGGAGTTGAAAGAGAAGTTTTCAAAGATGGAATTTAAACATGTTCCGCGGGAAGAAAATACCAGAGCGGATGTACTTTCCAGATTGGCAAGCACTAAACGGCCATGTAGCACCACAACGTTGGTCCAAAGTACGTTAACATCGCCCAATATTCCTCTATACCCTTCTTTAAATGCTATCACCATCGATTATGGAAACACATGGATGGCCCCTACATCCGTTATTTGGCCGACGGGCAGTTGCCTACAGGTAAGAATGAAAAAAAAAGGATAAGAAGGGAATTGCCATACTTCACTATGATTGATGGTAACCTTTACAGAAGGGCACTCTCCGTACCTTACTTAATTTATCTGAGAGAAAATAAGGTACAAGGAGTAATAGAGGAAGTGCATGAAGGACAACGTGGGCACCACACCGGAGGAAGAAGTTTAATGAGAAAAATCCTTAGGGCGGGGTATTGGTGGCCTACGATGAAGCATGATTCCATCGACTTTGTCAAGAAATGTGATGCCTGCCAAAACTTCTCTAATCTTCACCACATACCGGCGGAAGAGCTCTTCACATCCGCTGTTCCATGGTCGTTCTACCAATGGGGATTAGATATTTTAGGCCCTCTCCCAACTGCTCCTGGGGGCATCAAATATCTCATTGTAGGGGTCGATTGTAACATCCTAATTTTTATGATTTTTATAAAAATAACTTAAAAAGGATTAAAGAAGAATTTCTGGATGAAATTCTGAGTGAAAAATAAAATTTTTCAAGTGCAATGAATCAGATTCTGAGTGAGTGAATCTGACTCCAAGTGAAATAAGACAGAACATCGTTTCCAAGCGAAGATAAGATGTTTCCGAGAGAAACATCATTAAGAGAATCATTTCCGAATGAAGTGACGCTGTGTCCGATTGAGACACGATCAAATAAAGTAAATCCGAGTGAAACGTCTCCGAGAGGAATGTTTCCGATTAAGTTGCTGAGTAAAGTGTTTCTGAGACACTTCCGAGTGATATATTCTGAGTAAGTCTATCCAGAAAGAGTTCTTCTGAATAAAGACTTTAACTCTGACTGATTAAATTTCCTGAGTAAGTAATCCCGAGGAGATTTCCGAGTAATCCTTTCAAGAGGAATGATTTCTGAGAAAGGAAATGGACTCTGAACTGCCGAGTGAAAAACCCGAGGGCTGGGAAGTCTTGCCAAGCGGGTGAGTGCAGAATCAAAGGACAACCTTTGCTTGGATTTCGCCTAAACGAGTAGGTGCCTAGCTCAAGCGAATGCCAGTGGAATTTGTGACTGGTCAATTCTCGCTCGAACGAATGGAGTCTTGCTCGAGCGAAAGCATGGGAAATTAGTTACTGGGTAATTCTCGCTCAAGCGAGAGTGGTCCGCTTAAGCGAGGATCAGGTCTGATGCTTAAAGACTTCTCGCTTAAGGAATTAGAGGCTCGCTCAAGCACTCTATCATTAATGGATGCTTTCCATGTCATTATGTTCTTCTACCTTCCAGCAAATTCCTTTCTGAGATATTTTCTAAGTTTGGGACCCATTTTGATGAGTTGTACTCTTTTCATTAAATATTTTAACCCTTCATTAATTATTAAAGAAATGTGTGGCAGAGTACTTCAAGTTATTCACGTCTCTTTAACGTGAAAGGTATATAAATACTCCTGCTCTTAGATTAATAGAGAAGTTGTTGAGAGAGAAATCATCCTTATACTTCCAATCTTTACTGGAACCAATAAACGAAGAAGGAATCAAATCTCCATTTCTTCCCTTTACGAAGAAAGCATTGGACTTGTGCAGAGTACAATTCCAGTCTGAATTAGTAGGCAGAGACTTGGTTATAGCTATTAAAGCTGCTGGAATGCTTTATTTCTAGGTAGGGGGAGCGTACATCTCAAATACATGGTTTATGAATGGATTTGGGGTGTTGTTGATATGCTATATATGATATATGTATGAATTATTATGAGACCCCAACTATATGATGTTTTATGTTTCATGTTTTCCATTCATATTATTGATATTGATATGAGATTGATGATTCATGATATTTGTATGCATGAGATGCCTGTGTAATGTTTGAATGTGAACTGTGATGGAGTGGTTCCTATATACCACGGACGCCTTTGAGTGGGACTCAAGGCCGGCCCGTAGCACTGGGTAGAGGACCGCTATCACTCTGGGAGTGGTACTCAGTGTTACAGTATGGGCGCAGAGCGGTTTGGTACCAGTAAAATGGCCAAATCAGCAAGGAGCTGAATTATGGCTCGGGGAGCCGGTGTTGCAACACAAAATTGATAATGACCCCATTTTGGTTGGTCAAATAAGAATGAAAGATATAGATCCATTTGGTTGAGCATGTGCATACACTATTTTATGTGTTATTGTGAGAACATGCTGTTATGATGAGTATATGTATATGTCTCGGTTTTGAGAATGATTATTTTGTTTACTGAGTGATTTAATGTAATTGCCGAGTGATTTAATGTAAGTGTCGAGTGTGACTAGTATTGATTTTATAGTTATTAATTGGATTTTTATTCCAATTCAATAACTGTTATTTGATATTTTATGCTCACCCTCTACATTTATTTTTCAGTGAATGAAGGGGTCGACCATGATATGTGAAGACACTCATGCGGCTCGGAGTTTCTTTTAGTGAAAGCCTTGGCCGGCTCATGAATACCGGGTGTTTCTGATTTATTTATTTAATTGTAAATTCAAAAGAGCCGGTCGGCTTATGTAAAATAGATATTGAAATTTTATTTAAATAAAAATCTGTTTGAAATTTAAATGAATTGTTTGTATTTTAAATAACCGATCGGATTGATGTAAAAACCGAGTTGGTTATTTATTAAATCCGATCTCTGTTTTTGGGGAATTTTATCTGAAATATTGGAATTTATTTTTAAAATTAAGGATGTTATATTTTGGTATCAGAGCAGACTTGAAAAGTCCAAGGCCAAGGTGTAGTTACTAAATACTATGAGCTGAGTGAAATCATGGTTAAAACCGGGGTTTTTAATCCGGTGTTGGGCCAGCTATAAGAGTAAGGATTGAGTAAGGTTGAAGATCGGCTTTGTGTATCCGGTCTATGTAATCTGGACTCTCTGAGAGAGAAACCGGTCTTGATTCTTCGCACCGACCTTATATGTTGGTGTGAGAGACTTGTACATTACTGAATCGGGTCATTACCTTGTAATGACAGTTATTTTCTAGAACAGTTAGATGACTTGATTAATCAATTGCATGATGATTATTTCAGGATAGGAAAATGGACTCTCATGGTATAGATGCCATGGTTGCTACCTTCCAGCATTTGGCTGACATTTTAGAAAGGCAGAATACCCCTCAACCGAGTGACAATCATAGTATTGATTGTTTTCTCAAGAGAAAACCGACTGAATTCCATGGTGGATTTCAGCCTGACCGAGCGTATGCCTGGATCCAGAATCTTGAACGGATCTTTGGCAGCCTGCAATGTACCGAGGTCCAGAAGGTTGAATATGCTGCATTCATGCTTCAAAAAGAAACTAAGAATTGGTGGAGGATGGCTAAAAACCGAATAGAAACCATGGAAACCGAGTTGAATTGGGAAAATTTCAAGGAATGTTTCCTTGAAAAGTATTTTCCAAACACTGTAAGAAGCCAGAAGGAGTTGGAATTTATGGAACTCCGACAAGGAAATCTGAGTGTTGAAGAGTACGCAGCTAAATTTGAGGAGCTCTGCATGTTTTACCCTCTTTTTCAAATACCGGGCACTGAGGGCTCAAAGTGCATCAAATTTGAAAGTGGATTAAGACCAAACATCAAGAAGGCATTCCGACACCAAGAAATCAGAGTTTCCTGATTCTTGTCAACAAGTGCCGAATATATGAGGAAGATGATAAAACTTCCTCTGGAGTAAGCAGTCGGTTAGATAATTCCTCTAAATTATCCCCGATTAATTTCAAGAAGCATGGGAAGACGATCAGAAGTGAATCATCCTTTGAATCCCGAGGCCGAGTGAATTCTGGTGGCCGATCAATGAGTTTTCCGAGAGACGCTAGATGTTTCAAGTATGGAGGAGACCATTTTTCGAGTGACTGCAACCGAAACAAAATTGTTTGTTTCAAATGTAATGAGGAAGGACATACTTGTCCAAATTGCACTCATATACAAATGACCGAGTCTAATGCTAGCATAAATTGAGAAAGTTTTCAAAGACGAGGTCAGGGAATCGGAAATAGAGAAGTCGGAGGAGGAAATAGTGGATGAAGTAATCTAATGATTGGAAGAGACGACCAGGAAAGGGATGTTAATCCATAAACTGCTAGTCGAGTGTTTAACATTCATATGGAAGAGGCCGAACAAGCTGGTGATATAGTACAAAGAGAATGATCAGAAATTTTTAAATCCGGGTGTCATACGACTCTTATTTCTAAAAAGTATGTTATATTCTGTTATATTTTGTAGTAATCGTTGTTATGTAAAACGAGAGTTGTATATATTTATACTTATGGGTTTCATGTGCAATTTGTGCCCAAGTAATTTATTAAATTTTGTGGACGAAATTTTTATAGAGGGGGAGAAATGTAACATCCTGATTTTTATGATTTTTATAAAAATAACTTAAAAAGGATTAAAGAAGAATTTCTGGATGAAATTCTAAGTGAAAAATAAAATTTTCCAAGTGAAATGAATTAGATTCTGAGTGAGTGAATCTGACTCTGAGTGAAATAAGACAGAACATCGTTTCCAAGCGAAGATAAGATGTTTCCGAGAGAAACATCATTAAGAGAATCATTTCCAAATAAAGTGACGCTGTGTCCGATTGAGACACGATCAAATAAAGTAAATCCGAGTGAAACGTCTCAGAGGAACGTTTCCGATTAAGTTGCTGAGTAAAGTGTTTCTGAGACACTTCCGAGTGATATATTCCGAGTAAGTCTATCCAGAAAGAGTGCTTCTAAATAAAGACTTTAACTCTGACTGATTAAGTTTCCTGAGTAAGTAATCCCAAGGAGATTTCCAAGTAATCCTTTTAAGAGGAATGATTTCTAAGAAAGGAAATGGACTCTGAACTGCCGAGTGAAAAACCCGAGTGCTGGGAAGCCTTGCCAAGCGGGTGAGTGCAGAATCGAAGGACAGCCTTTGGTTGGATTTTGCCTAAGCGAGTAGGTGCCTCGCTCAAGTGAATGCCAGTGGAATTCGTGACTGGTCAATTCTTGCTTGAACGAATGGAGTCTCGCTCGAGCGAAAGCATGGGAAATTAGTTACTGGGTATTTCTCGCTCAAGCGAGAGTGGTCCGCTCAAGCGAGGATCAGGTCTGATGCTTAAAGACTTCTCGCTTAAGGAATTAGAGGCTCGCTCAAGCACTCTATGCTGATGTTGCCTAAGTGAGTTTTCTCCAGAATTGAATTTATCCTATTTTAATGAATGCTTTCCATGTCATTATGTTCTTCTACCTTCCAGCAAATTCCTTTCTTAGATATTTTCTAAGTTTGGGACCCATTTTGATGAGTTGTACTCTTTTCATTCATTAATTATTAAAGAAACGTGTGGTAGAGTACTTCAAGTTATTCACGTCTCTTTCACGTGAAAGGTATATAAATACTCCTGCTCTTGGATTAATAGAGAAGTTGTTGAGAGAGAAATTATCCTTATACTTCCAATCTTTACTGGAACCAATAAACGAATAAGGAATCATATCTCCATTTCTTCCCTTTACGAAGAAAGCATTGGACTGGTGCAGAGTACAATTCCAGTCGGAATTAGTAGGCAGAGACTTGGTTATAGCTATTAAAGCTGCTGGAATACTTTATTTCCAGGTAGGGGGAGCGTACATCTCAAATACATGGTTTATGAATGGATTTGGGGTGTTGTTGATATGCTATATGTGATAGTATGTATGAATTATTATGAGACCCCAACTATATGATGTTTTATGTTTCATGTTTTCCATTCATATTATTGATATTGATATGAGATTGATGATTCATGATATTTGTATGCATGAGATGCCTGTGTAATGTTTGAATGTGAACTGTGATGGAGTGGTTCCTATATACCACAGACGCCTTTGAGTGGGACTCAAGGCCGGCCCGTAGCACTGGGTAAAGGACCGCTATCACTCTGGGAGTGGTACTCAGTGTTACAGTATGGGCGCAGAGCGGTTTGGTACCAGTAAAATGGCCGAATCAGCGAGGAGCTGAATTATGGCTAGGGGAGCCAATGTTGCAACACAAAATTGATAGTGACCCCATTTTGGTTGGTCAAATGAGAATGAAAGATATGGATCCATTTGGTTGAGCATGTGCATACACTATTTTATGTGTTATTGTGAAAGCATGCTGTTATGATGAGTATATGTATATGTCTCGGTTTTGAGAATGATTATTTTGTTTACCGAGTGATTTAATGTAAGTGCCGAGTGTGACTAGTATTGATTTTATAGTTATTAATTGAATTTTTATTCCAATTCAATAACTGTTATTTGATATGTTATGCTCACCCTCTACATTTATTTTTCAGTGAATGAAGGGCTCGACCATGATATGTGAAGACACTCATGCAGCTCGGAGTTTCTTTTAGTGAAAGCCTTGGCCGGCTCATGAATATCGAGTGTTTCTGGTTTATTTATTTAATTGTAAATTCAAAAGAGCCGGTCGGCTTATGTAATATTGAAATTTTATTTAAATAAAAATCTGTTTGAAATTTAAATGAATTGTTTGTATTTTAAATAACCGATCGGATTGATGTAAAAACCGAGCTGGTTATTTATTGAATCCGATCTCTGTTTTTGGGGAATTTTATCTGAAATATTGGAATTTGTTTTTAAAATTAAGGATGTTATATCGATTATTTCACCAAGTGGATTGAAGCAGAGCTGGTGGTACACATTACTTCAGCCCGAACTCGTCGTTTTATGTATGAAAATATTATAACACGATTCGGAGTCCCAACGCGGGTCGTCCCAGAAAATGGCACCCAATTCACGGACAAGAAGTTTACAAATTTACTTGAGGGGTTAGGTATAACCCAGATATTTTCCTCCGTCGAACATCCCCAAACCAACGGCCAAGCTGAAGTGGCCAATAGAGAGGTATTGAAAGGGTTAAAGAAGCGTTTGGGGGAAGGCAAGGGCGGATGGACAGACCAGTTGTGCCATGTCCTTTGGGCATACCGAACTACACCGCATTCTTCTACCAACGAATCCCCGTATCGCCTGACCTATGGGGTGGAAGCAATGATACCTGTGGAATTGCAAATTGCTTCTGCGAGGGTCAAGTACTTCTCTAAAGAAAGCAATGACGTTAACTTGGCATCAAAAATGGATGTCGTACAAGAGCTCAGAGAAGAAGCTTTTGTTAGGGATCAAGCCATCAAAGCCAAAGCCGCCCTTCGATACAACAAACGAGTCCAATACAAGACCTTCAACGTTGGGGATTTTGTTTTGAGGAAAGCAAGCGCGGGGAACAAATTTGCACACCAGGGAAAGTTCGCTTCGACCTGGGAAGGTCCCTACAGAATATCATATGTCTGTGGAAAAGGCTCCTATCGCTGGAGAACCTCGATGGCACCCCAATCCGCAACAAGTGGAATATTCAGAATTTACGCGTTTACTATAGCTAGTTGGTAAGATGGCGTGTATTCTTTTTTACTTGGGTTTTTCTGATCGGCTTTTACCAAGAAGGTTTAACGAGGCATAACCCTGACTTGACTCTCTTTCTCTCTTTTATATTGTAATTCATAATTAAATGAAAAATCCTTTATGATTCACCCGTTGTCTTTATGATTTTATTCGATGCACAACACTGTTGTGACAAGATACTTTCAGGACGGACGATCCTAACAATGTATCCGTCGTTAGTGATGAACCTCTTCGAAGGTACAACTGGGTGAACCGTATTTTGAAGGCCGGTGAATGGGTAAAATCCAACACCGATTGAAGAAGAACGGTGAATGGGTAAAATCCAACACCGATTGAGAAGAACGGTGCATGGGTAAAATCCAACACCGATTGAAGAAGAACGGTGAATGGGTAAAATCCAACACCGATTGAGAAGAACGGTGCATGGGTAAAATCCAACACCGATTGAGAAGAACGGTGAATGGATAAAATCCAACACCGATTGAGACGAACGGTGAATGGGTAAAATCCAACACCAGTAAAGGCTTGGGCGCAGTAAGCTGGTTCTTCTTCAAGACCACACTGAACCCCGAGTAGATTGAAGACGAACGGTGAATGGGTAAAATCCAACACCGATTGAAGAACGGTTAGTAGGATTAAACCGAACGCCATTGAAGACATGGGTTGTAGGATTAAACTGAACCCCAATCGAAGGCTTGGATTGTAGGATTGAACCGAACTCTAAGTATGACTAGTAAGTTTTGCCGAACGTTGCAGAAGAATCAATCGTCATTCTTATTATTAAAATCGCCCAGAAGTGCTTCCCCTTGGGAATTCTTCACTCGGTAATGCTTTCTCTGGAATTCCTTATTCGGAAACACTTTAACTTCAAAGTAAGGCCCGTGAATTCTTTAGTCGGCAATGTCTCACTGAAGTCCGACTCACGAATTCTTTAAATTGAAAATATCACTTCGAGGTCGCAATCAGGAATTATTTACTCAGGAATGTCTCTACCCGAGACGTACTCATTAGAAGTCAAAGTCTTCATCTATCCAGAAGCGTTTCACCCAGAAAATGCTTCACTCAGTGCCGTACCACGCGGGAATCAGAGATATTTCACTCGGTGCTATCCCGCTCAGAAATGTTTCACTCGGTGATATCCCGTTCAGAAATGTTTCACTCGGGGCTATCTTATTCAGAAATGTTTTACTCGGTACAATCCTATTCAAAAATGTTTAACTCAGTACAATCCCAGGCAGAAGTGTTACACTCGGAGACACCCCACTTGGGAAAGTTACACTCAATTCGTAGACACACCCACTCGGGAAAGTTGCACTCAGAAGCTTCCAACCCGAATGAAGACTCGGATTGTAGGACTAAACCGAACTCTGAGTGAGGTAGGTACAATTAAACCGAGCACCATCGAAAGATCACTCGGAACCCTCCACCCGGGAAGAATCAATCGAAATCTTCCACCCAGGAACGATTACTCGGAACTTTGCACGAAGAAAAAATCAATCTGAGAGCTCCCACTCAGAAGTATCACTCAGAAAATCTTCCACTCGGAAGTATTACTCAGAATTTTTTTTCAAGACAACGCACATGTCCTCGACATAAAAACAAGGCTCGGATAACGCGTACATATTTTTACCCAACAGCACAAGGAGGTTACAGGTAATGGAACGTCCCAAGTGACACGGCCAGAACCAACCTCACTCGGGAGTCGCTCATTCAAAGTCAATTGCCAATTCAGAATCTCTCACTCGGAATCGATCACTCGATAACGCTCGGGGACAATATTCAATGGTTAACACCTAGTAAACGTCGTCACGGTTACTTCCCCTCAGGACTAATACTGCAAACCATTCTCACACTGACGACGTGTTTCCCCATGAGGGCAACCCCCATTATGGTACTTATAATCGAAAGCCTAATCATCAAAGATTAAGGTACTCTTCTTACTAAGCTTGTATATGCTAAATGTGTCACACTACAATTTCAATACAATACAAGATGGATAATTTTTCTCTTTTCTACCAAACCAAAGATAACATTCCATATAACGAGCCTTTGTTACCAAGTACCCACACATGGGGACAGTAATTGTATGTTACTATCCGTTTTAGATTCTATGTATCTAAATCCAGACTGATTTGTTACACATACAACGATTCTATTTAAATTATTTTCAATAAACAGATGTATAAAGGAAGTTACCATTTCACTAATAAAATCCTGAAGTACATAAATCTGGAGCTGATCCCGGAACACAGCGAAATTGATTCAATAAAAGCAATAAGAAAAGGAAGCCGCTACTTCTTTTGGCTTGTAACTCTGCCCTCTTCCTTGCCTTTGCCTCCGATCTCGCTTCCCCCTACCACCAGCAGCTTTATCTGCATCAGCACTAGCATTTTTTCCTTCGCTCCTAGGCTTTTTGGCGATAGGAACCAGGAGAGAAGGCCCCATTGACTGGCCTTGAGGAAGAGGAGCCAGCTCGTACTTGGTGTTGGGCGGATCCTCTTGACGATCGTCGACAACAGCCATGAGTTTCCCTCCATAAAACTCATAGAACAGATTAATGCCGTTCAAATTAAGTTCCCCTTTGGGATTGCAGTGGAGAATCTGACGTACCGCTAACCCGAAAGATTCCTCGACTGCTTGGACACAAATATCCATAGCCTCTTCCGCCCTGGCGTTAGCAGCAGCCAGATCCGCTTTCAGAGCTATCACGTCGTTATTTGGACTCGCCAACTTTAAGTTTTCAATCTCCAAGAGCAGCTCCTTTTCCCGACGAGCCCAATCTTCAGCCCCTTTGGAGTAGCTGTACTTGTTTGCTTTCAACTCCTCTCCTAGCTTGGCAGAATGCTCCCTCTCCGTACAGAGGCTGGCATGGAGGTCGGAATTGGCCTTTTTCTGATCAAGCAACTGGGCCTCCAGCTCTTTAATAAGAAATCTTTGTCTGGAGATTTCTTCATCCTCTTGATCCCCTTCCTCCTTAGAAGCCTTCAACCGACTTTCCAGGCGGAGAATATTCGCTTTGTCCTTGGCTGAGGCAACGGTAAGGTCATTAACCTTGCCAGTCAATTTGCTAAGTTCCTCACCATTTTCCGCCAGCCTACGAACCGATCTCAGGAGACCGGACAGTTATGCCAATTGCCACTGTCCGGCATCGCAAGCCTGTGTTATTTCTTCAGGCTCCAGTGTAGTTTTCAGCTTGTAGGGAGAATCGGGTATGCACTGAGGCACTGGACCCTCATACACTAGGTATGGGGCAAGATTGGAGTTGCCTGGAGGGGGGCAAAAGACCTTGGGCGCATAATAAGTGGTTATTGGTTTGGCGCCGGAGGTAACAGCGTTGCTTGGGGCATTCGGTGTGGGCCCTTCTACCTTCTTTCCTCTAAAAGCCCCAGAATCAGCTCCTCCTTCGGAAGTTTTTGGTGCCTGCTTAGAAGAGTCATTTTTTGCCTTTCTCCTCTTCTCTCCGGCCTTCATATCCTCAACACCAGAGGAAGGCTTTACAAATCTGCCCTTCAGCAATGGAATGTCGTCACCAGCGGATGAATTGAGGATTATGGTTTCAACAGTAGCCTTCTTGGAATTCCATTTTGGCTGAATACTGTTCTCAGCTGCAACGGATTTCCCCCCAGCCTTGAGCGCTTTCAACTTCTCCATATCCGATGACTCAGCTTCGATTTTAACTGCGCAATCAAATAAGAAGACTATCAGTAATAGAAGATTTCAAGACATAAAAAGAAAGAAAACAAAAAATGATAGAAAATTACGCAAATACTCCTCACGGGTAGTTTTCGACCCTAACAAACGCCTGCAGGAGAAAAATTTGTGTGAGGCGGTGTATGATTCAAGAGCAAAAAGAACGGAGACAGAAGTAGGGGATAACTCAACCTCATCAGTATAATAAGCTTGGGAAGTCAATAAAAAATACTCGTGCGACCAGGCCACGGGAAATTTATTTATCCCTTCTTTATTTAACCAAAAAATTGGATCGTCGGGCTTAATACGGATTCTGATGAAGTAGGGTTTGAAAGAACGCCCGTCAACTTTGGCGGAGTCAGTATAGGACTCGAAGTTGACAATCCTGGAGTGAGTATGGAGGGTCACCAAGCTTACTCCTCCGCTCTGTTTATTCACACGACAAACCACTTGCATGAAATAAAAGAGCATAGCGACCGTCGGCATGAAGTTGAAGTGCTCCCCAAGCACTTCTAGAGAATGGATCAATCCTCATCCATTGGAGTGAAGCTGAGAAGGGGCGCAATCCAAGAATCTTAAGACCCCCATTTAGAACTTTGTTAGAGGAAAGCGTACACCTAAGTTCAAGAAGAGGAAGTTATATATATAGATTGACCTCTCATCTGGTGTGTGACATATCCGCTCTGAAGGAAGGGGAGCCAACACCATAAAACGCTCCTTGTGTTGTTCCTTTTTGAAGACTGTGAAGCGAGGCTCCAACCTTGCTCCGTCTTCCCTGGCGTGGATAGACGGTGTGGCGAGAAATTCATCCACCACCCAGTAATATGGACGCATCTTCTGGAGCTTTACCCAGTCAATCCGGTGTGCAACTACATTACACAGTCCAGAAGTCATCTTCAGGATATACTTTTGAGACGGTGTTCTGTTACTAGATGTGCTCTCTCCAGTCATCTTCCGTAGAGCTAATTTAAAAACCTTCACACTGCGGTAAAAACTTACATCATCAGAGAGGTATAAATCAGCGCTCTGCTCACTCTCACTAGAAGAGGATTCTGAAGAGGGTATTATCACCCTTCGCCTTGAGTAGCGCAACACTTCTCTCTCTGAATGAAGTGGCTTTGAGTAGGAGATCATAGGGATCCTCCCACCACGACTTGTGGGAGTTTGAGACAAGGATCTTCCTCCTCTTACCCTAGGGCCAACATGGCTCAAGCTAGTATAACCTCTCCCAGACATTTAGAAAACTTAAGGAAAATACAAGGAGACGAAGGAAAAGGTTACCTAAGAAAGAAGAAGATAGTGAATCAAATTTCACAGAAGCAAACAGAAATGTCTTCTTGAAATTTTTGCAGAGTTTCGTCAGGGAAGCAAGATTGAGTGATTTTTGAATTCACTAAGTATTCCTTTTATAAGGGGTCAAAAGACTCAATTACCGGTTCAAAGGTTATGTTGTTTACCACCAAACGACACTTTTTCGTAAGTACAAGGTTGTCGTTTCAAACCTTAAGGCGCGAAAGTAGCGTCGATTCGTCAAAAAGCTTTTCAAATAGGCCTCAAAATTCGAATTTCAGGCCCATAAAGCTCCTGAGTGACGGTTACAAAGATATGCGCATTTAAAGCAATAATGGCTCGCCCACGTGCTTAAAGGCATTAAATGTCTAATCATGAGAAACATTGCAACTGTTACTCGAATACCAAGGGTTGTAAGTTTTAAAAACTTTTGGGATTCTCGCACAAAGAATCTCTGTCTGGATCCGTCATAAGGAGCGCTATGACAACGAAGCCTTCGTTCCAAGGACGGATATTTATGTGACAACGTAATGCCGAAACCCAGTACACGTTAAATAAATATTTTACCGACATATATGAACCAGTATCTAGACCTACTGCAAATGACGTAGCTTATATGAGCAACTTTACTAGTCCCTCACACAAGCTAGGGGACAAGTAGAGTGATGATCTTGTCTTGATACCGGATTTGATGATGAAATTAAAGACTCAATCCGTACTCTTACGATTGAGATGTATTTCCCCAGGACGGATGATCTCAATCACCCATTCTGTGATTTGACGATGTAACTCCTGGCGTGGACAATTCCCATCATCATCCTTATGATGGAAGTTTTTGAAGACTCAATCTGTACTCTTATGATTGAGATGTATTTCCCCAGGATGGATGATCTCAGTCACCTATTCTATGATTTGATGATGTAACTCTTGGCGTGGGTAATTCCCATCATCATCCTCATGATGGAAGACCCAACCATCATCTTTATGTATTTTTGCAGTTCCCTAAGCTCGGAACAATACTCTCACAATAGATGACGTTTTTCCCTCCAGTGAGAATAATACGAACTAATACTAGTCATCCGTCCTGTTACACCACTGTTGTGAACAATGGATCGACTCCTTCTCTCCCCAAAAGAATTAAGGGTAATGCCCTATGACAGGTACTTATTCCTTAACATACTTATACTTGGGGACAGTATTCATGTATATAATTCTCCATTCTAAAACTTATCTATTTCGAATGAATTGATTAATTTTATGAGTCAATTATTTCAATCCGACCTCAAGATTAATACACTAATGGATTATTGAATACTGAAATGATAAAAGTATAACAAATACATCTAAGTTATACTATTCTTCATGAAGTATTGAAAACAATGCCTGAGAGGAATTCTATTCTTTCATTAAAGGCAAATTACATGTGTATTGTTCAAAATTAATCAAAACCGAAGCTGATCCCAGCACACAACTTTACATATGCAAAACAACAAGACTACGGAAGGGGAATCTGCTCTTGGGGCTCTTTCTGTCCCTCTCTTTCTCTGAAGTCTTGTGTCCCTTCTTTAGGGATTTCTTCCAGAGCTTTCTCTTCAGGTGCCTTCGCACCTCCTTTAGATGAGACGCCCTCTGGCGTAGGAACAGCAGAATCCGATCCCATACTTTGACCCTCAGGAAGAGGGGGCAAGCCATACAAAGACTCTGGAGGATCTTCATGACGATCTTCAACCACTGCGACTAGCTTCCCTCCATGAAATTCATAAAATGGATTTATACCATAAAGGTTTAGCTTCGCAGTGGGGTTGCGGTAAAAAATTTGGCGTATAACCAGGCCAAAGGATTCTTCAGCAACTTGATTGCATATATCGATGGCTTCTTTCGTCTCAGCTTTGGCTACAACCAATTCTTCCCGTAACCTCAAAAGTTCTTCCGCTGTCCCTTGGGATTCCGTGCTCCCAGCCTTCAGTCCCTCAATCTCAAGGAGGAACTTCTTCTCCATTTAGGACCACTTCTCTGCTTGTTTAAAATAATCTTCCGCAGCAGCTTTGCTTTTATCTTCAAGTTCAGCTTGTTTAGCCTGGCTGCTACGGAGTTCTTCTTTCAGCTTATCAAACATTTTTTCCTTCTCTGCCAGCTATCCCTCCAAGTCTTTAACCGTGCTTTTAAGCTTGAGATTCTTCTTGTTCATGAGATCTCTATACTCCTTAGACTTGGTCAGGTGATCCTCAGCTAATTTCACAGCAGCTTTATCTTTCTCTGCTGAGAGGTTGAGCTGTTCTACTTTATCACTCAGCCTATCTACCTCAGCAGCATCATCAGCTAACAGGCTGAGCAAATTGAGCAGCCCTGTGAGTTCTGCTAGCTGTCATTTTCCAGCCTCACACGCCTCTTTGATCTCTTTAGGTTCAAGTATAGGCCGAAGTTTATAGAGCGGCTGAGGAAGGATTGCTGGAGTTGGCCCCTGGTATGATAGAAATGGGGTGAGGAATGAAGTAGTTAGGGAAGAGATCGGACTTGATCCAAAGACCCCGGAAAGAATACCCTTGTGGAGTCCAGAAGAAACTCTAGCTGTATCTGATGTCTCTACAGCTTTACCTTTGGAGGCCCTTGTTCTTTCCAGACTCGTTGAAGGTTTGTGTTTCTTCGGTGGAGGTATTCTTGAAGGGTCATTCTTGATCTTCTTCCTTTTCTCTGTTATTTTGGGTTGATCCACAGCTGCACCAACACCATCTGAATCTCCCTCCACCAACAGAATCTCCCCTTCTGCTTCCGAGGTCAGGATGATTGACTCAGAATGGAATTTCATAGAATTCCTCTTTGGTTGAATTTCATTCTCACCAGCCACAGATTTCCCTCCTACTTTCAAGAATTTCAGCTTATACATGTCTAGAGATTTTTGCTCTATTTCACCTGCATGCATAAATAAAATGCATTAGCAACAAAGAAATGCTCAATGCAATTAACAAAGGAGGAAAAGAGAAATAAAACAAGAATTACGTAAATATTCATCTCAGACTTCACTCGAACTACTCAAAAGACGTCTACACAAAAATGCTTTGAAGCGTGTAGTGTAAGCTTCAAGGGCAAATAACACCGTCGCTGATTTAGTAGATAGTTCGGATTGATGAGTATAATACGCTTGGGAGGTTAGAAGAAAGTGCTCGTGAGTCCAGCTTAGAGGAAATTTGTTAAAACCCTCTTCATTCTTTCAGAAAATGGGCTTATTCTTTTTAATCGATATTCAGGTAAAGAATAACTTGAAAGACTTCCCATCAACTTTAGCCGAATCGGTGTAAGATTCGAAGTTCACGAAGGAACATAAAGTTCAGAGGGTGACTAAACTTACACCGCCTTTTTTGTTAGCCCTCCGAACTACCTAAGTATAGTAGAACAACATCGCTACGGTAGGAGTGAAGTTGAAATAGTCACCCAATACTTCTAGAGCATGGATAAGTCCCCAACCATTGGGATGAAGTTGAGAGGGTACGCAATCTAAGAACCTTAACACACCCATCTGAAATTCGGTTAATGAGAAACGGACTCCGAGGTAATAAAATACAAAATCATGCATGTACACAGAAAGTTCATCTGGGACGACATGGCAAATCCGTTCTGTAAGCAGCGGTGCAAACACCCTGAACCATTTTTTCATCTTCTTCTCTGCATGAACTGTGAACCTTGGCTGAATTTGAGATCCTTCATCATTCGTATGATGAGAAATTAAGTTTTTAAACTCATCAGCTACCCAGCAGAAGGGCCACTTGGCCTGAAGTTCTTCCCAGTTTAGCCGATGGGCAACAACGTTGCACAAGCCTTCTGCTGTTCTCAGAACAATTTGATCTCCAAAAGTTCCTTCTCCAGTCATCGTCCGAATCGCGTGGACAAAAATCTTTGCTCTACGATAAAAAGTCACATCGTTAGAAGGGTAACAGTCATTACTCACCTCATTGTCTGAAGAGCGACTACAATCAGAGGATGACTCTGAGGAGAGAAGAATCACTCTCCGCCATGAGTAAGATCCCCTTTCTGAGCGACGTGACTCAGCCCTCGGAAGAATCACAGGGATTCTTCCCCCACGATGGGTAGAGTTGCGAGAAGCTAATCTTCCCCTCCTAGGGCACATTTTTAGAAAAAAGAAAAATGGAGAAATGGAAGATGAAACTAACAGAGGAAAGAAAATGGTTACCTAAGATAGCAAGGAAAGTGGAGACAGAAAGTGCTTCGCAAAATAAATAGTGTGCGTATGTATGAAATTTTTGCAGAGTGTTGCTAAGGAATTAGAAGCAAGTGGTTCCCAGAATTCACTAAGTGTTTCTTTTATAAGAAATGAAGAAGTTCAGTTACCAACTCTTGGGGTTGTGTCATTCATGACTAAACGCATCAATTTACAATTCAAACGACATAATCGTTTCAAATTCATGAGCGCCAAAACAACATCGATTCACCAAAGGGCCTCTCCAATGGGCCCAGAAGTCTTAAAAGTTATAAGCCCATTAAGCCCCAGGCGACGGTTATTGAAACATACAGATCCAACACAATAATTACTCGCACATGTGTTTAAAGGCATTTAATGCCTAATCATGCGACGTAATTTATGCCTTACAACCACTACTCGAATTTCAAAAGTCTCAAGTTTCAAAAAAATTTTGGGATTCTCATAACACGAATCTTTGTCTGGATCCGTTGTAATGACATTATGACAACGGATCTTTCATCCGAAGAACGGTTCCTCATGACATAATAATGCTGAACAATACACATGTAGGTAAACATTTTCTCCATAAGTATACTAGCATCCAGACCTCTCACAAGTTGTATAGCTTATGTGAACAACTACATAGTCCCTCACACAAGCTAGGGGACATATGATCTGGTCTCGATACCGGTATCCGTTCTACAAGATATATTTCAACGTCTTTATCAATTATCCAACGTGTTACCGGTGTCATTGGTATACATCCGGACTCTAAATCCGTATCAGGCGTTCTCCCTATACTGGTTGTCCAGGATAACTTCATGCACATCGGATAACACATATATCACCATACAGAAGACAAAGGGCATCGCTACAGGGACAAGGATAAAGATTCCATTTTCCACACTACGAGCCATAATCTGCTCCTGGAAATAATCAACTTGTTCCCTAAGACTAGTCCTACTATCTCTACGCTCAATATAAAATAGCCACTTGACTCAATCATACTGGCAAGTCTACATTAAATAATAATTTATTTAATAATGGATGTTAGTGGTTCCCACTAGCAAGTCCTCGTAAATCGAGCTAATCAGGTATAAGAACTCTCTTCATTTATGGAGAGGGGGACTACTTCTTCTTGACTACTTACAATTACTATCTGAAATACATTCCTCACTTGGAATACAATTACTGACTTGAGCGTCGGAGAATCTTCGCAGGTGACACCACCTTTCACCCACATCAACGCATGAGGACGGTGTGAAGGACCTCCAGGACGCCAAGACCGCTCTCTTGATACAGAGACATCGGATAAATAGACCGGATACTCACATAACCAGTCTTCAGAGACGTAATCTTCTCACTATTTGTGACTGGCCCGACATCGAATCTCTTGACCCCGGTTCAGGACAGATCACCACTCAAATCCTTAAACCACATTTATTAGTATTTACACAATTTCATAATTGTTCCTTTAAGTCATATTGTATTCCGATAAATCTATTTATTCTAGTAACATGCCTTTTCCTCACCAATTCACAATTGTCCTTCCCCTAACTCATGTCACACTTTATTCTTTGTCCACCAATAATTATCCAACACTAACTGATTATGAACCTACACCCAACAAGAGGTTTCAAGCTCATTTAACAAGGCCAATGCATTTTTGAGCTCATTCTTGCCACTTATCATCTTTCCTACATCAAGGAGAATTTTTAAAGCTTACTGTTAACCAAGTGGCTTCAATTACTCAAGAGGGGGGGTGAATTGAGTATTAAAAATTTTCTTTGGAATGCTCTTGAAATTGATTCTTTTGTTACTATGTTTATTTAAGATAATAAACTAGATTGCAAGTAACAACAAATAATACACAAGACAAACTAACAACTACTTAAAGAGTTTAGATAGTGAATCAATTAAGTTACAAAACAATTTATGGGACTTTAGAAAGAATGATTCAAGAGTGTTGCTTAAGTCCAAGTACAACAATGTTATTCAAAAATAGTTTGCAACTTAATGTATCATGCACTTAGTCCAATTAATGAAGCAATGAATTAAGCAAACAAGTTAAGTGCATAAATTAAATGAGTTTAGGGAAGAGAGATTTGCAAACCGATGTATACGAGTTCCACCACGCCGGTGTACGTCTCGCCTCTAAGCAACCCACTTAGAGGATTTCCACTATTGTAGATTAGAGATACACTTTGAGCAATTGCAACTTCCTAGTGTCCCACACTCAAGAATCCAATCCTCACAAGTACAAGGGCACCCCACCCAATCTCTCAATCTCACAATTACAAGGTTGAAACCCAACCCAAAATTTCTATGAAGTTTGGTATTTAAGAGTACAAGGAAACTCTCTCACTAGAGTGGATATACAATTTAAAGTTTACACAAGATAATAACTCTCAAAGAGAGGATATGCAAATATTAGCACTTCAAGAAAATATTTTCTCTCTTGAAAATAATTAATTAGCAAGTCTAGAAAATAACTTTGCTCACAAATATTTACTCTCAAATTAATAAGCCAAGAATTAGAAACAGAGAGCAATTAAGAGAGTAGAAGAGAGTAATGCAGCGAGAGAGAAGAAGAAAGCAAAGGAACTGCTTCAATGCTTGGGACATCTGATGCCTTCAACTCTTCTCTTATTTATAGTGTCAAGGCATAGCTTCTTTATGATTAAAGAATTCCCTTCGATCCATAAAACACGTAATGGAGCTTGCCTTTGTCTGCTTAATGGAGCATTACTTATGAAGTGCGATCTGAGACTCTGTTTTGCTATTCCAGGTTGTAATTCATTTAAGTGAACGTTCCAGAACCATTTGAACTAAATGAATCAATTCATTTAGTGTTTCAGTTTGTCCAAGTGCGATGCAGAGCTGTCATTTATTCAACAGAGATTCAAAATACAAATTCATATAATTCATTTGAATTAAATAAACTTATCTGACTCATGGTGACATAGCTAGATCAGCATGATGTTTGAATTTGCTTCTTTGGAACTAATTGCATCATAAACATATGCTTTTAATTAATTCTGTAGTAACCTCGCTCAGGCGAATGTAATTACGCTTAAGCGACCAGGCATATTTCCTTTGATTTTTCCTTCACGCTTGCTCACGCTCAAATCCACGCTTAAGCGTACTGTCACGCTTTGTTTCACGCTCAAGCGAGCGTTGTTGACGCTTAAGCGAGCCATGTGTATTTCGGGCTCCTGATGCTCACGCTTGAATCCACGCTCAACCATGTTATCACGCTCAAGCGTGTTATCATCCTCTGTTCCACGCTCAAGCGAGCCTAACTCACGCTCAAGCGTAATTTAGTTTTTAGACTCCTGATGCATCACGCTCATACTCGCACTTAAGTTCCATTGCTTCACGCTCAAGCGTGACTTATCCAGCGCTTAAGCGCCAAGTTTCTTGACCACGCTCAAGCGTGTCTTTGCTCGCGCTTAAGCGAGCGCTCCTTACGCTCAAGCGTGCTTCCTTCACGCTTGGGCGTGCCAGGCACCTGATTCTCATGATTCACGCTTGGTCCTTCGCTCAAGCGTGCCAGTATCATCAAGATTTTCAACCTTTGTTCCTTTGGCATTTAACAAGACTATTTGTCACTTGATTTAACCACTGAAGTAAATGCCTTGATATTTTCATGATTGAATTTTTAGTCTTGAGCGTTTGCTTTGCTTGTTTGTCATTATCAAAACCTATAACAACATATAAACACATTCTCCCCCTTTTTGATGATGACAACAAATGCTTGTCTCTTGGGGTGTTAGTATCACAATAGTTCAAATATATTTCAAGAAAGACTCCTCCTTTGACATGCAGTTTGATACCATATATTTATGACATTATAGGCATAAGTTATCAAGAGAGGATAAAAGGTCTCTCCCCCTTAGTAAGGTCTCTCCCCCTTAATATATTCTTTCCCTCTTAATCATCTCCTCCTTTCTTATGCAATGGATACATACAATGATTTACATACTCCCCCTTTCTTATATATATCTCTCCCCCTTTGGCATCATCAAAAAGACTTAAAGGTAGATGCATACATTTTGAAATAAGATGACAATGCAACATACATCATGAAAGCATATTAGCACATAATGTCTCATGGGAGTTGATTCATCTAGGTCTTTTTACGCAAGTTTAAAGAATCATGTTACTAAGGGATTTATACAAGGATTTAGATTTTGCAAGTTGCCAATGATTTTGTTGCACAAGAGAGTCAAGAAAATCAAAGGTCATTTGCCATTTATTTTTGAGATCCATGATGTATATAGGAGATTATCTTTGTGTCAAAAAAAATGTTTAAATAAATGGGGACTTTCATAGGATCTTAAATAAGACAAGTGATTTGTGAGTTAATTATTGGAAGTGTGAGTATAAATTTTCTTCAAAAATTATATCACAAAGTAAGGTATTATGTCCAAGGAAATGAAAATTTTATGGAAAAGATTAGTTTGAAATCTTTAAAGATTTGCAAAATTTTGTTCAAAGAATAAGAAAGTGTGATAAAATAAATCAATTAGGAAATTTCCAAAATTCCTAACTCCCTTCTAATATTTATAAATTGTTCTTTTGGAAGGGGTTTTGTAAAAATGTCCGCCAATTGTTTTGAAGTTTCAACATATTCAAGTACACAATCTCCTTTCAAAACATGGTCTCTAATGAAGTGATGTCTTATTTCAATGTGTTTGGTCCTAGAATGCATGACCGGATTCTTAGAAATATTTATTGCACTAGTGTTATCACATTTAATAGGGACTTTGTCCAAGGTAATACCAAAATCAAGAAGTTGTTGTCTCATCCAAAGAATTTGAGCACAACAACTACCGGCTGCTACATATTCTGCCTCAGCCGTCGATAATGCAACACTTGTTTGCTTCTTGCTATGCCAAGAAACAAGGGAACTACCAAGTAAATGACATGTGCCACTAGTACTTTTTCTATCAAGCTTACAACCCGCAAAGTCAGAATCAGAATATCCTAAAAGATTACATTCAACGCCTTTGGGATACCACAAACCAACATTTTGAGTACCCACAAGATATTTCAAAATTCTTTTTACGGCAGTTAAGTGTGATTCTTTAGGACATGCTTGATATCTAGCACACATGCATACCGCAAACATAATATCGGGTCTACTAGCAGTTAAATAAAGTAAGGAACCAATCATACCTCGGTATTTAGTTATTTCAACTTTCTTACCCTTTTCATCTTTGTCTAAATAGCAAGATGTACTCATGGGTGTTGCTATTTCGTTTGCCTTGTCCATTTCAAACCTTTTGAGTAGTTCTGTACAATACTTTGTTTGACTAATGAACGTTCCTTCACTTGTTTGTGTTATTTGTAATCCAAGGAAGAAGGTGAGTTCTCCCATTATGGACATTTCAAACTCATCTTGCATAATCTTAGCAAACTCTTGACAAAGATTTTCATTTGTAGCACCAAATATTATGTCATCAACATAAACTTGTACCAAAAGAATGTCATGGTTTTTACGCTTTATAAATAGTGTAGTATCAACCTTTCCTCTTTCGAAATTATTTTCTAAAAGAAATTTGCTAAGTCTTTCATACCAAGCTCTTGGAGCTTGTTTCAAACCGTATAAGGCTTTTCTCAATTTAAAAACATGATTTGGAAATTTATGATTTTCAAAACCGGGAGGTTGATCTACATAAACTTCTTCTTGAATATAGCCATTTAAGAAAGCGCTTTTGACATCCATTTGATAAAGTTTAAAATCCATACAACAAGCAAAAGCTAATAATAATCTAATGGCTTCTAACCTAGCTACGGGAGCATACGTTTCTTCATAGTCTATTCCTTCTTCTTGATTATACCCCTTAGCAACTAGCCTAGCTTTGTTTCTAGTTATTATTCCATTTTCATCTAGTTTGTTTCTAAAAACCCATTTGGTGCCTATTATTAGATGGTCATTGGGTCTTGGCACAAGCTCCCAAACTTCATTTCTTTCAAATTGGTTTAACTCTTCTTGCATGGCCAACATCCAATATTCATCAATAATGGCTTCATTAATGTTTTTGGGTTCAATTTGAGATACAAAAGCTAAGTGATTGCATGCATTTCTAATGGCATTTCGAGTACTTACCCCTTTGGTTATTTCTCCAATGATTTTGTCCAAGGGATGATCCTTTAAGGTTACCCAATTTTGTTGTTTATCAAGTTGAGTTGTACTTCCTTCATTGTTGGCTTCTTCTTTGTCTTCCAAGTTCATTTCTTGGAAGGTACCTACAAGATCATCAACTTCCTTTCTCGGAGGATTTTGGTTAAGTTCATCAAATTTAACATGTATGGACTCTTCAATTGTATAGGTTCGTTTGTTAAAGAGTCTATATGCTTTACTAGTAGATGAATAACCTAGAAAAATTGCTTCATCAGATTTTGCATCAAATTTGCCAAGATTTTCCTTTCCATTGTTTAAGACAAAGCATTTGCATCCAAAAATGTGAAAGTAAGAAATATTTGGTTTTCGTCCTTTATAAAGTTCATAGGGGGTTTTCTTTAATATAGGCCTTATCAAACAACGATTCATAACATGACAAGCGGTGTTCACCGCATCGGCCCAAAAATGTTTTGAAATATTAGCTTCATTCAACATAGTTCTTGCAAGCTCCGCTAAAGATCGATTTTTCCTTTCAACTACTCCATTTTGTTGTGGAGTTCTTGGAGCCAAAAAATTATGTTCAATGCCAAACTTTTCACAAAATTTCTCAAAAGATTGGTTTTCAAATTCTCCCCCATGGTCCGTTCGAATGGATGCTATTTTTAAATTTTGTTCATTTTGGATGACCTTGGCAAGTTTCTTAAATGCTTGATATGCTTCATGTTTATGAGTAAGAAACAATGTCCATGTATATCTAGAGTAATCATCCACAATCACAAGACCATAATAGTTTCCACCAAAACTTTTGATTTTTGAAGGCCCAAATAAATCCATATGTAAAAGTTGTAAAGGTCTTGTTGTTGAAACAATATTTTTTGCTTGAAAAGAAACCTTTACTTGTTTTCCTTTTTGAAAAGCGTCACAAAATTTATTTTCAAATTTCAATTTTGGTAAACCAATAACTAAATCTTTTGAAACAAGTTTATTTAAATGGTCTACATGAATGTGAGCGATTCTTCTATGCCAAAGCCATGATTCATCCTCTTTGGTTATAAAGCATTGTACATCATTTGAAGCAAGGCAATCTAGATTAATCATGTAAATGTTATCTACTCTTTGACCAACAAACTTTATCTCCTTGTTTAGTTTATTTTCAATTATGCAACCATTTGATTCAAAAACAATTTTATAGCCCTTGTCATATAATTGACTAATACTAAGCAAGTTGTGTTTTAGTCCTTCAACATATAACACATCATTTATGGAGGTGGAAGAATTTTTACCAACATTTCCGATTCCAAGTATTCTTCCCTTTGTGTTATCTCCATAAGTAACAAATCCTTTGCTTCGTGGAGTAAGTGATATAAACTTACTTTTATCTCCCGTCATATGTTTAGAACACCCACTATCCAAGTACCAATGGGTGTTACTTGCCTTAAAACATACCTACAAAACAATTCAAGTTAGAGAGCTTGGTACCCATTTTATGTTGGGTCCTTGTAGGTTAGTTTGTGAAAATGTTCCCTTAGGAACCCATACTTTTCTCACTACTTTTGGTCCTAATCTTCTAACATTGCAATTATAAGAGTTATGACCTTTAAGACCACAATGATTGCATTTCACAAAAGGTGTAGATGATTTACAAGGAGGCACAAAGAAATTTTTGTAATGTTTTTCCTTCTTGTGAGCATGTGATCCTTGATTATATCCTAGTCCCGTTTTGTTAAACATACAACGTTGTTTTCAAAGAAGTGCATTTAAGTTATCTCTACCACTTGTAAACTTTTCTAGGGTTTTATTCAAGTCCAAAACCTTAGTTTCTAGCATATCACATTTCTTTTCAAACTCACAAGGTTTGGTCCTAGAGCATGTTTGAACATTTACTAACTCTTCTTTTAAAGATTCATTTTCTTTACAAACTTCCATGAGATGCATTTCTAGAGTATTACTAGTTTTTCTAGATAATTTAAGCTTATTAGAGACTTTTGTGAATTTATCATACAAATCTTCAAGAGCATCAAGTAATTCATCCTTATCTAAGTCATGAAAGTTTACCTCATTTTCTTCATCTTGGTGATTGGCCATGAGACAAAGGTTTGCTTCTTCATTATCCGATTCATCCGAGCTAGTTATCTCGTTTTCATCCCATGCAACATATGCTCTTCTTCTTTCTTTTCTTTCTTTGTTTTTCTTCTTTAGATTTGGACAATCCATTTTGAAGTGTCCTTCCTTACCACACTCAAAACAAGTAGGTGAAGTAGAATTTTCTTTAAGTTTAGATTTCTTACCTTGTGGTTTGAAGTTCCTTTGGAAGCGCTTGCTCTTCATTAGCTTTCGAAACCGTTTCACAAATAGGCTTAGTTCTTCATCCTCATCAATTTCACTCTCGGTTTCATCTTCAACCATTGAAGTAGCTTTGAGAGCTAATCCTTTCTTCTTTGATGTCTTTTCTTCTTCCTCCGCTTGTCTTAAATCTTTCAACTCTTGTTCTTGTTCTTGTAATTTACCAAACAAGGTTGCAAGAGACATCTCATTTATAGTGGGAGATTGCTTGATGGCCGTAACAAGAGGTTGCCACTCCCTAGTAAGACTTTTTAACACTTTGTGAATGAGCTCTTTGTTAGAATAAGATTTGCCAAGAGTAATGAGATGATTAATGATCAAATTAAACCTTTTTTGAAGATCTAAAATAGCTTTATTAGGATTCATCCTAAAACTTTCATATTGGCTAGTTAAAGTGCTAATTTTTGAATCCTTAACATCACTAGTTCCTTCATGAGTTATTTGAAGGGTATCCCACATTTCTTTAGCCGTTTTACATGTTATTACTCTAAAGAACTCATCGGGACCTAAAGCTAAAGTAATAAGATTTTTTGCCTTATAATTATATTGCACTTTCTTTTCTTCTTCACTAGACCAATTGTCCATAGGCTTTTCAACTTGTTTATCATCCACAATATGCATAGGTATAAAGGGACCATTTTCAATAGCATTCCACACTCTTAAATCCATTGATTGCACAAAAATTTTCATTCATTCTTTCCAAAAAGCATAACCCTCACCATTAAAAGCGGGAGGTCGATTTGTAGCACCACCCTCGGGAAACATGTTATATGAAGTTGAGGCCATTTGTTCTCTTGAAGCCGTTAAGCTTGATTTACCAAGAGTCAAGCTCTGATACCACTTGTTAACCAAGTGGCTTCAATTACTCAAGAGGGGGGGTGAATTGAGTATTAAAAATTTTCTTTGGAATGCTCTTGAAATTGATTCTTTTGTTACTATGTTTATTTAAGATAATAAACTAGATTGCAAGTAACAACAAATAATACACAAGACAAACTAACAACTACTTAAAGAGTTTAGATAGTGAATCAATTAAGTTACAAAACAATTTATGGGACTTTAGAAAGAATGATTCAAGAGTGTTGCTTAAGTCCAAGTACAACAATGTTATTCAAAAATAGTTTGCAACTTAATGTATCATGCACTTAGTCCAATTAATGAAGCAATGAATTAAGCAAACAAGTTAAGTGCATAAATTAAATGAGTTTAGGGAAGAGAGATTTGCAAACCGATGTATACGAGTTCCACCACGCCGGTGTACGTCTCGCCTCTAAGCAACCCACTTAGAGGATTTCCACTATTGTAGATTAGAGATACACTTTGAGCAATTGCAACTTCCTAGTGTCCCACACTCAAGAATCCAATCCTCACAAGTACAAGGGCACCCCACCCAATCTCTCAATCTCACAATTACAAGGTTGAAACCCAACCCAAAATTTCTATGAAGTTTGGTATTTAAGAGTACAAGGAAACTCTCTCACTAGAGTGGATATACAATTTAAAGTTTACACAAGATAATAACTCTCAAAGAGAGGATATGTAAATATTAGCACTTCAAGAAAATATTTTCTCTCTTGAAAATAATTAATTAGCAAGTCTAGAAAATAACTTTGCTCACAAATATTTACTCTCAAATTAATAAGCCAAGAATTAGAAACAGAGAGCAATTAAGAGAGTAGAAGAGAGTAATGCAGCGAGAGAGAAGAAGAAAGCAAAGGAACTGCTTCAATGCTTGGGACATCTGATGCCTTTAGCTCTTCTCTTATTTATAGTGTCAAGGCATAGCTTCTTTATGATTAAAGAATTCCCTTCGATCCATAAAACACGTAATGGAGCTTGCCTTTGTCTGCTTAATGGAGCATTACTTATGAAGTGCGATCTGAGACTCTGTTTTGCTATTCCAGGTTGTAATTCATTTAAGTGAACGTTCCAGAACCATTTGAACTAAATGAATCAATTCATTTAGTGTTTCAGTTTGTCCAAGTGCGATGCAGAGCTGTCATTTATTCAACAGAGATTCAAAATACAAATTCATATAATTCATTTGAATTAAATAAACTTATCTGACTCATGGTGACATAGCTTGATCAGCATGATGTTTGAATTTGCTTCTTTGGAACTAATTGCATCATAAACATATGCTTTTAATTAATTCTATAGCAACCTCGCTCAGGCGAATGTAATTACGCTTAAGCGACCAGGCATATTTCCTTTGATTTTTCCTTCACGCTTGCTCACGCTCAAATCCACGCTTAAGCGTACTGTCACGCTTTGTTTCACGCTCAAGCGAGCGTTGTTGACGCTTAAGCGAGCCATGTGTATTTCGGGCTCCTGATGCTCACGCTTGAATCCACGCTCAACCATGTTATCACGCTCAAGCGTGTTGTCATCCTCTGTTCCACGCTCAAGCGAGCCTAACTCACGCTCAAGCGTAATTTAGTTTTTAGACTCCTGATGCATCACGCTCATACTCGCACTTAAGTTCCATTGCTTCACGCTCAAGCGTGACTTATCCAGCGCTTAAGCGCCAAGTTTCTTGACCACGCTCAAGCGTGTCTTTGCTCGCGCTTAAGCGAGCGCTCCTTACGCTCAAGCGTGCTTCCTTCACGCTTGGGCGTGCCAGGCACCTGATTCTCATGATTCACGCTTGGTCCTTCGCTCAAGCGTGCCAGTATCATCAAGATTTTCAACCTTTGTTCCTTTGGCATTTAACAAGACTATTTGTCACTTGATTTAACCACTGAAGTAAATGCCTTGATATTTTCATGATTGAATTTTTAGTCTTGAGCGTTTGCTTTGCTTGTTTGTCATTATCAAAACCTATAACAACATATAAACACAGTTACCACTTAGCATATACTTTTTACTAACACTAATCAATTCTAGAAAGCTACCTAATGCCTCATAATTACATCAAAACCATTCTTAAACCATTACAAGTTCATAACATAATTTTCCTCTAAATTAAAGTAAGCCACTAACTTAGGATTTTTACTCCCAATACCATCTAAAACCAAATTCATTTATTCTAACATCACCAATTCATTTTAATATACTAGTTTAGGCCTCACAATCATCATAAAACCATCCAAAATAATTTAAATCTCCTAATTGTAAATTTGTCCACCAATTAAAGTAAGCTACCAAATTCATGTTTTGTACCTAATGCTCTCCAAAACTAATCCATTTATTCCAACAATAAATAATCCAATTCCAATAATCATTCCACATCAACTTCAAGCCATAAAACAATTATTCAACAATAACAACACAAAGTCCCAATGGTCTCCTAACCTAGGTTTTGGGTTCCACATGCAAATTTTACATTTTTCCAACACTAATCTCATAATCTACAATATATTAGGCTACTAATTTAGAGCTTAATAAGAGTTTATTACCTACTCTAATGGAATTCTAAATTCCAAATTCAAGAGAGCAAGAGGAAGTAGGGTTGAGAGCTTCAAGCACCCAAGGCAACTCCAAGCTCCACCAAAGTGTAGAAGAACCCACCTAGACCATGAAATTTTTGTCACAAGCTTAGGTGCATTCAAGAGGAATTTTGATTTTACCATGGATGAAGGGGAGAAGAAGAACATAAAAGAAATAGGGAAAGGAGAAGAAGAAACATGGATCCTAGGGGTTTAAAGCCCATACCTTATGTTTTCTTCAAAAAATTTCAACATGAGCTATGGAGAAAGCAAGCTTCAAATGTGAAAATGGAGAGGGATGAAGGGGGACAGTGTTTCATTTTCTTCTTTGTAGAATGGCTACTATTTTTTTCATAAAAATAGAGGAGGAGAAGAGGAAAAGTCACTTGTCCATGTGTGCAATTACCTTTGTGCCTTTCACTTGAAATTTTTGGCTCCAAGGCCCAAATTTTTGGCAAAATCTGATTTGGGATTTAAGTTGCAGGTCTAGAACAACCCAAAATATCATTCATGGTCAACTCATTTAATTAAGTGAAATTTGTCATATTTTTGGCTCGAAAATGAAGCGTTTTGGTCGCTCGGGGCCCCCGTACGTCTAATTAATCATCTATAAATTTTTCTAGATTTATTTTTGGGTTTAAAATATTTATTTGAGTGTTTCTAATACTCAATAATTATTTTTGGGTTAGTAAATTTTTGAGGCCCAATTGACGCTTGTTGCCCAAATAGGTCATTTTTCGATGTTAAACGACGCCGATAAATCCCAAATAATTCACAATCAATTCTAGGAACGCTTAAATTAATTTTAACTCATTGTCGGGACATAAATATTTATTCCTAGTAGTTATCTAATGTTTCCCAGCTCGTTGGGCCCGTCTTTGTATTCTGTTCGTACGTTGTTCATCAATTAAACAACGACAGTAATCGCCGTATTAACTTAAGGGGTCCATAATTAATTTTTCTACATGTATAGGACATCAAATAATTATTTCCTATAATTGTTCTATTTATTTACTTCAATTAATTAATTTTACTCAAATTTCTGGGATGTTACAGAGACTATGAAATTTCAGCAGAGTCTTCCTTGTAAATGTAACATTTCCAAATTTGAATGGCTGCCCTGTTACAAACAGAAGAGTTTCCAGTACAATTCAATCTATACAAGTACTAAAGAAACTAACATACAAAAAACTAACAAGCAATCTATACAAGTACTATAAACTACCCTATAACTAACATACAACTATGAGAGTTTTATATACAAAGCAACTAACATTGTAAGCTACTAAGAAATTCAAGATGGAATTATTGTACACTTACTCGTCTCTGGCCTGCAATAGGACCAGCATGGGTAGGGGGATGCCGGAGGTGGGGTCGCCGCGAGGCCAAGGTCATCTAAACCACCAGGTAAAGGAGTCTGTTGTGCTGTGGTGATGAAGGATTGGTGGCCTGCTGTGGGGTGGTTTGTTGTTGAGTGGTGGGTCTAGGTGGTGAAGGAGTGGTGGTCTGCTGTATGGTGGTGGCCTACTGTAGGGTGGGAGTCAACAGATGGGATGTTGGGGTCCTCGAGCCACCACCCCAACTGAAGGTAGTCGATGTCCTATCATCTGTTGATAAAATCATAAAAATAAATGTTAGTCTCAGAATATAAAGATATGTATATATGTTTAATAACTACATACTCCCTGTCTATTTCAGTTTGAAATTCCCCTTAGTTTCAGTGTCACTATGGCTATCTGTTTCAACAGGTTCCTCAATCTCCAAATCAGCCCTAAACCATTTTGATTGGGAGACAACATCTTTGTTAATGTGTTCACCCCCCATAGTGGCAAGTGTCTCATCCATTATCACTGGATCAATGTTGAACAACAAATGACTGTCATTGAGCTTGTTCGGAGCGAGCTGATATGCATCATCAACCTCATCGGAAACATTATCAGTGATCTGACTTCAGGCGTTGGCCTTGATTACTGCATACCAGTCCCAGTGCCCTCCGGGGAAGTCCGTGTAATAAACTTGCTCGGCTTGTTGGGCAAAAATGAAAGGATCAAACCCTTTACATCTACCATTTTTTAACCTCAACTAAGCCGTAGTTGTTATCAACCTTTTTTCCTACACCGATTGTGTTGTCGTACCAATTGCACTTAAATAAAATGATATCTCTTCTAAGTCATCCAGAGAAAGAAACCTCAACAATCTTTGTCAATACTCTATAGAAGTCTTCCTCTAACTGTCTAGCTGTTCCTTTAACACAAACTCGGTAGTTATGGGTAAGCATCCCTTTACTCCAATGAAAAATGTTAAACTTATAACCGTTTACGTAGTAAATTAGCCATTTTTAATAGTTTTCACTGGCCCCAAGAAAGGGCTTTGAGTAAGGGATCTTCAATATGGTTATTAGGGTCTTGAATTTATGTATACCATAACACATAGGTCATCATTAGATACCTAACGTTAGAAGTACAACTAAAAAATACAAGGTATACAGGTCTTACGTGTTGTGCAAACCAACCGATGAATTTGGATGATACCTCACTATGAATTTGGTCATCAATTATATGATTTTGCTCATGTTTTAGCATATCTATATATACACTATTTAAAGAAAAAAATTTAGATTCAATAAAAGCTAGTTTTAGAATGCAAACTATAAGATGGTGACTTACTCAAGATAGGGTTCCACTTCTGGGAAAATTAGAAAAATGTACAAGTAAGCCGCCTTTCGATCTTTCTCATCAATGTGACATTTTGTGACCTTGCCCCCAGGACGACCAGGATAATTAAAAATTGAAATTTGATCATCCAGCCCTTTGTGTGTGGCGACCCCAAGATTACGGGGAATTCTATTCATTTTAGTTTCTATCTCCATTAGAAAATAGAAAGAAGCAAAAGTGGTCATTTCTTCCAGTAAATATGCCTCGCAAATTGATGCTTCAACGCATGCTTTGTTTGACACTTTGTCTTTTAAAGAGCGTATGAATCTAGAACAAAATAAACAAATGTTAAGTTACAAAATACTATTATAGGAAAAAATCTTTGCAACAAAATGTTAAGTTACAAAGTAGTTCCAGCATTCACCTTTTGAAGGGGTACATCCAACGGTAATGCATTGGGCCACCCACTAAGGCCTCGTACGGTAGATGGATAGGCAGATGCTCCATCAGGTCAAAAAAACTTGGTGGGAAAATCTGCTCCAACTTACAAATCAAGACTGGAATACTTTTTTCCATCTTCAGAAGTTTCTCCTCAATTAACAAAGTTGCCATCAACTCCTTAAATAAGTGACTCAACTCAACCAGCGGTTTCCAAATAGGTTTCAGTAAGGCATGAAACACATACGACAGTAGTTGTTCCATAAACACATGGAAATCATGACTTTTTATGCTAAAAACCCCGCCCTTCTTCACGTCGACACATCTACTCAAGTTAGAAGTGAATCCGTTAGGCAGGGTCAATCCATTCATCCATACATGCACAACAATCCGTCAATTCTAACTCCTTCCTAGAACGCCAAATCGGAAGGTCTAGATGACTCTTCTCATTGTCCTTTGTTCTCCCTTAGATGTCCATCACAGTGTCAAAAATATTCATGAAAACATTTCATTCAGTGTGCATGACATCAATGTTGTGTATAAGAAACAAGTATTTCTAATATGGCAAATCCCATAAGATACTCTGTTTCACCCAATGGTGTTCCTTCCCCTAACCCGTAAACTCCTTAACATTCTTATTCCAAATGTGTGGATACTCTTTGACTCTCTGCTAAACCCATGCACCAGATAACCGACAGGGTGAAGGTTCATTCATAACCTTGTTCTTCTTAAAAGCAGTTTTGTTTCTCCTGAATGGGTGATCCAACGGTAGAAACTTTCTATGACAGTCAAAAAAACTTGTCTTGCCATTAACAGAGAGTGATTCCCCCTGGTATGTTCCATGCATATAAGGAAAGCAAGCTTCCTAGAAGTTGACCATCCAAAAAGTATACCATACGCTGGGAAGTCGTTAATGGTCCATATCAAAACAGCCCGCATCATGAAATATTTCTTCAAGGATGCATTATAGGTCATCACCCTGACATCCCACAATTGTGACAACTCCTCAACCAATGGTTGCAAAAACACGTCTATCTTTGCCTTTGGATATTTGGGTCCTGGAACCAGTACAGATAGAAACATGACCTCCCTCTTTATACATATATCAGGAGGCAAATTGTATGGAGTCAGTATGACTGGTCAACAAGAGTAAGCTCTTTCGTATTGACCAAACAGGTTAAACCCATCAGTATATAAGCCAAGTCGTACATTGCACGGCTCACTTAAAAAGTTCGGATATAGCTCATCCAAACACTTCCATGTTTTCCCGTCGAAATGATGGCATAGAAGACCCTCATGTGTTCGGTTCAAAGCATGCCAACGCATGTGTTTTGCCGAGGACAACGAGGCATACAAGCGCTGGAGATGCGGTGTTATGGGGATCTACCATATTTTCTTCCTGGTCGTCCTAGTTACTTTCCCTCTCCTTTTAACAGTTTTATAGCGGTCCTCATTACAATGTACGCATTTTGTGACACTCTTATCTGCAAACTCACTTCTGAATAATATACACCCGCTAACACAACACTCTATCTTTACATAACCTAACCCCAGGTTTGCCATTCTTTTCTTAGCATGGTATAGGTTTGATGGCATTCAATGATTACTAGGCATGGTGGAACCCATCAGATCGACCATCCTATTAAAACAATCTCTCGAAAGATTATAATCTGCCTTTAGGCTTAAAGCAGTTAGAGAGGCGGATAATTCAGTGTGACTCTCGCACCCGTCCCACAATGGAGTCTGAGTCGCCGCTAATAAATCATAAAATCTCTTCACCTCCAGATTAGGATCCTCCTCTACATTGTCATCCTCATTCCCTGCTTAGTCATCATGTTCTAGCATACCCCCGGTGGAGGGTCCAACATGATCCATCCCTGCTTACTCTATGTTGTTGTATGTATCCCTGTTTCCTTCGACCTTATAGTAAGACTGTTGCACGGTTACGACTGATGGCCTGGGCGGTAACTGCTCACCATGGTTGTACTAACATTAGTATATTTCCATGAACCTCTTCTCACTTAGGTGGCATATGACATCTGTAACATCCTAAATTTTGGAAAAAATAAATTCATTGGATAATTATAATTAATTATTTATGGTCCAATAATTATGGGAAAATTAATTAGACATTAGAGATGAATTATTGGTAAATTGAGAATTACCAGAACCGGATGATTTAACGGATGGTGTGGGACCTATTTGGTCAAATTGAATATTTGATGGGTCTAGAATACTTAGAAAATTATTGTGGTTATGATGGTATAGTTAGAATAATTTTTGGTATTGAGAAAATAATTAATTGGACACAACATATGTTATTAAATGGGAAATATATGAGCCAAAATGGAATTAAAAGAAAATGACAAATCCCATTTTCCCTCTCATTTCCACTGTCCATTTTTTCCACTCTTTTTTTCACTCTTTTGTATAATGGGTAATGGACTTATGGACCAAAAGACAAATGCATAAAAGGACACTCTTTTAACCATTAGACAATGTCCAATTTTTACATTTTCCTCTCTTTTTCCCTCAATCACCGTGGACTCTTCTTCTCCTTCTCTCCATCCATTTTATTTCTTCTTCTCCTCCCCTCCTCCATGGAAAACCATGACCACCTCCCCCCATAACCATTCTCCACACAAATATTTTGATTCCCATGGATTTATGAAGCTTATATTGGGCATGGAGGCAAAGCTTGGGGCATCTCCTTCTTCGTCCTCTCATTTTTTGTTTTTGGGCATGAAGCATGGAATTGAGGTAAGGTTTTGAACCCAACTTGCTTTATTTATGGTTTTTATAATCCTTAAGCTTGGAATATTGGCATTGGGTATTATGGGTCTTGATGAGAATAATGGAAACCCTAGGCTTGAATGGCTTAAGAAATTATTTTGATTATGGTTTTGTGATATAAATGGATGAGGGATTATTGTGTTTTAAGGACTCATGGAAATGGTGGAAAATAATTGTTGATTTAGTGATTTTAGAGAAAAACCCTAAGTGTTGAATTTTAGGGGTTTTGGCAAAATTAGTGAAATTGATGATGTTGGATGCCTTAGAATGATTTTACATAAAGAAATGAGTTTTTAGAGGTATTGGAATTAAGTATTGATGTTAATGAATTTTTGAGCTAAGTTGATGCTATTTGAATGATAAAAATATGAACTAGGTTCATGATGTTATGTATAATGGTATATGTATATGAAACCCAAACCATAGGGTAGGTCACCATTGGGAACATTATGTGTTGTTTACAATTGATTGGCACTTTGATGATGATATTGAGCTTGTGATGATGTATGAGAATCGTTGAAATTGATGCTTGCTAATTTGTATATGCACCCTTTAAGAGTGAATAATTTGAGGCTTTTGGGGAGGGAAGGATAGTGAAAATTAATGAGTTGGTTATCATGGGAGTGTTTTGGGGATAGAAAAGATTATTGAAATCATTAGTGTTAATATTTGAGATTATTAGAGTTTGGTAAGGATTTGATGTAGCCTTAGGCCATGATATGTGCCACTTGAAATTTGTGAATTATTGATGGCCTTGAATAAAGCTAAGATGGCTTATAATGAATTGAGTGACAATGATGGCAAATGGATGATTTATATGATGATTTAGATGCCATATTGATAAGGGATGTGATATTGTTGTTGTTGGGTTTGGTTAACCCCTTTGAGGCTGAGAAAATCTTGGTTTTGGGAAAGGAATTCTTGAAGCCTAATACATGCGTATGAATTGGTGTTTTGGCAAGTTTAGAACTTGTTCACAAGCCTTACGATATATAAATCATTATTTGGAATTGTGAGGAATGCCTTGAGATGGCCTAATGATTGTATGAATGTATGTATGTTGTATAGATTGTATTCTGGCTGATGATGCGGAATGATCAAAGCATTCAATTATGGTTCTTATTCAAGGTAGGAGAGGAGTTTACATTCCAAATGCATGAGTAGAATGATTAGTGATTAATGTATGTGATATTGCTCATGCTTGCCTTGCCCTGTTTGTAGTGAAATGATGTGAGTGGCAAATTATTGGCTATTGAGGATAATATATGTGTATATATGTTGATGATGGATGTTTAGTGTCTCTTTATTGGGAGTGATGTGTTGTTGATGAATCACCCATGAAGGGTTAAAATATGTGTATGTCTTGTGAATCGAGAATTCCATGTGACTTTGATGAATGACATCCTTGGTTTAGCCAAAAAGGGCTTGAAATCTTGTTGGCACATACTTTGATAATTATGGGATGAGACTTGTTGGAGAAAGTCACATTTATATATGTGAATATGAGTCCATAGAGAGTTTAGACCAAAACTTAGCTAATTGCATTTTGGTATGCCATGTAAAACGCCCAAAATATGTATAAAATTACCCTATAGCTTAGATTTTGATTGGAATGGAATTTGGACTTTAAACTTTGTCACATAATTGATATTAGGGTAGGTAAGTTGTGTATAAAATTTATGCAAATTGGAATTGAATAGCCTAGTAAAAAAGGGTCCTAAAGTTGGCAAAAACATAAGGGCCAAAAAGCTACAGAATGGTACTTACAGCAGTGAGATCCACAACAAGTGGGAATTTCCCACGGCCAGTGGATTATTCTGCCTTAAAACATGGAAAACAATGGGAATTTTGGTGGTCCAGACAGTGGATTCCACGACCAGTGGGAATTTCCCACGGCTAGTGGAATTGCCACTGTCAAAAATCTCTAACTGCTGCTTTTCCCTTGCTGTTTTTGGCCTGTTTGAGTATGTTGACGACATTTTTGGCCTTTGACTTCTTCATAAAAGTTATAGATAATTATGTTACAGAGGTTTACAAATTGGTATTACCTTAATTGAAATTTTCTAACTCTCATTAGGCGTAAAACACCGGACCCACTTCATGGTAAAACTTAAATTTAAAAGGGTTTTAACCCCAACTTTTTATGATTTTCAAATTGGGACTACTAGGTGATATTTATGGCATGTCCCACTATTTTAAAGACTAATAGATATGTCTTAATGTTAAAATTTGTCATGAGCTTATTATTACCTAAAACCCCCTTTTTTTATGTAAAAATAAGAGATTGTATTAAAGGTATATGATGATGGTGTGTCTTGGTGGTGTTTGATATTAATTGAGTCATTGGAAAAATGTGTACATGCCTAAATCATGTTATGAAAACATGAATGCTCCACCATTAATGATATGACATGATGATTGATGATGAAAAGTAAATGACGTGGCTATATAACATACTTTGAATGATGATGAAACTAATGAGGGGACAATTGAATGGCAATGAGTTGTTATAAACCAATGAATTTGAAATAGTGTCGATAATGATTAAAAGTGGATGATACCATACATGTTATGTTGAATGAAAATGATGTTATTATTGAACATGCCCTTGAATAAGTGGTAATGATTATCATGGATGATTGTGATGCCATTATGATTAATGCAAGTATTGACTTGTATGCTTGAGATGCAATGATGATTGATGAATATATGTTTTGAAATGCCTTGTTGGTTTCCATGTGTAGACTAAGGTTATAATGATTGATATGCTATGATTGCCATATATGGATTAATGTAAATATGAATTTTGTGCCTTGAGGGGCCTTGTGATTAATTGTATGCCAATAATGACATATGCATATGCATTATTGCATTTATGGCATGCATGGCATAACATTGATTATATGGTGGCGATCACAATGAGAATGATTTTGTGGGACTAGATGAAGGGAGTACCCCATGCGTGGCGGGAAACCAATATGTGAATAAATGAAGGTGGTTGCGATCACCAATATATGAGAATGATGAACGTGGTTGTGATCATGAGTACTTTGAAATGATTGAGGTCTTGTAGAATTCTATGATGATTAAGTACCCTATGCATGGGGGAAAGAGTCTGTGGTTGTGAGCACATGATAGATTGAAATGATAAAGGTGGTTGCAATCACCAATATATGGAAATGATAATAGTCTTGCGGGACTATGAAGGGAGTACCCTATGCGTGGCGGGAAACCATTATATGAAATGAATGAAACGTGGTTGTGATCACGAAGAAAGCCGTGTGGGGTTATGAAAAGGGAGTACTCAATGTGTGGCGGGAAACTAATATGAGAATGATGAATTATAAGATGTTGCGATCACTTGAGATGCCATGTGCGCATGGGTGATTGAAATGGATTCATTGCATATGCATTAAACAGTTGACATATGCATTAGCCATAGGTACATGGCATTTGAGATGAAGATGACCAAAAGAGATGAGAACCTCTTGAGAGAGTGTTAATTGACTAAGATTTAATGACTTAATGTTGATAATTGTGAATGCCCATGATGATAAAAGGGCAATGTGAATGTGTATGTGCTTGTGTTTGACATGAATTGTGAATAATAAGGCTTGTATGCCTAAGATGATATCTTGATGATGGCTTGGGTTTTTGAGGTGAAGCTTTTGAAGAAGGTAAATAATGGTAATGGAATGCCTTGACCGGCAGCATTTGTCAAACATGATGTAATAATTGATTTATGTATAATGATGTTGATAAATAGTGATTTATAAACATGTAAGTATATCAATGTATATTGATGATGGTGATATTTGAAATGATACCACTTTGGTGATGTGTGATATCAACTATGGAATGTGATTAGTGAATTTGAGTGTTGTATAATCATATACATATTCTAGGCATATAGGATATAAGTATGCTAGGAATTGGATAACTCATATTCTGATTTAATGATTGATACCTCATGTTGAGGCTACTTACAATTGATGATTATGATTTAAGTGCGTAGTCAATTATGGCCTAATAGGCTTATACTATGAAACTGTATGATTGCTTGAGCCTTTTTTCATATCTCCATATATGAAACTAGGCGGGTGCCCCACATACATATTCCTCTTCCACTGTAAACTCAAATTATTTTGTATACGTATGTGGGCATTTTGATTAGCGATCCAATTTATAAATTATTAAATCTCACTCTTCAGTTTTCTGTGGTTCAGGTCTCGATGTAATCATTATGATGTTTTGAAATTATTTTTAACGCAAAAAATTTACTCGAATTTTTATTAATTATTATCTTGATTACATTGGGATTCGGGTCCGAAAAATTGGGTGTGACAACATTATTCGTGTATTCAAAACTCATGCATTTGCACATTGAGCACGGATAACAAATCATCTGAGTCACTTTAAAACCAAGCTGTTTGCCGTAGTGAATGGAATGAACTCTAACAGCTCCATCATAAACTCCTCAGTCACTCACCGACTGCAATCTAGCCAGTTGTACATCCATCGCCGATTTACTGGAACCTCTATTCACGATATCTAACAAGCAGAGTTCTAGTTACTTTGATTTAAACATTATGTTACTATCATTCATGAATCACTCTCTATCTCTTTGATGTTGCAAGTGAGTGAGGCCCTATCCCATTCAGGATGTGATCCGGTCCCAACACCGGCCCCTAAAAGCATAGTTTTAATGCTTTTCTAGATCAGCATTTCAAACAGAAGAAGTACGTTTCAAATTCCCTATAACTACTCTTATACGGAGTACATACCTTAAAGACGTACTCACCACTCCGCCAAGAAAGCGATTTAGTTAGGTGGAATATGTCACATCTTATTGTGTAAGTATCTTTTAAACGAAGTTCATGCCCAAAAGGACATTCATGTTACTCCGCCAAGGCATGTGACTCCGCCAAGGCATGTGACTCCGCCAAGGCATGTGACTCCACCAAGGCTTATTACTCCGCCGAGGCCTATTACTCCGCCAAGGCAGAAAGTATTAAAAACTTGTACACTTGTACATAAAGCACTTCTAGTGCACACTACTCCGCCAAGCCATAGGCTTAACACAGGTGGAATACTGAAATCCTCATATTGCGAGCGAGCCCATACTTATAACCCCGGCACGACATTGACTCTGTCTTGAGAGGTTGAAAATAGGAAACACGCTGTCACGCATAAGAGGGAACAACAAATAAAATAATGAAGCATTAACGCTTTCCAAGTAAGTGAAAATACCTACTATAGTGATGGTGCTTGTAAACGGCGCATGGGCCCATTACCTTTCTTGCATTATGCCTGAAAATAAGGAATGGGTCCTACCAATAATAGAGCACCAATAACAGGTATATAAACTTCAGAAAAAAGGTATACAGGGGGGAACCCTTAATTCTGAACCTTACACTCATACTTGCATAGTTCTCTTGGATTTGTTTTCTAAGTCTAAACGGTATTTCTGAATACTGACTTGAGCGTCGAAGAATAATTACAGGTACAACCAACAACTGTGTCAAGGCAAAGGAGGCTACTCCAGGCGGACTACTATACCGCCATAGAGTGCATTATACTACGCCCCTGTATGCAAGAGTACTTCGTATTTGTATCTGTATAAAGACCTCTTCATATCAGATTTCATATAACTTATATATTCTAAATTGTTTGGCAATCACACCTTTACACCCCCAGTAAAGAATAGTTCAGGATGAATATGCAACCATCCGTAGCCTGTCGATGTTGTTTATGGTCTATCTTGAATTATTGACGTTCATTTGGAATTTCAATAACATTTTGTATTGGTTCCCGAGTACACAGAGATCGTGCAGTGTGAAACACCGCACGTAGACATGCACCCAAAGACAATATGAAACACAGTAACCAAAATTCAAAATGGACATCAACAACACAAGATGGATCCCAAACAACAATGATGGGTTACACCCTACTGGTTATAAATTCATCCAAAACTGTCCAAATATGACAATTCAAGATCCAACACAACACGATATATCGGCCGGTTGTCTTGAATCTTGAACGAGAACCTAATAGGTACACATACGACTAAACCCTACATTGTTAAACTTGAGTTTACTTTTTTATGTACCCTAAAACAAGGAGCCTACCAAAATTTTGTCAAAGTTTCCCCTGTAAACTAGACATTTCTAAATTTTTTACAACACCCTGTTACACACAGAAGATTTTCCAATACAGTTCAATATATGTGCTACGCATTGTATATGAAATCGAGGGAGATAATCACCACAACCTACTGAGCTCTGCTCTCCACTATCAAACAATAATGCACATGCATAAAAACATCATGTTATCAACACACAAAACCAATGCCTAATAAGCTTTGGTCTCCACTAACAAACAACAATACACATGCACACTTTTAACACATGTTATCAGCACACATAAGCAATGACTGATGAGCTCTGCTCTCCACTAACAAACAACAATCAACATGCATACACTTCAAAAGATACAACACAATAGCTATAAAGATAGCGTTGGGGGATTACCTGGGAAAGAGAGTCAGCGATGGAGACCCGTATGCTGAGAAAGTTAGCGTTAGGGCCTAGACCCGTATACCCAGCTTTACTTAAATGCCTCTCAAACTCTACTTTTTGACCTATTCTTAAAAGGTAATTTAGATCTTTGGTGGCTGTTGTGTATGGTTAAAAATGAGTTAAGCTGAGTCAAACATACATCAGCTCAATAAGAATTTACTTGAATTGAATATGTCATAAACCAAGATTTTCAATTCAAGTTCGAATTATTTGATGTTCACAAATTGTTTTGTTCAGTTATTAGGCTCGCAAATTGAAATACATCAGATGTGAGTTTTATTAGATTATAATCATTTTTACTTTTCTACCACATAAAAAATATATGAAATATCTTTGTGTGTCTGTAAATATACAAGGAGCCTATCCAATGAAAACAAAATGATATAATAAGAAATAAGAATAATTAATCATGAATTGATTATGATCATGTACTCCTTGCTATTCTAACTAATAAATGATATTTTAGCTCCTAAACAAATTAAAAAAAGTTATTATGTCATTCTCTCTAAATTATTATTTTTTATTTAGGATTTCCATCCTCTCTTTCTCTCCATTAAAATTCTCTCCACCCTTACCATTGAAACAATGGAAGAACAGAACTACAACATAAAAGAAAAGAATAAATTAAAAGATGAATTGAGATAAGGAGCTAGAGAAAGAGACTGAGGGAGATAATGTAAAGGACTCTTTATCAACTCAGTGATCCTTGGAAGGCCATAAACTAGGTTGCATCTATCTTCTTTAATCCTAATAAAGATACCTTAGATTTTGTTGAAAACAAAAGAAATTTAATTTCTAAAACATCAAAGTTTTAGAATTCATTTGTGGTGGATTTTAAAGCAAATTCTCTTGATCCTGCTAAGAAAACTAAAAATTTAGGTGCTCATAAATTAAATAAGGAGAATATCTCTCCTTCTGGTGTTGAGGATTCTTATTTTCTTTATGCTAACCCTTTTTTGGTCTCCTCAATGGATGAAAGTTTAAAATGAATATCTTAGTTTGGAATAGTAGAGGTTCTAAGACCAAAGGATTTACAGGTCATATAAATGATATGGTAAAAACATATGATTTCTCCTTCTTTGCTCTTGTAGAAACTCATGCTGGAGGGGATCATGTAAAAAAATTACGAAATGCTGTAATTTTGATGACCTGGCAGTTGTTGAAGCTCAAAGTTTTTCAGGTGGAATATGGTGTTTTTGGAAAAATTAGGATTAGAATGTCCAGGTTTTGAGAACCACTACCCAATCTATTCATATGAAGGTTAAGTGGAGGAAAGGAAGTAGCTGGTTACTTACCTGTGTCTATAGAAATCCTAGACTCCTTGAAAGACAATCTTTGTGGGAGGAATTAAACAGGAAGTAGATCAATCTTCTTGATTGGTGATTGGTAACTTTAATTATATTCTCTATGTTCATGATAGGGAGGGAGGTGTTGGCAATTTTCCCACCAGGAGCATGAAAGACTTTAGTGATACAATAACTGAGTGTGATCTGATTGATATTGGTTTTGTTGGCTCTTTGTTTACATGGTTCAAAAGTAACTTACATCAAGGATTAGATAGAGGAGTGTGTAACTTGACTTGGAGATGTCAATATTAGGAAGCTACTGAGCATCACCTTCCTAACCTAAAATTTGAGCATTGCCCTTTGCTTGATAAGTTTGGAGGATGCTACCAGAATAATAGAAATAGAAGACCTTTTAGATGTTATGCATCTTGGTTATCTCACAGTAATTTTAATTCTTTCATGCAGGAAAACTGGGATTCTAGTATACAAATTAATGAATCTCTAACTTTCTTAAAGAGTAAATTACAAATAAAAAGGTCTTTGGATGTATTTTAAAGAACCATGATCTCTCTTAAGAAGATTAGAAAGGATTCAAAAGCAACAAAGATATGGCTAACCTTTGAATCCTTTTCTCTCAAATCTCCAAAACTGTTTTTGGCTAAAATATCAGAAATCCTTGCTCATGAAGAAATTGTGGTTCCAAAAAGCAAGATGTAAATAGATTAATCAAGGAGATAAAAATACTAAATATTTCCATGGTGCTACCTTAATTAGAAGACGAAAAAACAAAATTGAGTCTTTTCAAGAAGAAGATAGATCATGGATAACTGATCAACAAATATAGAGCAAATGGCTATGGACTTCTACTTTATAATTTATATTTGAATGATACTTAAAGTGTTCCTTTTTGTTTGCAGGATAGTTTCCCACCTTTATTGAATATTAATAAGGAGGTTCCGAATCAACCTTTGCAAATGATAGATATCAAAAAGACTTTGTTCAGTATGGGCAGCCTGAAGGCCTCATGATTATATGGCTCCCATATTGTCTTTTTCCAAAACCAATGGAATCTAATTGGCCCTACACTTTGTACTTGGGTTTTAAAGGTGTTTGAAGACCTAAAAAATATTCAAGAGGTCAATTCTACCTTAATCTCATTAATTCCTAAATCTGATTTTGCTTCAAAGTTAGGGGACTATAGACCTATATCCCTTTACCATGTTGTTTACAAATTGGTAACAAAACTAATTGCAAATAAATTAAAAGGAATTATGGCTCACTTGGTCAGTCCTACTCAATGCAATTTTGTTCCTAGTAGGAATGCTTCAGATAATGTAATCATTACTTAAGAAGTTCAATGAAGCAAAAATCGGGTTTAAAGAGATGGATGATGATAAAACTTGATCTAGAAAAAGCATATGATATACTCAATTTGGATTTTGTTGTGTAAGACATTGATTGACATAGGTCTTCCTAATTAATTAGTTAATCTTGTTAAATGGTATATCTTATCTCCTAATATGTAAATTCTTTGGAATGGTGAAGTTTTGAATAGTTTTAATCCTTCAAGAGGGATTAGGCAAAGGGATCCAATCTTTCCTTATCTGTTTATTCTGTGTTTAGAGAAACTATCTCACCTAATAAATTTTGGCTGTTGATATGGGATATTGGAAGCCCATCAAACTTGCTAAGAATGGTCCTCCTTCATCTCATTTGTGTTTTTCTGATGATTTAATTCTTTTTGTAGAAGCTAGCATGAAGCAATGTCATATGATTAGTAATGTTTTGGATAGTTTTTGTTCTAGCTCTGGTCAAAAAATTAACCATCTTAAAACCAAGATCTATTTTTCTAGGAATGTCCATTGGAATAATAGAAGGGTTAAGGACCTATTACAACCTATTATGGATAGAGTTAAAACTAAGCTAAGCTCATGGAAAGCTAAAACTCTACCCTATGCTGGTATACTCACTCTGGTTCAATCTGTCCTCCAGGCCATTCCTACTTACACTATGTAGACTATGTGGATCCCAAAAAACTTATGTTCCTCCTTGGATAAACAGTTTAAGGATTTTCTTTCGGGTTCTGATGATTATAATAGGAAAATTTACCTATTAAATAGGGAGAAGGTTTGCAGACCTAGGAAATTTGGAGGTCTAGGTTTGCGACAAGCTTATCATGTTAATAAAGCTGTTATAGTTAAGGTGGCTTAGAATTTGACTTCTAATTATCAGTCTCTTTGGTAAGGATTCTAAGAAGCAAATACAAGTATGGATGGAACCAAATTCCCAGAATTACAAATAAAAGTGTTTGTTCTAATCTTTGGAGAGGAATTGATGCAAATTGGCATTATTTACATAATAGCCTGATTTGGAGAATAGGTGATGATAGAAATATTAGATTCTGGCATGATCCATGGCTTCTTAAAACTGGTATTCTAATTGATAAAGCTTTGTCTATAATACATGAGTATGAAACTAATAAATCTATCTAGGAAAGTCTCACACCTTTAGGAAATTGGGATGTGGAGTGGGTAAGAAGTGTACTACCTAGTAATATCTCATCTCAGATTTTATCTATCCCAACTCCTAGTTCTTCTTATAAACCTGATAGTGTTGCTTGGAACCTACCTCCTAATGGTAAGTTCATTTTTTCTTCAGCATATTTACAGATTTCTAAGTATGATGTTTCTAATTGTAGGACAATTTTCATAGTTGTTTAGGGATGGCAGGGTCCTCAAAGAATAAGACATTTGCTTTAGAGAATTGTAAATGACATTTTTCTCACAAATTATGAAAGAACTAGAAGACATTTAGCTTAGGATGACAAATGCTTGTTGTGCTCATAAGAATCTAAAATTTCAGACCATGATTTTAGATCACGCAGATTTGCTAAAGAGGTTTAGAAAGAGAGTATTCTGGATAAGACTAAGGACTAGTTTTTTAATTTCAATTTTGAGGATTAGATCCTGAGAAATATAAAAGGTAGTTTTGCTTGTCATTTGTATAAGTCATGGCCAACTCTATTGGAGCTGGTTTAGATTGGCTTTGGAAAAGGAAGAATGAATTTGTGTTTAACCAAAAATGGACTTCTAGCAAAGACTTGATCACAGAAATCATGAATCCCCTTCATGTGTTTATCTTAGCAGCAAGTTTAGAGAAGAAACTAAATCCTATAAAACACTGTCATGAGTTGATTCAAACCAGATGGTCTCCTCTTCCCCCTAATTGGGTCAAAATTAATAATGATGGATCTTTAAATGATTTAGGCATGGCTGTTTGTGGTGGTATCCTAAGACAAGATGATGAAGGTTTTGTGTGTATTTGCTTACAAGTTAGGCACTGTTTCAATAATGCAAGTAGAACTTTGAGGGATCTTCAAAGGAATTGGATTACCAAATCTAGAGGATTTAAGGGGAACAAGGTTAATTGTCAATTGATAAACTATTTCTATATCTAAAATCTAAAATACAGACTAAAAGGAATATTGTGAAAACAACATGTAATAGTGTTAGTTCTCAGATAATATAAGATATAAGATAATATACAATCCAGAAACCTTTAATAAAGAAGTAATAATATAAACAAGCAACAATATTCTGGATGCATTCATTCAATGCCAAAAAGCAAATAATACTGTTGTATCATACATACTATATTATTTCTCTATCATTTCATATTATAAAATTATAAAGTTTTTAGGTAACAAGCTTTTGGAACAAACTAAACAGAGCTTAGGCAGAGATTATGTCAATGAGTAAGGCAGAGTGAGCTTCTTACCCGAAAACTGAGTTTCAAAGAATAAGTCCTAAACAAATGCTAGAAATCTCAAGGTTTGACTACTACTGCTAGTGCTTGGATTCCTTGTATAATCCCTGAATGCTCATTGGAACAAACATGAGGGAATTCATTAGTACTAGAAATAAAAATGAGCAACACCAATTTAGAATGTATGCCAATACTGTATCTATATCAGTACATTACCCTCATTTCTTTCTTGGGGTTGCTCGTGGTCACGGAAGTAGCTCACTGTGGAACACGATGGCCAGGACAGACAGAATGGAGGAAGTACTTTACGGGGACGTCCTTGATAAAGAATGAAAAGAGGCACACGGTCGAGAGGGACACAGGTCATTGACAGAATAGAGAAGAACGAAGGAGCACAGGTAGAGAAGAAGAAGAATAGGGCAGAGAAGAAGAAGAGTGAGGCAGAGAAGAAGACGACTGATTAGGGCTCGAGAAAGTGGCAAAGGGGAAAGGTTGGGGGAGTAAGTTATAAGACTTAATGATGGATGCAAACTGTCGCTAAAACTGTGAATATTTTAAAAAAAGTAGACATGTGGACACTTTAGCGATGGCTCGACACAGAGTCGCTAAGATAAATACACCTGTGACGACACAACCCCGTCGCTAAAGTTTGAAATCCCTTCAACATTTTAGTTTCCCTCCAGGGTTTTAGACTTAGCGACGGTATGGATTCGTCGCTGAGGTTTCCAAATATAGCGACGACTGTAGGGTCGGTCGCTACTATTGTAACCTGGATTGGGATGGCAGGAAAAATTAACTGGAAAAATTAACAATGGTAACATGTAGTTGCTGATATATCCAAACATAGTGACAAATAAGAGCCTGTCACTAAAGTTGGTATATCAGTCATAGTAACGACGATACGCGTTGGTCGCTGATGCATCCAAAGACCTAGCGACCGTTAGGACCCGTCGCTAAGGGATTCGCACCAACAAAAATGTTGGAGGGAAACTAAAAAGGAGGGAAATTAATGTAGCGACCGACTCAGCGATGATATACTATTTAGCGACGGGTTTAGTGATGGTTGTTTACCTATGTTAGCGACAGGGTTTTGTTGGTTGGTGATGTGGTTGCTCTTTTTTCTTTTTCAGGTCCTTTTTAGATTGTGGTCACTATTGCGGTCGCTAATTAGCGACGGTCATGTTTCGGTCGCTAACTGGGAGTAGCTATCAAAGGTTTTTCTAGTAGTGTATATTTCCATTACACTAACTTCTTGATATCTCTGTGCTTATTTTGCTACATCATTGATGAAATATTTACCTCATAGTTTTTTTCATAAGGATTTTAACTTTATCTGATGTTGACTTCGTGCCCTTGTTTATCTTAAGCTTAGTCATTTGCCTGTACGGGGGCCATTCTACAGAGACTGTATCATTAATCTTTGTATAAATAACACTTGCACCACTCGTTGGGTTCCAATATGGCCTTGAATAAGAACCAATCCTCACCACTCGCCAGAGTGAAGTTAACTGGGGTATCGTTCATGGAGTTATATCGTTAGTTAGAGAATAAGTAATTGAGACTATCCATCCAGAGAGTTATTCTCCACGGCCAATTACAGGATAGGTAATTGGGGCGCCATTTGTTGGGGTCCGGTATGGCCTTAAATAAAGACCAATCCTCACCACTCGTCGGGGTTATTTTCAACGCCATTCATAAGGCTATGTCATCAGTTAGAAATTAGGTAACTGAGACGAAGATTTGACTTGCACCATGCATTGGGGTCCGGTATGGCCTTAAATAAGGACCAATCCTCGCCACTGATTAAGGTGAAGTTAGCTGGGGTGTTGCTCATGGAGTTATGTTTTCAATTACTGGATAAGTAATTAAGACTATCTGTCTAGAGGTCATGGTCCACACTGTTCACAAAGCTTAAAGTCATAGAATAAAAAGAAGTGAAAATAACATTGTAATTGATAAACTTTCTCATTAAATGAAGTATATGCAAGCGGTGCATAGTTGGGACATGCCTCGTTAAAACCTTCTTGAGAGAAACCCAATGGACAAAAACTCAAGTTAGGAAAAAGAGTACATGCAGGCTTACCAACTAGCTATAATAAATTCTTAAGTTTTGTGCATTCCACTTGTTGCGAATTAGTGTGTCATCGAGGTTCTACAGCCGATATGATCCCTTTCCAGTAACCTCAGATACGCGATAAGGACCTTCCCAAGTAGGTGCCAACTTGCCCTAATGTGTGAATTTATTCCCCATACTAACCTTCCTCAGCACTAGATCTCCAACACCAAAGGCCCTATGCTGGACGCGCTTATTATATCGAAGGGCAGTCTTTGCCTTGATAGCCCAGTCTCTGATATAAGCTTCCTCCCTAAGCTCCTAGACAACATCAAGCTCTGACACATATTGGAGTTGTTATTCTCTTCGGAGAAATATTCTACCCTTGTTGAAGTTGTTTGAAGCTCCACCGGTATCATGGCTTCAACACCGTAGGTGAGATGGTACGAAGACTCGTTCATTGAAGAGTGGGCGTAGTACGATAGGCCCATAAGACGTGGGAAAGCTGATTCATCCAGTCACCCTTTACTTCTCCCAGGCGCTTCTTGAGGCCCTTTAGCACTTCTGTATTGGCCACCTCAGCCTGGCCATTCGTTTGTGGATGCTCAATAGATGAGAAAATCTAGACTATCTCAGTAAACTGAGTGTCGTTGTCAGTTATTGTCACGACCGGGGTCTCGGGCCATGACACGGACTGGGAGAATCCAACAAAAAGAAAACAAAACCGAATTGGAACAAGGCCCTTAGGGGGCCTAAAAACCTAAAGGGGTTCAAGGAGTCGCTACTAATATTTATTAAGGAAAATATCAAGAAAACCTTTAATGGCACTGGTTTTTAAAATAAGATTCTGTTTGGTCCGGGAGTCGAATTACAGATGGGGAATGTATTATCACCCCACATTGTCCGTCCTAAAACGGTTACCCAAATTGATCAATTATAATTTTTAAGGAAATGATTATTAAATATTTCATCTTTCATAAAGAATACAACCATGATAGATGTTATTCACAGACAATATACACATGAACAAAATAATAATAAGGATGTTTTAAAAAAATATAAACCGGCAAAAAAATAAAATTAAATAATAGGACACATCACCCAAGTTTCGTTCTTTGAGTTCAAGGGAAGTTAAATAAAACAATGATTTAAAATAAAATAAAATAAATAAGTAAGACGTCTCATATAAATTATCTTTCTAGTAATTAAAAGATAATCCATTAATTTTACCGAAAAATACATGGTTTAAACAAAAGGAATAAATAAACAAATAAATAAATAAGAATTAAACATATTGATGTGAAAATAAAGAAATTTGTATACTTAATTAATTAAAACTAATAAATGAATTTTATTCAACCTTTTTTAGATAATAAGATTAATAAGATGTCTCATCTAAATCAATCTCATTTCAAACTTAAAAGAAAGATAAATGGTTAAATAAATAAATAAGAGCGGGGAATAAAAAATATAAAATTATAATAATAAATAACTAAATATCTATAAAGTAACTTAAGAAGTCATATAAAATAACAAACAAATGATTATATAAAAGATAATTTCAAAATTATTAAGAAAAATTAGAATAAATAATATGCAGGAAGTTAAGATGTAGATAAATAAATAATAGTGTAGATAAATAAATGAATAAATGAATAACTGCAGAAAAATAAAGTGTGAAAAAATATAGTACAGAAAAGAAAATAAAAAAATAAAAGTGTAAAAAAAATAAAAAAAATAAAGTACTGAAAAATAAATACATAAAAATAAAAGGGTAAAAAAATAAATACATAAAAATAAAATGATGGAGAAATAAATAAATAAAAATAAAAGGAGAGAAAAATAAATACATAAAAATAAAGAGTAGAAAAATAAATAAATAAAAATAAAAGGGGAGAAAATAAATACATAAAAATAAAAGGCAGAAGAATAAATAAATAAAAATAAAAGGGTAAAAAAATAAATAAATAAAAATAAAATGCAGAAAATAAATAAATAAACTAATAATTATAGAAAAATAAAGTAGGGATAAATAAAGTGTAGAAAAATAAATTAAAAAAAGAAAAGTACAGAAAAGTAAATAAAGAAAAATAAAAGTGCAAAAAAGTAAATAAAAAAATAAAAGTGCAGAAAAATAAATGAATAAATAAATAACTACAAGAATATAAAGTGTGAAAAAATAAAGTGCAGGAATATAAATAAAGAAAAATAAAAGTACAGAAAAATAAATAAGAATTAAATAAAGATAAATAAATAAAGATAAATCAATATTCTCGTATTAATAAAAAAATACCTTAGTACAAAAACAATTAAAGAGGAACCAGAACGGAATTCGGGAGATCGATTTCTGGTAGATTTCCTTTGCTTTGGGCTTCGTTTGGACTCGAGTCAAGGGTGTTTGGATATCGGTTACAACATTTAGACAGTATTTTGGCTCACAAAGCTCACATACTAAGACATACTAGAATGACACACTCATTTTTCTAACAACATTTCCATAACATAATTTTAGAAAGCAAAAACTTCTAAAAAATCTCATAAAAATTTAACACTCTTTCACCTCTTTTTTCTTCTTCTCCCCCAGATACGTTAGCTTCACCCTATATTTATAGAAGAAAATTGGCCTTGGATTCCTCATAAAATGACATCACTTTCCTACTTTTCTAAATTATCCAAATTTGATGTTAATTTCCTCAATTTTCTCCAATTATCCAACCAAAATAGGTCCCACCGACAAAAACCACTAAAACCCTTTTCTTTTTCTTTTTTTTTTGATTTTTGTTTTTTTACCTTTTTTTTGCCCATTTTTAAGTTTTTTGGACTTTTTTGGCCCATTTTTATTTTTTCTTATTTTTTTGGCCTTTTTATTTTTTATTTTTTTATTTTTATTAAAACTTTTTGAATACAAATGAGTAATCACTTACTCTTATGGAAACATAAATTATTTATTACACATGTGGCTATAAATAAAATATCCAATAAAGATAAACTACTACCCATGCTACAAGGAGCAAGAAGGTAGTCACCAAACATCGGTTTCCTTCCCTTATCCTTTCCTCTTGGCTTTGGCAATTATTGGCCATTGCTTGAGAAAAATTATGGAAGAAGGTTGATGAAAGTAGAAGTGTGGTAGGAAATGAGGAGAGATTGAGTATTTATAGAAATGGAGAAGGTTACTATGTAACGGTCACTATGCAATTTTTTAATATTATTTTAAAAAAATTTAATTTTTTCAGACAAAAATAGGTGTTCACAGCTGCCCCTTGTTACTTCTTTTCATGAAAGAATATGAGATTTATTCATATTATTGATGTGAAAAAAAGTAAAGACGTGAACACCGTTAAGAATTCAAGGAAAATTTGGAGGCTTCTCACAGAAAATAAACTGAATCTCCCTTAAGTTGAAGGAACTTTGACAATTTAAAGGAGGTATTGGAAGCTTTTGACAAGGAGTAAACAACCAAACGGTGTTGCCGCAGGCTTTGATAGGATATTTGAGGTGATACTTCAGACTTTCCTTTGGGGACAGAATGGTATTTAAGGTTCTAAAACTTCAGGAATATGTCTGATATTTTTTTTTATATTGGGGATTAAGTTGCCTAGGGTATATACTCGAGGTTTTCGATAGAAAACGACAATTTAGGGGTGTTGCCTTAATATTTGCCCTTGAAAATGAACAGCAAAGGGATTGGTGCTTGAAGCTTTGAAAGAAAATAAATGACACAGGGGATTGCTCCGGTGTGTTTTGGATCAGACGACATAGCCTAGGAATGGATTGCTCTGGAAATTTGAATTCCCTTTATCAGGTATAATACTTCTTAACAGCATCTGAATTCACTGGGAAAGGTAAGTCATCACCATCCATATTGGTCAAAATCAAAGCTCCTCCTAAAAAGGCCTTCTTGACTATGAATAGTCCCTCGTAATTGGGCCTCCATTTTCCCTGATTTTCAGCCTGATTTGGTAAAATCTTCTTCAAGACTAGTTCTCCTTCTTGAAATTGATGAGGGTATACTTTCTTCTCAAATGCTTTCTTCATACGTCTTTGGTATAATTTCCCGTGACAAAGAGCACTTAACCTTTTTCCTTCTATCAAGTTTAACTGGTCATACCGGAATTGTACCTATTCGGCTTCCTCCAATTTGGCATCCATGATCACTTTCAAGGATAGGATTTCCACTTCGATTGGTAGTACCGCCTCCATCCCATACACCAAAGGAAATAGTGTTGCCTCTGTCGAAGTTTGAACAGAAGTGCGGTATTCATGTAAAGCAAAAGAAAGTAATTCACTCCAGTCCTTGTAGGTTTCAACCATCTTTTGTATGATTTTCTTTATAGTCTTGTTCACAGCTTCAACTGCTCCGTTCATCTTTAGCCTGTATGGAGATGAATTAAGGTGCTTGATTTTAAAATCTTCACAGAGCTCCTTCACCGTTTTATTATTCAAGTTTGTACCATTATCAGTTATGATTTGACTTGGCAAACATATCTACATATCAATTCTTTCTTGACAAACTTTACTACCATATTTTTTGTTACATTGACATAAGAAGCTGCTTTCACCCACTTTGTGAAGTAATCAATGGCGACCAAAATAAACCGATGCCCATTTGATGCTTTTGGTTCAATGAGACCAATAACATCGATGCCCCACATTGCAAAGGGCCAAGGAGCTGCTAGGACATTGAGGGATGATGGGGGTGCATGGATATTATTTGCATATGTTTGACATTTATGGCATTTCCTGACATAGTTGGAACAATTTGTTTCCATAGTCATCCAGTAATATCCAGCCCTCAATATTTTCCTCGCCATTGAGTGCCCGTTTGCATGAGTTTCAAAAGATCTTTCATGAACACTCCTTATAATTTCATTAGCTTTTGTGGCATCAACACATCTGAGGAGGACTAAATCATGATTTCTTTTATACAGTACATCCCTATTCAGAAAGAACCCCATAGCCAAACGTCTTAGAGTTCTCTTATCATTTTCAGAAGCATTTAAAGGATACTCTTGATTTTGAATATATCTCTTGATATCATAAAACTAGGGCTTTTTATCTGGTTCATCTTTAACCACATGACAATAAGCAAGCCTGGATATTTCTACCTCAATAAGGGGTATATCACATTCTCTACTCACGTTAAACATGAAGGCCAACATGGCCAAAGCATTAACCAACTGGTTATCATCCCGAGGAATATGATGGAAAGAGACTTCATCAAACCCTTTCATTAGTTCTATTATGTGAGCTTGATAAGGAACCAATTTACTATCCCTAGTATCCCATTCTTCTTTCAACTGGTGAATCACTAAAGCGGAATCTCCATCTACTTGTAGAGATTTCACCCTTGCTTCAAGTGCTGCCTGAATTCCCAAAACACAAGCTTCATATTCTGCAATACTGTTAGTGCAATCAAAATAGAGTCTAGCAGTAAATGGGAAAAATTTATCATCTGGTGAGATTAGAATGGCTCTAATCCCATGCCCCAATGCATTTGATGCCCCGTCGAACATTAAAATCCAAGTCTCTTTTGAAACTTTTTCTCTTCTGACAACATCATGATGTCCTCATCAGGGAATTCAAATGACATGGGTTGGTAATCATTCAAGGGATGGTGTGCCGAGTGATCAGCCAAAGCACTCCCTCTTACAGCCTTCTGGGTGACATAAATGATATCATACTCAATCAAAAGAACCTACCAACGAGCTCTTGTCAGGGCTGGTTTTCCAAAGATGTACTTAATGGGATCCACCTTAGATATCAAGCAAGTAGTATAAGATAACATGTATTGCCTTAGGCGACGAGCAGCCCATGCTAATGCACAACAAGTTCGTTCCACAATAGAATATCGTGCTTCACACTTAGTGAACTTTTTTCTCAAATAGTAAATAAAATGCTCTTTTCTCCCAGACTCATCATGTTGCCCCAGCACAGAACCCATAGATTCATCTATCACTGTCAAATACAACAGGAGTGGTCTTCCTGGAGTTGGAGGAACCAAGATCGGTAGGGATTGTAAGTATTGCTTTATTTTGTCAAAGGCCTCTTGGCAGTCATTATTCCGTGATGGTTGATTTTTATGAAGCAACTTAAAGATTGGATTACATATAGCTGTTAGTTGAGAAATAAAACGAGCTACGTAATTCAATCTTCCAAGGAATCCTCGTACTTCTTTTTTAGTGCTAGGAGCAGGCATTTCCATGATTGCCTTTACTTTATCAGGGTCTACTTCAATCCCTCTTTCATTAACTATGAACCCGAGTAACCTTCCAAATCTAGCACCAAAAGTACATTTGGCTGGATTCAATCTGAGTTTGAACTTTCTAAGACGTTCAAAAAGCTTTCTTAAGTTATTAATGTGGCCTTCTACTGTTTTAAATTTAGCAATTATGTCACCCACAGAAACCTCTATTTCTTTATGCATCATATCATGAAACAAGGTTACCATACCTCTTTGATATGTTGCCTTAGCATTCTTCAGACCAAAGGACATCACTTTATAACAAAAAGTTCCCTATAAAGTGATAAATATTGTTTTCTCCATGTCCTCGGGTGCCATCTTAATCTGATTATATCCAGAAAATCCATCCATGAATGAGAAGATGGAGTGTTGAGCTGTGTTGTCAACCAAAATGTCAATATGTGGTAGTGGGAAATCATCTTTGGGGCTAGCCCTATACAGATCTCGATAGTCTAAACACATTCATACTTTTCCATCTTTCTTAGGAACTGGGACAATGTTGGCTATCCATTGAGGATATTTTGCAATAGCTTGGAAACCTGTATCAAACTGTTTTGTGACCTCTTTTTTGATTTTTAAAAGCATCTCAGGTTTCGTCCTTCTCAGCTTCTGTTTTACAGGAGGGCATTCTAGCTTTAATGGTAACTTATGCTCAACAATACAAGCATCCAATCTTGACATATCTTGGTATGACCAAGCAAAGACATCATTAAACTCAATTAACATCTTTATCAGAATTTTCCTTTGCTTGATGCTTAGAGAAGTATCGATCTTGAGTTCCCTTTTATTTTCTTCATTCCCTAAATTTATGACTTCAACGATTTCTAGATAGGGAGAAATTTCTTTATCTTCCTGATCTAGCAATCTTAATAATTCAGGTGATGGTTTATTATCTTCTTCATCCTCTCTATTTGAATATTCAAAATCATGATGTGAAAATGTAATTTTTTCATTCGTTGGGGGGTTAGTTTCAGATCTGTAATTTATTTAATGTAAAAGGGAATAAGAAAATAGTTATTAGGTTATTTGGCAAGAAAAAAGACAAGAATCCTTAATGTACATTTACTTGGATCATTATAATTGATAAAGAAACTTTTTATTAAAAAGAAAGGCCATAAGGCTCTGAACATAGCTAAAGGATCAAAGATCACAGAGTAATAAATTACATGTAACTGATCTCGGGAAACTTGGTGGCCTCCCAACTACATAGAATGGTGTCTGATGAACAAGGGTGAACATGACTTTCTTTTCCAAGAAAATCATTGTTGACTACTACGACTTGATCAGGAGATGTCAAGCCCGTACTTTTGAAACTTCCGTAGAGGTCACAAATGGGGGATCTTGCAGTTCGGGGTTTTCGATTTTCCAAACAAGCCATCCGTTTTTCCTTCTTTTCTTCAGCGACCTTCCTTCTCTTTGCTGGAGATGGGTAGTATCCTAACCCAAATCCATCCTTGTTTTCTTTAAGGTACACAGGCTCTATTCTTCCGCCCAAATTCTTTCCAAGTCCCTTTCTTGGCTCATATCCGGCCTTCATCATCATTTTTGCCATCATTAGGGATGCCTTAGGTAACTGAGCTGTTGTCACCTTCTCACCTACATAAGTGGTATGGGCAATTTCTAAAGATTGAAAAGAAGTTTCCAAACTTTCTTCAGCAGCCTCTATATAGGGAGTGGACATGGGTTTACTGATTAGGAAATCCTCTTCACTAGAAACTATAACCAACTTATTATTCGTAATGAATTTCAGCTTTTGGTGAAGAGTAGATGGACAACCCCAGCGATGTGGATCCAAGGTCTACTCAATAGACAACTGTATGCAGGAATAATATCCATTACTTGAAATAGGACATTAAACATGTATGGTCCAACCTGAATAGGAATCTCGATGTCGCCTATGACCTCATCTTGGGAATTATGTTTAGAGAAGAGCTTATCGATGAGCACTTTTGCCAAGATGTAATCTCGACATTTAACAGAGATGTGTTAAGCTTTATTTGACCTCTTCCCTCGGGGGGTATTTCCTCATCCATGAAAGTTAAATAATCATTAGTTGCAATGTGATTGACTATTCCCCCAAATTTCTCAGGAGAAATATCTTGAGTCACATAAGCCTTGCTTAAGACTTTCATTAACATTTCATGATGTGGCTCTGAATCAAGCAACAGGGACAAAAGAGATATCTTAGCAGGGGTATGATTTAGTTAGTCAACTATCTGGTAGTTGCTTTGCTTGATAAACTTCAAAAATTCATAAGCTTCTTCGTTCGTTACCTCTTGGGAAGGGTCTTGTTCTTTGTTCTTCCCTAGGTTGTTCCTCCCTGTTGTTAATTCAGGTTCTTTCTTTAATTCTTCTGGAGCAAAAATCTAACCGCTCCTAGTTATTCCACTTGCCCCAGAAATATTCATAACCGAAGAAGATGGGTCACTAGTCGGGGGATGAGTGATCACCTCTGCTTTGTATTTCCACGGTACCGCATAAGTATCTTTGAAAGCAAAGGGAGCAGGAACCGGAATTGTCATTGATTGGTGATTTACGACTGGTTCGGTCAAAGGTTCCTTGGTGTAATAGATCACCAAAGGAACAGGGGTGACTGGGCTTACTGAACCTGTACCATGCTATCCATGGATCATGTTGACATCATCACAAGGGCGATGATAAACTTGTACCAGATGTGTGTCAAGTAATTTTTGAAGAACTTCAGTCAACTTTGCATCAACGGGCATCTGATTATGAACGTCCTCATTAGAACTCTGAGTTTCAGATATTAATCCTTTCCTTAAAAGTTCCTTATAGATCCATGGGAGAGGAGTTTTGATATCTGAAACATTCCTAACATGATCATTTCCTAAATCATGTGTTATTGTATTTACCCCAGCATTTCCATGATTAGGCAAAGGATTGCTAGTCATATTTGGGGTGCCTTCTTCAAAATTTAACTATTTGGCCTTTATCAAATCACGTACCTTAAACTTTAAGGTAATGCATTTTTCTGTAGAATGCCCTGGTGCCCTAGCATGATAATCACATTTTACATTGGGATCATACCTCTTAGGATATGATGGCCCTACAGGTTTTAGGGGACATTGTACAACAAGAGAACTTTTGAGAAGTTAAGGCTAAAGTTTAGTATATGTCATGGGAATTGGATCGAATTGGACAGAAGGGCGGTCATTGTTTGGCTTTTTTGGTGAAGGATTTGGGTTGGGATTTTACGTCCATTGTTGGGTAGGAGGTGACGGTGTATTCCTAAAAATTATGGATAGGTGGGGGTCTATATGATTAAGGATAGGGAAATGGATTTTCAGAAGCAGCATCTATATAAGGGTAACGCCCATATAGTGGATAATGATGCTGAAGGGTAAGGGTAAGGATGAAACATTTTTTGATTATGTTGACCTTGATTGCCCATTACAACATTTGCTTCTTCACTCTTTCTTCTTCCTGCCCCTGTCATAGGTCTTCTAATTGACGGTGAACTTTGGACAACTTTTCCTGTCCTCAAACCACTTTCAATTCTTTCTCTTATTACCACCATATCAGAAAAGCTTGATGATACACTCCCAAGCATCCTTTCATAGAAATGTGCCTGAAGAGTGTCAATGAACATTGCCACTATCTCTTTCTCTATCAGGGATGGTTCAACTTGTACAGCCATTTCCCTCCATCATTGAGTATATTCTTTAAAGGACTCAGTATTCCTCTTGGACATGTTCTGAACTTGCAGCCGGTCTGGTGCCATGTCCATGTTGTATTTATACTGCCATGTCCATATATGTTCAAGGTGAGTGTACCAGCTCAACGCTGCCCCAGCAAGGCTATCTTGAAAAAAATGGATCAACAACTTTTCATCATAAGCATATGCAGCCATCTTTCGACAATACATGGTTACAAGGACAAGTAGTTCCTTTGTATTTATCAAATTTTGGCAATTTGAATTTAGGAGGAATTACCACATCCGGGACTAGGAATAATTCAAAAACATTTGTTATGCCTAAACCACTTCCCCCCTCTACTGCACGCAACCTTTCTTCCAATATTTCCATTTGTCCTTTTGATAAAGGCGCTGCTGGCTAATCAGGATTTGGTAGAGGGACATGAACTTTGTGTAACACGTTTTGTGAAACACCTGCCTGTGGTATTGGGTGTCCATAAGGGAAATAGTGTGGGGTTGTTTATGGGTTTGGTTGTGTGGCATCACTTGGAATCTGATAGTTTTGCGGTGGAATTGTATTAGGTGTGGTGACATTGGGTGGAGCCTGAGTGTTTTGGGGAACAACTGTTGATTGAGTGAAATTTAGAAGGTTAGATATCAGGGGATTAGGAATTTGTTGAGCAGTAAAAGGATTTTCTTGATTAGGATTAGGATATATGGTGTAATATCCTTGAGGTAGGCCATATAGAGGCCAGGCATATGCTTGCTGAACATTCCCGTCTTGGGAAACAAAAGGTGGCAATGGCATACCATAAGGTTGGTGTGAGACGAATGGAGTTTCAGTGACTAGAGCAGGATCACTTGGGAGTATAGTCAAAGGAATGGGGCTTCCTTCTTGAGCTTAAACCTGAGGAGCGGATATTTGATCCCTATTTCCTGCAGAGAACCCCCTTCTGTACCTCTTTTTTCAAGGAGCTTAAGTATTTTCGCCATCTGTTCCTTGATCTAGCCAAGCTTATTCCTCATTTCTTCAACTGAGCATTCTGGCTCTGCCATGAGTATTGTTTTCAGTCGGGTTTGATAAGGATGCTTTGGGCCCTTTCTCTCTGTGATGTGTATTCAAAAGGAAACTTAGTACAATAACAATTAAAGTTAGAACAAGAAAAAAATGTGAGCATGAAGAAATATCACTAGGCGATTATAAATTTTGACAAGTATCATGGAAATTATTCCTTAGAATGTCTTGTTCAAAAGTACTAAATTAAGAGAATAGAAATTAACATGAGATCTTTTTATTATTATTGAAAATACAACATTTTATTACAAACAAGGTCAGTTTTCCCTTGCTCTTGCAATCATTGCCCTTATTTTTTCAAGTTGTCTTTTTGCAATACTGAATGAAGATTGAAATCTCTTCTGGCGTACCAAGTGGATTCACCATTGCTTCCGCCCCTTTTAATAAATGAGGGATATCTTCAAGTGTTCCATTGGCTAAACTAGCTAACTCAGCGAAATACCTTATCCAAGAATGGACCAAATCATCCATTTTTGCCACGTCATTTTTCATCACTTGCACTATCTTTTGGTACCTTTCCTTATCCTCCCTGGCCTGCCATTTTTCCATATTGATCTCTCGCTCACAAGCGTTTATGATATCATTAACTTGTTGTTCCAGCCTGTTAATTTATGCTTGCATGAGATCTTTTTGAGTTTGAGCTTCTTCCTTGGTTTTTACTTAATCGTCCTTTATCGGCCATGATGACATCCCTTTGCCTGGCTTTAGTTTTCAACTGAACATTTTCCACACAAAGACATTGGTTAAGTTTCCTCGTGTATCCTTCCTCAATTCTCCGCTTCTTGTTGACATCTTCAAAAGCATGTTCAACTTCATAGCTTTTCCTTTTTAGAGATGCACATTCTTGTTGAGTTTTAATCAATTCATCCTCCAAGAATTTGTTTTTCTCCACCATGGCGGCTAGTTCGACTTTCACATTCCTGACCTCTTCACTCTCATGGGGAGTTTGGATGAGAAAAACATCACTTGCAGAAACGCTAGGATCTTTGAAAGGTAGCTTGATTATAGCGACCCTATTCAGAATCCATCGGTGATAGCTTTCTCTAACGGCATGGCTTCAGACACCTAGTTCTTTTCCTTTCTTATGAATCTTTTTCCAAGCATCTACGACATCTTTGATGATGACAACATCATTTTCTTTTGTGAAATAATGGATAAAAGGAACTAGCAATTCCTCCTCCGGTGGTTGAAGCAAGGGGTAAGCGAGTTATCGCTTTGCAATGACTAGATTATAGTTAATACATCCTTGAGTTCCCATAAGAGGCACATTTGGAAACTTCCCACATCGATAGATAATGCAATCTACCTTCATCCATTGAGGGTACCACCTGATTCTTTCCACAGACATCCTAGCTAAATGGCTTGCCCATTCACGACTGTTTTTCTTGGTTAATGATCTGTCCTACACCGGGGTCAAGAGATCCGGTGTGGGACCAGTCACAAAAGTCAAAGATTGAATGGGATTGAAGACCGGTTCTGCAAGTATCCGGTCTATATATCCGGAGTCCTAATATGAAGAGAGTGGTCTTGGCGTCCTGGAGATCCTTCACACCGTCCTCACGCGTTGATATAGGCGAAAGGTGGTGTCACCTGCAAAGATTCTCTGACGCTCAAGTCAGTAATAGTATTCCAAATGAGGAATGTTTTTTGATTATTAATGACATATCTTTTTACCTTTAATTACTTACTTTGTTTGTCTATTTTATCTACTGTTAAATTATAATAACTGTGTTTTAGCGTAATTTGTCAGTAATCTCCGTTTTTAATTTTTATCTCACTACTTGCTAGTGATCACTGTTTTCTTATTTTTTTTACTGTTACTGTTAAAGTATTGTATTTTGTGATTTCTGTTTCTTTTACTGTTACTGTTTACTAGTGAGTGTTGTTTTTAATTTTTACTGTTTCTGTTTAGTTTGTGTTGATTAGTATGTTTAAAATAAATTAAGCTTTCATCCTAAAATAAAATCTATTGAATTAACTAAGTTTAATTTGATTTTATTTTATTTTACAGGTTATCAAATTATTGGAAGCTTCCTGATTATTTTACAAATAAATTACCCTCTTTTAAGTACAAATTCACATTAATTAGTTTTTCTTGATAAGTATATTAATGTGAAGTTGTTTAAGCCTTATCTATGCTTCTAAATTAACAAAATAAACCTCCTAAATTCCTCCAAGTATGTAACGTGATTACCATAGCTGATGGGCACAAATTCACAACGTTAGATGGCTTCCAAATTGCAAGATACATGCCTACATTTTTTTTCTGCAAAAGAAATACGTTAAAGTGGCAAAGCTTTAGAAGAAAAGGTGCAGCCCACCCTCCTTGTTTTCCAACGTGAATGCAAAGAGCAAAGTTGGAAGCTACTTGTCAATTTTGACTTAGTCAAAATTGGACACAAAAATAGTAACATGTGCCATTATTATATTTTTTTTATTTCATTCTCCCTTCTTTCACTCTAAATTCACGTGAAAGCTGATGGAAAAGGGGACCCATGTGCACTTTTTTTGTCCAAAGCCTTCCACCCACTCAATACTTTATTTTCATGCATCCTAATGACCAAAGGAAAATTCAAAGCACCAAGGCTACACTTAACGTGAAAACAAGAGCAAAAGTGGAAAATAATGGCAGCCATGGGTCCACATGAAGAAGATTGAAGTAGTTAAATTATAAAAGCTTTATAAAGGGACCCCTTCTTGCAATGGTTTCACGTGAATAAGCTTGTTGTTTGTAGCAGAAAATGGACACCAAACAGCAAGGAATTAACGTGAAAGGGCTGCTGGAAAATGGAAAGAAAAATTGGGGCTGGACAGCAATAAATTAACATGAATTATTCTCTAAAAAAAAAGTGCAGAATTTTTAAGTGTTTCATGGCAAAAAGAATGAAAGGCAAATGGCATGTTCCCTTAGTGAAATAAATGGTAACGTGAGGCACCATGGGCAAGGTGATGGGCTGAATTAATTTGCCTAAAAAAAAATCAGCCATGAAAGCTCTATAAATTAGAGCCAAAAACTGAAAGAAAGATGATCTGGAAGCAGAGTCAGAGAAGGAATTTTGGAGGCAGAAACAGTGGACAGCAGCAAGAGAAAGTCAGAGGGAATTTTTGAAGCAGTGGACAGCAAGAGAAACGGAGGAAGAATTCCGGAGGAGCGTCATTCCGGGTTCGGTTTTTATTTTGTTTTAATTATGGAGGGCTAAAACTCTTAGATTGATTTTCTTGGAGAATATTGTAATAATGATTTTGAGGTTCTTGTTTTTAAAATAATACTTTCATTATTGTTGATTTCTTCATAATCTTACTCTGCTTGTTTAATTCCATTCTGTTTAATTAAATTTGTATGCTTAATCGGTTTAATTATACAAATGGAATAAAATAAGATTTAGATTAAAATTGGTTAAGGAAGTATACATGCTTAATGAATATTTTCATAATCACTTTTAGTTATTATGGTTTGCTTAATTCCATAATTTGAGAATAGATTATGTATGTAGGCGATGTTCTTATGTATGCTCAATAATTCCTAGATTTTACGATCTTAACTCCTTTTGCTTAATTAGGATGCTTGATTAAAATATTCATTTTTAAATGAAAGTAAAGGAATTGTGAATTGAAAAAGACGCTTAGTTGATCAATTCAAATTGAGCTAAGAAATCGACATAATGAAAGTGTATAAACCACCTTTTGTGAACCAAGGATAAATTTAATTACAGTACTCCAAGAAAATCAATCGCTTGTTATTTATTTTTTTTCTAAGTTTCATTATTTATACTGTTTTAAATTTCTGTGACAATCAAACAAACCCCCCCAATGTATACTTGTTGAACTTCTGTCTGTAAAAAATAAATTTTAGTTATTTTATTTTGGTTTGTTAAAATTAGTTTAAGACTTGATTTTCCTAAATTTTTATGTTGATCTTCGAGAGAACGACCTAGGTTGACACCCTAGTACTACATTAATTAATTTTAATGTACTAATTTGACGGGACCACGACAGCTTACGTCAATTACTCTGTGGAATCCAGATAGTAGTAGTCAGAAAACAAGAAAAGGATCCCCTTTCTGTAAATGAAGAGAGTTCTTATCTCTGATTGGCTCGATATACGAGGACTTGTTAATGGGGAACTACTAACCTCTATTAATTAAATAAATTATTATTTAATATGCACTTGCCAGTATGATTGAGGCAAGTGGCTATTTTATATTGAGCGTAGAGAAAGTAGGGCTAGTCTTAGGGAACAAGTTGATTATTTCCAGGAGCAGATTATGGCTCGTAGTGTGGAAAATGGAATCTTTGTCCTTGTCCCTGTAGCAATGCCCTTTGTCTTCTGTATGGTGACATGTGTGTTATTCGATGTGCATGGCATTATCTTGGACAACCGATATAGGGAGAACGCCTGATATGGATTTAGAGTCCGGATGTATACTGATGACACCGGTGACATGTTGGAGAATGGTCAAAGACGTTGAAATATGTCTTATAGAACGGATACCGGTATCTAGCCCGGATCAGTTAACTGACACATCCTTAAATTTGAGATAGGACATTCAACTTTGCCTACCTGACTAAAGACATGTGATGTGATCCACATATACAACGCTGGTAAGCAAAAAATAATCCTTTTCCCATTTCGAGTATGGCAAAAATCCATCGTGCAATATACATCGGCTAGGATAGCGGTGGTTGGATTTTCTCCCCTAAGCTTTCGAGCAAGAAAAACATCAATTTGCCTTGTAATCAATATAATTATCAAGACTAGGAAACAAAACCACACCGTAAATAGTTAGTGCCAATATATCCATGAATGGATTCAAATCTTCTATTGCCGCTAACTTGTACAATTGTTGCTCAAAAAATCCTTGTGTAAACCTCGGGACTTGATTTCTGTTCAACTGTGCCCCTTTTAACACTCCGGGATCTAGCTCAAGGATGCGAGCTATTACGAAGATAGATGCTTAATGCTCAGTTCGACGATAAGGTGCTTGACTTTCCAATGGTAAACCCAGTATTTGCTTAAACTCTTCTAGTGCAGGAGCCAACTGAAAATCTCTAAAAGTAAAACATTGCAAAGGAGGATCATAAATTTATGCTAGAGTAGTGATTCCCTCAGTCTGTACCTCAACGTCTAAGAGCTTTAAGATTTTCCCATATTTTCTTGTAAAAGTCATCTTCTGTATAAGGCTCAACTTCTTTCCCAATGCTTGCAATTTAAGAGTATCAACTTTTCTGACCTTGAGGTGTAACAATTTTCTCAAACCTTGTAATTTAACTATGTCTTTACCAAGTCTCATGTTTATTTCCATTTCCATGTTGATACTTATCAAACTTTAATTTTCACCTTTGTACAACAAAATAATGTAAAGTCAGATCATCAACTTGCAAACTATATTTTTTGAAAGACTCTTTTTTAATAAAATGATGAATAACTTGACAATTTATTTGCAGGAATGAGTAAAAAGTAAAGTGAATGATTTCCCCATGTTGTCTTAAGTCAGGTTTCCAAAAAGACCCATCTAATAGGTTCTAAGGTTTTTTAATATGATTCCTCTCCAATGGTTGTTCTTCTTGGTTCTAAAAGGCACCAAAGCTAAGATTATATTTATAAGCTGATCACAACATTAGGGGTTCTTACATGGTATGGGCATCGTAAATAGAATCACGCTTTGGCTGAGATTTTCACGCAAATTAAGATGGGAACGAATTCCCCAAATAACACTGCTAATAATCTCCCCTAACTTATGTCTTTGTGGGGCCCGAGTATAGGGTCCCTTCTCAATAATGTGTGCAATAATGTGAGTGTTATGTGTGTGGGGGCATTCATACTTAAATTTTTACCCACTCTGCATAATGAACAAACACAAGACAAAACAAATGATACATGTCTTCTACCCTATGATTCTAAATTAAAGCAATAAAGGAGTAAGAAAAATACAAACAGAGTAAACAGAAATTTAGTTAAACAACAAGAATAACAGAATAAATAAATAAATAGGATGAAATAACTAATAATCAATAAAAATATACAAGATTAATTTAATGGGCTTGACTCTCAAAAGTCCCCAGTGGAGTCACCATCTATTGCGACCGAGGTCCCAGGCCATGACGTGGACTGGGAGAATGCAACAAAAAGAAAATGACACCGAATTGGAACAAGGCCCCCTAAAAAAACTAAAGGGGTTCAGGGAGTCACCACTAATATTTATTAAGGAAAATATCAGGAAAACCTTTAAATGGCACTAGTTTTTAAAATGAGATTCTGTTTGGTCCGGGAGTCAAATTACAGATGGGGAAGGTATTAGCACCCCACACTGTCCGTCCTAAAACAGTTACCCAAATTGATCAAGTGTAATTTTTAAGAAAATGATTATTAAATATTTCATCCTTTATAAAGAATACAACCATGATAGATGTTATTCACAGACAATATACACATGAACAAAATAATAATAAGGATGTTTTAAAAAGAATATAAACCGGCAAAAAAAATAAAATTAAATAATAGGACACATCACCCAAGTTTCGTTCTTTGAGTTCAAGGGAAGTTAAATAAAACAATGATTTAAAATAAAATAAAATAAATAAGACGTCTCATCTAAATTATCTTTCTAGTAATTAAAAGATAATCCAAAAGGAATAAATAAACAAATAAATAAATAAGAATTAAACATATCGATGTGAATATAAAGAAATTTATATACTTAATTAATTAAAACTAATAAATGAATTTTATTCAACCATTTTTAGATAATAAGATTAATAAGATATCTCATCTAAATCAATCTCATTTCAAACTTAAAAGAAAGATAAATGGTTAAATAAATAGATAAAAGCAGGGAATATAAAATATAAAATTATAAGAATAAATAAATAAATATCTATAAAGCGACTTAAGAAGTCATATAAAATGACAGACAAATGATTAGATAAAAGATAACTTCAAAATTATTAAGAAAAATTAGAATAAATAATATGCAGGAAGTTAAGATGTAGATAAATAAATAATAGTGTAGAAAAATAAATGAATAAATGAATAACTGTAGAAAAATAAAATGTGAAAAATTATAGTACAAAAAAGTAAATAAATAAAAATGAAAGTGCAAGAAAATAAATAAATAAAAATAAAGGGCAGAAAAATAAATACATAAAAATAAAAGGGTAGAAAAATAAATACATAAAAATAAAATGGCAGAGAAATAAATAAATAAAAATAAAAGGTAGAAAAATAAATACATAAAAATAAAGAGCAGAAAAACAAATAAATAAAAATAAAAGGGCAGAAAAATAAATACATAAAAATAAAAGGTAGAAGAATAAATAAATAAAAATAAAAATACAGGAAATAAATAAATAAACTAAAAATTGTAGAAAAATAAAGTGTGGATAAATAAAGTGCAGAAAAATAAATTAACAAAAATAAAAGTACAGAAAAGTAAATAAACAAAAATAAAAGTGTAGAAAAGTATATAAAGAAAAATAAAAGTGCAGAAAAATAAATGGATAAATAAATAACTGTAGGAATATAAAGTGTGGAAAAATAAAGTGTAGGAATATAAATAAAGAAAAATAAAAGTGCAGAAAACTAAATAAGAATTAAATAAAGATAAATAAATAAAGATAAATGAATATTCTCGTATTAATAAAAAAAAAATACCTTAGTACAAAAACAATTAAAGAAGAACCAGAACGGAATTCGGAAGATGGATTTCGTGTAGATTTCCTTTGCTTTGGGCTTCGTTTGGACTAGATTCAAGGGTGTTTGGACACCGGTTACAACATTTAGACAGTATTTTGGCTCACAAAGCTCACATACTAAGACATACTAGAATAACACACTTATTTTCCTAATAACATTTCCATAACATAATTTTAGAAAGTAAAAACTTCTAAAAAATCTCACAAAAATTTAACACTCTTTCACTTTTTTTTCTTCTTCTCCCAAATACCTTAACATCACCCTCTATTTATAGAAGAAAATTGACCATGGATTCCTCATAAAATGACATCACTTTCCTACTTTTCTAAATTGTCCAAATTTGTTGTCAATTTCCCTAATTTTTTCCAATTATCCAACCAAACTGGGTCCCACCAACAAAACCACCGAAACCCTTTTCTTTTTTTCTTTTTTTTTCTTTTTTTACCTTTTTTACCCTTTTTTGGGCTCTTTTTTTATTTTTTTGGACTTTTTTAGCTCATTTTCATTTTTTTCCTATTTTTTTGGCCTTTTTAATTTTTTTAAATTTTTTTATTTTGATATTTTTAAAGTTTTTGAATACAAATGAGTAATCACTTACTCTTATAGAAACATAAATTATTTATTACACATGTGGCCATAAATAAAATATTCAATAAAGATAAACTACTACCCATGCTACAAGGAATAAGAAGGTAGTCACCAAACATCGGTTTCCCTCCCTTATCCTTTCCTCTTGGCTTCGGCAATTATTGGCCATTGCTTAAGAAAAATTATGGAAGAAAGTTGATGAAATGAGAAGTGCGGTAGGAAATGAGGAGAGATTGAGTATTTATAGAAATGGAGAATGTTACTATGTAATTTTTTAATATTATTTTAAAAAAAATAAATTTAAAAAATTTTTTTTGGACAAAAATAGGTGTTCACATTTATGATCCGCATTAGTACCCTGATTCGTGCTATGATGTTCTCATAGACAAAACGCCTGGTCCGGGATGAAGTGATGTGCACCATCGGCTCTTGCCTCAATCCACTTCGTAAAATAGTCTACCCCCTGGAGCAGTATGGAAAGGACCCAAGATGTGTAACCCCCACTAGTGAAATGGCCATGGCACCACGGAAGTGAATAGTTCCTTAGCCCGTGTGCGATGGAGGTTAGCAACCTTTGACAAGGATCACACTTCTTCACGAACTCCGTGAAATTCTTTTTTATTGTGGGCCACCAATAACCAGCTCTCAAGATGTTTCTTATTAAGCTTCATCCTCCACAATAGTGCCCACACTGTGTAACGCCCTCGGTTACATCTCAATAAATTCTAAAAAAATTCATAATTTATTTTTACTAAAAATATAATCGTTAAAAAGAAGCTATCAGAATAAATTACATATAACATTTTTGAAATACCTCATAAATATCATTAAAAATTTATAAAGTAATTTTACATTCCTCTAAAGAAAATAAATATTAAACATTATTAAAAAGAGAGAAACTCTATGGCCCAAGAGTAGTTACTTAATGACATTATTTATTCATTAGACCACAATATTCATACGAGCTCCCTTTCTAGAACGTGCTATAATTACTGCCTAGATTCTTTGATCCTTCCCTCTGTACGAATCATCAACTAAAACATATGAAACAAAAACACAAAGAAAAAAGTGAGAAACAAAATATAATATTCTCAAGTGGAACATAAGCAATAAAGGGCTTTCTCAAATATAATACAATAATATCAATCATAATCATATACACAATCAATTATAAATGTATGAATGTTATGTAATATCTTCATCATAACTTACCTATATATGCGGGGCCTTTAAAATTTTAATTTACACTGGGCCAACCAGGAGTTTACACTGTTTCATAATTCCAAATAATAATAACATGAACAACTCAACTGGCATGGAAACACTTAGAGACTAGTCAGACTAAGAAGGTTTCTATTGTGAAATTACCCGACACTGGGGAGCGACCCCAGGTCCCTTGAAGCACCCTTCCACACCCTCTCATCCCAAGGCTCAAAATTAATCCTCCTCTAATGTATCCTCAGTTTCTATAATCCGTCCCCAGATAATATCATTTTGTTTCTTTTTGATGATTCATGATGCATGAACTACTCACGTACTTAGTTGGTTAAGGCTTTTAGAAACTCAATTATATTATCAGGGCCTACGAATCACGACATAGCCACCCCAGTAAATTGTAAATTGTACTTTTTCAAATTCTCAAATAAGTTCTATCGCACATATAAAATTTTAGTATAGTTTATTTTCCAATTACAAATCAAATCTCATCATAATTTGAGTTTCAAAACCTTAAATATATTTCACAACGTTCCTTAGAAAATTTATAGGTCAATTCAAAATCAATTACTAAAAACTCGAATTCAGAATTATCAATCTTTAAAACCATAGTACTTGAAAATTTTGTATGATATTTTTATACCTTCTTTTAAAAAATAAAATTCTTATTGTTGTATATCTATATATATTTAGAGTTTAAAGTAAAATATTAGTGAAAGATCTTCTTTTTATTTAAGATTTAAATGTCTTTATGTATGTATATATGTATAAAAGAAATTATCTATATAAAATAATTTCTCTTTCTTTTTCTTTCTAATAAACTAACTAGAAATCTTAATTTTAGTAAATATATTTTTTAAAAGATGAAATAGATTTCCAAAAATTTATGTAGTTTCATTGATAACTAAGAAATTTCTTAAAAGTAATTTGAATAAATAAATAAATAAATAAAGAACTAAGAGATAAGTAAATTCTTACAGAGTTTTAGCTTTTCGTCACACTTGCTACATGCTCATTCTCCATAACAACACAGAATAATCATTCACAAATCAATCAAATAAAAATAACATAATCATTATATAAAATCAATACAATTTATTCAAGGTGTCTTAATTATTAAAGTTCATTTTAAGTTGTATTAGTCCAGTCATGATGTTAGTTGGTTCATATCAAGTCCAAAATAGTCCAATGGTCATATGGGTCCATCATAGTCCAATTAGAGCAAAGTCCATAAAAGTCCATAACAGTCCATATAAGTCCATAACAGTCTAAATCTCAATGATACGGTATGTTAGGTTAATAAATCATCCAAATATTTTAAACTTTTGAATAAATTTTGTTTATTTATTTACTTAAGATGATAATAAGTATTACTTTAAAATATAATAATTATTCATAGTTAAAAGGAGTAGGGGACTCCTCCCATTATTGTTATGTTTTCCTATATTATATTCTTATTTCACTTCCCCTTACCTCTTGTATCTTGATTCATTATGGAAAGTCCGTGTGCGCCTCGTCTTCGAGTTCTAAAACATACCAATTTCATTTTAATATAGTTATAAGATGAAAATTTAGATTACTATTTGAAACAGGAAAGGTCAATAGTAATTATGCATAGTAATAGTAAATAGTAAATTTTAAATAGTTACCATGAATAGTAATAGTAAATAATAAATTATGAATAATAATGGTAAATAGTAAAGGTAAATAGTAAATCGTGAATAATAACAGTAAATAGTAAAACGTGAATAATAACAGTAATAAAAATTTACTATTTAAATAGTAATTTACTATTTGTAAAAGTAATTTACTATTGACATAGTAACTTACTATTCAGAATAGTAACTTAAAATAATATTATATCTAGTATAATAATAGATTTCTAAAACGATATGAAAATAAACCTAAAAAATATAAAAAAAATTTATTCTTACCTTATAATTTTAGCAGAACCCTCTTCCAAAAAAATATTTCTCTCTTACTCCCACCACTATCTCTCTAGCACTACTATATTAAGAAAATTTAATCTGAAATTATGAAATCCTTCGTTCGAAACCTTTGTATTTATAGGCGAAAAACCTTACTATGCATTCTATTATTTTAATAAAAAAGTACTGTGTAAGAATTGAAAATTTCAAACAGATTACTGTGCAAAGTTTGAGGGGTGGTGCGAATAGTAATTTAGGGGGTGCAAAAAGAAATTTTTTGTTTTTTTAATAATTTTTTTAATTTTTTATAAATTCTAAAATAATACACTGATCAAAAAATTCTAAAGGTCTACGGTCAAATTCCATCAAGTTTGTAATATAAAATTTTTTGTAATGAATTAAAATAAAAATAGGGTGTTACAGACTAGCCTTCATGCACCTCTTACACCTCGTTCTCATTTAGACAACGAAGGTATGGTACAAAGAAACTTCTTCTGAGCAGCATCCCATCCACCATTCTAAAATAGGGCAACTCCCAACAAACTCTCATTTTCTCGGCCTCATCAGTGGGTAGTTGTCCATTAACCAGATACTAGACGAGAGGAACACAAGTCATCGTTGAATACGCAGAAAGTTATGGCCATATACGACGGGGTCAGGGGAATGCTGGGTAGTCAAGGTGCTCTGGACTACAATGGTAGTACTCTCAGGCTACTACTTTGTGCTGGCTAACCTCAAAAGAATGTCCACCCTAGTGTTCTCTTTCCTTGGCACATGCCTAAACTCCAACACCGCAAAACACTCATTCAACTCATTGAATGAATTTAAATACAGCTGGAGTTGGGGCTCTCTAACTTGATAATCTCTTTGTTATTTATGAAATCACTAGCTGTGAATCGCTACAGAGGGTCACCTCAGAAGCTCTGATATCCAACATTACCCGTAGTCCGGCGAGACAAGCTTTGTACTCAGCTTGGTTGTTGGAAGTCTTAAAGTTGAAGCGTAAGGAAATCTCTAAATGCACCCCATCGTCATTCTCAACCACTACGCCTGCGCCACTTCCCTTACTATTGGAAGATCCATCGACGTATACTGTCCAATGAGAACGGGGAAGGGTCGGATCTGCTCCAGTCATCTCCACCATAAAATTTGCTAGGACTTAAGCCTTTATTGCACCGCGAGGCTCATAAATCACATCAAACTCAGACAACTCGATTGACCATTTAATCATCCTTCCAGCCAGGTCTAACTTGCTCAACACTGAGTGAAGTAAAAGATCTGTCTTTACTACAACAGGGTGGGTATTAAAATATGGCCTTAAATGCCGGAAAGCCCAAACGACTGCCAGGGCAGTTTTCTGTATCTTTTGATATTGGCCCTCAGCTCCTTGTAATGTTTTTCCAGTAAAGTATACTGGCCTCTGTCCCTCTGGAGTCTCCTTTACCAGGGCCACACCCAGAGCTTCATCTGACACTGTTAAGTACAAAATAAGTAGTTCCCCGGGGTCAGGTCTTACCAGAATGAGATGTCTGGAAAACACCTCCTTAAGCTCCTAAAAAGCTTGTTCTTGTTCTTGCCCCCACTTAAACTTCTTTGACTTCTTCAAAATCTTGTACAGGGGGAAGGATCTATGCGCCATTTTAGGCATGAATCGTGCCAAGGCTGCCACTTTTCTGTTTAGGTACTAAGCCTCCCTCAAGTTCTTTGGGCTCTGCAGGTCCTAAATTGCTTGACCTTTGCCTGGATTCACCTCTATGCCACGTTGAGTCAACATTAAACCTGATCTGGTCTCGATACCGGTATCTATTCTACAAGATATATTTCAACGTCTTTATCAGTTATCCAACGTGTTACCGGTGTCATTGGTATACATCCAGACTCTAAATCCGTATCAGACGTTCTCCCTATACCAGTTGTCCAGGATAACTCCATGCATATCGGATAACACATACGTCACCATCTGAAAGACAAAATGCATTGCTACAGGGACAAGAACAAAGATTACATTTTCCATGCTACAAGCCATAATCTGCTCCTGGAAATGATCAACTTGTTCCCTAAGTCTAGCCCTTCTATCTCTACGCTCAATATAAAATAGCCACTTGACTCAATCATACTGGCAAGTGTACATTAAATAATAATTTATTTAATAATGGATGTTAGTGGTTCCCACTAGCAAGTCCTCGTATATCGAGCCAATCAGGTATAAGAACTCTCTTCATGAATGAAGGGAGGGATCTTCGACTACTTCCTTTCGACTTACAATTACTCTCTAAAAATATTCCTCACTTGGAATACGATTACTGACTTGAGCGTCGGAGAATCTTTGCAGGTGATACCACCTTTCGCCTACATCAACGCGTAAGGACGGTGTGAAGGACCTCCAGGACGCCCAGACCGCTCTCTTCATACAGAGACATCAGATACATAGACCGGATACTCACATAACCGGTCTTCAGAGACGTAATCTTCTTATTATTTATGATTGGACCGACACCGGATCTCTTGACCCCTGTTTAGGACAGATCAAAACCCAAAAATTTTCCAGCAGGAACAGCAAAAGTGCACTTCAGTGGGTTCAAGAGCATGTTGTATTACATCAGGCGCAGGAAAACTTGGCGCAAGTCTTCAATATTGTCACCCCCAGTTGGGGTCTTGGAAATGATATCATCAATGTATACCTCCACCAGTTTGGTGTGCATGCCTTTGAAAACTTTGTTGATTATCCTCTAGTATGTGGCTTTAGCGTTCTTCAGACCAAAGGGCATGACGATGTAACAGAACACATCGTGATCATTGACGAAGGTCGTCTTCTCCTGGTCCTCCTCCCATATCAGAATCTAGTTGTATCCCAAATACACGTCCATGAAAGATAGATATTGGTAATTAGATGATATCAACCATTCTATCTATATTTGGGAGAGGGTATGGATCCTTTAGGAAGCAACGATTCATATTGACATAATCTGTACATATTCTCCACTTGTCGTTGGCTTTCTACGTGATCACCATGTTGGAAAGCCAAGAGGAATATTGGATCTCCCTGATGAACCCAGCCTTTAGAAGTTCCTCTGTTTGCTCACAAGCCGCCTTCTGCTTTTCTAGGCCTAATCTCCGTTTCTTTTAGGCAACTGACCTCATCTCTAGGTAGACGAATAACTTATAGCAACAAAAATTAGGGTCTATCACAGGCATGTCAGCAGCAATCCATGCAAAAAGGTCTTTGAACTCCTCGAGGAGCGCAAGTAGGCGTTGCTCCATAATAGCCTCTAACTTGTCATTTATATGCTTGATCTTCTTTGAGGTATCTCCAAGTATGACTTCCCTGGAACCTCCCTCCGGCATTGGCTTTGATGGATTAAGCGGGTTAATCTTAAGCTCTGCCTTGGGATCAAGGTCAATCAGGCTAACAGATCCAGCTGCAGTTACTCTATCGTTCAACTTCATCTTCTTATTGAATGCCTCCAACTTCACCATGTTAAAGCTCAAGTTGTAGCAGTACCTGGCCATCTCCTGGTCACCCTGGATAGATGAAACATTGTTGTCCTTATCGATGAACTTGATAAGGAGATGAGGCATTAACACAATCACTTTCATGGCATTCAGTATGGGCTAGCCTATGATGCCATTGTATGGTGACTCTATATCTATCACCAATACTTTGGACTTGACAGTTCTTGCACCATGCTCACCTTCAAATGACACCAGTAGGCTGCTTGGCACCATTGAAAGCTGTTAATTCCTGTGTATAAGGCTGAATATCAGAATATTTAAAGCCCATTCTTTTAAAACAATTATAAAAAATAACCTTGCAAGAACTCCCTTGATCTACAAGGATTCGCTTGACATCCTTGTTCACGATTACCGCTATGATGACCACTGTATCATCTCTTCCAGGGATGGTCGGGCCAAAATCTTCATCAAAAAAAGAAATTGTTTGCACCACCACGCCATCCCAAAATGGGCGATTATCCCTGGGCTTTCCCTGAACTGAAAGGATCATACGATGGTGATTCTTCCTCGCGGTGATTGATGCTCCTCCTCCAACAAACCCTCCGACGATCATATCAATCACCTTACACTGGCCTCCCTACTGTTACTGGAGAGCTTTTTCCTACTGAGCCACCTCGGTGATAACAATCCCCTTCTGCTTGTCTACAGTAGTCAATCTCTTTGTGGGACCTGGCTGTTATCACCATCTTCATCGCGGTCATGATTCTGCTTCTCCATCCTGTCTGGCTCATCTATGGACCTTTCTTTAAAGAGGTATTGCTTCAATTTCCCCTCACGGATGAGGGTCTCCACGACGTCCTTCAAAGATCTGCACTCCTTAGTAGAGTGCCTTGACTGTTCATGGAAATCGTAATACTTGTGTAGATTTCTAGGCCTCTTTAACAAAGCTGGTCTTCTGATACCATAGACGCTGAATGTTAGCCACCCCACTTCTCTAAGGATCTGTGTTGGTCCCCTATTCAGCAGAGCATAGTTGCTTAAGGCAGCTACGTACCTCTTCTACTGTTGGGGCTGAGGGTTCCTGAATCTATGCCTCTGGAAAGGCCTCTCCGGCCTAACCCTCTCTTTCTCCCTGGGCAAATGCGATACTAGAACAAGTGGCTTTGTTCTCACCGTATTGGCCTCCAAATGCATCTCAATGCCAACGTATTTCGATGCCTTCCTCCAGAACTCTTCAAACGACGTCGGAGGGCTCTTTGCCAATGGTAAAGAAAAAGCGGACTTAGGCTGTAGAGCCTCAATAACAATGTGTAGTTGTATGACCTCATTAAGATTAGGGACCATGGTTGCCTCCTTATAAAATCTCCCCAGGAAATGCTTCAGAGTTTCGTTCTCACCCTGCCTGATCTGGGCGAGAGTATATGACGTCTTGGGAACATTCTTGGAAATGACAAAATGATCACTAAACACCATTGCCATCTCCTCCCAAGAGTCTATCGACCCTGTTGGAAGTCCCTTGAACTAGTTGAGGACCTCTCCAACTAGGGTATGGGGAAACATTTGACACATAACATTTTCCTTTACTCCAAAGGATATAGCTTCGTACGTGTAAGCATCCAAATGCTTACTCGGGTCAGTCTTACTTGTGTCCTTCCTAACAAAGAGAGGTTGTGTTGTCTGTAAGTGCCTAGGGATAGGCACACTCATCAGCCTCCTGGAGAATAAAATGTTGAGCCTATACGTCCCTGAGGCTGCCACCACTAGCTCTTTCGTCCTAACACCAAACCTTTCCCCAGAATCCTGAGTCTGTTCTCTCTCCTCATACGTGGGGATTCTAGAATATTGGAGCGTGATGGACTTCTCCCTGCTAGAAGCCTTATAAGTCTCATCTTCCTGAAAGATTGCTTTCTCCTCTGATTTCCTATAATCCCTCTTCAGCTCAGCCAACTTCTTCCTGAGTTTCTTGATGATCTCATCACAAGATCAAGCATCCCCATGGGCATTATTCTCCTAGAACTCCCTGCTGGAGAATCAAAGGCTAGACACTTGTTTACTTGGGGCGTAGTGTCCTCCACACGCCTTTCCTGAAACTCCCTTAAGTTGCTTTCCATTGCAAAGTCACGAAACTTCTAAGAAAAGTGGGAATAAATCTATCGAGTTCCACTGGGCATATGCCAATGAACTGGTCTGAACTAGGGTCAAGGATCCGGTGTGGGACTAGCCATAAATGTTCTTTATTTTAAGTGATTTATACACTAAAACAGTGGGTATCCGATATTGTATCCTTTATCTCAGTGGGAAATAAAGGTCTTGATGTGCTAGAGATCCTTCACACCAAGCTTTCACATTGACGAGGGGTGAAATCTGGTGTCACCTACGAAGATTCTCTAACGCTCAAGTCAGTAACCAGAAAAGGAATTCAAGGTTTTTGAAGTATAAGTTTGAGAATGAGTCTAACATACTAGAGTTGTGAAAATATTGGTATTTATACATGCATGCGGAGAATGAAGAGTCTTTTAGAGTTAGGGGACCAATCATACACTGTGTATGTACGATTCTGACATGCGACACGGGCGCCTCCGTGTCTTCTACGAACATTCCCCATACCTGTACCTTGTACTATTTGTCGAGTGATATGGATGTTTTACGGTGTGTTAAGTTTAGACCTGGACTTCCGGTATAGATATAAATCTGATACAAGCTTAGAGTCTAAATGTTTACCCACGACACTAGTAAACGAGTGAGAACGGCTGAAATTACCTTCTTACCCATGTGCCAGTATCGAGACCGGATGACTTTGCTTGACTTAGCCTTTTGTGCCTATTTTTATGGCCACCCATCTTTTATGAATGCTTTATTTTTTGAATATTGTCTGTTGGCACATCGGTTCTAAATATCGTAACTTTATACTTATTTCTTTAAATCGTTTTTCGCGTAAACTAAAAAAAATCAGATTGTATAACCGTAGTCCACTCCGGGCTTTATGCCACTCTGGGGCACTTAGAAGTTTCTTGTACCCTCTCTGGGGGTTTTCAACCACTCCGGGGTTTATTTTAACAACTGCTCTTGGGGCTTCCTAACCACTCCGAGGTTTTAATTTTAACAATCGCTTTTAGGGCTTATTAGTCACTCTAGGGTTTTAATTTTGATAACCACTCTTGGGGATTATTAGCCACTCTAGGGTTTAACAAATAAAGCAAGATGAAAAAAATCATATCTTTTCTGGAATTGAACTGACTTTACTTATGGAGAAAGCACCCTATGGGAAAAAACCTTGGTAGGGAAAAATAGTACATGACTTGTGATGTTGATTAGCTATAATACATAAGTAGATTCTTGATATTCCATTTGTTTTTAAACACTTCACCTTGCAAAGTTTCTAAAAGGTAAGCTCCTCCTAAAGTGATATCGTTTAACCGATATGGGCCTTCCCAAGTTAGTGTTAGCTTTCCTTGATGGGCGGAGCAATCCACCCGACAGCTTAACTCCCTTTGATTCCAGAAGCATCTTTGGATCAAAACCTTAAGAACAAGGTTATTTCTGATGGGAAATGTATTGATAAGCCCAAAAGGCCCAATAAAAAGAGAAAAGTCCCTCAGTCAATGAAGGATTATGGCACCTAAGCTTGAGTTTTTAGATTTTTGCCCATAATGATTTGGCCCACCTTGCTATGCTACTTATTCAGTCTTTCTCTGGTGTATTACACATGAAAAATATTAATGCAAACAATCTTCTTCTCTGATCTATTCTCTTTCTATTATTAAACTTGGTTGATTAAAAAGTCCCATATTGCTTGGAGTTACAAATGGACATGGGAGCTTATGCTATGTATAGGCCTTAAGTCCTTTGTAATAAATGCACCAAGTGTTCAAATACCCATAATTATAAATGGGTGTATTGGGGTCTTAAACACTAGTGGAAAATACCCAGAAACACTTTAAGTTTTTTTCTTTGTTGTAATACTCTTATGTTAGAGTATTGTGAGAAGTGAGCTTTGAGAGTGTGGGTGCACTTGGGGTTGTTAAGATGTATGAGAGTGAGGTTTATGTGATGAATAAATTGTTCACATAATATTATTCTCTGGTTTTCGATTTTGACAACGGCCATGGTTTTTCTTTGGGATTTGGAGTTTTCCATGTAAATTCTTGTGTGTTGATTGTGTTCTTTCTTAACCTTATTTCTCTGTTTTTAAGGAAAATTCTTTGATGGAAATGGATCTAATTTCCTAATAATGGTATCAGAGCTTCATGTTTTGGTCGGATATGAATTCTTAGTATGTTTTGTGGTTATAGCTTTGTCTAATCTTCCACATCAGAAAAGATTTATTCCCTGTGTGGTTGAGAATTTCCTTGGTTATTGAAAGTGTGGTACTGTAAGTGCTAGTTTGGAAAGGTTCTGGCTAAGGAAAGACTTGGTATTTAAGCGTTTCCATTGTGACCCACCTCTTTTTCCTGGGAACTAATCCTGTGCATGGTTGTAGTGTTGAATACACGGTCAAAATTATTCAAGTGCAGTGAAGTTTGACGTGGAGAAATTTGATGGAAGAATTAATTTTGGCTTGTGGCAATGACAAGTCAAGGATGTGTTGATACAATCAAGATTACACAAGGCATTGAAAGAAAGACCTTCCGGTATGGAAGATGGGAAATGGGAGGAATTAGATTTGAGAGCTGCAAGTACGATCCGTCTATGTTTGGATAAGAATGTTCTTGCAAATGTGTAGAATATTTCAATAGCCAAAGATCTCTAGGAGAAACTCGAAGGGTTATATCAGGCCAAGGGCATCTCAAATTGATTGTTATTGAAGGAATAATTCCATAATTTACGCATGGAAGATGATATGAAAATTTCAAATCATTTAAGTGCCCTCAATGGTATTGTCTCTGAATTGGAGGCTATTGGGGTCAAAGTTGATGATGAAGATAAGGCGTTAAGGCTCATATGGTCTCTTCCGTCTTCCTATGAATACATCAAACCTGTTAGATGTATGGGAAGGAAACTTTGAGTTTTGAAGAAGTTGCTAGTAAGATCATCTCTAAAGAAAGCAGAATAAAGAATGAAAATAGCTCTTCGTCAAACTCGGCATTGGTGGCTAGTAATGAGCCTTACGTGAAGAAAAGATATTTGGTATGTTGGAAATATGGAAGGACATGGCATGTAAAGAAAAATTGTCCAAGAGGATCAACAACAGAAAGGGGCTCTAAGTCAGTGCTAGCAATGTTTCCCTTGTTTTTAGGGAAAGCGATGTTCTATAAAGATGAAATGTATATCCTTGTGGCATGTCTGTGTTGCCATGGAAAAGGATAAGTTATTGCTAACAGATCCACAATTGTACATAGGCATTGGTTGGCAGTATTGATGCAAGGTGTGTGGCGGAGTTTTGTCGATGGTTGAGGAACTTCCGGAGGAAGCCAACATGGAAGTTGCACCATAAATTGTCAGTAAGGTTTCGACATGTGCCGGAAAAGAAATTCTTGGGATATCCCAGTTCCAAGTGATTGTACTCTTTATGGTGGAGTATGTTTGTTCTATTTGAACGATGTTTGTTGATAAAAACAATAATTGTCAGATTAAACAAAGAAATGATTGTCGGTATAGACAATGAAAGCAAGTGATCATCGGTGTAGGCAATTGAAGCAGATGTTGTACTTCTTTAATCATGGTGGAGATTGTTAAACTTGGTTGATTAAAAATTCCCACATTGCTTGGAGTTGCAAAAAGACATGGGAGCTTATGTTATATATAGGCCTTAAGACCTTAATGCACCAAGTGTTCCAATACCCATAATTATAAATGGGTGTACTGGGGTCTTAAACACTAGTGGGAAATACTCGGAAACACTTTAAGTTTTTTTCTTTGTTGTAATGCTTTTGTGTTAGAGTATTGTGAGAAGTGAGCTTTGAGAATATGAGTGTACTTGGGGTTGTTAAGGTGTATAGGGGTGAGGTTTATGTGATGTATAAATTGTTCACATAATATTATTCTCTGGTTGTGGGTTTTGACAACGGCCGTGGTTTTTCTCTGGGATTTAAAGTTTTTCATGTTAAATTCTTGTGTGTTGATTGTGTTCTTTGTTAACCTTATTTCTCTGTTTTTAAGGGAAATTCTTTGATGGAAATTAATCTTGTAACATCCCGAATTTTATAAAAATGAATAATTGATGAGAATAAATAATAAATAATTGTATATGGGTTGATTTGTATCCCAAAAATATAGAAATAATTAAATTGAGATTTATGAGGATTATTTATAATTTATTGGGGATTTAAGGAGTTAAAATTGTACCCGAATAGAATATGGGTGTCAGACCAAGTATCTCCGATTGAGATGTCGTTGATCAGGGCTATTAAGAATATTATTGGGAATCCGGATCTATATTCGGAATAATTTTTAGATAATGTATTGAGCCCGAACTGTGAGCCTGTTTGTTATAAAACGGTGAGATTTTAATGTGAAGCCAAATATTAAAACATAAACCCTCACTTTCTTTCCACTTTCACGTCACTTTTTCCTCTCCTTTCTATACTTCTTCTTCTTCTTCTTCTTTCATCTTCTTCTTCTTCCCTCTCCATCCTTCTCTTCGAAAATCTAAGACAAGTGGAGTCTTCTTCTCCTCCACCATTTCTGATCTCTATGGAGCTTGAAGGAAGCCATTGGGTGTTGATCCTCTTCCCGTCTTCTCCAATTTCGTTGGGTCTTTCCCCCCTCATTTGGTTCCATTTTCATTTTATGGTGAGGTAAGCTTCTCTCATCATCTTTGATGAAGTTAATATCATGTTTATGGGTTTTATGGCTTGGGGGAGTAATGTAGGTAAATGTGGTATTTAATGAAAGCTTTAAATGTGGAACCCTAGAGTGGGATTGTCATAAATGTTAACATTGGTGGTAATAAATGAAGAGGATGAATGCATAGTTGGAAGGTGATGAGGAATAAATAGATAATAATGAGTGTTGTTGGGTTTTAGTGAAACTCTAACTCTAATAAATTGGGGAAAGTGTGAAATGTGAGTAGAATATAAGTTTAATGATATTGGAGAATGGTATTAATAATGAAAGATGGCCATTTGCGGTGATTAATGAGTATTGGTAATGGTTGTTGGGTTTTGATGGAAACCCTAGCCCTAAGAATTTAGGGAAATGGATATAATATAGCTTGAAAGGTTAAATTGAATGTAATAGGTGATATTTAATACGTGTGATGTTAATCATAATGATGAATAATGGTAAACATTGGAGATAACCCTTAATGGTGGAATTAATGGGACATACATATTGGTTGGTGAATTGATAGGCCATGATTTGTGTCATTAGAGTTGTTAATTAAGAATGGTTTATGAGGGACAAGAGTAACTTGTGTTGAGCTCTAAGTGATAATGATGATTGTTGATGGATTGATGTGATTTGGGATTACATTATGTAATGGAGGAGATAATGATGACATTGGGTTTAGTTGATCTTTAAGATCTAGAGGATCTTGGCTTGGGGAAAGGAATTCCCGAAGCCTAACACAATTGCATAAGTTGACATTTACCAAGTTTAGGACTTGATGTTGAGCTTTATGATAAGCTAACAAATTTTTAGAGTTATGATGGTTATTGATTATGTGTATGCATATGTATGGTATGTAGATCGTATTCTGGGTGATGCGATGGAGCATTCGGAGCATTGGAATCGTTTCGGCTCTTCCCTCGAAGTAGGAGAGGAGTTAACATTCAAATTGCATGAGTAAAACAATAGTGGTTGTTGTATGTGATGGATACTCATGCTTGCCTTGCCATGTATTTATTGAAGTGATATGAATGGCAAGTTGATGATTATTGGAAATGATGTGAGAATATGTGGAATCGTTGTGGCAATGTATGAATATATGTATATAAGTTGATGATGAGTTTGAATTTTATATGATTAATATGTTTGGAATGAGAATTATATAAGTATGACTGTTTGAACAAGTTGTATATGCCTCACATGTGGTATATGATGTGTTGGAAGTGATTGAATTGGCCTTGAATGGGATTTCATGTGTTGAGTTGTAAGAATCTTCATTTTCTGCCAATGTTCTGGTATTCTCGTTCAAGCGAGATGGGATCTCGCTCAGGCGAGAATCCCCTGTCTTGGTATTATGGCCTCTGGGCTAATTTCGCCCAGGCGAGTGAGTGTTCCGCTCGAGCACGTTGAGTGTGATGTGATCAGTTGAGATTCTGGACGAATCTCGCTCAAGCGGGCGTGGCCGCGCTTGAGCGAATGAAAGAGGAGTCGGTTTGGAGTAATTTCACCCGAGTAAAAGACTGAGTGCTAGGAAGCCTCACTCGAGTGAAAGTGATAAGTCGGTTTTGGAATGATTTGCCGAGTGAAAGACCGATCAAGTGATGAGTCAATTTTTGGAATGATTTACCAAGTGAAAGACCAATCAAGAGAGGAGTCAGTTTTGGAGTAATTTGCTGAGTGAAAGACCGATCGAGTGATGAGTCGGTTTTGGAATAATTTGCCGAGTGAAAGACCGAGCGAGAGATGAGTCGGTCCTGGAATAATTTAGATGAGTGAAAGACCAAACGAGAGAGGAATCGGTTCTGGAATAAGTTCACCGAGTGTTGGGAAGCCTCGCCGAGTGAGCGAGTGTGGAAGGGAAGGATGGCCTCTGGTCGGATTTCACTTAAACGAGTAGGTGCCTCGCTCAAGCGAGTGCTCGGGAAATGGTTACTAGAACAATTTCACCCGAGCGAGTGGTCAGGTATGTGGTGTAATAGATACTGGCATGATTACGCCCGAGTGAGCCGAGGCGCTCAAGCGAGATGGAATGGTCTCGCTCAAGCGAGTAGGGCTCTGGCTTGAGCGAGTAAACCCCTGATGGAATTTTCCCTTCTTTTCTCGGTTCTGATGGCATTGGGCCTTCTTCCCCTTACCTTGTTAGATACATGAAGGGATGTATAGGGATATATATATATATATATATATTTATATATATATAATTATGACATGATATGGTGGATTGTTGTGTTGCCAACTTAAATATGAGATAACGGTGATGGATAATGGGTTGAAAACCACCAAATGAATGTATAATGGCATTGATGAATAATGGGAAATATGATGACACTCTTGTGGTTGGTACAAGTAATTGACTTGTATGTGTGTGAGGCAATGATGATTGCTATATATATATATATGTTCCGAAAATACCTTGTTATCACATGTGTGGATTAATATTATGATTGTTTGCTATGCCTTTCAATCTCCATGTGTGGATTAATATTATGATACTTGCTATGCCTTTGATATCCATGTGTGGATTGTTATGAATGATGTTTGTGGCCAATGAGATTCCAATTATATGAATGATGTGCCTTGCGAGGCTTTGTAAATGATTATGTATGATTATTGAAATGCCAAATTAAAATATACCCCTAATTGAGAGGGTGAGCTATCCTTGCGAGGTTGTTGGGCACATGCATTATTGCATTGTTGCATTCATGGTATAGCATGGCATTGATATGTATTATTGTTAAAATATATCACCTTGCAGGGTACCACGAAAGGTGTATCCCTGAGTGAAGATGATCATATGTTTTGTTTTTGAAATGAATCACCTTGCGGGGTGCCACGATAGGTATATCCCAGAGTGAAGAGGACGTTGTCCTATTGTTGAATATATCACCATGCGGGGTGCCACGATGGGTATATCCCGGAGTGAAGAGGACGTTGTCCTATTGTTGAATATATCACCTTGCGGGGTGCCACGATGGGTATATCCCGGAGTGAAGTGGACGTTGTCCTATTGTTGAATATATCACCTTGCGGGGTGCCACGATGGGTATATCCTGGAGTGAAGAGGACGTTGTCCTATTGTTAAATATATCACCTTGCGGGGTGCCACGAAGGGTGTATCCCTGAGGGAAGATGATCATATGTTTTGTTTTTGAAATGAATTACCTTGCGAGGTGCCACGGAGGGTATAACCCGGAGTGATGATGTTAATTTAAGTAATTGAGATTATTATTGGATTAAAATCGGATCCGTTGCATATCCATTAAACAGTTGACATGTGCATTAGCCATAAGAGCATGACATATAAGATGGGGTGACTACGAGTGATAAGAAACCCCTTGCGAGGAGGAATTTGAGTGAGACCATAATAAATTGATGGTGATAACTGATGAAGGCCCCTGTTGATAAGTGGCAATGTGATTGTGTATGTGATTGTGCATGTGCTTGTGCTTGTCTATGATATGAACTGCGATTCCTAGGCTTGTATGCCTATTATAGTATTGAGATGATGAATGAATGTTAATTTAATGAATTTATAGCAAAGCACACATGACGTTTGTATGCATATACACATGATCACAATATATATATATTATTCGTCATTTTGAATGTATAACTCACTCTTCCATGTGGTCTTCTTTTTAGCATTGTGATGCAGGTTGCCATGGGATGAGTTCGGATTTTAATTAAAGCTTGGGTGAAGGTAAATAGTGGTAATGGAAGTGCCTTGGCCGGCATCATTTATGAGTTCTTATGTAATGAATGAATTGGTTATGAGAATATAGATGATATAGAGATTTTGGATATGTATAAGGTAACCCTTAGAATTTGTGGATGGTGAATATGAAGGTAATATGTAAGTGATGACTTGATGTGTATTGGAAGGATTGAAATTGAATGATGAACATTAATAATTGTGATAGTTGGGAGAATATCCCCGAATGTATATGTATACATATATATATATAATCATGTCTTAGGCAATGCATGTGTATATTGTGAGTGATTTAGATGGGCTTGTTTTAATAGGTTTATGTCGGGTTTTTGCATGCTTTACCGAGCCTTTTCTCATATCGTCATATATGGGACTAGGCGTGTGCCCGGTATACACATTCTTCCGCTGTAAACTCTATTATTTTTGTATACCGTTATGGGCGTTTTAGTTATTGATCCAGTTTTAGTTTATTTAAATTGTACGCTTCGGTTTTCTGTGATTCGGGTTTCGGTGTGACACCAGTATTATTTTGGTACGTGAAAAATTTACTCTCATTTTATTTATCATTATGTAGATCACATCGAAATTTGAGTCCGGAAAACCAGGTGTTACAGCGGTGGTATCAGAGCGTATTTTGCTCTGAATTGGAGTTATTGGTTATTATCGGAGCACAGTTGCTCTGTATTGAATTGATAATACAAGATGTTTGGAGCATGATAGCTCAATGTTGAAACCTTTTGGTGATCAATGGAATAGGGTTGTTTTGTATAGAGTAAGAATGATAATTATCTAGGGAATGATGACATGTTTGGGTATTGATTGCCCTATATGGATTATAAATGATTAATTGTCTAAGAATTATGAAGTAATTATAAGGGCATTACTGCTTATTGAGGATTATTGTGAATCATTAATGTCGAGTTGTGATTGGAGCTTATTGAGGATTTTTGAGAGATTACGAATCAGAAGATATAACTGATGTTTATTGGGAGTATACCCTTATCATTGAGGTTGTATGGTGCACTTGTGGAGCATAGTTGCTCATTGATGATTATGAATGAATCATGAAATTAAATATGTGTGGATGAATTTCCTCTATGATTGATATGATTGATTGTGTAAGACCGGCCAAGTTCCTTACCCTATTACCTTCAAATGACGAATACATTATTATTGTGCATTGTTGTTGCTATATGAAATGCAAATTAAATTGATGATGGATCCATGATTGAATGTTGATCATGGAAATAAAATATTAAAATTGATGAATATAAGATATGAAAGATGAGTTGATGAATGTGAAACATGAGGTATGAATTGATATGATGATGGATTTATGCCATGTGTGGATCATGGATAGAGAATATTGAGAAATGAATTGACATGGTGGTAGACCATGGATTATGAAACCTTCAAGTATGTAATGAAATTGAATTGTTGGTTAGGCCTCTTGTATGATTCATACTTGTGGCTCTTAGCCGAGGCATGCTTGTTGAGCGAAATGGAACTCATATGTTTGAGTTGATTGAATGAATAATATTGAAGGAATTCCCTAGTATGGGTATGTTTGAATCTAAATGATTGGTTGTGCCATTTGTGAGGGATGAATTTTACATCCTTGGGCACAAGAACCCTATATGTTATATGATATAAGTGATTTGTTGTATCCCCTAGATTGGGAATTTGAATATGTGATAAGTGGTTAAATGTGAAATCGGATACGTGTTAGATTGGGGTTGTGTCTCGGTTTTTGGTGTGTGAAAACCGAGTGAATGATTGATTTGATGCTAGGCCACTAGGTGTGGTGACCCCGTTGATTTGGCATGATCTTGTATGATCAGATGTTGTGGGAAATTGATTTAATTGACCCTAGGGTGGTCTAGGCTCTATGTTTTTTTTACGAGCCATATTTAATGATGTTCTGTGGTATGGGAGTGTTCCCGGATGGGTGCTAGGTGACCCCTTGGATCTTGTAAGATTGATGAATTGCTAAACCTTATGGTTAGTCGATGTATAGTAAAATTTACTGTGTAATGAATTGTTAAGGCTAAAGCCGGTATGTGATGAAATACGAATAATGAATGTAACCTCTAAGTATTTGGTGAATAATGATGATTGAATTTGAGGTATGATTTAGCTTTGGCCATGATGAAAGCTTTATTATATGATCTTGGGCTAAATTGTGTGCCTTAGAGATTATGATCAAGGGAATAATTATGGATGACGATGTGATTTAAAGATGACATGTGTGATTGTGAGTCGGTGAATAGAAATTTAATCATGTCATTACCCCCTACTTTATTTAAAGGGTGCTATATTGATGGTAGAAAGCACATAGTGATGTTATACTATGTGAAATGTAGGTCCTATTCATGGACTTTGGTTGTAATCTATGAGGATAATTCTTAATGTGAAAGCTCATTACACGGTTATGTAGTCTACTTGATAAGAGTTTGGTAAATCTTTTAAGGCTCGAATTGATTTATAGCCAACGAATATGTAAGTGAGACAAGAATTTTAGGCTATTTGACCATGGTATTAGATGGATGAAGCTCGAGGATAGGGTATTTACCCTATAATGATTGAAAATATATGATTGGTACACCAATTTAAGGTGAAGTTAAATTAAGATTTGAAGATCAGTTTGGCTTGATGAATGCCAAATTGGTTGTAGAATGACGATTGGATACGAGTATGTTAGTTGTGGACTGGTACCATTTGAAAATGTATGACCGACATGAGCAATGGGAATACGAAGTACTGGTCCCGATATGGTCTTACATGCCATAGGCATTGTGGCAACATGCACTTATGCGCCGACTTTATGTGTTTGTGGTAACCACTACGGGATTGAGACGCCTTCCTGTATGTCGGATGCAACAACACATGGGTCGGGCAGGTGTAGGGATTGTAACTGCTTATGGTGAACGTACTGCGCCTATCTGGACGTACCGAGTATGAACATGTGAGCTCTGTTGGGTGAGTTGTGATCGATGACATATGACACGGTTGAAAAGGAAATTTTATGTTAAGAATGATGAAGTTATGATGAACATGTCTTGATGGACTTTGGGAAGTCCAATGTTATTTTATGGTGTCGTTGAACCTTGTTGATGTGTGGCCTGACGTATGGCCTTATGATATGTATGTCAATGCTGAATTTGGAGGACGAAATTCTTTTTAGGTGGGGTGGATTGTAACATCCCAAATTTTATAAAAATGAATAATTGATGAGAATAAATAATAAATAATTGTATGTGCGTTGATTTGTGTCCCAAAAATATAGAAATAATTAAATTGAGATTTATGAGGATTATTTACAATTTATTGGGGATTTAAGGAGTTAAAATTGTACCCGAATAGAATATGGGTGTTGGACCAAGTATCTCCGATTGAGATGCCGTTGGTCAGGGCTATTAAGAATATTATTGGGAATCCGGATCTATATTTGGAATAATTTTTAGATAATGTATTGAGCCCGAACTGTGAGCCTGTTTGTTATAAAACGGTGAGATTTTAATGTGAAGCCAAATATTAAAACATAAACCCTCACTTTCTTTCCACTTTCACGTCACTTCTTCCTCTCCTTTCTACACTCATTCTTCTTCTTCTTCTTTCACCTTCTTCTTCTTCCCTCTCCACCCTTCTCTTCAAAAACTAAGACAAGTGGAGTCTTCTTCTCCTCCACCATTTCCGATCTCTTGGGAGCTTGAAGGAAGCCATTGGGTGTTGATCATCTTCCTCTCTTCTCCAATTTCGTTGGGTCTTTCCCCCTCATTTGGTTCCATTTTCGTTTTATGGTGAGGAAAGCTTCTCTCACCATCTTTGATGAAGTTAATATCATGTTTATGGGTTTTATGGCTTGGGTAATGTAGGTAAATGGGGTATTTAATGAAAGCTTTAAATGTGGAACCCTAGAGTGGGATTGTCATAAATGTTAACATTGGTGGTAATAAATGAAGAGGATGAATGCATAGTTGGAAGGTGATGAGGAATAAATAGATAATAATGAGTGTTGTTGGGTTTTAGTGAAACCCTAACTTTAATAAATTGGGGAAAGTGTGAAATGTGAGTAGAATATAAGTTTAATGATATTGGAGAATGGTATTAATAATGAAAGATGGCCATTTGCGGTGATTAATGAGTATTGGTAATGGTTGTTGGGTTTTGATGGAAACCCTAGCCCTAAGAATTTAGGGAAATGGATATAATATAGCTTGAAAGGTTAAATTGAATGTAATGGGTGATATTTAATACGTGTGATGTTAATCATAATGATGAATAATGGTAAACATTGGAGATAACCCTTAATGGTGGAATTAATGGGACATACATATTGGTTGGTGAATTGATAGGCCATGATTTGTGTCATTAGAGTTGTTAATTAAGAATGGTTTATGAGGGACAAGAGTAACTTGTGTTGAGCTCTAAGTGATAATGATGATTGTTGATGGATTGATGTGATTTGGGATTACATTATGTAATGGAGGAGATAATGATGACATTGGGTTTAGTTGATCTTTAAGATCTAGAGGATCTTGGCTTGGGGAAAAGAATTCCCGAAGCCTAACACAATTGCATAAGTTGACATTTACCAAGTTTAGGACTTGATGTTGAGCTTTATGATAAGCTAACAAATTTTTAGAGTTATGATGGTTATTGATTATGTGTATGCATATGTATGGTATGTAGATCGTATTCTGGGTGATGCGATGGAGCATTCGGAGCATTGGAATCGTTTCGGCTCTTCCCTCGAAGTAGGAGAGGAGTTAACATTCAAATTGCATGAGTAAAACAATAGTGATTGTTGTATGTGATGGATACTCATGCTTGCCTTTCCATGTATTTATTGAAGTGATATGAATGGCAAGTTGATGATTATTGGAAATGATGTGAGAATATGTGGAATCGTTGTGGCAATGTATGAATATATGTATATAAGTTGATGATGAGTTTGAATTTTATATGATTAATATGTTTGGAATGAGAATTATATAAGTATGACTGTTTGAACAAGTTGTATATGCCTCACATGTTGTATATGATGTGTTGGAAGTGATTGAATTGGCCTTGAATGGGATTTCATGTGTTGAGTTGTAAGAATCTTCGTTTTTTGCCAATGTTCTGGTATTCTCGTTCAAGCGAGATGGGATCTCGCTCAGGCGAGAATCCCTTGTCTCGGTATTATGGCCTCTGGGCCAATTTCACCCAGGCGGGCGAGTGTTCCGCTCGAGCACGTTGAGTGTGAAGTGATCAGGTGAGATTCTGGACGAATCTCGCTCAAGCGGGCATGGCCACGCTTGAGCGAATGAAAGAGGAGTCGGTTTGGAGTAATTTCACCCGAGTAAAAGACTGAGTGCTAGGAAGCCTCACTCGAGTGAAAGTGATGAGTCGGTTTTGGAATGATTTGCCAAGGGAAAGACCGATCAAGTGATGAGTCAGTTTTTGGAATGATTTGCCGAGTGAAAGACCGATCAAGAGAGGAGTCGGTTTTGGAGTAATTTACCTAGTGAAAGATCGATCGAGTGATGAGTCAGTTTTGGAATAATTTTCTGAGTGAAAGACCGAGCGAGAGATGAGTCGGTCCTGGAATAATTTAGACAAGTGAAAGACCGAACGAGAGAGGAATCGATTCTGGAATAAGTTCACCGAGTGAAAAACCGAGTGTTGGGAAGCCTCGCCGAGTGAGCGAGTGTGGAAGGGAAGGATGGCCTCTGGTCGGATTTCGCTTAAACGAGTAGGTGCCTCGCTCAAGCGAGTGCTCGGGAAATGGTTACTGGAACAATTTCGCCCGAGCGAGTGGTCAGGTATGTGGTGTCTCGCTCAAGCGAGCAACATGGGAAATAGATACTGGTGTGATTACGCCCGAGCGAGCCGAGGTGCGCAAGCGAGATGGAATGGTCTCGCTCAAGTGAGTGGGGCTCTCGCTTGAGCGAGTAAACCCCTGATGGAATTTTCCCTTCTTTTCTCGGTTCTGATGGCATTGGGCCTTCTTCCCCTTACCTTGTTAGATACTTGAGGGGATGTATAGGGATATATATATATATATATATATATATATAATTATGACATGATATGGTGGATTGTTGTGTTTCCAACTTAAATATGAGATAACGGTGATGGATAATGGGTTGAAAACCACCAAATAAATGTATAATGGCATTGATGAATAATGGGAAATATGATGACACCCTTGTGGTTGGTACAAGTAATTGACTTGTATGTGTGTGAGGCAATGATGATTGCTATATATATATATATATATATATATATATATGTTCCGAAAATACCTTGTTATCACATGTGTGGATTAATATTATGATTGTTTGCTATGCCTTTCGATCTCCATGTATGGATTAATATTATGATACTTGCTATGCCTTTGATATCCATGTGTGGATTGTTATGAATGATGTTTGTGGCTAATGAGATGCCAATTATATGAATGATGTGCCTTGCGGGGCTTTGTAAATGATTATGTATGATTATTGAAATCCCAAATTAAAATATACCCCTAATTGAGAGGGTGAGCTATCCTTGCGAGGTTGTTGGGCACATGCATTGTTGCATTGTTGCATTGATGGCATAGCATGGCATTGATATGTATTATTGTTGAAATATATCACCTTGCGGGGTGCCACGAAGGGTGTATCCCTGAGTGAAGATGATCATATGTTTTGTTTTTAAAATGAATCACCTTGCGGGGTGCCACGATGGGTATATCCCGGAGTGAAGAGGACGTTGTCCTATTGTTGAATATATCACCTTGCGGGGTGCCACGATAGGTAGATCCCGGAGTGAAGATGAGGTTTATCATATTGTTGAAATATATCACCTTGCGGGGTGCCACGAAGGGTGTATCCCTGAGTGAAGATGATCATATGTTTTGTTTTTAAAATGAATCACCTTGCGGGGTGCCATAGAGGGTATAACCCAGAGTGATGATGTTAATTTAAGTAATTGAGATTATTATTGGATTAAAATCGGATCCGTTGCATATCCATTAAACAGTTTACATGTGCATTAGCCATAAGAGCATGGCATATGAGATGGGATGACTACGAGTGATAAGAAACCCCTTACGAGGAGGAATTTGAGTGAGACCATAATAAATTGATGGTGATAACTGATGAAGGCCCTTGTTGATAAGTGGCAATGTGATTGTGTATGTGATTGTGCATGTGCTTGTGCTTGTCTATGATATGAATTGCGATTCATGAGGCTTGTATGCCTATTATAGTATTGAGATGATGAATGAATGTTAATTTAATGAATTTATAGCAAAGCACACATGACGTTTGTATGCATATACACATGATCACAATATATATATATTATTCGTCATTTTGAATGTATAACTCACTCTCCCATGTGTTCTCCTTTTTAGCATTGTGATGTAGGTTGCCATGGGATGAGTTCGGATTTTAATTAAAGCTTGGGTGAAGGTAAATAGTGGTAATGGAAGTGCCTTGGCCGACATCATTTATGAGTTCTTATGTAATGAATGAATTGGTTATGAGAATATAAATGATATAGAGATTTTGGATATGTATAAGGTAACCCTTAGAATTTGTGGATGGTGAATATGAAGGTAATATGTAAGTGATGACTTGATGTGTATTGGAAGGATTGAAATTGAATGATGAACATTGATAATTGTGATAGTTGGGAGAATATCCCCGAATTTATATGTATACATATATATATAATCATGTCTTAGGCAATGCATGTGTATATTGTGAGTGATTTAGACGGGCTTGTTTTATTAGGTTTATGTCGGGTTTTTGCATGCTTTGCCGAGCCTTTTCTCATATCGTCATATATGGGACTAGGCGTGTGCCCGGTATACACATTCTTCCGCTGTAAACTCTATTATTTTTGTATACCGTTATGGGCGTTTTAGTTATCGATCCAGTTTTAGTTTATTTAAATTGTACGCTTCGGTTTTCTGTGATTCGGGTTTCGGTGTGACACCGGTATTATTTTGGTACGCGAAAATTTACTGTCATTTTATTTAGCATTATGTAGATCACATCGAAATTTGAGTCTGGAAAACCGGGGTGTTACAAATCTAATTTCCTAACATCTATAACCGTTTCTGTTTCCTTGGTTAGGAAAGCTCTCCCTTTTCCTACCATAATGTATGAGTTTTCAGGATGTTAATTATAAAAAAAACACATTTTAGGTGTAGATCCAACGTTTTCCAAAGAGAAGCTAACATATTCACGGGAGTATCAACTTTTTTTAGATATCAACTTTTTTAAAAATATATTAAGATATATAAAATCATGCACAGCATAAAAAATATTCATCTACTATATCTAATATACCCTATAAGTTTTAAAACTAATCAAAACGAGCAGATCTTAACTATTCTCATTGCGCGTGTCCAACATATTATCCATATACGTGATACGTCAAATGCCGCTGAATTAGATTTTATGTGGTTAGCTTTAACTTATTTTTTTATATGAGAAACTTAAATTTATCTAGATATAGTTTTGATTTGATTTTTTAAAAAATTTAATTTGATTCAAAGCCTATTTAAAAATTTGTTTATAAATATATATATATATATATATATATATATATATATATATATATATATATATATATATATATAGAAGATGTATCTTATGAGAAAAGTTATCTTATGTGAGAGTGAGAGGAGCGAATCTGGGCCGTATAACCGTACAATGGATGGTTGGGATTAAAAGTTTTTCAAAGTCACATCATCACTTAAAAGGTCACATGACTTTTAAAAACTCACATGATTGATCTCAATCATCCATCGTATGGTTGTACGGTCTAGATTCACTGTTTTCACTCTCACATAAGAGAGTCTTTCTCATATGATACATCCTCTATATATATATATATATATATATACACTATATTAATAAACATAATTTTATAGAAGTATAAGCATATAAACACAATAGCAACATAATATACAATATTAATATATTACATGATTTTCTATATAAAAATAATTATAATCATATTATATTATATTATATAAGCCGATTTATTTAGCTTTAAAACATTTTTATTGATTTGAATTTTAACATGTTAAATTAAATAGACTTTAAAAAAAATTCAAAGTTCATTTTTAAAAAAAAAATAGTCTAACATATACCTGGGTTACTCACATATTTTAATCCATAATTATGTATGACTTACGTGTAAAATACAATAAAAAATAAAGATATTATATGTAATCCAAACAGAGAGAAAGATATATAATTATAATTTCAGACTAGCTTACTATATAAAAGATTTAATTTTTTTTCCATCAACTTAACTTAATTGAATTATCTGAAAGAAGATATAAATTCGACTTTCAGTATTATATATCATTATGCATGCATGCATGATAATTAGTACTTTTAACCTTTTATATATTTTAAGCAAGGGTGCTCACACAAAATATGGTGTACCAAGTCAACGTACCCCTGTCACACAAAAGATGGACATTACAAGTCAAAGCACCCCCCAAACTTTTCTACGTAGACACTTGAAAAATCAGGTTGTAAACAGGTCTTCTTTGTGGTAAAAAAAATATATATGTAATCCTCAAGTTAAATATGGTAACGGAAATAAATGGTGAAAGATATTCCTATTTGTTATTTTATTCTGATTATTAGCATTATGTTTTAAAGCTTTGAGCATTCTGATTATTAGCATTCTGAATTGATGAGAATAAGTAATCCTCATAGTCAATTGGGGGCTAGGATAATTAAAGAATAATGTATATTGCCTATAAATAAGATGCTTATTATTGTGAATAAAAATTATCTTCTAACTTTGATGAACAAGAAAGTAATCTTCAACAAATAAATATGACTATAGACATAGCTAGGAAGATAAAACTTTTGAAGAAATTATTAGAAATTAACATAAATGCTACAGGGATCCACATTTGATGGAAAGTCTAACTACCACGATAATTTTGCTTACCCAAAATATGGCAGGCCTAAAGACTTGTAAAGAGAAATTATGAAAATCTATGACACGTAGAAATAGGTAATTTCAGATAAAAACACCGCAATAATATTGAACATAAAAGAGAGTAATGAATAAGTTTTAACATGAGTTCCATTAAAAAATGTGAACAATTTCAGACAGCTGGAAGCATATCCAGAACCAATAATTGAATGAAGAATGACTCAATAATTTTCACATATAAAAAATACATTTAATAATAATGTGTTGTAAAAAATTAATAAATATATATTTTACATTATAAGTATAGGCCTTATAAATAAAGTAATAAAAACTTAAAAAAAAGTTTTATAAGAACAACCGGAAGAATGGAGATGGATTTTAGACAAAGATTTGTTCTAGCTTAATTTCTAATATTAAATTCGACTTCTAACTTAACTTATGTTACCTTCGTCTCAAAAAATACAATACTCATATTGATTCTACCTAGCATAACAAACTAATAAATAAATAAAACAATTAAAATCGACGGTGGGGTCTAAATGTACTACTTAAATCAATCATCTATTGAAAACTCAAATTATACTTCATTTAACAAGATTTTATGTCAATTGAAAACAACATTGTTTTTTTATATTACCTTTTAATAAGGCACTCTTTAAGCACAAAACTAGGATTGTGCAAGTATAGAGTTGGATAAGATTTCAAGTAAAAAAGCCTAAAATGATCACAGTTGGTTGGAGTTTTTCATTCTGTGGTGTTTATGATCTTTAAGAAATATTGTGATATTTGATGGAGTTTACTTTATAAATATATATATATATATATATATATTCTAGAGTAATATAGAGATTGGATGGGTTCTTATTTTAAGATGTAATAGTTCAATCAAATAGATGAATTAGGTAATTTTATTTAGTGTTTTAACAATGAGATTAGTTTGAGTTTAATGAGTTGTAATTTGTTATAAGTACAGCATCCCATGATATCTTACCATGTATTGCCTTCCTTGTATAAATAGCTTTTGTTCCTTTTCTGTTATGAATGAATGAGGAACGTCAGCTTCAATTTCCTCTCTCTCAATTAATACATTTCTCAATTCTGCTTATTTTCTGATATAAAAATAATAATTTTGTCTAATTCACGCTTAAATTCTAAGATATATCGAACAAAAAGAGATAAAAGGTGATGATTACTTAGAAATAAAAATTAAAAAAAATGTTATGGTTTGATTTTTTTGGTTTAGGGAAGGTTTTTCCTGGTTATGGGGTCAAGGAGTTCTGTTTTGGGAGGGTTTTCAGTTGAAACCCATTTTTAGAAGTCAAATTGGCAGAATTGTTTACAATAACACTTTTAGAATGCAGTAAGTGTGGACCATGCAGGGGAAAGTTAATATGCAAAGATTTTGACAATTGACATAATTCAGTAAGTAAATAAAGTCTAAAATCTTTTAGGTACCAGAATACAAGTTATTAAGGTAGCCAGTGTCATCTCTATACAACTAAAAAGTATTCAGTATTCATTCAACATTAAGCACAAAGAAACAAAGGCCGGAATGTATAAAAGGATAAAAAGTCTCTCTAGCTAGAATGTGAAATGTAAGCTGACTAACATGCAGAAAATAAAAAAAATTGAATGATTGGAAACTTTCAAATAGAACTTCAAAAATTGAAACAAATCATTTGTTTTTGTTTTTGCCGGGGGTGTAAATAGCTATAATTAATGCATACATATATGAATGCAATGATTGAATAATTGATTGGTTAATATTTTAGATGAATATTTGACTAATTATCTAAACACATTAATTATGCATTTGTGTAAGATGTAACCTTTTCTTCATTAGTTACATATTTGACTAGTTAATATTATAGAAGTTTCCACCATGTTACCATCATCATCCCGTAAAATACAAGAAATGTGTATCGTCAATAATTGTTTCCCTACAATATGTCTATTATAAACTTTGTATTATAAATGTATAAAGTACTTTTTTCTTGATCTTTTTACTAACTTGATTGTTGAAAAAGCCTTAAGAAATAAACTCTCATTTCATCCCTCATTAACTCTTGTGCAGATCTTTAGTTACATGTTTTGCCAAATGCAAGTGACAGCGAAAAAACCAACGTAAGAGACTCAAATAATAAAATGGAAAAAAGAAAAAACTGTGACAATTACATGTTTAGGGAGTGGTAGAAGAGCCATTGTGGCAGTTCCTATTAATCTATCTATTCCACTTCATCGAAAGCTAGTCCCACTTGAACTCTCTTTCCATAAATTTCACTTACATATCTTCAATGAAAACTTGAGTGTCACCAACTCCACCTTTCAGTTTCAGCTATCGCACACACTTAAAAATCCACTTCTTCTACTGCTTCTAATCCAAACCTCATCATCATTTTCTACTTTGTTCCCTTCTTCTTGTACTACCATTCTTTAGCATAATTCAGTCATTGAATTTGTTGAGTCCTTTTTATAAATCCAGGCACTCTCAAAGTCTCAAGTTTAAGAGGTACCCTTTGCGGTGTGGTGGGTGTGTTCTCTTTGGAATCTTGAAGTTCTGAATTTGTGTGAATTTTTTTTGGTAATGACTGTTCTATTTAGGACTAGAATAGACTTAGGCATGTCAACTTTATGTGAATTTTTATGTTAGCTAGCCCTTTAGAAACTTACCAAATTTGGCTATCTTCCAAATTGTAATGTAGCTGCCACATCTTGCCAAACCAAAGAGTGAAACTGCCAGCTGCAATTTATTCATGGATGCCTTAAGTTTCTAGGCTACTAAAGTTTCTAATGTTAATAAGAAGGAAATCATAAAACCAGTAAGCAAAGAAAACTGTTAATTACCTTTATTGTGGTGCCTGGATCCCCAGAAAATAGGGCTTTGAGTTTTAACAGGAATTCATTCAAGTAAGTGAGGAACAATTTTAGCATCCAAATTGCATCTTCTTCTCCCAGTATATAATTTGAGTCCTCCACTTCTATAACTCCCCTGATTAGTTTTATCCCAAAAGAAAATTAAGAAAAAGAACAATTTTGTAAATTGTTATAATGTAATATATTGTTCACCTTGGTGTTTTTATTACCTGCAAATTAGGGCTCTATAAAGGAAAATAACAGCAAGATAGACAAGGCCTATGTACGACATCACTGATATAAGACTGCATAAGCAATGACGGAAAACGTTCAGTTCCTGGCTTTATTCTGAAACGGAAAATTATGTTATATATTGATAGTAAAATAAACTCTATTTAGAAGAATTTCTAACCTCAGACTAGTATCCTTTGCATAAGAAGATGAGACTATGATGAATGTTCCAAATCCAAAAACAAATGCTGATCTTGAAACATCTCTCCACATGATTAAATCCACTCAGGAATAAAACCATGAAGATTTAAAAGATAAAAAATTTAATACTATAATTTGAATAAATTTTTGCCTACAAAATTCACAATTTCCCTGATAAATCACCTAGACTCTACAACTTGCTTGTTGTTTGTGGAAAGTCTGCTGCCTTTGGAACTGAATCGTATCCGTAACAAAGATTGACCCTCGTTAAAATAAGCAGAAAGCCAATCAAATAGAATGAAAGAATAAAGGTAGAAAAAGTCCTTACTTGAACCACATTTTCATAAGTGTTTAATAAATTCACCTTCTGCAAGCACACGTCATCATCACAATCAGTGCAATTTTCATCAGCAACACCATTCTTCAAATTCTCAACTTCAACCCTTCCACAGTCATCTGAAACTCGATCCCTCTCGGATTTTGTTTTTCTCAGTTGAATTGAAGTACCACTAATGGAACCAAAAGAAGAAGCATTTTTCTTGATTGAATCTGACTTGGTCTTCCTTAATTGTACTTTCTCATGCCCTTCACATGATTCAGCAGCACCACCCTTGTGTGATTCAGATCTTAGCTTTCTGGCATGAAATGTTGGGCTTCTTTCAAATTTATCTGCAAAAGCACCAACCTTTCCTCTGCTGCTGATTTCCAAGTTTTTCTCTGAGCTCTCTAATTTCCAAGTTTTTCTCTTCCCACCAGAATTATTAGCACATGATCCAATTGGGCTTTGTTTAAACTTGGAACCAACGCCGACATTTTCTTGGGTGCTTTGCTCTGCATTGAAGACCTTGATTCCTCCTCTGACTTCATCACTCTTCATTCTGCTCTCCCACACTGACCCTGCAACCACACTCCCTCTACCCCCATCCTCCTTTTACCACTCACTACTTCTTCCATCATCACCTATTTATCTACGTGGCAATGGCAATCAATGATACTCAAATGGGTCATAGGTGGTTAGTGGATAAGAGCCTTCTACCTCAAGCAATAAATTTTTTAAAAACTTATTTAAAGTGTTATATCTAAGAGATCTAATTAATAATCACCGTGTATTTAGATAATCAAAAGACTAAATCCTTGAAAATGAGATACAAATTACCCTTAACTCAAAATTTGTTATATCTCGTTGATAAGATACATCAATTTAAATTAATTATAAATAATTATTTTGTCGCTATATATTATAGTTGTCATCCTCCTCTCGGTTTGTCATGCAGACCAGCACATCGCGTGGTCTTTGTTCGTTTGTCTTCAGCATCGTCTTCATCACTGTGTATCTTTCCCAGGTAATCCCCTGACATTAAGTTTCTCATGATCTATGCTGTTATCGTTGTGTATGCATGTCAATTGTTGTTTGTTAGTGGAGAAAGAACTCATTAGGCACTGATTTTATATGTTAATAACATGTGTTAAAAGTGTGCATGTGTATTGTTGTTTGATAGTGGAAAGCAGAGCTCTTTAGACATTGGTTTTGTGTGCTGATAACATGATGTTTTATGCATGTGTATTGTTGTTTGTTAGTGGAGAGCAAGGCTCACTAGGTTGTGGTGATTACCTCCCTCAATTTCATATACAATGCGTATAGTATATATTAAAATGTATTGAAAAATCTTCTGTGTGTAACAGGGCGTTGAAAAAAATTTGGAAATGTCTAGTTTATAGGGGAGACTTTGTCGAAATTTCGGTAGTCTCCCTGTTTTATGTTACATTAAAAATTAACAATGTAGGGTTTAGTCGTGTCTACACCCACTAGGTTCCTGTTCAAGATTCAAGACAACTGGTCGATATACCGTGTTGTGTTGGATCTTGAATTGTCCCGGTTGGACAGTTTGGGATGAATTTATAACCAGTAGGGCGTAACCCATCATTGTTATTTGTGTTGTTAATGTCCATTTTGAATTTCGGTTATTGTGGTTTGTATTTTCTCCGAGTGCATGTCTGCGTGCGGTGTTTCATACCACACATATCTCTGTGTACTCAGGGATCAATGTGAAATGCTACCGAAATTCCAAATGATCATCAACAATACAAGATAAACCATAAACAACATAGATGGGTTACGGATGGTTGTATATTCATCTCGAATGGAATAGAGCCCCACCTACTTACAATATCAAAGAGATAGAGAGTGATTCACGAACGATAGTCACATAATGTTTAAATTCAAGTAACTATAACTATGCTTGTTAAATATCGTGAATGGAGGTTTCGAAAAATCGGCGATGGATGTACAACCGGCTAGATTGCAGTCGGTGAGTGACTGAGGAGTTTATGATGGGCTTGTTGGAGTTTATTTCGTTCGCTACAGCGAACACACTTGGTTTTAAAGTGACTCACAAGATTCGTTGTCTGTGCTCAAAGTGTAAATGCATGAGTTTTTGTGACGTCCTACGTTATTTTACCCTTATTTTCATGCGTTTAATTAAAATCCATAATAAATTTTTCGTAAATAAATATTTTAATTAGACCATATTTATAAAAATAGTCAATTTCAATAAAAAAAAATGGCAAAATATAAAATATATAATGATTTAAAAACCCCAAAAGCCATTAAAAACCAAAGAAACATAAAAGCTAAAACAGACTCTGTTCGCAGCTCAACGTTAGAGCATCAGTAGCAGCAACTGCTGTTGCTACACATTTTTGGCCAATCGGCCAAAAAGTGACCTACCCCAATGACCCGTTTTAGGTCTGATTGCTACGAAACTTCGCGGGCCACATGTTTTCCCCATTCCGAAATTGTTGACGTTGTCCAGTCATCAAAATTCCAACACATGCGTGAGTTATGCATGAAATGCAGTTTAACTCACTTAGATGCAAAACCTTTGCACAAAACTACCTAAATGAACTCCAGATGGCCCAAGGCCTATATGCACGATTCATAAATGTCCTAGGGAACCTATTGGTCCCTTTCGGGGGTTCCAAAACCCACCGGATCTCTAAATCATCTATTCAGTTCTAAATTTTCACATAAATTACTTATTTCCACTATATGTAGTAAACCATTAAATCCATCGATCAATTCACAATCACATCACACAACAATCATGCATATCAACAACACCTGCCCATATTCACAGATCAATCACACAACATTGGCTTCGTGCCAATATTTACATATTTCACACATTAAACATAATCATCCATAATGTCACCCCATTCCAATTGTAAATTCATCACCATACAATACTCATCAAACAATCACACGATCATTATCATCATCATTGATTCATTACGTCACATGATCATCATTATCATCCTAATCATATCAACCATTAACAGTCATGCATAAATTCATAACCATGCAATCTAATATTAAACACCAAAGTACTAATAAATCGCATAACACATACTATGTTATTTCATATGCTAAATCCACAACATAATACAACTTATTACATAATCTCTTTATTCCTTGGCATCAACTCTCCGCTTGGCGCACCTCCGGGGCATGACCATCCTCCCTGTCACTTGTCACTAAAATTAAATAAACCACAACAAGGGTGAGTGTTTGGAATATCATAATTAATCTAAAACAGAGTAATAAATGTAACTACTTAATGTCTAATCTTTGTGATACTATTTAACTTACCTGATTTCATTGCATTTATATATATTTTCTTGCCTTTATGTCATAACCCAGAATTACTCCAAGTTAAGCACGCTTAACTTTGGAGTCCTTAAATGATAGGTCACCGAAAAGGCTAATGCATTTGTTGGTATAGGTAGTACAAATTCATTCCTTTAAGCTATCCGTGACTGTATAGTTCCATACCTATACAATATTTAGATCCCTCTCATTCTGGTATCTATTCGGTTCGCTCATGTGTCCCTCCCACTGGAAGCCTACCAGGAGCCATTCATTGTCTATGCCTATGCACCGGCGATCACTCCCCGCCCTCAACAACGTCGGGATGTCACAACATACGTGTTTCTATTTCCAAACTAATATAAAGCACATATCACACGCATAGTCAATCATCCAGCTAATCAGGAAACATCATGAACATTAAGTCGTATATCACATCACTGACTCACATGCATATCAGACTCCTAGTATCTGGATACTAAAGGATCGGCCTTCAGCTAGGGGTTCTACTTGACACCCCGTGGACTATGTTTGGTCCACCGAGTCCTGTGTACCTCTCCACCTCAACCACTAGGTCCTACTTGACCATTAGGTAGCTCAACTAGGCACAAAAACCATGGGAGCCAAAAAACGAGAGGCTATACATACCGTCGACCGTCCCACACCACATAATCACATATCAAATCACAACAAACATGGCTAAAATCATTATTCTTATGCATAAATGTCAGAAACTAACATATACCCACCTTACAGGGCGGCCACACAGACCTAACCCCCACAGGCCATGTTATAATATTTCCTTAACCATTATTCCATCATTTTCATCAAGTTATACGTTATTAAATAACATATATATCGCACTACACAACATTAATATTCATCTCAAGCTATATTTTTCAAGGTACCACTCATGCATATAGTTCAGATACTCATTTCTCTACTTTCTAATACATAACTAGCCACATTATCATATTTTCTCAATAATTAACTATCTAATCATATATAAACATACATATATAATTATATAAATCATTCCTAATTAATCTATATTATTCTTAACAATCCTTAATTAAATTTTAAGCTTCCCAAAGCTATCATATAATCCAATCCTAATTAATTACGACCTGAACACCCGCTTACCTCAATTCCAAGCTTCAATAATTTGTTCTTAGTGTCAGTTGCGTCCTCTGGTCACTTGATTTAAGGTTCCTCTTTCGAATTCGACGCCCACTTCGTCGACCATCCGTCCAACACTCGTTCCAGCACCTACTGTCACTGAAACACTAACCTGGTTAGTACATTACCTTCCTTACCCTTCCAAACTCATAATCTAAGCCTTCCAAGTCCATAAAACTCAGAATCCAAACCCCCATTACCACATGCACGTTCAGTTTTAGGAGAGGAGAAGGAAAAAATGTAATTAAAGGTTCCTATGGCTTACCTTAGCTTCCACCGGTCCAAAATCACAAGAAATGGGAGCTTCTACCTTGTTCTAAGTGAAACCCGCAAGAGAGAAAGAAAAGAGAGGAGAAGAATGGTTTCAGGTTCTGTTTTACATGCCCTCAATAAAAGCTGATCGCGACGCTGACACTACGTGACTCATTGGCGCTACGTGTCAGGTCATTAATTCCTTTCTGACGCTACATGTCAGGTCATTAATTCCCTTCTGACGCTACGCGCTATAGCCACGCTACGCGTCAGATCCCTGATGCAATTTCCTTTAAAATTTATTTCTAAATTATCTTATCCTTTAAATTTTATTTTAAGTTACAGATTTACTTTAAAATCCTATTTCCTTTTTAATTCCAACTTAGTTAAATATTTAATTTACTTCCACCAATAGTAATTTACCAGGGATGTTACAGTTTTGAATACGCGAATGATGTCATGTACTACCTAAGTGAGAATGGGTTCATGGAAAGATACTACTGCTGGTACAACCATGGTGAGCAGTTACTGCCTAGGCCATCGACCGTAACCGTGCAAAAGTCTTACTACGAGGTCAGAGGGAATAAGGATACGTACAACAACATGGAGCAGATGATGATGGATCATGTTGGACCCTCCACCAGGCGTATGCTAGAATGGTGACCAAGCTAGGAATGAGGATGACAATGTTGATGAGGATCCTAATCCAGAGGTGAAAAGATTTTATGATTTGTTGGTGACGGCTCACACTCCATTGTAGGACGGGTGCGAGAGTCACACTGAATTATCTGCCTCCCTAGCTGCTTTAAGACTAAAGGGGGATTATAATATTTTAGGAGGTTATTTTAATAGAATGGTTGATCTAATAGATTCCCTCATGCCTAGTCATTATCGAATGCCATCAAACCTGTACCATGCTAAGAAACGAGTGGTAAACCTGGGGTTGGGTTGTGTGAAGGTAGAGTGTTGTGTTTGCGGGTGTATGCTGTTCATGAATGAGGTTGCAGACAAAAGTGTCACAAAATATTACACTGTAATGAGAACCACTACAAAACTGTTAAAAAGGAGAAGGAAAGTAACTAGGATGGTCAGGAAGAAAATATGGTACTTTCCCATAACACTACATCTTCAATGTTTGCATGCCTCATTGTCCACGATAAAACACATGTGTTGGCATGCTCTGAACCGAACATAGTGTTAGGGAATCCATCAGGGTCAGGCAATGGAAACACAAAGGATTCCCAAAAAGGATTGCAAAAACAAATGTCTCAAGGCATTATCCAAAATTAAATTTTTGATTTAGGGTTTACCTCTTATAGACGCAAAGCGAGTTCCTCGATCGAAGCAATTGTAGCTTCGCCCCTAGGAGTCCACACGAGCACTCCCACCAGAAAAACAAAGTTCTGAATGCTAGTACAAAAATTTGATTATAATCTAATTTCTGAGCAGTAGCCTATGAGCATCTCATGCTCTATATATAGGCTTAGGTCTTAACCTAAGCTCTAATTAAACATTGGGCTCCTGACTCATTCTAAATGAGTTAGGCCCAAATAGTTTTATTTTTAGTCAAATTAAAATAAAACTATCCTCTGGTGGGCTTACTCTATGTGTGTGACCCTATAGGTAAAATATTCGGTTATATTAATAATAAACTATTTTATTATTAATATAAAATAAGAGCGATATCTAGCAATACATAATTATGTCCAAATATTATTTATCATCGACATGACCTATAAGTGATAATTATTTTATATATTTATTCCTTTTGTCACGATATCTAATTGGGCCCAAGGCATGGTCGTCGTTATCCTTGTATAGCCCAATTCTTGATACCAAAGTAGACTTTACAGAATAAATATCTAATATTTATTCATCCTAGCATGGCCATGCATTTCGTTAGTCTCACCCTATCAAGTGGCCCATAGATATCACTCCTGTCACATAGGAGAGACAAATTCCATCTACATCACTCACATCCCTCTGCATAATTTGTTTATTGCCTAATCACAATCTTTATGGTCATCTTATTACAGATAACGTTTGATTGTATTAAAACAACAAACTCCTTATGTAGGAATCGTAGTGACTTCAGGTCGAAGGACTATATACCATTATCACATTGAGAACCCTTTATGACACTCATGTAACGATCCATGCAACATTCTCATGGTGGGTCTGTCCAATGCAACATTACTCTTAATGTGTACCCATGTAAAGACTTGATATCATATATCCATGATTTGTGAGATCAAATCATTAGTACATTCATACACTAATCTTAATGTATTTACATGTCCCCATGTAAATACTTAATTAGGGACGTTTTAGGAATAATTCTTATATGACCTATTATTCCAAGATAAATAGCATTAAAATTAGTCTTAAAACTGAAAATACTAATTTTATTGATAAGTTAAAATTGATACATTAATAGCTCGTAGTGCATACACCAATACACAAGAGGGTCTTTTGTGTCATCCTTTTGACAGGAAAGCATGGAAGTGTTTGGATGAGTTATATCTGGACTTTTCAAGTGAGTTGCGCAATGTACGACTTGGCTTATGTACTAGTGGATTCAACCCATTTGGTCAATACGGAAGAGCGTACTTTTGTTGGCCAGTCATACTGACCTCATACAATCTGCCTCCTAATATGAGTATGAAGAAGGAGGTCATGTTTCTAACTACACTAGTTCCAGGACCCAAAAATCTAAAGGTGAAAATAGACGTGTTTTTGAAACCGTTGGTTGAGGAGTTGTCACAATTTTGGGATATTAGAGTGATGACCTATGATGCATCCTTGAAGAACAATTTCATGATGCAGGTTGTTTTGAAGTGGACCAATAATGACTTCCCTACGTATGGTATGCTTTCTGGATGGTCAACGTCTGAGAAGCTTGCTTGCGCTGTATGCATGGAACATACAGGGTGGAATCACTCCCTGTTAGTGGTAAGACAAGTTTTTTTGACTGTCATAGAAAGTTTCTATCATTGAATCACCCATTCAGGAGAAACAAAACCGCTTTTAAGAAGAACAAGGTTGTTAATGAACTTCCACCGTGTAGGTTATCCGGTATATAGCAGAGAGTCTAAAGAGTATCCGTACACTTGGGATAAGAATGTTAAGGAGTTTGTGGGTTATGGGAAGGTACACCACTAGGTGAAGCAAAGTATCTTATGGGGTTTTCCATATTGGAAAGACTTGTTGTTAAGACACAACATTGATGTGACGCACACTCAACAAAATATTTTCATGAATATTTTGACACTGTGATAGACATCAAAAGGAGAATGAGAAAAGTCGACTAGACCTTCTAATTTGGTGTTCTAAGAAGGAGTTAGAAATAGGGATGCGGGAAATGGAAGAATGATTAAACCGCATGTGAAATATCTCTTAACTAGATCTTAACAGATTATTGTATGTGTGTGGATGAATGGGTTGACCCTGCCTAGCGAATTTGCTTCTAACATGAGTAGATGTGTCGACGTGAAAGAGGGCAGAGTGTTTGGCATGAAAAGTCACGATTGTCATGTGTTTATGCAATAACTACTGCCGTATGCATTTCATGCTTTACCGAAACTTATTTGGAAACCGCTGGTTGAGTTGAGTCACTTTTTTAAAAGGTTGACGGCAACTTTGTTAACTAAGGAGAAACTTATGAAGATTGAGGAAACTATTTGGGTCTTGATTTATAAGTTGGAGCATTTCCCACCTAGTTTTGTTGACTCGATAAAGCATCTGCCTATCCATCTATTATACGAGGCCTTAGTTGGTGGCCCAGTACAGTACGTTAGATCCGTTCGAAATGTGAATGCCACAACTACTTCATTTTGTTGCAAAGATTTTTTCCTATAATAGTATTATGTAACTTAACATTTGTTTATGTTATTCTAGATTCTTACACTCTTTAAAAGACAAAGTGTCAAACAAAGCATGCGTTGAAGCATCAACTTGTGAGGCATACTTAGTGGAAGAAATAACCATTTTTGCTTCTTTCTATTTTCTGACGGAGATAAAAACTAGAATGAGTAGAATTCCCCGCAACCTTGGGGTGGCCACAGATGCAGGGTTAGATGGTCAAAGTTTAATTTTTAACTATCCCGGTCGTCCTGGGGGTAAGGTCACAAAATGTTACATAGATGAGAAAGATTGAAAGGCGGCTCACTTGTACATTCTTCTGAATTTTTTAGAAGTGGAACCTTATCTTGAGTAAGTCACCAACTTATAGTTTGCATTCTAAAGCTAGCTTTTATTGTAGCTAAATTATTGTTCTTTAAATAGCTTTTATATAGATATATTGAAATTCGAGCAAAATGATATAACTGATGACCAAATTCATAGTGAGGTATCATCCAAATTCATCGGCTAGTTTGCATAACACGTAAGACCCGTATACCTTCTATTTTTTAGTTAAACTTCAAATTTTAGGTAACTAACAATGACCTATGTGTTATGCTGTAAATAGATTCGAGACCCTAATAACCATATTGAAGATCCCTTAATCTAAGCCTTTTCTTGTGGGCTATGAAAACTGTTAAAAATGGCTCATTTATTACGTAAACGGCTACAAGTTTAACATTTTCTAATAGAGTGAAGGGACGCGTACCCATAACTACGGGGTTTGTGTTAAAGGCACAAACAGACAGTTAGAGGAAGACTTCTATGGAGTATTGACAGAGATTGTTGAAGTTTTTCTCCAGACGACTAAAAAGAGATATCATTTTATTTAAGTGTGATTGGTACGACAACACAATTGATGTAGGATCAAAGGTTGACAACAACTACGGTTTAGTTGAGGTCAAGAAAAGTGGTAGATATAAAGGCTTTGATCCCTTCATTTTTTCCTAACAAGTCAAGCAGGTTTATTACATGGACTTCCCTGGAGGGCACCAGGACTGGTACACAGTAATCAATGCCAAGGCCCAAAGTCAGATCATTGATAATGTCTCCAATAAGGTTGAGGATGCTTATCAGCTCGCTCTGAACAAGCTCAATGATAGTTACTTGCTGTTCAACATTGATCTAGTGATAATGGATGAAACATTCACCACTCCGGGGGGTGAACACATTGACAAAGATGTTGTCTCCCAATCAATAGGGCTGATTTAGAGACTGAGGAACTTGTTGAAAAGATATCCATAGTGACAGTAAAACTGAGGGAGAATTTCAAACTAAAATAGATACAGAGTATGCAGTTATTAAATGTATATACATATCTTTATAGTCTGAGACTAACATTTCTTTACATGGTTTTATCCACAGATGACAGGACGTCGATTACCCTTAAGCCGGGGTGATGGTTCAAAGACTTGGTGATAAATTGATGATTATATTGCAAATCACACATGTTATTTATATGTTGTACACACAATCACAATGTATTCATATTCGTCACTTAGAGTGTATAACTCACTCTCCCATGTTGTTTCTTTTTAGCATTGTAATGCAGGATTGTAATGGGATAAGATTATGATTGGATTCCAAGCCTTTGGGGAAGGTAAATAGTGGTAATGGAAATCCTTGGCCGGCAACGATCGTCAATTATGATGTTATAAATGAATTGTACTTGAAATGTTGATAATTATTGACTTTGTGGATATGTAAATGGCAATGTAGATGAATGATGATGTTGATATTATTTTAAAGATCACATATCTATTCTTTTAGTAATGTGCATTGGTCATTCTTTGTATCTAGTATTATGTCATGCTTGGATAAATGTATTTGGATGCCATTGTGATGGTGATGATACTCGTGTCGGTAAGGAATTGATGAACTTATGATCATTGGCAATGAATATGTGACTTGTGTAAGATTAATATTGTGAATTGAATGCAAAACAAGGAAGTGGATAGGTCATATTTACATTTAATGCATAAGACTTCATGTAGAGGCTACCTACAAACCATAATACATGTATGAAACTTGTGTGGATGGTTGGTTGTGGCAAAATAGGCTTAGTTTGCAATTTTGCAACTTGGTTTAGCTAAAAGGGGCTTGAATTATCACTAGAGCATATCTTGATCTAGAAAATAAGTTATTGGATCAGACTTGTTGGAACAAATCATATTTACATATGTGAATATAGGTCCATGGAGAGTTTGAACCAAAACTTAGCCAATTGTATTTTGGTATGTCATGTAAAATGCCTAAAATATGCATAAAACTACCCTATAGCTTAGATTTTGATTAGGATGGAATTTGAGCTTGAAACTTGGTCATATAATTGATATTAGGGTAGGTAGGTTGTGTATAAAATTTCATGCAAATTGGAGTTAAATACCCTAGTGAAAAGAGGTCCCAAAGTTGGCAAAAACTTAAAGGTAAAAAGCTATAGAATTTGAGCATACAGCAGTGAGATCCATGGCCAGTGGATCATTCTATCTTAAAACATGGAAAAAATGACAATTTTGGGTGGTGGAGACAGCGGGTTCCACGGCCAGTGGAATGGCTATTGTTAGGATTTTCAACTGCTCCTTTTTCCTTACTGTTTTTGACTTTTGGATATCTTAATGACATTTTTGGCCTCTAACTTCTTCATGAAAGTTATAGATAAATGTGTTAGAAAGGTGTGAAAATTGGTCTTACCTTAATTGGATTTTCCTAACTCTTATCAGGCGTAAAACACCGGATCCACTGCATTTGTAAAACTCAAATTTAAGAGGGGTTTGAACCCAACTTTTGGGACGAATAGGTGATATTTATGACATGTCCCATTATTTTTAAGACTAAAAATGAGTTGTTCTTGCCATGGGACTTGTATTCCTTGGGTCCCTATGCTTGTACTCCAATCCTTTAACCTCAATTTCTTATAGAAAGCCTCTTCGGCATGTTTTTTTAATTAAATGCATATACTTCTAATTATGGAATGTTTGTATGTACATGTTTTTATTAAGTTTTAAAAATCACCTTGTGCTTATGTGGATCATTTCTCATATCCACTCTTGCATTTGAGTTAACTTACATATTCCGCAAACACTTAGATGGTGATCATGTAATTGATTGTCCTAAGTAGACATTTGTTTAAACTACATACCTTCTTATATCATCATATATAAGATAGGTCTTTAAAAGGTCCGGGGTTAGTTGATACAATTTTTATTTGTGGTGTTCTTATTCCAATGGTTGTTCTTACTCATGAAAAATTTATCCTAATTTTCATCATCTAAATATTAATATCTTTAATATCATTTATCGGATTAAGGGCGCCATAGTTTATATATCTCTTGGACAAATGCTGGGAAGGCTGTCCAGGATAGGTGGTTTGACACCTTATCGGTAAGTTAACACTTCCTTTTGTTGTGAATTTATGGTTAATTCATACACCTGTTTTTAATTTTAAAATCTTATTTCATGTAACAACGTGATTATCAGTGGACAGAGGGTATGATTGATGAGATTAGGAGGGTCTTTGCCACAAAGACCTCCAAAATCATCAAGAGTACCCTTTGGAAGGTGAGAGACAAAAGCAAGCACCCTTGTTGGATCCCCGAGGACCACTGGGACGGGATGGTTCAGAAGTAGGGGGTATCTTGTTCCAGCAGGTGAGTGCTCGGAACAAGGCAAACAGAGTAGCTGATGCTACAGCTTCTATCTACACTAGGGGCACAATTTCTGTCCTTGAGCATAAAAAGAGATTTGTAAGTATATTTTGTTAAACCCTTTTTTATGAATGACTTAATATGTTTTCTGTTAACAATCTCAATATATTATGAACAACAGGAGCAGAAGGAGCACCAGCAGCCATCACTGTATGAGGTCATACAAATGACCAAGAAAAGTAAAGCTGGTGCTTGGGTTAACCAAAAATCAACAGACATGACGGTAATTTAATTTAACTTACATATGCTTAAACTTACAAATTATATTACTAAATTTTATTATTATTTTACAATTGTAGGAGGCGTATCTTGCCATAAGGACCGAGAAAGAGATGAAGTTGGTGGCCTCCACACCTCAAGGAGAGGTATTCCCACCCTTTCTTATTCTGATAACAATGCCATCTATATGGAGGTTACTGGCAGTGTGAACAAGAAAGGAAGGATATTTGGATTGGGCAGTGTGGGCACGCAGCTGGTGAAAAAAGGGAAGACCTCTTCCTCTTCCTTTTCCTTTTCCTCCTCTGGCCTTTCGGTGGATGTTGTTCAAGTTATTCAAAACCTGAACAATGAGCCAGAGGAGGAGTGACACCAGAGGCAGCAGGAGCGGACCGACGATAGGTCGAGGAGGAACAAGCCGAGACTCGTCGACAACTTGTGGCGCAGCAGGAGATGCTTATGCAGTTGATGACAAGACTACCTCCCACTACTTCCCAGCCGCCTCCATCACCACGACAGGATCCCCATCCATCATGATTTTACTTTTTTATGCTTCTATTTTTTTGTATATTGTATACATTGGTTTATAGTGTTGAAGAAAAGTCTGAAAAATGTTGAATCATTTTAACCTTAACTCATGAGATTTATTGATAACTAACATTAAGAATTCTAACTTAAATGAAGATGTTTGTTATCACTTGATGTGGGTATTTAAGTGTTTCAGGAAAAGGCCTAAGCTACAAAAGAAAGGGGGAGCCTATGCATAGAAAGCTTATGCATCAAAAGTCTGGAAGACTTAATCGTAACTTGAACTCTTTAATCTAAGACAAAAGAAGAATCTAAAAGGTCAGGTATTTTGTGTTAAATATGCATAGAAAGCTTATGCATCAAAAGTTTGGAAGACTTAATCGTAACTTGAACTCTTTAATCCAAGACAAAAGAAGAATCCAAAAGGTTTGGCATTTCGCTTCAAAAGAAATTCTCTCATCCGAGTAACTTACTAGACCCAGACTCAAACAGTATCACCTCAAGCTTCAGAAAATACAAAAGCATCAGACTCTGTCTCCTCATCTTGAATCATCTCAAAAATAGTCTGGTACATAAAACATCAACAGTCATAAGTCATCTCTATCAAAAGCTTATTGAAAAGATTCACAAAAAAAGAAAATTTGACTAAACAATATGGATTTTAATTTAGTCTAAAAAGCAACTATGTTTCACCTCTATCTTACGTATTCAGAGATTCTCTGAATCAAAACTCTCCTTCTTGGTGAAACTAGTGCTACATCTACTTCATCTACGACTGCACATTCCTCAGAGCTTGCATATTTATGTTACGTGTACAGAACGTCTCTCTTTGACAATAAAAGTTCTTACCCTATGTGTAACTCCATCAAGAAAGATATTTGTCTCTTATACAACAACTCTCTCAATGGCTATATAATTAACAAGCCTCTTCCTAAGCTAAACAAGATGAGTCTATATAAACAGAATGAACCTCTTCTCCGATGCAGCTCTCTAGAAGAACAAAAAAGAAATATTAGAAGAGAGAAAGAAATATTTATGAAGAGCGGGAGCAGATCAAAGAACATAAGAGAGTAAGAAGGATAGCTTACATTATGAGAAAGGAAAAAAATACAAGACACAGTAATGAGAGCTTGTATGAACAATTGTGAGCATCATATGACTCAGAAGAAAAGAAAAGAAATTATAAAAGAAGAATAGAGAGTCATATAAAAATAAAATAGAATCAAAGAGAGAGCTTGTGAGATAAATGAGCTTATCACACAAAGATAGTGTGATGAAAAGAAAAGAAGACTCACAAGCTCTAGTCATTCATAAGCCGTGAAAAGAAGAAGGCTTATCTTGTTTTAATTCTTTCTATTTTTTGTAAATATAAGTCTGGTAGACTTGTCAAGAAACACCCTGATCTAGAGAGGCTTTTGAAAGAATACTCAGGGTTTGAGCCAGGAGTGGCTCATGAAATAATACTTGGGTCTGCCCCAGGAATGGGTGCATGCAAATAAATACTTGGAAGCACGCGGTGTACTTAGGCCAGGGCTAGACTCAAGAATACTCAGGGGTCAGGAGTGGCCGGTGTTAAGAATACTTGAAGCACGGGTTGTGCTTAAGCCAGGAGTGGCTGGAGTCAATATTACTCGTAGGCTCGGTCTGAGCTGTTTATGTAAAATATTTTTACATAGTGGAAATCCTTCAGATTTGAGGGTACTGTATGTAATCTCCGAGTTGGAGGTGAACTAATATAAATCGCTTGTGTATTATCTCTTTCTCTCTTACTCTTTACTATCAAAAGTCTAGTTCACTTAAGTTCATAATCTACGATAGTAAAAGCCTGGTAAAAATACTCTCGCTCAATCAAAGTATCACACTCTTCGTCTCTTCAAAAGTCCGGTCCGCTGCATAACGCTCTAAACGTTTAAATATCACTTTTTGATTTGAAAAAGTGAACAAACTTATTCAACCTCGTTCTAAGTCTATTATCCAAACCATCATATAGTTTATATCATATTTCATATTTCAGTATTTGTTTTATGTCATTCTCCTTTTACTATTTTATGTCATTCAATATTCGATATTTTGGGTTTAAAATTCAACGAAAAATCACAATATTATTGTAATTATTAACTAATAATATTTAATCTAATCAATTCAATTAAAAAATAATAAACAAAAATTAAATTTAAATAAAAGTTAATAAACAAAAATTCAATTAAAAAAGCCAAATATAGATATTAGAGACGGACATAGAGATAGACGTTGTCACTGATACTGGCAACATAGCGATGACACTAAGTGGTCGCTACGTAGCCAGTAATAGCGATGACATACGGTGGTCGCTGTGTAGCCAGTAATAACAACGACATACGATCGTTGTTATGTATCTAGTAATAGCGACACCTAATGGTGGTTGCTGTATAGCCAGTAATAGCGCTGATATATGATGGTCGCTTTGTATCCAATAATAACAACAACTAATGGTGGTCGTTGTGTATCCAGTAATAGTGACGATATACAGTGGTCGCTATGTATCCAGCAATAGCGACAGCTAATGGTGGTTGCTGTCTATCCAGCAATAGCGAAGGCGTATCGTAGTCGCTCTCTAGCTAGTAATAGCAACGAGTAATGGTTGTCATTGTCTATCCAGTAATAATGACTGCGTATCGTGGTCGCTGTCTAGCCAGTAATAGCAACGACGTATTGTGGTCGCTATATATCCACTCGTAGTGACAAGGTACGTCACCAACATAGGGACCTAACTAGCAACGCCGTGACCCCGTTGAAACCTTTGCGAGGGCGTGCTTTTTTCGTCATTGTTATGTCAGTGACGATTGTATTAGCGACAACGTTGTGTTTGTCAAAATTTTCGTCGCTAATAGGTTTAGCGATGGAAATATCATGACTTAGCGACGAGTTTGGGTGGTGGCTAATAAGTTTTTTTTAGTAGTGCATGTTATAGCTTAGAAATGGTCAATGTGTAATTTTGTGCATATCTTAGTCATATGTTGAAATTTTTGCAAACGGACTGTGCCAACAACTCTAGAATAGGAAAAATATAGTGCCCATGAAGTTTTGTAGTAATCAAAGTTGAAACAGGCAAAATAGGTAGGTCGAAAGTTAATTTTATGGGTTTTGAGCTGAAATTTTCACTCAAGCGAGCCAATTCTTGCTTGTGCAAGCCTGTGTATGAATTTGGGGGTGTTTTCTGGACAAATCTCGCTCAAATGAGGATATTCTCACTCAAGCAAGTGGAAAATGAGCGGTTCCTACCAAATTTTCACTTGAGCGAGCTAATCAGATGCTATTTCTATCGAATTCTCGCTCAAGTGAGCTAATTTTTGCTCAAGTGAGACTGATTAAGTTTTCATTTCCTTCACAAAAGTTGTAGAGAATTTCTTCATGATCGTTTTACTACCAGAATCGCGTCAATAGGAGGTCGGTAGCTTGAATTATGCCTAAAATACTACAAGGTGTTTGAACTAAAAGTTTCAGCTGGGCTGATTTTATAATTTCGTGAATTAGGCAGTCTTAAGGGCATAAGTGACCCTCAACTTCTTCATAACAATTATAAGTATTTATGTTATGGAGGTGTACTAATTGGATTCATCTTGATGGGAGTTGTGTAGCTCCGATTTGATGCAAATTACTGTGCACAGGGAACTAGTGTTGAAAAATTTTCTTTAGACAATTTTAGAACTCCTAAGCCTAAGATATGTTATTAGGGTCCCGTAGAGTCATGTGAGGACATCCTAGAATGAATGTGAAAAATTTTAAAAAAAAATTACCATGTATTTTTATTAATTAGTATGACAATTTGTCTTTTAGAATTAGATCAATATCATTAAGAATAATTATTTGATTTTCCTTATAACTATGAGATTTCTTTTGAGTTAAAAGATAATTAAAAAAGTTAATGAGTTTCAAATAAATTAATATTTTATTTTTTATTGGTTTATTTCTTTAAAATTTTAAATCATGTTTATACCTATATTAAAAAAGAAAGAAAAAGTATTTAACAGAAAGGGGGTTTTGTTTTTGGAACAAGAAGGGGGGTGTTTAAATGCATCAATGTGTGACCCAAAAGATAGTTAATAGGTGTAACTTGTGGGTTCCATTAGCTTGTGATTTTATGGGCTCTTAGTGGGCTGCACTATTTTTTATGATTATTTATAAAACGAGAGTTAAATATATGTTCATTTTTGGATTTAACTAATGTGATGTGAAGTTAGAAAATTTGTCAAGCGAATTATTAGTTATTATTATAAAATAAGTTAATTTAGTATATAGATATATATATTTTATTTAACGTATAACACATTTAGTTTTATTGTAAGGGGGTTTAGCTGAATTGAAGATTGAGTTTTATATGTGTTGTTATAAACTCTAATTATAATATATCGATTCCTATCTCGATTAAAAACAAAAAAGCAAATCCTATTTGTATTAGAGGAGATAAATCCTGTATTTTAATGCCAGCTCCTTCGCATCTAAAAGTAAGTGGATTTTACCATAGTGTTTATGACTTGAGTTTACTAACCAAACTATATAACAGTTTAACGTAAAAGGACATTATCTAATATACTCCTTTGCATGTCATGGCATATTTATACCTAAATATCTTTTTATAGTTAATAAAGAGTCACTTCTAATCTACTATATCCTTATTTCTTCAAACAACTTGATCCATTTTCATTTTCCAATTGGGAGCCATTATATTTAGTAATTAATAAATTTCATAATAGCGGAAATAATGGGGAAAGATAATTCTATTTGTTATTTTATTCAGATTATATTCCTCTTTTTGTCAAAGATATTCCTATTTTCCATTTATATACTAATATGTTAATTTAATTCCTTTTTTAATTTAATGAAAACTCTATTTAGTTCATAAATAACTGACCTTTAATTTTCAGTAGCTATCGGTTAGAAAATACTATTACTTTCTTTCCTTAAAAAAAGAACAAAGGGATGATGATCTATACAATTGACATGGTAAACCCTAGTATATATCAAGTTTGAGTATATAGATATATACATTGAACCATCCATATATATACACACAGAAAATTAAATGTTAGGAACGTTAGATTACGTGAAGAACGTTTTTAAAGCATTCATACGTGGAACTTATGACGTACTAGTTCAACAATGCAAAAACTGTTTATCACATTTTGTCCTATAAGTCTAACTCTAATTAAGACGATGTTTGAAGTTCTAAACCAAAGAATATTCAACGCGCGATATGGGTACATGTTTAACACTTTTACCAAGCCATATACTGAACATTCTCTCTCAGTTTGGACTATGCCCACGCAACTATGGAACCCGAAAATCCCCTATAAATAGGACTTTATGGAAAAGGAACTCCAACATCAAAAACTAATTTTGAATATCTAGCTTGCTACCTTTCATTAATAGTCTTCTTTTCTCAAAACAATTCATATAAGCTCTCAGCTTCAGCGCTCCTTTCAGACAAACTTCAACTTTTCAAACAATATTCAGACAGTAGTATAACTTAATAATATGGAGAGAACAAAGTCATCTCTTTTACAGATTCAGGCTCCTACCCATGGAAACTTAGTCACTATTCTCAGCATCGATGGAGGTGGTATTAGGGGCATTATCCCCGCGACTATTCTTGCTTTCCTTGAAGCACAACTTCAGGTATATATATATTAAGAGTCTCATAATCTCAAATGCATACATACATATATATATATATATAATATATATATATATATATATATATATGTTATATATTTCGCCTCTGGTTTTTATTATTAACAAGCTAGGATTTGAACATGCAGGAGTTGGACGGTGAGTCTGCAAGGCTCGCAGACTACTTCGATGTCATTGCAGGAACAAGCACTGGTGGTCTTGTGACCGCCATGTTAACTGCTCCAAATGATAAGCAGCGTCCACTTTTCGCTGCCAAAGATATCAAACCCTTCTACTTGGATCACTGCCCAAACATTTTCCCGCAATACAGGTACATACATATATATGTTATGAAATATGTTAAATTATTACTTATAAAAAACCTGCAATTAACTTTTGCACTTTTAATTAATAATAATAATAATAATAATAATAATAATAATAATAATAATAATAATAATCTAACTTAATTAATTAATTTGTACGAATTGACCACTTGCAGTGGCTTTTTGGGATCCACAAGAAAATTATTGAGATCATTGGGAGGACCAAAGTACGACGGGAAATACCTTCATGATGTGGTGAGGGAGAAGTTAGGAGAAACCCGTGTGCATGAAACGCTGACCAATATTGTTATACCCACGTTTGACATAAAGACATTGCAACCAACAATTTTCTCATCGTATCAGATCAAGAGGTCTCCATGCATGGATGCTCGACTCTCAGACATATGCATTAGCACATCTGCTGCACCTACTTATCTTCCAGCCTATCACTTCAAGAACCAAGACACAGAAGGAAACCTACAGGAATTCAACCTTATCGATGGTGGCGTTTGTGCTAATAATCCGGTAATTAATTACTACTCTCCAACTAATTAGTTTTGCAAATTTTACTTAAATTACCATCACATTTACTCTATATATATCATGCAATTTCAATTTATTTGTTGCTTTAATTCCAAAACATGTTGTGAAAATCAGCAAGTTCTTATACTGTTTGTGTGGAATTTTTTATCCAGACTTTAGTGGCAATGAATCAAGTAACGAAGCAGATCATTAATGAAAATCCTGACTTCTTTTCGATCAAGCCTATGGAATATGGTCGATACTTGATAATCTCACTGGGCACTGGGACACCCAAAAACGAACAAAAGTTCAATGCAAATATGGCAGCAAAATGGGGTCTATTGGATTGGTTAACACACAGTGGTTCTACTCCCTTGATTGATGTGTTTACCAATTCCAGTGCGGATATGGTTGATTTCCATCTTGCCACCGCTACTCAAGCACTAAATTCTGAAAACAATTACCTACGGATACAGGTAATTAAGCACATCCATTATTTATTTAGTTAATCAGTTATAATATTTGTAGTGTGAGTTAATAAAACATTTTGATTTTGGGGAATTCAATGTAGGATGATACATTGAGCGGTACGGACTCTTCTGTTGATATTGCCACCAAAGAGAATTTGGAGAAACTGTGCCAAATTGGGGATAGGTTGTTGAAGAAACCAGTGTCTAAGATCAATTTGGAGAATGGTCTCTTTGAGCCAATGGGAAATGGCGAAACCAATGAAGATGCTCTCATAAGGTAACGCTACCTGCATGCATAATGTTTATTTCCCTCCTTACCTTTTTTTTATATTTATCATTTAGGAATTTTAAAAACACATTATTATTTTTCTATTATTCTCCTACTATTTAAATAAATAGTTATAATATAAATTAAAATAAATAAAGTAAAAGAGAAATATAATGTTAAACTAAAAACTTAAATGATCAAATCATGCATACAATGTCATCATTTAATAATTTTCTTAATTCGTATGTTTTAAAATTAATAATTAATAGATTGATTATGTCTCTCATTATATTCAAAGTTAGTTAGTAAATTAAAGTATTGGTGTTAATCTTTATAGGTTTGCCAAAATTCTTTCACGAGAGAGGAGGTTTCGAAAATTGAAATCACTACACACAACACAAACAAGGCCTTAATACATCCTCCATCGTTCTTCATGAATTGAGTTTTCTAAATTTTCGAAGCTATCAATTCTGGAGAGTTGATTCCACCTAATGTTATTCTATAAAATTTCATTGTCAATTTCATTTATTATATATTCTTTTTTTGTGTTTGTATTGGATTTTATTTGTGTAAAGAAAATTAAAGGTGTATTTTCGACAGACAAGGGGAGTTTAAATGTATCAATGTATGACCCAAAAATTAGTTAATAGCTGTGACTTGTGGGTTCTATTGTCCTGTAGACTACGGACTGGGCTTGTGATTTTTATGGGCTCTTAGTGGGCTGCACTATTTTTTATGGTTATTGTCGCGACCGGGATCGCGGCGGCGCGGCCGACCCTCGAAACAATTTTAAATAATAAACAGGGAGTCGCCACCAATATTTTTTTAGGATAAAATATCGGAAAAAAACCTTTTGTTAAAGCACTGGTTATAAAAATGAAATTCCATGATTCGGGTGTCTAATTACAGGTGAGGAAGGTATTAGCACCTCACGACTGTCCGTTATAAAACAAACGGTTACCTCAATTTGATAGTGCGCATTATAATTAACTCAATAATTATTTTAACCTCTTCATGAAAAGAAAAATGTACGGAACGACAAAATAAACAAAACAAAAAAAAATAAACAAAAATCAACACAAAATATTTACATGAGATTAACAGGACGTCTCGTCTAAATTAATCTCGCTCCGCCTTTTAAAGAGATATAAAAAATATGAGATTAACAAGACGTCTCGTCCAAATTAATCTCGTTCCTTCTTTTTTCTTTAAAGAGATATATAAAAAAAACGTGAGATTAACAGGACGTCTCGTCCAAATTAATCTCGCTCCTTTCTTTTTTTCTTAAAAAAGATATTTAAAAATATGAGATTAACAAGACGTCTCGTCCAAATTAACCTCGCTCCTCCTTTTAACAGCAAGATGAAAATGGAAAAAAAACTTCAAAAATTGAATAAAAGAAGATGGGCCCGACAGGAACTGTTTCCCACTCCTACGTATTCTCGAGCTTTCGAGAAATCAGGGTCACGTAGTTCTTTAAATGTTTTTTTTAGGAAAAGATTAGGAAGATATTGATGGGTATCATTTTAGTGAAGAATCCATACAAGGCGAAGTGCTTCGCACGTGCACGGACCTTATAGAGACTGTGTAGACGGAAGTATTTTCCGTACGACACTGATTAAGAAAAATGAATAAAAAACTGAGTGGGAGAAGAAAAAAAACGAGTGAAAAAGGGGAAAACCGAGTGAAAAATGGAAAAAACGAGTAAAAAGTGAGAAAACTGAGTGAAACTGGGAGAATCCGAGTGCAAAAATGGAAAAATCTGAGTGAAACAGTGAAAATCTGAGTGAAACAGTGAAAATCTGAGTGAAACAATGAAAATCTGAGTGAAACAGCGAGAATCTGAGTGAAACAATGAAAATCTGAGTGAAACAGTAAAAATCTGAGTGAAACAGTGAAAATCTGAGTGAAACAGTGAAAAACTGAGTGAAACAGCGAGAATCTGAGTGAAACAATGAAAATCCGAGTGAAACAATGAAAATCCGAGTGAAACAGTGAAAATCCGAGTGAAACAGTGAAAATCTGAGTGAAACAGTGAAAAATTGAGTGAAACAGCGAGAATCTGAGTGAAACAATGAAAATCCGAGTGAAACAATGAAAATCCGAGTGAAACAGTGAAAATCTGAGTGAAACAGTGAAAATCTGAGTGAAACAGCGAGAATCTGAGTGAAACAATGAAAATCCGAGTGAAACAGTGAAAATCTGAGTGAAACAGTGAGAATCCGAGTGGAAATAAAGAAAATCGAATAAAAAAAAGTAAAATCCGAGTGATAAGAGGATTACCGGGTGAAATTTGAGCAGAACCGAGCGATTGGAACAAGAATGCTGGTCCGAGAAGGGAAAGGGAAGTAGAGGGAATGGGAAAAGGCTGGGAGAGGTGCTGTTGAGTGAGAGTAAGGACGGTGTTGGGGTAGAGAAAGTTTGAAGGGTGAGGGGTAAGTGAAGTGAGAGGAAGAGAAGACTTGGTGTGAGAGTGAGAGAGAACAAAGGTTTCTTTGGCAGAGTTTTCCCTTTTTTTTTTTTCTCCTCCCTCGCAGCTGCCCTCCCCCTTGCCTATTTATAGGCTGGCCTGAGTGGAATGCCAGCTCAGGCTTCCACTTCCGAGTGGAATGCCAGCTCAGGCTTCCACTCGGTTTTGGTAGTGGGGGGACAACGGCTGGTGGGAATTTTTAATTCCCTCCACTTCTGCCCCTGTCTGCCAGCCACCTCCAGGATTCCTGGATCCACTTAGGTGGTGGAATCCAAGTCAGCACGGCCAAACGGGAGGAAACTGGTGGAAATCCGAGAGATAATGATGGAATCCGATTAAGAATGTTGGAAATCCGAGTGGAAATCAGGGAAACCGAGTGCAAAATAGTAAATCCGAGAGAGGAGGGTGGGATTCCGATTGAGAATGTTGGAAATCCGAGTGAGAATGTTAGAAATCCGAGTGTAAATGACTTGGATCACCCTCTCAGTCAGCATTCCTCCACATTGGGAGTCAAATCCGAGTGGAAAAGGGGTCGGCCTTCACTTTGCCACCTAAATCCGAGTGTAAAAAGCCCCCTTCACTCGGTACTGACTGAGAATTGGCCCGGACTTCACTTCCTCTCCACAATCCGAGTGACCAACGACTCGGAACCGACTGAAACGTGTCAAATTATGACTCGGAAATGCGTGAAAAAAGGAGGGGTGAGAGGGAGAAGGCAAACTGACTGAATTGCCAGTCGGTTCCGACTGAAAATGGGCTCAGAAATTGGGTGAAATGACTCACTCGGTATTGGTTGGCTAAAAGGGCTCGGTGATGGTTTGAAGTACGGCTCAGAGATTGGTGGGAGAGGGTGAGAAAAGCATGACACGGAAAGGACTGAAATGGCTCAGAAATTGGAATTTTGGCCATTTTCACTCGGAAATAGGCCTCTTCTCACTCAGAATTGGAATTTTTGAATTTCTTCACTCGGAATGGCTCTGACAGGGAAGCATTTCACTCGAAACTGACTCATTTTGAGTGATCCCACTCGGTTTTGATCATTTTTGAGCCATTCCACTCGGAAATTCTTCATTTTGACTCGGATTTGATCATTTTTGAGTTATTCCACTCGGTTTTGATCATTTCTGAGTTATTCTACTCGGATTTCTCTTCAACAGTGGCATATTCCACTCGGATTTGATCTGTTCCGAGTCCTTCCACTCGGAAATGATCATTTCCGAGTTCCTTTTTTTTATTTTTTTTTAAAAAAATTTTTTAAAATTTTTTTTTTTTTAAAAAAAAAATTTCATTTGCGGATGGGCTGAAATAGGTGTTCACAGATGCCCCTCTTTACTTCTTTTCCATGAGAAAAGCATGAAGTTTCTTCTTGCTTTTGAAATGGAAATGGAGTAAAGACGTGAACACCTTTGTCAAAGTATTAGATGAAGGGGAAAAACCCAGGAATTGACACTTGAGCCTTTCAGTTAACAGGAGGTGAGAAGATCGGGGTTGACTCCCGGTAGAAAGGAAAGTAAAGGGTGCCTGAATAGGCGAACGGGAAGTAAAGGATATGCCTGAATAGGCGGACAGGAAGTAAAGGATGCCTGAATAGGCGGAAGGAAAGTGAAGGATGCCTGAATAGGCGGACAAGAAAGTAAATGGTGCCTGAATAGGCGGCTGGAAAGTAAAGGGTGCCTGGATAGGCGGACAGGAAGGATGCCTGAATAGGCAGACGGGAAGTAAAGGATGCCTGAATAGGCGGATGGAAATTAAAGGATGCCTGAATAGGCGGACGGGAAGTAAAGGATACCTGAATAGGCGGAAGGAAAGTGAAGGATGCCTGAATAGGTGGACAAGAAAGTAAATGGTGCCTGAATAGGCGGCTGGAAAGTAAAGGGTGCCTGAATAGGCGAACGGGAAGGATGCCTGAATAGGCGGATAAGAAATAAATGGTGCCTGAATAGGCGGATAGGAAATAAATGGTGCCTGAATAGGTGGACGGGAAGTAAAGGATGCCTGAATAGGCGGATGGAAAGTAAAGGATGCCTGAATAGGCGGACGGGAAGTAAAGGATGCCTGAATAGGCGGATGGAAAGTAAAGGGTGCCTGAATAGGCGGACAGAAGGTAAAGGATGGGGCTGACCCTCAGTTTTGACAGGAAACGCAGAGATTGGGGAAGCTAACAGGACAATCTCTTCCGAATTAGCTCACTGGTCCTATAGGCTGGTGGTGATGCCTCATTTTGACAAGACTGAAAGGATTGCTCTTTGATTGAAAGACAGTAATTCCGGGGAGATGCCCCAGTTTTGATAGGTTGGAAGGAAGTTTGGAGATACGCCTCATGACTGGAAAGGAAGAAATCCGGGAAGATGCCTCAGTTTGATATGATTGAAGGATTCTTGGAGAACACAAGAAATTCGGGAAGATGCCCCAGTTTGACATGACTGAAGGATTCTTGGAGAATGGTTATAACACAAGAAATTCGGGAAGATGCCCCAGTTGAGTTTGCCTGGGAAACGTAGTTTCACTGGGGAAGAATTTCAATAGGTACGGACTTTAATAATCGAGGATAAGACTTTGAAGGTGCCTGCTTAGGCGATGAAAGAGTAAAACATTGAAAGGTGTCAAACCTGGCGATTTAAGGAAGGAGTTTTGAGAAGTGCCAACTCAGGCGATTCAAGGAAGGGATTTGAAGGACTTGATTGGGGTGTTAGTGCCTGGCATGACTATCTGTGAGATAACCTGCAGAAAAATGGTACGTAGTGCAAAGATAAGTTTCAAAATTGGGTAAGTCCTGTGAAACCGCGACTCTTACGATAACTCATGGACGAAGTAGAACGAATGAGGCAACCATAGCTTTGGAGCGCGTGCCTGGCCAAGTCCCTATGATGATTACCTATGATGAGGTCGAGTAGCAGGAGCATCTTGTCCCTTGCGACTTTAAATGTTTACCATTCTTCCATTTTATTTTGTTAAAATACATGTTTTTATCAGATCAACTAAATTCATAACACGTATCGAAGAGGGTGAATTTTATTCATGCATGTTAAACAAATACAGAGAAAGAAAAATAAGGAAGGTAGATGAAATGAATGAGGTCACATAGAACAGGTCAAAGGATAGGCGAAAACTGGGAAGATTCATGGATCCTCTAGTGAATCTCTGAGACTGATGAGAGCCTTAACCCCCAACACGACTTCATGTTCACCCTTCGACCTTGCTTTTGGAAAGGTAAGTTCGACAGTGATTCACGTGCCCGAGCTTGGACTCGTACTTCTTTGAGCCAGAGGTCTTATTCGCATTGCCAAAAATTTGACCCTAACTTTTGCCTGAGCCGCCCTTTTCGGGTTTTCAACTCACCGGGTCACTCTAACTTTTGCCTAAGCCGTCTTTTCAGGTTTTCAGCTTAGCGAGCATTAATTTTCTTTTCTTCTTTTTTTTTTGTTTTTTTTGTTTTTTGTTTTTTGTTTTTTTTTGGTTTTTTTTTTGTTCTGACATTTCCTCCCTAAGCATAGTATTTTTTCACTGCATCCGTGTTTACAGGCATTGGCAAATCTTGGCCATCCATATTAGTGAGTATTAAGGCTCCTCCAGAAAAAGCCCTCTTCACAACATATGGTCCTTCATAATTAGGAGTCCATTTGCCTCGATTGTCCTTTTGAATTGGTAAAATTTTCTTGAGTACCAGGTCTCCTTCTTGAAACTGTGGAGGCCACACTTTTTTCTCGAATGCTCGTTTCATGCGCCTCTGGTACAACTGACCATGACAGAGGGCAGTCAATCTTTTTCCATCAATCAAGTTTAATTGGTCATGTCGAGCTTGAACCCACTCAGCTTCTTCTAATTTTGCTTCCATCATTACCCGAAGGGACGGGATTTCTACTTCAAAAGGCAAGACCGCTTCCATTCCATATACGAGAGAAAACGGGGTTGCCCCTGTCGAGGTTCGGACCGAGGTGTGATACCCATGCAGAGCGAAAGGGAGCATCTCACTCCAATCCCTGTAAGTGACTACCATCTTCTGCACTATCTTCTTGATGTTCTTATTGGCCGCCTCAACCGCCCCATTCATTTTAGGCCAATAAGGAGAGGAATTGTAATGGTGAATTTTGAAACTTTCACAGAGTTCCTTCATTATTTTGTTGTTCAAATTCGTACCATTGTCAGTAATGATCTGACTTGGTAGGCCATATCGGCATATCAGTTCTCGCTTGATGAATTTGACCACAATACCCCTTGTTACACTGGTATATGAAGCTGCTTCTACCCATTTGGTGAAATAATCGATGGAGACCAAGATGAAATGATGACCGTTTGAGGCTTTTGGCTCGATGGGTCCAATGACATCCATGCCCCACATTGAGAAGGGTCATGGTGCCGTCAAGACATTTAGAGATAACGGAGGTGCATGAATATGGTCGGCATATATCTGACATTTGTGACATTTTCAGACATAAGCGAAGCAGTCTGCTTCCATAGTCATCCAGTAATAACCAGCCCTCAAGATCTTTCTAGACATGGCATGTCCATTAGCATGAGTCCCAAAAGATCCTTCATGAACATCCTTCATGATTTCGTTTGCCTCATCAGCATCAACACAGCGAAGAAGGACAGAGTCATAGTTTCTTTTGTAAAGCACATCCCTATTTAAGAAGAAACCCATGGCGAGTCGTCTTAGGGTCTTCTTATCATTTTCTGTAGCACCTTCAGGGTATTCTTGACTCTGGATATATCTCTTGATATCATGGTACCAAGGTTTCCCATCAGACTCCTTTTCCATCATTTGACAGTATGCAGGCTCACAATGCTTCTTTACTTCGATGAGAGGCATACCATAGTCACTACTTACTTCGAACATTGAGGCAAGGGTAGCCAATGCATCAGCCATTTGATTGTCATCCCGGAGAACGTGATGAAAAGAGATCTCGTCAAACTCTTTGATCATTTCCTTGATATGGTCATAATAAAGAATCAACTTACTGTCCCTAGTCTCCCACTCGCCTTTCAATTGGTGGATAACCAAAGCAGAGTCCCCATAAACTTCCAACAACTTTACTTTTGCATCCAACACTGCTTGGATTCCTAATGAGCATGCCTCATATTTAGCAATATTATTGGTACAGTCAAAACACAATCTGGCGCAGATAGGGATAAATTCCTTATTGGGCGAAATCAAGATAGCCCCAATTCCGTGCCCCAATGCATTAGAAGCTCCGTCAAATCTCAGGGTCCATTTCTCTTTCTGACCACCTTCTTCATTGAATAGTGTAATGATATCCCCATCCGGGAAGTTAAATTGCATCGGCTGATAATCATTGATGGGTTGGTGTGCCAAGTAATCAGCCAGGGCACTTCCTCTTATGGCCTTTTGAGTGACATATATTATGTCGTACTCAGTTAATAGCACTTGCCAACGAGCGATCCTTTCGGTCAGAGCAGGTTTTTCAAAAATGTACTTGACGGGGTCCATTTTAGAAACTAGCCAAGTGGTGTGACTCAACATGTACTGCCTTAGGCGCTTAGCGGCCCATGCTAACGCACAACAAGTCCGCTCTAAAGTGGAGTACCCCATTTCACAATCAGTGAACTTCTTGCTTAAGTAGTAGATAGCATGTTCCTTCTTTCCAGTTTCATCGTCCTGTCCCAACACATAACCCATGGGTTCGTTCAATACAGTCAGATACAATATAAGTGGCCTTCCTGGGGTTGGGGGCACTAAAATTGGTGGTTCTTGTAGGTACTGCTTAATCTTTTCGAAAGCTGCTTGACAGTTCTCATCCCATCGCCCCGGTTGATTTTTGCGGAGTAACTTAAAGATGGGTTCGCAAGTTGTTGTCAATTGTGAAATAAATCGGGCGATATAATTGAGCCTTCCCAAGAACCCTCGGACCTCTTTTTCTGTACGGGGAGGAGGCATCTCGAGAATCGCCTTGACTTTGTCGGGATCAACCTCTATTCCCCTTTCACTTACTATAAACCCTAGCAGCTTACCTGACCTTGCACCGAACGTGCACTTGGCAGGGTTCAATCTTAGCTTGAACTTCCTTAATCGTTCAAAAAGCTTCCTTAGATCGCTAATGTGCCCTTCAACTGTTCTAGACTTGGCAATGATGTCATCCACATAGACTTCTATTTCCTTGTGCATCATATCATGGAAAAGAGTCACCATTGCTCTCTGATAAGTTGCCCCAGCATTCTTCAACCCAAAGGACATCACCTTATAGCAAAATGTGCCCCATAAAGTGATAAACGTGGTCTTCTCCATGTCTTCAGGTGCCATTTTAATTTGATTATACCCCGAGAAACCGTCCATGAATGAGAAGATAGAATGCTGAGCTGTATTATCAACCAAAACATCGATCTGTGGTAGGGGAAAATCATCCTTGGGACTAGCCCTATTCAAATCTCAGTAGTCTACACACATCCGTACCTTTCTATCCTTTTTTGGGACAGGGACAATGTTAGCTACCCACTGAGGATATTTTGCCACAGCTAGGAACCCGGCATCAAACTGCTTCTTAACCTCTTCTTTAATCTTTAAGAGCATTTCCAGCTTTATTCGGTGTAATTTCTGCTTTATTGGAGGGCACTCAGGTTTCAAGGGCAGTCTATGCTCGACAATGCTAGCATCTAGCCCAGACATATCTTGATAAGACCAGGCAAAGACATCACAAAATTCCATCAACAACTTGATTAAATCTTCTCTTTGTTCTCTGCTTAGGGTAGTGCCGATCTTGACTTCCTTCCTATTTTCTTTATTCCCCAAATTAATGACCTCAATTATGTCTAGGTAGGGTTGAATCCCTTCATCCTCTTGCTCTAACAACCTTGTTAGCTCAGGCGATGGCTCACAATCTTCCCCACCTTCCTCATCAGCGTAATCAATTGGGTGATCGAAGTTGGGAAACAGGATTGCGACCTCACTTTCCTCAAGAGAGTCATTTTTGGATCTGCAATTTAGTGTGATATGGCAAATAAAAAGAAAGAACAAGCGAGCAAAAAGAAGGGTTTAAAACAAGGATAGGGGATACACGAAGAGTTTTTTTTTTGAATTACGATACGCGTTTATTGATGAAAATGATAAAAACAAGTTTTTTTTCGCCTTTATTACATGGAAGGATCCCAAAGCTTTAGGCAGAGCAGAGGGACAAATAAGTACTTAAAGCATAAACAAATTACTTTGGCAAAACATTCAAAGTCGTGGGGAGCTCGATGGCCTCCCAGTTATGAAGTTCTTGGCCTGGTGGACAAGCAATCACAAAATCAACACTATCACAAGGACTTTCTTCAATGACAGCCACTTGGTCTGGAGGCATCAGTCCGGCGCTCTGAAAGCTCTGGTAGAGATCACAGATGGGGACTCTTGCAGTATGAGGATCTCTGCCGGTAAGACGAGCAGCCCTTTTTTCTCTCTTCTCTTCCTCTACCCTTTTTCTGTCGGCAGCCGTGGGCCGGTATCCTAATCTAAAACCATTTTTGTTATCAAGCAGACGTATAGGTTCTACTTCTCCATTCAAAGAACGTCCTAACCCTCTTCCAGGTTTATACCCTCCACGCAGCATAATCTTTGCCATCATTAAAGATGCATTAGGCGTGTAAGCTTTTGCCATTGTGGCTCCTTCCCCTACATAGGTAGCGTTTGCTATCTCTAATACTTGGAAAGAAGTTTCAAGGGCCTCTTCTGCTGCCTCGATGTAAGGGGTTGACAGAGGTTTGCTGACCAGAAGGTCCTCCTCACCAGAAACAATTATCAGTTTGTTGACAATTATGAATTTTAGTTTTTGGTGCAAGGTAGAGGGTACCACTCCAGCAGAATGAATCCATGGCCTGCCTAATAAACAGCTGTAGGCCGGCGAGATATCCATGACTTGAAAAAGAACCTGGAATGTGCATGGCCCAACCTGTATGGGCAGCTCAATCTCACCCATGACCTCTCTCCGAGTTCCATCGAAAGCTCGTACTATCGTGGCACTTGGCTTCATATAAGTCCCATTAAATGGTAACTTGGCCAATGTAGACTTTGGCATAATGTTGAGGGATGACCCATTGTCAATAAGTACTTTTGCTAAGATGTAGTCTCGGCACTTTACGGAGATATGGAGAGCTTTGTTGTGCCCAATCCCCTCTGTTGGTATTTCATCGTCAGTGAAGGTCAGATAGTTATCTGCAATAATATGCCCCACTATTCCTTGAAATTTATCAACGGGAATGTCATGACTGACATGGGCCTCGTTAAGGACCTTCATCAACATCTTCCGATGTGGTTCAGAGCTCATCAACAATGATAACAAAGAGATTTTTGTAGGAGTATGGGTCAGTTGGTCAAGCACTTGATATTCGCTCTGGCGAATAAACTTTAAGAATTCATGGGCCTCTTCATCAGTCACGGCCCTTTTGATTTCACCATTGGCCCCTTCTTTGTCCACCTTGGCATTTCCGGTAACCTGATCCTTCTTCGGCTCTGGAGGGGCGTATACTCTTCCACTTCGGGTTATACCTCCTACCCCAATAATATTTATGACGGACGAAGGAGACGGGTCACTTGTTGCCGAGCTTGCAACGATCACATCTGCGTTGTACTTCCAAGGGACAGCCCGAGAATCTTTGAACGCAAACGGGGTGGGTGCTTGAATAATGATGGTTGGTTGTACAGAAACAGGAGCTGCTTGGGGGTTCCTGGTGTAAAAAATTGTCAAGGGCTTAGGGATCCGTGCCCTTGTTTGTTCCTCGATCATGTCGACCTCATCTCCACGGCGTTTACTGACCTGCACAATATGGTTGTCCATAAGGCTTTGAAGGACCTCACAGAAACCTTGGTGTTCGGCAGTCTGTTCGCAATCATGTTCCACACTCCAGGTTCCTTCAATTAATCCCCTTTCAAGCAAAAGGGAATGAACTACCCTTAATGGCATTCTTATGTCAGCAACATTCTTAACGCACTCCTCATCATTTTCCAAGGCGTTGACCTCTGAATTTCCATGGTTGGGCAGGGGATTTGTGGCAACATTTGGGCTACCTTCCTTAAAGTTAATCCAGTCGGCTTTGATCAAATCCCTTACTTTATACTTCAAAGCCAAGCAATTTTCTGTGGAATACCCTGGTGCCCCAGCATGGTAATCACAATGAGCGTTTGGGTCATATCCCCTTGGGTAAGGAGGCTGCAACGGCCTCATAGGGGATGGAGCTACCAGACCTTTCTGAACGAGGATTGGAAAAAGTTCGGTATATGTTATAGGAATTGGATCGAACTGCACAGGGGAGCACTCATTGTTGGAATTCCTCGTGTTCTGATTATGATTGGGTGGTCGAGTCACTTGTTGCGGGTGATGGTATTGCACGGGTTGCGGCACTGGTGCTCTTACCATGGGTGGACGGAAGTGGGGAGTATAAGCTGTGGGGCTCTGAGTGGTAGCGGCCACATAAGGATTGGGAGCTTGAATCATAGTAGGAAAGAATGGTCTTGGCGAAGGCGTCTTTTGATTAGAAGAGATGGAATTAGTTTCTCCATCCTTTTTCCCAAGCGCCGGCCTTCTTGTCATGCTTGCCCCAGATGAGCCCTGAATGATCTTTCCTGTTCGTATTCCGCTTTCCACTCTTTCTCCAATAGTCACAATGTCAGAGAAGTTGGATGAAACACTACCAATCATCTTGCCGTAGAAAGGTGATGGGATCGTATCGATAAACATCACGACTATTTCTTTTTCCGACAATGGGGGATCCACTTGCGCCGCTGTCTCTCTCCATCGTTGGGCATATTCTTTGAACGTTTCACTGTCTTTCTTCACCATATTTTGTAAATGAACCCTGTTAGGTGCCATATCCATGTTATACTTGTACTGTCTAAGGAAGGCATCTTCCAGGTCCTTCCAACAACGGATATGGTTCCGATCAAGGTGAGCATACCATGTAAGAGCGGCTCCTGCTAGACTATCTTGGAAGCAGTGGATCAATAGTTGGTCATTAGAAGAGTAAGATGCCATCTTTCGACAGTACATCGTGAGATGGTTCTTTGGACAAGTCATTCCCCGATACTTGTCAAAGTCTGGCATCTTGAATTTGGGTGGGAGGACAACATCTGTGACTAAACATAGCTCCGAAGCATCTATTAGTCCAAAACCTCCAGAGCCTTCCATCATCCTCAAACGCTCTTCTAAGATTTCTATCTTTTCTTTTCGAGGAGCTACCACCATGCGGGTTGCATCTTGGAGATTGGTCCCATAGGGGGTTCCGTATCCATACGGATAACCGAGTGGCTGGTTGAACGGAGGCAAAGCATGGGACTGGTTTGTTAGGCCTGTATTTGGTGAAGGACCTTGGGGTTGGGCCATAGTATGTACAACATAATTCGGTTTGGTCATCTGGGCTCGTGTGTTTTGGGCTTGTGCGTTGTAGGTCGGCTGGGTCATCGGGGCTTGTATATTTTGAGTTTGGTGAGTTTGTGGGTCATGGGCTTGCGTGTTTTGGGTTTGGCAAATTTGTGGATCATGGGCTTGCATGTTTTGGGTTTAGTGGAGTGATGGTATATTTGGCTGGTATGAAGCTTGAGGATTCACCGCTTGCTGGTCGTGGGTTTCTTGTTGGTTGGCGAGGGGAGGAAAGTATCCTGGTGGCAGGCCATAAAGCGGAAAAGGCATTGGGTTGCCGTCAGGACCGACGAATGTATGCTGTGCATAAGACTGGCCGTAAGGTAGCTGGGTCTCAATGGCAGGGTTAGGTCTTCCAACATGAATGGTGACAGGGGGTGTCATTGTGTTAGGTAATTGGGTTCTTGCTGGGTCGGAACCAAGAGGGGGTGGTACAGTGGCAGGCTGCTGTTGGGTGTTCTCAATACCTGCAGAGGAGTCCCCTTCTGTGATTCTCCTTTCCAAAAGCTTGGTCAACTCGGCTACCTGTTCTTTCAGCTGATTGAACTCGTTTTTGAAATCTTCATCCCTGATTTCGGCTTCGGCCATGAGTCTCGTTTGTAGTCGGGTCGGATAAGGATGTTTACCCGTAATGTCTAATGTAAGTCAAAACACAAAATTGTTAAAAAAGAAAGTACTTAAATAAAAGTGGTAAAAGAAAAACCATTAGTATGGTGCATGAAGCTATCGTGGAACTCGGCCAGTATCCTCCAACCATTTCTTAGAACGTCATATTCAAGAATAATAAGTATGTGATAAATGGAAATTAACATGAGATAGTTGTGGAGACAAAAGAATCCTTCTTTCTGAATTTCAAAGTACATTACTGCTGCCAATCCTTTTTTTTTTATGCAGGAAAAGTAAATCAGCCATTCCTAGCTCGGGCAATCATGGCCCTCATTTTACAAATCCTTTCTCTACAGTAATCAAGGAAGGTTACAATTTCTTTTGGGGTACTAAGAGGGTTAACCATCCCCTCAGCTTGCTTAAGCAGAAGCGGGAGGTCTTCTAGAACTCCATTAGCCAAATGTGCCAAGTGGGCGAAGTGGTTCATCCATGAATGAATAACTTCATCTTGTTGTGTTATTTCAGTTTTCAAAATACGGATAGCCTCACGACATTCTTGCTCAGTATCTATCGCGTGCTGTCGCTCGCCGTTTATCTCTTGCTGGCAAGCTTCTACCACCTCATTAAGCTGATGTTCTAATTGACCAACTTGCAATTGTAGGAGCTCTTTTTGCACTAAGGCAATTTGCTCGTTCTCTTTGGCTTTTTCCAACATATCTCTCAAGAGTTGCTTGTCAGCCAACATAGTATCCCTTTGCTTGCTTTTCATCCTCAGTTGGGTATTAGCTGTTCGAAGGTATTGACTTTTCTTCCTCAAGTAATCCCTTTCAATTTTCCATTTTTTTCCAATCTCCTTGATGGTTTGCTTGCTTTCTAAGTTCTCCCTTTTCTGAAGGGCGCATTCTTGTTGAGACTTTAGCAAGTCTTTCTCTAGCTTCTTATTTTTTGCAATTAACTCCTTTATCTTGGCTTCCATGGCTTCCTCTTCAAGGGTAGGTGAGGGAATAGGTGCTCTTATCGGGAGATAGGAGGGACTTCTGAAAGGCATCTTGACAATGGAAACCCTATTCAGGATCCATTGGTAGTATTCATCCTTCACGGCATGGCTTCGAGCTCCTAGTTCTTTTCCTTGCCTGTGGATCATCTTCCATGCGTTTGCTACATCTCGAATCACCGAGGTACAATCTCCTTTTGAGTAGTGAAGGACAAAAGGAGTAAGTGACTCTTCATCTAGCGGCCCGAGCAATGGATAAGCTAGCTGACGTTTGGCTATGACAGGGTTGTAGTTAATGCATCCTTGTGTGCCCATAAGAGGAATGTTCGGGTAGCTTCCACAATGATGAATAATGGTGTTAACCTTCAACCATTGTGGATACCACCTTACTTTGTCAGCTGTGAGCCCCATCAGGTGATTGACCCATTCACGCCCGTTCTTTGTTACTAACTGGCATAACTTCAGATCAGAAATAGGACATTTAACTTTGCCAACTTGGTGGAAAACATGTGACGTAAGCCACACATACAGAGCAGGTAGACAACAAATGATTCTCTTTCCACCTTGTGTACAACAGAAGTCCATGGTGCAGTATATATTTGCCAAGATAGCAGTGACAGGATTTTCAGACTTGAATTTACGGGCAAGGAAAATGCCAATGGCATCATAGTCTATGTAATTGTCAATGTTAGGGAACAAGATAACACCGTAAATGGTTAGAGCCAAGGTATCCATGAAGGCTTCCCAATCTCCTTTCTCAGCCAGCAAGTGCATGTGCCTCTCAAAATATTCCCGATCAAACCCCAGGACTTGATTTCTATTTAGCTGCTTACTTCTTAAGACTTCCGAATTAATCCTTAGGATATCAGCGATGGTAACAACATTCGCATGGCGTCCAAGGTGGTGGTAAGGCATTTGTCACTCTAGTGGCATCCCCAGAATCTGTTCGAACTCCTCAACAGACGGAGCTAATTGAAAGTCTTGGAAAGTGAAACAACGAAGAGGTGGGTCATAGAACTGAATCAAAGCAGTAATTGCCTCGACTTGTACCTCCACTTCTAGCAATTTTAGGATCCTCCCATATTTCCTTGAAAAAACCATTTTCTGATTCATGTCCAATTTCTTGCCTAATGCTTGCAAGCTGGTTGTATCAACTTTCCTAGCCTTAACATGCAGTAATTTTTTTAACCCGGGTATATTTGTACCACAACTATCTGATCTCATGTTAATTTCCATACTTTCACTCAGAGGTACTGGCTAAGCTCTTGATAGCTTCCTACGAGAACATGAGAAATGAGAAAATCAGTCACTAGAACTGACGTGTTTTACAAATCGATACTCCCCTAGTAACTTTGAAAATATTTTGTATTCAGGGAAGTTTCGATTTGACAAAACTTATGACAAATCAAAGGTCATGTGAGCTACGGATTTTCTGATCATTGTCAATAATAAAAAAAATGATTTTTTTTTTATTTTTTTTATACCTCTTTTTTTTGATTCAAAACATCCGTAACTCAACTCCCAAAGACTTATGCATAAAAGGAAAGGACTACTTGCCCATTAAAGGATCACGGGTTAAAAATATGTTATTTTTGGAAGAAGTAATCCACTAAATGGGTAAGCGGTTCTCTCTAATTTGGATCATAAAAGAAAACGAGAATGAGGAAAGGTATAAGTAAAGTTTGCCCCTTTGTGTCTTAAGTCAGGTTTTTCTGGAGGTCTCCTAATGGTTCTAAAGTTCATCTATCAGTGATACCTCACATTAGGTGGCTTGTTCTAAAGCTTCTAAAGGTCACTAGAGCCAAGATCCTATTCATGATGTTGATCACAAATAGTAAGAAGTATACTAAGTGTGAGCACCATGAATAAGTCGAACTCTAGCTGAGGTTCTCATAGTAACCAGACAGGAAGTACATCCCAAATGGCTCCGCTATCAACCTCTCCTAATCTTAAGCTTATTTGGGCCCGGGTATAGGGTCCCACTCAAAAGTGTGTGCAAATTGTGAGTGTAGTGTGTGAAAGAGGCATTCAATACCTGTACCTTACTCATCCTGCACATAGAACAAACACAGAGCAACAAAATAAAGTCGACTACCCTAGGGTTCAATGATCACACAAATATTTACAGAACATAATGATAGAATACAAACAAAACAGAAACTAAACATTGACAAGGAAATAAAATAAAAGAAGAAGTTAAATATTTAATATGCTAATTAAAACATACGCTATCAAATTGACTGGCTTGACTCTCTAAGTCCCTAGTGGAGTCGCCATCTGTCGCGACCGGGATCGCGGCGGCGCGGCCGACCCTCGAAACAATTTTAAATAATAAACAGGGAGTCGCCACCAATATTTTTTTAGGATAAAATATCGGAAAAAAACCTTTTGTTAAAGCACTGGTTATAAAAATGAAATTCCATGATTCGGGAGTCTAATTACAGGTGAGGAAGGTATTAGCACCCCACGACTGTCCGTTATAAAAAAACGGTTACCTCAATTTGATAGTGCGCATTATAATTAACCCAATAATTATTTTAACCTCTTCATGAAAAGAAAAATGTACGGAACAACAAAACAAAACAAAACAAAAAAAATAAACAAAATCAACACAAAATATTTACATGAGATTAACAGGACGTCTCGTCCAAATTAATCTCGCTCCGCCTTTTAAAGAGATATAAAAAATATGAGATTAACAGGACGTCTCGTCCAAATTAATCTCGCTCCTTCTTTTTTCTTTAAAGAGATATATAAAAAAAATGTGAGATTAACAGGACGTCTCGTCCAAATTAATCTCGCTCCTTTCTTTTTTTCTTAAAAAAGATATTTAAAAATATGAGATTAACAGGACGTCTCGTCCAAATTAACCTCGCTCCTCCTTTAAACAGCAAGATGAAAATGGAAAAAAAACTTCAAAAATTGAATAAAAGAAGATGGGCCCGACAGGAACTGTTTCCCGCTCCTATGTATTCTCGAGCTTTCGAGAAATCAGGGTCACGTAGTTCTTTAAATGTTTTTTTTTTAGGAAAAGATTAGGAAGATATTGATGGGTATCATTTTAGTGAAGAATCCATACAAGGCGAAGTGCTTCGCACATGCACGGACCTTATAGAGACTGTGTAGACGGAAGTATTTTCCATACAACACTGATTAAGAAAAATGAATAAAAAACTGAGTGGGAGAAGAAAAAAACGAGTGAAAAAGGGGAAAAACTGAGTGAAAAATGGAAAAAACGAGTAAAAAGTGAGAAAACCGAGTGAAACTGGGAGAATCCGAGTGCAAAAATGGAAAAATCTGAGTGAAACAGTGAAAATCCGAGTGAAACAGTGAAAATCTGAGTGAAACAGTGAAAATCTGAGTGAAACAGCGAGAATCTGAGTGAAACAGCGAGAATCTGAGTGAAACAATGAAAATCTGAGTGAAACAGTGAAAATCTGAGTGAAACGGTGAAAATCTGAGTGAAACAGTGAAAAACTGAGTGAAACAGCGAGAATCTGAGTGAAAGAATGAAAATCCGAGTGAAACAGTGAAAATCTGAGTGAAACAGTGAAAATCTGAGTGAAACAGTGAAAATCTGAGTGAAACAGTGAGAATCTGAGTGAAACAATGAAAATCCGAGTGAAACAGTGAAAATCTGAATGAAACAGTGAAAATCTGAGTGAAACAGCGAGAATCTTAGTGAAACAGTGAAAATCTGAGTGAAAGAGTGAAAATCTGAGTGAAACAGTGAAAATCTGAGTGAAACAGTGAAAAACTGAGTGAAACAGTGAGAATCTGAGTGAAACAATGAAAATCCGAGTGAAATAATGAAAATCTGAGTGAAACAGTGAAAATCTGAGTGAAACAGTGAAAATCTGAGTGAAACAGTGAAAATCTGAGTGAAACAACGAGAATCTGAGTGAAACAATGAAAATCCGAGTGAAACAATGAAAATCCGAGTGAAACAGTGAAAATCTGAGTGAAACAGTGAAAATCTGAGTGAAACAGTGAAAATCTGAGTAAAACAGCGAGAATCTGAGTGAAACAATGAAAATCCGAGTGAAACAGTGAAAATCTGAGTGAAACAGTGAGAATCCGAGTGGAAATAAAGAAAATCGAATAAAAAAAGTAAAATCCGAGTGATAAGAGGATTACCGGGCGAAATTTGAGCAGAACCGAGCGATTGGAACAAGAATGCTGGTCCGAGAAGGGAAAGGGAAGTAGAGGGAATGGGAAAAGGCTGGGAGAGGTGCTGTTGAGTGAGAGTGAGGACGGTGTTGGGGTAGAGAGAGTTTGAAGGGTGAGGGGTGAGTGAAGTGAGAGGAAGAGAAGACTTGGTGTGAGAGTGAGAGAGAACAGAGGTTTCTTTGGCAGAGTTTTCCCTTCTTTTTTTTTCTCCTCCCTCGCAGCTGCCCTCCCCCTTGCCTATTTATAGGCTGGCCTGAGTGGAATGCCAGCTCAGGCTTCCACTTCCAAGTGGAATGCCAGCTCAGGCTTCCACTTCCGAGTGGAATGCCAGCTCAGGCTTTCACTCGGTTTTGGTAGTGGGGGGACAACGGCTGGTGGGAATTTTTAATTCCCTCCACTTCCGCCCCTGTCTGCCAGCCACCTCCAAGATTCTTGGATCCACTTAGGTGGTGGAATCCAAGTCAGCACGGCCAAACGGGAGGAAACTGGTGGAAATCCGAGAGATAATGATGGAATCCGATTGAGAATGTTGGAAATCCGAGTGGAAATCAGGGAAACCGAGTGCAAAATAGTAAATCCGAGAGAGGAAGGTGGGATTCCGAGTGAAAATGGTGGAATTCCGAGTGAGGATATTGAAATTCGAGAGAGGAGGGTGGGATTCCGATTGAGAATGTTGGAAATCTGAGTGAGAATGTTGGAAATCCGAGTGTAAATGACTCGGATCACCCTCTCAGTCAGCATTCCTCCACATTGGGAGTCAAATCCGAGTGGAAAAGGGGTCGGCCTTCACTTTGCCACCTAAATCCGAGTGTAAAAAGCCCCTTTTACTCGGTACTGACTGAGAATTGGCCCGGACTTCACTTCCTCTCCACAATCCAAGTGACCAACGACTCGGAACCGACTGAAACGTGTCAAATTGTGACTCGGAAATGTGTGAAAAAAGGAGGGGTGAGAGGGAGAAGGAAAACTGACTGAATTGCCAGTCGGTTCCGACTGAAAATGGGCTCGGAAATTGGGTGAAATGACTCACTCGGTATTGGTTGGCTAAAAGGGCTCGGTGATGGTTTGAAGTACGGCTCAGAGATTGGTGGGAGAGGGTGATAAAAGCATGACACGGAAAGGACTGAAATGGCTCGAAAATTAGAATTTTGGCCATTTTCACTCGGAAATAGGCCTCTTCTCACTCAGAATTGGAATTTTTGAATTTCTTCACTCGGAATGGCTCTGACAGGGAAGCATTTCACTCGGAACTGACTCATTTTGAGTGATCTCACTCGGTTTTGATCATTTTTGAGCCATTCCACTCGGAAATTCTTCATTTTGACTCGGATTTGATCATTTTTGAGTTATTCCACTCGGTTTTGATCATTTCTGAGTTATTCTACTCGGATTTCTCTTCAACAGTGGCATATTCCACTCGGATTAGATCTGTTCCGAGTCCTTCCACTCAGAAATGATCATTTCCGAGTTCCCTTTTTTTAAAATTTTTTTTTTTAAATTTTTTTAAATTTTTTTTTAAAAAAAAAAAAATTTCATTTGCGGATGGGCTGAAATAGGTGTTCACAGTTATTTTTAAAACAAAAGTTAAATATATCATTTTTGGATTTAACTAACGTGACACTTACAATTTGCTGATGATACCCTATTTTTTGGAGAGTTGTCTATGCGGAATATCATGACATTGAAAAATGTATTGAGATGCTTTGAATTAGTATCCGGTCTGAAGGATAACTTTTTTAAGAGTAAATTAGGAGGTGTGTTGGGAAATGAGGAGGAAGTTGCTCGTTATGCAGACTTGCTGTAATGTAAAATTATGAAGATGTCGTTTGTATATCTTGGAATTCCTTTGGGGACAAATTCAGGAAGAAGGGGTACCTGAAAGCCTATCATACTGAAATTTCAAAAAAAGCCGCCCCTCTAGAACCAACGTCACTTATCCTTTGGTGGTCGTCTCTGTCTCATTCAGTCGGTACTCTCTTTGCTTCTTCTTTTTTTCTTTTCCTTTTTTAAAGCACCTGCTTCTGTTTAAATTTATTAACTTCTTTTCAAAGATCGTTTTTATGGGGAGGGAGTGAGGAAAGGAAAAAAATTTGTTGTGTTAAATGGATCAAGTGTGTAGTAGCAAGGAGGCAACGGGTGGGTGTGAGGAATTTAGAGAAATTTAATGTAGCATTACTTGGAAAGTGGCTATGGAGGTTGTTGTGAGATCATGAGAGTCTGTGGAGTAGAGTTTTTGTTCTGTCCCAGAACCGGGGTCTATGAGACCGGGGTCAAGTGTACGGGACCCGGTCTGGGGTCTAAAGTCTGAGGTAGGATATTGGATTGGACGACCTCTAGGTCGGACCGTAGCCGTATGGTGATATCTTGAGCTCTTCACACCGACTTATCACGTTGAGGGGCGAAAGAGGGTGGTACCTGCAAAGACACTCCGACGCTCAAGTCAGTCCGGATTCTAACATTAGAGTTATATCGAGTCTAAGAGATAGGTACCAGAGAGCTTACCTCTTATAAGTATCTTAGTAGTATTTATGACGTGGGAGTGTCACTATTATGCCTCGTTATACGTGCTAAATCTGGTCTATACATGTGGGCTTCTTGCAGGTCGTGACCAGTATTGGCTTCTACGCCTTCCCTGACTCTGGTCATTTGGCCTCTTGGGGGGTTCAGACACCGGTCAAAGGGGATCTGGCTTGTCTAGTGTGATTGGATTTTAGGATGATGTATTGTCCTTTTGGGATCCACACCGGCTGAGGTGAGGACCATATGCTGTTTCTTTGATCAACAAGTTTGGGGGCCGTTATCGACCCCAGATCATTTGCCCCCTAGCCTGTTGAAGTGACTTGGGGGTTTCTTCTATAGGCTACTGAACTCCTGCATCAAGAAGATCGATATGCAAAAATTGTTAAGTAAAATTGAGATTTTTCCTCTTCTGATGTCATGCTTGATGTGGTGGTCTCCTTGATAGCAAAACCGGACTGATGTATTCTCTAACTATTTGAGACGGAGTAAGAGTGATTCTGAGTCAGACGATGTGACCTTCCTTTGGACAATATGGCACTCCATTTGTGTGGGCCTTTTGAAATGTCTGGTCCGGTATAGCTTCTTTAGATTGCAGCCGATGTATTTACTTGACGAAGTGACCTCTATGTTTCGAATGGTATAAGTTATTTGTTGGACGATGTGCTATTTTATCCGGAGTTGTTTTGTTACCTGGGACACGTGTCGCCTTTTGATTTGTTGTGTCATTTGGCATCTTTCACACCTTTTGACCAGAATGAGAATCGTCGCAGCTAATGGGCTAGGTCCCATGGGCCTGGGCCGGAATACGAAGCGTCCTCTAGCATGCAACGGTTGGAAACTTTTTTCCTTCCTTCACCCTCTATAAAAGTAGGTGCGGAGTCTAGCCATTCTTACTTACTTTCTACTTCGAAGTGCTGCTGCTCCGATATCCACAAGATTCGGTGTTGTCACATCCTTTATCAATTTATATTTATTTTTACTCATGTTAATGCTTTTCACGGTTTATTTTTCACAAATAATTAATTTAATTAAATCTTAATTCAAGGAATATTTATTTTTACTAAATAGTTTCAAAATAAGAATTATATAGCTACTTACATCATCAAAAACCCAATCAAAAAGAAAATAAAAAACTAGAAACAGAGGCCTAACGCTACGCGCCAGCCCCACGTATAGCGTCAGCCCTTGTTGCGCACCTCACGCTACGCGTCAGCCTCACGCGTAGCGTGGGCATGACAGTAGCAGCAACAGGTGCTGTTACACATTTAGGCCAATCGGTTACTTTCTAACCTACCCAATTGGCCCATTTCAGGTCCGATTACCATGAAACTTCGTGGGCCACATGTTTTCCCTATTCCAAAACTGTTGGCGTCATCTGTTCACCAAAATTCCAACATATGTGCAAGTTATGTGCAATTTATAGTATAAACCATTTAGGTGTAAAACCTTTGCCCCAAACACCCTAAATGGTTCCAAATGGCCTAAGGCCAATGCACACAGATTCTAAATGTCCTAGGGGACCTATTGATACCTTTCGGGGTCCCAAAACCCACCGGATCTCCAAATCACCTATTTAGTTCATTAAATCCATAACACTAACTATATGCATAATTGCTAAAAATCATCCAATTCATCAAATACCTCCTTCAATTTGATATTAAGCACATCACATACAACATTCATGAAATCCAACAGAACCTGCCAATAGCATTCCGCATTCATACAATTTGGCTCTATGCCACAGTTTATAATTAATTAATCACATAACACATAATCATCATCACTTACAGTTCATCCATCACACAAGTGTAACATAATTCAACAACCGCACAAACGGAATCATAACTAGTTCATCAAGTAAAATTTAGCAAGCCATCAAATACTTCAACATATTACATAAATTCACTTATTTTATAAATCCTCTGTATTTCTTGGCATCAATCCTCCGTTTGGAGCACCTCCGGGGCATTAGCATCTTCCCTGTCACTGGTCACTAAAATTAAACAACAACAAGGGTGAGTGTTTGACATATCATAATTAATATAGGACAAAATAATGAAACCTAACAATTCCCATAGTTTACATTATGAAATGGTTTCCTCCAGTTCCTTGCACTTATGCACATAAGTATATATATATATATATATATATATATTCATATATCTACTATATTTTTCCCTAATTTCCTTCTCTATAAACATACATATATGTATATTATTTCTCAACTTAATTAACATCACAAATTCATCACAATGCCATAAAATAATCCAAGTCATACCTGCACCAATCCACATCACATTCTCAATTCATAATTCATTCTAATCATATATTAATAATCAATTTCACATGATCCATAACTGACTCGCATGCATCTGACTCGTGGTATCTGAATACTCTAATGATCGGCCTTCAGCTAGGAGTTCGACTTGACATCCCGTGAACCCGACTTGGTTCACCGAGCCCGACTTGGCTCTCCACCTCAACCATTGGGTCCGACTTGACCACTGGGTAGCTCAATTGGGCACAAAGGCCACAGGAGCCAGAAAACGAAGGGCTATACATACTGTAACATTCTTGGTATTTTACTAAAAAATTATGATAATGGGAAATAGTAGCCAATGTTTTAGGGACTTATTTAATGTTTGGTCTGCCTTGACCAAGGTCAAGGAATCTAGTGTTGGGTCGGTCTCAATCGCGAGGACCAAACGGTGTTGAAGATCGGTTGTGCTGGAAAGAACGGACAAGGATGTGCCGTTCTGTGACTGACGCTCATCCGGTGTGCTTGAAGTGGTCTTGAATTAACCGGTGTAAGGAGAACGTCTAACTCAGAATCATAGTCCGGGTCAACCTCTTATAATGGCTGGGATAATCGGAGGTGCATAACAAAGATATAAAGACAGATGAAGTATCCGACCTCTCAAGCGTTAGCTCGGATTACCGATGTGTGGACACTACGCCTGGGCACCGGTTGTCCGGTATCCAGCTCGGAACGATACTCTTGTGAAGTATTGGTCAATTTTGAATAATTAAGCATTGTAAAAACAAATCAGAGTAGGATCCCAATGTGATGAAATTGATTAAAACCTTTTAATGGAATGTAAATGAAATAGGGAGAAAAGGCTATTTTGCCCCTGAGTTCTATATAAAAGGAAATCACCTCTCTCCCCTCTTCATTATTTACGAACTTCTTCTTCTTCTCTTGATCTGTTCCTTCTTTTTCTACCTCCTCGCTTGTCGCTGAGTTGCATGCACTGGGGGAGGACTCCGTTTGCGTTAAAGCTTCAATCGAATCCCGTTCCTGTGATCGTGGCCTCAAGGTGAGTCCACTGATCCATTTTATTTGTGGCTCCTTATCCCTTTCATTTCTCTGGTAGCCAAGGGTTATGCATGGCTATATTCGAGCCGTTCTTCACTCCTTAGGTGAGTACGAGCTTAAATGTGGCCTAAGAGTTGAGGGGTTGAGTTAACAAGTATTGCATTCTGACCCTTAGGTGGTAGATTAGACAGCGAAAGGCTGAGGGACGGAGCTGAGACTGCGAATCCAGTACTCAGAGGAAGAGATCGACACCGGGAGCAGATCATCGAGGCTTGGAATCGAGGTAAGGGGGGTGTTCGGGTTATGATTAATTAGACTAGGATCTACCTCCTATCCGAGCCGTTGAACGATACAAACAGGGTAAGAAAATGGTATTGCATGTTGTTGTGTGCCTCTGTTTGTGTATGTGTGACCATGTACACCGACCAGTTGAGGATCGGGTGTGTGACTGAGTTAATTATAAAATGAGTTTGAAATATTTAATACTGGAATAAGCGGTGTTATAATGTAAATCCGGGATTGACAAGCAGGTCACCCGAGTGATGAGGAAGTGACATTGATGGTCAAATTTGTTATGGAGAATGTGAACTGTATGTATAACTATGTGGTGTGGGACGGCCGACGGTATATTATAGCCCCTCATTTCTGGCTCCCGTGGTTTTCATGCCCAGTTGAGCTACCCAGTGGTCAAGTAGGACCCAGTGGTCGAGGTGGAGAGTCAAGCAGGACTCGGTGAACCAAGCAGGGTTCACGGGGTGTCAAGTAGGACTCCCAGCTGAAGGCCGATCCTTTAGTATCCGGATACTAAGAGTGAGATTGCATGAGAGTCAGTGGTGATTATCGATGAGATTGATATATGTGCTAAGTTAAGTGGATGTGTTTATTGTGTGTAATGTGCTATAGTTTCTGAGTGTGACTTGATAAATCTCCAAGTGGAAATTTAACATATTTGAGGAGTATGAATTGTTATCTCTACTGGATGCTATTGTTAGGCTTGCCGAGTGAATTATTAAGATTTCCGAATAAGATATATATGTATAGACATGTTTAGTTTGTTTAATTTCGCTTTACATTAATTATGATGCCAAACACTCACCCTTGCGGTTATTTTAATTTAGTAACCAGTGACAGGGAGGAAGCCGGAGCCGTGGAGTCACGCCAATGGGGAGATCGATGCCAAGGCCCGAATGATTTTGAGTAGCTGTCGAATATAATTATGTATAAGGAATTTTCCGAGCGTGTAATGCTGACTTAAATTAAACATAGTTTGAAATGACATTATATTGTGCTTAGTTTACGTTTTCACGAGTTTGCCGTGACAGAATCTTACCGAGCGAGACTTGCCGAGTCGATTCATCCATGGGTGAGCGAAGGCTCGCCAGCTTACTATTGGCCTTACCACCAGGTGAAGTTTCCACCCGTGTTTGAGTGAGATGGGTTAGGAGAGAATTCCGAGTGATGAGGATTTGGAGGTGTCCGAGTGAAAATCCGAGCGCCTCTCGAGGAAGTAAGAGTAGGGTATTCACCGAGTGAAGGCATTTGGAAAGGCTACAACCAAGTGGTGGAGGTCAAATTATTGACGAGAGAGTAGGAACCAAGCGAAATGGTTGGGGTGAAGAGTAGTGAAGAGCCAAGTGAGGAATGTACGAGGAGCTGGAAGATGAGTATTTCCCGAGTGAAACCTTGAGCCGCGTAAAACATTTTGCCGAGTAAAATTTCATGTGGGTCCGCATGTACGTTTGTTCACCCAGTCTCTGAGTGTGGCATCCGCTCAAGCGTCTCGCTGCCTCGCTTAGGAAAGAAATGTGTCTCTCGCTCAAGCGGATTTGGCTTCGTTTCAGCGAAGATTTTTAATCTCGCTCAAGCGAATCCGATTTTGCTCAAGCAAGTAGGCCTTAACTCCATATTCCTCTTCTTACGTACTTTAAACTAAAATCCCTTTTCTTATTTTATTTAATTAATTACGTCGCTACTATCTATTACTTTAAATGCATGTATTGAAAATAGAGAGTATTTTGAAACGGGGCTTGATTAATTATTTGTAAACGTGAAAAATTCATTGCAAAGTTAATTAAATGAATATAAATATAAGTAAAATGACTTAGGATGTTACATTTGGTATCAGAGCGGTTCTTTCTAGAGCCTGGTGCATGGGTCAATTCAGTGATTGTATGAGTCCGGTGAGGGCTGGTTATATTCAATTGTATTGTGTTTTGCTTGTGCAGCTTGGCATCGTTTCCCTTGGCACTCCATCGACATGGTATTCTATGTGTGTGAGGTAAATTTCTGACTCCCTGACTGACACTGGTTATTAATGGTAATGTGTTTGCTCATTGTAAAATTACAATATGACCGAAGGAACCAGTTCCGGTGGAGGGGACGATTTCTTCTCCAAGTTTACCCAGTTGATGAGTAGGACCGAGTCCGGTCCCACTCTGGATAAATTCCTAAAAAGGAATCCCCGGCTTACAAGGGAGGACATGATTATGACGGGGCATACATTTGGGTCAGGGACATAGAACAGGTCTTTGAATACTTTGAGTGCTCGGAAGAGCAAAAAGTTTTGTTTGCTACCTATCAATTAAAGGACGAGGCTAGAGTATGGTGGTCTCGGATAAAGGTGCAGATGAACGCGGCAAATGAGCCGCTAGTGTGGGCAAACTTTCGAAGGAGATTCCTTGTGAAGTACTTCCTGGATAACTACAAAATCCGGAAGGAAATGGAATTCCTGAAATTGGAACAGGGTCGAATGACTGTGGCCGAGTACACCAGCAAGTTTGACGAGCTGTGTGATTTTTACCATCCTTTTTCGCTGGAAGGGACTGAGGGTAGCAAGTGTGCTAAATACGAGGCTGGACTACGGATTGAACTCCGTAGTGTGATTGTACCGATGGAGATTTGAGACTACCCGACTCTGGTGAACAAAGCTAGACTGGCCGAAGAGGTGCAGTTGCAAAGGATGTCTCAGCCGAGAGACAAAAAGCCACTGAAAGCAAAGGGGTTCAGCTTCAAGAGGATGGGCCAATTCTTGAGGTGACAAATCTTCTGCCACTTCTTTATCCTCTTCCGGTTGGGGTTCGACTAGCCGATCGGGTAATCCGTCTGATAGCCGTGCGTGCTATAACTGTGGCCAGGAGGGTCACATTGCCAAATACTGTCAAGCCAATCAAATTGTGTGCTTCCAGTGTGGGCAGCCAGGGCACCTCAGGCCCGATTGCCCACAGAGGTAGCAGATGAGCAGGCAAGGCAATCAAACCAACCCTTCTGGGACTCGAGGTGCCAATTTTCAGAGGGGAGGCAGGCATGGTGCTGGTCGGGGAGGCCAACAATCGGGACGATCTGATGCTCAATCCAGTGGTGCCCAGAATGCCATGACCGGGTGGGTGTTCGCGTTTGATGCCTCGAAAGCCATGAGGAATGACAACTTGGTGCAGAGTAAGTGTCTCATCTGTGGCTATCTTGTTAATGTAATTTATGATTTGGGTGCGACCCATTTATTTATTTCCGAGAGTTGTGTGCGACAGCTTGGTTTGTCGATCGGTTTAATGGAGAACGCCCTTATTGTTTCCACTCCAACCGGTTCCACTTTTCGTGCGACCACCGTGTGTAGAGATATGCCGATGCAAATTGAAGATCGTACTTTCTGAGTGAACTTTATCTGCATGTCGTTGAGGAACTTAAATGTTATTCTAGTTCTCGATTGGCTAGCTGCTAATCATGTGATGGTCGACTGCTATCGGAAGAGTATTGTTTTCTCTCAGGAACTTGACGCGAAGGATGTGGTGAGTGATGTCTCAGCCACATATGTTATTCTATTTGCTTCGAAGGGTCGGTATAGCCTTCTACCGAGTGATATTCCAATTGTTTATGAATTCCCTGATGTTTTCCCGGAAGAAATTCTGGAGTTGCCTCCCAGTCGGGAGATTGATTTTTCTATTGACTTAATTCCCGGGGCAGAGCCTGTGTCCCGAGCGCCCTATAGAATGTCTTTGGTGGAATTGGCCGAGGTAAAGAAACAAGTAAATGAATTGTTGGAAAAGGGCTTTATCCGACCAAGTGCGTCACCATGGGGTGCTCCGGTGTTGCTGGTAAAGAAGAAGGACGGTAGCATGCGAATGTGCATCGACTACCGACAACTGAATAAATTGACGATTAAAAATAAATATCCATTGCCTCGGATTGATGATTTGCTGGACCAACTAAGGGGCGCTGTTGTGTTTTCTAAAATCGATTTAAGGTCGGGATACCACCAGATCCGAGTGAAGTCAGAGGATATTCTGAAGACAGCGTTTCAGACGCGATATGGGCACTTCGAGTATATTGTAATGCCCTTTGGAGTGATGAACGCCCCCGCCATCTTCATGGACTATATGAATCGGATTTTTTAAACATACTTGGATCAGTTTGTGGTGGTGTTCATTGATGACATTCTGGTATAGTCAAGGTCGGTTGAAGAGCATGCTCAACACCTCCAGATCGTTCTGCAGATACTTCGAGAGAAAAAGTTGTATGCTAAACTATCTAAGTGTGATTTCTGGGAAAGTAGTGTGCAATTCCTAGGACACGTAATTTCCCGAGAGGGCGTCTCGGTTGATCCGACAAAAATTAAGGCGGTTATGGCTTGGGAGAGACCGAGGTCGGTTACTGAAATCAGAAGTTTCCTCGGGTTAGCTGGATACTATCGACGTTTTATTGAAGGGTTCTCTCGGATAGCGCTCCCTCTGACTCGGTTGACAAGGAAAGAGAGTCCTTTAGTGTGGTCAGAGAAGTGCGAACTGAGTTTTCAGACTCTCAAGCGGTGTTTGACGACTGCCCCAGTGCTTGCGTTGCCCGATGTAACACGGGAATTTGTAGTGTATTATGATGCATCCAAGTTTGGGTTGGGATGCGTGCTGATACAATCTGACCGGGTGATTGCCTATGCTTCCAGGCAATTAAGGCCTCATGAATCAAATTATCTGACCCATGATTTGGAATTGGCAGCAGTAGTATATGCATTAAAGATTTGGCGTCATTATCTGTATGGGTCCCGCTTTGTAGTATTCAGTGACCACAAAAGCTTGAAGTATTTGTTCGACCAAAAGGAGCTAAATATGAGGTAGAGAAGGTGGGTGGAGTAGTTGAAAGATTACGATTTTGACTTGAGGTACCACCCGGGTAAAGCGAATATTGTTGCCGATGCACTGAGCAGGAAGGTGTTGCACGCGGCTTATTTGATGGGCAGAGAGCAGGAAATGCTAGAGATTTTTAGGGATATGAACATTGGAGTTGTTATGGATGCTCCGAACCGAATGACGGTCAGAATGTTGAAGATCTCCAATGAATTTCTGGAGTCTATTGTTGCTGCTCAGAAAGATGATGAGGAGTTGCTGAAGCTGATTGACACTCAGGCCAGAGGCAAGGATATGGAGTTAACTCAGGGTAATGATGGAATATGGAGATTCCGGAATCGAGTGGTGGTGCCTGCCCATGGAGGTTTCAGGCAAGCTGTGTTAGCCGAGGCACACAGAAGTTCCCTGAGTATTCATCCCGGTGTGACGAAGATGTATCATGATTTGAAGAAGGAATTCTGGTGGCCGGGCATGAAGAAAGCAATAACTGAATACGTAAGGTCCTGCGTGATATGCCAAAAGTGTAAAGTCGAACATCAACGACCCCCAGGTTTGCTTTAACCCCCAGAAATTCTGATCTGGAAGTGGGAAAGTATCACCATGGACTTCGTATCCGGGCTACCTCACACCCGAACAGGGTGCAACGCGATCTGGGTAATTGTTGACCGACTAACCAAGAGTGCCCACTTCCTGGCAATGAATATGAAATGGTCACTGGACCGATTGGCTAGGTTGTATGTTGCCGAGATTGTACGACTGCATGGTATACCCTCAAGCATTATTTCTGATCGGGATCCCCGATTCACATCAAGATTTTGGGGGAGCTTGCAACAAGAACTGGGTACTGAGCTCAGGTTGAGCTCGGCGTATCATCCCTAAACCAATGGCCAGTCGGAGTGAACAATACAGACCCTCGAGGATATGCTGAGGGCATGCGTGTTAGAGCAGGGCGGATCATGGGAGAATTACTTGCCTTTAGTGGAGTTTGCATATAATAACAGTTATCATAGCAGCATTGGGATGGCTCCCTATGAAGCCCTTTACGGTCGGAAATGTCGTACTCTATTATACTGGAATGAGAATGGCGATGCCATTCATCTGGGACCCAAACTGATTCAAGAGATGAACGAACAAGTTGCTTTAATCTGAGAGAAGATAAAAATTGCCCAAGACCGATAAAAGAGTTATTACGACAATCGGCATAGGCCGCTTGAATTCCAAGTGGGCGATTGGGTGTTCTTGAGGATTTCACCAACTAAGGGTGTAGGCCGGATTTTGAAGAGCCAAAAGCTCAATCCGAAATATATTGGACCCTACCAAATACTGGAGCGAATCGGTGAAGTTGCTTACCGACTGGATCTTCCCCAGTCGTTGACTAACATTCACAACGTGTTTCACGTATCTCAGCTTCGCGCCTACATTCCGTGTGACACAATGATTGTACCAAGTGACTCCATTGAATTAAAAGAAAACCTGACGGTGGAAGCTATACCGATCGGTATAGAGGAGTATCAGACGAAACGGTTAAGGAGCAAGGAGGTGCCGTTGGTGAAGGTGAAATGGCAGAATTTGAATTGGATAAACTACACTTGGGAATTAGAATCAGATATGAGGAGGATGTACCCCCATCTTTTTCAATCGGGACACTGATTTCAGGGACGAAATCCCCTTTTAGGGGGGTGGATGTAACATTCTTGGTATTTTACTAAAAAATTATGATAATGGGAAATAATAGCCAATGTTTTAGGGACTTATTTAATGTTTAGTCTGCCTTGACCAAGGTCAAGGAATCTAGTGTTGGACCGGTCTCAATTACGAGGACCAAACGGTGTTGAAGATCGGTTGTGCTGGAAAGAACGGACAAAGATGTGCCGTTCTGTGACTGACGCTCATCCGGTGTGCTTGAAGTGGTCTTGAATTAACCGGTGTGAAGAGAACGTCTAACTCGGAATCATAGTCTGGGTCAACCTCTTGTAATGGCTGGGACAATCAGAGGTGCATAACAAAGATGTAAAGACAGATGAAGTATCCGTCCTCTCAAGCGTTAGCTCGGATTACCGATGTGTGGACACTACGCCTGGGCACCGGTTAGCTCGGAACGATACTCTTGTGAAGTATTGGTCAATTTCGAATAATTAAGCATTGTGAAAACAAATCAGAGTAGGATCCCAATATGATGAAATTGATTAAAAACTTTTAATGGAATGTAAATGAAATGGGGAGAAAAGGCTGTTTTGCCCCTGAGTTCTATATAAAAGGAAATCACCTCTCTCCTCTCTTCATTATTTACGAACTTCTTCTTCTTCTCTTGATCTGTTCCTTCTTTTTCTACCTCCTCGCTTGTCGCTGAGTTGCATGCACTGGGGGAGGACTCCGTTTGCGTTAAAGCTTCAATCGAATCCCGTTCCTGTGATCGTGGCCTCAAGGTGAGTCCACTGATCCATTTTATTTGTGACTCCTTATCCGTTTAGGGTTTCTCTGGTAGCCAAGGGCCATGCATGGCTATATTCGAGCCGTTCTTCACTCCTTAGGTGAGTACGAGCTCAAATGTGGCCTAAGAGTTGAGGGGTTGAGTTAACAAGTGTTGCATTCTGACCCTTAGGTGGTAGATTAGACAGCGAAAGGCTGAGGGACGGAGCTGAGACTGCGAATCCAGTACTCAGAGGAAAGGATCGACACCGGGAGCAGATCATCGAGGCTTGGAATCGAGGTAAGGGGGTGTTTGGGTTATGATTAATTAGAGTAGGATCTACCTCCTATCCGAGCCGTTGAACGGTACAAACAGGGTAAGAAAATGGTATTGCATGTTGTTGTGTGCCTCTGTTTGTGTATGTGTGACCATGTACACCGATCAGTTGAGGATCGGGTGTGTGACTGAGTTAATTATGAAATGGGTTTGAAATATTTAATGCTGGAATAAGCGGTGTTATAATGTAAATCCGGGATTGACAAGCAGGTCACCCGAGTGATGAGGAAGTGACGTTGATGGTCAAATTTGTTATGGAGAATATGAACTGTATGTATAACTATGTGGTGTGGGACGGCCGACGGTATATTATAGCCCCTCATTTCTGGTTCCCGTGGTTTTCGTACCCAGTTGAGCTACCCAGTGGTCAAGTAGGACCCAGTGGTCGAGGTGAAGAGTCAAGCAGGACTCGGTGAACCAAGCAGGGTTCACGGGGTGTCAAGTAGGACCCCCAGCTGAAGGCCGATCCTTTAGTATCCGGATACTAGGAGTCAGATTGCATGAGAGTCACTGGTGATTATCGATGAGATTGATATATGTGTGTCGCAACCGGAATCGCGGCGGCACGGCCGACCCTCAAAACGTTTCGGAAAGATAAAAAACAGGGAGTCGCCACCAATATTTTTTAGGATAAAATGTTGGAAAAACCTTTCATTAAAGCACTGGTTATAAAAATGAAATTCCATGTTCGGGAGTCTAATTACAGGTGAGGAAGGTATTAGCACCTCACAACTGTCCGTTATAAAAACGGTTACCTCAATATGATAGCGCGCATTATAATTAACCCAATAATTATTTTAACTTCTTCATAAAAAAAAACAAATATACGAGACGACAAAGTATACAAAAATAAACAAAAAATAAACACAGAATATTTACATGAGATTAACAGGACGTCTCGTCCAAATTAATCTCGCTCCACCATTTAAAAAATGAAATTAACAGGACGTTTCGTCCAAATTAATTTCGTTCCTCCCTTCTTTTTTTTTAAGAAAATAATAATAATAATAACAATAATAATAATTACAATTTTTAGGCTATCCAAATAAAATGTGTGAAGCACTCATTTTTATTAATATTTATCAAACAATAGGAATTAATTGATAATTAAAAAAAAGAACAGTCATCAAACAGCAATTAATTTTACAGAAAGTAAATAAATACAAGCATTAAAAATAAGAGTGAGACCAGTGTGGTGAGAAAGGAGCTGGATGATGCGTAAAGGAGAGGGACGGTTGAAAAAGAGGGGCGGTATTGATGAGGATCCTAGTGGGTTGGACAGCAGGTGCTCTTAGGAGGACGGTGTTGGGTTGATTTGAAGGAGCTAGTAGGTGTGTAGGAGAGGGCCAGCGTTGAGGATTGGGGACGGTGTTAGTTGAGGAGTGAGGATGGTTGTATGAGAGGAGAGGGACAGTTGAGGGTTGAGGATGGTATGGAGAGGAAAACGGTGTGGGGTTTAAAAGGGAGGACGGTTGAGGATGGAGGACAGTGGAGAGAAATGAGGAGGGCGGTATTTGGAGGAAAAAGGGGAACGGTGTTGGTGTTTGAAAGGGAGGACAGTGTAGAAAGGAGAAAGGACTTTGAGAGAAGGGGAAGGACAGAGTATGGAGAAGAGAAGGACGGTGTTGGGCTTAAGAGAGGGGCTGTACGGTTGGAAGGAGGGGGACAACGTTTGGGAGGAGTGAGTGAGGATGGTTAGGAAGAGGTTGAATAAGGACGGTTTGGAGGGGGTTGTACGGTTATGAAAGGAGAGAAGATAGTATGGTGTTAGAGGGCTGGACGGTGTAGTGGGAGAGGAGAAGGACGTTGCGGCTGTGTGATGTGGGTTGGAGTTTGAGGCTGTGAGGAGGGAGAAGACAGTATGATGAGGGGCAAGGAGAAAGGGGATGGTTGGAAGGAGAAGGAAGGGTGTACGGTTGGTATGAAGAGAGAGGGTTGTTGGAGTTTTTTTTAGAGTTCTCTCTCTCTTTCTTAATGCTTCTTCGTCCTTCTCCAAGAAAAAAAAGCTCCTGCCTCCCTTCTTCTCTTTCGTTGGGGTACTTATAGGAGTCCCCAAGTGTGCATGATTGATTGGATAACCCGGCCCTTGACAACCGAATGGAGGCTGGTGGGAATTTTTATTATTTCTTCCTTTGTTTGGTAGTGAGCCGCGCTTTGAAATTAGCAAATCAACTTGGACAGTGTGTTGGAAACAACCTGGATCTTGACAAAGGAGGCTGGTAGGAATTCTTTATCATTTTCTTCCTGTCTGATAGTGAGCCGCCTCCCTTAATTCAAGGATCCACTTGGATAGTGGAAATCCAAGTCAGCATGGTTGAAATCCGAGAGAAAATGATGGAAATCTGAGAGAGCATGGTAGAATTCCGAGTGAAAATGACTCGGATTAGCCTCTCAATTAGTATTCATCCATAGTTAGGGTCAATTCCGAGTGGAATGAAGGTTTTCCAATAGAAAACCGAGTGAAAATAGTCCTTTCCGAGTGAGAATTCTTCTGGGAGGAGCTCTCCCATGGAAGGCCGAGTGGAAGTTTTGCTCGGTATTGGGTCGCTATGAGGAGAATCTGAGTGAAAAAGTGTGCAATTGGATTGAGGGGACAAACAAGGCAATTCTGATTGGAACAATCAATCAGACCGAGTGAAAATTGACTCAGAACCGATTGAAGAGGACTCGGTGCTGATTGAAAAGTGTCACTCGGAATTGGTGAAAAGTGTCTCAGAATTGGTGAAAATGGGGACTCAGAATTGGTTTGAGGAGGGATGACACGGAATTGGTTTGAAGAGGGCTGACTGACTGAAGTGTCACTCAGTTCTGACTGAAAATTGGCTCAGGAATGGGTGAAAGGATAGGTCAGATTTGAGTGAGAAAGGAATGACCCGGAAATGGGTGAGAAAGGAGTGGGTGAGAAAGGAATGACCCGAAAATGGGTAAAAGAAGGCTCGGGAATGGTTAAAAGAATGGCTCGGTAATGGTTAAAAGATGACTCGGAGGTTGAGTGGAAAGGGTCTCGGAAATGGTTAAAGGACCACTCGAAAATGGGTGAAATATGACTCGGAGCCGACTGAAAATTAAAGAGAATGACTCGGTGTTTACTAAGAGTGTGACTCGGTTCTGACTGAAGAGGCATCACTCGGTTCTTACTGGAAATACTGACTCGGATATCTCACTCGGTAACAACCATTTTTACTCGAAAATATCCTTTTTTCACTCGGAAAGATCCTTCTCCTCACTCAGAATTTTCATTCAGTCATCAATTGTTCAGTGCACTCACTCGCCCTTATTTTCCAATCAGGAATGGCTTTCACTCGGCAATCAGCTGCTCGATGCACTCACTTGGGAGTCATCTTCAGAAGGATTTCACACGGATTTTCCTTTCATTCAGTCATTGTCACTCAGAAACCGATTCAAGATTGACAACGAAACTGATTGAAGAAAGGCTCAGTCGGCAAATATTCATTCGGATTTGTCACTCGGAGTTAACCTTCTTTGCAATCAGGGCCTGGAAACTTTTACATTTTCACTCGGAATCAATTTTCTTCCCATCAAAATCTAACTACCCAGATATATTCACAATCGGACTTCTGTTCCAAACGGAATCTGACCACCCAGATTCACTGAGAGTCGGACTTCACACTTCAATCAGCACTTCTTCACTCGGATTAGATGCAATCAAAAAGCAATCCTTCTCATCATTCATCCTCCAACAGAGTCAGCTATTCATCACTCGGAATGGCTCTGACAGGGAGTCATTCCACTCCTATTCACCTTCATAAGTGAAGCATTCCACTCGGAACTGACTCATTCTGAGTAATTCTACTCGGATTTGATCCTTTTTAAGTCATTCCACTCCGATTCACTCCAACAGGAGCATATTCCACTCGAATTTGATCCATTCTGAGTCATTTCAGTCGGATTTGATCATTCCTTAAGTCACTCGGATTTACTCTAACAGGAGCATATTCCACTCGGATTTGATCCATTCTGAGTCATTTCACTCGGATTTGTTCATTCCTTAAGTCATTTCACTCGGATTTACTCCAACAGGAGCATATTCCACTCGGATTTGATTTATTCTGAGTCATTTCACTCGGATTTGATCATTTTTGAACCATTCTACTCAGATTCATCTCCAACAGGGCTATATTTTACTCGAAAATGCTTCAATCTGAGTCATCCTTCTCAGCAGATCATTCGGAAATGAAGTCCAGTCCTCTCAGAATTCTTTCCATTTGGGTCGAACCGAAAGAGGTGTTCACAATGTGCTAAGTTAAGTGGATGTGTTTATTGTGTATAATGTGCTATAATTTCTGAGTGTGACTTGATAAATCTCCGAGTGGAAATTTAACATATTTGAGGAGTATGAATTGTTATCTCTACCGGATGCTGTTGTTAGGCTTGCCGAGTGAATTATTAAGATTTCCGAATTAGATATATATGTATAGACATGTTTAGTTTGTTTAGTTCCGCTTTACATTAATTATGATGCCAAACACTCACCCTTGCTGTTATTTTAATTTAGTAACCAGTGACAGGGAGGAAGCAGGAGCCGTGGAGTCGCGCCAAGGGGGAGATCGATGCCAAGGCCCGAATGATTTTGAGTAGCTGTCGAATATAATTATGTATAAGGAATTTTCCGAGCGTGTAATGCTGACTTAAATTAAACATAGTATGAAATGACATTGTATTGTGCTTAGTTTACGTTTTCACGAGTTTGTCGTGACAGAATCTTACCGAGCGAGACTTGCCGAGTCGATTCATCCATGGGTGAGCGAGGGCTCGCCAGCTTACTATTGGCCTTACCACCAGGTGAAGTTTCCACCCGTGTCCGAGTGAGATGGGTTGGGAGAGAATTCCGAGTGATGAGGATTTGGAGGTGTCCGAGTGAAAATCCGAGCCCCTCTCGAGGAAGTAAGAGTAGGGTATTCACCGAGTGAAGGCATTCAGAAAGGCTACAACCGAGTGGTGGAGGTCAAATTATTGACGAGAGAGTAGGAACTGAGCGAAATGGTTGGGGTGAAGAGTAGTGAAGAGCCAAGTGAGGAATGTGCGAGGAGCTGGAAGATGAGCGTTTCCTGAGTGAAACCTTGAGCCGCGTAAAACATTTTGCCGAGCGAAATTTCATGTGGGTCCGCATGTACGTTTGTTCACCCAGTCTCTGAGTGTGGCATCTGCTCAAGCGTCTCGCTGCCTCCCTTAGGAAAGAAATGTGTCTCTCGCTCAAGCGGATTTGGCTTCGTTTCAGCGAAGATTTTTAATCTCGCTCAAGCGAATCCGATTTCGCTCAAGCGAGTAGGCCTTAACTCCATATTCCTCTTCTTACGTACTTTAAACTAAAATCCCTTTTCTTATTTTATTTAATTAATTACGTTGCTACTGTCTATTACTTTAAATGTATGTATTGAAAATAGAGAGTATTTTGAAACGGGGCTTGATTAATTATTTGTAAACGTGAAAAATTCATTGCAAAGTTAATTAAATGAATATAAATATAAGTAAAATGACTTAGGATGTTACACATACCGTTGGCCGTCCCACACCACATAATCACATCAAAACATGGCATACATAGCATATCATAATCATATCACATATATATATATATATATATAGTTAGAAACTGACTTATATCCATAACACAGGGCAACCGACTTGTCAAGCCCACATCACAAGCCATGTTATTCATATACACCATCATCATATCATGCAATATAGCATCAATCTCATCAAGCCACCCATATATATATATATATCAACACCCATAATTATCAGATTTCATTACTTTCTAGTCCGCATCTATCCAAATCACTAAAATCCTTATCAAACAATAACTCAATCATATTCAAACTTACATGTAAAATCATATTAATTATATTTAACTATCATACCTCATTCACAATATTTTTTCTAAATGATTCTAAGTTTTCTGAAGCTATCATATATCCTAATCCTAATTAATTATAACCCGAACACCCCCTTACCTCGATTCCAAGCTTTTAAAATTTGCTTGAGGTGTCGGCTCCGATCACTTATTCACTGTTCCTCTTTTAAATCCGACGCTCACTTCGCCGCTCGCTCGTCCAATGCTCGCTTTGGCACCTACGGTTACCGAAACATCAAACCGGTTAGTACATTTCCTCCCTCACACTTCCAAACTCATCATTCAAGCTCCCAAACTCATTAAAATTCAGAATCAAGGCTCCCATTATCAGATGCAAATTCAGTTCCAAAGAAGGGGAAGAGAAGGAGAAGACGAATGTACAATTGAAGGTTCCCAATTACTTACCTTAGCCTCTAATAGTTCAAAACCACCAAGGATCAAAGCTTTCTCCAAATCCCAGGCCAAATCGCACGAAGAGAGGGAGAAAATGGGAGAAAAGTGTTTCTGCCCAACTGCTTGCATGTGTTATTTAAAACTGAATCGCGACGTTGATGCTACACGTCCCACTGGCGCTACACGTCAGCTCATTAATTCATACCTGACGTTACACGTCCCAGCCACGCTACGCGTCAGGGTCTTGATTCCATTTTCTATAAAATTTCATTTTAAATTCTTATTTCCCTTTATTATTATTATTATAACCCATTTAATTTCTTTATTTATCTTTCTTATACAAAACATCAGGGATGTTACAAGTGTTACCTCTTGAACTCTGGCTCGCACACGCAAGACTAGCCGCATCGTCTCAACAGGTACCTCCATACCGTCCTCTCCTTATTTTTAAAGTTTTTCATAAAGGGTATGGGGGATGACAACTCAAGTAGTGATTCCGTCGAGGTGCTGTCTGGGCCTCCGTCAATTCAATCCCAGTGTCAGCCGCGGAGGAGGAATTCATATCGGAATTCTTACTGCTCTGATGGGGCTACCTCTGGTGCTTCACATCGGCCAGGGAATTCAGGGACTCAGCGTCTTTCACCAATGTCGTTAGGGGATATACAAGAATTTGATACATCTTCTTGCTCCTCCACATTGTCCCTCACATCATCTAGCTTTGACATAGGCTCTGCTAGTGAATCTGGCAGTAGTGCCAACTTTTATTTATCTGACGATGTGACTTTTTACAGTTGCATACCATTCTTTTAACACGTCATCCAGCCAATGGCCTCTGATAGAAATTCTGGCACCAACACCCCCGTGGTTGTAACCAACTCTATGGAAACCAACATCGTCGCACATCAGATTGATTGGCTCACTAAGAAAGTTAAAGACCCCTACTTCTGGGTACATGAAGAACCTATCTCCCTCGCCTCCTGATATATTGAAGATGCGGATGATGTCACTATTGAAGACGTGATCGTCCACTCTGGTGAAGAATTTAAAGATCACTTCAGTGTCCTTTGCCCCCTGACATCGGAGCGTATATGCCACCAACTGGGCTCATGCTTTCTTTTCATGTATGAGATGCTCTTCTCCAAGATAGGAGTTTGTCTTTCGCTGACGAAGATTGAGATGGGCATACTTTAGTTTCTGAACTGTGCCCTAAGCCAACTTCATCCAAATGGCTGGGGTTTAATTATAGCTTTGGAGGTCCTGGGAGACTACTTCAATTTCGTTCCGGCCGTGGCTCTTTTCTTCACATACTACGGAGTCATGCGTCGTGGCAACACCGGTGGAGGCCTTGGCTACATCAACCTTCGATGCAACTCCAAGGTTGTAAATTTTAAAAGTTTTACAGAATCGGCTAAGACGGACGGGGTGAGCTTCAAAAACCCATTCGTTAAAATTAAAGTTAATGACGAGAAGCCGTTATTCTGGGAGAACTCTGACTTCTCCAAAAGAATTCTACACCGGCTGGACCTTCCTCCTAACCAGCAATGCCTACACCGTCAGCGAGGCTGCCCTCTCGACAGAGTCTAAGACAGTTTTAAAGGCTCTAAAAGTTGTCTCTGCCTTCTCCAAAATTTCTTGCAAGTTCTTGTAGGGGAAGAAGTCACGTCAGGATGGTTATCTTCGTATGCCAGCTTCCTTTCTTTTTTTTCTCGATGTTTTGATGTTTTACCTTTTGTTTCTAAGGGGAGATGGCTTGCATCAGCGTACTACAGAAGTTAAGGGAGCAAGCTGAAGCCCAGAATGTCGGTGCTGTCGAGGCTGAGAACCGGGTCACCTCAAGGTGCATTGCAGCAGCGAACAAGGTCAGCAACTTGACGCTAATCCCGGAGGAAAGGGGTTAAAACAAAGGCAAGAAACGCCATAATCCCGGCCGCTCCAACAGAGAGCCAAAAAAGAAGAAGGTTCAAGCGGCTGAGACCGAGGTCGAAGTCACCTAAAATCCGCAGGGGGAAGATGGTGTAGCTGATCCTACCACAAATGTCTTGGATCAAATTCGTCCTGCTGCCACCAACGCTCCTTTTTACAACTCTAGCATATCGGAATTTTTGCAAGCTGTGGGAGAGACTCCGTCTAGGTTTCACATCCTATTCCTGTTGAAGGACGATCTCCTAGCTTTTGAGGCTAGAGTACTACAAAAGGGGCGATATTCAACTTAATTGAGGCTGTCGGGGTCATACATTCTCTAGGGCAGTCTTACTATTCCAGTCTCGAGGTGAAGCAATTCCTAGATCGGATGAAAGAGGCTGAGGCCTAAAAAGTGGAGGCCCAGACAGCCTTGGCCAAGAAGGAGGAAGTTTAATCGATCTCACCACGGTGTTTTCTTCGGCGACCAAGAGGGCGGATGAGGCCGAAGTCCGACAGAAGACTGCGGAAGACACCCTTAAAGATCTTCAAGCTAAGTATGATGAAGCCCTTGCTGGATGGGATACTGCAGAAAAGAAGAATGAAGATTTGCCAGCCAAGGTAGCATTATTGAAGGAAGCCCATGTTTAGGAGCTGAAAGAAAAGAAGGAGGAGATAGCTGAATTTGAAGAGTTGGCCAATGTCTCCTTCAGTACCGTCGTTCGACAAGTGATCCACTATAATCCCGGTGTTAAGCTTAAGTTGAACGGTATAGGTGTCTACTATGAATTCTATAGTGGGCATCTGTATGTGATGGACCAGGGTCAAGCAGTGAAGCATGAGGATGTTCCTTACGAGCCTCTGCCTTTGCCGGATAACCAAAGCATGGAACTGAAGGTGGTATCGGATAAAGACTCTGAGAAGACAGTCGAAGATGCCAAACCGGATTCTCCTGCCACTATAGTTGTTTAGAGGGTTTCTTTATTTTTGCTTCCTTTTATTACCTTGTACTAGGATAGGCTCCAGATTTGATAATTTTGAGAAGTAGGGTCGTAGTGCCTCAATTTTGATAATATGCATTTATTTCTCTTTGGCGCCTTCATATCGTCTGCTTTCTTCGATATACCTACTCTTAATAGATTTAATCAAGTAAAATCAAAGGTAATAGGATCCTTACCGATGTTACCTCAATTCTCAGCTTCCCTTTGACATTTCTTTTACCAGTGTCGAATTGGTTTTTGACTTTTAATGTCGCCTTTCTAACTTTCTTCAAGATTCGTAATGACGTCGGCATCAACAAATAAAATGAACCAAGCGATAGTATTGCTACCGATGTTTGATCATTTCTTTTGACTCATTTGACATCGTTTTCCTCAACTTGTAAACCTTTATCTGCATCCAGAATTATTAATAATGACACCAAGTATTCTGATCTTATGTCGTTTATCCTTTAGGCTTTCGCCATTCTTGGATGTTGTCTTTACAGTTAACTAATTCCTCGTGTTTCTTCGACTGATGTTGCAGTGACTCTTACACCAGTGATCGATATTAGTTTGGTTCCTCGTGACTTCGTCTCTGACTTTGTAACTCCGTCTGGCTCTTGCGATTTTGTCTCACCCAGGATATCGTCTAAGTCCTTATAAGAGATGCTTTGGTTTCTCCTATCTTTGACGCATCTCGGTTGAGGTAGTAATGGACCTGTAATGAAACTCAGCTATTCGGGCTTTGATTCAGAAGTATTCATCCACCGAGGTTAAGATTTTGCCACCGTACTGGAGTTCATCCATTTTGGTGTAATGCATATAGGTTGTAAATCGTGCTGATGTCGTTAGCTACTCCGGCTATCGCATTTGGCCTTCGGCGTTTAACCACTCCAGGCATGCAACCGCTCTGGGGCCTTAGCCACTCTAGGGTTTCCGCATTTAGCCTTCGAGGTTTAACCACTCTGGGCATGTAACCACTGAGGCCTTAGCCACTCTGGGTTACCATGTTTATCCTTCGGGGTTTAACCACTCCAAGCATGCAACCGCTCTAGGGCCTTAGCCACTCCGGGGTTTCCGCATTTAGCCTTCAGGGTTTAACCACTCCAGGCGTGTAACCACTGGGGCCTTAGCCACTTCGGGTTACCACGTTTATCCTTCGGGGTTTAACCACTTTAGGCATGCAACCGCTTTGGGGCCTTAGCCACTTTGGGGTTTCCGTATTTAGCCTTCGGGTTGGCTATGATTTGGTTTGTTACTGTTTGGTGTATTTGGGAAACACGAAATGTAGTCATCTTTCAGGGTGGAGTTGTGAGTGGTGAGAAACTGCTTGAGTTGGTCCAATATAGGTCTTGGCTATGGTTACGGTTTTGAATGAATGATTTTTTTAGGAGATTTGGTGAATGGTATAGGAACCTTTGTTATGCTTATTAAGGTACAATGCTCTGGTTAATTTTATTTTTTATGTATATGAGTTAAGGTACCCCTTGTACCTTTTTTAATTTAATTTTATTTCTTTGCTGATAAAAAAAATTAATGTGAAGTTATAAAATTTGTCAAGCGAATTATTAGTTATTATTATAAAATAAGTTAATTTAGTATATAGATATATTTTTTTATTTAACGTATAACACATTTAATTTTATTATAAGGGACTTTAGCTGAATTGAAGATTGAGTATTATATGTGTTGTTATAAACTCTAATTATAATATGTCATCGATTCCTATTTCGATTACATTTATTATTATAGTTGAATGTTAATTTGTTTCAACTTTGAAACGTAAACTGGCGTATTCTAACGCCACTAACTTATAGTTTATTAATCTGAATACTATTTTGATTTAGAAAAGCTGCAATTAATGGTTCGCTATGTTCAAGGAGTAACATTGATGCTTTTGGGTTATTCATTAAGCAACGAGCTATGGTGTTGGATCAGGAAACACCTTGGCCATCTGAATATCAAAGTAAGATTTACGCAAATTCCATTCTAAACCGTAGCTTTTCTATCTTTTTATGCCTTTTCTTGTCTTTAATTTGGACTCTTGCTCTTGTCCCCATTAGTACATTGCTTAACGTTCACAATAAGAAATAAGGTTAAGACACTGGGGCTCTTTTATATCCACATTTTAAAAGTAATTATCAGATCATCAAGGTTGAGATTCTTCCAACGTTAAGTAATTAACACCGGGGCTCCTTTTAAATATTTAACAATACATTAGGTATTTTTGGGTATTTATTTTAAAAGCAAAAATATATTAAACTAAAACTCAAAGATTAGGAAGTATCTATTTGACATAACAGGTTTATAACTTTTTAAAGAGTTTATAACTTTTCCTTTTAAAAATTTATTTGAGAAAGTTTATGTTTATTCAAAAATTATAAACTCTTTTGTTAATTGTAATTGTTTACTTATTATTTTTACCTTTTTTAATAATAATTTTTATCTCTCACATAATTAAAATATTAAATATTCTCAAATAACTCCATTTTAATAAATTCCTTTAAAAACTATAAACTATTTAAAAATCCATCAGCCCCAGCATCTTACAATGATCAACTTGCTAAAGACATAAAAGAAACAATCCAATGAACATTTAATAAAAACATGCCACGACATAATGGGCCCTTATTGTTGCAATGGTATCTCTGACACAAAATGAGGCCCCTTGCATTCTTTAACTTTTTCGTCCCAGTACCACACTTTGATAAATGTTCTTGGTTGCAGACTCATGTGTAATTACGGAAGACTTGGTGCATCACACATACCACCACAGCTTACACCTCCATAACATGCGTGTGTAAACATTTTTAGGTATCATTTTTCGATCAAAATCAAAATTTTGTCGCAATAATTTGTGCAACAAATTTAATATTAAAGGTTGATCATTAGTGAGTTGAGTAAGATTGTAATTTCCAATCGAGACCTGGTCAAATTGGTTAACGGATGGTCTTATATTTAAATCTTATTAGTATAAATATTTTGTCGAAGGTGTCTTATGCCTCTCTTAAAATCGTCAATTTTATATGTTTTAATTTTAGGGAGTCTCTAAATCTAATTTGCCTAAACTTTTATTTAAAAAGAATAAAAGTAAAATTGTAACTTAAATGGGAGAAATAAAAAAAAAAAACAACGCACATAACATGCTCTAGATAAGATGCTTGCACTTAATCTGACATTTTCCCCCTACACGTTTAGTAAAGTCTCTGCAAATTGGGTGTTTATTCCTATTACTTTCTGGCTTTTCTGTGTCTGTTTCAAATGAGGTTATTGCGGCCACAGGGCATGCATGAATTATGTTGTTTTGACTGGAAATTTTTCATAATTTCTAGCACTTTTGACTTGTCAACAGAAATTGCTTTGATCATAACTTTTTGCATCATAATGTGTTCGTTAAACATGGTGGACCAAGCTGCAAGCTGCATGCTGCAGTGGCACTGCCCACCATGATTCTCGCTATATATAAATATATAATTTCCGCTGAAAGTTGAATGACGAATAATATAAATAATAAACCACAAAGCCTAGACCACATATAAACTCATTTACAGAATACACAGCATTGAATATGAAGAAAAAAGTATATGACTGCAATTGGACACAGGCAAGCAAAACAAGTTTTATGGAATTCCAACAGTGAAATATGAGTAACTCAACTCAGATTCTCAAATTCAAAAGATGTATATCTATGATTTCACTAGCAGAAGTAACTTTTATTGAATTCTATTATGCATCAACACATAACACAACACTATCATTGTAAAGGCTCACTTTTGTCCATTAATAAAATGAGCTATGCGTTTAATCAAGCTCTTGGCTTTTTGGCAATCGGGGTTGAAGATATGAAAGACATGATCCTCCCCAAGAGTCTCATAAAACTCAGCAGTTCCTTTCCAATCACTGTTCACTAACTTTTTATGATAAAGTTTACCCCTTTCCCTCAGTATATCCTTCTCCGCAACAGTAACAAGCACTTTGTTACAACCCACCCTTTCAAGCCCAGGAGCTTCCTCAACAAAAGGGTTAATCAAAGGATCATCATTCCCTTTATCAGAAGGACAAACAAAACCCCACCACTTATCAACCATTTTCTTCCTCTCCGGATCAGAAATCTCTACTCCAATCGATTCATTCCCCCAGAAATAAGGATTCACCATGATAAGACCAAGAACCTTGAAATCGAAAAAACCCTGTTTTGGAACAGAGTCATGTAACTTCAGGGTCATGAAATGTCCAATGTTGGCACCAGCGCTATCACCGGCCAAGAACACTCTCCCAAAGTCAACGTTTTCATGACTGAGCCAATTCTCATGGTGTTCACGATCTTCCAGAGCATGAGAAGCGACCCATTGAATGGAATCCCAAGAATCATGGTATGCAGTTGGAAGAGGATGTTCTGGAGCTAACCTGTAGTTGACGGAGAGAGCAACAACGTTAGCCTCGGCGACGAGTCTGTTGAGGGAGCTATGGTAAAAAGGGTCGAAGGAAGAAGAGATGCAAAAGGCTCCACCGTGGAAGTAGAGAAGCAAGGGAAGTTTGGTGGTTTTGGGGCTGGGATTGGGACGGTAGAGTCTGGCTGTGACACCGGTTTCGGGGATGAGGAGGATGTCTTTGGAGACAACGTTGGTTAGAGGGTCGAATCCTGCGGGGGAAACTTGGGTTCCGGCGAGTCTTTCGATGGTTCCGTTCGTGTGTACTCGGAGGTATGGTGGAACCTCGATTGCGATTCCAGAATTGGTTGGCTGAGCCATTTAGGAGTTTGCGAAGAAGACCCTACGTTCTGTTCTGTGGCACTGGCATCCTCTCACATGGGACAACACTCACTTTTATATCAATCTTTTCTAAAATATTTATTTATTTCAATTATACATTTATCTTGAATCAATATCATTAATAGTATGCATGAGTTTCTCAACATTTTTACCATTAATAGTATGCATGGGTATAAAAGGACCATTCTCAATGGCATTCCAAACTCTTAGATCAATGGATTGAATAAAGATTTTCATTCTTTCTTTCCAAAACGCATAACCTTCCTATTGAAAGCGGGAGGTCTATTTGTGGCACCACCCTCACGAAAAAGATTTAGAGAACTTGAGGCCATCTTATCTCTTGAAGCTGTTAAGCTTGATCTAACAAGAGTCAAGCTCTGATACCACTTGTTATTCAAGTGGCCTCAATACTCAAGAGGGGGGTGAATTGAGTTTTGAAAACTTTGCTTGGAATGCCTTTGAACTTGATTCTTTTTTCACAAGTTTAAAGATTATGCAGGTGAAATCAAGTTTAATGCAAGAGACAATGCAAAACAAGAGGTGTATGTAGCTGAGATAATTTGTCAAACACTTGGTGTGCAATATTCAAAGTTAACTAATTCAAGCAAGCTTAAGTATATAAACCACAATCAACCAACACAAATCAATTAAGTGCAGTATATGAATGTAAAAGAGTAAGGGGGAAGAGCTTGCAAACCAATTTAACGAGTTCCACCAACCCCGGTGTACGTCTCGCCTTCAAGCAACTCACTTGAAGGATTTCCACTATTGAGATTTAGAGATTACAAGCTATGAGCAATTGCAGCTTCCTAGTGTCCCACACTCAAGAACTCAATCCTCACTAGCACAAGGGTAACCCACCCAATCTCTCAAACTCTCAATACTCAAAGGTTAAACCTCAACCTTTGTGACCACTCAACCTAGAGTGAAAACCTTTGTGTTTGGTGTAGTGTTTACAAGCAAGTAACTCTCTTAATAGAGTAGATATACAAATAAAGGCTCACACTATTTCTAACTCTCAACAAGAGAGAATATACAAGTTTAAGCTCTAAGTTTCAGAAAAATGAAACTGTACAAGAATAGAACTTACAAGACTCAAGATTTGATTTCCCTTTGATGGATTTGTGTGTTGCATTTAGTAGCTTGAAGGAGTCTTGCATTTATAGGGCTTGGAGATGAGCATAATGGGGTTCCTAGCCGTTGCAGCTCGTGGGTGCCTTAGATCTATGGAGAAATGAGTTGGTTTCCACTTAAAAACACTTTCCTCAATTTCTGGCACTATCGTAATCGATTACGCCTCGAGCTGTAATCGATTAGCTTTTGAAATCTGCAGTGTAACTTATAACATCCTTAATTTTTAAGATAAATTTCAATAAATCAAATAATATTTTGCAAATAATTCAAATTTCCAAAACAGAATTTGAATTAAATAATTACAATATCATTTTTACAAAAGCCGACCGGCTCTTTAAGTTTACAATTAAATAAATAAATGAAAAACACTCGGTATTTAGGAGCCGGCCAAGGCTTCTACCAAAATACACTCCAAGTAGATGAGTGACTTCTCATATCATGGTTGGGCCCTACATTCACTGTAAAAAAACAATTGTAGAGGGTGAGCATAACATATCAAATAACAGTTATTGAATTGGATTAAAATACCAATTCATAACTATATACACAAAACAGAACCGAAACATATACATATACTCATCACAAATCATTCATTCTCACCGATCACAATTATCATCATAAATCAATCACAATAATTTTATACTCATCATAAAACAGCATGCTATCAACACATAAATCAATGTATGCACATGCTCAATCAAATGGATCCATATCATTCATTCTCAATAATCATAAACATCAGTACACATGATCAACCAAAATGGGATCATTATAATTTTTGTGTTGCAACACTGGCTCCCCGAGCCATAATTCAGCTCCTCACTGATCCGGCCGTTTTACAGGTACCAAACCGCTCTGCGCCCATAATGTAACACCGAGTACCACTCCCAGAGTGATAGCGGTCCTCTACTCAGTGCTACGGGCCGGCCTTGAGTCCCACTCAAAGGCGTCCGTGGTATATAGGAACCACCACAGGGTCTATGCCTTCATCAGGCCGTCCACAACTGGACCGGTAACACAGGCCCCTGCAGTCCTGTGTGCGTCTGAATACAATTGATATATCAAACAAATATCAATCATCAATCACATATCAACATTATCTCATGTCATTCCACTCGGCATAATAACCAACATAGCATGCAATTATATATCATGAAAATTCATGAATATAATTCATATCATAATCATCAATCTCATACGAACTCAGTATCATGAACAACAACATCACATATAACTCATTATGAATGGAAAATAATTAACATAAAGTATGTTATTCGATTGGGGTTTCAATGATATTTCATACATATATCACATATATCATATCAACAACAACACCCCAAATCCATTCATAAACCATATATTTGAAATGTACGCTCCCCTTACCTGGAATAAAGAGTTCCAGTAGCTCGTTAAATGTTATCCTAGTCGCTGCTCAAGAATTCCGACTGGAGTTGCAATTCTGCACCAGTCCCAAACTATCCTCGTAAAGAGAAGAAATGAAGACTTGATATTCTTCCTCGTTTAATAGTTCCAGTAAAGATTGGAAATAAGAGGATTTTAGATGATAATTTCACTTTCAAAAGTTCTTCCATTAATCCAACAATGGAAGTATTTATATATACATGATTCATGCAGAAGAAACGTGAATGAATAGAAGTATTCTGACACACGTCTCTTTAATGATAATGAAGGGAATAAGATATTTAATGAAAAGGGACAACTCATCAAGAAAGGTCCCACTCTTAGAAAATATCTGAAAAGTGAAGCTGCTAGAACGTAGAAGAACAGGATGACGTGGAAAGCATCCATAGTAAAATATTTATTAATTTTCGACTCGTTTTCTGCATATTCCGACTCGGTTTCCTCATTCTGGGCATCTCTTTCCGAGAGAACTTATCAGAGCCTCCTTCCGCTCAGAATTCCTTCATTCGAAAATGGCCTACTCATAACTGTCTTATTCGGAAATACATCAATCAGACTCCTCACTCGGTTATACCTCTTTCCGAGTCAGAGTCTTACTCTTTCGTCGTTCGGAAGTCTTCTCCACTAAAAGGTCACTCGGAGTTCGAAGTCCACTTCCTTTCTCGGAAATCATTCTTCTTGAAAGGATTACTCGGATATTTATCCTCTTCAGAATTATTTACTCTCAAACATACTCAATCGGAGTTCAAGTCTTTGTCCAGAAGCACTCCTCCTGAAAAGACTCGCTCGGAATGTCTCACTCGGAAGTGTCACAGAGACACTTCACTCGGCAAACCATCCACCCAGATATACTCCACTCGGGAGTTTCCTAATCAGAAATATCGGTTCGAAAAGTACTTCCACTTCTCTCGGAAACAACCCATTCGGAATTATTCCACTCGGAGATGTTTCCGTTTCACTCGGATTTACTTCACTCAAACTTGTTTCAATCGGACACAGCGTTACTTAATCTCAGAAATAATTCTCTTAATGATGTTTCACTCGGAAACATCTTAACTTCACTTGGAAATGATCTCCTGAGTCATGTTTCACTCGGAATCACATCTATTTCACTCGGAATCAAATAATTCTCACTCGAAAAATCTTGTCTTTGACATTTTTCACTCGGAAATTTATTTAGAAATTCTTCTTTAATCCTTTTTAAATTATTTTCTAAAAATCATAAAAATTGGGATGTTACATAACTCGTGTTGTAATCGATTAGCATATCCCTTGTAATCGATTAGCTTCATCTCAGAAGCTTGGTAATCGATTGTGCTTCATCTTTTAATCGATTAGGACTGACACTTGATGCATTTAATTTGTTTACGCAGCTTTGTAATCGATTGTCCTTGTATATAATCGACTAGTTGTCATTCCAGGAGCTTTGTAATCGATTATATATGTCCTGTAATCGATTAGCGAAAATACCTGATGCATTTATTTTAAATAGAGGTTCAATAATCGATTAGTCATGTTGGCGTAATCGATTAGATGCGAAACAGGGATCATGTAATCGATTAGATCTGGTTGCCTAATCGATTAGCCTGCGTGTTTTTACAGGTCTGATACATTTTCTTGTTCCTCCAAGTTTTCTTCAAGAGTCCTTTGTCATTATCAAAATTAATATATATATATATGTTTAGACTGGTGTGTACCAGTCTCACAAATTATAGACATAAATGATATCAAGTCTTTCCATAACATTAAGAATTCTGATATACTAGACAACCTTTACCCTTCCCTTCTAATTTAGTTTTATCCGATGCCTCCGACTCACGTGGTCACTATACTTTGTTTTGATGCTTTAGGAGTTCCTACTCCTAGGACAGTTGTTGCTCCGTTTTTTTTTTTCTTTAGGTCATGTATTCACCAAAAGAAAATATAGATACCTTATTAATAGCTCTTATAATTATGGGAATGAAGTCCTACCATATGTTTATGGTTTTTATATGGGTTATTTTAATAATCAGTATAAAAAGTATTTATTTATTAAATTACCAAAACGATGAATCTAAAAATAAAAAAAATTAATACTTCATACCGCTTATTTTAATAATAAATGTAAACAATATTTTTTAAATCAATTATTAAAATAATTGGTATAAAATACATATAAAAATTAATATTTTACACCAATAATTTTAATATTCAGAATAAATAATTTTTTATCAATTATTAAAATAACCGATATTAAAAACATAAAAAATTAACTGAATTGGAAATATTTTATTTTATCGGACCGTTCGTAAGATGTCATATTCAGGCTAGTGTATAAAATTTATTCTTCTTTTATTTTACTCTGAACGAATTTTTCGGACATTGACTACAGCTTTGAAAGATTTTTTCTGCCTTTGATTTCAAAGTATACACACCATTTTCTGGTTATCTTACGAAACGACATTGAATTCTATACATGAAGCAAGAAAATCACGTTCCATTAAAATAACATTTTATTTTATTTTAGGCTTTTTGTTTGTTTTTTATAAAATTAAATGAGGATATTAATAAATATTAACCCGTTAGAGTTGACTTAATGCTGAAAGTTTAAGCAATTTATATAGAATTTTAGTGTTTTATTGCAGAATAAAGTTAGGATATTAATAATGATAAAAAAGAGAATGAGAGGGAGATATAATTAATTTTTTAGAAGTAAATTATTTTTACTCAAAGTTTTTATGAACCAAGTCATGTGACACATCATTTATGTGTTTTTGCGAGTATTAATTTGCAAGTAGCAATGTCTCGTATATTAATAACTAGATCTGTACCCGTATTTTGGATTGTATATTTATAAATAAAAGTATTATGTAGTATATTATTTTATGTGTTGTGTATTATAAATAAAATAGTAATAGTTAAATATTTTTTATGAATTCTTTATAATAAATATTTTAATTTAATTAAATAGAACATTAAAAAGAAAAAAATTATGAATAAAAAATATTTTTTTTTCATTTTATTTTTGTTTTAATTTTTAATTTTTCTATTTTACATACTTTTAACCAAATAAAAAATAAAAAACACTCAATAAAGATTGAAATAAATAAAGTTACTGACTAATGTTAATAAATAGATATATAAGATAAATATTAATATGTAAATAATTTTAAACATATACATTGAATCAATGCAAATTATAATTAGAAGAGTATGTGAATAAATAAGAAATTTAAAGGTTTGACTAGTGATTAGGAGTGGCAAAACGAGCCAACGGGACGGACCGTGCATAGGCCAGTCCAAATACGGGCCAAACTAGAATAGGAAAACAGGCCAAAAACATTGGCCCGATCTGTATTCTATGTGGCCCGCGGGCCAAAACGAGCCAACCCGTTTTTTAAGAGAACTATACATGCTATTTTTTATTTTATATTTAAATTATTTTTAAATATTTTTTAAGAAAATTTAAAAATAAAAATTAGATTTCACCTTTTTAAAGCAACGTTTTTATAATTAATCCAATTTATTTCATTAAATAGAAACAATAAATAGTCATCAAAATTAATTTCGTATCAAATAATCAAAATTACAACCAACCAAATATTTATATTATATATAATATATTAATATATATTTTAATAAAGGCCCGCCGGGCCGAACTGGCCTGTGACGGACTCATTTTTTGACGGGCCAAAACGGCTGGGCTTATTCAGAAAAAACAGGCTTCAAAGGTTGGCCCAGTCCAACTCGTTTTAACGGGCCAAACAGGCCAGCTCGCGGGCCCAGCACATATTGCCATCCCTACTAGTGATTATGAAAGAAGTTAACAAGGTAAGGTGAGAAGATTGTTTTAGATTCAAACATTTTTATCTTATGTTTTTAACATAGTTATCAATAAATGAACACAATTTTGAGTGATGGGTGTTATGAATATTATATGTGAATATCCGGAGTAATAGGACATCCTAGAAAAGTTATAACAGATGATCAATTTTAGTCTTCTCTTATATCTATAAATAGAAATATAATAGATGTGAACTCAAAAGAAACCTATAACAAAAGTGTATGAGCTATAAGTCTAGAAAAACCATAGCAAAAATATTTGTTATATGACTCTAAAAGAGTTCATAATGACATTGAGACATATTGTTTGACTTTTATTGCACATGGTATAAGCCAATTTTTTTTTTTTTACTTATATTGATGTAATCTAGAAGTTTACTATTATTTGACATATGATTGACCTACCATTACTAAATTAATAATGAACATATATGGACCTAATACATAGACAAAGACATTTTTTTAAGATCAATCTTGATGTTTCTTATTTGGATCATTAATATGATTATGAAAATGTTACATTCGCCATGTTGATATCAACAATGTTATTTTACTTATTTGCATAAAAATAATTGAATGCTCTATAAGAGTTTATGCGTTGTTATTAATGATCCGGGGTGTAAATCAGACTTTAAAATACCATGGCCGAGGTGCTTCTAAAAATAAGGCCACGTCACCAAAGGAACAAAAAACACTTAACTAACCATCTCAACTGGGGTCCAGAATCAGAACAACCACAGACCTATGTCGAGGACTTCGGTCATTCTTTGACAGCGAAACATAAGTCAGAATCGGTACGGGCAACATGTCCCTACAAACATTGTTGCTACAGTAGTTAGGAGAAGGGTAAAATCACTTTTCCTACTCAGGATCTCCTATAAATACAACTCATTTATTATTGTAAAAGAGACCAGGACTAATAAGAGAGTAACCCTTCGTAATACTAACATTTCTGTAATACCTAAACTGACTTAAGCATCAGAGAATCTTTTGTAGGTGCACCTCTAGTGTGTCCCATCGACTTCGGAACGGATTGAACATCAAACTCATACCCTAACGCTAAGAACTTAGGCTCCCTACTAGACTTAGGTGTAAAATACCATACTCCACTGAGGCGATGTAAAACTGAGAGCATAAGAGGTTACTCTGGATATTGATCAAGACAGGTCAACCCTGGACCCCGGTTCTAGGATAGAACATTGGCACGCCTAATGGGGCTGCATAAATTTTGAGTCCCATATCACAACAAGGAATAAGTCATGGATCGCAACAGAGGTAGTGAAACCCTGGAATGACATGCCAGAATGTAGCAAGGACATTGGATTATAATAAAGGTATAGTGGAGACCCCGGGGACGAAGTTGAGGATATAGGCGGTGGTGTAGCCGAATCCCCGGGATATAATTATCAGGCAGCTGTGACAAGAGCTCCAGGAGCTTCGAAGAGCAAATGGAAAAGAGAACACTGGTGGAAATAGGAGGTAGTAGGAGTTTCAGTATCAACAGGAATGATCTCAAACTCACGCTTATGATGAGCAAGAATCCACATACCAAACCGAGGAGATAAGCAGTCAAAGGGGGACCATGCAACACGGTAGGGGAGGAGAATATCGGTTTAGAATACCATTCACAAGGAGGTTGATGAGCGTCCCCATACCCAGGCACCTTCAAACCCCATAGCCGTTGTCAGTGGGAAAGTATATAGGATAGTCAGGCCCCGGAAGTCATTTGGATATGTATGTAAATGAGTCTTTGTTCTTAGGAGCCGAGGAGGACGTTGTTTGTAGGATGTTCCTAAGGACGCTATCTGTAGAGGCTTTGGGATGGTTTAAGAGTTTACCTATAGGCTCAATTGATTCATGGGACGATATGGCTCATGCATTCTTACAACACTTTGTGGTGTCAAGGGACATTCCCAAAACGTCTCATACATTGACATAAATCAGGCAGGGGTCGGAGGAAAGTTTGAGAGATTTTCTGAAGAGATTTTATAAGAAAGCTACGTTGGTACCAGGGTTGACAGAAGAAATTCAAATGCATGTTGCGGTGGGAGCTTTGTAGCCGTAGTCACCTTTTGCCCTATCTTTGGCAAAAGGACCACCTCAAACCCTTGAAGAATTCAGAAGCAAAGAAGCAAAGTATGTGGGGAGAGAAATGCATCTAGAAGTTGCTAGCCAGAAGAATACAACACAAGAAGGGATTCATATGTCGGATAAGAGAGCACCGAAGTCGGAACGAAGAGGTCCTAATAGAGATATGTTCCCAAGACCTAAATGAAGGGGGAGTTTGAATTTCTTACAGTATACCCCGTTGGCAGTACAACCCGGTCAAATTCTGAGGAAGGTCGACTTGAGATGATTGATGGTGTATGGGGTAAAAAAGCCAATTCCTATGAAGAGAGCTGGAAATGCCAGCAAGTATTATGAGTTTCACGAACAAACGGGGCATAGTACTGAAGAATGCCGACAACTGAAGGAGGCAGTTGAAACATTGATCAAAGAGGGTGTTAGAACTAAGAAGATTTTTTTTAGAATACCCTTAGATTTGTTGATAACCAACATCAAGCATCTTAATTAGTCGGGTTATGAGTTGTTAAATGTTTGATAAGATTATTCGAGTGTTTCAGGACATAAAGCACAGGTTATAAATCAAAGGGGGAGCTCGTATCCTATAAGGTTGGTAAAACAAAACTAAAAGTGATGTGCATCAAAGAAACACACAAAGTCTAGGAACGCCTCTCTTAAGAAAAACGTTCTTCTAAACGTATAACAGACCCAGACTCTTCGCATCATATAGCAAGCCTTAATGAATCAGAACGAACTTACTGATTAAGGTAACTGTCTTCAATCAGACTCTGTATCCATAAAGAGGATGCTTCAGACCTTATTCAAAATCACAATAAAGGATTGGAATATTTCTTGGAATTATGAGTCTCATCATCAACATTTTACGATTCACCAGACCTAAAACTAATCTCAGATACTCTCTCTGAACGTATCAAGTCTAGACCTATATATTGTAACATCCTAAAGATTTACTATTTTTTATATATAAAAGGATAAATTTGTATGGAAAATTATAATTTACAATTTTGACAAAATTAACTTAAGGTTCTATAGAGTTGAGTAATCATTGTAATTTATAGGATTTTATGAGAATTTTTAGATATTTTTAGAGATAAGTGAAAGTAGTCCAAAATAGAGTCGTTTGGGTCTAAACCAATATAGAAAATGTAATCAAAAAATTATGAAACTTGATAAGGAGTTTAGATTTGCGCATGTGTGCTTAAGTTTAAAATTTCGTAAAGTTTAGAGATTGTTTGGTTAGAAGAGTAAACCAATAAACTTATAAAAATGGTTATCTAAACATTTAGTAATTGAGATATTTAGAGTAAAAGAAATTTATTAAAAAGTTACATTTATTTTATTAAGTACATTATGAGGATCTATAACAAAATTTTAAGTATAAAATTTATCTCATAAAAATACCCATAGTATAGTTATGGATAATTATAAAAAAATTAAAATTAAAATTAATTTCTACCACCTATATATATACACACATACCTCGTCACCTTGTCATTTTCACACATTCCTTATTCCTTCTCGTAATTCCTTTTCTCGTGAGGCATAGCACAAGTTAGCTTTAGAAGATTTTCTTGGAAAAAGCACGTTTCTCAGGTAAAAGGGGGTTAGATAGGAAATTACAAAATATAAGACATGTAGAATAATAGAAGGGACTCCCTAACCCTCTCAATATTTATTTCAATTATTATTTTTATGTATTTACTTGGTTACAATTAATATTTGTTTGTTATACTTTGCTATTTGCATATTTTTATAATGAGCATTTATATTTGTTAGACTGTGTAAAGTTTGATGTTTGAATCAAAAATATATATTTAATATGGTTGTATTAGACTATTTGGGAATTTTCTGAGTGTAACAGGTCAAAGACAAATTTTAGAAATATTCAATTTATAGAGGAAACTCTGCCAAAATTTTGAAAAATTTGGTGAACAAGAATCAAAAATATGTGCTAAAAGTTTAAACTAATTCAGTATATGACATGCACCATATAACAAGTGAAAGATAAGAATGTTTTGGGAGGTACAGTTATAATCCGAGAAATGCATTAGGGGTGGTTCAATAGCAAACCCTAGGATGAGAGGGTGTGAAGAGAGACCTAGGAGACTTGAGGTCGCTCCGTAGTGTCGGGTAAATTCACAATAAGCTCTTGTCAATCTGACTAGGCCCTTAGTGCATATTATGGTCAGTGGAGCTGTTAGTTAGCCATATTAATAAATTATCATGAAACAATATCAACTCCTGACTGCTCCAAATAAAAGAAAACTTAAGGGCTCACATGCATTGCATCTTTACCATTAATAATAGAATTGATAAAATATTTATTAATTAAAATTAAGAAATGTCAGTCATATCTGCATTATTATTTCATGTTGTAAATAACATGTATGAAGAAATTGTTAGTAAAATTTATTGTTTCTGAAAATCTATTATTTATATATGTCTTATATAATATTGGTATTTTCTGTTTCTCACCTTTTTTCTTCCTTGTTTATATTAAATGGGATACGAACCGAGCATATAGCTACTATGGATGATGATAATCAACCCCATATTGCAGACATTAGAGTAAGACCCAGACAACCTAATCCAAACTGTTGGAGACATTATTAGATGGGTCACATACACATGTACCATAGGATTGTCACAATGTGACTGTCGCGGGCTATTTTAGGGGTACCTAACCCCTTAGGAGTTCTCGCTGTCACATTTAGGGCTAGGCTCATTTTGGATCTTCGTGATGTAGACCATTTTTTCCTATTGTCCCACTACCTTCATCCCCGCCAGCTGATATAGAGGATATGGATGAAGCTTCATCTGAAAGTGACTCCACCATAGAGGACACTTAGTTAGCCATTATTAACCAAGTAGAATGTTTTGGGTAGCTTTTGATAGTGACTCCAATTATGCTTGATGGTAGAGTAGTTCTTTTTGTATACTATTTGACTACTCATATGTTCTGGAGTCTATTTTGGCATCAGTTAGTGCCTAACTTGCTAGGATTACTACTAATCTAAACTTGTCTTTTGTATTAATGTAATCAAAAATCAAACTCATGTACAGTTTTGTATATATATATATATAAATGTTTATAAGCTAAGTATTTTAGATATATTATGTAGTTATATCCGTGAAATTGTTTAATTCTTTAGGTGGATAAGGATGTTATAAAGTGGTATCAAAGAAGTTCGTCCCATAGACCTGGGGAGAGGTTTGACTTATTTAGTTTATATCTTGAATGTTTAAGTATAAAGGTAATGTGGTAATGCTTGATAATTCTAGTTTAGAATATAATAAGTTTGATTGTGAGCAGGAACTCATGGCAGAATAAGAAATTGGACTTGTAGCCGTAGTGGAGCGTTTAATCACTGCAATGGCTGAAAATCAAGTGAACCAAAATGCTCAGGGCAATGATACTTTACTAAGGTTAGATCTTTTTGAAAAATGCAATCCATCTCGTTTTAAAGAAGGTTATGATCTTAATGGAGCTCAACTATTGATTCACGAGATGGAGGAGATTTTTCATGTACTTTAATGTTCAGAGGCTGATAAGGTAATTTTTACAGCTTATGTTTTGATAGAGGATGTTGAACATTGATGGGAAGGTACTCAAAGACAATTTGAAGCAGGTGAGATTGAAATCACCTGGGAACGATTCAAGGAAAAATTTTTGGAAAAGTATTTTCCTGATGATGTCAGGGAAAAGAAAGAAATGAAATTCCCATCTCTCACTCAAAGTAGCAAATTAGTTGGAGAACATGCTGCAAAATTTGAAGAATTGTCCCACTTTCACTCACATTATGCTAATGTTACAAATGAACGGGCCAGATATGCTAAATTTATCAATGGTCTTTGACCATAGATAAAAGAAGCTATTCGAATGTAAGAAGTTTGTGAATTTCCAATGTTGGTTAATCGTTGCAGAATTTTTGAAGAGGACCATAAGGATAAGTTGTCAAAGGCTAAGGAGTATGATCCTAAAACCAATAAGATGAGAACTTTTGGACCTCAACATTTCCAAAACAAGAATTTTACAAGGAAAAGCCATATCCTAGTCAACCACGTCGTTCTGGTGTTACATGTTTTCCTGTTCGATATCAAGCTTCATATAAGGGCTACAATACACCTGCAAATCCTCGAGCCATGTTTGGGAGCTATTACACGCCAGTTACCTTTAACGGTAAATGTTATAATTATGGAGGACCTAACATGGAAAGGATTGCCCTACTTATATTTGTTTTAAGTGCAACAAAAAGGGACATCTACTGAGGGATTGTCCAGAAATAAAGAAAGAAAATGGAGGAGGTACCAACATGGGTAATCACACTCGTGGGGCCCTAGTAATACGATGGAAAAGCCCACGACTCAAGGAAAAGTTTTCGCTATCAGTGGTGAGGAAACATCATGTCAAGATACAATAGTGGAAGGTATGTGTATCATTAATAAGACTCCCTTGACTATCATGTATGATTTAGGTGCATCTCATTCCTTTATAGCCAATGATTGTGTGGAAAGGTTAAACTTGCCTGTGATTGAGTTACCTTTTAAGTTATCCATTCGTACTCCTGGAAAACCAATCCATGGTTACTTCTAAAGCTTGTTGGGAATGTCTTATTGTCATAAACGATAGGAATTTCAAAGCTAATCTATTTTGTTTACCACTTTCTAATCTAGAAGTTATTCTTGGATTAGATTGGTTAGAAAACAATCATGTCTTAATAGACTGTTATAATAAGACAATAGTATTCAACAAATTAACAGATTCAAATTCGGAGGATACAAGATTTATATATGCTAATCAAATGATTGCTTCATTGAAAGAAAGAGCTCAAGGATTCATGATGTTACTTTCAATGAAAGAGGAACGAGAATCCTGAATAAAGGAATTGCCAATTGTAAATGAATTCCCTGAAGTTTTTCCAAAAGATATCCCTAGGTTACCACCTAAATGAGAAGTGAAGTTTTCCATTGACCTTATTCCTAGAACTAAACCAATCTCAAGGGCACCATATCAGATGTAACCATTGGAATTATTGAAGTTAAAGAAACAACTAGAGGAGTTGCTAGAAAAAAAATTTATAAGACCAAGTGTATCTCCTTAGGGTGCACTAATTTTTTTGGTGAAGAAGAAAGATAGTAGTATGAGGCTGTGTATAGACTATCGTCAACTTAATAAAGTGACAATTAAGAATAAATATCCTTTGCCAAGAATAGATAATTTGATGGATCAACTTTGTGGTGCTAGGGTATTCTCTAAAATTGATTTAAAGTCTGGATATCATCAAATACGGGTGAAGAAGGAAGATGTACCCAAAATTGCTTTTAGGAGTCACTATGGACACTATGAGTATTTGGTAATGCCTTTTGGTGTAACTAATGCTCTTGCTATATTCATGGACTACATGAATAGGATTTTTCACCTATATTTGGATAAATTTATGGTTGTTTTCATTAATGATATTTTGATATACTTAAAAAGTCAAGAAGAACACGTTGAGCATCTAAAGATAGTGTTAGGAGTTTTACGAGAAAGACAGTTGTATGAAAAATTGTCTAAGTGTGAATTTTGGCTATAAAAAGTCAATTTTCTTGGTCATGTCATCAGTCAAGAAGGAATCATTGTAGATCCTTCGAAAGTGGAAGCAGTGTTAAAATGGAAAAGACCAACGACTGACAGAGATTAGGAGTTTTTTGGGATTAGCTGGTTACTATAGAAGGTTCATTGAAGGATTCTCAAGACTAACAAATCCATTAACTAAGATCACAAGGAAAGGTCAACCATTTGGTTGGACGACGCAATGTGAGAATAGTTTTCAAGCACTTAAAAATCGTCTTACAATGGCACTTGTGTTAGTATTACCTAACCCGTACCAAGAATATGAGGTATTTTATGATGCGTCAAAACATGGGTTAGGATATATGTTGATGCAAGATAGAAAGGTTGTGGCTTATACATCAAGGCAACTGAAGCAACATGAAGTTAATTATCTCACTAATGATTTGGAATTAGTTGTTGTGGTTTTTGCATTAAATATTTGGAGGCATCATCTTTATAGAGCCAAATTTGAAGTTTTTAGTGATCATAAAAGTTTAAAATACTTTTTTGATCAAAAAGAGTTGAATATGAGGCAAAGAAGATGGATGAAATTTTTGAAGGATTATGATTTTGAACTACAATATCATCCTGGGAAGGCAAATGTAGTGGTAGATGCATTAAGTCGTAAATCTTTGCATGTGTCTTCAATGATGATTGTGAACACCCCTTTTTGTCCAGCCTAAAACTAAAAAAAAAATACGATTGTTCAAATGTCAAATAATTGTTTGAATCCCACAAAGCAAAATAAAATTGGCATTTAAATAAATCTTGTCTCATGATTTTTCTAAAATTTAATACACCTTGTGCATTAAAATTAAATTAATTGGATGGGCTCCATGATGTCACAAGTTGTCATAGCCAATAAATCACTATGCCAATGTAGACAATTGATAAAGATTCAAAGGATTTTCCTCCTTTTCTTCTCATTTCCACATCCATGCAAGTGTAATAAGACAAGGCATGCTAAAATTAATCACATGGTCCCACATGGTCAAAGATGAATATAAGGCCAATTGAATAATGCAAGCAAATGTTTCATTACATTTCTCCTAAGAATGTCACGATAATAACACCATGAAAAGCCCAAAGTTCATATTAAATTATAAAAGGTGGGTTCCATATAGTATTGATTGGAATTGAAAAGTATATGAACATGTTGAAGCATCCCATGACCAAGGAGGAATAATTTACCAAATATTCAATTGCAAAGGATTAAAATATTAGACCACTTCACTATATGCAAGGCATTATTTTAAAGCCAATACCCCACATTGGCCTAATAAATAATTCAAGGTGTAGCCCCCCACAAGCCCATGATTTAATCCTAAACAATTTAGCAAATGCAATGCTCATTCACTCTTGTTCATTCACGGCAACTTACAGCTAAGTGTAGAATTTTTTTAATCAAAAGGAAAGCCATTTTGCTTCACAAATTCTCATGGTTTGTAGGCTTTCAATTATGCTAATTAATTTAATCAAATTGCTAGCCCTAAGTGCTTTGTGTTTCACGTGAAGAAGGGCAAAGGAACAAAGGAGAAAAAAATTTAGCATGCTAATAAAATACTCTAAATGGGTCCTCCTTGTCCTTTATTCACGGCAATGAATGTTCTACTAAGTGAAGGCATCATAATTTTTTTATTCAAGGTGCTCTCCATTTTACAAAAAGGCCCCACCATGGCATCATATATTCTCATGGTTTGCAAAAGGAAACAGGAGAACAAAACAAATTCCACTTGTGTAAGCTTTTCTTTATTCAAATGACAGAGCCTAAATCATTGAAGATTCCATGGCAATTTATATGAAGAGGCAAAAAGGAAATGGAAGGATGAAGCAATTAAAAATTAATTGCATGATAACCCATGAGGGCCACGGTTATAAGGAAAAAAGGAAGAGTAAAAGGTTCAAATTTTGGGGTTGAGTGGAAAAGAACAAGAAATAGATTTTTATGGAAGAAAAAGAGAAGCAACAGAGAGTGGAGTCCAACTAGAAGAACTACTCAAAGTAGTGTCATCCTCCTCATCCTCCATTAAAAGCAGTAAGTGAAGCTTCCACTTTCGAATTATAAACAGCAAGGAGGTATGAAACAGACTCTATAAGTACCCCTCTGTACAGAAGAAAGGGGTTTTGGTTTTTGGTCTAAGTTTTCTGGAGTCCAAGCTTCTGAGTTCTTGGTTCTTAAATAAGAGAGTGATTCTGTATTTTTTAGAGAAGTGTGAGAGCAATTTCAAGTCCATTTTTTGAGAAATACAGTGGAAAACTGAACCTGAATATAATGGAGCAGCAGAAAATAGAGACTGAATATGGTGGTGTTGTAGGCACAGTACAAAAATACAATAAGGTGAGGGGATACAGAGCTTGAAATAGTGACCTAATCAGTGACCAAGAGTGTTGTCTTTATTTTCAATGAAACTAGTGTTTCTTTTCAAAAAAAATAGAGTTTTGAATAAAAATTAGATTATTATTGTTGTGTTGTACCCTCTCTCATTTCTGTTGTATCTTGTTGTTATTGCAATGTATTTGCAGTGGGATATTACGGGTGTATATTTGAATTATTACTCTGTGTCTGCTACTGTTTCTTTTTGTCTCTGTTTTTGTTTGTTTACCGTTTAATTTAATTGTTCGTATCATTAACGTAGGTTTTAATCTTGTTTGAATGTAAATTTTATTTAGGATAATTTATTCTATTAATTTTACTGTCTGGGGCATAACTTTTATTGCATGAAGCCAATAGTATAATTTCTGTTTTTCCTGACGTTTTACACCCTGTATAGTTAAAGTGTAATTTTCCTCTTAATGTGGTTGTTTATTTTCAAAATAGTCGATTAGTACCAAGATTAATCAAAATGAGACATTGTGTTTATTTATTTTATTTGGTTTTTGTTTTATGCTAATTTTTTAAATGTATATATCAATTTAAAATATTTTCTTTATTATTTTTACACAAAAAATGATTTCTTATTTTAATTGATTCCAAAAGGTGATGTTTGTTTGAAAAAATATATCAAAAAAATAAGATGAGATTATTTGGAGTAAGACACTCTATTAATGTAAAACAAAAATTAATTTTTTTAATCTTGTTTTCTTTTTTTATTATTTCACTTTGTTTATTTTATGGATTTCATTTTTATTTCGCTTTAGAACTAATTTAATTCAGAAAAGACTTTTGATTAATTTCAAACAACATAAAACATTTTTTTGTTTATCGTTTTCCCATTTTTTAAAAATTATTTTACTTTGTCTATTTTACAGGATTCGAGCTTTTTATTTATTTTTCTTTTCTTCTAAATCATTTTATTTACTTGTTTATTATTATTTTTATTATTTTTTCCTCTTTGAATTATAACACCATCTGTTAAATCTCAATAAATTCTAAAAAAAATCATAAATCTTTTTTTTCTAAAAATATACTCGTCAAAAGAAATTATCAGAGTAAAATTACATACAATATTTTTGAAATACCTCATGAATATCATTAAAATTTATAAAGTAGTTTTACATTCATCCAAATAAAATAAATATTAAACATTATTAGAAAGAGGAAACTCCATGGCCCAAAAGCAGTTGCTTAATGACATTATTTATTTATTGGACCACGGTATTCATACTGAGCTCCCTTTCTAGAATGTGCTATATGTACTTCCTGGATTCTTCGATCCTTCCCTACGAATCATCAATTTAAAACATATGAAACAAAAACACGGAGAAAGGAGTGAGAAACAAAATATAATATTCCCAAATGGGACATAAGCAATAAAGGGTTTTCACAAACTAGTATATTAATATCAATCACAATCACATACACAATCAATTATGAATGTATGAATGTTATGCAATATCTTCATCATAACTTACCTATATATGCGGGCCCTTAAATTTTTAACTTGCACTGGGCCAACTAGGAGTTTACACTGTTTTATAATTCAAGATAATAATAACATGAACAACTGGACTGACATGGAAATACTTAAAGACTAGTCAGACTGAGAAGGTTTTTATTATGAAAGTACCCAACACTAGGGAGCGACCCCAGGTCCCCTAAAACACCCTTTCACACTCTCTCATCCCAAGGCTCGAAATTAAGCTCCCTTTAATGTATCCTCGGTTTCTATAATTTGTCCCCAAACAATATCATTTTGTTTCTCTTTGATGATTCATGACGCATGAACTACTCGCGTATTTAGTTGGTTAAGACTTTTAGAAACTCAATTATATTATCGGGGCCTACAAATCATGACATAGCCACCCTAGTAAACTGTATTTTTTTCAAATTCTCAAATAAGTTCTATCACACATATAAAACTTTAGTACAATTCCTTTTCAAATCATAAATCAAATCTCATTATAATTTGAGTATCAAAGTCTTAAATATATTTCACAACCTTCTTTAGAAAGTTTATAGGTCAATTCAAAATCCATATAAAAACTTGAATTCAGAATTATCAATCTTTAAAATCTTAGTACTTGAAAATTTTGTATAATATTTTTATACATTTTGAAAATAATAGTAAAAATATTAAGATTTTAAAGTAAAATATTAGTAAAAATTTATTTTTATAAAATAATTTCTCTTTCTTTTTTTGATACATTAACTAGAAATCTTAGTTTTAGTAAATATATATATTTTAAAAGATAAAAAAGATTTTTAAAACTATATGTAGTTTCATTGAAAACTATGGAATTTCTTAAAAGTAGTTTGCATAAAGATGAATAAGTAAATAAATAAAGAAGTAGGAGATAAGTAAATTCTTACTGAGTTTTAGCTTTCCATCATGCTTGCTATATGCTCAAACTCCACATTACAAGATCATCAATCATAATTTTAAGTTACACGAGATACTTATCTTATCAATAGCAATTATTATAAATTTTAAGTTAAAAGTTATTGTTTTAAAATAATAATATTGTTAAGCTTAAAAGGAATAAGGAACTCCTCCCATTATTCTTATGTATTCTCATATTATATTCTTATCTCACTCCCCTTACCTTGAATTGCTACCAAAAGTGAATTCGCTCTGCGCCTTTGAGTTCTAAAAAAAATATTAATACTAATTTATTTCAATATAGGCATAAGATAAAAATTAAGATTACTATAAAAAATGGTAAATAGTAATTATGCATAATAACAATAAATAGTAAATCATCAATAGTAATGGTAAATAGTAATTTTTAAATAGTAACAGTAAATAGTAAATCATGAATAGTAAATTTTGAATAGTAAAAAAAATTAGGGATGTTACAACTCTACTCCCTTAAAAAAAATTTCGTCCTCAAAATTTACACTATTCAGTAAAACAAATACGGATGACACTCTTTCATCTTATTTTCTAGTTCCCATGTAGCATCTTCTCTTTTCGTTTCATTCCAAATAACCTTTACGAGTGGAATTGCCTTGTCCCTTAGCTTTTTTATTCTTCTGTCAGCTATTCTGATAGGTGGTGCATCATATGTAAGATTATCTTTAACTTGTATGACATCAGGTTCAATAACGTGTGTAGGATCAGATATATACTTTCGTAAATTTGACACATGAAAAATGTTATGGATATTGGAAAGAAAATATGGTAATGCTATTTGGTAAGAAAGAGGACTAACTTTCTGAATTATTTGATATGGACCAATAAATCTAGGAGTTAGTTTTCAAGATTTCAGTGCCCGACCGACCCCAGTCGTAGGTGTGACTTTCAAGAATACATGATCGCCTTCTTGAAATTCAAGCGGCTTCCTACTTTTGTCATAGTAACTTTTCTACCTGCTTTGTGCTGCCTTCATCTTTTCCTGAACCATTTTAATTTTATCTGTGGTTTGTTGTACCAATTCTAGTCCTAACATCAAGTTTTCACCAGTCTCAAACCAATATAGTACAACCCTACATTTTCTTCCATATAATGCTTCAAAAGGTGCCATGCCAATGCTAGCTAAAAACTGTTATTGTAGGTGAACTCCACATATGGTAAGAATTGATTCCAACTTCCTTTATGCTCTAACACACAAGCCCGTAACAAGTCCTCTAAAGATTGAATTGTTCTTTCTGATTGTCCATCCGTCTAAGGATGATATGTTGAACTCAGATGTAGTCTTGTTCCTAAAGCCTTGTGTAAGCTCTTCCAGAATTGTGATGTAAAATAAGGGTCCCTATTAGAAATGATACTTAAAGGAATTCCATGTAATCTCACAATCTCCTCGATGTATAATTTTGCCAGCTTCTCCATAGGGTAACGAATATTGATAGGAATAAAGTGGGCTGACTTGGTTAATCTATCAACTATTACCCGTATTGAATCATGTCCTAATGGAGTTTTGGGTAAAGAAGTCACAAAATCCATGGTAATGCTATCCCATTTCCATTCTGGTATTTCTATTGATTGTAGCATTCTAGGGGTTTTTTGATGTTCTATTTTAACCTTCTGGCAAATTAGACATGCAGCCATGTACTCCGCCATAACTTTCTTCATTCCAGGCCACCAACATAACTTTTTCAAATCTTGATACATTTTAGTAGCTCCGGGATGAATGCTCATATAACTTTTATGGCCTTCTTCTAGAATTGCTTTCCTCAACTCCTCTTAGTTAAGAATACACACTCGATCCTTATACCTCAGCAATTGGTCGTTTCTCATATTGAACTCGACTTCTTTTCCTTGTTTCAGGAGTTCTTTCTTCTCTTGCAGGAATTTGTCCTCTTGTTGAGCCTCTAAAATTTGCTTCAGGAATTCACTTGTTACTTGCAACGCTCCTAATCTATAGCTGTTAGTATTAACCTTTATTGCTAGGTTAAGATCTCTGAAGTTCTCTATCAATTCCATCTCTTTAATCATCATTGTGGACGCATGCAGTGACTTTCAACTCAAAGCATCAGCTACTACGTTCACTTTTCCAGGATGGTATTACAACTCAAAGTCGTAGTTATAACACCCATAATTTTAAAATAAGGAATCAATTAAAGAAATAAATATTAAACATTTGTGTGAGGATTAATTGATGTTCCAAAATATTAGAATTAATTAAATTAAGATTTTGAGGGACTGTTGGTAATTTGTTGGGATCGAATAAACTGAAAACTGACCCGATTAAAATATGGGTGTCAGACCAAGTATCTCTGATTGAGATGATATTGGTCAGGGCTGTTAAGGATAATATTGGGAGTCCGAATATGTATTCGGAATAATTTTTAGACTAAGTATTAAGCCCGAACAGAGGTCCTGTTTGCCATAAAACAATAAAATTTTAATGAAAGGAATTAAAGATAAAGTAAAAGCCCAACTTCTTCATTTATTTTCATGCTAGTTTCTTTGGTCCCCTAAGCAAACATTTCACTTCTTCTTCTTCATTTCTCTTCATCTCTTCTTCTTCTTCTTTCTTCCAAAATCTCTAGCCAAGTGGTGAACTCTCTCTCTCTCCCTCATTTTCATCCTTGAAGCAAGCTAGGAGGTTAAAGTCTTCTCTTCCTTCTTCTCCTTATTTTCATGCATCATTTCCCCTCTTCTTGAAACCATTTCATTTTTGGGTGTGAGGTAAGAAATACTCACTATTTAGTTGAGTTTTGCCATGGATATGTGATAATATGGGTTTGGGGAGTCATGCATGTGAATGAGTACTTATTAGAAGCATTTAAAGCTTGAGCCTTAAGGTGGGTGGCCATAAATATAAAGTTTTAATAAGGGATAAGTGTGGTAGATGCATTTATGTTGGAAAAAGATGAAGAATGATGATGCATTAATGAGTGGTTGGGTTTTTGGTGGAAACCCTAACTATGAGAAATTGGGAAAAATGAATAATGTTGGTTCAAGAGTGTGTTTTAAGAAGGAATATATGTCTTTGATGGGTGTAGGTGTTGATAAATAAAATTGGGTGAATATTGGGCTATTGTCATTGGAGGCCCTTGAATTTAATGAATGTGGCTTGATGGGAAGGAATTCCTAAAGCCTAATAAATAATGAAAATGATGCTTAAAACATGTTCTATGCATGTTATGAATTATAGATGTAAGAATGATCAATTAGAATTGGATTTGTGTTTTGAATAGTTGATTGATTGAAGTTTTACATGTATATTAATGTAGGACCTATTCCGAACAATGAGGCGGGTACGTCGTATCAATCAGAATTCTTCTCTTGAGGTAGGAGAGGAGTCCTTATATTCTAAATGCATGAGTAGAATAATGTTGATTGTTATATGTGATAAGATGCATGTTTGCCTTGCTTAAAATATTATGAAGAATTATAATGTTGTGTATGGTATTGGTGATGTGTTTTGGCAACATGCTTTGATGCATTTAGAATATTCATGGTGTGCTATATGGTGGTGTAGAATAATCAATGATATGATGTTATGCCTATATCCACCATAAACGTAAAATGAATGTTGTTGAAGTTTGATTGAGAATGGATGTGTTGTATAGTATACCTTAAATGATAGTGAAAGATTGATGTCATTGTGTTGATGAGAAAAATAGAACGAAGTGAATGAAAACTATCGAAATGCCATACAGAAGTCCAAACTAATGATAATAACCAACGATAATTAAATCCACTGAAAACCTTGTGGTGATGTTGGTGATGATGATAATGATGAATGATGAGTGGCATGTTTAGGATGCATAGAGTGAGAAGTGCACATGATTGGCATTTTCATCCATGGCATACTGCATAACCGCCGATGTTGGAACGTTAGGGGAGTTCCCTCGGCCGACCCAGTGGGAGGGTGGCTCGATGCACGAGAAAATTTTATTTTCCCCTGTGATTCGGTGTGTAAGTCACAAAGCTGCCCATGTAATGCTACGGGGAGCTACATGTGGCCGACCCTTATGGGGATGGCTCTTGATGAGTAGGTGACCCCGGTGGTCTTTGAGATCACAACCGCCATGATTTGAGATCTGGCTGACCCGTAACACCATATGTCGAATATGTTGTTTACCGCGGTCATGGTGAAAATGACCAGGTGTTGCAAGATGGGCGATGCGGTTTGGTACCAGTAAAACAATTGGTGAAATGCATGCAAATTTAAGAATAAGTGTACATATTTTACTACTGCAGTAGGGGTATGGTTAGATGATCATACTTGAAACCCATATTTGGTGTTTATATTCCCACAGTCAGATCTGTAATTGTTGAAATATTCTATTGTGTATATACATTAGCTTAAGAGTATTTGCATATAGCAAGGAAGTATGCCAAATGTGATGATATATGGTGATGGTTGTGTTATGGATGAGGAGTTGTAATAAGACAACATAAAAGATATGAATACCAAGAGTAAATTGAGTGAAATGATGAGATATGTAATAGTCTAACTATTGAAGAACTAGATTATGTGTTAAATGTATTACTTTGCCTATTTCATGATGATGCTTATTTTGTGTAATGATGATTGAGTTACGTTGTATGTGAATACGAAGTATACATGTATGATTCATATGCCCATAATCACATGGTATTCATATTCATACTTTTGGAATATATGACTCACTCTCCCATGTTGTCTATTTTTTAGATTTGTGATGTAGGTCGCTCATAGGAGGAGTGAAACTCTTTTGGAGTACATTTTGTGGATGGAGGTAAATAGGTGTATAGGAAGTGCCTTGGCTGGCAAACTGTTGATTTTGTGTAGCCACATTAAGAAATATGTCCATTGTAATTAGGATGATGTATATTGATTCTGTAGGTCATGTGTGAAAATTGGAACCTATTTATATGCCCAATTTTTGATTATGACCTTGATGATGTATGGTGTCATTTATGATACTTGAACTTTGCCCAAATTGATTAATGAATGATGATATTATGAGATCTAAAGTCATTGGCAATGAAAATATGATTTGTGTATTGTTAATATTGTGAATTGAATGTAAAACAAGGAAGTGGATGGGTCATATTTTCATTTAATGGATAAATGTTCATGTAGAGGTCACCTACAAGTCATAATATATGTTTGGAACTTGTATGCATGGTTGGTTGTGGCCAAAGAAACTTAGTTTAAAAATTGACATGTTTGGTTTAGCCAAAAAGGGCATGAATTACCACTAGGACATATCTTGATCTAGGAAATCAGTTATTGGATGAGACTTATTGGAGCAAGTCACATTTATAAATATGAATATAGGTCCATGGAAAGTTTGGACAAAAACCTAGCCAATTGTATTTTGGTATGTCATGTAAATTGCCCAAAATATGCATAAAACTACCCTATAGCTTAGATTTTGATTGGGATGGAATTTGGGTTTGAAACTTTACCACATAGTTGATATTAGGGTAAGTATGTTGTGTATAAAATTTTATTCAAATTAGAGTTAATTAGCCTAGTAAAAAGGGGTCCCAAAGTTGGCAAAATTATAAGGGTCAAAAAGCTACAGAATGGTACTTGCAGCAGAGGATTCCATGGCTAGTGGGTTTTTCCTACTGCCAGTGGGTTTCTTTGTTTTGGAAAATTCAAACTTCTGGGCACTGAGCAGCGTAATCCACGGCCAGTGGGTTTTCCCCACTGTTAGAAATTTCCAACTGCTGCTTTTCCCTTGCCTTTTTGGTTCGTTTAGGCATCTTAATGACATTATTAGCCTCCGACTTCTTCATGAAAGTTGTAGATAATTATATTAAGAAGGTGTGAAAATTGGTCTTACCTCAATTGGAGTTTTATAACTCTCATGAGCCATAAAATACCAGACCTACTGCATTGTATAAACTCAAATTTAAGAGGGTTTTGAACCCAACTTTTTATGATTTTCAAATTGGGACTAATAGGTGATATTTGTGACATGTCCCACTATTTCTAAGACTAAATTCACATACATTTACCATAATCTTAGAAATTAATTAAAGTATCTTTGAACCACTTTTCATAATCACTTACACCTCTTGAATTAGCTTATATTTCCGTTATTCCTTGTTGATGATCATGTGATTGATTGTCCAAAAAGAACTCTTGTTTTAATTTACACACCTTCTCATATCTTCATATATGGGATAGGTTTTCTTTAAATGATCCGGGGTTACTTGTTAAAAACTTATTCCGCGATGCCTTCTTTTCCTAAATTGTTTCCTTTTTAAATTGTGAAAAATTTACCCCCCAATTTTTGGGGTATCTCAGTAGTCCTTTAAGAACTCTATCCATCTTCATTGTCTCATGTTTAACTCCTTTTGGTCAAATAAACCTGAGACTCTTGTGATCGCTAAACACATTGAGTGTTGCACCGTATAGATAATTCCTCCAAATCTTTAATGCAAAAACTACAACAGCTAATTCTAAGTCATGGGTAGGATAATTAATCTCATGTTGCCTTAATTGGCGCAACGCATAGGCTACAACCTTCTTGTTTTGCATGAGTACACTTCCTAATCCTTGTTTAGACGCATCACAGTAAACTTCAAAACTTCGATGTGGATCAGGGAGTACTAACACAGGCATAGAAGTAAGTCGATCTTTTAGCTCTTGGAAACTATTCTCGGATTATGTCGTCCACATAAAAGGTTGTCCTTTCCATGTTAGCTTGGTCAGTGGGTATGCTAACTTTGAAAATCCTTCGATGAATCTCCTATAGTATTAAGCCAAGCCCAAGAAAGTTCTGATCTCAATGATTTTGTTTGGTCTCTCCTATTTCAAAACTGCTTCCACCTTGGAAGGAAAGGTCTATAACTATTCCTTCTTGACTAATTACATGTCCTAAAAAGTTTACCTCTTCCAACCAGAATTCACTCTTCAACAACTTTGCATACAATTATTTCTTTTTCAAGATTTCCAACACAACCTTCAAGTGTTCAACATGTTCTTCTCTATTTTTAGAATACACTAGTATATCACTAATGAACACCATTACAAATTTATCTAGATATGGATGAAAAATTTGATTCATGTAATCCATGAATATGACTGGTGCATTAGTTACACCAAAAGGCATCACTAGATATTCATAATGGCCATAGCATGTTCTAAAAGTAGTTTTCGGTACATCTTCTTTCTTCACCCTTATTTAATGGTATCCAGACCTTAAATTAATTTTGGAGAACATCGTGGCACCACACAGTTGATCCATCAAGTCTAAAATCCTTGGCAGAGGATATCTATTCTTGATCGTCACCTTGTTCAGTTGCCGATAATCTACACACAACCTCATGCTACCATCCTTTTTCTTAACCAATTATGAACACCACCTTTTTTCCATTATTATAAGAAAAACACATTCCGCCACTTCCCTAGTTTTCCTGTAGTATGGTGGCCACCATCTCCATGGCAGCTCATCTTTCCACTATAAGCATGGGGTGGTCTAAAAAAGGCAATTCAAAATTCACCAACATATGGTTTTAAAGGTCCACAGCAAATCACACAAGGGGGATCTCATCTCAATTCCTTCACCTTCACCAATTCAACATCAAAAAACCATCACCAGTAACTTTACCTCATCTTAATCCTCTTAATTAAACAAATTTACAAAACCCAAAAAAACAAAGAAGGGTTCCACCATCCTCTCTTCATCCTCTTTAACTCAAAAATCCAAAAATATATTAACCATCAGCCAACCCAAAACCAACCACAGCAACAAAAACAACCAATGTGTTTTCATGTTGAAACAAGTTTTGATAATGACAAACAATTGAAGGCAAAGAATCAAACATATTTAATTATGGATAAATTAATCATGTTTGATGGATACCAAAGGATGTAGTACAAAGCAATTAATGAAAAATTAGAAGCATGAAAATCAAGCTTACATGAGTCAAGAAATCGAGAAATAAACAAGGATTAAGTGAATAACAAGAATCATGCAAAGAACCATGCAAGTAGGACCCAAAACGTATCAAAATGCATCAAAAATTAAGGAAACAAGTCCAGGAGAAGTCCAAGAATCGATTCACCCCTCTGGGAATCGATTCCCACATGTAAAAGGACCCAGGAATCGATTCACACAAGCAAGGAATCGATTCCCCTATGTTTTACAGCTCAGGAATCGATTCAACAATCCCAGGAATCGATTCGTTGCATTTTTGGAAGTTGGGAATTGATTCATACACTGTAGGAATCGATTCCTACATGAGTAATTCTCTGGGAAATGTGAAAAATGTAACACCCTCGGTTAACTAGGACAATCCCTTCCACTAGATTATCCTGGTCAACTGAGAGGTTACGAGTTTTAGAAAAATGTCAAAGTTTTTGTTTTTTGTACAAGGAAACTTGGTGGAACAGATACACCTTATATACGACATATCGTATATAATACATGGTTGTAACAATAACTGTACATACTGAAAGTGAAGGGGCACGCAAGCTCCCATAAATAAAAATAAAATAATCTATCCTAATCTTCCATCCTCGATTCAAGATAAACTCGCTTGATCCTTAATATCAAGTCTGTATGATCCTCTGCGGTGTATGGTCTAACCCGGAAGTCTGGAAAAATAATTGTAAAGGTGAGTCTCTGCCTCCACATCAGTCGGGGAGTGTCATCATTGACGTTCGCCCCATACAATTCAATCAATTACAGTCAACCCTTTTGACTCTCTTTTAGAGTCCCTAATATGTATTCTAAGTTATCTCACTACTCTTATTGTTCTAACCATTTAGTTCCCTATCCTCCTCTCAGGTTGCTAGTATCTATACAATCAATACACAATCATAATCTCAGTAAGATAATGCAATGCATGAGTCCATTTCGATATTCAATTCTCTTTATTAGTCATCATGATACATATGGGCCCATCTCCTCCTCAACAATCTCATATACAATATCCATGTGCACAACAACGCCAACCTTATCTCCCCTCCCCAACTAGAGCGACCGGAGCTCTCCTCGTTCTGGTTTTCACAAATGGGTAAGGACTCTCAGTCCCAACATCAAAATGGCCAATCACACATATCATATATCACCACAGAACGAGCACTCCACGGTCGTAGAAAATCCTGCCTCTTGTTGAAGTATACCAAAGTTTGCTACAGGCTATCCGGCGACGGGCGCGAATCCGATGCCACTTGGATTTCCCACCTCTGGTGATACTCCCTAGACTGCCCTCGGGTATCGAGGCGCGGCTGATTCTTTAGTGTACCCCTCACTGTATGCTTTAGGGGATTTTTCCAACATCCCTCCTCAACTCCAATTATGATGCACAATTCAATAATTCATTTTTGTTCAATAGTCCTTGGTAGGGTCCCCCAAATGATTCCCCTCCATTCCTAATGTCGAGTCTTTTTCTTTACTCAGTGTAAACAAATTTTCTCATTTTCTTTATTTTAGTAATGTGTTCGACACTTAGGAATGAAGTAAGGTTTTACACTTTCTCAATAATTTGGGTACATTGGCGCTTCAACGCCCATATTTTATCTCGGATCTGAGTCTCACATACCTTCATATTTTGATCATTTCAGGACCTCTACCAATACTATCTTCCATATCTCTTATTCATAATTTTTCTTATCTAGTTATCTATACGTCATACAATATACATCAACATAAGATATTTGTGAAATATTCCACCCAATCAACACATTCATAATCATACATCAATAACCATTTAAATGTATCACATTATCCAAGACATCATACTCATGAGAAACTTTACTTAAACATTCATCAACATGCCACATCAATAATTATACAGGAAATACCATGACACGTACAACAGCGAGTGCCTTGAATCTTACTACTTATGAGCATGATGAGAATGATATATTTATTGGTGTTAAATTTGACATGCTAACCTTTACGTCGAATTATTACTAGAGTTTTAAGTTATACATAAGTTCAAGTTGCTTCTTGAGAGGTTTGGCTTCTCTTAAACTATTCATGTTCCTTTAGAATTGATTTATTTCGTTATTTCATTTCCCTAATGTCCAATTATGAATTTCTAGGCTATTTTCAAGTGACCTCATTGTCTATTCTGTTTTATCAATCTAGTTGGGCTTTATTTATTTGAATAACTCATTTTCTTGGTTACTAAACGAGTCATTAATCCTCTACGTTCTCGTAAAACTTTAGCGATATTCTTCTTCAACTTAAGATTATCAAATTGTGTAACTCTTACTTTATTATTTTTAACCACATTAACTAACTTATTCCCTTAACTGCGTTCTTTTGATTAACTAAATTTATTCCCTTTATGAGTGTCCATTAGCAATCTAGGTACTACCTTGACCTTAATATCACAACTAAGTGTACTATTCCTTAATTACTAAAAATTACTATTTAAATAATAAGTCTAGTTTCTTTTTACGATAAGTCTAAGATTTAGTTATAAAACCTTTTCTTAGTATTTTGGGATGAGACTCCTTTTGTCCTAACTTAATCTCTTACATCTCAATAGTAATATCTTTCTTAAATATGACTTTACTAGATTCGATAGTTCCTTTCTTTAGTGACTAATTAATTTATTTAACTATGATTAATCTCTTTAAATTTTTCAATTACCCGTTCACTATTTAGAAACCTATTCAGTTTGGGATATCTTAAATTGGCCTAATGTTGTCTAGTCATCCGAAGTTTGCTAATTGATTCAATGAGTTCTATTTGTTTTATTTGTGAGTTTTAAAGAACTAATATACCCCTTTTTAAAGGTTTCAAATTCTAAACTGTATTTAAGTAAATAATCCTATTAATTTATTAAGATTCTTTTTAGAACCTTAGTCAAATTTTAAAATTCTAGATCGTTATTTTCTTTGTTTTAAGTATCTTTAATCTACTAGAGTAATTAATCTCATAGTCCAGTCTTTTTAATTATGTCTCTTTTTATTAAATCCCTCTCCTTTCTTAAATTTCTAAGGCTACCATTTATTTCCTTCTAAGTGGTTACTAAAAGTGGTTACTAAAATTCTTTTATAATTTCTAACACTAAGACTCCATTTTTTTTACTTATGAAACTTTATTGGGCCTTAGTACTAAAATTTTGAAAAGGTCCTCACAAGTAAAAGTTCAATTTATTTAATTAACTTACCATGTTCTCTTTTTTTTATCTTTAAAACATTTTTTAAATATATCATTTTGAGTAAACTTCTAAAAATTTAATCTCTTTATTTAACTCCTTCATTATATTTATTTATTTATTTTTAAATAACATTACATTTTGTAACTTAGTAAGGAAAAATACATTGAATCGTCTGATCGATAATTTCTTCCATGATGCACAATATTCTCAAACAACTCAGGCGGCGCTTACATGGCCAATTAAATTTTTAATGGTGGGACTTACCGGAAAATAATTTACAAATTACATAATAATATCATAAAATTAAAATTAATTAATACAACCATATTGAACAAAACTGAGCCCGCCTAAACGCTAAATTTTCTAACTTTCTTTTCGTTAGACCGATCGTGATAAAATTCTGCAAACACCTGAATGTTAATTTACATCAAATTAATTCTTAAAAATATTTACTAATTTTGAAAGAGTAATAATTTTAACGGTCGGTTATGAAAATCTTCACGGTTCGAGATTTTACCATTGGATTGCGACGAAATTTGAAACAGAGGTCTCTGAATACACAACCAACAATATGGGACAGCCAAATATACAAACAAATGAGAAAAAGACCCCCTTTACCTCATATTATTGCCGCTGTCCAGAGAAGAAAATGGAAGATTTTGCCAAAAATTTCACCGAACGCTGCTAACGTCCTCCGATCATCGTCTAAGCTTCTGGTCCTTAGAAAAATTACACATGCATGGTTAGAGCAAGGGGGACAGCCATGATTTGGCCCTCAAAATAGAAAGGAATATCATCACAAAACTCAAAATAAAAACTAACTTATGAGCCAAGAAAATCAAGAGCAAGATTCAAGGGAAAACATAAAAAAATTCTCACCTTGAGTGACGGTTTTGAGAGTATAAGACAAAGGGATTAGGTTGATCTTTTTGAAGCCATGACATGCAAGAGATTCTTGAAGAAGAGTGGCTGTTTGGGTGAGGTGATCATGGTTTAGAAAGGTGATAAGGAAAAAGAATGAATTTTAGGTGGTTGGAAGTAGAAGGTGGTGGTGTGACCGTAACTTTTGGTGGTTAAGGATGGTTATTGTGGTGGTTGGAGTGGTGTCTAAGAGAGGAAAATAGAGAGGAGGAGAAGGTGTTGTTGCTTCCATGAAGAAGGAGTGAAATAATGGTAAGGACAATAGGTGATTAGGATGATGTGATGAAGTTAGGCCTAGGTGAAATGATGATGATGGTTCATGGTATCTTGGTATGGTGTGTTATGGTATGACATATAATGAAAGAAAAAGGGCATAGCTTGAATAAGATAGTAACGTGAATGGGCAAGGAAAAGAAGACAATCTTAATGAATGATGTGGCATGGTATAGGGCATGGCATGATGATTTAGGTGATGGTTTATCATGACATGAAGCCATGTCATTACTTCTCCTTGTGAAGCAAGCTGTTGTAGCTTGTTGGGAAAGGAGTTAACCATTGCTGGATAGATAGAAGGACATGTATCAAGCTATGGAAATGCATGGAGGAAGGGTTCAAGGTGAAGGAGACAAGTGTCCATTGGTGTTGCAAGTTGATTGGCTCATGTTGCATGGGAGCTGATGTGTCAAGGTGTTGGGTGTCACTTTGCGCGGACCTTTTGGGGCCTTTTTCAGCCGAATTTCAAAATAGGATAAACATCCAAGTTGTATAACTTTTTGTCTTATTTAAATCAATATAAATCACAGAAAAATCCATCAAGAATTGAGTGAGATATGGCCCAAATACTAAAAGAGTGTAGGGCTGTGACGGGATTTTTGTCCCTTGGATAAATAATTTTTTTGGGCTAAATGGGCTATGAATTGGACTTTGGTTTCTTCATAAAAGTTGTGGATAAATGTGTTAGGAAAATTTTGGTAAAGGCCTCATTCAATTTCATGGCCATATGAGACAGATATATGGAAAATACTGCACCTAGTGCAAGCTGTAGCTGGAGAAACGTGAATTGGTATAGTGTTTTAAATTCTGGGACTTATGGAGTGGGAATTTTATTTTAAGCCCCTGATGAAGTTTTTAGGTCTTCGTTTCCTCTTTAATTTTATATATCATTTGCAATGATCCAAGTTTTGTAGCTCGAGATATACCTGATTTACGACAGTGTGCTCTAGAAGTTTCCTGAATCAGCTAGGGCCTTTGAAATAAATTCACCATTAATTCTCTGTTAGGAATTTGATTTTGTGCCCTTCATAAAAATTGTAGAGATCTATGATATGGATCCATAGAAAAAAGAATGGAGTGATTCAAGCAACGGAAGAGGGGCATACGCGAATGTTATCGAAGGCTGCCAGCATTGAAATGAAACAGCCAAGGGGTCACAAATATTTATTGAACTGTACCAATATAGAAAGATTTAGCTTTTGATGTCTTCATGGAAAATGTAGATAATTTTGTTACGGAGATTTTGGCACCAAGTTTGCACAATTAGAAGGTCGTATGAGAAATTTATGAATTTTTTTCTGAACCATGCGCAAAGAAAACGTCCAAACATTGGAATTTTGAGATGAATATACTTAATCTTCGATTTCGGGGTTGACAAAGTAAGAATTGGAGTTCAGGGCTAGAAACGGAGATTGAAGATCTTTTCAAAATGAAGAGATTAAGAGCAAAATCATTCAATTCTAAGATCCTATGAAAAATATGGGTCCAAAACACCAAAGGTATTCGGGTCGAGTTTTAAAGCGATTTCTAAGGAAATCAACTTATTGAAAAACAGGGATGATAGAGTCCGAATCAAGCTTCGGTCCCTTCAGGAAAAATTTTCAAAACGTCGAAATAAGTCATGAGAGACTGGTCATGTCACCATCGGATATCCTAAGGTATATGAACGGTCAAACATAAGAGACGTCAAAGGTTCTGATTGAGCTTATCAAGCTAAGTCAGACACCCTTGATTGTTCACAGAGAGATTCTAATAGGACTAGCATTCCTACTGGATCACTAGTCTTGGTTCGAACGGTCAGAGTCTGACCTCAAACTGAGTCCCATAGTTCAAATTCGAGAAACCCAACAATATTTTATTATTAAATATAATTATTAAATAATTAATTTAAAATATCTAATTTCAAAATAAATTATTATAATTATTTATATATTAAATATTGTTGATAGAAAATAATTATCAAATAAATATAATGATAAATTATTTGCACCCAAAATAATCATCGTGAACGTATTATTTTTGATTAAACAGTATTGTCGAATATAATTTGTTATTTTCTTTTTTCTACTTTTCTCACTCATTACATTCTCTCGGTATTCTTATCTTTTAGATTAAACTCTGCTTCTCTCTATTTTCTCATTCTAAACTGTTCGGAGAACAGGCCGAAGCCTCGAGCTTCTTACCAAAAGCTCAACAGAGTGTCCTCAGACTCCTGAGGGTCTGGTTTCCTATTGTCAAAAATCAGGGTTGTTACAAAAAACACCATTTCGGGTTATCAGGAACTGAAGCTGCACTGATTCTCTTAAAACTCAAATTAAAACAGCTTTGCATTAATTGAGGAAGACAATTTCATTCTTCAAGTCAAAAAACAAGGAAGCCTGAAAACATGGATCAATTAACTACACAAATTAAGGAACAAGGATTGAAAACTTTGCCTCTGAAACGCCTATAAATAGATAAGAAATGAAGAGGCAGAGGCACACCAAGCAAGCAACGAATAACCAAAGCTGCCTTCTTTATTATTATTTCTTAAGCATTTTACTCTCTGTTTTATTTCCTTTGCAATTAACTTTTGAGAGTTATATTATGAGAAAAATATTTTCTTGAGTGCTAAATTTGCATATTCTTTTCTAAGAGAGGAAAATATTTTTCAAGTGATTAAAATTTATATATCCACTCTATCGAGAGAGTCATACTTGTAAAATCACCCACACAAATTTTGAGAGTTTTTGGGTTGGGTTTCAACCTTGTAAGATTGAGAGATTGAGTGGGTTTCCCTTTTGCTTGTGAGGATTAAGCTCTTGAAGTGTGGGACACTAAGAAGCTGTAATTACTCAAAGCTTGTATCTTAAATTCTCAATAGTGGAATCCTTCAAGTGGGTTGCTTGAAGGCGAGACGTACACCGGTGTAGTGGAACTCGTTATTTCGGTTTGTAAATCTCTCTTCCTTAAACTCCTTTATTATTGTGATTTAATTTGCTTGGTAATTTAAGTACATAATTAACTTGATATAAATTTTTTAATTAATTATTTAGATTAATTTGTTATAATAATCTAAGTAATATTCTTGAATTAATTATGTCAAAATCAATTATTACTTTCTAAGTGCTAAAATAGTATCGTGATTAATTTGATATTATTAATTGTTCTTTTATGTATTATTCTTATTTACCAAATTGATTACAAAAGAATTAATTTCAAAAGCATTTCAACAAAATTTTTAATACTCAATTCACCCCCCCTCTTGAGTAATTGAGGCCACTTGGTTAACAACCAAGAGAAACCAAAGACCAACAAGACAAAAGAGAATGAGGAAGAATGAGGCCACTGCTCTGGTCATCTTCTTCACAGAACTGGCGACCCCAAGCGCCCAGAACTCCGACGACCCACCAACTAGACCCACCGACCGATCCCTGCGCGACCTCCCCCTCCCAGGCGCCGATATAACACCCCTGATTTTCTGTACTCGAATCCCGATGTGATCGACATAATTAATAAAAATTGTGAATAAATTTTTCGCATTTGAAAATATTTCTAAGACATCACCATGACCACATCATGACCCAAATCACAGAAAAACTAGAGAGTGAGATTATAAAACCTGAAGCTGGATCGATAAATAAATTGCCCATAACGGTATACGAAAATAATAGAGTTTACAGCGGAAGAAGAATATGTATACCGGGGACACGCCTAGTCCCATATATGACGATATGAGAAAAGGCTCGGCAAAACACGCAATGGCATATCGTAAGCCTAATAGACATCCATCATCCTTTTACATAATTATATAAGCATGTAATGCCTAAGATATAATTACATATACATAAATATATTCATCTACAATCGGGGATCTTCTCCCGACTATCACAACCATCAATTAACATCATTCAATTTCAATCCTTCTAATACACATCAAATCATCTCTTACATTCTATATATATATATATCATTCATCAATTCAATGGAGTAACTTATACATACTCAAAATCTCTAAATCATCTATACAATCATATACAATTTATTCATTACACAAGAATCCATAAATGATGCCGGCCAAGGCACTTCCATTACCACTATTTACCTTCACCCAAGCTTTAATTGAAATCTGAACTCATCCCATGGTAACCTGCATCACAATGCTAAAAAGGAGACCACATGGGAGAGTGAGTTATACATTCAAAATGACGAATAATATATATATTGTGATCATGTGTATATGCATACAACGTCATGTGTGCTCTGCTATCAAAATATTAAATTATCATTCATTCATTACCTTATTATCACAATAGGCATACAAGCCTCATGAATCGCAATTAATATCATAAATAAGCACAAGCACATACATAATCATATACACAATCACCAGCCACTTATCAACAAGGGCATTCATATTCATTATCATCATTAATCGTAAACAGTCACGCCCTTCATCATATTGGGCCGTAAATACAGATCGTCATATTCACATTATTTCGTTTATTCATATATTCTCTTACTTTTATGTGGTCTTCCATTATATTAACTTCTCATCTCATCAACACCAATACCATCATCTCAATCATCATCAATCATCATCATATTCTGGCATATCTCCATGCTATATGCAAATGCTCTTATGGCTAATGCATATGCACAATGGAATAATCAACAACAAATGTGGATCCGACTATGGGAATAAACACCAAGTTGTGGGTCAAGCATAGGTGTGCTACTATGCCCCTACTGCAGTAGTAAAATGTGTACACATATCTCAAAGCATGCATGCATCTCAACAACATCTTTTACTGGTACCAAACCGCTATCGCCCATCTGTAGCACTAGTCACCCTGTGACTTGCGGATCAACAACATGGCCTCACTTGCCAAAAGTGCTACAGGCCTCTCCCGAACACACATCGAGAGAGCCGTGCCCCGTCGGACACCGAGGTAACTCGCTCACTATAGAGCCGCCCGTCCACTGGGCCTGCCACATAGGGTGCCTCGTCACCAAACTATGGACAGCTTCGTGACTCACACACCTAGTCACAGGGGAAATCAACAATACGCTCGTGCACTGAGCCGCCCTCCCACTGGGCCTGCCTAGTGGAACCCCCTAATATTCCACATAGACAGCGATGATATGCCATGGATGCAATGCAAATGCAAATCAAATGCATCCTCACTCTGTGCATCCTAAATTCCACTCATCAAACATCATCATCATCATCATTACAATCACCAACACCACCATACACCTTAGTGGGTTTCAACCTTGTTGGTTTCATAATTATTATTTTCAAGTTTTAATGTGGCATTTCCATCTCAACATATTTTCGCATATATTTCACATCATACACGCAAGTCAATACTTGTAAACAGCCACTATGGCATTTCAACATCACATATTATTCATCAATATTACCACACTTCATTTAGTGGATTTTCATCTCATCATTCATAACAATCCATACATGGATATCAAAGGGCATAGCAATCATCATAATATTAATCCACACACGTGGCGACAAGGTGTTACGAATTACATATACATATATAGCAACCATAATTGCCTCACACACATGCAAGTCAATTACTTGCACCCATCACAAGAATATCATAATAGTTCTCAATAATTATCAAATTGTCATTTCAATTAATTCAATACATATACATGGCAAGGCAAGCATGAGTATAGAACATATACAACAATCACCATCAAACTACTCATGCAATTTGAATATATAACTCCTCTCCTACCTCAAGGGAAGAGCCAAAACAATTCCAATGCTCCGAATGCTCCATCACATCACCCGGAATATGATCTACATAATATACATATGCATTCATACAATTAATAAGCCATCTCAAGGCATTCCTCATAATTCTTAAACATTTGCTAGCTTATCATAAATCCCAACATCAAGTCCTAGACTTGGTAAACACCAAGCTATGTAATTGTATTAGGCTTCGGGAATTTCTTTCCCAAAGCCAAGATCCTCTAGATCTTAAAGGCTAACTACATTCCACATCATTTACTTCTCATCAAGATTCATAATATATCAATAGAGGGGAAACATACATGATTTCGTAACATAGCATAGACATATACTTAGCTTTCCATGGCCTTAAGTCATTCCCCAATCACCTCTAAGACAAACCACACATATACCCTTAGTGAATTCTCTTGTTTTTCCATACTAAAAGGGATTTTGCGTAATAGTGAGCCCATAATAATTTCAACATTAAGACATGAGAAAAGCTTACTTTTATTCTTAAAAATAGTGGGACATGTCACAAATATCACCTATTAGTCCCAATTTGATAACCATAAAAAGTTGGGTTCAAAACCCCCTTAAATTTGAATTTTATGACGTAGTAGGTCCGATGTTTTATGTCTAATGAGAGTTAGAAAACTCCAATTAATGTGATACCAATTCTCACACCTCCGTAACATAATTATCTACAACTTTTATGAAGAAGTCGGAGGCCAAAAATGTCATTAAGATGCCCAAACGGGCCAAAAACAGCAAAGAAAACAGACCAGTTGGAAAAACAGCACAACAGTGGCCATAACAGGGCTCTGAATCGATTCAGGCTCGTATGAATCGATTCAAGCATCCCAAAATCTCAAATTTTGACAAACAGAGGGCCTTGAATCAATTCAAACTCGTATGAATCGATTCAAACGCCCCTGGAGCCCAAAATAGTGAAAACAACACCTCTTGAATCGATTCAAAGGGTCTTGAATCGATTCAAGACAGCCCTGCTGCTGTTTTTATGCAGAACAACACCAAAATTTCAACTTCCAATCACCCATTCTCATTCAATTCAAATCCAATGACCTTCAAAATTTGTCACAAGCTAAAATATATTATTTATGACGTGTGGCCACCGACCTCACTCAAAAATTCCCAAAATTGAGGGACTTATGCGCATAAATGCATTTTACCCATTTAGAGGCACTTTTATGCAACTCAAGGGCCTATTCTCATTAGATTTTGCCCATTCCAATTCCTACAAGTCATAAACTACATACATGGGCTAATGGGACTAACCCAAGCCATCAAAATCACATAAAACTCTATTTGACTCTATGAGTTCCTCAATTATGCATAAACCTCAAACTTATCACCAATACCATCACAATGGCCATCACATTCAATGCCAATCATCCACATAAATTCTCAATTCACAAAACATATACTTCATCCCCTCAAGGATGGTTCATTAACATGTACATATCTCAACCCCTCATGGGTTATTCATCATCATATATACACATACATTATCATCAATAGCCAACAATTTGCCATTCATATCATTTCACTATAAACATGGCATATATCAAGGTCTACTTACTCATCAACTCAAGCATCTATTTCCTTAATCCTTTATCAATAGCTTGCAACCATTTTTAACATCATCATAAACATCAACAATCCAATTTAATTCCTCCAACCTCATTAATCAACACCAATGCTTCAAACATTCATCTCCTCATATAAAATCATTCTTAAGACATCAATAATCATCAAAATCACCTATTTAGCTAAGACCCCCAATTTATCATACTTAGGGTTTCCTCAAAGCTCAATAATCATTTCCAATAACCATTAATCTCCATCATTAACAACACCCATACACATATTATCATGGGTTTTCACTAAAAACCATTTTTCATGGCATTATTACTCATTTCCCCCAAATCTTATAATTAGGGTTCCATTAATAATCCAACAATAATCATAAATAATCATCATCTTCAATCATTAAACACTAAATTTTCGTGTACCCCTCCACACCCACACAAAAACACATATTTCTCATACCCCACTTAGGGTTTTATATAAAATAGCTTCTACCAATAACCCACATACATAAACCACTCTTCCAACACCTACAACTTATAACCAAAGGTTCAAGCTCTTGAGAAATAGTAAGAAGCTTACCTCATGAGAAGAAAATGGGTAGCTCCCAAGAAAAGAAGAGGGCCACACGAAAATGGAAGAGAAGAGAGAGAAGGGTTCCAGCTACAAGCTTCTCCTTCAAGCTCCCAAGAAGATGAAAATGGTGGAGGAGGAGAGGGCCACCATTAGCTTAGGGCTTTGAGGAGAAGAAGAAGAAGAAGAGGAGGAGAAGGAGAAGTGATGAAGAGAAGAGAATAAGGAGGAGGAGAAGAAGAAGTGACGTGAAAATTAAGAGAAGGGGAGGGATTTTTATTTTAAAGTTTAGCCCTCATTAATAATTTCTCCGTTTTATAATACATAGGTTCTCTGTTCGGGCTCAATACTATATCTAAAAATTATTCCGAATATAGGTTCAGATTCCCATTAATATTCTTAACAGCCCTGACCAAAGGCATCTCAATCGGAGATACTTGGTCCAGCACTCATATTCTAATCGGGTATAATTTCCTCTCCTTAAATCTTAATAAATCATAATTATCCATAATAAATCCTAATTTAATCATTCCAATATTTTTGGGACACAAATCCTTTCATTTACAATCATTTATTATTCATTCTCCTTAATTATTCATTTTTATAAAATTCGGGATGTTACAATTCACCCCACCTAAAAAGAATTTCGTCCTCGAAATTCAGCATCGATATACATGTCACAAGGCCATACCTCAGGCCACACCATCGAGGTTCAACGACACCATAGAATAACATTGGACTTCCCAAAGTCCATCAAGACATGTTCATTATCACATCATCATTCCTAACATAAAATTTCCATATCAAGTGTGTCATATATCATTATTTACATCTCACCCAATATAGCTCGCATGTTCATACTCGGTATGACCAGATAGGCTCAATACATTCACCATAAGCAGTTACAATCTCTACACCTGCCCGGCCTATGTGTTGCTGCATCCGACATACAGGAAGGCGTCCCAATCCTGTAGTGGTTACCACAAACACATGAAGTCGGCGCATAAGTGCATGTTGCCACGATGCCTATGGCATGTAAGGCCGTATCGGGACCAATACTTCGTATTCCCATTGCTCATATCGGTCACACATATTCAAGCGATACCATTCCTTATAAGACTTGGTGACAATCCTCACCAGTCCACAGCTAACATATTCATACTTCATTGTCATTCTACAATTAATTTGGCATCCATCATGCCATATTAATCATCAAATCTCAATTATCTTCACCATGAATCGGTGTACCAACTATAAATTTTCAATCATCACAGGGTAAATACCCCATCTTTGGGTTTCATCCATCCAAATCCATGCTCAAATAGCTTAAAACTCTTGTCTCACTTACATATTTGTTGGCTATAAATCAATTCAAGCCTTATAAGATTCACCAAACTCTTATTAAGTAGGCTACTTAACCGCATAATAAGCCTTCACATTAGGGATTCTCCTCATAAATCATAACTAAAGTCCACAAATTAAACATATAACTCACATCATATCATATCACTATATGGTCTCTATCATCAATATAGCACTCTTCAAATAAAATAGGGGGTAATGACCCGATCAAATTTCTATTCACCAATTCACATTCACACATGTAATCCATAATTATTCCAATGATCATAGTCTCTAGGGCACACAATTTAGCCTAAAATCACTTTGTAAAATCATATACCATAACCAATTCCAATTATACCCCAAATTCAACATTATTATTCATTAATCATCAGGGGTTACATTTATTATTCGTATTCCATCACATATCAGCTCTAGCTTCAACAACGTATTTCACAATTAATTTCGTTATGGCTTAACCATTCATAAGGTTCGATCAATCACTAGACTTAGGAAGTCTAAGGGTCACCTAATACCCATTGTGGAATTCTCACATACCACACAACATCATTAGATATGGCTCACAAAAACAACATAGAGCCTAGACCGCCATAGGGTCCAATTATGTTAATTCTCTAGAACATTTGATCATATGAGATCATGCCAATCAATAGGGTCACCACACCTAGAGGCCTACATCAAATTAATCATCCACTCGGTTTTTACACATCAAAACCGAGACACAACCCCAATCTAACACGTATTTGATTTCACATTTAATCACATATCACATATTCGAATTCCCACTCTAAGGAAATACAACAAATCACTTGTATCATTCCATATATAAGGCTCTTGTGCCAAAGGATATAAAATCCATCCTTCACAAATGGCACAACCAATCATTTAGATTCAAACATACTCATACTAAGGAATTACTCAATATTATTCATTCATTCAACTCAAGCATGTGAGTTTCATTTCATTTAACAAGCATTCCTTGGCTAAACGCCATAAGCATAATGCATATAAGAGACTCAACCAACAATTTATATATAAGGTGCGCATGCACATCAAGGTCTCAATAGGTATGGTCTACTACCATATCAATTTCTTTCTCAATACCTCCTATCCGTAATCAACACACGACATAGGTCCATCATTAAATCAATGCATAACTAACATACCATATCCATGATCACACATGGTACAAATTCATTATCATATCGATTCATATCTCATATTTCATATTCATATCTCAATATTTCATTTCCATGATCACGTTTAATCATGGATCCATCATCAATTCAATTTGCATTTCATATATCAACACCAATGCACAATAACAGTATATTTGTCATTTGAAGGTAATAGGGTAAGGAACTTGGCCGGTCTTACACAATACATACATTCATCACGTATTGAGGAAATTCATTCACTCATATTCAATTCCATGATTCATTCATGATAGCAATGAGCAACTATGCTCCACATGTACATCATACAACCTCAAATATAAAAAGGGTATACTCCCAATAAACAATAACCACATCTTATGAATCATAATCTTATAAAAGTCCTCATTAAGCATCAATCCCGACTCAACTCTAATGATTCACAATAATTCCTCAATAAGTAATTATGCCCTCATAATCAATTCATAATCCTTAGACAACTAATCATTCATAAGTCCATATAGGGCAATCAATACTCAAACATATCATCATGCTCTAGATAATCATCATCCTTTAATCTATATAAAGCAACCATATGTCAATAATGAGCATCCCGCTCCAAAGATCACCATAAGTATTTTACCATTGAGCAATCATGCTCCAATCATCCATAATATCAAATCCTCACAGAGCAGCCATGCTCTGATAGTAACCAATAACTCCAATTTAGAGCAAAGTATGCTCTGATACCACCTTTATAACACCCCGGATTTTCTGTGCTCGAATCCCGATGTGATCGACAAAATTAATAAAAATTGTGAATAAATTTTTCGCGTTTGAAAATATTTCTAAGACATCACCATGACCACATCATGACCCAAATCACAGAAAAACCAGAGAGTGAGATTATAAAACCTGAAGCTGGATCGATAAATAAATTGCCCATAACGGTATACGAAAATAATAGAGTTTACAGCGGAAGAAGAATATGTATACCGGGCACACGCCTAGTCCCATATATGACGATATGAGAAAAGGCTCGGCAAAATACGCAATGGCATATCGTAAGCCTAATAGACATCCATCATCCTTTTACATAATTATATAAGCATGTAATGCCTAAGATATAATTACATATACATAAATATATTCATCTACAATCGGGGATCTTCTCCCGACTATCACAACCATCAATTAACATCATTCAATTTCAATCCTTCTAATACACATCAAATCATCTCTTACATTCTATATATATATTTCATTCATCAATTCAATGGAGTAACTTATACATACTCAAAATCTCTAAATCATCTATACAATCATATACAATTTATTCATTACACAAGAATCCATAAATGATGCCAGCCAAGGCACTTCCATTACCACTATTTACCTTCACCCAAGCTTTAACTGAAATCCGAACTCATCCCATGGTAACCTGCATCACAATGCTAAAAAGGAGACCACATGGGAGAGTGAGTTATACATTCAAAATGACGAATAATATATATATTGTGATCATGTGTATATGCATACAACGTCATGTGTGCTCTGCTATCAAAATATTAAATTATCATTCATTCATTACCTCATTATCACAATAGGCATACAAGCCTCATGAATCGCAATTCATATCATAAATAAGCACAAGCACATACATAATCATATACACAATCACCAGCCACTTATCAACAAGGGCATTCATATTCATTATCATCATTAATCGTAAACAGTCACGCCCTTCATCACATTGGGCTGTAAATACAGATCGTCATATTCACATCATTTCGTTTATTCATATATTCTCTTACTTTTATGTGGTCTTCCATTATATTAACTTCTCATCTCATCAACACCAATACCATCATCTCAATCATCATCAATCATCATCATATTCTGGCATATCTCCATGCTATATGCAAATGCTCTTATGGCTAATGCATATGCACAATGGAATAATCAACAACAAATGCGGATCCGACTATGGGAATAAACACCAAGTTGTGGGTCAAGCATAGGTGTGCTACTATGCCCCTACTGCAGTAGTAAAATGTGTACACATATCTCAAAGCATGCATGCATCTCAACAACATCTTTTACTGGTACTAAACCGCTATCGCCCATCTGTAGCACTAGTCACCCTATGACTTGCGAATCAACAACATGGCCTCACTTGCCAAAAGTGCTACGGGCCTCTCCCGAACACACATCGAGAGAGCGGTGCCCCGTTGGACACCGAGGTAACTCGCTCACTATAGAGCCGCCCGCCCACTGGGCCTGCCACATAGGGTGCCTCGTCACCAAACTATGGACAGCTTCGTGACTCACACACCGAGTCACAGGGGAAATCAACAATACGCTCGTGCACTGAGCCGCCCTCCCACTGGGCCTGCCTAGTGGAACCCCCTAATATTCCATATAGACAGCGATGATATGCCATGGATGCAATGCAAATGCAAATCAAATGCATCCTCACTCTGTGCATCCTAAATGCCACTCATCAAACATCATCATCATCATCATTACAATCACCAACACCACCATACACCTTAGTGGGTTTCAACCTTGTTGGTTTCATAATTATTATTTTCAAGTTTTAATGTGGCATTTCCATCTCAACATATTTTTGCATATATTTCACATCATACACGCAAGTCAATACTTGTAAACAGCCACTATGGCATTTCAACATCACATATTATTCATCAGTATTACCACACTTCATTTAGTGGATTTTCATCTCATCATTCATAACAATCCATACATGGATATCAAAGGGCATAGCAATCATCATAATATTAATCCACACACGTGGCGACAAGGTGTTACGAATTACATATACATATATAGCAACCATAATTGCCTCGCACACATGCAAGTCAATTACTTGCACCCATCACAAGAATATCATAATAGTTCTCAATAATTATCAAATTGTCATTTCAATTAATTTAATACATATACATGGCAAGGCAAGCATGAGTATAGAACACATACAACAATCACCATCAAACTACTCATGCAATTTGAATATATAACTCCTCTCCTACCTCAAGGGAAGAGCCAAAACGATTCCAATGCTCCGAATGCTCCATCACATCACCCAGAATATGATCTACATAATATACATATGCATTCATACAATTAATAAGCCATCTCAAGGCATTCCTCATAATTCTTAAACATTTGCTAGCTTATCATAAAGCCCAACATCAAGTCCTAGACTTGGTAAACACCAAGCTATGTAATTGTATTAGGCTTCGGGAATTTCTTTCCCAAAGCCAAGATCCTCTAGATCTTAAAGGCTAACTACATTCCACATTATTTACTTCTCATCAAGATTCATAATATATCAATAGAGGGGAAACATACATGATTTCGTAACATAGCATAGACATATACTTAGCTTGCCATGGCCTTAAGTCATTCCTCAATCACCTCTAAGACAAACCACACATATACCCTTAGCGAATTCTCTTGTTTTTCCATACTAAAAGGGATTTTGCGCAATAGTGAGCCCATAATAATTTCAACATTAAGACATGAGAAAAGCTTACTTTTATTCTTAAAAATAGTGGGACATGTCACAAATATCACCTATTAGTCCCAATTTGATAACCATAAAAAGTTGGGTTCAAAACCCCCTTAAATTTGAATTTTATGAAGTAGTAGGTCTGATGTTTTATGTCTAATGAGAGTTAGAAAACTCCAATTAATGTGATACCAATTCTCACACCTCCGTAACATAATTATCTACAACTTTCATGAAGAAGTCGGAGGCCAAAAATGTCATTAAGATGCCCAAACGGGCCAAAAACAGCAAAGAAAATAGACCAGTTGGAAAAACAGCACAACAGTGGCCATAACAGGGCTCTGAATCGATTCAGGCTCGTATGAATCGATTCAAGCGTCCCAAAATCTCAAATTTTGACAAACAGAGGGCCTTGAATCGATTCAAACTCGTATGAATCGATTCAAACGCCCCTGGAGCCCAAAATAGTGAAAACAACACCTCTTGAATCGATTCAAAGGGTCTTGAATCGATTCAAGACAACCCTGCTGCTGTTTTTATGCAGAACAACACCAAAATTTCAACTTCCAATCACCCATTCTCATTCAATTCAAATCCAATGACCTTCAAAATTTGTCACAAGCTAAAATATATTATTTGTGACGTGTGGCCACCGACCTCACTCAAAAATTCCCAAAATTGAGGGACTTATGCGCATAAATGCATTTTACCCATTTAGAGGCACTTTTATGCAACTCAAGGGCCTATTCTCATTAGAACTTGCCCATTCCAATTCCTACAAGTCATAAACTACATATATGGGCTAATGGGACTAACCCAAGCCATCAAAATCACATAAAACTCTATTTGACTCTATGAGTTCCTCAATTATGCATAAACCTCAAACTTATCACCAATACCATCACAATGGCCATCACATTCAATGCCAATCATCCACATAAATTCTCAATTCACAAAACATATACTTCATCCCCTCAAGGATGGTTCATTAACATGTACATATCTCAACCCCTCATGGGTTATTCATCATCATATATACACATACATTATCATCAATAGCCAACAATTTGCCATTCATATCATTTCACTATAAACATGGCATATATCAAGGTCTACTTACTCATCAACTCAAGCATCTATTTCCTTAATCCTTTATCAATAGCTTGCAACCATTTTTAACATCATCATAAACATCAACAATCCAATTTAATTCCTCTAACCTCATTAATCAACACCAATGCTTCAAACATTCATCTCCTCATATAAAATCATTCTTAAGACATCAATAATCATCAAAATCACCTATTTAGCTAAGACCCCCAATTTATCATACTTAGGGTTTCCTCAAAGCTCAATAATCATTTCCAATAACCATTAATCTCCATCATTAACAACACCCATACACATATTATCATGGGTTTTCACTAAAAACCATTTTTCATGGCATTATTACTCATTTCCCCCAAATCTTATAATTAGGGTTCCATTAATAATGCAACAATAATCATAAATAATCATCATCTTCCATCATTAAACACTAAATTTTCGTGTACCCCTCCACACCCACACAAAAACATATATTTCTCATACCCCACTTAGGGTTTTATATAAAATAGCTTCTACCAATAACCCACATACATAAACCACTCTTCCAACACCTACAACTTATAACCAAAGGTTCAAGCTCTTGAGAAATGGTAAGAAGCTTACCTCATGAGAAGAAAATGGGTAGCTCCCAAGAAAAGGAGAGGGCCACACGAAAATGGAAGAGAAGAGAGAGAAGGGTTCCAGCTACAAGCTTCTCCTTCAAGCTCCCAAGAAGATGAAAATGATAGAGGAGGAGAGGGCCACCATTAGCTTAGGGTTTTGAGGAGAAGAAGAAGAAGAAGAGGAGGAGAAGGAGAAGTGATGAAGAGAAGAGAATAAGGAGGAGGAGAAGAAGAAGTGGCGTGAAAATTAAGAGAAGGGGAGGGATTTTTATTTTAAAGTTTAGCCCTCATTAATAATTTCTCCGTTTTATAATACATAGGTTCTCTGTTCGGGCTCAATACTATATCCAAAAATTATTCCAAATATAGGTTCGGATTCCCATTAATATTCTTAACAGCCCTGACCAAAGGCATCTCAATCGGAGATACTTGGTCCAGCACTCATATTCTAATCGGGTATAATTTCCTCTCCTTAAATCTTAATAAATCATAATTATCCATAATAAATCCTAATTTAATCATTCCAATATTTTTAGGACACAAATCCTTTCATTTACAATCATTTATTATTCATTCTCCTTAATTATTCATTTTTATAAAATTCGGGATGTTACAGCCGACCCAGATCCCAACGTCAACTCCTCTTCTCGCGATTATGCCACGCTCGATGACCCCCTCCGATCTCCTTCTCCGTTGGTCCTTTTTCTATCTCCCTCTCCCTCTCTTGGTCTCTCTTTTCTTTCTCTCTCTATTTCACTCTCTCCCTCTGTCTTAATCTTTCACTCATTCTCTCTCCGTTTTACTCTGCTTCTGCCCCCTCTCTCTTTCTCTCATTTTTTTTTCTTTCTTAGGTTTAGGATTTGTTTGATTTATGGGCCTCAAAGGCCCATTTCAACCTTTTTACTTAGTCTTTTCTTTCAAATAATGGGCTGAAGCCCAATCATCTTAAGACTTGTTTATTTCTCTTCCTTAAATATGATAATAAATAGTTCATATAAAACTAAAAATATAAATGTTTTAAATAAAAAAAGAGGTAAATAGTTTTATGTTTTACATTAAAAGTTAGAAAAATATTTAAAATGTAAATGTTCTTTCGTAAAATAAAATGAGTGGCCGTTATTATTAAATACAAAAATCTAAATATCCTTTAGAATAAATAAAAGATCCTTTTAAAAGGAAATAAATAAAAATATTGAAAGTTAAATATCTCCTTGTGATAAATCCAAAATGGGAATTTTAAAAATCTAAATATTCTTTTCTAAAATAACAATAAATAGTTTCTTTATTTTGTGATGAATCTTAAAAATAAAACAGATTATAATCTAAACATATCTTTTTATAAAGTAATAATCTTAAAAAAATCAGAATATCTTTTCTAAAATAAGGGTATAATTAGTTTCTGATGAGCTTTAAAAAAAAGATTGTTTTAAAATAAAAACATATCTTTTACAAAAAAAAAATAATCTTTTATAAAAAAAGTCTTATAAGCAATATCGTGCAAAATCACTTTTGCCTACATCGGCTTTATAGGATCTCAAAGGTTTATGCACGTGCGATCTCCTTCGCCTTGTATTTCTCCTTCCCTATGAATTTTTATTATTAAAACTTAATTCAATTAAAAATAATTTAAAATATAATTTTAAATATTTTTTAGAAGTTAAATTCCTAGAACTACGTGACCCTAATTTCTCAATATACTTGAGAATACATAGGAGTGAGAATCAGTTCCTATCGGACCCACTTTCTTTTATTTAACTTCTATGTCTTTGCTATTATCTCAATCATTTTTATCTCTTTAATATTCAATTTAGAATAGTATTTCCTTTAAAATGAGATTAATTTAGACGCGGCGTCTTGTTAGTCTCATGTTTTAAATATTTTATTTAAAATAATATTTTCTTGAAATAAGGTTAATTTAGACGAGATATCTTGTTAATCTCATAATTTTAATATTCTATTTAACATAGTATTTTTCTTTAAAATGAGGTTAATTTAGAAGAGACGTCTTGTTAATCTCATGTTTTCAATATTTTATTTAAAATAGTGTTTCTTAAAATAAGGTTAATTTGGACGAGACGTCCTGTTAATCTTCAGTTTTGTTAATCAAGTTTATCTCACTCCATCTTATTTAATTTTATTTTAATCTTTAAACTTTTATGTACAAATAAATGTTAATTTGGACGAGACATTCTCTTAACCTTTACTTTTACTCGATTTTACTCTTTCTTACTGTTATTATTTTGTTAAGTTTCTTACTGTCACTATTTTACTTTTTTCTTACTGTTATTATTTTGTTAAGTTTCTTACTGTCACTATTTTACTTTTTTCTTACTGTCATTATTTTGTCAAGTTTCTTACTGTCACCATTTGTCGTTTCTTATTATTACTATTTTGTTAAGTTTCTTACTGTCACTGTTTGTCATTTCTTATTATCACTATTTTGTTAAGTTTCTTACTGTCACTATTTTGTCAGGCTTCTTACTGTCATTGTAGGTCGCTACTTATTGTCACTGTTTTGTCAAACTTTTTACCGTCATGTTTTGTCAAGTTTTTTTACTGTTACATTTTGTCGCTTCTTATTATCACCATTTAGTCAGGTTGTTCTATTTGAGATTAATTTGGACGAGACGTCCTGTTAATATTATGTCAAACTTCCATGACTATTCTCTCTGTTCCTTTTGTGAAGAAGTTAGAATAATTTCTAGGCTACTTATAATGCGCACTATCAATTTGAGGTAACCATTTTATAACAGACAGTTGTGAGGTGCTAATACCTTCCTCACCTGTAATTCGACTCCCGAATTTAGAGCTTCATTTTATAACCAGTGCTTTAAAAAAGGTTTTCCCGATATTTTACCCTAAAAAATATTGGTGGCGAATCCCTTTTTCTTTTCGAAAGGACTTCGAAACTCATTTTATTTTTAAGGGTTGATTGTCCCGCCGTAATCCTGATTGCGACAGATGGCGACTCCACTGGGAAATTGAGAGTCAAGCCAGCCAAGTCGATAGCGCATGTTTTAAAATAGCCTGTTAATTATTTAACTTTTTCTTTTATTTTATTTTCAGTCAATGTTTATATATGGTTTTTGTTTTGTTTACAATTTGTCATTTATTTTCTGTTATTGTTCGTGTGCGGTTGAACCCTAAGGTAGACGACTTTATTTTGATGTTCTGTGTTTGTTCTCTGTGCCGGATGAGTAAGGTACATGTATTGAATGCCCCTTTCACAAACTACACTCACAAGTTACACACACTTATGAGTGAGGCCCTATACCTGGGCCCAAATAAAGCTTGAGATTAGGGGAGGTTGATAGCGGTGTCATTTGGGATGTACTTCCTATCTGGCTATTGTGAGAACCTCTGCTAGAATTTGACCTATTCATGATGCCCACACCTAGTAGACTTCCTACTGTTGTGGTCAACATCGTGAGTAAGATCTTGGCTCTAATGACCTTTAGAAATTTAGTACAAGCCACCTAATGTGAGATATCACTATTAGACAGAGCTTAGAACCGATATGGGGCCTTCAAAAAAACTTGACTTAGGGCACAAAGGGGCAGACTTTCCTCTACCTTTTCTCATTCTCACTTTCCTTTTTAATCCAAATTGGTAGACCACTTACCCATTTAGCGAATTACTTTTTTTTTTCTAAAAATGACATATTTTTTAAATAGTGATCCTTTAATGCGTACACAGTCCTTTCCTTTTATTGTGCATTTACTTGAATCTTTGAGTCTTAAGTTACGGATTTTCTGATTCGTCAAAACAAAACAATCAAAAAAATTAAAAAAATAAAAAAAAAACGTTAACAATGATCGGAAGGTCCGTAACTCATGTGGCTCTCGATTTGTCACAAGTTTTGTCAATCGTTACTTCCCCGAATGTAAAGATGTTTTCCAAGATGTTACGAAAGGAGTAGCGATTTATGAAGCACGTCAATTCCCGATGACTCATTCTCTCTTTTCTTTCTATTCTCGCTGGAAGCTATTCAGAGCTTAACGAATATCCTTGAGCGAGATATGGAAATTAATATGGGATCAAACTTGTAAGATAAGGGCCATGGTTGCCCAATATCACACCCCGATTTTCTAGACCCGAATCCTGATGTAATCAAGATAATAATTAATAAAAATATGAGTAAATTTTTCACGTTTATAATAATTTCAAAAACACCACAAATATTACATCAAGACCCGAACCACAGAAAACTGAAGAGTGAGATTTAATAATTTATGAACTGGATCGTAAATCAAATGCCCACATATGTATACAAAACAATTTGAGTTTACAGCAGAAGAAGAATATGTATACGGGGCACCCACCTAGTTCCGTATATGAAGATATAGAAAAAGGCTTAAGCAAACATGCAATTTTATAACATAAGCCTATTAGGCCATAATCGACTATACGCCTAAATCATAATCATACATCTTCAATTGTAAGTAGTCTCTACTTGAGACATCCCTCACTAAATAGGATCAATTCAAATGTCATCATCGTTATATATTGTCATATCCATTCATTCGTATATTAAACAATACATATTCATAAAGTATCCATCATCGATATCATCATTCATGATTTAATTCATTACAACATTTTTAATGATTGCTGCCGGCCAAGGCATTCCGTTATAACTATTTACCTTCCTTAAAGACTTTTGCTCAAAGGCAAACTCTCCTCCCATGACAACCCTACATCACAATGCTAAAAAGAAGACAACATGGGAGAGTGAGTTATACATTCAAAATGACGAAATTAGATACATTGTGATCGTGTGTACATGTATTCATTCATCATTTGTGCTTTGTATTAAAAATCATCCATTCATCATTAAACCATTATCATATTCTTATAATGGGCAAGCAAGCCTCATAAATCAAATTTCACAAGATAAGCAAGCACAAGCACATACACAATCATATTGCCACTCATCATCAAGGGCATTCATAATCATCATCATTAATTCATTAACTCTTTACTTATTTTATCCTCTCAAGGGTTTATCATTTCTCTTGGGTGTCTCAACTCAAATACCATGTACCTATGGTTAATGCATATGTCAACCGTTTAATACATATGCAATGGATCTATTTCAATCACCCATGCGCACATGGTATCTCAAGTGATCGCAACCACTTATAATCAACCATTTCACTTTGGTTTCCCTCTACGTATAGGGTACTCCCTTTAGCAGCCTCGCAAGGTACTTTTCTCGTGATCGCAACCACAAAATATCATAGGAACTCGCAAGCCCTTTTTTATTTCAAGTACCAAGTGATCGCAACCACTGGCTTATCATCATACAATCCTACAGGATGTCTCATTATGATCGCAACCACATAATTAATCATTTCATAATGGTTTTCCTCCACGCATGTGGTACTTCCTCCTTGTGATCACAACCACGGATATTCATTCATGATGGTCCCTGTAGGGCCTTTCATTTCAACAACAAGGTGATCGCAACTACCGGATCAACATCATAGAAACTCACAAGCCCTTTTTATTTCAAGTACCAAGTGATCGTAACCACTTAGCAATGCAATAATGCATATGCCAATCTTAACCTCACAAGGATATCTTACCCTCTCGAATAGGGATATATTTACATACTTAGTTTTGTTATCATTGGCATACAAATAACCATAGGGCCCCTCAAGGCTCAACATTTATATTTACATCAACCCACGCATGGTAATTTAAAAGCATATCAAGCATCATACCATTAATCCACGCATGGAAGTCAACAATGAATCTCAGAACATACATTCAGCAAATCATCATTTCATCTCATACATACAAGTCATTACTTGCATTAATCATAATGGCATCACAACCATCAATTATGATCGTCACCACTTGTTCAAGGGCATGTTTATAATAACATTCCTTTTTATTCAACATTAACATCTATCATTCAGTATGTGTGGCATCATCCATTTTTAGTCATCATCAACATCATATCAAATTCATTGATTTACACAACCCATTGCCATTCAATTGTCATCTCATTAATTTCATGATCACACAAGGTGTGTCACGTAACCATATGACTTACTTTTCATCATGATTCATAATATATCCATAGTGGTGAAGCTTACATGTATTCATAACCTAAGATAGGCATACACATACCTTGCCAAGGCCTTAAGCCATTCCCCAATCACCACTAAGACACACCACACATATGCCCCTAATGAAATCACTTGTCTTTATATAATAAAAAGGGGTTTTGGGCAATAATGAGCCCATGACAAATTTCAACAGTGATACATGAGAAAGGTTCATTTTTGGTCTCAAAAATAGAGGGACATGTCACAAATATCACCTATTAGTCCTAATTTGGCAATCATAAAAAGTTGGGTTCAAAACCCTCTTAAATGTGAGTTTTACACTACAGTGGGTTCAGTATTTTAGGCCTCATAAGAGTTAGAAAACTCCAATTTAAGTGAAACCAATTTTTAAACCTCCGTAACATAATTATCTACAACTTTTATGGGGAAGCCGGAGGCCAAAAATGTCATTAAGATGCCCAAACGGGCAAAAAAAGCAAAGGAATTATAGTTGTTGGAAAAACAACATAATAGTGGCCATAACAGGGCCATGAATCGATTCACACATGCCATGAATCAATTCATGCATTCTAAAAGTCCCAAAATTGACAAACATAGGTGTGTGAATTGATTCACACCCCTCATAATCGATTCCTACGTGCCTAGGGCCAAAAACAGTGGAAACAACAAGCCAAGAATCAATTCAAACCCCGCATGAATAGATTCAAGCATTGGAAAATTGAGGGACAGTGGTTCCAGTGAGTCTTGAATCGATTCAAGACTTCGTATGATTCGATTCAAGCCCATCCGGTATCCTTTGAATCGATTCAAACACTGTTTTAAATCGATTCATGACAGCACAAACCCTTTTTTATGCAGAAAAAACCATATTTCTGAACTTCTAAACCTCCCTAACTTTTTCATATGAATTCCGATGCTCATTAAATTTTAACACCAACTTATATATATCATTTGTGACGTGTGACCACCGGCCGCACTCAAAATTCTAAAAATAAGGGACTTATGCACATAAATGTGTTTTACTCGTTTTGAGGCACTTTTGTGCAACTCAAGGACCTATTCTCATTGGAATTAGCCCATTCTAATTCCTACAAGTCATAAACTACATATATGGGCTATTGGAACTATCACATGCCATTCAATTCTCATAAAACTCTATTTGGCTCTATTAGTTCCTCAATTATGCATAAACCTCATGAACATAATCCCATAAATTTAACAATTCATCCATCTATGGATTTCCACCAACAAATAAATCATGCCCATCAAGGGACTTGAAAACTTTCATTGTCATCAACCATACATATGGTTCTCAAAATCAATAGATTTCCAAACAATGTCATTCATCACATAACTAATACAACTATGGCAAGGCAAGCATGAGTAACCACACATACATTAATCATCAATTATATAACTCATGCATTTGGAATGTAACCTCTCTCCTACCTCGAGGGAAGACCCACAATTCAAACGCTCCAATCATTTCGCCACGTCGTCCGAATTACAATCTACACATTCCACATATATATACATACACTAAATTAATGATCCATTACAAGGCATCATCATAATTTTAAGCAATGTAAATATATCTTAAGGCTTAATTTCAAGTCCTAGACTTGTTAAAACACCAATCCATACAATTATGTTAGGCTTCGGGAATTCCTTTCCCAAAATCAAGATTCTCTAAGTTTCACAGGGCTAACCAAACCCAATAACATCATTATCTCTTTCATCATTCAAATTCATCATGAGTCTCCTAGCTCCTTTTTAACCATTATCAATCAATAATTCTAATGGCAAAAATCATGGCCTATCAATTTACCAACCAATATGTATATCTCATTGATTCTACCATTAATGGTCATCTACCATTTTCACTATCATTCATCATTATTCAAGCCCTCCACAACAATATCATAACTCTTAACACACTTACCAATCTTAGAGCCATTACTCTATTCCCTTGATTTCACAATCCCTTAACATCAACCATCAATATTACTAATTCAAAACTCATTCTCATATATAAAACCACTCCAACATCAATAACAAATTTTCTTAAGGATTTCACATAGCCCCAAAATCCTAATTTCTAGGGTTTTCATCAATAATCCACAATCATCAATTTTAACCATTTATATGCATCCATAGGCTAACAACATTAGATTCTATTCATTATCAATAACAACAATGAATCCTCAAGGATTATCCAACCTAGGGTTTGGTTTTACTCACCTTTATTCATTAAAATAACCTCTAATCTCCTATTACAACACTTCAATAGCTTAAAAACTATCAATAAAAGCCATGGGTGGTCAAAAATCATACCTCTCCTCCAAGCCCAAAGGTGAATACGAAAATGAGAGGAAAAGTAGAGGAGATGAGCCAAGCTTTGCTTCCATGTGCAATACAAGCTTTATAAACCCAAGGGATCCTCTTGATTTTGGGTGGAAATGGCAATGGGTGGTGGTGGTCACCTTTGGCAAAAGAAAGGAATGGAGAAGAAGAAGAAAATGGAATGTTTAGAGAGGGAGGAGAAGCTGCCGAGAAAATAAGAGGGGAAAAGAAGGAGTTTTTGTTTTAACTTCATCCCTTCATTAAACTTTATCCTTTTATAACACACAGGATCTCAGTTTAGGCTCAATACTAAATCCAAAAATTATTCTGAAGACATATTCAGATTCCCAATAATATTCTTAACAGCCCTGACCAATGGCATCTCAATCGGAGATACTTGGTCCGACACCCATATTTCAACCGGGTATAATTTCGGCTCCTTAAATCTCAATAAATTATAAATATCCATAATAAATCCCAATTTAATTATTTCTAAATTTTTGGGACATAAATCAACTCATATATAATTATTTATTATTTATTCTCCTTAGTTAATCATTTTTATAAATTTCAGGATGTTACAATCCACCCCACCTAAAAAGAAATTTCGTCCTCAAAATTTAGCCTCGACATATAAATCATAGGGCCATACTTCAGGCCGCACACCAATAAGGTATAACGTCGTCATAAAATAGTATTGGACTTCCCAAAGTCCATCAGAACATGATCATTATCATCCCATCATTCCTAACATAAAATTTTCTACATTCAAAGTGTGTTATACGTCCTCGATCATGACTTATCCAACAGAGCTCACATGTTCATACTTAGTACGACCAGATAGGCTTAAACATTCACCATAAGTAGTTACAACCCTACACTTGCCTGGCCTATATGTTGCTGCATCCGACATACAGGAAGGCATCCCAATCCCGTAGTGGTTACCACAAACACATGAGGTCGATGCATAAGTGCACGTTGCCACAATGCCTATGGCATGTAAAGTCATATCAGAATAAGTACGTCGTATTCCCATTGCTCGCATCGATCACACTTATTCTAATAACATCAATTCATATGGGACTTAGTGACAATTCTCACAAGTCCATAATCAACATATTCATATCTCATCGTCATTATACAATTAATTTGGCATAAATTATGTCATACCATTCATCAAACATTAATTAACATCACCATAAATGGGTGTACCAACCATAGATTTCCAATCACCGTAGGGTAAATACCCAATCATCGGGCTTTATCCTTCCTGAAGTCAGGATCAAATCGCCTAATAATCCTTTGTCTCATTCACACATCGTTGGCTATAAATCAATTCAAGCCTAAACGAGTTACTAAACTCACAAGAAGTACACAACTTCGAGGTTAAAATAGGGTTCCCAATCGTATAACAAGCTCTCATATTAGGGATTCTCCTCACAGATCACAATGAAAGCTCATAAATTGGACGTACATCTCATATCGTATCACATCATTATGTGGTTTCTATGATCAATATGTCATCTTTCAAATTAAAAAGGGAGGTAATGACACAATCAATTTTCCATCTACCAACCTATAATCACACATGTCCTCTCTACATCATATCATAATCCATAGCTATTCTCATGATCATAAGGTCAAGGGCACATAATTTAACCCAAAGTCATACCATAAAATCTTATATCTCATCCAATGCCAAATCATATCCCGAATTCAACATCATTATTCGCCAACTATTTAGGGGTTTACATCAATTATTTGTATCTTATCATATACTGGCTCTAATCTCAACAACTTATTTCACAATTCATCTCGCTATGGCTCAACAATTCATAGGGTTCGATCCATCACTAGACTTAGAAAGTCTAAGGGTTGCCTAGTACCCATTGTGGAATACTCCCACAATACACTACATCATTATATAAATGGCTCATAAAAATAACATAGAGCCTAGACCACCATAGGGTCTAATTTCACAAGGTTTGATCTTCCAAGGTTACATCAAGTCAGTCGGGGTCACCACACTTAGTGGGTCATAATTAGATCAATCGTTCACTCGGTCCACACATGCAAAACCGAGTCATGACCCCAATCGTATGCATACACAATTTCACATTTTACAATCTTATCATTTATTCATGTTCCCAATCTAGGGAGATACAACAATTCACTTGCATCGCATAATATATGGTTTTCGTACCAAAGGATACAAAATCCATCTTTCAAAATTTAGCACAACCAATCATTTAAATAAATAAAAAAATACCCATACTAGGGAATTCTTTCACCATCATTTATTCAATCAATTCAAGCATGTGAAATGTTTATATTCAACAAGCATACTTTGGCCATAAGCCACAAGCATGAATCACACAAGAGACCTAATCAATTAATTTAATTTTCAACATATAACAAGGTCTCAATATATATGGTCTATCATCATACCAATTTAATTTTCAATACTTCCTATCCATGATCAACACATGGCGTAGGTCCATACTCAATATATCATACCCAATAGCAACAAGATCATATCCTTCATCCATAATACATCCAGTCATCACCACAATTCATTCAAATCTATTATAAGCCTATTGACTCCATTCAAGACCATCATCAATAAACAATTTCTAAATGACATATATCAAGGCCTAAGACTTCATCAAATCAAGTATCCATTTCCTTAACCCACTATCAATGGTCTTCAACCATTATTATCATCATCATAGTTGCCAACACTCAAGGGATTCAACTCCTCTAATCACATACACACTTACATACACACATCTCCCAAACTTCAAGAATCAATACCAATGTTTTCAAACATTCATTCCCCATATAAAATCATCCTAAGGCATTAAAATCATTTAACTCATCAATTTGGTCAAACCCCAAAACTATCAACACTTAGGGTTTTATCAAAATCACCCAATCAACAACCCCAACCATTCCTTAAATCCATATAAATATCATAACCCTCATTCTCATATGCTCACAAAACCAAACTCAAAAATCATTTCTTAAGCCATCAAGCCTAGGGTTTACATCATTGTCTTTAACACTTATAATTTCTAATATAACCATTTCAAACCCAACATCATAAAACCACAAATGAGATAAGGTGAAGGCAAGAAATCTTTACCTCAAGTCTAAGCCTTATCAAAACAAAAATGAAGAAGAAGGAGAGGGAAAATGATCCATGCAAGCTTCCATGCTCCACAAATGCTTCACATTTCAAAGTTTAGTTTTTATTTTCGGCAAGAGAAAGGGAAAGCATGGAGGTGGACGATTTTGGTGGAGGAATATGGAAGAAGAAGAAGAAAAAGAATGGAGAATGGTGAGAGGGAAAGATGCCATCAAAAATAGAGAAAGAGATAGGGAATTTGTGTAAAAATTGGACATTGTCCAATGGGTAACACAATGCATCATGGTCATTTATCCATTGGATCATAGAACCCTATATCCATTGGGTAATAGCATAAAAAGCAACATAGGAAAGAGAAGGAATGGACGACTGAATTAGAGAATAGAAAGTGGAATTTTTTTTTAATTCCATTTAGTTCATGTTTTCCCCGTTTAATGACATATGTCGAGTTTAATGAATTATTTCCTTAACACTAAAAATTATCTCAGCTATATCACCCTAACCATAATAATTTTCTAAACATTCTAGACCCATCAAATATTTAATTTGACTAAGTGGGTCCCACATTATCTGTTAAATCATCCGGTTATGTTAATTCCCAATTTACCGATAATTCACCTCTAATGTCTAATAAAATCTCCTATAATTATTGGACCATAAATAATCTATCATCATCATCTAACGATTTTATTTTCTTTAAAATTCGGGATGTTACACCCAAGCTAGAAATGGCTAAACTTAAGGCCCTTGTCGTATCTCAGAATGAAGGATTCTTCTGTCTTCACAACTATCCCATATTAATTTCCATGTTTACCCTACTTAGTACTTTTGAACGAGTCATTCTGAGGAACAGTAAAAGGACGCTTATTAAGACTTGTGATTGCTTCACGCGTCATTGTATTTTACAGTTCTATTATTTTATTTCCTTTTATTTCCACCTGACACTTTTGTTTTTCAAAAGACATCATGTGGAAACACCCCTATGAAACCCGACTTTAGAAGAGACTCATGGCTGGAATAGAACAAAAAAATGAAAACCTTAGGGATGAGGTCAACCAGCTAAAGGAGCAAATGGCGGAGATGGTAAACTTTTGAAGAAGAGAATCAGAGAAGGAGGATCCTCTACAGGTATCAAGGATACCCAACAATAATCGCTAACCCCACTACATTCCCCAGGCCTTGGTTTGACACAGGCTCAAGTTATTCACCCCATGACCACCCCCCTCACTGTCAACACTGGGAAAGCAAAGTAAGTGGTTGACCCCCAACTACCTCATGGTATGCCCTACAATTATACATCACAACACACATTCGTTGGCCTAGATGGTAATCCTGTACCTTTCCCACCTTATAGAATACCTCTAGGATACTCTCCCTCATTCCATGACCAACAAGATGGCCATGATTTTCAAATGATGGACCCCCATGTTTCAAACCCTGCCCATCTGACAATCCCTTTTGCTAACCTTCAGCCAAACCCACAAATCCCTGAGCCACAATCCACCCAAGCTCAAGCTATACAGATGGCCCAACCAAGACCAATAGCCCTTATTTCCTTTCAGCTTGCCAATCTTCATGCACCTTATCCGTATATGGCCACCACCGCCCATAACCAAAACTCTTATCCTATCCTACTACAATCTCACTTCCATCCATCTATCACTCGAACACCTGCCCACTTCTATCCACCCATTATCAGACCCCCTCATCCATAGTCCATGTCGTACTATCCCCCATAACAATGAACTCAGCCTCCCAACTCTAACCAAAACACAAGAAAACGCATCAATAATCAAACACCAGTCCAATTTGACCCCATTCCCATAACCTATACAAAGCTTTTACCTCACCTTATCTACAACTCCCTTATGGTACCCTATCCATTGAAATTGATGGTTCCCCCTTACACTAAAGGGTATAATCCTAACACTCAATGTGATTACCATGCTAGAGCCCCTTGGCATTCTACTGAGGACTGTTAGGCCCTATAATGCAAAGTGAGGGATCTAATCAAAGCCGAGTGGATAAATTTCCAAAAAGGAAGTCCCAACGTAACTATAAACCCCTTACCTAACCATGGGAGTTCTAGGGTTACTATGATAAAAGAGGGTTAGGAGTATGGAAGGGATGTCGTCACCACTGAAGATGGCCCCCGTGATGATGTAAACTTTGTGATTGCCCGCCAGGCAGAGAGCTTTAAGACTAGGAGACTGTCAAACTCCCTACGACTTTAAATTTACAATCGAAGAGATGTTTTAATGACTTTCCAACCCAATAGCTATGCCTAAGGCTTTGGGATGTTTATATAATAAGGGCAAAAACATGTTTATCATTCCAAGTTTCTCTCAATAAATATGTGTCGAATTTCAAAATACCTTTTCTTGCTTTCCTTATCTCTACCTTGAATCCTTTTCCCTCTATTGGCTTCTTATTTTTTCATTCACCATGATAAACTAAATAAATGCAAGTTCAAAAATGATTCTTCTAAGAATAGTGAGGTCACAGTCTAGTTTCACGACTTCAATTACCTTGGTCTATTGCGCTGACAAAGAGGGTAGGAAGACTATGGTCCCTTGTCTGAATAGACTAAGATGTTTGAATAAGGAGGGTCTAGAGAGATTCCACCTTATCAAGAGTTAGGCAAAATCATCAAATAAAGAGGACAAAAGGTCAAGATTGGTATTCCGCTGAGTCAAGAACGATATGATGATAACACTGGGGCAATTTATCAGAAGGTAATGGTAACCTTATTTCATGACATGATGAAATAGGAGTCTATATCGACAACAACACTGCCAATTCCTAAAATGAACAGGGGCACGTCCATCGTTAAAGAAAACCTTGTTATTCACTAACCCGGATAGGGGTAAATTCCTGATGCCCAAAAATACAGATGCAATCGAGGGAGGCTTTGCAAAAAAATCAAATCAAAAAATGGAAAAAATCTGAATCAAGCTCGGTGTCCTATGCATGTGCAAAATGAGGCAAGTTGATTATGTCTAGATTATCAAGCAAGCTGTCACCCGTCTATACGGGGTCACGGATGTCATCAAGACAAGAACGCAACAAAAGACAACATTTCATCTTTGGGGCATAATTACTCCTCATGCCCATGTAACCAAGGAAATAGTCTGTCAGATTGAGTCATTGCATCATCAAGGGATAAAAAAAAAGGCAAACAAAAGGAAACAAAAATAAAAAACGAAAAAGGAAAAAATCAAAAAATGAAAAATGAAAAAGACGAGAAAATAAAGGCCAAATGATGACTCAGAGTAATTCCCTCTCATTGATGCCAAAGGACTCACCTTTATTTTCTTGGGTACATGGCATAGGAGTAAAGTTTCCTATTTGAAGTGACATCAGTTCCCCAAAGGATCAAATTAAATCTGGAAAGGCTGAGCAGGCTCAACTGAAGTGTAATCAGCTTCAACCTTTTACTGTAAAGGATACAACCAAAAATAAACAAAGAAAGAAAAATACATTATAAAGAAAAAGAAAAGCTCGCTGGGCTGAAAACCTGAAAGGGCGGCCTAGGCAAAAGTTAGAGCAACCTGGTAAGTCAAAAACCTGAAAAAGCGGCTCAGGCAAAAGTTAGGGTCAAGATTTCCGTAGAGTAACTAAAGTTTCCCAACACAAAATGTGCGAGTCTAAACTGGGGCACATGGATCATGGTCGAACTACCTTCTTAGAGGCAAAGACAAAAAGAACATGTCGTGAGTAAGAAGAGCTCGCTGGGCTGAAAACCTGAAAGGGCAGCCTAGGTAAAAGTTAGAGCAACTCGGTGAGTCAAAAACCTAAAAAATATAGCTCAGGCAAGAAATTAGAGTCTAAATTCTGACAATATGAATGAAACCTCCAACACAAAATGTACAACTCCAAACTGGGGCACGTGGACCATGGTCAAACTACCCTCTCAGAGGCAGAGTCGAACAATGTACTCAAGGTCGTGACGTGGGATTGAGATATGCACTGTTCTCATAAATTCACTGGAGGATCTGTAAAACCCTCCTTGTTCCACCCAATTATCAATCTTTCCTATTTAACCATGCTTGTTTCTTTTACTTTCCATGCTTTCCTCCCTCTATACTTATCCAACTCAAATAAGATTTCACCTTTTTTGATACGTATTCATGTTGTGAGTCTCATTGATATGATGGATGTGTGTTTTCTCTTAATACATGAAATGAGAAAGTAGTGACTATTTAAAGTCATGAGGATAAGAGGCTCCTGTTACTTGATCTCGCCTCAAGCAATCATTATGAAGACTGGGCCAGACACGTTCCCTGAAGCTAGTGTTACTTTATCCATTCTATTTCAGTCATGAGTCGCCTCAAGTCTGTAGGGATCATGGTTCTATGGGAAGTCTCCTCAGATTCCTATTTGTTTTACTTTGTACTACTAACCCTTTTCTGCAGGTTATTGCAACAGACAGTCATGTCGAGTCTCGACAACTCGATCAAGTTCTTTTCCCCAGTAGAATCATTATAGCTAAAGCTGGCACTTCTTAAAGACTCTTCCTTAATTGTCAAAGCTGGCACTTCTCAAAGTCTCTTCCTCAATCGCCAAAGCTGGCACTTCTTAAAGACTCTTCCTCAATCACCAAAACTGGTACCTTTCAGAGTTTCCTCCTCAATCGCCAAAGCTGGCTTCTCTTAAGTTTCTTTTCATAAATTGCCAAAGTTGGCGTCTTTTAAGTTCCTTTTCATAAATTGCCAAAGTCGGCGTCTTTTAAGTTTCTTTCTAAAAAACTGGCAATCTTTAAATTTTCAGTCGCTGAGCAAGGCACCATTTTACTTTCCTGTCACCGAACGAGGCACCCTTTACTTTCCAATCGCCAAACAAGGCACCCTTTCCTTTCCAGTCACCGAACGAGGCACCCTTAATTTCTAGTCGCTGAACGAGGCACCCATAATTTCTAGTCATCGAACAAGGCACCCTTTACTTTCTAGTGGCCGAACAAGACACCCCTTTACCTTCCAGTCATCGAACAAGGCATCCTTTTACCTTCCAGTCGCCGAACAAAGCACCCCTTTACCTTCCAGTTGCTAAACGAGGCACCCTTTCCTTTCTAGTCGCCGAACGAGGCACCCTTCTACCTTCCAGTCACCGAACGAGGAACCCTTAATTTCCAGTCGCCAAACGAAGCACCCTTTACTTTCTAGTGGCCAAACAAGGCACCCTTTTACCTTCTAGTCACCAAACGAGGCACATTTTCCTTTCCATTCGCCGAAAGAGGCACCCTTCCCTTCTAGTCGCCAAACAAGGCACTCTTAATTTCCAGTCGCCGAACGAGGCACCCTTAATTTGCAGTCGCTGATTGAGGCACCCTTTACTTTCCAGTGGCCAAACAAGGCACTCCTTTACCTTCCAGTCGCCGAATGAGGCACCCTTTACTTTCCAGTCGCCGAACGAGGCACCCTTCTACCTTCCAGTCATCGAACGAGGCACCCTTAATTTCCAATCGCCAAACGAGACACCTTTAATTTTCAATCACCGAATGAGGCACCCTTTAATTTCTAGTCGAGGCACCCTTTCTTTTCCTATCACTGAACGAGGCATGTAACACCCTGGAGCCAATTTGCAAATCTCAAGATAATTACCCTCACCATATAAAATTCTCTTTGATAACTTATTTTTAACCTGGTAATTATCAAGAGATTCACAACCTGATTCCAGATGTTATTGATACAATATCAGAGTACACAACCTTTACATAATTAACTTCTTATTATTATACATAACATCGGAGTTCCATACATATTATATTTTACAACAGGCACCTAGATCTTATAAAATATAAAGATGAAAAGTACCAAAACATAGCATATATATAATACAACAATAGTAGTCATGCAAGCAAGCATCATCATTAAAAGCCTTCATAATTCATCCATATTCAGCAACATCCACTTTGTCACATGTCCTCCTGGTTAACCACTAAAGGGTTGCCACAAGTAATAGAAAGAGTGAGATAAAATATCAAATAAATAGAAATTAAATCAGAACAAACACAATCACAAGTAGGATGCTATGCGATGCAAATGCCAAACAAGTATTTTGTTTTATACTGATATTATTATATTCTGTTCTTTTTAATGAAAATGCATGATGGATCCATTCTGGTGGGAACATCTGCAGTGATTTCCAACAATAACATTTTTACGGATATCCAACCGATACCGCGCCCTATAATGCAACACCAACATCGGATAACAATATCATAATATCAATAACAAGTGTTGCGGGACCCCCTTAAGGACACACTGCTTAGCCCTTAAGACGACCGTGGTATAAAACCACCGCAGAGGTCTGTGCTCAACAGAGCGCGTTCCCCCACCGGGAACCCCCTCAAAGAACCCCTCTGCGGATTCTTTGAACGGCCAATGCATATGATGCATGAATGCATTACATTATCAAATTCCTTTATAACTAATTTTAACAATAAAATTATTATAACAATCAATTAACATATTTTATTTATAACTCAAGAATATGGAAACACATTTTCCATATTATTTATATCATAATTCAATCATACGGAAACACATTTCCCATAATATTCATATCATATTTCAAACATATGAAAACATATTTTCCATAATATTTCATATTTCAAAGAATATGGAAACACATTTTCCATGTTATAGTAATTGTTTAATATCATATTCCAAACCATCAATTTCACAATTTAATTCAAATTAAATTAAAATCCAACTAAATGAGTTTCTAAACAATTAAACAAGCAATTCTAACTTAATTTCTATGTATTTAATATCCTATCCCCTCTTTCTTACCTCAAGTGAAGATCGTTAAACTTTCCTTATGCTAAACTCCTTTGTATTTCTTCAAATCTTCAAGTTTGCGTAATCTCTTCTTATGCGAAAATTAAAGAATGAAGGTTTTGAGAGCTTGAAGAGGGAGATGAAAGGTTATAGGATCAGTGAGGTTTTTGGTCTGAGGAAATGTGGGAGGTTGGGGCTCTATTTATAGGCTTTCAATGTCGGTTACTGTAGCAAATTACTGTAGCAAATCACTGTAGCATCTCGAAATTGACATGAGGCGGTGGAAAATTAGAGAATTCTCACGAATTCTCTACATTCTACAACATTTTTCATGTGACGTTACTGTAGCATTTTACTGTAGCATTTTACTGTAGCAGATTTTTATTTTATTTTATTATTCTATTCTACATTCCATTCTCGTTTATTTCCGTTTTAAGTCAAACTAAAAATATCCTTGTATTCATAATTAAATTTTCCTATTTTCTAGGTTTCATTTCTTATTTCTCTGAGAAATTTTAATTTTTTCACTATTTAATTTACTGCTTAAAAAATTGGGCTGTTACAAGGCACCCTTTCCTTTCCTATTGTCGCACGAGGCACCCTTTACTTTCCTGTCACCGAATGAGGCACCCTTTCCTTTCCTGTCGCTGAACGAGGCATCCTTTAATTTCCAGTCGCCGAACGAGGCACTCTTTACTTTCCTATCGCCAAATAAGGCACCTTTTACTTTCTAGTCACCGAACATGGCAACTTTTAAATTTCCACACTGCCAAAGCTGACACCCTTTTAAGGTTTCATCACCAAGGATTAGCCTTTTTCAAGCCCTCTGTCCCCCAAGTTATTTACTTTCTGTCAGAAAGACTCAAGTATCCTTCCTAGGCTATTCAATGTCTTGATTTGAGCCAAGGGCATCCCCCCAAGTCATTTGTTTTCTACCAAAAAGCCTTAGGTACCCCATCCTAGGCTATCCTTTTTCCTAATTTGAGTCAGGGGCATCCCAAGTAATTTGTTTTCTATCAAAAAGCCTCAGGTACCCCTTCCTAGGCTATCCCTTTTCCCAATTCGAGCCAGGGGCATCCCCCAAGTCATTTGTTTTCTATCAAAAAGCCTCGGGTACCCTCCTAGGCTATTTCATTTCCCAATTTGAGCCAGGGGCATCCCTCCAAGTCATTTGTTTTTCATCAAAAAGCCTTGGGTACCCTTCTAGGCTATTTTATTTCTCAATTTAAGCTAGGGGCATCCCCTAAGTCATTTGTTTTTTATCAAAAGGCCTCAGGAACCCACTCCTAGGCTATTCCATTTCTCAATTTGAGCTAGGGGCATCCCCCTAGTCATTTGATTTCTATCAAAAAAGCTTCAGGTACCCATTCTTAGGTTGTGTCCTTATATCAAAACGTGTCGGGGCAATTCCCTATGTCATGTATTTTTCTTCAAAGCTTCAAATATCCCTCTTTAGGCTACCCCATATTTGATATCAAGGAAATATCCTCTGGTTTGTTCATCTTCTTGGGCAGAGCTTTAGCTTCAATCGCCTTGTTTATTTTCCCCAATTGCCGAAGTTGGCACTCCTAAGTCCTTCGTATTGCTAAGGCTGGCATTGTTTGACTTCTCCCAATTTCCAAAGTTGGCATCCCTTTTAACTTTCACTAAACTTTTAAATTTCTTAAATTTCTCATTGCCGAAGCTTGCACCTTTTTAAATTTCATGACATCTCGAGTTTTCTTGTTTGCCGAAGTTGGCAGTTCTTCAAGCTTCTCTAACACTTTCAGGTTCTCGGTGTCGAAGTTGGCATTTCCTTAAGTTTCCATAAGACATTTTAGGTTTTCTTATTCCCAAAATTGATACCTCTTCAAGTCTTCATCACACCTCTTAAGCTTTCTGTTTGCCAAAGTTATCTCTTCTTCAAGCTCTCATTGCCAAGGCTGGAACTTTTAAGTTTTTCGATTGCCGAAGCTGGCATTGTTTAAGTCTTTTGTTTGTCGAAACTGTCACCTCTTTGAAGTTGTTGATGTCAAGATCATCTCTAAAGAGAGGGTGTTCACGTCTTTACTTCCTTTCCTCGATATAAATAAATCATTCATGTTATCGCGAAAAGAAAGTAAAGAGAGGCAACTATGAACACCACCTTTTTTCCACTATTATAAGAAAAACCCATTCCCCCACTTTCCTAGTTTTCTTGCAGAATATTGGCCACCATCTCTATGGCAGCTCATCTTTCCACTATAAGCATGGGGTGGTCTAAAAAAGGCAATTAAAAATTCACCAACATATGGTTTTAAAGGTCCACAACAGATCACACAGGGGGGATCTCATCTCAATTCCTTCACCTTCACTAATTCAACATCAGAAAATCATCACTAGTAACTTCAACTCATCTTAATCCTCTTCATCAAACGAATTTACAAAACCTAAAAAAATAGAGAAGGGTTCCACCATCCTCTTTTCATTCTCTTCAACTCAAAAATCCAAAAATATATTAACCATCAGCCAACCCAAAACCAACCACAGCAACAAAAACAACAAAGAGAAACCAAAGACCAACAAGACAAAAGAGAATGTGGAAGAAGGGGGCCACTGCTCCGGTCATCTTCTTCGCAGAACCAGCGACCCCAAGCACCCAGAACTCCGACGACCCACCGCCCAAAACCACCAGAACCCGCTTCGCTAGACCGATCCCTGCGCGACCTCCCCCTCCCAGGCATCGACCCAGATCCCGACGTCAACTCCTCCTCACGTAATCATGCCACGCCCGACGACCCCCTCCAATCTCCTTCTCCGTTGGTCCTTTCTCCCCCTCCCTCTCTTGGTCTCTCTTTTCTTTCTCTCTCTATTTCACTCCCTCCCCCTCTGTCTCAATCTTTCACTTACTCCCTCTCTTTGTTTCACTCTGCTTCTGCCCTCCTCTCTCTTTCTCTCATTTTTTTCTTTCTTAGGTTTAGGATTTGTTTGATTTATGGGCCTCAAAGGCTCATTTCAACCTTTTTACTTAGTCTTTTCTTTCAAATAATGGGCTAAAGCCCAATCATCTTAAGACTTGTTTTTTTTTCTCTTCCTTAAATATAATAATAAATAGTTCATATAAAACTAAAAATATAAAAATATAAATGTTTTAAATAAAAAAGAGGTAAATAGTTTTATGTTTTACTTTAAAAGTTAGAAACATATTTAAAATGTAAATGTTCTTTCGTAAAATAAAATGAGTGGCTGTTATTATTAAATACAAAAATCTAAATATCCTTTAGAATAATAAATGATCCTTTTAAAAGGAAATAAATAAAAATATTGAAAGTTATATATCTCCTTGTGATAAATCCAAAATAGGAATTTTAAAAATCTAAATATTCCTTTCTAAAATAACAATAAATAGTTTCTTTATTTTGTGATGAATCTTAAAAAAAATAGATAATAATCTAACCATATCTTTTTATAAAGTAATAATCTTAAAAAAATTAGAATATCTTTTCTAAAATAAGGGTACAATTAGTTTCTAATGACCTTTAAAAATAAGATTGTTTTAAAATAAAAACATATCTTTTACAAAAAAAAAATAATCTTTTATCAAAAAAGACTTATAAGCAATGTCATGCAGAATCACTTTTGCCTACATCAGCTTTATAGGATCTCGAAGGTTTATGCACGTGCGATCTCCTTCACCTTACATTTCTCCTTCCCCATGAATTTTTATTATTAAAACTTAAATCAATTAAAAATAATTTTAAATATAGTTTTAAATATTTTTTAGAAGTTAAATTCCTAGAACTACGTGACCCTGATTTCTCAATACACTTGAGATTGCATAGGAGCGGGAATCAGTTCCTGTCGGCCCACTTTCTTTTGTTTAAATTCTATGTCTCTGCTATTATCTCAATCATTTTTATCTCTTAAATATTCAAATTAGAATAGTGTTTCCTTTAAAATGAGATTAATTTAGACGTGACGTCTTGTTAATCTCATGTTTTAAATATTTTATTTAAAATAATATTTTCTTAAAATAAGGTTTATTTAGACGAGACGTCTTGTTAATCTCATAATTTTAATATTCTATTTAAAATAGTATTTTTCTTAAAAATAAGGTTAATTTAGACGAGACGTCTTGTTAATCTCATGTTTTCAATATTTTATTGAAAATAGTATTTCTTAAAATGAGGTTAATTTGGACGAGACGTTCTGTTAATCTTTAGTTTTATTAATCATCTTTATCTCACTCCATCTTATTTAATTTTATTTTAATCTTTAAACTTTTATGTACAAATCAAGGTTAATTTGGACGAGATATTCTGTTAACTTTTACTTTTACTCGGTTTTACTCTTTCTTACTGTTATTATTTTGTTAAGTTTCTTACTGTCACTATTTTACTTTTTTCTTACTGTTATTATTTTGTTAACGTTCTTACTGTCACTATTTTACTTTTCTCTTACTGTCATTATTTTGTCAAGTTTCTTACTGTCACTGTTTATCGTTTCTTATTATTACTATTTTGTTAAGTTTCTTACTGTCACTATTTGTCATTTCTTATTATCACTATTTTTTAAGTTTCTTACTGTCACTATTTTGTCAGGCTTCTTACTGTCACTGTATGTCGCTACTTATTGTCACTGTTTTGTCAAACTTTTTACCATCACTGTTTTGTCAAGTTTTTTTACTGTTACTATTTTGTCGCTTCTTGTTATCACTGTTTAGTCAGGTTGTTCTATTTGAGATTAATTTGGATGAGATATCATGTTAATCTTATGTCGAACTTCCATGACTATTCTGTTCGTTCCTTTTCTGAAGAAGTTAGAATAATTTCTGCGCTACTTATAATGCATGCTATCAATTTGAGGTAGTCGTTTTATAACGGATAGTTGTGAGGTGTTAATACCTTCCTCACCTGTAATTCGACTCCCAAATTTAGAGCTTTATTTTATAACCAGTGCTTCAAAAAAGGTTTTCCTGATATTTTACCCTAAAAAATATTGGTGGCGACTCCCTGTTTTCTTTTCTAAAGGACTTCGAAACTCGTTTTATTTTTAAGGGTCAGCTGTCCCGCTGCGATCCCGGTCGTGACACCAATAACACTGGTGCACCTTAGGGGGATACATTAGGTCGTATAAACTGCTTTTCTATCATCTCTTCAAGTTGTTTCTTCAACTCTGCTAATTCTAGAGGTGACATTCGATATGGTGTAATTGGAATGGGTCCAACTTCAGATACTAGATCAATGGCGAATTCCACTTCTCTTTTTGGGGGTAAACCAAGGATATCTTCTGCAAAAATGTTAGGAAATTCACACACGAACGACAGAGTTTTGATTTTTGGTTCTTGCTCTCCTTTCATTGAAAGCAATAACATGAATCCTTGAGCCCCTCCTTTTAAAACACTCACTTGGTTGACGGTTAGAAATCTCGAATCCTCTGGATTCAAATTTACAAATTCTTTGAACATTATGGTTTTATTATGACAATCTATTAGAACATGATTTTTAGATAACCAATCTAGCCCAATAATAACTTCTAAGCCAGAAAGGGGTAAGCAAAAGAGATTAGCCTTAAAGTCCCTACCATCAATGACAATAGGGTATTCCCAACAGGCTTTAGAATTGACAATGGGATTATTCCTAGGAATATGAACAGATAAATCAAATGGCAATTCTATCACGAGTAATTTTAGTTTTTCTACACAGTCATTGGCAATAAAGGAATGTGATGCACCTGAGTCATACATAACAGTTAAAGGAATCTTATTAATGATACACTTACCTTCCACCATGGAGTCAGAATGGGATGCTTCTTCCCCAGTAATTGCAAAAACCTTTCTTTTCGCCTTCCGACTGCACTATGTATGCCTCCCTGAGTATTTATGGATATACTTGCACCTTCAGGGTTCTCCCTCTTTATCTCTGGGCAATCCTTGATGTGATGACATGGTTTGTTACACTTAAGCAAATATAAGTGTTTTTGAGATAATCCTTTTTTAAATGGGGTCCTCCACAGATAAAGAATTTAAAATCTAGTGCAGGTGTCAAATAATAGCTTCCAGATGAAGCTTGGGGTTTGTTAGGAATAGATGCTGCTCCAAACTGACGAAATGGCGCTTGGTAAGGCTTTTTTCTCCTGAAGTCTCTTCTTTGGTGATGGTAAGGTCCCCCACTTCTCATTTCTCCTGTCTTGTGAATGGATTCATGACTTTTGGTTATTCTGTCCAGATGATCCTTTTCGAAGATCCTGTAGCGATTTACCCATACAGAAAATTCACGGATTTCTTACATTCGTATAGCTTCTTTGATATCTGGCCGCAATCCATTTACAAATTTTATGCACCGATCACCTTCATTAGTAGCATCGTTATAATGAGAATGAAAATGAGATAGCTTTTCAAACCTGGATGCGTACTCTCCCACGGTCATATTTTCTTTGGTCAGCGGCAGAAATTCAAATTGTCTTTTCTCCTTAACATCAGCTAGAAAGTATTTTTCCAGGAACATATCCTTGAAATGATTCCAGGTGATTTCAATGTGGTTAACTTTGAATTGTCTACGTATGTTATCCCACCAATGTTTGGCATCCTCAGATAAAGCATAAGTAGTGAAGACTACTTTATCAGCCTTAGTACATTGTAATGCTCGAAAGATCTTCTCTATTTCTCAAATCCAGATTTATGCTCTATCAGGGTTATATCCTCCCTTGAAACGAGGTGGATTACGCTTTTTGAACAGGTCCAATGTAACACCCTCTGTTACACCTTAATAAATTCTAGAAAAACTCGTAATTAGTTTTTTTTTAAAGATATGATTGTTAAAAAGAAACTATCAGAATAAATTATATACATTATTTCTGAAATACCTCACAAATATTATTAAAACTTTATAAAGTATATGTACATTCATCCGAAGAAAATAAACATTAAACATTATAAGAAAGAGAGGAAACTCCATGGCCCAGAAGTAGTTACTTATTAACATTATTTATTCATTGGACCACGGTATTTATACCGAGCTCCCTTTCTAGAACGTGCTATATTTACTGCCGATATTCTTCGATCCTTCCCTCTGAACCATCAATTTAAAACGTGTGAAACAAAAACACGGAGAAAGGAGTGAGAAACAGAATATAATATTCTCGATTAAGACATAAGCAACAAAGGGTTTTCACAAACCAATACATAATAATATCAATCACAATCACATACACAATCAATTTTGAATGCATGAATGTTATGCAATATCTTCATCATAACTTACCTATATATGTGGGCCCTTAAATTTTAATTTGCACTGGGCCAACCAGGAGTTTACACTGTTCCATAAGTCCGGATAATAATAATATGAACAGCTCAACTGGCATGGAAACACTTAGAGACTAGTCAGATTGAGAAAGTTTTTATTGTGAAAGTACCCGACACTAGGGACCTACCCCAGGTCCCCTGAAGCACCCTTTCACACCCTCTCATCCCAAGGCTCGTAATTAAGCCTCCTCTAATGTATCCTCGGTTTCTATAATCCGTCCCCAGACAATATCATTTTATTTCACTTTAATGATTCATGATGCATGAACTACTCGCGTATTTAGTTGGTTAAGGCTTTTAGAAACTCAATTATTAAATCCCTTAAAGGTTTACAATATCATTTCAATAAACTGTACATTTTCTCAATTCTCTGAATTTCTGTCCCACAGAAATAAATTTGGTACAGTTTTAAAATCTCACTGAAATTGAGTTTCTAAGCCTCAAATATCTAAAAACTTTATCATATAAAACTTTACATAATCTTTTTCGAATTAAATCTTAACAAAATAAAATTTAGGAATCTCAATTATTTCCAAATATCTTTAGTTATTAAGTTGGAAAAAATAAAATAATTTTCTTTTTAAAAAATTTTGTTTTATTAAAAGAGAATAATTATTAACCAAAAATACTTAAAATTACAAAATTTTTCTTTAACTCAAGATTTAATTAAATAAATTCTCATAAAATGTTTTCTTTCTAAAATAAATACTAATTTTTTTATTCTAAATATTGAAAATAAAGTTAATAAAAATCATTTCTAAGAATGAATAAAAGATAATAAAATTTAAAGAGTAAGGTAAGAAATTCTTACTGAATTTTAGCTTTCCGTCATGCTCGCTATATGCTCAAACTCCACATTACAATATCATCAATCAAAATCAAGCAATATCAATCATAACTAAATATCATCAATCAATCAATCATAATCAAATCATAATCAAATAAATTAAATATCATTAATACATATCATAATACAAAATTTAATGATTATTAATATAGTCAATTTGGTCAATTCCTCGCATAGGTATATGTAAGTCCATATAATCCAGTCCTTGCATAGGTATAGTTCAGTCTATATGGGTCATAATGGTCCAAGTCCTTGCATAGGTATGTTAGAGTTAGTTAAACCGGATATTTAATTTAAAATTTATTAAAATTGTTAAGTTAAAAAGTTAATATTTTAAAATAATAATATTATTAAATTTAAAAGGAGTAGGGGACTCCTTCCATTATTCTTATGTCTTTTCATATTATACTCTTATCTCACTCCCCCTTACCTTGAGTTGTTACCAAAAAGAGATTTGCTTTGTGCCTCCAATTTCTAGAAATATTAATACAAATCTTATTTTAGTATAAGCATAAGACGAAGATTAAGATTAATACTTAAAATAGAAATGGTAAATTTTGAATAGTGAATAGTGAATAGTGAATAGTGAATAGTTAATCGTGAATAGTAACAGTAGATAGTAAAACGTGAATAGTAACGGTAAATAGTAAATCGTGAATAGTAACGGTAAATAGTAAATCATGAATAGTAACGGTAAATAGTAAATCGTGAATAGTAACGGTAAATAGTAACAGTAAATAGTAATTTACTATTTGAATAGTAATTTACTATTGAAATAGTAATTTACTATTGAAATAGTATTTACTATGCAGAATAGTAACTTAAAATAATATTATTTCCAGTATAATAACAGATTTCTAAAAACGATATGAAAATAACCCAAAAAATATAAAAGAGAAGTATTCTTACCTTAGGATTTTGGCAGAACTTTCTCTCCAAAAACTTTTCTTCTCTCTCTCACTTCCACCACTATCTCACTAGCACTACTATATTAAGAAAACTTAATCTGAAATTGTGAATTCTAAAGAAGAAATCCTTCGGTATTTATAGGAAAAAAAGTTACTATGCATTCCATTATTTTAATATAAAAGTACTATGCATTTTTGAATTTTTTATTCCAGGTTACTGTGCACCTTTTGAAAATTTCTACATGCACAGTGTTTTGCATAGTAACTGTCGGCAGAATTATTAAGCCAAATAGTAACCTTTCACTCGGTATATTTTAAATATTCAAAATGAGTCCTTTTTGAAATTTAGCGATATTATATCAGTCCTTACTAATTTTATAACATGTAATATAAAGTTGAAATTTTAAAAATCTAAAATTTTCTGTTAATAAAAATTTATTGATACGTTTCCAATTTTTTAACGATTGGAAAAAATCAAGATTTTTCTCAAACCGATAATTTTTAGATAAGTCTGCTTGAAACGGATTTTAGAAAATTTTCTTATAATTTAAATTCACTTTCTTATAAATATTTTTAATTTAAGTCACTTATATGAATTTAAAATTATTTAAAAAAATATTATTTTATTAAAAAAATTCCAAAAAATCATAAATAATACGTAGGTTAAAAAGTTCTAAAGAACCATAATTTAATTCCTTCAAAATTTTAATATAAAAATAAAAATAGGGGTGTTACAACTCTACTCCCCTTAGAAAATTTCGTCCTCGAAATTTACATTAATCAGTAAAACAAATGAGGATGAGACTCTTTCATCTCAGTTTCTAGTTCCCATGTAGCATCTTCTCCTCTCGTTTCACTCCAAATAACCTTTACAAGCGGAATTGTCTTGTCTCTTAATTGTTTTATTCTTCTGTCACTTATTCTAACAGGTGGTGCATCACATGTAAGATTATCTTTAACTTGTATGACATCAGGTTCAATAACATGTGTAGGATCAGATATATACTTTCGTAAGTTTGACACATGAAAAACATTATGGATATTAGAAAGAAAAGGTGGTAATGCTATTTGGTAGGCAAGGGGACTAACTTTATGAATTATTTGGTATGGACCGATAAATCTAGGAGTTAGTTTTTGAGATTTCATTGCCCGACCGACCCCAGTCATAGGTGTGACTTTCAAGAATACATGATCGCCTTCTTGAAATTCGAGCGGCTTTCTTCTTTTGTCATAGTAACTTTTCTGCCTGCTCTGTGTTGCCTTCATCTTTTCCTGAACTATTTTGATTTTATCTGTGGTTTGTTGTACCAACTCTGGTCCTAGCATCAAGTTTTCACCAGTCTCAAACCAACATAGCGGGGTCCTACATTTTCTTCCATATAATGCTTCAAAAGGTGCCATGCCAATACTAGCATGGAAACTGTTGTTGTAGGTAAACTCCACATATGGTAAGAATTGATTCCAACTTCCTTTATGCTCTAACACACAAGCTCGTAACAAGTCCTCTAGAGATTGGATTGTTCTTTCTGATTGTCCATCCGTCTGAGGATGATATGCTGAACTTAGACGCAGTCTTGTTCCCAAAGCCTTGTGCAAGCTCTTCCAGAATTGTGATGTAAAATGAGGGTCCCGATCAGAAATGATACTTGAAGGAATTCCATGCAATCTCACAATCTCCTCGATGTATAATTTTGCCAGCTTCTCCATAGAGTAATGAATGTTGATGGGAATAAAGTGGGCAGACTTTGTTAGTCTATCAACTATTACCCATATTGAATCATGTCCTAATGGAGTTTTGGGTAGAGAAGTCACAAAATCCATGGTAATGCCATCCCATTTCCATTCCGGTATTTCCATTGATTATAGCATTCCAGGGGGTTTTTGGTGTTCTACTTTAACCTTCTGGCAAATTAGACATGCAGCCACGTACTCTGCCACTGCTTTCTTCATTCCAGGCCACCAAAATAACTTCTTCAAATCTTGATACATTTTAGTAGCTCCGGGATGAATGCTCATATAACTTTTGTGTCCTTCTTCCAGAATTGCTTTCTTCAACTCCTCTTGATCAGGGATACACACTCGATCTTTATACCTCAGTAATTGGTCATTTCTTACATTGAACTCGACTTCTTTTCCTTGTTTCAAAAGTTCTTTCTTTTCTTGTAGGAATTCATCATCTCGTTGAGCCTCTAAAACTTGCCTCAGGAATTCATTTGTCACTTGCAACGCTCCTAATCTGTAGCTGTTAGCATTAACCTTTACTGCTAGGTTAAGATCTCTGAAGTTCTCTATTAATTCCAGCTCTTTAATCATCATTGTGGACGCATGTAGAGACTTTCGACTTAAAGCATCAGCTACTACGTTCGTTTTTCCAGGATGGTATTGCAACTCAAAGTCATAGTCCTTTAAGAACTCCATCCATCTCCGTTACCTCATGTTTAACTCCTTTTGGTCGAATAAATACTTGAGACTCTTATGATCGCTAAACACATCGAATGTTGCACCGTATAGATAATGCCTCCAAATCTTTAAGGCAAAAACTACAGCGGCTAACTCTAAGTCATGGGTAGGGTAGTTAATCTCATGTTGCCTTAATTGGCGTGACGCATAGGCTACAACCTTCTTGTCTTGCATGAGTACACTTCCTAGTCCTTGTTTAGACGCATCACAGTAAACTTCAAAACTTCGATGTGGATCAGGGAGTACTAACACCGGCGCAGAAGTAAGTCGATCTTTCAGCTCTTGAAAACTATTCTCGCATTGTGTCGTCCACACAAAAGTTTCTCCTTTCTGTGTTAGCTTGGTCAGTGGGTATCCTAACTTTGAAAATCCTTCAATGAATCTCCTATAGTATCCAGCCAAACCCAAGAAACTTCTAATCTCAGTGATTGTGGTTGGTCTCTCCCATTTTAAAACTGCTTCCACCTTGGAAGGGTCTACAACTATTCCTCCTTGACTAATTACATGTCCTAAAAAGTTCACTTCTTCCAACCAGAATTCACACTTCGACAGCTTTGCATATAGTTGTTTCTTTTTTAGGATTTCTAACACGACCTTCAAATGTTCAACAAGTTCTTCTCTGCTTTTAGAGTACACTAATATATCATCAATGAACACTACTACAAATTTATCTAGATATGGATGAAAAATCCTATTCATGTAATCCATGAATACAGCTGGTGCATTAGTTACACCAAAAGGCATTACTAGATATTTGTAATGGCCATAGCGTGTTCTAAAAGCAGTTTTTGGTACATCTTCTTTCTTTACCCTTATTTGATGGTATCCAGACCTCAAATCAATTTTGGAGAACACCGTGGCACCACACAGCTGATCCATCAAGTCGTCAATCCTTGGCAGAGGGTATCTGTTCTTGATCGTCACCTTATTTAGTTGCCGATAATCTACACACAATCTCATGCTACCATCCTTTTTCTTAACCAACAACACTGGTGCACCCCAGGGGGATACACTGGGTCGTATAAACTGCTTCTCTATCATCTCTTCAAGTTGTTTCTTCAACTCTGCTAATTCTAGAGGTGACATTCGGTATGGTGCAATTGAAATAGGTCCAACTCCAGGTACTAGATCAATGGAAAATTCTACATCTCTTTCTGGGGGTAAACCAGGGATATCTTCAGGAAAAACATCAGGAAATTCACACACAACCGGCAGATTTTTGATTTTTAATTCTTGCTCTCCTTTCATTGAAAGCAATAGCATGAATCCTTGAGCCCCTCCTTTTAAAGAGGCACTCACTTGGTTGGCGGTTAGAAATCTCGAATCCTCAGGATTCAAATTCACTGGTTCTTTAAACATTATGGTTTTATTATGACAATCTATTAGAACATGATTGTCAGACAACCAATCTAGCCCAATAATAACTTCTAAGCCAGAAATGGGTAAACAGAAAAGATTAGCTTTAAAGTCCCTACCATTTATGACAATAGGGAATTTCCAACAGGCTTTAGAAGTGACAATGGGATTGTTTCCAGGAGTATGTACAGATAAGTCAAATGGCAGTTCTATCACAGGTAATTTTAGTTTTTCTACACAGTCATTGGCAATAAAGGAATGTGATGCACCTGAGTCATACATAACAGTTAAAGGAATCTTATTAATGATACACTTATCTTCCACCATGGAATCAGAATGAGATGCTTCTTCTCCAGTGATTGCAAAAACCTTTCCTTTTGCCTTCGGCCTTCCGACTGCACTGTGCGCGGCTCCTTGAGTATTTATGCTTGTAGTTGCACCTTCAGGGTTTTCTCTCTTCATCTCTGGGCAATCCTTGATGTGATGACCTGGTTTGTTACACTTAAAACAAACATAAGTGTTTTTAGGACAATCCCTTTTCAAATGGGGTCCTCCATAGATAAAACATTTAAAATTTGGTGCAGATGTTGGGTAATAGCTTCCAGTTGAAGCTTGGGGTCTGTTAGGAACAGATGCTGCTCCAAACCGGCGAAATGGCGCTTGGTAAGGCTTATTCCTTTTGAAGTCTCTTCTTTGGTGATGGTGAGGTCCTCCACTTCTCATTTCTCCTACCTTGTGAATGGGCTCACGACTTTTGGTCATTCTATCCTTATGATCTTCTTCAAAGATCCTGCAGCGATTTACCAATACAGAAAATTCACGGATTTCCTGCATTCGTATAGCTTCCTTAATTTCTGGCCGCAATCCATTTACAAACTTTGCACACCGATCTCTTTCATTAGTAGCATCATTATAATGAGAATGAAAACGAGATAGCTCTTCAAACCTGGATGCATACTCTCCAACGGTCATATTTCCTTGGGTCAGCGACAGGAATTCGAATTGTCTTTTCTCTTTAACATCAGCTGGAAAGTATTTCTCCAGAAACATATCCTTGAAATAATCCCAAGTGATCTCTACGTCGTTGACTTCAAATTGTCTACGCATGCTATCCCACCAATGTTCGGCATCCTCAGATAAGGCATAAGTAGCGAAGACTACCTTATCAGCTTCATTACATTGCAATGCTCGAAAGATCTTCTCTATCTCTCGAATCTAGATTAGTGCTCCATCAGGGTTATATCCTCCCTTGAAACGAGGTGGATTGCGCTTTTCGAATAGGTCCAGCCTTCTCAAGGCATCGTTACCTTGACCTTCACATGCTCCCATTACATTGATTAAGCGTTCTACAACTCCAGCAAGATCGTTTCCAGCCATTAGTTTCCTGTTTCACAGTAACTGAGATTTGTCACATCAATCACAGTTACTACCAAGTCAGATATTCTACCTATACAGAGTTTACAGACAAAGCAAGATAGACCTTTTCCCCAGGCCTATTGGATTAACTGCTCTGATACCACTTTGTAACACCCTCTGCTACACCTTAATAAATTTTAGAAAAACTCGTAATTAATTTTTTTTTAAAGATATGATTGTTAAAAAGAAACTATCAGAATAAATTATATACATTATTTCTGAAATACCTCACAAATATTATTAAAACTTTATAAAGTATATGTACATTCATCCGAAGAAAATAAACATTAAACATTATAAGAAAGAGAGGAAACTCCATGGCCTAGAAGCAGTTACTTATTAACATTATTTATTCATTGGACCACGGTATTTATACCGAGCTCCCTTTCTAGAACGTGCTATATTTACTGTCGATATTCTTCGATCCTTCCCTCTGAACCATCAATTTAAAACATGTGAAACAAAAACACGGAGAAAGGAGTGAGAAACAGAATATAATATTCTCGATTAAGACATAAGCAACAAAGGGTTTTCACAAACCAATACATAATAATATCAATCACAATCACATACACAATCAATTTTGAATGCATGAATGTTATGCAATATCTTCATCATAACTTACCTATATATGTGGGCCCTTAAATTTTAATTTGCACTGGGCCAACCAGGAGTTTACACTGTTCCATAAGTCCGGATAATAATAATATGAACAGCTTAACTGGCATGGAAACACTTAGAGACTAGTCAGATTGAGAAAGTTTTTATTGTGAAAGTACCCGACACTAGGGAGCTACCCCAGGTCCCCTGAAGCACCCTTTCACACCCTCTCATCCCAAGGCTCGTAATTAAGCCTCCTCTAATGTATCCTCGGTTTTTATAATCCGTCCCCAGACAATATCATTTTATTTCACTTTAATGATTCATGATGCATGAACTAATCGCGTATTTAGTTGGTTAATGCTTTTAGAAACTCAATTATTAAATCCCTTAAAGGTTTATAATATCATTTCAATAAACTGTACATTTTCTCAATTCTCTGAATTTCTGTCCCACAGAAATAAATTTGGTACAGTTTTCAAATCTCACTGAAATTGAGTTTCTAAGCCTCAAATATCTAAAAACTTTATCATATAAAACTTTACATAATCTTTCTCGAATTAAATCTTAACAAAATAAAATTTAGGAATCTCAATTATTTCCAAATATCTTTAGTTATTAAGTTGGAAAAAATAAAATAATTTTCTTTTTAAAAAATTTTGTTTTATTAAAAGAGAATAATTATTAACCAAAAATACTTAAAATTACAAAATTTTTCTTTAACTCAAGATTTAATTAAATAAATTCTCATAAAATGTTTTCTTTCTAAAATAAATACTAATTTTTTTATTCTAAATATTGAAAATAAAGTTAATAAAAATCATTTCTAAGAATGAATAAAAGATAATAAAATTTAAAGAGTAAGGTAAGAAATTCTTACTGAATTTTAGCTTTTCGTCATGCTCGCTATATGCTCAAACTCCATATTACAATATCATCAATCAAAATCAAGCAATATCAATCATAACTAAATATCATCAATCAATCAATCATAATCAAATCATAATCAAATAAATTAAATATCATTAATACATATCATAATACAAAATTTAATGATTATTAATATAGTCAATTTGGTCAATTCCTCGCATAGGTATATGTAAGTCCATATAATCCAGTCCTTGCATAGGTATAGTCCAGTCCATATGGGTCATAATGGTCCAAGTCCTTGCATAGGTATGTTAGAGTTAGTTAAACCGGATATTTAATTTAAAATTTATTAAAATTGTTAAGTTAAAAAGTTAATATTTTAAAATAATAATATTATTAAATTTAAAAGGAGTAGGGGACTCCTCCCATTATTCTTATGTCTTTTCATATTATACTCTTATCTCACTCCCCCTTACCTTGAGTTGTTACCAAAAAGAGATTTGCTTTGCGCCTCCGATTTCTAGAAATATTCATACCAATCTTATTTTAGTATAAGCATAAGACGAAGATTAAGATTAATACTTAAAATAGAAATGGTAAATTTTGAATAGTGAATAGTGAATAGTGAATAGTTAATCGTGAATAGTAACAGTAAATAGTAAAACGTGAATAGTAACGGTAAATAGTAAATCGTGAATAGTAACGGTAAATAGTAAATCATGAATAGTAACGGTAAATAGTAAATTGTAAATAGTAACGGTAAATAGTAACAGTAAATAGTAATTTACTATTTGAATAGTAATTTACTATTGAAATAGTAATTTACTATTGAAATAGTGTTTACTATGCAGAATAGTAACTTAAAATAATATTATTTCCAGTATAATAACAGATTTCTAAAAACGATATGAAAATAACCCAAAAAATATAAAAGAGAAGTATTCTTACCTTAGAATTTTGGCAGAACCTTCTCTCCAAAAACTTTTCTTCTCTCTCTCACTTCCACCACTATCTCACTAGCACTACTATATTAAGAAAACTTAATCTGAAATTGTGAATTCTAAAGAAGAAATCCTTCGGTATTTATAGGAAAAAAATTTACTATGCATTCCATTATTTTAATATAAAAGTACTATGCATTTTTGAATTTTTTATTACAGGTTACTGTGCACCTTTTGAAAATTTCGTACATGCACAGTGTTTTGCATAGTAACTGTCGGCAGAATTATTAAGCCAAATAGTAACCTTTCACTCGGTATATTTTAAATATTCAAAATGAGTCCTTTTTGAAATTTAGCGATATTATATCAGTCCTTACTAATTTTATAACATGTAATATAAAGTTGAAATTTTAAAAATCTAAAATTTTCTGTTAATAAAAATTTATTGATACGTTTCCAATTTTTTAACGATTGGAAAAAATAAGATTTTTCTCAAACCGATAATTTTTAGATAAGTCTGCTTGAAACGGATTTTAGAAAATTTTCTTATAATTTAAATTCACTTTCTTATAAATATTTTTAATTTAAGTCACTTATATGAATTTAAAATTATTTAAAAAAATATTATTTTATTAAAAAAAATTCCAAAATTCTAAAAAATTCCAAAAAATCATAAATAATACGTAGGTTAAAAAGTTCTAAAGAACCATAATTTAATTCCTTCAAAATTTTAATATAAAAATAAAAATAGGGGTGTTACATCCAACCTTCTCAAGGCATCATTCCCTTGACCTTTGCGTGTTCCTATTGTAGTGATTAAGCATTCTACAACTTTAGCAAAATCATTTCCGGCTATTTTTTTCCTGTTTCACAGTAACTGAGACTTGTCATATCAATCACAGTTACTACCAAGTCAGATATTCTATTTTTTATCATCTACATAAAGTTTACAGACAAAGCAAGATTGACCTTTCCCCAGGCCTACAGGATTAACTTCTCTAATACCATTTTCTAACACCCTCTGTTACATCTCAATAAATTCTAAAAAAAATTCATAAATCTTTTTTTCTAAAAATATACTCGTCAAAAGAAATTATTAGAGTAAAATTACATACAATATTTCTAAAATACCTTATGAATTTCATTAAAATTTATGAAGTAGTTTAACATTTATTCAAATAAAATAAATATTAAACATTATTAGAAAGAGAGTAAACTCCATAGCCCAAGAGCAGTTGCTTAATGACATTATTTATTCATTGGACCACGGTATTCATACCGAGCTCCTTTTCTAGAATGTGATATATTTACTTCCTAGATTCTTCGATCCTTCCCTCTGTACTAATCATCAATTTAAAACATATGAAACAAAAACACGGAGAAATGAGTGAGAAACAGAATTAATATTCCCAAATAGGACATAAGCAATAAAGGGTTTTCATAAACTAGTATAATAATATCAATCACAATCACATACACAATCAATTATGAATGTATAAATGTTATGCAATATCTTCATTATAACTTACCTATATATGCGGGCCCTTAAATTTTTAACTTGCACTGGGCCAACCAGGAGTTTACATTGTTTCATAATTCTGGATAATAATAACATGAACAACTTGACTGGCATGGAAACACTTAGAGACTAGTCAGACTAGGAAGGTTTTTATTGTGAAAGTACCCGCTATTAGGGAGCGACCCCAGGTCCCCTGAAACACCATTTCACACTCTCTCATCCTAAGGCTTGAAATTAAGCCTCCTCTAATATATCATCGATTTCTATAATCCGTCCCCAGACAATATCATTTTGTTTCTCTTTGATGATTCATGATGCATGAACTACTCACGTATTTAGTTGGTTAAGACTTTTAGAAACTCAATTATATTATCGGGGCCTACGAATCGCGACATAGCCACCCTAGTAAACTGTATTTTTTTCAAATTCACAAATAAGTTCTATCACACATATAGAATTTTAGTACAGTTCCTTTTCAAATCACAAATCAAATCTCATTATAATTTGAGTTTCAAAGCCTTAAATATATTTCACAACTTTCTTTAGAAAGCTTATAGGTCAATTCAAAATCAATTACTAAAAACTCGAATTCAGAATTATCAATCTATAAAACCTTAGTACTTGAAAATTTTGTATAATATTTTTATACATTTTGAAAATAATATATATATATATATATTAAGAGTTTAAAGTAAAATATTAGTAAAAATTTATTTTTATAAAATAATTTCTCTTTCTTTTTTTTCTAATACACTAACTAGAAATCTTAGTTTTAGTAAATATATATTTTTTAAAAGATAAAAGAGATTTTTAAAAATTTATGTAGTTTCATTGAAAACTAAGGAATTTCTTAAAAGTAGTTTGAATAAAGATGAATAAGTAAATAAATAAAGAAGTAGGAGATAAGTAAATTCTTACTGAGTTTTAGCTTTCCGTCATGCTTGCTATATGCTCAAACTCCAAATTACAAGATCATCAATCATAATCAAAGATTGTCAATCACAATCAAACATTATCAATCACAAATAAACATCATCAATCATAATCAATTCAAATAAGTAAATATCGCTTATAAATGTCATAATTCAAAGTTTAATGGTTATTTAAATTAATAAAGTTTATTTTAAGTCCTTATAGTTCATTCCTCGTACAAGTCTATGTAAGTCCATAATAGTCCAGTCCTTGTATAGGTCTAGTTCAGTCCATATAGGTCATAATAATCCAAGTCTTTGCATAGGTCTAGTCCAGTCCGTATAGGTCATAATAGTTCAAGTTCTTGCATAGGTTTAGTCCAGTCTGCAGAGGTTATAATAGTTCAGGTCTTTGAATAGATATTTCATATTAAGTTACACGAGATACTTAATTTATTAATAACAATTATTATAAATTTTAAGTTAAAAGTTATTGTTTTAAAATAATAATATTGTTAAGTTTAAAAGGAGTAGGGGACTGCTCCCATTATTCTTATATATTGTCATATTATATTCTTATCTCACTCTCCCTTACCTTGAATTGCTACCAAAAGTGAATTTGCTCTGCGCCTCCGAGTTTTAAAAAAAATTAATACTAATTTATTTCAGTATAGGCATAAGATGAAAATTAAGATTACCATCAGAAATGGTAAATAGTAATTATGCATGATAATAATAAATAGTAAATCATCAATAGTAATGGTAAATAGTAATTTTTGAATAGTAACAGTAAATAGTAAATCATGAATAGTAAATTTTAAATAGCAAAAAAATTTAGGGATGTTACATGAATCACTTTATTTTATTGTATCTTTACAAATTTTGTGATTTTTACTTATTTTTGTATGTCATAAAGAGCGAGCGAATTGCTTTATTTTTCTACAATGCATTTAGAATTCTCATGCAATTTTTATTAATTTTTAGAATTTACGCTTTAATTTAAGTTTTGATCCTTTGGGATGATATAATAAATTTATCATAAATAAGAATGCACCTAAATAATTTTGGTACTATTTTTAAAATAGGCGTTGTGGGGTGCTAATACCTTCCCCACTCGTAACCGACTCCCGAGCCAAATGGAATCTCACGACCAGTGTTTTCGATAATTTTTTTTCCAATGTTTTTTTCCTAAAAACAAATGTTGGTGGGGACTCTCTGTTTTGTCATCTTTTCTTTCTTTTATCGTTTTACAACCGTACGTTGTGGTTTTTTATCTTTCCCGTCAGTCCACACCACGGCACCCCCGCGATAATGATTAAGGAGTTGGAAATGATAGAATAGTTTAGGGATATGAATCTAGCCATAGAAGCGAATCATAATAGTTATAGGCTTGGGATGTTAAAGGCAACAAATGACTTTTTGTTACAAATTTTGAAGGCTCAACAAAAAGATATTTTTCTACAAGAAAAGAATGAGCTTTTAAAGCGAGGAAAAGAAATGGAATTTAAAGTTGGAGCTGATGGGATGTTAAGGTACAAAGACCGAGTTTGCATTCCAGATCAAAGAGAATTGAGAATGGCGATTTTGGAGGAGACTCATAAAAGTAATATGAGCATTCATCTAGGAAGTACCAAAGTGTATCAAGATTTGAAGAAATTATTCTGGTGGCCTGGAATGAAAAAGGAAGTAGCAAAATTTGTGTCCTCATGTTTGATTTGCCAGAAAGAAAAGGTGGAGCATCAAAAACCTTATGGAACACTACAATCATTAAAGGTTCTAGAGTGGAAATGGGATAGTATTTCTATGGATTTTATGACTACACTACCAAGAACTTTTATAGGATATGATTCTATATGGGTAGTAGTGGGTAGTATTTCGAATTCGACACTCTTTAGAAAAGTTGACTTAGCTTTACATCAAAGAAATTGTAAGGTTGTATAGGATTCCTTCAAACATTATTTCTGATCGTGATCCAAGCTTTACATCGTATTTTTGGGAAAGTTTACACCATGCTTTGGGAACTAAACTTCGTTTAAGTTCAACATACCACCCTCAAATAGATGGTCAATCTGAAAGGACAATACAAACTCTTGAGGATTTGTTACAAGCTTGTGTGTTGGAACACAAAGGAAGTTAGGATCAAATCTTGCCATTAATTGAATTCACTTACAACAATAGTTTTCATGCAAGCATCAACATGGCACTATTTGAAGCACTTTATGGGAGAAAGTGCAGAATTCCATTGTGTTTGTTCAAGACAGGAGAAAACTTGATGACAGGTCCTGAATTGGTATAACAAACTACAGAAAAGATCAAGTTGGTTTAGCCAAAAATTAGGACAGCACAAAGCAGATAGAAAAGTTATTATGACAAAAGGAGAAAACCTCTTGAGTTTTAGGAAGGTGATCATGTCTTTTTGAAAGTCACACCCACAACTGGGGTCAAACGAGTAATGAAATCACGTAAGCTTACATCTAAGTTTATTGGGCCTTATCAAATCCTAAAGAGAGTTGGTTATCTCACATATCAAATTGCTATGCCACCTTTTCTGTCAAACATCCATGATGTCTTTCACATATCCCAGCTATATAAATATATTCCTGATCCTTCCCATGTTATTGAGCTTGACATTATTTAAGTTAAGGATAATCTTACAAATGATGCACCACATGTCAAAATAACCGACAGAAGAATAAAACAACCAAGAGGAAAGGAAATTCCTCTAGTGAAGGTTATTTGGAGTAGAACAGGAGATGAGGATGCTACATAAGAATTAGAAACTGAAATGAGAAAATCTTATCCCCATCTTTTTCTCTAAGTTATATAAATTTCGAGGACAAAATTTTTTTTAGGAGACAGAATTGTAACATCCTGAAGATTTATTATTTTATATATATATAAACGGATAAAATTGTATGGAAAATTATAATTTACAATTTTGACAAAATTAGCTTAAGGTTCTTTAAAGCTGATTCATCGTTGTAATTTATAGGATTTTATGAGAATTTTTAGATATTTTTAAAGATAAGTGAAAATAGTCAAAAATAGAGTCGTTTGGGTCTAAACCAGTATAGAAAATGTTATCAAAAAATTATGAAATATGATAAGGAGTTTAGATTCGTGCATGAGAGCTTAAGTTTAAAATTTTGTAAAGTTTAGAGATCGTTTGGTTAGAAAAGTAAACCAATAAACTTATAAAAATGATTATCTAAACATTTAGTAATTTAGATATTTAGAGTAAAAGAAATTCATTAAAAGGTTACATTTATTTCATTAAGTACATTATGAGGATTTCTAACAAAATTTTAAGTATAAAATTTATCTCATAAAAATACTGATAGTATAGTTATGGATAATTATGAAAAAAATGAAAATAAAAATTAATTTCTACCGCCTATATATATCCCATCACCTTGTCATTTTCACACATTCCCTATTCCTTCTCATAATTCCTTTTCTCGCGAGGTATAGGCACAAATTAGCTTTAGAATATTTTTTTGGAAAAAGCACGTTTCTTAGGTAAAAGGGGGTGAGATAGGATATTACTAAATATAAGGCATATAGAAAAATAGAAGGGAATCCCTAACTCTCTCAATATTTATTTCAGTTATTATTTTTATGTCTTTACTTGGTTACAATTAATATTTATTTGTTATACTTTGCTATTTGTATATTTTTATAATGTGCATTTATATTTGTTAGATTGTGTAAAGTTTAATGTTTGAATAAAAATATATATTTAATATGGTTGTATTAGACTATCTGGGAATTTTAAGTGTAACAGGTTGTTAGCCCTTAAATTTATTGTTATTTTCATAATAAACATGTGTTAAAAATAGTAAAAATTATTTTAAAATGTAATAAATTTAGGTTTAAATTGAAATATAGGGAAACTATTAAAATTTGACTTGGCATAATCCATTTTCTATAGTTTTGTAGTGAAAAGATAAAGATTTAAGGAGAAAATTCATTCAAAGCTGAAGGACTGACGCGTAGCATCAACCCCACATGTAGCGTCAAGGTTTTGATTTTGACGCTATACGTCAGGCCCATGCATAGCATCAGAAGCTACGTGGACTCCACTCATAAGTGGCATTGCACTTAGAAAAGGGGCCAAATAATGGCCAATTCACTACTAGCTACTGTCCAAACTCGAAGTGGGGGACAAATGGCAACATGTCTATGTAATAGGATTAAAAATGGGAAATCATTGCCAGAAATCATGGAGTTTTAATGGAGGCTAAGTCAGAGGATTGACACGTAGCGCCAGCCTCACGCCTAACGTCAGGACCTATGCTCAGCCCTATAAATAGGACCATTTCCCTTCCATCCAAGGCATCAAGTAATCAATCTGGGGAGTGTTCTCTCGAGTTCTGACTTCTAGAGCTCCCTTGTTGAATGTGCATTATAGAATAGTTTTCATATACTTGAGAGTGTGTTGTTGTACCATGTTCTTTTTGTATCGTGAAGTATTGTCAAGTGTTTGTGATATCATCAATTGTAAATTATGTTTTTACTTTCATCAGGTATAACTAATTTGTTTATGTTGGAATTGGTGAACCACTCTATGAATGTGATATTGTGATTATGACCTCTGCATATTTATGATTCAAGTACTATATTAGTATTTCAACCTTTTATTAGTATGAATTTCAAACAGGAGAATGATTTTCATTCGTGTTAAAAATTACTTTAACGGAATTAAAAGTTGAAATACCCTTAATATACCAATTACTAGGGATAAAGTTGGTAATTATTATTGTGTTAAGGCCAGGACTTAAAGCAAGTTTTTACTGAGAAAGCATTTGAAAGGTCAGACTTTACAATAACTATTTAGAATTTATTCACCAAGGGATCGGGTTTAATGATTTTAAGCTGTAATAACATGAACTTGATGATTAGGCCCTAAGTGCATAATATGGTCAGTGGAGCTGTTCGTTAGCCATATTGGCAGATTATCATGAAATAGTATCAACTCCTGACTGCTCCCAATTAAAGAAAACTTAAGGGCTCAAATGCATTATGTAACATCCCGTGTATTTTTTATTATTATTTAGAAGAAATAAATAAATGTATAAATGAATTTATAGTATGATAATTAGAGAATATATAATATTGCATGATTTTAGAATGAATTAAAGGGGGAATTATGTTTTTACCTGACGTGTAGCGTCAGGGTAAAAATTAGGAGCTGGTGTGTAGCGTCAGGTTAATGCGTAGCGTCAGCCTTGCAATTTAAAATTTAAAGTTCAGAAACAACAACACAAAACAAATAGAGTTTTGAACCCTTCTCTCTCTTCTTTCATATCTTAAGGCTCAAGATCCTAATTCAAGCTAATTGGGAGTAAAATTTGAAATTAATTATGGATTGGAAGTGGAAGTTTCAAGGTAAACGTGTGAAACCTTCCAATTTTAGTTTTTATGAGATTCTTTCACCACTAAACAAACACCTGTTAGCGACGGAAGTAATTGGCCGCTAATCCATGCCATGACTGTCGCTAAAACCATTAGCGACGGCATCTTAGACGGGACAGAGGACGTCGCTAAAACCCTCGTCGAAAACACATCAGCGACCACATACATGTCGTCGCTACCATATTGACGGCGTAAGGCCGTCGCTAAAATCGTCTCTGCCCCAATAACTCCAGCCGTCGCTAAGTGTTGCCATACAGCGACCTCAAGACCCCGTCGCTACTAGCAGCCACCAGCGACCACCACACGCCGTCGCTATGGGTACTCATGTAGCGACCACGTGATCCGTCGCTGTTTCTTACAATACAGCGACCACTGATGTCCGTCGCTGTTTTTAACAATACAACGACCACTACATTCCGTCGTTGTTGCTTACAATACAGCGACCACTGAGGTCCGTCGCTGTTTTTAAGAATACAGCGACCACGATATTCCGTCGCTGTTTCTTACAATACAGCGACCACTGAGGTCCGTCGCTATTTCTAACAATACAGCGACCATCCGTGTCCGTCGCTAATTGGAATCCTCTTTTTTAGGAAATTGGTTTTAATATTTATATAGGTTTTGTTAAATATTTTGTATTTTGTACTGGCTGATAAAATTTTATAATTAAATTTAAATAATTTTTTTAAAATATTAAATTATTATTAAAAACAAAATAATAGATTAAATTAATTTATCAAATAGGTTGAATTATTAATGATAGGTGTGAACACCTATTTCGACCCATCCACAAATGAAAAAAAAATGAAAAAAATAAAAAAAAAATTTTTTTAAAAAAAATTAAAATTAAAAAAAAAAGGGGGGACTCGGAAATGATCATTTCCGAGTGGAAGGACTCGGAACAGATCAAATCCGAGTGGAATATGCCACTGTTGAAGAGAAATCCGAGTAGAACTACTCAGAAATGATCAAAACCGAGTGGAACTACTCAGAATGGAGCAAATCCGAGTAGAACTAATCAGAAATGATCAAAACTGAGTGGAACTACTCAGAATGGAGCAAATCCGAGTAGATTAACTCAGAAATGATCAAAACCGAGTGGAACTACTCAGAATGGAGCAAATCCGAGTAGATTAACTCAGAAATAATCAAAAACTGAGTGATAATGAAGTATTTCCGAGTGAAATAGGCTCCTGTTGGGGAATCCGAGCGGAATGACACATACATGATCAAATCCGAGTAGAATTACTCAGGATGAGTCATTTCCGAGTGGGATACTATTGTTGATTGAAGCGAATCCGAGTGGGAGTTTCTGATTGTAAGTAATCCGAGTGAGGAAATGTTGATTGAAGTGAATCGGATTAAGTATTTTTCTGGGCAAAGCCGAGTCCGAGTAAAACCATTGAAAGTGCATCCGAACTGTTGATTGCCGTGTGAAACCATTTCCGATTGAAAAGGCAATTCCTTGTGGAACCAGTCGGATTTCCAAATGAATTCCCCTAAAGGATTATTGGAGCTAAAAGGAAGGCCAGTTCCGAGTTGAATACTGAGTGAATCTGAGTATAGAAGCATTGCCGAGTGAGATTCTTCCGAGTGGTTGAGTCCTCTCAGATTGAATCTCACTCGGACGAGACTGATTTTCACTCAGTTTTCCATTGGAGAACAGTTATTTCCACTCGGATTTGACTCCCAGTATGGATGAATACTGATTGGAAGGTTGATCCGAGCCATTCTCACTCGAATTCCACCATTTTTACTCGGATTACACCATTTTATCTCGGATTTGACTCCCAGGATGGATGTATACTGATTGGAAGGTTGATCCGAGCCATTCTCACTCGGATTATACCATTTTCACTCGGATTTACACCATTTTCTCTCGGATTTCCACTCTCCTCACTCGGATTGCACATGCTGACCTGGATTCCACCCCCAAAGTGGATCCAGGAATCCCGGAGGTGGCTGGTAGACTGGGGCGGAGGTGGAGGAATTAAAAATTCCCACCAGCCGTTGTCCCCCCACTACCCAAACCGAGTGGAAGCCTGAGCTGGCATTCCACTCGGAAGTGGAAGCCTGAGCTGGCATTCCACTCGGGCCAGCCTATAAATAGGCAAGGGGAGGGCAGCTAAGGGACAGGCATTGAGAGGAGGAAACTCTGCCAAAAATCCTTCGTGCTCTCTTCTCTCTCACACCAATTCTTCTCTTCTTCTCCTACCATCATCCCTCACCATTGCTGCCCACAACCCTTCCATCCTCCACTCCTCTCCTATTCTAATCCGTCAACAGTCCCACTCAATAGCACCTCATCCCATCACCTTCCTACTCCCTCTAACTCCATCTTCCCTCTCGGACCAGCGTTCCTGCACCATCATCACTCGATTTTTGCTCAACTTTCACTCGGTAATCCTCTTTTCACTCGGATTTAGTATTTTGCACTCGATTTCTCTTATTTCCACTCAGATCCTTATTGTTTCACTCGGATTTACTATTTTTGCACTCAGATTCTCATTGTTTCACTAGGATTTAGTATTTTGCACTCGGTTTCTCTTATTTCCACTCAGATCCTTATTGTTTCCCTCGAATTTACTATTTTTGCACTCAGATTCTCACTGTTTCACTAGGATTTAGTATTTTGCACTCGGTTTCTCTTATTTCCACTCAGATCCTTATTGTTTCACTCGGATTTACTATTTTTGCACTCAGATTCTCACTGTTTCACTAGGATTTAGTATTTTGTACTCGGTTTCTCTTATTTCCATTCAGATCCTCACTGTTTCACTCGGATTTACTATTTTGCACTCGGTTTCCCTTATTTCCACTCGGATTTGCACTATTTCACTCAAATTTTCATTGTGTCATTCAGATTTTCACTGTTTCACTCGGATTTCTACTGTTTCACTCGGTTTTCCCTGTTTTCACTCGGATTTTTCATAGTTTCATTCGGTTTTCTTATTTTTCACTCGGTTTTCTTATTCTTCACTCGTTTTTTTTTCATTTTTTGCACTCGTTTTCCTCTCCCACTCAGTTTTTTTTTATTTTTTATATATTCATTTTTCTTAATCAGTGTCGTACGGAAAATACTTCCGTCTACACAGTCTTTATAAGATCCGTGCACGTGCGAAGCACTTTGCCTTGTATGGATTCTTCACTAAAATGATGCCTATCAATATCTTCCTAATCTTTTCCTAAAAAAAAACATTTAAAGAACTACGTGACCCTGATTTCTCGAAAGCCCGAGAATACGTAGGAGCGGGAAATAGTTCCTGTCGGGACCATCTTTCTTTATTTCATTTTTAGAGTTTCCTTTTTGTCTTGCTATCAAAAGGAGGAGTGAGATTAATTTGGACGAGACGTCCTGCTAATCTCATATTTTTAATATCTCTTTAAAGAAAAAAAGAAGGAGCGAGATTAATTTGGACGAGACGTCTTGTTAATCTCATATTTTGTAGTATTTCTTTAAAAGGAGGAGCGAGATTAATTTGGACGAGACGTCCTGTTAATCTCATATTTCTTAAATATCTCTTTAAAAAAAAGGCGGAGCGAGATTAATTTGGATGAGACGTCCTGTTGATCTCATGTAAATATTTTGTGTTGATTTTTGTTCATTTTGTCGTTCCGTACATTTTTCTTTTCATGAAGAAGTTAAAATAATTATATGGCTAATTATTATACGCGCTATCAAATTGAGGTAACCGTTTTTATAACGGACAGTCGTGAGGTGCTAATACCTTCCTCACCTGTAATCAGACTCCCGAATCATGGAATTTCATTTTTTATAACCAGTGCTTTAACAAAAGGTTTTTCCAGTATTTTATCCTAAAAAGATATTGATGGCGACTCCCTGTTTATCTTAAAATCGTTTTGAGGGTCGGCCGTGCCGCCGCGATCCCGGTCGCGACAGATGGCGACTCCGCTGGGGACTTAGAGAGTCAAGCCAGTCAATTTGATAGCGCATGTTTTAATTAGCATATTAATTATTTAACTTCTTTTTTTATTTTATTTCCTTGTCAATGTTTAGTTCCTGTTTTGTTTATATTCTATCATTTATGTTCTGTAAATATCTGTATGATCATTGAACCCTAGGGTAGTCGACTTTATTTTGTTGCTCTGTGTTTGTTCTATGTGCAGGATGAGTAAGGTACAGGTATTGAATGCCTTTTTCACACACTACACTCACAATTTGCACACACTTTTGAGTGGGACCCTATACCCGGGCCCAAATAAGCTTAAGATTAGGAGAGGTTGATAGCGGAGCCATTTGGGATGTACTTCCTGTCTGGTTACTGTGAGAACCTTAGCTAGAGTTTGACTTATTCATGGTGCTCACACTTAGTATACTTCTTACTATTTGTGATCAACATCATGAATAGGATCTTGGCTCTAGTGACCTTTAGAAGTTTTAGAACAAGCCACCTAATGCGAGGTATCACTGATAGATGAACTTTAGAACCATTAGGAGACCTCCAGAAAAACCTGACTTAAGACACAAAGGGGTATACTTTACTTATACCTTTCCTCATTCTCGCTTTCTTTTATGATCCAAATTAGAGAGGACCGCTTACCCATTTAGTGGATTACTTCTTCCAAAATAACATATTTTTAACCCGTGATCCTTTAATGGGCAAGTAGTCCTTTCCTTTTATGCACAAGTCTTTGGGATTTGAGTTACGGATGTTTTAAATAAAAAAAAAAGGGGTATAAAAAAAAATCGAAAAAAAATCAATTTTTTTTTATTGACAATGATCAGAAAATCCGTAACTCATATGACCCTTGATTTGTCATAAGTTTTGTCAAATCGAAACTTCCCTGAATACAAAAATATTTTCAAAGTTACTAGGGGAGTATCGATTTGTAAAACACGTCAGTTCTAGTAACTGATTTTCGCATTTCTCATGTTCTCGCAGGAAGCTATCAAGAGCTTAGCCAGTACCTCTGAGTGAAAGTATGGAAATTAACATGAGATCAGATAGTTGTGGTACAAATATACCTGAGTTGAAAAAATTACTGCATGTTAAGGCTAGGAAGGTTGATACAACCAGTCTGCGAGCATTAGGCAAGAAATTGGATATGAATCAGAAAATGTTTTTTTCAAGGAAATATGGGAGGATCCTAAAGTTGCTAGAAGTGGAAGTACAAGTCGAAGCAATTACTGCTTTGATTCAGTTTTATGACCCACCTCTCCGTTGTTTCACTTTCCAAGACTTTCAATTAGCTCCGTCTGTTGAGGAGTTCGAACAGATTCTCGGGATGCCACTAGAGGGACAAATGTCTTACCGCCACCTTAGACGCCATGCGAATGTTGTTACCGTCGCTGATATCCTAAGGATTAATCCGGAAGTCTTAAGAAGTAAGCAGCTAAATAGAAATCAAGTCCTGGGGTTTGATCGGGAATATTTTGAGAGGCACATGCACTTGCTGGCTGAGAAGGGAGATTGGGAAGCCTTCATGGATACCTTGGCTTTAACCATTTATGGTGTTATCTTGTTCCCCAACATTGACAATTACATAGACTATGATGCCATTGGCATTTTCCTTGCCCGTAAATTCAAGTCTGAAAATCTTGTCACTGCTATCTTGGCAAATATATACTGCACCATGGACTTCTGTTGTACATAAGGTGGAAAGAGAATCATTTTTTGTCTACCTGCTCTGTATGTGTGGCTCACGTCACATGTTTTCCACCAAGTCGACAAAGTTGAATGTCCTATTTCTGATCTGAAATTATGCCAGTTAGTAACAAAAAACGGGCGTGAATGGGCCAATCACCTGATGGGGCTCACAGCTGACAAAGTAAGGTGGTATCCACAATGGTTGAAGGTTGACACCATTATTCATCATTGTGGAAGCTACCCGAACGTTCCTCTTATGGGCACACAAGGATGCATTAACTACAACCCTGTCATAGCCAAACGGCAGTTAGCTTATCCATTGCTTGGGCCACCTGATGAAGAATCACTTATTCCTTTTGTCCTTCGCTACTCAAAAGGAGATTGTACCTCTGCTATTCGGGATATAGCAAATGCGTGGAAGATGGTCCACAGGCAAGGAAAAGAACTAGGAGCTCGAAGCCATGCCGTGAAGGACGAATACTACCGATGGATCCTGAATAGGGTTTCCATTGTCAAGCTGCCTTTCAAAAGTCCCTCCTATCTCCCGACAAGAACACCTGTTCCCTCACCTACCTTAGAAGAGGAGGCCATGAAAGCCAAGATAAAGGAGTTAGTTGCAAAAAATAAGAAGCTAGAGAAAGACTTGCTAA